>CM028675.1:30525480-31954647 GCA_016760335.1 Gastrodia elata | reverse complement strand
GCCACCTCAACCATGGGGCTCGGTCGTGCTTTCAGCAGAGGACTTAGGGATTAGTATTATATTAATTTTATTAAAATAATTAATTAACAAAGCTTTGAGTGCTCATAATTTGAGATCCATTAACCCAAATATATCAAAATTATATTCATTTCAATCAGCAAAATTCAGGGAACATTATGGTAGTTCTAGATTTCTATTTAGAGGTGTATTTCTCATAAGGATATTTTAGGACCCCTCAATTAACCTTACACCCTAGAAAACTTCAAACCTTTATAACTTTACACCCACTGATCCAAATATAGTCAATATTGGTGTCATTTTAATCAGAAGAATGTTAGGAATGTAGTGATAGTATTAGTTTTTGTAATAACCCTAGTGCTGTTACCTATCATTTAGTGACCTAATTTATTCTAATCTTTTTCCATTCATCTTTTAATAGTATTAGAAGCCTTCAATTCAATTTTTGTGTGATTTGGAGATTATTTGGCAATTTCCAATGTTTATTGAATTTTTGATAATTCTGAGAATGCCTAATTTATATAGACCCCTAAATCAAAAATGGAGTCTGCCATTGGACTCACCACACCCAAATTATCTAGGGCATCAAATTTTCCCCGAATGTTTTAATATTATTTTAAATACTCAGAAAATTAAGATAATTAAATTAACATCCGATCAAAAATATGATTGCATTTTTGTGTTCCCCAGACCTTAATTAGGTAAGGGTGAATTTTTGGGATTTTTTAGAGTGCGTTGGTTATTTAAATTTGATTAATAAATAGAGTATAATTAATTATTTAATTAAAGTAAATTATTTAATATATATGATATATATTTTTAATAATTTTTAATAGTTAATCCAAAACTATGGGGATCCGCTGCATGTGACCAAACAACGTGTAGTGAATCAATGCGATATGGACTGTCACATTTATTTGAGTAAGATCCAATGGCACTCGATCTCTCCACTGCATCCAATCGTCAGATCAAGTCATGAAATGGACGGTATCGATCGATCCCTATCTTTCTTCTCTGCATGTTCTTTGTAATTCGCATGCAAAAGACGTCCGTCCTTTGATTCCAGCTGGTTGCCGAGCCTCTTTGATCCCCTAAACTTCTCAATCTCTTCTTTCCCTCATTTTGTTTCCGCCTTGCTTACCTCTTGGAAACGCTACGGAGCTGCGGGCGAGAGACATTCTTATAAACCCTAGTCCTCCATTTTTGTCAGCAAGTTGAACCTTCAGGTACCGATCCTTAATTTTCTTTTAATTTGTTTATGCATTTTAATTTTGCAATTATTATGCTTCTAAATTTAAAGGATCACTGTGAGTAAAGTGAATTTCAAATCGAACTCAAACTTGATTTTAATCTCCTTCACCTATCGATGGCTGAACCTTACCTAACCTTAGCCGAACCATTATACCTAGTGCATCGTCTCGTTCACTCCTTCAATGGCAATTGGGTTTGAATCTTAGCTCGTCACGTCAGTTGTAAATTTTACTACATGCTGAGGTGCGAGCTAACTTGAAAGGAGGTCGGAGTCGATGTAACAACCCTAGTTGTTTCCCTAGCTAAATCTAGATTGATTAAGCCAAACCAAGATTTGATTTTGATTTCATTAAACTCAATGGGTCATTTAAACCTAACCCTAGAAGTTTGAAATCAATCGGAGCTAAAATTGAGAATTTTGGTATTTTTGCCTATTTTTGAGCCCTGGAAAATACCTAAATTAAATTGATCTCGAAATTAAAATTTGATCTCATTTTTTGGATAATCAAAAACCCTAATTTTTAATAATGATACAATTACGAGATTAGAGCATAATTAAGAATACATAAACTAGAAAATTAAACCACCAAGCACAAGCATTCTACAAGGCATAAGAAACACAATAAAACCTAAATCATGCAATTTGGCTAAGTGTACATACTAATCAACCCTAATTATGTTTTGTAATAATTAGACTAAATCAGAAAATCCAACCATTAAAAGTTCATTATGATTTTATATTCTAATTCCTTATGATTTTTTGATCAATTTACTATATAATATTATAGGATTTGAACCAATGGATAAAAAGTTATCACATTAATTTATTCTATATTTTTCTAATTAATCTATTTGATTTTCCATTATTTTCCTTAAGGAAAATAGATATAAAATATTTTATTAATTAATAAATGGGTTTAGGCATGTTTACAAAATGCGCAGATCAGCTCAACCCGATGGCCCGGCACTATCGAACAGCGTGGGTCATGGGTCGGCCCGACCCATACTATGCTTCTCCCTCGCCCTGTGCAATCCCGATAGCCAGCTGATTAGGATAACCCTAATCAGCAAAATTCTCACTCACCCAACCACCCCACAACCTCAAATGGATTGGGATTCCATTAGCACACCATGGCGTACCAATAGAGCCTAAAACCCCCATCCGAGAGTGGCTTGATCACCGGGGAGCTACTAGGCCTATATTTTTTTATGGCTATTACTTTAGGAGATCAATACACCCCACAGAAAGCTTACCATGCTTGGGGCTTGATGGCTGCACCTTCAGTGTGGCAAGGCACACCCAAGTCCCAATCTGGCCTAACCCGAGAGCTGCTGGGAGCGTGGAACCTTACTCGGGTGCTAGGCTCTTCAAGCGATGCAATTCAATCAATTAATATGATCAATGAAACTGACCCAGAGCTACCAAATCATTTGTAATACAATCTCCTAGACTAAGAGTGCATTCATAGAGCAATTCAAGAGAGAACCGAGCCTGCTCGACTCGGTCCAAGATAAGAGGGGTACCTGGATAGTTGGGAGGATTGGATCGATCAGCCAGAGGCAATACAGAGGCTGGCTAAGCTTTTGGAGAGGTTCTTAGGGTTCCTGAACACCAGGAGCATCCCTTTTTAAGTGGTATGCACACGTGGTTTCTTCTAGGGAAGCTCGAGCAGCCGATAATGACAAAGAGGGCAACCGACTTCTACTGAACTCAATTGAACAGCAAAAGCTCAATGAAGAGATGTTGAGTATATTTATAGCCTCAGCAGAGGGATAGGAAGGTTCTAGATAGGAGGATTTGGGCTGGAGGTGGCCTGAGAGCTCAGGCCGAGACTTGGCATTCCAATTCCTTTAATTGGGATGGATCAAGTCATAAGACCCGATCGGGTGGTTTAGGCTGAGAGTGGGAAGATCTTAATAGATCAGCAGAGATGTCCAGAGAAGTGGGGGATATACCAGGCAGTCATGGATTTGGCTGTCGGGCATGAACGAAGAAGGAAGATGATCCATAGTAGCTGGATAGGGCACCATTATCTGATGGATCATCAATTGAAATGGGATGGCTCTGTTCCCCTAGTGGGTAAAGGCTGATTGTGGATGCTGGATTAGCTGTCTGATTAGATCTAGAGATCTTGAGGCTAAGCGGGTTACTTGAAGCGAGCGGCGGATGCCGTCAAATTAATCTTCAAGAAATGTGGAACGACTAGGATGGGGCTAATCAGAACTAAGGCAGGGCCATTCGATTGGATCCGCAAAAATCAACAGCCCAGATGGCGCCCACGGTTCTGAAGGCAGGCGACCGTTGGGATAGGGTAGAAATGCAAATAAGAATTGTTGGGAACCCTAAAATGCAATTAGACCATTTTAATTTAAATTGAATTATGGTCCAAATTTTACCAAACTTTCACCCTTTGCTAATTTGGGTGTGAGAAATTCAAAAATATAACCAAATTTTAATTCTGAGATCAAAATATTTTAGGTCTAATTTAAGTCATCTATACTAATAAAAAAATGCTAACTTGACATAGAGAGGTTCAATTGATTTCAATTTTGCAGGATAAGCTTAACTTGATATTCTAAATGTAATAGGATCAAAGATATTTTTTGATTAAATTGAGAATTAACAGTGTAACAACCTAGGGTTGCTACAGACTCCCCCACTTAAGAATGATATTGTCCTTGACATCCTTAAAAGAGAGAGAAACATAACACAAAAATTTAAGAACAAAATTTCAAATTTAGAATTTAATGGATACCTCGATTCTCAAAAAGATTGGGATACTTTCTTCGAATATCAGCCTATTTCTCCTAAGTATATTCTTTAAGAAAGTGATTCTTCCACTAAACTTTCACTAGGGGGATTGAGTGATTTCTTAGTTGCTTTTGATCATGAGCTAAGATCTTAATTGGTTCCTTCGCATAGGAAAGATCCGGCTGAAGAGAAACTGCAGGAAGTTGAATTAGATGAGAAGGATTATGAAGACATCTCCACAAAGAAGAGATGTGGAACACATTTTGGACTACAGAGAAGTCTTTAGGGAGCTTCAATCTATATGCTGCATAACCAATCTTGTCTAGAATTTCAAATGGTCAGACGTAGCAGGGACTTAGCTTCCCAGCTACACCAAAATGATATACGCCTTTCATTCAACTAACCTTAAGGTATGCAAAATTTCCAACATTGAATTCTAGAGTATGATGATAAGTATCATGATATTTACTCTGGCGATCCTTAATTATTTTAATTCACTACTGAATTAACTATGCTTTCTTGTTAGTTTCTTGAACTATTCTGAGCCATATAACTGAACACCGCCATTTCAGACCATACCATGGGTGTACTGCATCTTTTGTTGTACAAGGCTTCATACGGAGCCATGCCGATACTCGCTTAGAAACTGTTATTATATGTAAACTCTACTAACGGAATATAATCTTCCTAGAAACCTCCAAAATCTAGAATACAGAGATGAAGAAGATCTTCAAGAATTTGGTTGACCCTTTTAGTCTGACCATCTTTCTGAGGGTGAAAAGTGATTCTCATGGCTAGGGTAGTCCCCAAGTCTTGATGCATTACCTGCCAAAATTTAGAAGTGAAATAGTTATCTCGATCAGATACAATATACCTCAGAATTCCATGAAGTGTAACTACTTCCTTATTGTACCACTTTTCCAATTCTTCTACAGAATCGATCTGACGCATAGGAATGAAATGTGCCAATTTGGTCAGTCGATCGACAATGACCCAAATTGAATCAGCACTAAACCTTGATTTATGCAAACCCATAATGAAGTCTATAAGAATATCAAATAACTTCCATTCTAGAATTTCTAGAGGGTGGAGAAATCCTCCAGGCTTCTGATGTTGAGCTTTGACTAGACTGCAAGCATGACACTTTGCTATGAATTCAGCCATGCTTTTCTTTATTCTAGGCCACCAAAATGATTTCTTCAAATCTTGATACATCTTCACACTACTAGGAGGTACTTGGTATCCCAAATTATGGCCTTCTACTAAAATTTCTTACTGCTTGGATTTAGTAATCCATATGCGATCTTCTTGTTAGATTACATTACCTCGCAGCTGGAGATCAAAATGACGACCACTTTCGATTTTGGTTTTGAACTTTAGATAGTCTTCATCCATTGTTTGAGAGATGGAGACATGTCGATGAAATGTTGGTTCTACGGTACTCATAGATATTAGTTCACTTAGCATAGCACCACGAACTAGCCTAATATCGAGCCTTCTAAATTATTCCTCCAAAGGACTTAAAGTTATTAAGGAGGAAAGTGTAGCATGACGACTGAGTGCATCAGCTACAACATTCGCTTTGCCGAGATGGTATTGAATGCTTAAATCATAATCACTTATTAATTTTAGCGATATTCACTGATGGCTGTTGAGCTCACGCTGGGTGAAAATATACTTTAAGCTCTGATGATCAGTAAATATGTAACATTGGACGCCATACAGATAATGGTGCAAGATTTTCAAGGCAAAAACTACAGCGGCTAATTCTAGATCATGAACAGGGTAATTCTTCTCATACGGCTTTAACTGACGAGACACATATGCAATAACCTTTCTTTCCTGCATCAGTACACATCTCAAGCCTATCCCAGATGCATCGTTATAGACTTGGTAGTTGAGACCTTCCTTAGGTAAGGCCAGAACTGGGGCAGAAGAAAGAGCATTTTTTAACGATTGAAATGCATTCTCACACTCTGGGCTCTAGATGAATGGCACTGCCTTCTGAGTCAACTTTGTGAGAGGAGATGCTATCTGCAAAAATCCTTTAACAAAATTTCTGTAGTACCCCGCCAGACCCAAAAAGCTTCTAATATTAGTCACAGACCTTAGCTGCTACCAATCCTAAACTGCACTAACTTTATTCTGGTCAACCTTGATTCTTTGTACATTTACGACATGACCCAGGAAAGCAATTGAGTCAAGCCAGAATTCGCACTTAGAATACTTAGCATATAATTCATAACTTGAAGCTCTTCAATTACTAACCACAGATGGTTCTCATGATTAACTTCGCTTCTTGAGTAAATCAGGATATCATCGATGAAGATGACGATGAATTTATCTAAAAATGCTTTCAATACATGCTGCATTAAATCCATAAAAATGGATGACACATTTTTTAAGATGATAGACATTACCTAAAATTCATTGCATTCATAGCAGTTCTAAATGCTGTTTTCGCGACATCTGAATCTTTCACTTGCAGCTGGTGGTATCCTGATTGTAAGTCAATTTTTGAGAAAACCTTAGCTCCAGATAGTTGATCAAATAGATCATCGATATGCGGTAAGGGATACTTATTCTTGATAGTTATTTTATTCAGTTCTCTATAATCGATGCACATCCGCATCAAACCATCTTTCTTTTTCATAATAAAATGGGTGCTACCCAAGGAGATGAACTCGGTCGAATAAGGCCCTTCTCTAACAACTCCTGCAATTGCTTATTCAGTTTTTACAACTCCTTAGGCGCCATGCAATATGGAACCTTCGATAGCGGCTGGGTTCTAGGATTTAACTCAATTACAAACTCTACTTCTCTAACTGGAGGAAGACCAGGTAGGTCTTTATGAAAGATGTTGGGAAATTCATGAACTATTCAATTCTCCAAAATAGGCACAACTTTTTTTTTATCTCCTAACATTGTTATGAGATACGCAGCACAACCTTCCTTGACTAACATTTCTGCTTTCATTGCATTAATCAACGATGCTTGGGTACTAAATCTACCTACAAAGGATTATGACTGACTTTTACTGCCAACAGTGATTTTCCTCTTTTGGCAATTTACGGATGCACCATGTTTGCTTAGCCAATCCATACCCAGAATTACATCAAAATTTGCTATTGGCAATACAATTAATTTAGCCCCATATTTTTGTTCTCCAATAGGAATATCAATGATACATAATTGCTGAGATTACATACAGGCTCCGAAGGGTAACCCGATGTTCAACAAATTTACAAATTGATAGGTTAACAGTTTAAGAGGTTTAACCTAGCTTTCTGAAATGAAAGAATGACTTGCTCCCGTATCGAAAAGAATATTGCAAGATTTATCATTTATCATTAAGGAGCCAATGATTACAACAGTTATAATGAGAATTGATATTCAATCATTCAAAAATACTATAATGGAAAAGATTGAAATAAAATCTAAGATGTACCTGAAACAACATCATTATCTTCAAGATCAGAGGCGGGAATTAGCATATAAACTCTCGCAAGAGCTGATGGTTGCTTGCCCTGAGGTCGCTGGCCTTGGCTATTATAGGCCAGCCTTGGCACATGAGTAGATGCGTTCTTGTTGGCTGCAAGTACTAGAGCTGGGATTACTGCTAAGGCTAGAGTCCGAATATTCAATGACTGCAGACGAAACACTTTATTGTGTTGAGAGTTATCGATGAGAACTCCATCAATTGTTGTTTTAGAGTCACGCTGGTAGTAGCGGTGACCATCTCGGCTGCAGGTGAAACATGCGTTTCCAAAGTGATAGCATTTACCATATGGATGAGCATGCTTTCACTCGATAGTTTCAAACAGGAACTATTCTGCTTCCATATTGAAGGCCTTAACCACCTTGCAATGACCAAAATGTTCTCTTCTTGGCTGCACAAACGTAGCCTTATGCATACGATCCATTTGT
Source organism: Gastrodia elata (assembly GCA_016760335.1). NCBI lineage: Eukaryota > Viridiplantae > Streptophyta > Magnoliopsida > Asparagales > Orchidaceae > Gastrodia > Gastrodia elata. The sequence continues at coordinate 31,946,699 of CM028675.1, read as the reverse complement.
CCTTGAAATCCTTCTTGGAGGCGAGCCGCCTCGATCAACTCTGTGAAGTTCTTGATTTGATGGGACACCAAATGAGCTTTTATAGAGTCCCTCAAACCTTTCAAGAAGCATTGGCATCTGGCTGCTTCTGTTCTAACCAAGTCTGGAATAAATCGTGCTAGCCTTTGGAAATCTTGTTTGTAATCAAACACAGACCTATTCCCTTGCATAAGGTGGAGAAGTTCATCCTCTAAAATGGCTTGAGTGGATGCGGGGATGAATATTTCATGAAACACTTCTAGGAACATATCCCACGGGATATCATCTATCTCATAATCAACAACTTATTGTTCCGCTCATTTTCCCACCCGTACTCTGGTTCTTCCTAAAATAGTGGGTGACTAAGCGAATTGCTTCCATGTTTGGACATTTTATGATAGCCAAATTCTTCTCAACCATTTTCAACCAAGTAACAATGTCCATGGGGTTGAGAGCCCCGCTAAGGGTAGGTGTCCTTAATCGCAAAAAATTATGATGAACCCCATCTCCTGAGAAGTGAGAGGAAGATGGAGCTCCTACTTGAGGAAGAGATTGCTGGCGAACGCTTAGTATAAGGGCACGAGTCTCTTGCGCTTATTGCAGATTACTCTTGATCAGTGCCTTCATTAGATTTGCCACAGGATTCATTTCATTGGGTACACCTGAGGATGAGACCCTGTTCTTAATCAGTGTGGGAGCAGAAAGATATCCGAGATTCATGGTTGTATGTGCAAATATAAATTCAGTGAATAATAAAATTTCATTATCATTGCATTCATTTTTTTCCCATAAGAGAAGACACATGGATCCACAAAACTGATATGAAAGAAATGACATAACATAAATTTCTAAAATCTCTAATTACAATACTCTACCCAAAAGGCCACACAGATGTCATCAAAAGTGACTACATGGCTCCTCCGAGCTAATCTCCTATAAACCCAAGACCACCAATGACTCGCTGATCCCCTTAGTAGGAAATCCATAATCTGAAGACGGTGCTCATCGAAATAGACCATCTCTCGAAGGGCAGTGGTTGCACGATCCAACAACTATCTAGCATGTGTTGGGAGACTAGTACCTCCAAATGATGAAAAAATAAGGATCTTGTCCGAAACTTCCACTCCTCGGGGTGATACTCCATCGATTACTCTACCGTAGATCTATCCATCTCAAAGATAATCCAACCAGTAGTCTTCAAACCTCCTAAGGTATAACCGAAATGCTGATCGTGTGCATTCCATTCCTAAAAGTAACTTATCTCATAAGTACTTTGTTCATATCTTATTATTTTCTTTGAAGTTCGTTCAAATACTAGGATGTCAAATTTATAATTACTAAGTTCATTGTTTTATCAAGTTATTATGTTCATTCAATTCCTTGGATGTTCTCATTCTAGACATATTCACTTCTCATTTTTGATATAGCTGATGAACTTTTGGATGTTGCTTTTCCTACACTTTGTAACTTGTAATCTTAATCTGATACAGAGAACAGATCATAAAGTAGATAGGAACAAGCTTATTGTTTGACATTTTATGATACTTCTCTGATACCAACTGTAGCACTCTGCCCCATCGCTGCACATAAAAATAAACTAAATTCAGCGGCGGAGCGGCGCACTAGTTAGGAAGGCATAGCCAATCTTCCCAAATAGGTTGGCTAAGAAGACTAGCCACACTGAAGGCTGCTAACTTAACCCAAGAGAAGGGTTGAGAGCCAATACTTAAGATAAGAGTAATATACTTATCCTAAGTATTATACTAATACATACATTAGATTATAAAAGCAAGGAAAGAATCCAATATATGTTCACAAATATCAATATTTCCAGTATGCTGATAACATCATAATACTAAGTATAAGTAGTATAAAAATAGAGTGCATAAGCTAAAACAACACATCCAAAATATATTCATCATAGAACTGTAGTTAACAGTTATCTTAGAAAAGAAAAGTAAAAGTGCATCCAAAGTTATTACAAACTATTTACTGAATAATACAAAAGTAAAGTTTAACTAATGTACTGAAAATAAAAGCAGAAAAAAGATAAGCTGAAGGGGGGTCCACTAAGGCTCCACAAACTACTCTTGGATCTCCTACGGCTCCTCTTGTCTTGGTTTAACAAATTTCTCAGGATCTAATAAATTACAGGATCCCAAAAGTATCCCGTGCTAAAAAAAGAAGTCTAACAAATCAAAACTAAACCAAATAGTTCTAAATTATGAACAATGTAACAGTAAAATAAATAAACTACAAAAAAACTATAAAGATACATGAACAGCTGAAACTGCAAAATAATGTATAACATAAGCTGACTGTACACTGCAAGCTGAAAATGAATAAAAATAGTGTATGCTCTGAAACTGATGTAAAAACATCTAAACTGTGCTATATGCCATTGGAATCATGCATCCGAATATGCCACAACACGGTATGTCACTGATATCAATGAACAATCACTGAACTATTATGAGTTGTATGGTCCAATGTCTACATATATCATATTGGGAAATTTTATTGCAATGTCTCAACATCCTGAAATTCTCCCACTGATGTATGCAATATTCTATACCTCATAATTCATCACTGATACTCATACATCATCACTAATATTCATGCATCACATTGACACTCAAGCATCACACTGATAATCGTACCTCATACTTATGCTCATGCTCATGTCTGTATACTACATGAGTTAAATCTAAAAATCTAAAAATGCTTGAAATTAGATTATGACTCAAATGTCTCCAGTGTGCAAAATCATGCTAAGAGGATTTTGACTCCTAGATTCTAACTTCACCAATTAATTCTTCTTGTTTAGAGATTTTTACTTGGAGTTATCAATTGGAATGGATGTACACACATGGTTTTATGTTCTCATGAAGGTGAATTTAGCACTTAGTTTATTTATAACTATACTTATCAAGACACACACAAGATAGGAGGCAGAACCTTTTCACAGTTATTATTCACCCAAACTAAGAATCTAGCTCACTCTCTAATGTTTGGACAATTTACTCTAGTGGGACTGCATTCGGCTTAACCAGTAGAAAGCACCTGGTCAGAAGTACATATTGGAGTGACTCATCCAAGCTTGAATATTACTGAAGTGATTCAGTACCATGGGTATGCATGATTATAATCAAGCTAATAAACCAAGCCCAGCCAATTCTATTTAATCACCAAGGATTTATCCAACACTATCAATCCTTACTCTAATTGGGTGAGTCCTACTCAAGGTTCCAAGGAAGCGACCAAGAGGTCACTCAACATAGGTTCCTACAACCTGGAAGAATCTCAATCTAATATCTTAAGTGTATTCTACCACAAGGTTAAAGATCAACTTCTAAGGTTGGGGAGGATCATCTAAGTTCATAGCTCAATATGTCATAATTAGTATTTCCTACCTCAATGTGTAACATTCTTTTAGGCTTTTAAATATCTTAAAGCAATCCTAAAGCAAGATCCTTATGATCTCACTCTTCTACCACTTAAGTTAAAGATTCAAGGTTTACTTATTAACTTGGATAAAAGTGATCCAATCAGATGATTTGATCCATCTGATCACATCCTATTCTACAATCATGGGATGAAATCAAAGATATTATTAAAGTTAGGTCATTTCATAAATCATTATAATTTTATTAACCATCTTATGCTAATAGTCTTATATAAAAGAAAATAAAAGACCTAAAGCTTAGATTCAGATGATTCAATCACATATTATTATTAATCTTAACACTTCTAATTCAATGATTAAATATCAATATCAAATCAGATACATTATTGGAATAATGTCAATTGAAATATCTTACAATTAAGTCATTTGATTAAGTGATTATGTATTCAGATCTTAATCATACAGGTTAGGTTTTAACCCCTATCCTTATCCAATTTAGACTAATTGTTAATTTATAGATCAAATGTCAAATTAGTGTATTACTAGAATATTATTGGTGGCAATCTTAGATTTCAACCAAGTATAATTCACTTGATCAACATCTTAAGATTTGTTAAGGTTAATTAAGGAATTATTCTACTTTAATCAAATTGGTTAAATTAAATGTTTAATATTAACATGATAGGTTCTTTACAATCATAGTACTGTTTTGAAAGCTAAATAGTAGAAATTTGCTAAAAATTGAAGGTAATTAGTGCTAATTAATCCTTAATTCAAAATAAATGGATTAGCACCTAATTACAAATTTAACCATTAGAAATTCATGAAACTTAGCAATTATGTGACATCTATTCATTAGAGCAATCAGAGACTAAGTTTATTAAGTTTGGATAATCAGAAACCCTAATTTTTACTAGTCATGCAATTATAAGATTAGGGCATAATTAAGAATACATAAATCAAAAAATTTAAACCACCTACCATATACATTCTACAAGGCATAAGTTATACAATGGCACCTAAATCATGCAATTTGGCTAAGTGTACATGCTAGCTAATAAACATTAATTAAGTTTTGTAATAATTAGACTAAATCAAAAACTCCAACCATTAAAGGTTCAATATTATTTTTTATTCTGATTTATTATGATTTTCTGATCAATTTGGTATATAATATCATAGGGTTTAGGCTAGTGGATCAAAAGTTATCAAATTAATTTATTATATCTTTTTCTAATTAATCCATTTGATTTTCTATTATTTTCCTTAAGGAAAATAAATACAAAATACGTTTATTAATTAATAAATGGGTTCTAGCCCATTTACAAAACACGCGGGTTAGCTCGACCTATTGGCCCGGCACTGTCAAACAGTGCGGGTCATGGGATGGCCCAACCCGTACTGTGCTTCTCCCTCGCTCCATGCCATCCCAATAGCTAGTTGATTAGGGTAACCCTAATCAGCCAAATTCTCACTCACCCAACCACCTCACAACCTCAAATGAATTGGGATTCCATCAGCACACCAAGGCGCACCGATAGAACCCAAAACCCACATCCGAGAGTAGTTTGATCACCAGGGAGCTACTAAGCCTATATCCTTCTATGACCATTATTGTGGGTGAACAGTACACCCCACAGAGAGCTTACCATGCTTGGAGCTTAATGGCTACGCCTTCAGTGTGCCAAGGCACACCCAAGTCTCAATCTAGCCCGACCCAAGAGCTGCTGGGAGCGTGGGACCTTACACGGGTGCCAGGCTCTTCAAGTGGTGTATATTGATCGATCGGGCTGACCCAGAACTACCAAATCATTCGCATTACAATCGTCTAGAATAAGAGTGCATTCAGAGAACAATTTAAGAGTGAACCAAGCCTACTCGACTCGGTCCAGGATAGGAGGGGTACCTAGATAGCTAGGTGGACTAGATCGGTCGACCAAAGGTAATGCAGAGGCTGGCTAACCTTCCCAAGAGGCTCTTAGGGTTCCTGAACACTAGGAGCAGCCCTTTATCAGCGGTACACACGCCTGGATTCTTTTGTGGGAGCTCGATAAGCTGACAATGATGGAGAGGGCAACCAACTTTGACTGAGCTCAATTGAATAGCAGAGGGATAGGAAGGTTCTAGAGAGGAGGACTTGGGCTGGAGGTGGCCCAAGAGCTCGGGTTGAGACCTTGCATTCTAATTCCCTTAATTGGGAGAGATCGGGTCACAGGACCTGATAGGGTTGTTTAGGCCGGGAGTGGGAAGGTCCTAATGGATCAACAGAGGTGTCCAGAACTAGTGGGCGGCAGGCCAGGCGTGAATATGGATGTCGGGCGCGAATGAAGAAGGAAGACGATCCATAATCGCTAGATAGGGCACCGCCGTCTGATGGATCATCAGTTCATGTGAGATAGCCCAACAGGTAACATTTAATCGTGGATGCTGGATCAACTATCCGATCAGATCTAGAGATCTTGAGGCAGAGCGAGTTACTTAAAGCGAGCGACGGATGCCATCAGATCAATCTTCAAGAAATGCGGAACGACTAGGATGGGGCTAATCTGAACTAAGGCATTGGTCGTTCGATCAAATCCGCAGAAATCAACAGCCCAGATGATGCCCGCAGTTCTGAAGGCAGCTGACCATTTTGATAGGGTAGAAATGTAAATAAAATTTGTTAGGAACCCTAAAATAAAATTAAATGATTTTAATTTAAATTAAATTATGGCCCAAATGATCTCCAAAATTTACCAAACTTTCACCCTTAGCTAATTTAGGGGTGAGAAATTCAAAAATGCAATCAGATTTTAATTTTGAGATCAAAATATTTTATGTCTAATTTAGGGCATCTAGACTGATAAAAATAATACTAACTTGACATAGAGGGATCCAATTGACATCAAATTTTTATGATAAGCTTAACTTGATATTCTAAATGCAATCAAATCAAAACTAATGTCTGCTTAAACTCAGAATTAACAAGGTAACAGCCCAGGGTTGTTACATAACTATTCTAAGAAAATACAAGCGATCTCCAATATCCTGCTATCGAGTATAATCCCAGATTCACGGCCTTAATGTTACATTAAAACTTATCAAGTTCTAATACAAAATTAGATGACGACTGTAAAGGATTATGGTAAATAATTCAACAACTTAATTATTATCTTTTACTCACTCAACCAAAATCTTGATTATGCTAATTAAGATTAAGGATTCTAAACTTAAACTCCATATCTGGGGCTCAAATCCTGAATCCAAGGTACTAACCTTCTAAGGATCTATAGTTCACACTCAACCTTAGTCTAAAGATAAAGAATCTTAAAAGTTAGAAGATTGAGAAGTTAAGATCTTAGTGAAAGGTTTTTTATTATCATAAGATAAAAAAGTCAATTAATAACATAAGAATCTATTATATATATTCAATCTATAAAATAATCACATTATTCCATAGGTTGAATCAATCCTACACCCACAAGAAAGCTTCAAGGGAATTAAGATAATAAATCAATTAAGGACTTCCTAAATGAGATGGTATAATTAAATCAGATGACACAAATGATATAAGATCTAAGATCTAAGGTTTGATCACTTAAGATATAAATTGAAATTTATATTTAGGATTTACTTAACACTTATTTTAAGTTTATAATTCATGATGATCTTAATAAGGCAATCATGATTAAAATTTGAGTTATCCTTTAATGAGGAGTCTTAGATCACCTTTAAGATCTTAAGATCTATTTAAGGAAATTTAAGACTTATTCATTTTAGTCATCTAAACTAAATCCATTAGACTTAAGAGTTATATAAAAGATGCTAATATATTTAAAACACATTACTGAAATTTTAGGGTTTAAGGGTGCTTAAATAATATTTTGGTCAAAAATGACCAAAAATGCCCTTCTTAAGACTAAATTTAGGATTTTATGGTTTGAGCATTCAAATTGATTCAAATTAGTTTTAATAGACTTGATGTTGATAAATAAGATAAATAAAACACTTAACTCAAGATTTAGCTCATGATTTAACTTAAACAACACTAATCACACATTAAGACCAAATAAGGTGGTTAAGTGAATAAGGGTTCCATTGATTAATCCAAATTAAAACATAAATTCTATTACTATTAAGAAGATGATAGTGACCTAAATCACCAAAATTAGAGGATTAATTAAGGCTTAATTTACTAATTAAAGTTTATGGTAATTAAGTGGTGATTAGAAAATTTTGAACACCTAAATTATTTTTGATGGCATAATTAATTTCTCCATTGTCTCATGTGCAATCAGAGACCTTAAATCATAATTTTTGGACACTAATTAAATTAATTATGAATTCATTAAGTTTAGAGAAAGATAAGGAAAATTTATAAAAACTAACCATTGAATCTTAAGTTTTATTGCATATAATGGTTCCTTGTATTTTTTGGATTAAAATGGTATATTGGATCATACCATTTGGATAAGAATTGATTGACTTATTCAATTAATTTATTATGAATGATTTCAGTTAATTAAACCATATGATATTTGATTTAAGGGATTTATAAATAATTTTTAGAAGGATATTAAATACTAATTCATAATATTAGCCCGACCCAAAATTAGAAAGGCGCAGGATGGACTGGGACCCGACTGGGCTGACACTATTGCACTATGTGGGCCTGGCTAGCCTAGCCCGTAGTGACGGCGTCGTCATCCCCACTCTCCACTCACAACAAACTGATTAGGGAGAGCTTAAATCATGAAATTCTTGGCTGCTATGCTATCTCATGGCCAAGACTCAATTGGTACACCATCAGTGAGTTGAGGTGTACCGACTTAACCTAAAAGCCTTCACGGGAAGATCCTGGATTGCTAGATGGTTACTCGAGAGGTTCTACCCTATCACAATATCTAGGGTTTACTGTGAGGAGTTAATTCTCCTCACAGAGGCAACCACTTGGCCAGAACGTAGTCCCTACACCATCTTAGTGGTGAGGCAGATCGAAGCCCTATGGCCTCGATGATTGGGGTGCCTTGGATCATCAGGTCTTTATTCAAGCTCGATTGCAAACTCTTGGCAGAACCCAGATGATTAGAACAATTACACTAAGCTAACCTAGACCATATAATTAATCGCATTGGTTTTGGTTAGCTCATACAATTGATTATTAATTGGAATTAGGAAGAGTCGGGGCTCGAGACTTCCAGAGAAGTGTCGGCACTACGCCTGGACTGAATTCTGTCCAGACAGTGAATCCTCACTATCATGATTTAACTAGGCCAAATCCAACTAATTTTAAGCTTCCTAGGTACTAAGGAAAGGTATACAGAACTTCACAGAGCCACTCTAAAACATGGATTAAGAGAACTGGGCTCATACAACTCAATGGGAAGTAGCTGTACCTGGAAATAGGGTTACATGCATGGTAAAGAAGGTATGAGGAGAGCATGAGCCTTCAGAGGATTATAATAACCTAGCAATGGGTCTAAACACCAGACACGCACCCTCTATCAGCAGTACGCAGTAGCCAGAATACCTGGAATTTTCCAAAAATGATGAGAGCTCTAGAGGACTTCCAATGGACAATTGGGGGATCACATTGAGAAAAGGGACTCACTGTGATGTCCCAAGGGTATATATAGGCATTAGGAGGCTCTAGGGGTGGATTTCAGAGCTTGGGAACCAGAGCATGGCTCGGGCTGAAGGAGAGCCTTGGTTCAAACGGCCGAGGGCAATTCAGGGAGATGAATAGAAATGAAAGACTAAGCTTTCCCCGTACTGCCACAAGGTTTGTTGTAGGTCAGGCTACTTAGGGGGGGACCAGGTGAGCAAGAGGCAAATGGGAACAAAGATGAATAGGGCTCGGGGTATTCTGGGCTATCTGATGGATCGACCGTTAGTTCGGGATGGTCCTGACGTGCCCCGAAATATTTACTTATACAAGTTGAACATCTATCGTCAGATGCTAAGGGATGATCCATCGGTTGGGATTAGATCTTGGCTCGGGATAGTGGATATCATCGGATGGATAGCGACATCAAATCCCATAAATATTAAAATTAATATATATTTAATTTAAATAATATAAATCATTAATTAATTAAATAATAATTTTAATAAATTTTAAATCTAATTTAGAACCAAATGAGCTCCAAAAATTCCCAAAAATTCACCCTTAGCTAATTAGAGTACATGGAATTCAAAAATGAACTCATATTTTAATTTGGAGATCAAATTAATTTAGCTAATTTTTAGGATCCTAAAATAGGCAAAAATAGTTAAAATACTCAAATGAGCTCCGATCGATTTCAAATGTCTAGGGTTAGGTTTAAAAGATCCATTGAGTTTAATGGAATGAAAACTAAGGCTTGGTTTAGTTAAATTAATCTAAATTTAGCTAGGGAAACAATTAGTGTTGTTACAGTATGCCTCCTCCTAAGTTTTACTGCATCAATTAGGGTCCTAGTGGGTGCATTCAGTATATTATAGGATGTTTGCACTTGCATCCACTGAGGGAACCCATGATGAGGGCAGCACTTGAGGCACTCATTAAAGTGCCGCCAGCTATCATATAATGTTTCTCCTTCTTATTGGTAGTAATTAGTTATCTCAATCCTCAACCTGATGGTCTTTGCAGAAGAGAAATACTTGGCTAGGAATATCCTAGCCAAATCAATCCAAGTGCAAATAGAATTGCCATGTATGGAACTGAGCCAGCTCTATCTCTTAGTGCAAATGGGAATAACCTAAGTCTAATGGCATCATCACTTACACCATTGTACCTAAATGTATCACAAATCTCTAATAAGTTGGACATGTGTGAGTTTTGAACCTATGTGGCTAACCCGCTAAATTGACTATTTTACACCATATGTAGAGTTGATAGTTTGATTTTAAAGTTGTTTGCCTCTACATTATGTCTAACAATTATGTGTGGGATTCCCCTCACAGTCAGCAATGCATAACCTCTTAAGGCTATACCTCTTTGTTCTCCTAACCCTTCTATAAGATCTCCATTTAAATTATCTATCTCTAGCTATACTTGATTTATTATTATTTGTTCACTCCTAGCTCTGAAGTAGGTTCAATCTATTTTAGGATCGAAGAGAATGCTTAAATAATCTCTTCTTCTCATGCAACCTAGAGTTTTACTAAGAGATAGCAGTTCACAGTAATTAACACAAACAATAATCAAAATTTCAAGATAAAAGAAATAAAATTAAGAATACAAAAAAACTATTTGCATTATAATTACTAAAAATAAAAATATATATGCACTAAGAAAAATTCCAAATCACCAATGACTCATTAAATGTCCTTAATACAAAACAATTCACCATTCCCTGACAACGATGCAAAAAACTTGACATACTAAAGATACATGTCTGCGCTCACACGCAAGTGCACGTGGTATGAAGTAATAAGGGATTGTGAGGTCCTAATATTTATCGTCCACTGAAAATGGTGTGTTTCGTTACTAAAGTGTATTTGATTTCACTGATGTTTGGACAATGCTTTAGTTGTTAATGTTGGTTATAATTTTAATAATCAGGATTTCTTTGATGAGAAATTACTTATTGGGAAAGTAGGGAGAGTTGGGTTTAGCATGCAATTTGTTAAGGGTTTTGTGTAAGTACTCCTTGTTTTAATTAATAGTGTCAAATTACTTAGATGTCTTAATTATAATCATGAAACATAGTCTTCCTTAGAGTGTCCCCAAAATTGGACTAAGTCTTGCCTAATGCTCAGAGATGAACACAATAAGGTTCAATCTCAGCACATAGACCCTCGTGTGATCGTTAATGATTGAATTTTATACTTACGTCTAAATTAATAAATCTATAATTAAGTTAGGTGTCACATAAGCTTGATTCCACCAATGGCTTACATGCATCAGTTCTAGGTTTAACTAAAAATGAGAGTCATTGGGCCAAGTGGGTTATGTCACATCACCTACAAGCACACAATGCATCATATTCCTTGCATAAGCTTAAAATGAGTTATGGAGCTCAATCGATGGCTCTTGGCTCACACGCATCAACTTCTCTGCTTAAATAAAGAAACAATGCTATGACCTTCATATAGCTTATAATGAGGCTCTCGGTAATCATGCACATCTTCCTAGTGTAAGCTAACGGTGAGCAGTGGAGCTCAAAAATAATGTATTGTACCGTCGCTTTGTTAATCTTTTCAACCAAAGAACTTGCGTCGATCATCCTCGCGCAGTGAATTTTGCCATAGGCATTCGTGGAGAGAATGCTCAATATGCATACCCAAAAAGAGAAAAATTACCTTGATGGTTTTTAGAGTCTTAAACATTCGCATAAAAATATAATCATGACAAAATATTCATCCAAGCATTGTTCATGTCAATAATTAAAAGAAATGACTAAAGAAAACATTCATTAATAATTGGGGAGTACAAGCACACTTTTATCCCTTAACTTATTACACGCATGTGCCCAACCCTCCCTAAGGAGAGTTTAAGCTTTCATTATAAAATAAATACAAGGAAAACATAACAAAACTAGGAGCCTTGCATGGCTCAAACAGAAAAGAAATTGAGAGAGATGGAGATACAATACTAGGAACTATTGTCACATTCACCCGATCTTCTCACTATCTCAGTCCTCCTTCTCCCTTCTGCTTCTTGTGCTTGATCCTTTTCCTTCAATGCAAGCCTTCTCTTTCCTTGGGCTGGGAGGACTCTCCATACTTGGGCAGGGGGGATTCTCCTTCTATATGCTCTACAACCTCAAATATTCTGACTCCTTGAGTATCAAAATCTGGAACCTTCTTTCAATCTTAAATTTGTTCTTTTATAGACTTCTTCAATTAACTCTCAGCATTTAATTTACCACCCATTTCTATCCTTGAGAGTTGAAATCCCATTACAATTTATATTAATCTGCTCTGGGAAATGTGAGTTTTAATTATATTTGTAATTAATCATTATAGTGGGAAGATGATGAATTATGACTTTTGGTTTTTCATATGCTGTTTTGAATGCTCTTGTTGGGAAAAAAATATGATGGGTTCTACGGCACGTGGTAGCGATAAAGTCTCTATTTTGAGGGAACTTGTGTGGTAGCACCAAAGTCTCAGTTTTGAGGACCCTGCAGTGCGTGGTAGTGCCAAAGTATCATTCTTTGGATCATTGTAGCGCGCGATAGCCCAAGACTTTTGATTTTTAGCTATAATATGAAGCGTCAGATGATATTTTATTTCCGCTTTGGCGTGAAGTAGTGCCAGCATTTTGGCTTTGGGACGGCTGCAGCGCATGGTAAAGCAAGTGTTTTTGTTTTTAGACCGCTGCAGTGCGCGGTAGCGCAAAATTTTTGTATATTTTAATTAAGCAAAATGTCGGGCCATATCTTCCACCCGTTGTAGTGCGCTATAGCATCTGGCTTTCAATTAGAGGTTCGCTATGTCACGCGGTAGCATGGCCATCTCAATCTAGGTCCAGTATGGTACACAGTAGCGTTACGCTTTCAGTTTAATTTCTGACAAAGTGCGTTGTAGCGTGCTGTGCCGCGCCGTAACATAATTCTTCCAATTTTTCAGATTTTCATTCTAGATTTGAATTTATCCCTTCCTTGTCTTGAAAATAATAAAAACAAATCAAAGCATTCAAGTTCTAATAAAAATTATTTGTTTTTATTTACTTAAATTACTATAAATATTAAATTTATCACCCGACAATGCTGTTGAATCTCATTGACGCATTTCTTGATGAATTGTTGATGGTTGTAACGAGCTCATCCCAACTGTTCGGTAATGAAGAGAGGAACAAAAAAGCTTGGACCTCATCATCAAAACTGAAGCCCACTGAACTTAACTGGCTCATCACCATACTGAACCCATTTAGGTGTTCAGTCACTGAATAACCTTCCAACATCTTTATGTTAAACAACCTCTTCATAAAGAAAACTTTATTCAAAGTCGAAGGCTTCTTATACAATCCCATCAGAGCATCCATGAGATCTATAGTAGTTTTCTCACTAACAGTATTAAAAATAGCAGAAGAAGACAATGATAAATGAATCAAACTTAGTGCAGTTCTTTCGAGAAATTCCAACTCTTCATCAGTCATAGTTATAGGTTTTTTGACGGCTCCTTTCAATGGAAGATATAACTTCTTTTGGCAAAGTAGATCCTCCATCTACATTTTCCAGAATGAAAAATTCATTCCCTGAATTTCTCTATCTTGTGCCTCATCTCGTCGGCCATTGCTCCCACTCAAACAACAAACCCAAGGTTCAACAAGGTAACCTCAATCTGATACTACTATATTGGATAAAGATCTCAGCACCACCGAGCACACTCTCCGCAGCGGATGTGGTTTTCATAAGAGCACTCGATTAAAGACCGAGGTTGCATTGATGGTTACCAAGGAAATTTAAAATCAGAAAACCACAAGTAGAAAATCCCATAGCACATGCATACAAGATAAACACAAACTTGCAAACATCCAAACACAGAAAATTGCACGAAAAACCCAAGAATAGGAAAAACTATAGAGCCACACCACATAAATTTTACTATGAGAGCTTGAAGATTACAGAGTTACAAAAATCTTATCCTTGATTGGAAATACTCAAGATCTTACTCTAATATGGAGAGGATAGTAAGCAACCATCACCTGGAGTATCTTCTCCAATATGCAATAGGTTTCTTGCACTATAGCTTCCTTAGGGCTTACCTTGGGATCTCTTCCTCACTGCAGCAACTAGTCTCCAATCTGAAATGCCAACCTTGTAAGCTCATCCCAACTTGTTTACATAAGTACCTAGCTAAATTTTATTCCCTAAAAGGTCCAAAAGGCCCTCAAATTTAATTAAGGTGTAACTTGAACTAAAGTAGAACTCCGCCAGGTGCTACGGCACACCATAGCACTTGTGTTTCGAATGGCCTACCGCTGTATCACGTGGTAGCCCCCATCTCGGGGTGGAACATGCTACAACGTGTAGAAGCACTTGCCTTTCATATAGCCTACATCTTGGAAAGAAACTACTACAGGGCGCTACAGCGCTGATTTCCGCTGTGGCACACTGTATCATCATTTTTTGCTGTGGCACGCTAAAGCGCTCGCTACTCTATCTTCTGACCACTGAGGTGTGCGATAGCACCTCCATCTCAGGTGAGGGATCACCACAGTGCACTGTAGCACATGTGTTGTTATTGAACTTCACACCTTGTTCTGAATTACCTTAGAAGCTCCTAAAAGTTCACTGAAGCACCATTAACATCTTCATGAAGGACTAAATAATCTCCACAATACAATAGTTATTACAAACATAATTTTAAATTAAAAGAAACTATCATTTTCACAAGCAGAAAGGAAACTATCTAATTCTCAAAAGCAGCAGGAAGGTCTTCCTCCTAACGAAGCTCCTCTCCTGAAGCTACCTCCATGAACAATCTGACATTATCGATATCACAATGCTAGTGCCCAATCAAGAAAAGACAAACTTATAGTTAGATGATTGTCTAAGTATATTTTAGACTAATTAGATGAAAATTGCATAATTTGAGATCTCACAGTTTTTAAAGCATATATATATTTAGATAAGTTCAACAAGCGATAAAGAACATGGTAGTTATAAATATAGCATTTATAACTAAACAAAATAAAACATGTAAATCAACATACCTCAACCAGAAGCTGTAATAAGGTTAGGTAGTAAATCTATAAATGACTAAAAGTATTGAAAGTAAACTCATCCTAACATACTTATGATAAAATAAATATGTTCTTATTTAAATAAATGAAATCTAAACTGAAGATTAACATTCTAGTACTTGAAAGAACTGAGTAAGACTAAACTGAAATTACTGAGCTGATATGAACTGTAAAAGCATGTAGAATATAGTAAAATAGTAAACCATGACTAAAAATATATGGATAAACAAGCCACTGAATTGAACCGAATGAAACTGAAAGTAGCAATGTGATTAGTCTAGTATTGCCATAATAGAAATGGGCTATAATAGAGCCACTATACAAAAAGTCCCACGTGTATCATCCAATCCCTATCTTGGGTGGATCTGTTCAGGACTATCGAATTAGACATGCATCATTCAAGCCCTATTATGGGTGGATTCTAGTTGATTCTATTTCAAAAGAATTAAACTAAAGAGGTAGACTAACTAGGACACATCCTACTGAACTGAAAACTGAAGGATTGAAAGTACAGATAAATGTTAATCATGCTTATGTGGTTCAAAATTAATATGGGATATTCATTAAATGTGCTATGTCCATCTAATATGTCCAAGGTATAAAATCTAAAATCAAGGTATGCGAAGCCATAATAATTAAGGAAAGTAAGAGACTCTACTAAATATATGTGATATCTATTATTGTCTAATTTAACTTGTTCTATCTATTCTGAGATAGTATAGGCTAAGGATATCCAATATCTAACTATCCAGTATAATTCTTGATTCACGACCTTATAGTTAAAAATTAGAACATAGAAAATTCTAATTCATAATCAGAAAATGATGACTATAAAGGTTATAAAATTAATCGATAACTTAATTATTGTATTTTAATAACTTAAACTCAATTTTGATTAGGTCAATCAAGATTTAAGGATTTTAGGTTTATACTCCAAATTTGGGTTTAAACTCTAAATCCACAGTACTAAATTAGAAGGATCTAAGGGTTCACACCAAAACCTTATTCTAAAGGTAGAGAATCTTAAAAGATGAATGATTGAGGAATTATGATCTTATGTAGAAAGGCTGAATCTAAAGTTATAAGATAAAATAATCGAGTTAAAACTGCTGAATCTAAGAATTAAATTGAATCTATAGAAGAATTTCATTATTCTATAGGTTGAATAAACCAAAACCCACTAAAAGAATTCCAAAGGATATAATCAATATGAATTTCAAGGATGAAATGAAGTAATTCAATAAAGAGTTTAATTAAACCACTAAAGATCAAAGATTCAGGACTTAGATTAAATACTTAAGATCTTAATCAAGATTAAACCTTAAGATTTCTATTTAAGAAGGATGTTAAGGTTAAATTAGATGATAGCTAAGATAACTATTATTGATTTTATAAGATTAAATTTTATTAAGCAAGATCATATAGAGGGTCTAAGATCACCTTAAGAGTTTAAGAATTTCCTAAGTAGATTTTAAGAGATTTAGGACTCAAGTGATTATGAATCCAATAATAAATTACAAATACATATAAAATAATCCTAGAGCATTAATTTATTGGTTTTAAGCATCTTGATGATATTCTATGGCTTTAAGGGCTCTTAAACCAACTTTGGTCAAAATGACTAAAATGCCCTTTATAAGTTAGGATTTTCAGATTTAAACTTCCAAATTGATTATAATCAGTTTTAATATGCTTTATATTGTCTAATGAGAGGAATAAGACATTAAAATTATAATTTTAGACTTAAGGCTAGCTGAATTAACACTAATCACTTTTTAAGGCTAAGAAAGTGATTAAGGAAATTAGAACTTATATTATGATTCTAGACTCATAGATAGGTCTAAGTAGACTTAAGAAAGCAAAAGGCACTTGGTCTACTAAAATTAGGGGTTAAACTAGATTATTAGATACTAATCAAAATCTTAGGTAATTAAGAGGTGATTAGTGAATTTGTACTTCCTAAAATATTTTTAAAGGAATACATGAGTTCTCCTCCGTCTTATGAATAATCAAAGATCTAATCATGCAATTTGGCCATTTAATGAATTAATTAATCAGTAATCATGATTTGTGAGAGATTAGGCTAAATTAGAAATATTATTTAAGATTATTGTTCCTTATATTTTTTTGATTAAAATAATATGTTGGATATACAAATTGATTAAGTATAGCCAAAGTTATTCAATTAATTTAATCTGAATGTTTTGGATTAATTAAACTATAGGTTAATTAATTAAATTCATTTTTCATTTATTTTACTAAATTCAAAATAATAGCTTGGCCCATTTAACAAAAGGCGCGGGTAGCACTGGGGACCGATTAGGTCAGCACTGTCGCACCGTGCGAGTATGGGCTGGCCGACCCAGCTCGACGCGATATTGTCATCGTCCCTAAGCTTTCTCCTGGCAACTTGAAAAATAAAACACTCCAGAGCTAAATTCTCAATGCCTAGACCACACCGATGCCTCTTGTTGATCGCTACACCATCCTTAAGCAGAGGCACTCCCGATGGGCGTTGAAGCCCTAACCTGAGTGACCTAAACCTCAGGATAAATACTCGTCCTAAGGTATTGCTGACGAATCTCTATGATTTGTGAGAACTTTTAAAGGAGGCAACGCCATGACTCTAGCTCAATCTTAATATGATTATGGCATTGAAATGGATTGATTTGGTGAGAAATTGAGCGAGTAGGTCAATTGGTTAGCCAGGATGCTACTCACAGTGGAGTGCTAACCCGAGTCTAGATCATGTCGATTGATTTGAGTTGAATCAATCGATCAGATCAAACTAAAAATTTTAATCCCTTAGAAATCACTTGTTGAGGCTATTATGATCCATTGGGGATCCCAATTGTCAGGGATTCTTAGGAGCACAAAGGCTGAATGGTTGTAACTGCACAAGGTTATTACTTTAGTCAATTAGGACTAAACTAAGTCTTAATTTTGATTTTATCAATCTTAATGAGTCATTAGGATCACACACTAAATTTTTGATCTAAATCAGGTGTCAAATGGATCAAACCCTGATTTTGAGGATTTCAGGAACCTTGGAAATTGACCAATCTAAATTGACGTCAAATTGGAAATTGGAGTTTGTTATTGTGCTCGTCACCCCCAAATTATTTAGGGGTGATGTTTTGGAGGCAATTTGAAGTCGCTGGATTTTCATCGAATATTTTAACATATTTAAAATACCCCAAAAAATAGAAAAATTAAATACTCATCAAAAACAAAATCTAACTTTGCCGTTCTGTTCATCACCCTTTATTTTGTTAAGGGTGATTTATGGAAAATTTTAAAAAAGGCAATCAATTATTTAATTTTAATAAAATAAGAATTAAAATTTTTTATTAAATATTAAAATTATTATTTCCATCTAAACAGCCATCATCTCCTTTTCCTGTGCATCATTCCCTTCTTCTCTCCCATGCCTTCAGATTAAACGACTCACCTGAGCCGTTCGATCTAAAGATCGGGCGATCCCCACTTCGTCTCCATCATGAGTCAGCACGTGTCCTGAGCAGTAGACATGCGACACATTTTGCCGGTGCCAGATGCTGCCACCACCCTTTTAAGCTTCATAGATCACCATCTCACCTTCTTCCTGAGCTTTAGATTCGCTTAGGATTGCTCTGGAGTGAAATCAGAGTTTATATCGATGGATCTCTCCATTTTGCTCGATTGAGGATTTGGAAACCGTCAACTCTCAAGTACTTCAATCTTATAATCCTTCCAATCATTTTATGATACTTCTCTATGTATGCATATTGCATTAAGTGGATTAGTGTTTGGTCAGGTTCAAACGAACCTGATCAAACTAATTTTGGGTTGAACCTACAGTATTCAACAGTTTCGTTCGCTCCTCACCTGTCACTATCCCCCAAGGGTTGTCATTTGTTGGCGACTCTGGCCACCTCTGCTATTGACCCAACCACTATTGGGTAGGTATCGATGACCTTTTTCTATCATCATGTGGTTCAGCTCTAGGCAGCAATCATCTGGCTGCCATTTGGCAATCCCTAGCTGCCACTCTCGGAGCCCGTGGAGGCGCGAAACTTGGGCCGGGTCAATCAGGCCCATCTTGTAATTATCATTTGTGGACTTCGCCCAAATTCCTATCACTCTCTGCTCTCGCCAAGTCAATTCTGCGGGCCTCGCTCCTTGATGTGAGGACTACGCATGGGGCTGCCCATTTGCTCATGTTGGTCCTATGGGACCCGCTGTTCTGAGTTAATATTAACTTAGGAAATCTGTTAGTTTAAGAGAATTTATTTAAATTAATTAAATCAATTAATTGCATAAGCTTTAAACACTCAAATCTCTTAATCCACTAGTCCAAATATATAAAATATATATCTCATTTTAATTAGTAAAATTTAAGGAACATTATGGCAGTATTAAATCTCAATTTGGATGAGTATTTAGCATACTGACTTTTTGGTCCCTCTTAATTTGTATGAAACTCTGGAAAACTTCTAATGCTCATATCTTTGCAACCTTAGCTCTAAATATAGCCAATATAAGTTTCATTTTAATTAAAAGAGTGCCAGGAGCATTCTTGTAATTTTAGTTTTGATGCTTAGAGTGTAATTTGATTAATGACATTTAAGATCCCCTTTAATTACTCTCCTAAGCCCTATAATTTCATTTGACTATATCTTCATCATTTGAACTCCAATTGGTTCATCCAATATACTATTTTGATTAGGAGAATGTGTATATCAGTAAACTGTAAAAATATTTAAGTTTTGGTAATTAGATTTTCTAATTTACCCTAATTATTGCAAAACTTGATTAGCTCATAAATTAACCAAATGGAGTTCAAATTGGGTCTACTCCTAATCATTGCACATAGCATGTTATATTGAAGCTACAGACATTGAGTTTTCTAAATTTGGACATCATTTGAGAAAGTTAGGTTTTGGACCTTTCCTAAATTTCCTAATTTACATAATTAGACCCCAATATTGTTTTGGTCATAACATGACCAATTGACCTAAGATTTTAGTGATCTTAAACTTTATGGAATCCTTAGATAGTAAACAACAATAGTATAACTAAATTTTTCCATTTCACTAAGTAAAATTACTGAATTGCCCTTAATGAGATAAAACCTTAATTTGAGCTCATTAGGCTTAATCATTGTCCAATTTGGGTGTACTTACTATCTATCCTCTTATTAGATAGTAAGTAACTTTTTTTCATTAATAAAATTCAATTTGGAACCCTTAATCATAAAGTAGCAATTTAGACCTTTAAGTCGGGGTGAAATGGTTATTTTGCCCAAATTTAAGTTTAAGTTTCCTTAAACCTTAGAAAGTTAATATAATCACTAATATCAGTAAGGAATTTGATTTAAAATCAATTATAGAAATTTTAAACTCATTAATATTGTATTTTAAGAAAAAATCTTAATTTTCTCTTAAAACTCCCTAAATCTTTTGGATGGCTTCATAAGGTGGAATCGAGCCACCTTATGGCTTTCATAAGTTAATTCATCAGAAAAATGTATATAGTTAAGATTAATTAACATCAATGCCTAAATCTTTGCTTTTATCCTAACTTAATCCTTAGGATTTTCTTTAACTATTTTAGGTTCTTCTTCCTTAAGAATTAGTGATAAAAATTAGGTTAGATTTCATTCATTAGGTAAATGGGTTACTCAATGGATGAAACCTTAGTTTTATTAGTATCTTGATTTCACCTTTAATTATGGCTATTTTTTATTTTAACTTTAGCCTAACATTAGAGATCCATCTTATTAAGCTTGACTTTGCTTAATAAAATAACCCTAACATATAGAATGTGAGAGTTGGGATTTGACCTTATATCCTCAATCTTTAGAACCTATTAGATTAGGATATTAAACCCCAATATTTGGAGCTTAACTCTTAATCCCTCAATCTTGATTTGTATTAATCAAAATAACCTTGTGATTAACTAAATTGATCAATTAGGATGATGATTTATTATTCAACTTCTATAAGCATCACTGATTGAATTATATTAGAACTTGATTGGTTATGATTGCTTAAACCTTATATGACAAATATTTTGAGTTTATACTTGATAGCTGGATAAAGGAAATTCTGAGCTTGTATAATCTCAAATTAGTTAGAACAAATTAAATTAGAAAACAAGTCTTGTATACTTTATATCACAGAGTTTTTTGAAGTGCTATTTATACACTGCAGTGTATGCTTTGCTCCTTTATTTTGGACCTTTATATTTGTGACATAATAGGTGAAACATATAATATTTGATGAGTGTTCTATGTTAAATTTGAGGATTACATAAAGTATACATGAATAATTGAATGAAAGAAAATAAAGATGAATTTGTAAATTTATATAACATAAGGCATATTCATGAATAATTGAAGAAAAGAACATAAAGATGAATTTATAAATTTATATAACATTTGAAAGTCATATTCAGTATTGGTTTATATATTGAGATTCAGATGCAGTTCAGTGACCAAGCATTAGTGTCCTGAAGAATATACGTATTTTTGAGATGATGATATTTCTAGATGTTTGATCCTGGATGATGATATGACATATTTTTAATGGACCTGTTGATCTAAGAATTAGTGTCCTAGATGCTTCAAAATATTCATTTAGTGGCTAGATGAGCCACCATTTTCTATTATGGCAGATCTAAGTAGGCATATGTCCATTATTGAGATAGCACATATATATATAGGTATATATATATATATATATATATATATATATATATATATATATATATTCATATTTAGTTTGGTATTTATTATTTTCAGCATTTATGCAGCACTTATATATATATATATATATATATTTGAAGTATATCCAACAAATTTAAATATTTATATGTTCAATAATTTTTGTTTGAGGATGAGGTATGTTGTTTATCTCAAATTTTGTTTAAAGTTATAATTAAATAATTATAGCTTTTATCCTTTTTCTTTTGATTGCTCTATTGCTCCTAAGATGCTTAGGTTGTTTGTGATTTCATAAAATGCAAATAATATTAGCTTAAAATGTGCTTAGACAATTTGTCTAACCTATATTGTCTCTTTTTTTTTTGTTGGGGCCTTGTCATTGCAAAATTGACAATGGCAGCTTCTAAGCATATTTAGGAATTAGTGCTTGAGGAGGACCAGTTTCAAGAGGAGAAGCATCTTGGAGCTGAGGAGCCTTAGTTTATGTTGCTTTTTATTTAAGTGAGAATGAGAGTTCTTTCTTTATGCTTATATTTCAATTTAAAAGTGTAATAATGCAGATAATTGTGTATTTTTGTTTGTTGCTACTTTATTCTAAGTTGGATATTATTCTTTCTTATATTATGGATGCATGGATATTAAAATTTGATATTCTTTTCTTTCGCACTCTAATATTCATGTATGCTCATTTAGTGAATGTTTCAACTATTATATATTGCCTATCCTTCCCTTTTTAGTGGATGAGGGATGAAAACCTAATATAATGATAAGTGAGGGATTGTCGTGTGACGACCACCACTTAATCTTAATTGATTATGGGGCAGCCGTCAAATTGGTAGTGCACACTCATACAATAATTCCACCATCTAGTTCACTACTAGATCCTACCAGTACCGCGGCTACCTACAGACAAGCTAAGGTAAGGTTCTAACATAGCATCTAGGGTAAAGTAATCATGGGTCAAGCTAAAATCAACTCAACAGAAGAAGGGTAGACGCTGCACTAGGTAATGGAGAGTAGATGCGGTAGAGGGATATTGGATGATGCTAGAACTTTCTAGGTGATTACTGCAGCTTAGAAGGGGGTCTAAACACCAGACTGCACCCTTTATTAGCGGTACACAGTAGCTAGAATTGCAGGGCGTATGTAGGAATTAGTAACAAGGAAGTGGAAAAGATGAGTGTTTCATAGTGAGCAAAGGAACTCACTGTGGTACTCAGGAGATTTATATAGCTTGCAGGAAGGATTTGGGGTAATTGTCGAGGCTAGAAGCCATGATAAAGGCTCAGAATAAAGGGTTAATTAGGCTTAGCTCAATTGGGGGAGGTTTGGCCCTTTGATCCATTTGGGAAATAAAGTCAATAGAGTCTAGGTGATAACTGCTTATCAATGTGGCAAGGGGAGTGGCAGACAAGCGCTGGCATGGGTGGTACAATCAGATGTTCTCTATTGGGCCGATGATGAACAACGACTGGACTATGTGAGCTGTCTGATCACGTATGCCATTCAAAGTCAATGGTTAATTGCAATACTTAAGTAACTGAATGGGGAAGGGTTGTCAGTCATTAGATCACGGGAGTGATCGGCTGACGATGGATCCACGCCCGGCCTATCGGTGTCATTTGATGTTCACGCTAAGATTTGTGCTGAGGGATCCATAGGTTGGAATGGCTGCCCCACTGTCGGGACCCAGCAGCAATCTACCGCGGCCCGAACGGCAAATCCCATAGAATTAGAAATTAAAATAATTCAATTTAATTAATAATAATAATTACTTAATTAATATATAAATAATTTTAATAATTTTAAGCCCAAATTATGACTAGATGAGCTCCAAAATTTTCCAAAAATTCACCCTTGGCTAATTAGGATGTGAAGAATTCAAAAATAAAATCAGATTTTAATTTGGAGATCAATTTGTTCAATTGTTCAATTGAGCTCTGATTGATCCCAAACTTCTAAGGTTAGGTTTAAATGACAATTTGAGTTGAATGGAATCAAAATCAAAGCTTGGTTTGGCTTAGATCAACTTGAACTAGCTAGAGTAACCACTAGGGTTGCTACATTGGTACCCCAAAATCCTTCTTGGTTAGCTGTGCAATTTCCTTCCCTTAATTTTGTTTGGATATTTTTTTCACTTTAGGATCAATTCGTGAGCTCCGATTGAGCTCAATCAAGCTCAATCAGTGCATGATTAGATTAGCTTAAATGATTATGAATAGTAGACCTATGTTCATTAGTCATTAGAACCAAATCTTGATGATTTGGAGCAATTTAGCTCAATCGAATACTTGGAATATTTTAATATTATTTAATTAAATAAAAAATTTAGATATTTAATTATGCCTCAAAATTGAAATCCAACTTTGCCATTGTGCTTGTCACCCCCAAATTAGCTCTAGGTAATATTTTGGGAGTGTTTGGAAGTAGCTGGACTTTATCGAATATTTTAATGTATTTAAATACCCCAAAAATTAGGATAATTAAATTGATCTCTAAATTAAAATCCAACTTTACAGTTGCGTTCCTCACCCCTGAATTAATTAGGGGTGAATTTTTAAAATATTTTGGTGCTCATTTATTCATCCAATTTTAATTAGAGAAATGTATTAAATTAGAAATTTATTTAATTAATTTTTTAAATCCTTTATTTCCTCTCATGTGCTTGGGACCCACTCCCCCTATCCATTTCTGTGAACGGCACCCTCTCCTCTCTTCCTGTGCATCCAAAGAGCTTTCTTTCTCTTCCATGCTGCTGATGGGAGAGCTTATACTTGAGCCATGCTTCCTTCTCTTTAAAGCTAGCTCCCTCAACTTCTCCCTCTCCATTTGCTTAGCTGCTGAAGAAGATGCTCCTAACCTATTGAAGAACCCCTAGCCCTCTTCCCTCTTATTGCTCGCAGCTAATGACAGAGAATCTCCTTCCTCCCAAGCTCTTGCATAACTCTATCTTTTTTCATTTGCAAGCTCAAGTACCCTCTTGTATCCTTCCCTTAAACTTTTCTTTCCACCATTGGACTGATCCAATGGCTTCATCTTATGACTCACAAGCTTATTTCACATCCTTAAGAACCTGTAATTAAGCGATCGAGTTCAATAGAGCCCAACCAGAATCCATTTTAAAGAGAAAATGAGTAATGCTACATAGTGAGAATCACGCATAGATAGCTAGGGTAACCATAACAACCCAAGGTTGTTACTCAGCTTAATTTGAGCCTAATCATATAGTAATTATCATTCCATTAAGTTCACCTAGTCATTAGAGCCAAACCATGAAGGTTTGGAGCAATTCAGAGCCCAATCGATTATTTTAGATTATTTTAATATTTAATTAATTAGAAATTGAGGTATTTATTTTGACCTTGAAATCGAAATCTGACTTCGCCGTTGCGATCGTCACCCCCAAATTAGCTAGGGGTGATGTTTTGAATGCATTTGGAAGTCGTCAGATTTTCGCGAATATTTTAATATAATTAAATGCGCCAAAAATTAGCATAATTAAATAACCGTCGGAATTGAAATCCAACTTCGTCGTTGAATACCTCACCCTCATGTTAACTAGGGGTGAGTTTTTGGGATTTTTCGGGGCACGTTTAATTAATCCGAATTTTTAATAAATTAAAAATATTAAGAATAATACTTAATTATTCCTTAATTTGCATTTATCTCCTCTCTCTTTTCTTGCATTTTGGCTGGCCATTCCCCCCATTTATCTCCTATGTAAGCAACTTAAGGCCACTCCTTCTACTTTATACCTTGTTGTGAGGTCACATCCTCATCTCCTCTCCTAGCCCCTAGCTCATGATGGAGCCTCCCTCTCACTCTCCTCCTTTAAAAGGAGAGCACAGCCCCTCTTCTCTTGCTTGCTGAAATTTTCTCATCTTCCTCCTCCATTGATCCCGTGTACTAAAATAAGGAGCTCATCTCTAAGGCTTTGAAGAAAGGCAAAGGTTCCTTCTTCCTCCACACCTTGCAAGGCCAAAAGTATCTGTTTGCTCCTCTCCTTGTCTACTTTATGTTGTTACAATGTTTGCATGTATCTTTAGAAGTCCATAAGCATGTATGGAAGCCATTAAGGCTCTTAAAAGCATCTCATTTATTGAAGGAAAACTGTTATGTTTTTCATTTACTCTGCACACCCTTGCATTCATTACCACTTTTTGCATAGTTAGGATACTCTGTTTGTATCGATTTTGGTATTGATGGAAAGGTATTGGAAAGAACTTTCCATTGATATATAGCACCACTAATGGAACACTTTGTATTGAGATTAATTGAGCTTGAAAATAGACTTTACAGTTTTCATCCGGGTGAAAAATGCCGTCTGGCGCTGCAACGCGCTACAGCGCCCGAAGTTGCAAATCAGACCGCTCCAATGCGTCGTAGCGCACTGTAGTGGGCTGCAGCAGTATTTCAGCGAAAACATAGAGAACCACTTAATAAAACTAATTGCACAGTAATTCACAAAATGGACCGCTGTAGCGGCATGTCACGAAAATTTGTTTAGGAAAAATCAGTAAAATGACTATTTGAACAGTATTTTGCAAAATGGACTGCTGCAGCAGAAATATTTTTTGGAAAACTTTAGGAAATATCAAAATGAAGTAATGGAACAGTATTTTTGCAGGTTGAATAGCTGCCGCGCGCCCTAGCGCGCCGCAGCGGGCCGCAGCGCACTCCAGCGCTAAAAGTGCCACAGCGCGTGGCGGCGTGAAAAGCGCCACAGCACGTGGCGGCGCTAAAAGCGCCACAACACGTGGTACGTCAGAACCGCCATAGCGCGCTCCAGTGCGCTGTAGTGCCCAGAGTTGCAAAATTGCCCAGAATTTCTGAAAATTTTCAAGTTTTGGCTAAAATGGCCAAAACTTCACTGTTTTTATATTTTAAGACCCCTAGGACCCTAGTGGGACTAAATAATATCAAATTTGAACCTATTTTAGCTAAAATTGAGCATTGCATAAAATTTTATGTTCAAATTTAAATTGAAACTTTGTCGTTCTTAAAGTGCTCAAAACCTACTATGTTCCTTAAATGTATTGATATGCCAAAGGCTAAGTAATAGAATCTTAAATGCTTGTATTAAATAGGTATACCTTAATAACCAAATGGCATGAAGCCTAAGTCTTTTAGAATTGTGATTAAGTGCTAATCTCTTTGGTTTGATTTAGAATTTGATTGGCATTAATTACCATTTTATTCTATATTATCTTTTCATTTATATGCCTTCATGATATTAGGATGAATGCTAGAGAACTTTAACATTTTGGACACCTTAATGGATCTAAATTGACATTAAACTACAATTGAACTTAAGAATCTTGATAACTTGATTAAGTAGATGATACTTAATCTAAACCTAAAGTTGACAACAATAATATACTAATAATACCTTGATTTATCATTGACTCTTAAATTAACATTTGGTCTTAATGATAGAAAGGTTAGGGGTTAAACCCTAACCTATCTTAATTAAGATCTAAACCATAATCACTTAATCAATTAATTTGATTGAAAAATAATTTAATTGACAATGTTCCAATAATGCATATGATTTGATATTGATCTTAAATCATTGAATTAGAAGTGCTAAGGTTAATATTAAATCTATGTGATTGAACCATTTGAATCTAAACTTTAAATCTTTAATTTTCTCTTATATAAGACTATTAGCATATAATAGATAATAAAATTGTAATAATTTATGAAATGATCTCACTCTAATAAGATCTTTGATTTTCATCCTATGATTGTAGAATAGAAAGGTTAGATGAATGGTAATCATCTGATCTGATCACTTCAATCCAAAACTAATAAGTAAACCTTGAATGTTAGCTTAAGAAGTAGAAAAGTGAGATCTTAAGGGTCTTGCTTTAGGATCATTCTTAAAATTTTTAAAGACCTTAATTATTGATACCTTGAGGTAGAAAGAGCTTTTGTAACTTATTGAGGTAGAAACTTAGATGATCCATTCATAAATTTAGATGTTGAATTTGATACCTTATGGTAGGAATCACCTAAAATAGTTAGAATGGAACTTACTGCTTGTGGTAGAAATTAATATTGAGTGATCCTTTAATCACATCCTTGGAGCCTTATATAGGACACACCTATTTAGAATAAGGATTAATAGCTTTGATAAATCCTTGATTAAATAGAATCTTCTGAACTGAGATTATTAGTTGGGTATAGTAGGGTATACCCATAGTACTGGATTATTTCAGTAATATTCAGGATTAGTTGATTCACTCCAATGTGGACATATGACTAGGTGCTATCCTGAGAGATTAGATGAATACAGTCCCATTAGAGTTAATCTTCCAAGACTAAGAGTGTTATAAATAGGGACTCATCCCTTAGTTTGATTAAAATACAAATCACCATCGGGTGATGCCTCCTAGTGAAGATCGCTTCAATAGGTGTGGCCTAAACAAATTAAGTAATTCGAGTCACCTTATTTAGGACACTAAGTGTGATTGTGAGTTGGGCATCTTAATAACTTAGCTTGAGATACAAATCGCCACAGGTGATGCCTCCTATCAAAGATCGCTTTGTTAGGGTGGCTTAATCAAACTAAGTGTTAAGAACCACCTTTCTTGAAAACATGCTAAATATGTGTGTACAATCATCCCATCTAATGCTTTTTAAGTAAATTCTCAACTTTAACTAATTATCAAATTAGAATTTAGGAGTCAGAATCCTTTTAGCAGGATTCTGCACGATGGAGACCTTGAATTTATTATCAAATTTCTAGCCATTTTTTGGATTTGTTTCTTGTAAATAAAAGCATGAGCATGAGCATAAGCATGATGTTTAGTATTAGTGATGACATATGAGTATCAGTGATGATTTATGGGTTACAGAATATTACATACATTGACTGGGGAATTTTAGGATGCATCAGCATCACTGTTCCCAACTAGATGTATGTAGACATTGGACCGTATGGCTCATAGCAGTTCAGTGATATTTCAGTTGCATACCAGTGGTATACAGTATTGTAGCATATTCAGATGCATAGTTTCTGTAGCATACAGCATAATTTTATAAATCATTACTGAGTTTCAGATCTATTATTATTTTTGGTTTACTTTTAGTATTTAGTTTATAGTTCAGTTTTACATTACTTTACTTTAGTTTCGTATAGTTTTATTCAATTTGATGTTTTCAGTTACTTTTACAATTTTTCTGCAGATTTACTTAGTACATAAATGTTAAATAAATAACTAGAACTGTTTAGATTAGTTTCGATGTGTTAGACTTATTGCCTAACACGAGGTACTTTTGGGATTTGGCAATTTGCTAGATCCTGAGCAGTATATTGAGCCAGGTCAGGAGGACACCTAGGAGATTCAGGAAGAGCCCATGGAGCACTAGTGGACTCTTCTTCAGTTTTATTCTTCTACTTGGTATTTTTAGCTCAGTACTTAGTTTTACGTCTATTTTAG
The DNA here is from genome assembly GCA_016760335.1 of Gastrodia elata. Taxonomy (NCBI): domain Eukaryota; kingdom Viridiplantae; phylum Streptophyta; class Magnoliopsida; order Asparagales; family Orchidaceae; genus Gastrodia; species Gastrodia elata. The sequence continues at coordinate 31,917,468 of CM028675.1, read as the reverse complement.
TAAATTGTTTGTAATAATTCTGGATGTATTTTCTTTTCTTTTCTGAGACGAATGTTTTCATACAGCTTCTATGATGGATGTTTCTGGATGTTTGATTTAAGCTTCTGCATTCTCTTATATACTACTTATACTTAGTATTGTGATGTGATCAGTATACTGGAAATGCTGATATCTTATACATATATTGGATTCCTATTGTATTCTAAATTTAATGTATGTATTTATCTAATACTCAGGATAAGGATACTACTCTTATCTTAAGTATTAGCTCTCAACCCTCCTTGAGGTTGAGTCAGCAGCCCTTCAGATGGGCTTAGTTTTTAGCTATTCGAGGAGACAGGATTCCTCCCCGAGTGGCATACCATTTTGTCGCCAAACTTAATTATGACTTTTTTATTAGTGCACGGTGACGGGGCGTGGCGCTACAGCAACATTCTTTGCAATGTTAAAATAATCCTTTCATGTTGATTTTGGTATCAATGGAAAGGTCTCAAAAATACTTTTCCACTGGTATATGGCACCGCATTTGAGGTCTCTGAATTGAGTGTATTTGGGGAAAAAAAGGAGACATTCTATTTTTCACCCAGGCAAAATTGTCGTCGAGCGCTACAGCACACCGTAGTGTATGGCCTTTAGCCAGGGAGCACTACTGCGGCTGCAACGTCCGTGTCTCAGAAAATTAGGTATCGTATCATGCCGCAGTGCCCACACCTCAAGTTATCTGGCACTGCGCCCTAGTCTTGGGAAAATTGGTGCCGTAGCACGCCACAACACCTGCACCTCAGGTTATATAGCATCGTAGCACGCCGCAGTGCCACAATCTGCCATAGTGCATCGTAGCACCTAAAAGCACTACAGCGCACCGTAGCACCTGACTCTCGGCCAGGCGAGCGCTACGATGCGCCATAGTGCACTGAACTACCCAAATTTGATATTTTTCATATTTTGATAACTCCAGTATCCTAATAAAGCAAAATATATACCAAAATAAAAATTGGCTATAGTGAAATCATGCATTGTGTAAATATAGAGGTGATTTTGAATATGGAATTTGCCTTTTAACCTAAATGATATGTTTTAAATCCTATAGAAACATTCACTTGAATGTTTTGTACCAAATGATAAAGTTAGACTTACTTTGCTGAATTCTACCTTATTAGTTAGATAATAAGTACTTATGATTGAACAAGTATTAATTAGTTTTGATTGCTATTAAATATTATTAACTTATGTACTCATTAATTTACATGAATTTGATTAGCATTTGATGATTTTTGGCATTTGACCCTAGATTAGTTAGATAAAGAATTAGGTCATAATGTGATTCATGTGATTAGCTATCTTGATCAAACCTTAAAGAACTTCTTGATTTTCTCCTAAATGAGAAGATTAGCATATATTAAATTGTCAAAACTTATTTGATTATCAAGTGATCCATTCTTAATAATTATTTATTTCATCCCATGAATTGATTATTTAATCAAACTTAGAAGCTTAGTGATCTTACTTAATAATCTTCCCTTTTAATTAAGTGATGGATTTTTGAACTTTTATGTGTTTGTACTTTATTTTGGATCTCATAATTCAACTTAGGGTAGGAATCTAAAGGTTGTCATTAAAAGTATTTAACCTCTTAATGCTTACGATAGGCTAATTTTTTATATGTAAGTATTTTATGCCTTAAATTAGTAAAAATATTGAGGTAGGAGATATCTTATTAAATATGTATTGAGGTAGGCCTTTAGATGAATCCCTTAAACATTAGATAATTGACATTATATCATTGTGATAAAATAACCTAAGAGACATTAGTTTGAGGCTATCTAATTGTGGTAGGACACCTTTATTGAGTGATTTATATGTCATAACCTTGGAACCCCATTACTTAGTACCTACAATGGAGGTGAATTCATTAGCCTGAATTTTTGTGGATTCTAAACTAGTTAGCATGGAAATGATAAACTTAGTGTTTATTATGTGATAATTGTAGTACATATCCATATAACTGAATTAATTCAATAGAGTATGAAATTAGTTATTTTTTCCTGAATAAGATAGTAAATAGGTTTCGTCTCCCTATCTTTGTGCATATCGATAAGTGCAATCAATTTGGGGTAAAATATCACAATTCCAAGTATGTGTTAATTAGGGAATGGAAGAACTTATTTTGAGAGAATAAACTATAAAATTGTTTCGTCCCCTTATCTTTGTGCGAATCGATAAGTGCAGTTAAACAAATTATATTTTCCAATCCACCTTTCTTAGGACATACACTAGTCATGAATTAAGTGGGGTATTAAACAACTTAGTTTGAGAGAATAAACTGTAAAAAGGTTTTGCCCCCTTATCTTTGTACGCATTGATAAGTGCAGTTAAATAAACTAAGTGCTTAAAATTACCTTTCTTGAGAACATACTAATTATGTACATGTACTCCCATTAAGTTATAACATAGAAATTTATAAGATCCAATTTAAAGTAATATAAATATAATTAAATTTCAAATTATAGTAGCCTTAATAAAATGCACTTGTTAAGACAAATTAGGATATACAATTTTATATTTTACTTTGGCTTACCTCTTGATTTTTGATGATTTAAGAAGCATATTGATTTGAAAGCATTTGGCATGAATTGCATAAGCATAGGCATTAAAAGCATTATGAACTATGGGATGCAGCTTGCATCAATTTGAGTAGGACCTATGGGATGTAACAAGCATCATGAATATTAAGATTCTTTGGGGTGCATGAGGCACTAAATGCATAATGACAGCATAAATATAATGCCCCGTCAAAAGATTTGATATATTAATCTAATAATGGGTGTTACGATAGTACTTAATATTGAGTTAGGAATTTCTAACCCAATATTGAGTACTACCTTTACCATATGAGAATCTATGGATATAAGGAAACTCAAACATTCTAATTTAAGCATTCATCATTCACAATATGAAAATATATACAACAAGAAAGAATAATTTAAAATATCACATAAATGGTTAACAAATTTGAGAATGTAATCACTCATCCTCACTTAAGTAAGAGAATAAGTAAATAAGATCTCTAATCAAGCTATAGCTCAGGTTATTCCTTAAGTGCAGCACTTGTTCCTTGCTCTGGATTTATCAGTTTTGGTTTGTAATACAGTAGGGTACAACCAATAAAAAAAAAGTGATTAGACTTTAAAAGCTTAAGTACAATTTAAGGGTAAACTAAATACATTATTAAGTGGATATCACATTATCTATTTACAATCTATTTAAGCAGAAAAAATGCAAAAGAATAAATAGAAAGGTAAAACACAGTATTAAAGACTGTAAAGAATGCAAGTAAGTCTACTTAATTTTTTAAGCTGTTCAATCCTACATCAAATATGTTAATAAGGCATAAAGCACTTGAATAAGTAAGGGGAGCATGAATATGTCCAAAAAAACAAATGCTAAGTAATAGTGAAAGACAATGTAGAAAAATATGAATATGGTAAGTAAGGCTACACTATAAGTATACAAAGCTGTAAAATAAAGTGTTGTAACAAAGTAAGCAAGTAAACAATCTCAGTCTCAAGGACTGAATAAATATAGTCATAAAACTATACTAATCCTTCACAATCAATAAGATTGTGAGATATGCAATTTATGTTTTATTTATCTTGTATTTTTATTATGTGGGTGCAGAATAAGAGAGGATTCGAGTACATCTACTAAACTTATTTAAAAGTGGGGTCAATTATAAACACACACATTCCCCCTCAAAGAAATTATATGGCCTTTGGATACACCAATAACCTACCTATGCTTAATGACAGCTTTACTAAAATCCACCATATGAACCCCTCTGAAGTATATATTAATTGTTTATTATTATGCACAAAGTCTTAATGCGTGATTTCAAGGAATTAATTTTTAATGCATTACATCATTTCAAGGTTTAACAAACTATTGTAAGCCACCTAATGTCTATTGTTTTATATCTTTAATTATCAGTCCATAATGTTTAGGATGAATAAGCCCCAAATTAACTTAGGCTTCATAGATTCCTAAGTTAATTGATAATAATATAATCAAGATCAGTGTTTGAAAGTAGTAATTTGATTAACTTTCTATAGTGATAGAATATTTAAGAAGAGAAAGAAGTTAGTTTGGAATGAAGAATCTACTCTAAGTATTAATATTCTTAGATAGTTGAAAATGAATTCTTAACTATTCCTATTCTTAAGTTTGATCTTACTTTGAAAACATTATTAATATCCTCATAGAAGATAAACTAAAGTTTATTTAGCTCTAATAATTGAAGCTTTTTATGAATTGTAATTATACCTTATTAAAGCACTAATTCTTTATTTGTTGAATCCAGGGAGTTATGAGTGTTATTATTAAAGCTTAGGCATCAAATTATTATATTAATTTAATTTCATAAGTTTATTATCTTGCTTTGAACTAATAAGGTTATATTAGTATCTTATTGTTACTTAGAGATAAACTTAAGGTTTACTAGAATGCTTATTTAATTTATATAATTTACTAACTTATTAAAGTCATAAATCTAAACATTCTAATGATAAGAATCTTAATCTTTTTAAGAGATATATTTATTCTTTTATACTTTAAAGTAATACTTCATCCAAATGGTTGGCTTGTTTAATTGTTAATTGAAACTATCTCCATTAAGTATATAAGAGTTATTATTCCTTATTAAAGATACTAGGATCTCTTCCTAGTAAGATCAATCTTCTATTTACTAGTTTAAGAAGATTTTAAGTCTCCAACTATGTGGGTATTTAAATCTAACTCCAAATTATGTTTTTAAGTTATTTGCTTTACCTTTACTTTCATATGGTTCTACTAACATCCCATTATGATTAATCATAACATTTACTTGTGTCTTTATTTTAGTTTGCCTTGAACTAGTTTAAAGAATTATCTACTTTTGAATATCCTTATGGTGATTAGGGATGATTGACAATGATATTTTAGTATAAAATGAACGGTTCTTTTCTTGAAACTATTTTCATCAAGTTTATGATGTATTGGTCAAACATTGGATTTATAGTTTAAACCATTATCTTAGGCATCTTTTCAACTTAAGGCAAGGGCTTCTCCTTTACTAATTGTAGTACTTAGAGGCTTAATGAGTATTTGTACTAAGTTTGGACACCTAAAGTCTAATAAGATTTTTGATGATAGTTAAGTTTAGCTTCTATTCATTCTTAGAAGTTTAGTTTTAACCCAAAATTTTCTTTATCTTAAGTTAATATCTTAATCTCTCTACATAATCTAATCATATTATGGATCCTCAACTATTTAGCGTACCTTAAGTTTAGTATTTTTAGATTTCAACTAAGCATTTAATTGAATATAACTTGCTATCTTAAACTCTAAAAAACACATAACTAATCATTTAAGCTCCAGGTTTTCATCATTTTCATACAAGCAGTGCCAATAGAACTTCATTAATGATTAACATTCAAATGGCATATAGAACTAGCATATAAAAGTTCCCACGTAATTAAAAATTAAAATGACAGTAAGCAAGACTTATTTGGATGATAAATGGCTTAATCAAGATTTAACCAAAACTTAACTATCCTTAATGATCTTCTAAAAGGTGATTAACAAATTCAATTATAAAAATGCACTTTTAACCTCTTATTAGCATTAATAAGATTTTTCTGATTGATTTGATATGTAATTTCAATAGTCTTTGGTTTATATTTTCAAAGTTATGATACCATAATTACTATAGGGCTAATTATTTTTTTTTAATAATTAATATCCTAATTATTCTTCAATACCATCCATTAGTCTACAAGGGAATACGCATTGTTATCCCTCAGTCACGCATCTGTGAGTCTAATCATTAGCTCATGGGTCTATGGCGGGTCGAGGTACTGACCCGCCCATGACTGTAGCAATCCCCGACGGAGATCGTTACCTTGCAAATTAGAGTTTATAACCCCTGCAAAAAAAGTGATTCAATTGATATAAAGCACATTGATTTATGAATATAATCATGATCTCTTTAATGTCAATAAATTATCTAATTGAAAGCAAACAAATCTTTCCTATTATATGAGGAATAAGAATTGGATTTTAGGTCTTATTGGGGCTTGGCTGCGGCTACAATACTTGTCATAGATCGAGTAGAAGCGGGCTTAACAATTTTGATAAGGCCCAATCAATCTCATGCGGTGATAACCAAATGTTTGAGATGCAAAATTGAAACATCAATTAAGGAAATTAATCATTTGAGGGTTCGATAAAACTCACTGTCTAAATTGAAGTGATCCATAAACAACATCTAAAGTGAAAGCCATAAATATGATCCAATAGATGCATAAAGAAAAAAAATCATTATCAACAATCATTGCATCTCCTCCAACTTTTGCAACCCTAAAATCATTTTACGGGTAGAGCTGATGGATATCAAAGATACAATCATCAATCAAAACAATTTTTAGACCTGATTAAATTGGGTTGCATTCAACGCATTGCTAGGATCACATAAATGAGTGATCGTAATGGTTGGGTACAAAAGAGTACCTGGAGAACCGCAATTAGGGTTTATGAGGTCATCATTGATTTTATCAATCCGTCTGCGAGAAATGTCAACTGATGAAACATGCAGCCTCTAGATATGGAAATAGATCGAGGGTGGGATTAACTCTACCAGAATAGGGATTTTGGCAGCATCATGTGATCTCTAATTTGCAAAGATTGCGGCGATGCGAGCGGCCATTAGCACACGTAGTGGTACATGCCACATGCTGCTTCTGCAGTTCCTATGGAACAAAGGAGGCCTATCCGTTCAATCAGAGATAATGATCAAACGTTGTTGATCATGGATCGTTAGTTCAGACGATGGTTCGGCCAAAGATGACGACGCCGTTTAGGATAAATATAAATATTAAAATTAATTATTGTTATTAAGCTTCTTACTTAATTAATGAATTAAACAACAAGAGATCTTCAAATTAAGTTCAAAAATTTGCCCTTAACTAAATTGGAGGCGAAGAATTTGAAAATACAGTCAGAATTACACCCTATGCCTGTATACTAGAACCTAGAGCATCACTTGTTAGAACTGATTTATTTCAGTAAGAAACAAAGTTAGCTTATTTACCTTGAATAGAACTATAGAGTCTTGGTTTTATCTTAGGTAATTTGATAAGTATAATTCAGTTCAAGATAAACATCCCAAGTCCAAGAGTGTTATAAGTAAGGGATTTAATACTTAGTTTGAGAGAACAAACTGTGGCAAGGTCCTACCTCTTATCATTATGCATTTTGATAAGTGCAATTAAATAAACTAAGTACTTCAAGTTACATTTCTTAGGACACTATAAGTGTGTTTTTAACTAGGGTATTTAACGGCTTAGTTTGAAAGAGTAAACTATGACCAGGTCCTGCCCCTTTTCGTTATGCATTTCAATAAGTACAATTAAATAAACTAAGTGTTAAAGCCACCTTTCTTAAGAAACATACCACCTATGTATACAGCCCCTTCATTTGATAAGTTTAAGTTCAATCTTAGCTAATTCCATTCAATGGATTAGAATTAGGAGTCTGAATTCATTTAGATGAATTATGTGTGATGAAGATAAATGGAATCATTACTTGATATTGAATTAATTCTTAATTTTGATGATTTAAAGCATATAGTCATAAAATCCTTGGCATATCATAAAAAGCACAATTCATGTTAACATTAGCTGAGCAAATGAGCTCACCTAAGGACTCTATTAGCGAAGAGTTTGCTCACCAAGAATCTGTGGGGTGTTATGTGATACCAAGTTAGCATATGAATGGCATACAGTTTAGTGACACATTCAAATACATAGTTAGAAATTTAGTGACATACAACATGTTTTAAATCATTATTTACTTAGTTTCTAATTTCTTACTAATTTCTCTATATTTTAGCATTTAGTTTGCAGTTTCAGCTTTCTTTACTTTCAAATTTGTACTATTTAAAAATTTCAGCTATTTTACTATCTTTTCAATAGTCTTACTTAAACTATTTAAATGCTAAGTAAAGATAACTATAGCTATTAAATTAGCTTTTGATGTGTTAGACTTATTGTATAACATGTGGTACTTTTGGGATCCGACAATTTGCTAGATCCAAAGCTGCTTGTAGAGCCATATCAGAAACCTTCACAGGAGTTCTAGAAGGAGTTCGTGGAGCATTAGAGGACTCTTCAGTATTTATTTTTTTCACTAGTCTACTTTTGATTCAATATTTAGACTATTTTATGTATTCATTTAGTAAACTTTCTGAAAAATGTTAGATGTATTTTCTTTTATTTTTTGAGATAAATGATTTACTTAGCTTTTGTGATTAATGTTTCTGGATGCATTCTTTTGCTTCTGCACTCTATGTTTACTGCTATTTATACTTAGTATTGTGATGTGATCAGGATATTCATGAAATATTAGTATTCATGTAACTTGAATCTTTCTTTTATTTATAATCCAATTAATATGAGTACCTTATCTAATACTTAAGATAAGGATAATGCACTTATCTTAAGGATTCGTACTAGGCCCTCTTCCCTTGAGGTTGAGACATAGTCGCAGCTCTTTAATTTTTGCTCGGCTAGTTTACTCAGGGAGGTTCATTACTTTTTTTTAGTAACACACTATTTCATCGTCAATTATTACTCCTTAAATCAACTCATTTGTGCGCAATGATAGGATGGGGCATTATAGGATCGAATGCCATTTTTTTGGTAGTTGCTATGAGGAGAATTGACTCATCACAATAAACCCTAGGCATTTGCTTTTAGGCTATTTCGATGGAGAATCCATCCAGCGATCTAGTACCTCCTAGTAAGGGCTTCTAGGTCCAATTGACGTGCCTTGACTCCCTGAAGGTGTGGCGATCAAATGCTGGCCATGGAATGGCGTATCCGTGGTGAATTTGGTAGTCCAATTTACCCTATAGCAGCTATCTCAAAAAGGGTATCGGGGATGATGACACTGTTACATTGGGCCAGGACAGCCCAGGCCCACACAGTGCGATAGTGTCGATTCTGTCAGGCCCTGGTGCGACCTGCGCCTTTTGGAGAAAGGGCTGGGCTAATTCATTTTCATTAGGAATTATTTTCCTTCTGATAACAAGTTGATAAATGTAATTAATTAATGGAAAACAGTCAATCTAAATTAATTGAATAATCTTCGCTATACTTATCCAAATGGTATGATAAATTATACCATTTTGATCAGAAAGACATAAGGGATATTAACCTACAATAAATTTTAGATCCATTGGTTAGATTTTCTATTCTAACCTGATCGCTTTTTAATAGTGAATAAATAATTCATTTAATATCCAAATTTCATGGTTAAGGTCTCTGATTGTTCATGAGACAGAGGTGAACTTATCCCTACCTTTAAAAATTATTTGTTGATTCCAATTGTGCTAATCACCTCTTAATTACTATAAATCTTAATTAGCACTTAATGACTTAGATTAATCCATGATTTTGGTAAACCTAGTGTCAATTACTTCTTCATGTGCCTTAAATCTTATCTATGAATTTAGAACCCTATTATAAGCCCTAATTTCCTTAATCATTTTTCTTAGCCTTAAAAAGTGATTAGTGCTAATTAAGCTAGCCTTAAGTATAAACATGAATTATATACTCATTCTGCTTACAAGATAATATTATGCCTAATAGGACTAATTAGAATCAATTTGGATGTCAAAATCTTAAAATCCCACTTTTAACCTTAGGAAGGGCATTTTGGTCATTTTGACTAAAAGTTTGCTTAAGAGCCCTTAAACCTTAGAAATACCATAAAGTTATTTCAAATCAATATTAAAAAGATTTAGAATAATTTACTAAGCTTTTTCAATCTATTATGGATCATAATCATTTAACCTTAATTTCCTCTTAAAATGAGCTAAAGTAATTATTAAGATCTTAAAGTGATCTTAATCCTTCTTAAGAATTCACTTAAATAAATAAAGTAGAATTTCATGAATTCAGTTTTAGTTAACTTATTATCACTTGTTCTTACTCTAGTAATATCTTAATGAAAGTATCATTTTAGTCTTAACAAGATCTTAAGCTTTTAGATCTAAGTCTTAGACCTTAGATCATTTGTTAGCTTATCATTAGAAAAAATCCTCCTAGAATGTGAAACCTTTCACTCAGGAAATCCTCATTGATTACAACCTTTGTGATTCTTTTAGTGGGTTTTAGGTTTATTCAACCTATAGAATAATGAAATTATTCTATAGATTGCATTTAGATCTTAGATTCATAAGTTCTTATTTGATTATTTTTATCTTTTAACTATAAACTCAGCCTTTCCATCTAAGATCATAATTTCTTTAATCCATTAGCCTTTAAGATTTTCTAACATTAGAATAAGCATAGGGTGTGAAATTTAGACCCTTAGGAATTAGTACCTTTGATTTAGAGTTTAAACCCCAACTTGAACTTTAAACCTTAAATCCTTAAATCTTGATTAGCTTAATTCAAGATTTGGGTCTCAGTTATCAAAGTACAATCATTAAATCATTGATTAATTATTTAATTTTTAAAGCCATCACCTCTGATTTGAATTAGAACTCACTAAGTTCTAATGTATTAATCATTAAGGTTACAGATCTAGGATTTTAGACAATTGCTGCAGTATTAATTTAGGCACATCTCTCTTTCTTGATTCTTTTGTCTAACTAGACCTAGCTATGTGGCTAGCTAGGGTGATATATGTTAGACTCGTTCATTTCAATAGCTGTGTTTAGCCAAGTTGCATATTATCAGTTATGCATATGTTTTACATCTTTTTGCTCGCTTTCAGTTCATTTCAGTACAATTAATTTCAATTCAGTGCCTTTCAGTTCAGTTACTTGCATAATTTAGGATGCTAGTTTTGTTTCAATTTGCTTTTACTTTCATGTACAGTTTGACTATTTTGTAAATCAGCACTTGTTCAAATGATCATGATCATGTTAGGATGAGTTTTCTTTCTATATTTTTCAGTTATTATATATATTTTCTGCCTAACCATATGTTGGTATAAACTTTGACCTAGAGCATAAAGAACTTCCAGCACACAATAGCCACAGCGGAAGCGATATGATAGAGTGCGCTCTCTTCGATTGAGGACCGGGGTTGCGTTGACGGTTATCAAGAAATTTTAAATCACAAAACTATATGAATAAAATAACATCACATGCATGCAAGAGATCATAGCACACAAAACATCCAATCACTAAAGATTATGTGGAAAACCCTAGAATGTGAAAAATTACAGGGCCACACTTAGGAAAAATCCACTAGAAAACTTGAAGAGGTGCAGAGTTACAAAGAACTTATCTCATGACTAGAAATACACCAGCTCTTACTCTAATATGGAGAGGAGAGGAATCAGCCACCACCAAGAGTCTCTTCTCCAACATGAAAGAGGATACTTGCACTGTAGCTTCCTTAGGGCTTCACCTAGGGATCTCTTCCTCACAGCTAGCACAAGCCTCCAATTGAAAATGCCAACATAATAATATCCTCCTAGCTTCTTTGTTTAAGTATCCAGATAAAATTTGAACCTTGAAAGGTCCAAAATACCTTTCAATTTGCTTAGAGCAAAACTAGACTGAAGCAAATTTTTGCCAAGCACTACGGCGTCGTAGCTCTTGACTCTCGGGTTGGGACTCGCTACGGTGCGCCGTTGCACCCACAACTCTGGTTGGCACCGCTGTGGTGCACTGTAGCACCCGCGTCTTGAGTTGGCACACAGTATAGTGTGCGATAGCGCCTGCGTCTTGGGTTTGCACCTGCTACGGTGCACAGTAGAACCTACTTCTACTACGGCACGTTGAAGCGCCGATTTCTACTACAGCGCATTACGTCCCCTGCTTCTCTGTTTGCTGACCATTGAGGTGGGTGATAGCGCCTTCATCTTGGGTTGGGACTGCTATAGCACGCTACGGTGTGCCACAGTGCCTATATTATTTATGGACTTCACTTCTAGCTCTGAATCACCTCAAAACCTCCTGTAAGCTCATAGGAGCACCGCTAGTGTCTCCATGATGTACTAAATGGTCTCCATAACACCAAAATCTCCCACTTAGAGACCTTTAGGAAATCCTCTTCACTTCCGACTTTGATTCTTCATTGGCTTCTTCCATTCTTTTTGAGAACGTGGTGTGACTCACCCTTGCTCTCTCTTCACGTGCCGAGGACAAATGAAGCTGCACATAGCTTCAACTTCTCCACTATTATAGTTTTAGTAAGCATATCAGTTGGATTCTTAGAAGCGTGGATCTTCTCCAATCCAAGCTATCCTTCTTCTAATATTGTCCAGATGAAATGGTAACGGAGTTGAATGTGCATTATCTTGGCATGAAATACTGCATTCTTTGCAAGATGAATAGCACTCATACTATCCCTGTAGATCTTCACATCCTCGTACACCTTGCCTAATTCTACCATGAAACTATTCAACTAGATCATCTCCATACTTGCCTCTGTAATGGCAAGATATTCCGCCTCTGTGGTAGATAGCGATACGATGTTTGGTAGCCAAGAGATCCAGCTCACCACAACACTTCCTAATGTCTACACATAACCTATAGTGCTTCTCCTACTATCAACATCTTCTGTAAGATCTGAATCTACATAATCCTATAAAACAATATCAAATCTTCCAAAGCATAAAGCTTTGCATGATGTACCATTCAGATACCTTAGGATCCACTTGACCACATCCTAATGGTGTTTTTCTGGGTTTCCCATGAATCTGCTAAGCACTCCCACTACATGGGCAATATCCAATCTCGTATAGATTATCATGTACATCAAGCTCCTAACCTTCAGCATATGTTTCTTCTCTTCTTCAGACTTTGGAATATGCTCCTTTGATAAGATGAAGTGACTTGCTAGGGGACTACCCATTGGCTTTGCTTCACTCATGTTGAATCTTTTCTACCCCTTTTTAACATATTCTTTCTGCGATAGCTTCAGAATTTCTTCACGTCTTTCCCTATTGATTCTCATTCCAAGAATTTGCTTGGCCGGCCCCAACTCCTTCATGTTAAACTCCTTTGACATAAGCTCTTTCAGTATCCTTATCTCCTCCATGTTTGATCATACGATTAACATATCATCCACATACAGCATTAGAATGATATAAGAGGACTTACACTATTTTATATAATAATAGTGATCCATCTGGGATCTCTTAGATGCTGATTCTGACATGAACCTATCAAATATTTTGTATTACTGTCTTGGCGCTTGCTTCAAGTCATAAAGGCTCTTCTTGAGCTTGCACACTAGCTCAGCTTTTCTATTATCTTGAGATTTATACCCTTCAGGCTGAGGCATGTACAGCTCCTCCTCCAATTCTTCAGGAAGAAATACAGTTTTAACATCCATTTACTCCAGATATAAATCCTAGACTACAACAATATTCAGCACAACCTTGATAGTTGACATCTTCACAACTGAAGAAAAGATCTCATTGTAGTCGACCCCATGGCTTTGTTGGAAACTCTTTACTACTAGTCTTGCCTTATGACATTTGCTCCAATTAGGTTCTTCCTTCACCCAATAAACCCACTTGCTCTGAAGAGCCTCCTTCCCAGCAGGTAAGGGTGCCAACTCCCATGTCTTATTTGACATGAGTGATGCCATTTCATCATTCATGACAGCCTCCCACTTGATTGAATCTTCAACTTGAAGTGCCTCTTCCAAGCTTTCTGGTTCACTTCCATCCTTTAGTAACAAATAGAATAAAGAAGGAGAGTACCTCAATGGCAATTTTTCACTCTTGTGGATCATCTAAACATGGGTGTTTGTGGTTCAACATTGACACCCTCTTGAGCTTCTTCTTATGCTCCAACATCTGCCTCAATGTTGTCCTCAATCTCTATGTGTTGGGGCTCACCATCTAAAGCATCCTTGGAGTCAGTCTTAACTTCAATATAATCCTTGCACATTTCACTTTCATTAAAAGTGACATCCCTACTTCTGATAACCTTCTAGTTCTGATTATCCCATAACCTAACCAAACTCGCTCGCACCATATCCAACAAATGTACACTTGATCGCCTTTGCGTCAAGCTTGCTTCTGGATCTTGCATCTATTTGCACATAAGATGAGCAGCCAAGTACCTAGAGGTAGTTCAATTTCACCTCCTTTCCGCTCCAAGCTTCCTCGGGAATCCCTTTATTCAAAGGTATAAAAGGTCCCCGATTGATTAGATACACAGCCGTGTTATTGGCTTCTTGCCTGAACTTCTTAAGTAGACCAGCATGCAATCTCATGCTTCTAGCTCTTTCTGTGACTGTTCTGTTCATCCTTTATACAACACCATTTTGTTGTGGTATTCTAGGGACTGTGAACTCCCTCTTAATGCCACTCAAGGCACAAAACTCCTTGAACTCCCTATCACAATACTCACCGCCATTTTCAGAACTTAAGCACAAGCTTTAATCCTATCTCAATCTCCACCAAGTCTAACCACTTTCCAAACACATCAAACACATCATATTTATATTTTAGAAAGTAAACCCATGCCTTCCTCATATGATCATCAATGAAGTTGATAAAATATGTAGCTCCACCTATGGAAGAAGTAGGAGCTGGCCCCCATACATCTGTATGTACCAACTCAAGTTTCTTGCCTTTCAGCTCCCTTTTAATTTTGAAGAATGAAACCTTGATTAATTTTCCTAGCACACAGTCTTCACAGAAACCCAAGTCTACTGACTTCAGTCTTTGGAGCTTCCCCTTTGATTATTGGGATTTCGACCTCCTCTCACTCATATGGCCAAGCCTCTGGTGCCATAGATCTGCATCTATCTCTTTTGTAGCTGCAATAGTATCAAACACTTTATTGATCAGATAAAGTGTACCTTCCATATTGCCATGTACAATAATGAGTGCACCCTTAGTGACCTTCCACGATTCTTTAGAGAAACAAATGTTGTAGCCTTCTCTGGCTAGTTGGCTCACAGAAATGAGATTTCTCTTTAGATATGGCACATGTCTAACATCCTTGAGCTTCCAAATTGCACGGCTAGGTAGCTTAACATCCCCATCACCTCTACCAATAATGTTGCACTCCTTATCATCTCCAAGGTACACTTTCCTCAAGTCATCCTTGGTCTAACTTCTTAAGGCACTCCTAGATGAAGTTCATGAAAGGATGTACCTGAGTCCACCACCCAAGACTCCATGCTGACAAGTGAGAGAATCAAAGCATTTTGATCCTCCTCGGCTGAAACATTCATAGTGGGGTTCATAATCTTTCCACCACCACTTGATTTCTTCAAAGTAGGACAGTTCTTCATGAAGTGACCTGCCTTCCCACAGTTCCAGCAATCCAGCTTTAGCTTTCCGAGTCTTGATTTTCTCATCGAGGCATTGGACTATTTCTATTATGTCTCATTTTAGTGTGTCTTCCCCTACTCTCAGCATTCAGTGCTGAGGTAGATGCCTCTCCATGATATTTCTTCTGCACCTCCTCATTCAGCACAAGCTCGACTATATCGTCAAACCTCAATAATGCATTTCCTAATGAATTGCTGATGGCTGTAACCAGCTCATCCCAACTATCTAGCAATTAAGAGAGGAACAACACAGATCAGACCTCGTCATCAAAATTAATGCCCACTGAACTTAACTGGCTTGTCACTATGTTGAACCCATTGAGGTGTTCAGTCATTGAATGGCCTTCCATCCTCTTCATGTTAAACAATCTCTTCATCAAGAAAACTTTATTTGAAGCTGAGAGCTTCTTATACATTTTAGTCAGAGCATTCATGAGATCTACAGTGGTTTTCTTATTAATAATGTTAAAAGCAATAGAAGAAGATAATGATAAACGAATCAAACCCAGTACAGTTCTATCAAGAACTTCCCATTCTTCATCAGTCATAGTTGCAAGCTTTTTGTCAGCTCCTTTCAATGGAAGATACAACATCTGCTGGTAGAGCAGGTCCTCCATCTGCATTTTCGAGAACACAAAGTTTGTTTCGCCGAATTTCTCAATCTTGTGTCGCATCTTTTCGGTCATGGCTCCCACTCAAACAATAAATCCTTCTAGGACCAACATGGTAACCTCTCGCACTGATACCACTTATTCAAATTAACTTTGACCTAGAGCACGAAGAACTTCCAGCACACAATAACCGTAGCGGAAGCGATATGTTATAGTGCGCTCTCTTCGATTGAGAATTGGGGTTGCGTTGACGGTTACTAAGCAACTTGAAATCTTAAAACTATAAGAATAAAATCACAATACATGCATGCAAGAGAACACAACACATAAAATATCCAAACATTAAAGATTACATGGAAAACCCAAGAATGGGAAAAACCACAGAGCCATACAATAAAAAAATTCACTAAAAAACTTGAAGAGATATAGTGTTATAAAGAGCTTATCTCTTCACTAGAAATACACCAGCCTTCACTCTAATATGGAGAGGAAAGGAAGTGGCCACCACCAAAAGTCTCTTCTCCAACATGCAAAAGGATTCTTGCACTGCAGTTTCCTTAGGGCTTCACTTAGGGATCTCTTCCTCACAACTAGCATAAGCCTCTTACTGAAAATGTCAACACTATAATCTCCTCCTAGCTTCTTTGCTTAAGTACCCAGTGGAAATTTGGGCCTTATAAAGTTCAAAATGCCTTCCAATTTGCTTCAGGTGAAACTAGACTGAAGCAGAATTCTGAAAGGAGCTACGACGTGCTATAGCACCCAACTCTCAGGTTGGGACCTGCTGTGGTGCGCGGTAGCGCCCGCTTCTCAGATTGGCACCCACTGTAGCGCGCGGTAGAATTTGCATACCGGGTTGGCACCCACTACAATGTGTGGTAGCGCTTGCATCTTGAGTTGGCACTTGCTGCAATGCGCTGCAGCCCTTGCTTCTTTATTAACCGATCGCTGAGGTGTGCGATAGTGCCTCCATCTCGAGTTGGGACTACTAGAGCGCGCTGTAATGTGCCACAGTGTGTTTCAGCACCTGTGTTGTTGCTGTACTTCACTTCTAGCTCTGTATCGCCTTGGGACCTCCTGGAAGCTCACTAGAGCACTATTAGCATCTCCATGATGTACTAAATGGTCTCCATAACACAACACTTTATTGCAACCACTGGTTGAAGTATGTGGTTTTGCTTACTTTGTTTACTTAGTTATGGATGTTTTATTTATAACTATTCTATTTGTTATTGCTTGTTGCACCCTTTTTAAAATGCCTACATGATAATAAAATGTCATATCTTAAAATAGGCACGTCATTAAATCAGATTAAAATGCGCTAAGACAATTGCCTAACTGTAAGTTTCTCTTTTCTTGGCTGGGGCCCTAGCATTGTGATACCGATATTGTCAGATTCTGAGTTGTTCATTGAGGTTGCTTCAGGAGAGGAGCATAGTCAGGACGAGGAGCTTCTTGTTGTCGAGGT
The DNA here is from genome assembly GCA_016760335.1 of Gastrodia elata. Classification (NCBI taxonomy): domain Eukaryota; kingdom Viridiplantae; phylum Streptophyta; class Magnoliopsida; order Asparagales; family Orchidaceae; genus Gastrodia; species Gastrodia elata. The sequence goes on along the minus strand of CM028675.1, from coordinate 31,900,039 downwards.
TTAGCTAGTTTTCTTTCCAGCTTATGAGTATGAGTGTTCCTTTCATTAAAACTCAGTTTGTAATAATTAAATATTGTCAATGTATTTATTTTCTGCATTTTCATATTGAACTGAGTTACTGTCTTTAGTTTTTGTTTACTGTGTAGTGGATGTGGATGTTACTTCTTACTTGCTTCCATTACTTTGATATTTTGATGCATGACTTTCAGTTTCAGCTGACAAGTCTTTCAGCTAAGGCGAGTTGGGTTCATACCTATCTCTACTATAGTTGGGAGAGTTTCCACATGGTAATTACATTCATTGTAATCATGTTAATCTCAATGTTAGCATAACATGGAGGGTATGGGGCTTCATATTAAGTCACTACACATGGCTTAACACACACAGGGGTTCCAAGAGATAACTAGCAATTCTAATCCAAAGGATTAGAATCATAAAGCTTCATAACCTATTTGAAGGTTTGACATTAAAGAGCAATGATTCTTTAACTTAAAATGGGTTCTAGATTTATAACCTAACTAAAGCACCATTATTATACCAAGTCTAATAATGAGGCAAGGGTTTACTTATAAGCTCTACCCATGAGCTTACACATCATGGTTAGATCCATATAACCTAAGTGCAACCTCATAATAAGAATGATTAGTATGAACTAACCATAAGATTAGTCCACTCTAAGGTTTTGACCATTAAAGAAATGTTCATCTCTTGCTAAGGATTATACTAAGGCAAGAAAGTTAAAAATCCAATTTGGATACTTAACACAAAAGAGAGGGAAGACTAATGCATTAAGTCACATATTATGACTTAACACCCTTAGGTTCTAAAGGTTAAACTATCTAATCAAATGGGAAGATAAAGCCTTATGTCACAAAATGTGATTCAACACTTGTAGATAGATTTATAAAGCTAACACCTAAATGATCAAAGGCAAATGATCACTTATCCAAATGGATAAGTTACTAGAAAGTCTGCAAGCCATAAGTCATAAATTATGACTTAATCAAGCAATGTTCTATAATCAAACTACTCAAATCAATAGATAGGGGAAATACTCCTTGTATGATAATGAGATGTTGAAGTTTAAATAATAACTAGGCTAAAGCCTAAGATACAAGTGTGTCTTAGCCAACAAGGGAAACTAAGGCTTGGGTTAGCTAATCCAAAAGATGGGTGGCTATCCAAAGAGTGTAAGAATACTTTAGACACACCCAAAGACATACTAAGAGAGAAATTGAACACTAAATAAAGGTTAATTCTAATTAGGGATCCAATCTCCTAAATTAGTGTTGGGTTACTCACACATGCACCTTACTAGTGTTAAGTCAAATTGACCTATAGCAAGGAATCAAGTCTAAGCCATTGGATAAGACTAACCAATTTGCAAGGGCAAAATAGTCATTTTCTAGGCATAATACTATTTTAGATTAATATGATTTAAAATCAGAAAACTAAGCAAGCAATCAGTTTCTAGGCATCCTAATTGAGAGATAGACAACAAGATCACCAAAATTGGAGATCTCAAGCTCTTATACTAGGCTAATCACCCTAAAATGCAATTAAGACATAATTAACAAATAAAATCACAAAAATTATAAATTAAAATTGTATTATTGTTCTTTACTGTCTAATGAATAAATCAAGACTAAGTTTAGCAAGTTTGGATGTCAAATCATCAAGTTATGCCCTAAACAAGACCTAGGATAATTAGGCAATAATTAACAAAACTAGTCACTGAAACCTAAATATTATTGCATATTATTAATCTACACATTCTCCTTATCAAAATGGTTAATATATTTGCTATATTTGCTATAAACTGCTTAGGAACTGATATATTGTCAAATCCTAAAATGCCAGTTTCCCAAATGAAAGAAAAAAAAAAAGAAAAGTACCTCATGTTAGACAATAAGTCTAACATCACAAAAGATGCTACAACATGCATTTATACAATTTAAAGAAATTAACATTTAGTAAAATAAGAAACTACTATAGAAAAATACTGAAATAATTAAAAGCTAAAAGATGGTGCAAAATTGAAAGTAAAGTAAAGCAAAAAGTAAGGAATATGGTGCTGAAATAAATAATTTATAAAAGACAAAAATTAAATACTAAAAGGAAACTATGATGAATGTAATTGTATATGCATCTAAATATGCCAATAGTTTATGTTGTTATTATGTAGTCGGTGCCTCATGCACCCCAAGGAATCCTAATATGCATGATGCTTAATGCATCCCGTAGGTCCTACTCAAATTGATACATGCTACATCCCACAGTTCACAAATGCATCTTGATGCTTATGCTTATGCAATTGATGCCAAATGCTTTCAAATAAATCATCAAAAATTTAAAATTAAAATTAAGAAAGAACCTAGTTTCTTATAACTTTCTAAGTTAGCATATGTTGGGAGTACATATACATAAATAGTATTCTTCTAAGAAAGGGAACTTGAAACACTAGTTTGTTTAATTGCACTTATCAATGCACACAAAGATAAGAGGATGAAACCCTTCTATAGTTTATTCTCTCGAACTAAGCTATTCAACCCCTACTTATTAATATAACTTAAAGTGTCCTAAGAAAGGTAATTTGAAATACTTAATTTGCTTAACTACACTTATCGATGCGCATAAAGATAAGGGACATAATTCTTTTGCAATTTATTCTTTCAAACTAAGCTGTTCAATTTCCTACTTATAATGCACTTGATAGAATTGGGAAAGTTATCCTAAAGTTCTTATAAATTCATCTAAAACAAGATTAAAATATACAATTTTATTTAGGATGAATTAATCAATTTCATATCCTTACTGAATCAAATCAACTTTATGGATATGCACTATAGTGTCTACATGATAATATTAAGATTATAATTTCTATGCAACTATTTTAGAATCCAAGGAAATTCAAACTAATGAATCCATTCACCATTAGGGACATTAAGCAATATGATTATAAGGTTGTGACATAGAAGTCACTCAAATTTGGTGAACTACCTCAAATAAGCTCAATCTAGAGTTTATTAGGCTATTGCTACAATAAGATAAAAGCTCAATTATCTAGAGTTCAAGAGGTTCATCTAAGGGCCTACCTCAATGTATGAATAATAAAGCACTTTCTACCTCAAGGATCCCTAACCTAAGGTGGAAAACACTTAAGTTATAAAATCTAACATAAGCATTTTGAATTCTAGGACTTTTAATCACTACATCTAGATTTCTAACATTAGTTGATTCATAAATCAAATTAAGATGCAATTACATGAAAGTACATAAATTCAATCACTTGATTAAAATGGAAATCACTCATGCTAATTCGATGAGCTCCTAAGCTTATCTTAAATATCCAAGTCATAGGATGAAATCAAATAGATATTAAGGATTGATCATTTAATAATCAAGAATATTTTATTGATTTAATAAAAGCCAAAATCTTGACATTCTATTATTTATGAGAAAATCAAGAGAATCTAAGGTTTTTGATCAAGAGGATAAATCATATTATTATTCACCATAAGATCTAAATTTATTTCTAAATCTTCAACTTACTGATTTTAAGGGAAAATGCAATAATACTAGAACTTTAGGGTACTTAATTCAAAACTTGGGCAAAATTACTAAACTGCCCTTCCTTACGGGTCAAAAAATGAAATTTTAAGTTTTTAGGCTCCAATTTGAATTCTATTAATGCCAAATAGTTCTTACTTTCTAATATGAAGATACACACTAAAAACACCCAATTTGGCCAAGGATTAAGGTTAATGAGCTCAAATTATAATTTTAGCTCATTAAGGGTTGAATAGTGAAATCATTAAGGAAAATTTAATATTTTTGCTATACATAGGTTCTACTCTATCTAAAGAGTTCAAGAAGCCATGTTTTCCAAATTTTGAGGTCAAATGACCAAAATATGAGCAGAACAAGTTTTGACATAAAAGTGTAATTAAGGAAGATTAAGGGTAGGGTCCAAAACCCTAACTTTGCCAATTGGTGTCCAAATTGCATAAAGTCAGTGGAAATGGGTTCTCTATAGCACTCAGATTTTAATGACAGTAAGTTAGCTCAATTTGAATCCCAATTAATTAATCTAAGCCCTAATTAGGTTTTAGAATAATTAAGGAGTAATTAGAGCTAATTAAGAAATCTAACCATTAAAATTGCAATTTTCTTGCAATTTATTATTCTATGCATTCTTCTAATCAAAATGGTATATTTGATCGCATAATTTGAAGCTAAAATGACTCAATTATTAGCTAATGAAAAATAGGGTTAAATGGGATGTTAAGAGCGTCTAAAATGTCGTTAATAGAACTATACATCCAATGTAAAATTAAACACCACCATAATAATCCTCACATTTTTTAAGTAAAATAAGATATAACATTGCTATGTTTTGAGTTCTGGATTTAAAGTTATGCATGATTGAAATTTAGCAATTTATTGAATTCATAAAGATGACATAAGAACTTTAAATTTATTAAATTCATTTAATCCTTAATTCAAATAGTGGGAAGTTCCGCATAGATGATTTGGTAGCAAAAGTGAGGTCCACAGCACGGGTTCAGCGGCTAGCAGACATGCGGTTCCCACGGCACGATAGTCAACGTAGGCGGGGACCACATAATGCGGCAGAGAGCAACCTGTGGCGGCCAGCCCGACACTGCACAGAACAGGTTTGACTAGGCCTAACCCGAAGCAGAAGGGATCTCCTTCATCCTCGATAGGATCAGAAGGTAAGGGATTAGGGCATGGTAAACGAGGGTGCTCCTGGCTCCGTAGGAGGCCAACCCACACAGCGTTTGAAAGGTCTCAGAGAGACCTTTCGAATGGCGTGCAGATCATCACCGGAGGTGGCTGGGCTTGCCGTTAAAGACAAACCCTAGAGATTTAAACTTGGGACAAAGGTGGTGAGTTTAGGTTACGGTGGATCATTGTAGATAACTTGCAAAATTGACACTCAATACAAGATATTTGCATGTAATTAATTATTGATCGAGTCTAACAGATTGTGAAATAAGCAATCGAATCATATTGGGAAGGAATTGCGATTGATTAACCTATAAACAAGAGGTACCTTTGACCAGGTTCGCCGAGGGATTGAGCTTCACCGGGGTTAGCTAGCAGCATAAGACTAGATTCAGTAGGGTAAGGGTTTGGATAAAGGAGAACTCGAGGAGCTAAAACATGGATGAAGAGCGATGATAGACACATGTGATAGCAGCAACTACCACGTGATCGATCGTAGGACACGCGCAGGCTAGAGCTCACATACGTGAGGGAGATGGATTATGGGACATCTGATTGAGATGACCCGATCGATCAACTTGGATCTAACCGATCAGACGAACCCATATCGCTTGCGAGAGATGGGCCCAGCCCGATTCAAACGGCAGGCCCCATAGTGAAAGTTAATGAATATTTGTTTAATTTGATTTAATATAAATTTCAAAATTAAAATTAGGCTTTTAATTGGACTGCAAAGAATCCCAAAATTTTACCCCTAGCTAATTCGAAGGTGAGGAACAGAATGGCGAAGTCATATTTTGATTTTGATGAAAATTTAATAATTCTACTCTTGGGGGTATTCTAACCATATTAAAATATTTTATGAAAATCTGATGACTTCCAAGCACTTCCAAAACATCACCCCTAGTTTATTTGGGAGTGATGAGCATAATGGTGAAGTTGGAATTTTGATCTGAGGTCAAATTAAATAGCTCATTTTTTAGATTATTCAAAATTTTCAAAATTAGAGTTCAGTCCATTGACTCCTGATTTGGACCCAAACTTTTGGGCTTGCTTCTAATGACTTATTAATAATACTTGAATGAAGATTAAGACTTGGTTTAGTTCTAATTGATCAGGATAATAACCTTGGGTTGTTACAGCATAAGAGTGAACATAGAAACTAGTAGTTTGAGAACCTCACCTAGCACCTTACTTCTTAGGATTTCATTAATAGCTAGTTAGTCAAGTTGTTCTACTTAGTGAGTTTGGATCATTTAATCCCTAATTCTATAATAATCCTTAGACTAGCAAACCTCCACATTAACCCTTTTTAATGTGGAATTTTAGTAATATCCCTAATCTAGTGGCTGAGGATGGTGAGAGCTATAATAGTAAGTTAAGTTCTTAATCCAACTTACATCAACACTCACACACTTGATTATCATCTAGATAACTCATAGTAAATCCTAACTTGTAGTACAGTGAAGCTATAAATCATACCTAGATCTTGTAAGTTACTTATGTTAGTATTGGACAACTCGTAGTAGCTAAGAGAAGACTTATATGATGTTAAGATGGAATTACCTTAAAAGGATGAGTGGTTAATTAGTGACTTAGTAAACAATCTAAGTAACCTAGTACAACTTTCTTAGTATGGTATAAGTGGCCATAATATGCTAAATATGAGGCTTAGGATTATTTAGAATAATTAGTAAGTGAAACAAGACTAGATGTTGCCTTAGGTGTTAAGAGGCTCAGAAACCTTAAGTGCTAAGTATTGAAGTTAAGCTTAAAGAATTAGTGGTAGTAATACTAAGGCTTGGAACCTTAGGATTAAGGGGAGGAACTTGATGCTTAGACTAGTGAATTAATGTGAGATAAAGTTAGATAAAAATACCTTAAGTTGTATCTTATTATTAGTGTTACCATATTATACTAGAAGCTGTATAGGACCATTCAATCTAAGATTAGACTCATATTATCTCACTAGTGTCATGCTTAAGATTAAGACGACTTAGTTGGTTTAATGAAAGACCTTCTTAAGTATAAATGTTAAATATTTTAAGATAGGCTAAGTAGAGATTATTAATATCTTAGATGCTTGAATATGGTAGTTTTGGAAACCTTTCAATCTAAGTAATGAGATGCTAATTTGGGAGATTAAAGAACCTTGTAGCCAGAACTTTGAGTAGCCTAAACTATAGAAATTAAGTAACCCTAGTAGTATAGTAGTGAAACCTTCATTTGATGAATATCTAAGTAAACTGAGGGGTTTGATTAGTCCCAATCATATGATAAGTAACTAAAGTAGAGATAACAGATATCATATTATTTATAATTAACTTTGAACATCCTTGAGTGCTGCAAAGCATTGAGACTAAATTCTTGAAAATATTCATTAAAGATATTGTGCATAACTAAAACATGTAACATTTACTTTTAGGATTTTGTCTTGATTATGTTGTATAATTATTACTGAGCCAGGGCAGGCTATGGAGTGATTAGGAGACCACACACATCCTATGAGGGGGAATGTGTGTTATGGGAAACCCTGCTTACTTTGTTGGGACAACGTGCTTGACTCTTCAATTGTTTTATAATTCTTACCCACATAATAAAACTTTAAACAAGATAAATAATTTAATAGTTTATAGTCCTTTATGACTATTGTTGTATTTCTCATAATCTTCTTGATTTTGAATGCTTTATCAGTCTTTTGACTATGCTTAATCAGTCCTTTATGACTGCCTTTACTGTATACTCAGTCATTGAGACTGAGATTTTCTTACTTGCATATGTTACAGGTTCACCTGTATTTACATTTTTTTACTTACTTATGGTATACGTTGTTATTTACTTCTATTTATGCTTACACTAGTTTCTCTTATGCTACTTAGCATTTGTCTATTATAGATATTCACATTATTTATTGCACACTAATTTTATAGTTGTACCTTCTTTCCCTATTTACATATTTGATGCAAGTTGTATACCAGCTTTTCCCTTTTATTACTTTTACCCTTTTTATTATTGCTTACAGCCATTTACTTTTACTTTATTTTAATTTCCCTTTTTATTCCTTTGTGCTCCACTAAAATAATTGTAAATGGCTAATGTGATATCTACTTACAACTTAAATAACTTAGTTGCCCTAAAATGTACTTAGATTTTTGAAGTCTAATGACTTATTTTTATTTTATTAGTTGTGCTTTATCATATTAAATACCAAATACAGTAGATCAGGAGCTTGGAGTAAATCTTGAACCAAAGGTAGAGTGAATCCAGTAGCTGCTAATTGAAGACCTTTAATTTTCTTATTATTTTCCTTAGTTTTGCATCCCAAGAGGACGAGTGCCCTTACATCTAGTATTTGTATAACTTTAATTAATTCTGGATATTTTACTTTACTGTTCTGTGATGTATTTTTTCTTTCTTTCTTTCTAGATGACCGGAATGGCTTACATTTACTTAGTATCATGCATCTAGATTTCCTTTTTAGAGACCCTTGGCTTTTTGTAGTGCTTAATTGTGAGTTAAGACTCACTAACTTAGTATTAAGTACTATAGTAATACCTAGTATTGGATTGGGTTCATGATCCAATATTGGGGTCGTTATAAGCGCGCCCTGCAGTTTTTGCAATCGAGGGACAGGCATCGTGGCTCGCCATGGCCCGCTGTGGCACTCCGTAATTCGACACTAGGGGGCCGCAGTGCTCTGTGGCACCCTGTAGTTTAATACAGGAGCGCCACAACGAGTCGTAGCTCCTGTTGGAGCCCATTTTCGGATCTAGGGGGTCCCCTAAGTACTTTTAGAGGCATTTTGGGTAATTTTAAGTCCAAGTGAAGCCTTGGTAACTAAGAAAACATATGGAAATATTTCCTAATATGGTGAACTTAAGATCGACCATAACTTGGCTTGCTGGCTGTTATTGGTTTCCTTCGACATAGAGTGAGAGATGGAATTTCCTGGAGAAGAAGTTGTACGGAAGGCTGTGTAAGCAATAGATTTTTTTTGTTCATGTGAAGGTGAAGCTCTCTTTAACTATGTAACCATCTTGTTCATAGTGTATTTTTTGTGTGGTGTAGCTTCGTGGTTCTTACTGTCATCAAGTTTTCCATGTAAAGTTTATGGTGTTTGGATGCGTGTGTTGTTTATGCTGTGATTGTGATGTGATTTTATTCTTTTGTGCCTGGATAATTTTGTTTGTTGCTTGAAAACCACCAACGATATCCCGTCCTATTCTTTTCGAGTGCGCTGGCAGTGACTTCTTCCCCGATTGCTGTAGCCACGATAGCCGGATGTAGAATATAATGTTGTAGGATCATGATTTTGTTCGATTATCTTATAGTTGTTTGTTGCATATGTAATGGGGGTTGTAGGTGAAGTGGAATACATTAACTCAAGGTTAATAAGGATGCCAATCAATTCTTTTATCAAAATTGGATTGATACATGATGTCACAACTGCAACAAGTAGAGAATATTATGTGCCCCAACTGGTGAGGACCCTAGGGACAAGTTGTTGTTCTGAAATCGGTGATCTGGAGATGGAAAGTTGATATGCGAGGGATCTTGTTATTTGAGGAACTCTTGCATAGATTGAGTACCTTTATTTAAACTACGCAATTGTAGCTCCAATTGTTGTAAGCGGGCTTGCGAAGATGATCGCAGACCATTGCTTGGGATTTTCATATGGAGCAGGCAGACTCATAGCTATCAATGTGCATGAAGGTGTCTTCAGATAGAGAGGATACGATCCAACTCAAAATGAGTTGATCTTGCCTAAACCATATGGAGTATTGATGATTTATCTCACTGGTGGAGAGGAGGGGCGGCGGAGAAGGAGCACTGCCATCAACGTGCTTCAAGAGATCAAGAGCTCTAAAGATCGACAAAAATTGCGAGTGCCACATAGGTGGTAATTGTTCTTGTGGAGCTTGATGGGAAGGAGATGGTGCCCATTTACGGTTAGGGTTGCAGAGTCGGCATAAGGGTTGACATTTTCGGTGGTGGGGTGGGTGCGGACGAAAACGGCTGTGATGCCATGCTTGGTTAAGAGAGGTGGATTGATTCGCTATAATACCATGTGAGATGAGGCTCCAAAGACGTACAGAGCAAGAAACGGGGGAAGAAAGCGATGGAGAGATTTACTTTCATGATATCTTGAGACTGGCCATAGGACCCGCATATAAAGAAGCACATATTGGGATCAACGGCTGAAGCAAGTCTGTTACACATGTCTAAATAAAGGTAGTCAACTTCAAATAAAAAATAATATATTATTTATAAAAATTAAACTCATAGTATATAACAAATCAAGAGCATAACTAATCATAATTTTAATATTTCAGACGAATATCACATTGTCGCTATGCTATCTTATGATTGATGTTTCTTAAATTTTTTTATTTTGAGCTTTTTGTTTGTGGCATCTTATTATGTATTATGCCTTCAAGGATTTGTCTTTATTGATTAATGTTTCTGAGAAAGAAATAAAAATTCGTAACAGCAACAAAATGATTTCGACAAAAACTAACTGTCGGAAGTTCCAACTGTTTTCCAACGAAAATTGTTCGAAATATTCTTATAGAAAAACGCAATTTCCAGCAAATAAAAAATCAGGATTTTCTGCAAGAGATATCTCCTGCGATCTGAGGTTTCTCCTCAATGGGATCACTGTCGCTTGCGCCTTTTGGGTCAGGCTCCCACTCCTCAGCAACAAGGATTTGGTCTCTCTTCTTCTGCTATGTCTCGGAAGCCTGCAATTTTCATGGTGCGAAATACGAGTCTAAATCTGTATCTCTCTCGTATGCTCCTCTGTTTACTGTTATTTTATTTTCTGACGACGAGATTCTACGAAATGGAGAAACTGTATTGTTAGGCATAGTTTGGAAAGAAACATTCCTACTAACCCTTGGATGTGATGAATAAAGCTTGGATACTAAAAGGCCCTTTGTTTCAGATATCTTTGAACTGTACTGTGAAGAAGATTTGCAGTTGAGGGCGGTCCTCTTTGTTCTTGGTTAAATCATGGGCGAACGATTTTACCCCATCTCCTTCATGCCAATGTGAGAAGAGGCTCCAAGTGCAGTTGGTGTACCTATTATTGCGAGTTCGCTGACGTTTGGGTCTGTATTGAATTAAAAGTAACGTCGCTGCTATCTCAGATCAAAGAGTTGAAATTATTTTATTGTTGCGGGATGAGATTGTATGCAAGACTCTGAGGTTCCAATTCCGGAACGGGAACAGAGTAGGCATTTGCTGAAACCGACTACAGCTGCCTCTGCTACTACGATTAAAACAACGCAAATAAATGGGGTTTCTTTGGATCTTCATACTAAATCAGAAATTCTCCCTCTGCTCCCCCTCCTGTCTCTAATATTGTGGCTTCTACACTGTGTTTGGTGTCAATCCCTAATCAATGTGTTACATGTGATGATATTTCTAATGCCCAAGCATCCCTTCTTCTTCATTCAAACCCCATTCTCCCAGAGAATCTCGTACAGTAAAATTTGATCAAATCCCCCCTCTTTTCATTCTCCAGTGACACTGAATTTAAGCAAAAAAAATAGTGATATGAATGGTCTTTTCTGTGATTATGTCCTGTAATGTGATGGGTCTTCACTCAGAGCAGCACTAAGCTTTATTCTATTACTGAACGCTGAAATCATGCAGTATGCTTTTTAGTAGAGCATGCTTCAATCCTCTTATTATGATTGAGTGTCCAATTTATGGCAAGCCCACAAAAAATGGGACATAAACATTAATAACAAATTTTTTATTTTGCTTAAATGATGGCTCATAAAAGTCTTAGATGTATGCACATCAAGTCCTTTAGCTCTTGTGATATACAAATATGTAGTATTCATTTCATTTTGCTCTTATAAAGGTATAGGCCTAATTCTTGCTCTCTATTATATGCAATTGTAACATTTTAATCATAATTTGAAATCATGTAATATCCAAGTACTTAGATCACTTTAAAAGGATTAGAATTTTTAGCACCTCTCATGTATCTAACAGGTAGCTCAGCAAAGATTTAGACTATCCGAAGAAGCTCGTTGTGTTAAAAAATAGTTATAGTGGTAAGGATCCACTTGTTGATGCATTTTATTTAATTTTTATTTTATTCAAAGTATTGTAATGTTAAATTAAATTTCTCTACTTATGGAACTCTAGGCTATTGAATCCGTATTGAATGCTTAATTCATTCTATTTTGTTAAACCTCTTAATAAGATAATGCAATAATCATAATTGATATTAGAGTAAGATTACGGAAAATTTAAGCAAAATACAATACAACTACTTAGGTTTAATGTTACTTAGAATTAGTTAAAAGACTTCCGGTAGGATGTATATTAAATTACAATTAACTTATCCAGATAGATCATAGTAGCCCTGAATCCCTTAGAATACCCACCATTCTCCAATCAAAATTGTTAAGGGTAATTGTTTTAAGGGTTTAGCTCTTAGGAATCCTTACTTAGTATATGAAGGCTCAAACAATAGCTCAGAATAATTTATCACCACCACCACATCCTTGGAGGGTAGATCATGCCTTGAAACACTACCTTATCTTGAAGGCCCAATGTTTTGATGATTTCTCAATCCGAGTGACATCAAAGATTGTCTAAGGAAAGCAAAGAAGAAGTTTGTAAGATTAGAGCGCCCTCCGAAGATAGCTGGATGCCTAGCTACTTACCTCTTTGAAGGAGAGGTAGAATTTTGCTGGCAGTTAGCATAGGAGACCAAGTACAAGAGTTGTTCCATGGAAAATGTACATTAGGAGGAGTTTGTTGTAGTATTTTGGCCAAGTTTGTACTATCATCTGCCTATGCAATGATGCATAATAATTTGATGAATTTGTTACGAGGGAGTAGAACTCTTGCAAAGTATGAGGTTGAATTTAACACACTTGCTCATTATGCCTCAAATGTTGTGGATACTAAGAAGGCAAGTTATTCTTAATTCCAAGATGGACTCATAAACTCGCTAAGGAGGAGTATAGTTCCCTTGTGTATTACAGATTTTGTTGATTTGTAGGAGTGAGCAAAACTGATGGAGAATGATAATGTCAATGTTATGGTGAGATTAAAGAGGAAGTTGTAGCTGGCCCCACATAGTATGGGCCATTTTAAGAAGCATAAGTGGGTTCCTAGTGCAAAGGTGTAAAATTAGTACCTTAGCTAAACCAACAAGAACTAGCCAATAATTTTGATCCACCCCATCTTGATATGAGGTGTTTCCATTAGAAAAACACTTGCTTCAAGTGTAGTTATATTATCCATTGGATCTGTGATTCTTGACATGTGACCGCCATTGATGGTCAACCATCTAAAGTCTATTCCACCTGCCCAATAGATGAACGATGTGCCACAAGCCTCGAGTCAATTCCTAGCATTTTCCCTTACTTTAGCTAAGGTTCGAGATGACAACGATGTTGTTTTAGGTACCATTTTTCTTATGAATGTACTGTGTTCCATATTGTTCAATAGAGAAGGACTCAGGTCAACCTAAGGTTTTCTATAATATATCATCCAATTAGTAATGTTTTCCATAAATTACGTGATATATGTGGCTTAAGGATTTATGTCCTATTCAAAGAGCTAAATGTTGGGCAAAAAATAATCTGACACTGAGCACAAATTTCATGCAGCAGAAGCGATTGACAAAAGCACGCACTCACAAATTCGAGGACCAGGGTTGCATTGACGATTACCAAGTAATCTCGAAAATTGCAAAAGCACAAGAGAAAAAACACAATACTTGCATGCAAATTCACAGCACACAAAGAACATCCAAACACAATGAAATATGTGGAAAACCCAAGAATGCAAAAAAACCACGGAGCTGCACCACAAGAAAATTCACTAGAAATAATTGAAGATTACAGAGTTACAAAGAGCTTATCACCTTAGCACAAATGCTCAAGCTATAACTCTAATATGGAGAGGAGAGGAAGTAGCCACCACCTGAAGTATCTCCTTTAACATGCAAGAGCCAACTTGCACTGTAGCTTCCTTAGGGTTCAACCTAGGGATCTCCTCCTCAAAGCAGCTTCCAGCCTCCACTTAACGTCACTTGACTTTTAACATACATAGGAAACTTCTCATAATGTTCCCTTGAGTAACCAGCTGAATAAATAGTCCCTGAAAAGTCCAAAATGCACTCCAATTTGCTTAGGGCGTAACCTGGACAGAGCAAATTTTTGCCAGGCGCTACGGCCAGTCGTAGCGCCCGGCTCTTGGGCTGAGACCCGCTGCGGCGCGCCGTAGCGCCCACATCTCGGGTTGGCACGCGATACTGCCCGTGTCTTGAGTTGGAACCCGCTGCAGCACGCGGTAGCGCCCACATCTTGTGCATCTTGGAGTGGACCCGATGAGGAGCGCTATGGCGCCGTAGCGCCTTAGTCTCGGGTAAGGACCTCCTAGGTGCGCGGTGGCGCGCCCCGGCGCACTGCGGTGCGCCCCGGCACGCTGCAATGCCTTTGCTGCTCCTGGACACTAATGTTTCTCCACCACATAACAATCTCCCCATTAGAGACCTTTAGATAATCGTCCCTCCTTTTCTCCACTGACCCTTCACTATCTTCTTCTGTGTCTGTCAAGAAATGTGGTGTGGCTCACCCCACTCTTCACGTGCCGAGACCAATTGAAGCTACACATAGATTCAGTTTCTCCACTGTTACTACTTTAGTAAGCATATCAGTTGGATTCTTAAAAGTATGGATCTTCTCCAATACAAGCTGCCCTTCTTCCAACAATTTTCGGATGAAACGGTAACGGAGTTGAATGTGCTTTGTCCTGGCATAAAAGGCGACATTCTTTATGAGATGAATATTGCTTATACTATCACTGTAGAGCCTCACATCCTTCTGCTCCTTGCCCAATTCAGCCATGAAACTCTTCAACTAGATCATCTCCTTGCTTGCCTATGTGATGGAAACATATTCTGCCTCCGTGGTAGATAGCGACATGATGTTTTGTAACCAGAGGATCTAGCTCACCACTACACTTACTAATATATACACATAACATGTAGTGCTTCTTCTACTATCAACATCTCCTGTAAGATCTGAATCGACATAGCCCTGTAAAATAATGTCAGATCTTCCAAAGCATAAATTTTTGCCCACTGTACCTTTCATATACCTTAGGATCCACTTGATCATATCCCAATGATACTTTCTTGGGTTTCTCATGAATTTGCTAACCACTCCCACTGCATGGGCAATATCCAGTCTCATGTATATCATCACGTACATCAAGCTCCCAAGTGCTGAAGCATAAGGAACCTTCAGCATATGCTCCTTCTCTTCTTCAGACGTCAACATCTATTCCTTTGATAAGCTGAAGTGACTTACTAGGGGAGTGCCCACTAGTTTTGCTTCATTCATCTTAAATCTTTTTAGCACCTTTTCAACATACTCATTTTGAGATAGCTTCAAAATTCCTACACTTCTCTCCCTATTTATTCTCATTCCAAGAATCTACTTGGCCGGCCCAAGGTCCTTCATGTTAAATTCCATTGACATCATTTCTTTCAACATACATATTTCCTCCATATCTGATCTTGCGATCAACATGTCATCCACATACAGCAATAGGATGATATAGGATGACTTACACTGCTTTTTGTAACAATAGTTATCTGTCTGGTATCTCATGTACCCTGATTCTGACATGAACCTGTCAAACGTTTTGTACCATTGCATTGGCGCCTACTTCAAGCCATAGAGGCTCTTCTTGAGCTTGCACACTAGCTCAAACTTTCCTTTCTCTTGAGCCTTGTACCCTTCAGGCTATTGCATGCATATCTCTTCTTCCAACTCTCCGTGAAGGAATATAATTTTAACATCCATTTGCTCCAGATGCAAACCTTCAACTGCAACAATGTTCAGCACAACCCTGATGGTTGTCATCTTCACAACTAGGGTGAAGATCTCACTATAATCGACCCCATGCCTTTGTTGTAAACCCTTTATTATAAGTCTCATCTTGTAGCGCCTGCTTCCATTCAGCTCTTCCTTCACCCGGTAAACCCACTTGCTTTGAAGGGCCTTATTCCCAATTGGTAAGGGTGCCAACTCCCATGTCCCATTTCGCATGAGTGATGCTATTTCATCATTCAAGGTAGCCTTCCCACTTGATTGAATCTTCAACTTGAAGTGCTTCTTCCAAGCTTTCTGATTCACCACTATCCGTTAACAACAAATATAATAAAGAAGGAGAATATCTCTATGGCGATGTTGAGACTCTTATTGATCTTATTAACATGGGTGTTTGTGGTTCAACGTTGACACCCTCTTGAGCTTCTCCATGTTCTCCAATATCTGGCTCAATGCTATCATCAATCTCTATGTGCCAGGGTTTTCCATCTGAAGCATCCTTGGAATCAGTCTTGACTCCCATACAATATTTGTACATCTCACTTTCATTGAAAATAACATCCCTGCTTCTGATGACTTTCTAGTTTTGAATGTCCCAGAATCTATAACTGAACTCGCTCATGCCATATCCAACAAATGTGCACTTGATCGCCTTAGCATCAAGTTTGCTCATGGATCCTGCATCAATATGCACATAGAATGAGTAGCCTAATACCTTGAAGTGGTTTAATTTCACCTTCTTTTTTATCCAAGCTTCCTTGTAGATCCTTTCATTCAAGGGTACGGAAGGTCCCCTATTGATTAGATGCACAACCGTGTTAACGGCTTTAGTCCATAACTATTTGGGGAGACCCGCATGCAGCCTCATACTTCTGGCTCTTTCTGTGATTGCCTTATTCATCCATTCTGCAACACCATTTTGTTGTGGTGTTCTAAGGACTGTAAACTCTCTCTTTATTCCTCTAAAGGAACAAAACTCCTAAAACTAATTATCACAATACTCACTACCATTATCAGACCTTAAGAATTTTAACTTTAATACTATCTCATTCTCCACCAAATTTAATTACTTTCCAACCACATCAAACACATCAGATTTATCTTTTAGAAAGTAAGCCCATACCTTCCTAATATGATCATCAATGAAGATGATGAAGTATGTAGCTCCACCTATGGAAGATGTAGAAGCTAGTCCCCATACATCTGTATTCACCAACTCCAATTTCATACTTTTCAACTCCCTTCCAACTTTGGAGAATGTAACCATCTTCAGTTTGCCCTGCACGCAGTCTTCATAGAAATCCAAGTCTACTGACTTCAATCCTTGGAGTTTCCCCTTTGACTGTAAGGATTTTAACCCCCTCTCGCTCATATGGCCAAGCCTCCAGTGCCATAGATCCGTAGCTATCTCTTCTGTAGCTGCAATAGTATCAGACACTTTATTGATCAAGTAAAGTGTACACTCCATATTGCCCCGTGCAATAATGAGTGCACCCTTGGTAACCTTCCATGAGTCTCCTGTGAAGTAAGTGCAGTAGCCTTCTCTAGCTAACTAGCCTATTGAGATCAAGTTTCTTTTTAGACATAGCACATGTCTAACATCCTTAAGCTTCCAAATTGCGTCGCTTGGTAGCTTAACATCCCCATCAACTTTGCCAATGATGTCTCGCGCCTTATCTTCTCCAAGATAAACTTTCCCCAAGTCACCCTTGGTGTAACTCTTGAAGGCACTCCTCGACAAAGAGGCATGAAAAGATGTGCCCGAGTCCACAACCCAGGACTCTATGTTGACAAGTGATAGGATCAAAGCATCTTGATTCTCCTCAGCTGAAACATTCATAGTGGGGTTCATCATCTTACCACCACCACTTGGCTACTTCAGGATAGGTTAGTCCTTCTTGAAGTGACATGCATTCCCACAGTTCCAATAATCCTGCTTCATTTTTCTTGATCTTAATTTCCTCATCTAGACATTGATCTATTTCTGTTATGTATCCTCTAAGCATTGCTCCCCTACTCTCAGCATTCAGTGCTGAGGTAGATGCCTCTCCATGAGATCTCTTCTGCACTTCTTCATTCAACACAAGCCCAACGATGTCATCAAAATTCAATGATGCATTTCCTGATGAATTGCTGATGGCTATAACAAGCCCATCCCAACTGTCTGGTAATGAAGAGAAGAACAACAGAGCTCGGACCTCGTCATCAAAATTGATGCCCACCGAGTTCAGCTGGCTCGTCACCGTGTTGAACACATTGAAGTGTTCAGTCACTAAATACCCATCCTTCATCTTTATATTAAACAGTCTCTTCATCAAGAAAACCTTATTTGAAGTCGAAGGCTTCTTATATATTCTTGTCAGAGCATTCATAAGATCTACAGTATTTTTCTCATTAACAATGTTAAAAGCAACAGACGAAAATAGTGATAAACGAATCACACCCAGTGCAATTCTATCAAGAACTTCTCATTCTTTATCAGTCATAACTGCGGTTTCTTATCGGCTCCTATTAATGGAAGATGCAACTTCTTCTGGTAGAGGAGATCCTCCATCTGCATCTTCCAGAACTTAAAATTCGATCCGCTGAATTTCTCGATCTTGCATCTCATTTCTTCGGCCATTACTCTTACTCAAACAACAAACCCTTCTAAAACCATCAAGGTAAGAACCAACACTCTAATACCACTTGTTAGGCAGAAAAAAATCTGACACTGAGCACAACTTTCACGTAGTGGAAGCGATTGACAAAAGCGCGCATTCAGAAATTCGAGGACCGGAGTTGCGTTGACGGTTACCAAGCAATCTCAGAAATCATAAAATCACAAGAGAAAAGACATAGACAATGCATGCAAGTTCACAGCGCACAAAGAACATCCAAACATAAAGAAATACGTGAAAAACCCAAGAACGGGAAACACCACGGAGCCACACCACAAGAAAATCCACTAGAAATAACAGAAGGTTACAGAGTTACAAAGAGCTTATCACCTTAACACAATTGCTCAAGCTCTTACTATAATATGAAGAGGAGAGGAACCAGCCACCACCTGAAGTATCTCCTCCAATATGCAAGAGCTAACTTGCACTGTAGCTTGCTTAAGGTTCAACCTAGGATCTCCTCCTCACAGCAGCTTTCAGCTTCCACTTTGCCTTACTTGACTTTGTACATATATAGGAAACTTCTCATAATGTTCCCTTAAGTACCCAGCTGAAGAAACAGTCCCTGAAAAGTTCAAAATTCCCTCCAATTTGCTTAGGGCGTAACCCGGAGAGAGCAAATTTCTGCCAGGCGCTACGGTGCACCGTAGCGCCCAGCTCTCGGGCTGAGACCCGCTGCGGCGCGCCATAGCGCCCACGTCTCGGGTTGGCACCCGCTGCGGTGCGCGGTAGCGCATGCGTCTTGGGTTAGAACCTGCTACGTTGCGCGCTGTGGAACCAGTTTTCGCTGCGGCGTGCTGCAGCACCTTCTTCTCAATTGCTGATTGTTGGGGCGCAATACAGCGCCTTAGTCTCGGGTAAGGACCGCCTGGACGTGATGCGGCACGCCACAGCGCGCTGTAGCGCCTTTGCTGCTCCTGAACACTAAAGGTTCTCCACCACATAACACTAAATAACACCTAAACATGTATAAAATATGAGATCTCTTTCTAACTCAATAAACTTTGGAAAAAGGCATCAAAATATACTTATTAATTTATAAAAATAGTAATTAGATCAATTAGAAGAAACAATGTAAGAAACTTGAAAATATAAGAAAATAGGAAGATTACGTCGCAAACACGTCGATAATGTTGGGATGTAGATACCATTTAGAACATCATGGATGTGCCAGTGAAGCTTCGGTGGGTTTACGAGAGGTCTCGGGGTGCTTCAGGACTAGCCGCAAGAAATTCGGGCGCTCCAGCGCGCCCCGACCCATCATGCATTCATTGCAGTTGAGGGCCAAGCGCTGTGGCGCGCCATGGCCTATTGTGGCGCACGTCGGGGCACCCAGTCGCGTAGTGGTGCCCCATGGTTCGAAATTGGGGTGCCCCAATGCGCTTTGGCGCCCCGTGACTCGAAATGGGGCACTGGCACCTGCCGAAACCTAGTTATGGATTTTGGCGGACCCTTAAGTATTTTTAGGGTTTTTTGGGTCATTTATGGTTCATATAAAGCCTGAGTATATAAGGAAACATATTGGGATGTCTAATTTGGCATTGCGGCTACTGCTGGTCTCCATGCATTGGGAGTTCTCTGGAGGAGGAGAAGTTGATCGGGAGGCTTTGTAAGCGGTAGATTCTTCTTATTCTTGTGAATGTAAAGCTCTCTATAACTATGTAATCTTTTTTTTTCATAGTGGATTTTTCTGTATAGTGTCACTCTGTGGTTTTTCCATGTAAAATTTTCTGTATTTGGATGTTTGTGTGGTTCATGCTATAATTATTGTGCTGTGATTTTACTATTTCGGGCTTGAATAATTTCATTTGTCTCTTGGTAACCACCAACGGAATTGTAACGATCCGGTGTCTAGTTAGAGAAGATAAACCGACATTAGACATTAACTGCCCAAAATCCTATTGAGAGATTAAGCAAGTGGTAATAAAATAAAATGAAATAGACATTTCAACTAATCAAAACAAAGCATTTAAGAAGAAAGTTGAAACTATTTTTATTCAACTTAAAGAAAAAAAAGTACATATATGAAACTTTAATAGTTTGCATCATGTACTACATATATAAATTTAATTGGAAACTTTGCTTCAAATAGTTTGCATCATGTATTACATATATAAATTTTGAAGCATCAAATAAGCACTCGTACCAGCAAGTGTGAAATATAGAAACAATATTTTTGAGAACCGTTGAGAACGTTTCCTTGGAAAAGAAAAAACATAAATAAACGTGTTTGATGATATAAATGTTATAAAAACAAGAGTAACATTAGGCTCATTCAAACCCGTTTAATTACTTAGTCATTTTGCTGTGTTAGAATTATTGACTGATATTTAAAAAAATTCATCTAATCAAATTTGAATATCATTTTAATATAATTTTTAAAAATAATATTTATATTATTTTAATATAAATAAATAAATACTAATAAAATAATTTTCGAATTCGATATATTTTCTTGTTGGGTGCCAAATAAATCTAAAGATTATTTTTATGTATATAAAATATATAGAAATATTATTATGAATTAGATTAACCATAACTTATGCTTATTTTTAATGGGATGGCAAAAAATAATGTGAATTATGCCAACACACTACCATATATGCTAAAATAAAAATTATATAGAAACTTCTTCTCATGTTTTTTATTATGCGTATATCTTTGTTTGTCTTTCATCTCAAATTATTCCCGCACAGCATCAGTTAATCTTACTCATCAAGATACATAGGATCAAAATAAAGCTGCTTCATTCGACTATGCAAATGAGCTCTCTTGTTATGCCATTTATTGAAAAATCTTAATGAAACTCTAGAAAAATAGGTACTTGAAGGATAAAACGAATCAGATCCGAAGTTTAGTAGGGTCGTCGCCTTGTCGGAGAATTTGAGAACTGACGAGCTGCCAAGTCGAAGATATAGATAGGGGGGAAGCCTCGCCGGAGCCGATAGCTGTGCCGAAGAAGAAGAGAGCGAGGGTTTGGCGGCTCCTCGCTGCACCAACAAGAAGAAGAATTGAGGTTTTAGATGGCAGCCGAGATCCGAGGGAAACTGGTTTGAGAGCTTGGCGACTTGGGGAGGAGATTGAAGAGAACTGATGCCAATGAAAGAATCTGAGAGCTTGGCAGCTCTTTGTCGAACGAGAAGAAGAATCCGTTGGGTGGAGTGGAGAAACAAAATTGCTTGATAGTTTATCTAATGGAGGCTGCTATGTTTTAGGGCAAGCCTTTAGGGCTCTTATATACTTGTTTTGAAAAATACGATTATTTGATGGAGATTGGGTGGTTATAAGTAACTCATGATTTCTTAATTAAGATCCACTACTATTTGAATTTCCAAAATTACTAATTTTAAACTGATTTGAGTATCCTATTGAGACAAAACACTCACAAATAAAAATTTTTGAATTTAGATAAGTATTTTATTTTAAATTAAATTTTAAATACAAAACTTCGAAAACGGTCAAACCGAAACTTGAAAATTGACGAAACTTAAAACATAGTATCATCATTTAATGCTTAATCAAAAATTGCAAAATTTATAAATTTAGATTTATATTTTATTTTCTAATAATTTCTAAAGTTAAAACTTTAAAAATTAATTTAGAATGATACTGGATCCTAATCGCTCTCAAACTTTAGAAGTTAGATCCTTATATTAGGCTCTATTTAAGGGTATTTTTATTTAATTTTTATTTGACATGAATTAGAATTTTGATTTCGACTTAATCCTCTTGAATTTGAAGTTAATTACTCCGTAACAACATCGCGTTGTGTAATTCCCCAGACTAATTGTCGACGATAACCCGAGACAGTAATTCGAGATAACCCATCGTGACCCCCCATCAATTCATCGCTCATGCTGAATTGATTGTGCTCAAATGAGTTATCTCTAAATAATGCATCAACTGAGACTAATCCTTAAGATAAATATAATCTCTTTATCTTATGTATTAGGTAACTTACACCTATGCATTGACTGCATGATAATTTATGGAAATAGCCAATATATACGAAGTAAGATGGCGATCACATCACAATATTAAGTATAAGATAGTATGAAATCAAAGTGCACAAGCTTTAAATATTCATCCATCACATTCATCACACGAGCTAAAGTAAAAACATTCGTCTCAGTAAAAAAAAGAAGTAAAAATAAACATCCATAGTTAATTATTACAAGCCAGAATTTAGTGTTAAAATAAAATAGTCATCTTATCTCACCAATAATAAGGAAATGATATAAGCAACCAAAATCAGTACTCTAGTGGCTGCAGCTCCTTGGTCTCCTCCAAGTACCCCTAGATCTCCTAACAAGAAGGCTCATCGAACTGCTCTAAGTTTAACATGTCACATTCACATGCCAAGACTATAGCGGCCAGTCCTATTGCCGCACGTAACAACACACAACAGAGAGATTTAAGGAGTGGGTACCTCAAACAAATGGAGGCAAAATTGTGCGTTACTTGATAAGGATTTCTAAACTTTCCCACATACAATTACTGAGACTCTACACAATGTAGAACTAGAGGATAATCCTTTAGACAAGTAGTATTCTAATCTTAAGTATTAGTTGAAATACTTATATACATTAGATTTGGTGAAATATGAAGGATATTTCCAATGTATATGAGTACTTTGCCTGAGTATTTATTACTGATCACATCGCAATACTAAGTATAAGTTGAAATAATCAAAGTGCGGAAGCTAAGAACATTCATCCAAATATTCATCACAGAACTAACTAGAAGCATTCATCTCAGAAAGAAAATAAAAGAACATATAGACAATAATTATTACAAACTATTATTTTAAATGAAAAGAGAAAAAATAAAGGGATTCTCAATCTCATAGCTGGAAGCAACTGAAAGAGTAACACAAGGTCCTCTATTGCTCTACTAGGTCCTCTGGTATCTTCAGAAAAATCTCCAATGCTGGATCGCCAAACTGCTCAAGATCTGACATATTGTCAGATCCCAAAATGTCGGTTTCCCAGACGAAAGAAAAGAAAGTACCCCGTGTTATACAATAAGTCTATCACATTTAAAATGCTACAACAAGCCATTATAAAGTTTAAAGAATTTAATATTGAATACAATCATGAAACTATTACAAAAAATACTGAAGCAATTAAAAGCTTGGAAAATAAATTAAAATGATAATTAAAATGTGGTACTGAAACAAACTAATTATAAATACTAAAAATTAAATAATGTAAAAGTAGTAAGTAAAGAACAAGGGGCTAAAGCAAAACTCTATAAAAGACTGAAATAAAATAATAAAAGAAATGTGTTGGATGTCACTGTATATGCATCTAAATATGCTACTAAATTATGATATCATTATGCAGTTGGTTCCACATGCACCCTAAGAAATCCTAATATCCATGATGCCTATTGCATCCTGTAGGTCTTACTCAAATTAATGCATGCTGCACTCTGTAGTTCACAATGCATTTTGATGCTCATGCTTATGTAATTCATGCCAAATGCTTTCAATTTAATAAATCATCAAAAATTAAGAAAATAAATCTAATTCCTTGGGACATTCTATGTTATCACATATTGGGAGTACAGATACATAAATAGTATGTTTCTAAAAAAGGTAACTTGAAACACTTAGTTTGTTTAACTGCACTTATTGATGCACTCAAAGATAAGAGGATGACACCCTTTTACAGTTTATCCTCTCAAACTAAGCTGGTCATTCCCCTACTTTTAAACATAACTTAAAGTGTCTTAAGAAAGATAGTTTGAAATACTTAGTTTATTTATATGTACTTATTGATGCATACAAAGATAAGGGAACAACACCCTTTTACAATTTTTTCTCTCAAACAAAGTTGTTCAATCTTTCACTTATAACACACTTGATAAAGCCAGGAAATTTATCCTGATGTTATTGTAAATTTGTCTAAGATATGATTAAAATATACAATTTCATTCATGAAGAATCAACCAATTTCATATCCTTACTTAATCAAATTAGCTTTATAGACATGTACTACAATCTCCACATAATAAACACTAAGATTATTATTATATACTAACTATTTATAATCCCGACTGACTGTAATTACACGTCTATGCTTGCACATAAGTGTATGAGGCCTGAAGTAATAATTTGGGAGGTAAGTTTTAAGATTTATCGTCCTCAGGGAACGGTGTGTTTTGTTACTAAGGAAAATCTATATTCAATAATGCTTAAACGGTATGATTTCTATTTTTTATTTGGTTTTGTTAATAAAGCAATAATTCTGATTTGAGAAACTATTTGATTTAGAGATGAGAGTTGGGGTTCCTCCATGTGAAATGATAGGGACTCATGTTGAGTTACTTTTGTAAGCACTTTTCATTCTTTCATAGTCATGCCAAATAATCAAGTGCAAATTGTATTCCTTAGAGTTATCATCTAATTCCTACAAGTTCAAATATTTTGCATGAGATGAACACACTAGGGTTCTGTTTCAGCACAAAGATTCTCATGAGATCACAATGAGAGTATCTTAGTATTCTTACATCTAGGTGTTCAAGATAGTAATTTTAATTAGGTGATCTAACGAGCATTGATTCCACTAATGAGGATCTCGTGCATCATGTGCAGTTCAGATAAGGAAGTGATTTCATTGGGCTCAATGGACTATGTCACTTTATCCATGAGCTCTCAATGAATCCTCTTCCTCCTTTCATATATGTTGAGCAACGGAGCTCAGTTAGTCGGTCTTAGCTCACATGCTTCGACCTCTTGATTGAGCTTAGAGCATGGTGCAGTTAGGCTGAAGAACTTCTCACATAGTTCTAAGCACTAGCGCACACATATCTAGCTCTTAAACTAAGCTGTGAGCTATGGAGCACAAGACTTTTATTTTGATGTTCATATTTATAATTATATTTTATTAACATATTTTTTTCATTTAGTCCACAGTATGATTTTTGAGTGATTTCATTAAGTCATTCAAATACAGATTTTTTATTAACTGCTTGAGGAAGTTCTCCAACATTCATTAAGTCCCTTATATTTGATAATGGACTCAGCCCCAACCCTCCCTAAGGGGGTTTAGAATTCCATTACAGCTGAGATAAAAAGAAAAACATACAAAGATGAAGACCCTTTCATGATCCACTAAAAAGAATTCAAAAGAAAGATTAAGAGTTTACTAGGAATAGCCCTTATTGGGGTTCTATAGATTTCCCTTTTCTTTGTTTTTTCTTTAGCTTCTTAGTGCAACTTTTACTTCTTTCTCCTCTAGCAATGGCCTCTTCAACCTTCCTTGGAGAGGTCACCTTCTTCTTATATATAGTGATGAATCTATAAATTATATCTAAAATAAAGGAAAAAATTCATTCAATTATGATCTTCAAATCGCTCCTTTAATCAAATTGTGTTTATCTTTTCAGGAAAAAGGCATATCTAGGAAATTCTGAGTCATTTGTGAATTTTCCACAGGAAACCGCTGCCGCGCGCTGCAGCGAGTCATGTTGCGAAATACAGGAGCTGTTGCACGCCGCAGTGGGTCAAGTTGCGAACCATTGGCGCTGTCGTGCATTGTAGCAGAGCATTTTGCAAAATGTTGGGGCCACAGTGCACTGCAGCAGGTAATTTTGCAAAAACATGCGCTGATGTGCGCTGCAACGGGTCTATTTGCAATCATAGACACGATCACGCGCTGCAGCGGTTCAATTTGCAAAATCGCGGGCACAATCGCGCGCTCCAGCGGTTCAGTTTGCAAATCGCGGGCGCGATCACACGCTACAGTGGAGCTTTTTGCGAAATGCTGCCAATACTGCGCGCTGCAGCGCCCCGATTTGCAAATTCTGGAGCTACCGTGCGCTGCAATGGAGCATTTGGCGAAATGCTTCCGCTTTAGTGCGCTGCAGCAGTGCGATTTGCAAAACGCTAGTGCCACAGCGTGTTGTAGCGGGTCACTTTGCGAAAAATGGACGCGGTAGAGCGTGGCAGCGGGACACTAGCGGAATTTGCTTGCGCCAATGCATGCCACAGGGCGCTGTAGCATGCTGTAGTAGCCCACCGCAATTTGCTCTGGCAGGAGCATTTAATGCGGTTGGGATAAGACCCCCAACCTACACCTTGTCCCCAGCCATCATTCTCTCTGCAGCTGCTATGTTTTTAAATTAAAAGAAGGCTTATGAGGTGATGTATTGGCTAAACAAATGTAGACATTTATCACCTCACAATCAATTGGGATTTTTGCCATCATTTCTCAGAATTTTCTATAGGAATTGCAAGTTTGGATCTTAAGTGTGATGAATACAGCCCCTCTCCTATAAATATCACTCCTCTTGACTAGAGGAGGGTTCTAATTTTTGCTCAAATCACTTAAGTAAGGAGAAGGGTTGCATAGTGGAAGAGAGAAACTACCCAAGGGTGGAAGAGCCAATTTACCAAGGAGAAGAAGAAGGAAGGCAGCACTAGCAACCTAAGAGAGGAACTCCAAGAAGGAGAAGAAGGATCCGGAGAACTTCTAGGGAACGTTCCTAGTATCTTCCAAACTCTTCTTTTATAATTTCTTTTCTTAATTGATCATAAAAGAGTTTTTATCCATGTATATGTTCTTTTCATCTATTTTGTAATGGATAACTAAATCTCCCTTGAGGAGGGTTGGGGCAATCCCATGTGTTTGATAGTTACATTTTAATTATATGAAGTTTTTCTCAAGTATTAATAAAATGTATGAACTCAATGTCTTGCTCAAGAAATGCTTAATATTAATATAGTCTTGATTATGAATTAAAGGAAAATGAACTTATGAACTTGTGCTGTATAGCTCACCTTTGGTTAGATGCTAGATCTATGAGTGCATGAGAGCTTAGAACTATGTGAGAAAAATTCTTTAGCTAGTGCACCTTAATCTAAGCTCAACTAAAATGCTGATGCGTGTGATGCTAAGACCCACTAAGTGAGCTCCTTAACTCAACAAAATTGAGGGAGGAAAAGAAATAGTTGTGTGCTCATGAACGAGGTGGCATAGTCATTGAGCCCAATATATTATTCCCTCATTTCAACTATGTGCGATACGAGTGACGCTCTTAGTGGAATCAATGCTTATAAGATTTTAAAAATTTAATAATCATCATCTCCTGGATCAAGAGATAAGATGAAAATTACAAACCTAGAATCTTATAAGAATCTTTGTGCCAAAATTGAACCGACTGTGTGTTCATTTCGTGAATGAGATTTGAACTTGTGAATCCTTGAGATAAAATTCAAAGAAGAACAATGTGCACTTGATTTAAATCTGAGTAAATAAAAGATAAACACTTGAAGAATCATCTTGCATAAGTAACCTATCATGACATGTGGGATGAACCAAACTCTCTTCTTTCTTTTATTTGACTTAATTTCTACTTAGTGATTATTGTGCTTAGTTTAGAACCAACTCAAACCAATTATATCATAGCTTAACATTAGTAAGAATAGATAAACTTTAGTAACAAAATAACCAATTCTCTGTGGTTTGATAAATCCTGAAAACTAATACTTTCCACTTATTACTTCAGACCACGTACACTTGCGTGCAAACACAAACATGTATTTACAGTCTGTCAAGTTTTTGGCGCCGTTGCCGGGGAATTGGAATTTGTTTTGTATTAAGGATAATCTATAAGCAGCTAGTAATTTAAGTATTTCCTTGCATATACTTTTAGTTTTCAATTTTTGTAATTATAAGCACTAACAACTTACCTTTTTGTTTCTTTTCTATTTCTTTTATTTTTGTTAAATTTCTGAACATTATTGTTAAATTTGTTGTTGATAGCCTAATTATTATAGTGTATGAGTAGAGGAGTTTGCACAAATTATCTATTTGATCTAAAAATTAAAAGAACCTACTTGCAGGCTAAGAGAGAACAAAACTTTATGAACCAACAAGCCATTATGGATAATGATAATGAAAATCCTATAGAGCCATTAGGAGAGCCAGTAGGACTGGCTAGGGGGAGAGTACTAAGAGATTATGCACTTCCCACTATTAGGAGAATCCCTCATGCAATTGTTAAGCCTAATATAGAAGCCAATAACTTTGAGATCAAACCCTCCACATTGAGTATGATGCAAAATAATTAGTTTGGTGGATTAGCCACTGAAGATCCGAATTCACATATTTCAACTTTTCTTGAAATATGTGACACCCTCAGGTTTAATGGTGTCTCTGAAGATGTGTTTAAATTATGGCTTTTCCCATTCACTTTACGAGACAGAGCCAAGAGTTGGCTCAGCTCTCTTCCAAGCGATTCCATCCGGACGTGGGATGATTTGGCTAAGAAATTTTTGCCAAATATTTCCCTCCGGTGAAAACCGCTCAGTTGAGAATTGAGATAACCAACTTTACTCAGTCGAAAGGGGAGACACCCTATGATGGATGGGACCGATTTAAAGAATACCTAAGGCATTTCCCTCATCATAGGTTTCCCTTATGGATGCAAGTTCAAACATTTTATAATGGATTGAACGCCCCTACAAGGACACTCATTGATGCAGCCGCCAGGGGTTCTCTTAGTTGTAAAACCCAATTGGAGGCTTACAACTTCTTGGATGAAATGGCAAACAATGCCTACCAATGGCCTCTCCATAAGAATGATCATCATAATAAAAATGAATGTAACTCACTCGGAAATTCACAACAAATCCTTGAGCTCCAAAAACAAATCTCTCAACTCACTAAAAAATTAGAATGCGAGTATGTAAATTCTTGTCATGAGGAAGATGGAGAGTTAAGAAATGTCAATGTAATTTTGAATTATGGAAGGAATAGAGAGTAATTGGAAAACTCACTTATTGAATTCAGAACCACCACAACTGAATTCATGAATAAAACTAATGCCACCGTAAATAGACATGATCACTCTCTGTTAAGGCAAGAAAAGTCAGTAAAAAGAATAGAACAAAAGCTAAAGGAAATCATGAAATAGTTAGAGCAACATTCATTAGTGGGAGTCATTAGTAGGTATGAAGAGGAGTCAGGGAACGCAATAACCCTAAGAAGTAGAAAAATTACCAAACCAGTTGTGAGAAAGGGAAATTAGGAAAACATATAGATAACTAGAAAGGAAAAGGGGGAGAAAAAAGAAACATTCAGAAAAGAGAGGACTGAAGTTCGAGATGAAGAAAGGGAAGAATCTAGAGATCAACTTAAGGCAGTCTCTAATTTACCTTATCCTCAACGTTTATCCAGGGAGAAACTTGATGTTCAATACCACAAATTCCTAAAAACTTTTAAAACTCTTCATATAAATATCCCTTTTGCAGAAGCTCTAGAACAAATGCCAAGTTATGCTAAATTTATGAAAGATATCCTCTCCAAGAAAATAAAAATCGATGAAAAAGAAACTATAGCATTAACAGAAGAGTGTAGTGCAATCCTTCAGAAAAAAATTCTCATCAAGAAGAAAAATCCAGGAAGTTTCACTATTCCTTGCACTATTGGAAGCCAGTCCTTCCAAAAGGCCCTCTGTGATCTAGGTACGTCCATTAATTTGATGTCTTTTTACATATTTAAGAAGTTAGAAATTGATCACTTAAAACCCACCTCTGTTCTCCTCCAATTTGCTGATAGATCCGTAACATCCCCTCTAGGAATAGTGGAAAATGTGCTCGTAAAGGTTGATAAATTTATCTTCCTTGCTAATTTCATCATCTTGGATATGGAAGATGAAAATCAAGAAATTCCTATTATCCTAGGTAGACCTTTCTTGGCCACCGGAAGAACCTTGATTGATGTAGATAAAGGGGAATTGAAGTTGTGATATGGGGAGGAAGAGATTGAGTTTCATGTGAATGATTCTATGAGACACCCATCTATACCCAATGAGGATTGTTGGAAAATCAATTCAATAGAAGAAGTGTGTGTAATGGGAGATACGGATGAAGAAGGACTATTAGCAGGGGAGGAAGATGAGGACCTCACGAACACGGATGTGATTGAGGAGTTGGTTAAGAAGAGAAAAATAATTCAGCCCTCTATAGTCCTCCCTCCAGATATAGAACTGAAGCCTCTTCCCTCATATTTAAAATA
The DNA here is from genome assembly GCA_016760335.1 of Gastrodia elata. Lineage (NCBI taxonomy): Eukaryota > Viridiplantae > Streptophyta > Magnoliopsida > Asparagales > Orchidaceae > Gastrodia > Gastrodia elata. Next base: position 31,869,733 of record CM028675.1, on the reverse strand, counting down.
CACTTATCTAGGGAAAAAAGAATCCCTTTCTATAATAATCTCCTCCTTGTTAACCTAACGTCAAGAGAATCTTCTATGTGAGGTTTTGAAAGGGCACAAGAGAGCAATCGGTTGGAGTATAACTGATTTGAAGGGGGTTAGTCCAACTCCTTATATGCACCGAATCCTTTTGGAAGATAACTCCAACCCTTTAATTGAGCCCCAATGGAGATTAAATCCCAACATAAAAGAAGTAGTTCATAAAGAAATCATTAAACTCTTAGACGCTGGAATCAATTTCCCAATTTCAGATAGTCCTTGGGTAATCTTATACATGTGGTCCCCAAAAAGAGTGAGATGACAGTTGTTCATAATGAAAACCATGAACTGATCCCACTAGAATCGTGACCGGATGGAGAGTGTGTATTGATTATAGAAGATTAAATAAAGCTACCTGTAAGGACCACTATCCTCTTCCTTTTATTGACCAAATGCTTGATAGATTGGCAGGGAGCCCCTACTTTTGTTTTCTTGATGGGTATTCAGGATATAATCAAATCCTTATTTCGCCTGAAGACCAAGAGAAAACCACTTTCACTTGCCCATTTGGGACATTTGTCTTTAGAAGAATGTCATTCGGATTATGCAACACTCCAGCCACCTTTCAATGTTGTATAATGGCTATTTTTTTGACATGATTGGGGAATTTCTGAAAATCTTTATGGACAACTTCTCTGTAGTCGGGAGCTCTTTCAATCATTGCCTAACTAAATTAGAAAAGGTTTTAAAAAGATGTTAAGAATCAAATTTAATCTTGAATTAGAAAAAATGTCAGTTCATGGTCAAGGAGGGCATTGTTCTTGGGCACTTGATTTCAAGAAGAGGGATAGAAGTTGATAAGGCTAAGGTTGAGGTAATTGAAACACTTCCCCCTCCTATCAATGTGAAAGGAATTAGAAGCTTTCTTAGGCATGCAGATTTTTATAGAAGATTTATCAAGGACTTCTCAAATCTAAGTATGCCACTCTGTAGATTACTAGGGAAGGATGTCGAGTTCAGCTTTGATGAAAATTGTTTAAAATGTTTCAATGCTATAAAAACTGCTTTAATCTTTGCTCCAATAATTTCTGCTCCGAATTGGGATTCACCTTTTGAAATTATGTGTGATGCGAGTGATTTTGCAGTTGGTGTTGTCCTTGGGCAGCGAAATGAGCGAACCTTCTATTCAATTTACTATGTTAGTAAGCTCCTAGATGATGCTCAAGGAAATTATGCTACCACGGAAAAGGAACTTCTAGCTGTCATCTTTGCCTTTACTGAATTTAGGTCTTATCTCATTGGGTCAAAGACTATTGTTTATACTGATCATGCAACTATTAAGTATCTCATTCAAAGAAGAAGCAAAAGCTCCTTGATACATTGGGTGTTGCTCTTGTAAGAATTTGATCTTGAAATCTTGGACAAGAAGAGGAATGAGAATGTGCTTGCAGATCATTTATCTAGATTAACCCACATGGATAATGATAAGCTGACCAAAATTTGTGAATCGTTCCACGACAAGAAGCTTTATGCTGTCGCTTCAAATTATTCTTCTTGGTTCGCTGACATTGCAAATTATCTAGCAGGAGGAGTCATACAAAAAGACATGAGTTACCAATAAAGAAAAAAAAAATTTGCAGATATCAAAAATTACTTTTGGCCCCATTTATTCAAAGATGCCGCCGACTTTGTCAAAAGCTGTGACAAGTGCCAAAGAACTGGGAATTTAAGCAAAAGGGATGAGCTCCCTTTAAATGAAATTTTTGAAGTGGAGCTATTTGATGTGTGGGGAATCGACTTCATGGGACCATTTCCCTTATCTCAAACCAATATGTATATTCTTGTGGCGGTTGAATATGTGTCCAAATGGGTTGAGGCATTAGCATGTGTGAACAATGATGCTAAAACTGTTATTAAATTTCTCAAGGAGCACGTGCTAGCTAGATTTGGGATGCCCAAATTTTTAATCAATGATGGGGGAAAACATTTTTGCATTAGGCAGTTGGTTAAAAAGATATGGGGTGAGGCATAAGGTGGGTACTCCATACCACCCTCAAACTAGTGGGCAAGTTGATGTCTCCAACAGAGAGCTTAAGCAAATTTTAGAGAAAACTGTAAACCAAAATAGAAAGGATTGGACTTCAAAACTTCAGGATGCCCTGTGGGCTTATAGAACTACCTTTAAGACCCCTTTAGGAATGTCTCCTTATAAGCTCATTTATGGAAAATCATGTCACCTTCCGATATAATTGGAGCACTGAGCTTTTTGGGCAATAAAAAAATTAAACTTTGACTCCCAAAAAGTAGGTGTGCAAAGAATGCTGCAGTTAAATGAACTTGACGAATTTAGGTTAAACGCTTATGAGAGTGCCAAGTTGTATAAAGAGAAAACAAAAAAATGGCATGAGAAGCTGATTAAGCCAAAACATTTCAACCTAGGATGAAAGTACTGCTTTTTAACTCTATATTAAAACTATTTCTAGAAAAACTGAAGTCAAGATGGACAGAACCATTCACTATCACGAAGGTTTTTCCTCATGGAGTTGTTGAAGTCGCCTCCAAAGATGGCACTTTTATGGTAAATGGAAATCGGCTGAAGTTATACTTGGAGGAAGAAATCTTTCAAGAAAATGGTGGATGGACCCTTCAGGACCTCCCGGATAAAGGTATCATATAAAGGTCTTTCTCATGTCAGGCTGAGACATTAAAATAAGCACTGATTGGGAGGCAACCCAAGATTAAATAGGTTGGATTTTTTTTTTTTGTATTAGTTATTTTTCTTTGTTTTTTTTATTTTGTGTGTTTTATTTTTGAGATATTAATTTATGAATTCTCATCTTCCCTAATTTTTCTAGTATCCAAAAAAATGACAAATTTTTCTGAGTTTTTAACGAAATGAAAGTCATAAAATTTCAATAAAGATAAAGATATGAAGTAAAAGGGTGCTTAACAAAAAAGTGATCAAATACATTGATAATATTAAAACCTTCTAACCAAAGAATAAATTAAGGTTAATCTAATCTCCAAAAATTTAAAACATGCTTTGAACTAAGTGGGGGAAAGCTTGGACTATGACTAGATATTTTGGTGAGTACTCTAAGAGAGTGTGCTAGGCTCCTGTAGGACTTCATGATCACAAAGAGGTGAATTGGGGATAAAGAAAAGTATCTCTCCCTAAAATTGAAAAAAAAATAATAATAATAAAAAAATTGGATGATGAAAAATATCTCTCCAATTGAATGAAATGAAAAAAGATGATGAAAAATATCTCTCCTTAAATCTATTCATCTTTGTGATTCATAAAAAAGGGCACATATGGTACAATACTCTCAAGTATTTCACTACCTCACTAATCTAGGTTTTCCATAGAATCTTCCTAATTACCTAGTATCAAGCATGAAAATCAAATACTTGGAGATTAATTAATTAACTTTACTTCATATCTAAGGTTAGAATATCTAAATGCCCAATGACTTGAATCACTTTAGTTAAGCACATGTCTTGACTTACATATCAAAAATATAAATTGATATCTTTTGTTGACTATCATAACTATAAAAATAGAAAAATGCTATTTTAAGCTTACTCGAGGACGAGCAAGAATTTAAGTGTGGGGGTATAAAAAATTCATAAATTATATCTAAAATAAAGGAAAATTTCATTCATTTCTAATCTTAAAACTACTCTTTTAATCAAATTGTGTTTATCTTTTCAGGAAAACGGTCAATCCAGGGAATTCTGAGTCATTTGTGAATTTTCCAAAATTTTTCAAAGGAAACCACTGTCGCGCGATGCAGCACGCAGCGGGTCATGTTGCAAAATACGGGCGCTGTCGCGCACTGCAGCGGAGCATTTTATGAAATGCTGGCGCTACAGTACGCTGCAGTGGGTCATTTTGCAAAAATAGGTGCTGACGCACACTGCAGCAGGTCTGTTTGCTATCACGGATGCGATCGCGCGCTGTAGCAGTTCAATTTGCAAAACCGCGGCCGCGATCGCGCACTGCAGCGGTTCAGTTTGCGAACCGCGGGCACAATCGCGCACTGCAACAGTTCAATTTGCAAAATCATGGGCGCGATCGCGCGCTGCAGCGGTTCAGTTTGCGAACCACGGGCACGATCGCGCGTTGCAGTGGATCTTTTTGCGGAATGCTGCCGCTCCAGCGCGCTGCAGTGCCCTGATTTGCAAATTCTTGCGCTACCGTGTGCTGCAGCGGAGCATTTTGAGAAATGCTACCGCTCCAGCGCGCTGCAGTGGTGCGATTTGCAAAATGCTAGCGCCACAGCACACTACAGCGGGTTACTTTGCAAAAAATGGATGCGGTAGTGCACGGCAGCGGGACACTTAGCGGAATTTGCTTGCACCATTGCACGCCACAGCGCGCCGTAGCGCGCTGCAGTGGCCCACCACAATTTCCTCTGGCTGGAGCATTTAATGCGATTGGGATAAGACCCCCAACCTGCATCTTGTCCCCAGCCATCATCCCTCTACAGCTACTACGTTTTTAAATGAAAAGGAGGCTTATGAGGTGATGTATTGGCGAAAAAAATGAAGATATTAGTCACCTCACCATCAAATGGGGTTTTTGCCATCATTGCTTAGAATTTTCAATAGGAATTGCTGGTTTGGATCTTAAGTGTGATGAATGCAGCCCCTCTCCTATTAATATCACTCCTCTTGACTAGAGAAGGGTTCCAATTTTTGCTCAAATCACTTAAGTAAGGAGAAGGGTTGCATAGTGGAAGAGAGGAACTCCCCAAGGGTGGAAGAGCCAATTTACCAAGGAGAAGAAGAAGGAAGGCAGCACTAGCGACCTAAGATAGGAACTCCAAGAAGGAGAATAAGGATCCAAAGAACTTCTAAGGAATGTTCCTAGTATCTTCTAAACTCTTATTTTGTAATTTCCTTTCTTAGTTGATCATGAAAAGGTCTTTATCCATGTTTGTGTTCTTTTTCATCTCTTTTAAAATGAATAGCTAAATCTCCCTTGGGGAGGGTTGGGGTAATCCCATGTGTACTTAGACTATTTAGTCTAACCAGATTTTTAATTTCTTGGCTTTGCCATATCACATTTAAATGCCAAAATATGATAGCAGGTGCATTTGGAGGCTAGTGGAGTTGGACCAAGTGCTAAAAGATAGCTGCTTTTGCTTATCATATAATAAAATATATAGCTTAATATTAAATTGCAAGTGAGCTTTAATTCTTTCCTTTCTTCATGTTTACTATTGGTTTGTAATTAATATTGTTTACTTTACTCTTACTACACTTATGTTGGAGCTTAATTTATATTTAAATGCCTGTGATGTATGAATGGATGGATGTAATGAATGGATGGATGATTATAAATGTATAAAAATGAATATTAACTAAGTTATTAGTTGCATATCTTCTTTGAATGTTAATTGGATTTAGATGAATACTACATTACTCATAGAATTGGAAAATAATTTTATGTCTAGGTTGAGAAGTTCTCTTTATCTACATGTATGAAATGAATGCTTGTGAATTGAGCATACCTTAGGATAGATAATTGTTACATATGTGATTTTCTCCCTTTAAACTTTTAGAATTATAAATGAGTAATCCCATGTAACGGATTAACTCTATTTTAGAATAGAAAATAAGCAATCCCATGTAACAGATTGACTTTACTTTAGAATTAGAAATGAGCAATCCTATGTAATGAATTGACTCTATACTAGAACTAGGAACTAAACAATCCTGTGTAATAGATTGATTACATGTTAGTTTTAGGTTATTTTTCTTTCAATTATAACTTCTATTGGAATGGGAGTCTTGTATGTCTACATTGTAGGTGTTTCTTTAACCATTTAAAAAGGAAACTCTGCCTTAAATAAATTAATAACTTAGAAAAATTTGGAAAATTGTAGACTTATGATTCACATGTTAAATACTTATTAAATATCTAAAATTTCATATCTAAGATTGTAAGTATATACTTTAATTATTTTTAAGTTACATTCTCACATATAAATTCATGTATTGCATCTTCATATATAATTTACATAACTCATTTCATAAAATTCCCTTCCATCTTAACTTAGGATCCTCTTCTAAATCTTTGGCTAAACACAGTATCTAATGATTTGGATTAGTTTCCTTCTAATCTAGTATTAGATATTATGGTGACGTATCAATGTTGAGTTAAGTGATTCTCAATATTGGGGTAGTCACAATAACCAACTCTTGCATATATTACAACAAAATCTCAACTCTCTCCTTTATAATCAAATCGTATCTTTACTAAAGTCTTGTGTATTACTAATTAGGAACCAACAAAAATCAACCAAAATTACATCTAGACATTAGTGAAAGAAAATACAATTCGGTATCAAAACAACCGTTCCCTGAGGTTCGATAAATCCTGAAAACTAAACTTTCCACTTAATACTTCAGACCATGTACACCTGCGTGCAAACACAGACGTCTATTTCCGTCTGTCAATTATTATCGTTCAAACTTGCATAACTGAAATGACTTAGCAATTTGTTCAGCACCTAAATATTTCTAACTCTAGTTATAATCCTTAGGTGCTTATCTAGTCTTCAATTTTAAAATTACAATGCTTGATACTTTATGATGGGAGAGGTTCTTTAGAATATCCTAAACTAGTGAGGCTGTGAGTGACCGAGAGTTTTATGCCATATGTGCTCCTTCTTATAAATCATGACGATACTAATTTTTAGGAGAGATATTTTTCATCATCCTGTTTTATTTTTTCCTTGGGAGAAATATTTTTCTTCATCCCTACTTTTGTTTTCCTTCCTTTTTCACCTTCAGGGAGAGACATTTTTCTTCATCTCTTTTTTATAGTTCTTTGTGATCATGAAGTCCTACTGGAGCCTAGCACACTCATTAGTTCACTCAATTTTTTTGATCACTAGTTTTGGGTTCACAATTTTTCCCCACACTTAGACCTTAGCATTGATCTTGTTAAATATTTGGAAACTAGATACAACCAGAAACCATTCCTTTGTTTTGATGATTTAGTACTATCAATTTGTTATCACTTTTCATTAAGCAAGTTTTGGTTGAATTTTAATCTTTCAATTGATATTTTCTTGACATTCATGCATTGAAAAGTTCAGAAAAAAAAAATTCTTTGCAAATTGTAGAAAAATTGGGAAAATATGAGAATCCATAATTCATTAATTCAAAAAGGTCAAAACACAAAAAGAAAAATGAAAATAAGAAAATAAGAAAAAGACAACCTAGTTTACTCATCATCCTCGCCTTCCTCCTCCCTCCTCTCCAACGTCCTGGTAGGTGTAGTCACACAGCTAATGGGTGTCCAGAATAGGGTCACCGACAGGTGGTTGTGGTAGCACCAATGCATCCAGTCCTCCTTGCAAGCTCCAATCTTGGAACATCATTCCAAGAGCTTCATGGAATTCTGATTGGAACTCATGCTACCGGGCAGTTTCTTTCTTAGAAAATCGTATGTCGGTGTCCATAGCCTTACCCAAGCTAGTTTATTGAGCGCAAATTTGTATCAACACTTTTTCTGAGAATGTACGACCGGTGGAAGCTGAGGCTTCTCCATCTTCTCCCCTCCTTTTCCTAGCTTGCTTCCATTCTTGGGAATGGACATTCAAATTTGTTCGCACAAGATGGGCACTAGGGGGAACAATGGTGTCAGAGGAGAGGATCTTGACCCATTGGTCAAGACATATGCCCGATATTAATGACCCGAAAGCAAGCACACCGCAGGACCCGTGCAGGGCATTCCAGAGCTGCTCAAGAATGATGCCAGAGATACGAAATTCTCTAGGCCTTTGAAGCACACACATAAGTAGCTCCCTAAAATGGGTTACTTCACTGAGGTGCCCCGTCAGTATGATGAAGTTGGAGATAAAAACCAGCGAAGGACTACTTGGGTCCGTGAGGAGGGCACTAGGAATGTTGGCCATATTTCCTCTCCAATTCACATTATTGCGGATGAGTTCACTCGCGAGTGCTTTTGACTCATAATGAGATTCAATAAGGGTCAAATATGCGCAGTCCTCAACCTCCCTCAACCCGTAAAATTGCTCGATTTGCCCAAGCCCAAAAAAATTACTTCCCTTCCCCATACAAAAATTTTATGCCTCGCTGAGTTAATGACGTTGGCGTAAACTTCCTGCACCAAGGTTAGGTATGAGTTGGATTGGATGGTCACCATTTCCCTCCATCCCCAGGGAGCAACTTGTTCATAGGATACGAGCAAGACCGCCCCGAAACTTTTTACAGGGATCAACTTTTGTCGGGAAGTAACCAAGGTGAACCTTTGTCTAGCCTTGATGGTGGAGAACCTCTTCTTATTGAAGGCTCCACCAGATGTGGAGGTCTTAGCTTCCTTGCGGGGGATGGACTTCTTTCCAGATGACATGTTTGATTTGAAGAGAGGCTAAAGTTCTCTAGAGAGGAGGAGAATGAAAATGCAAGAGCAGGAATAATCAAGAGGTGCAAGTTTACATCCCCCCTCAAGCCCCTTAAATTGCCAATCAGTCATGAGGGACCAAAAAAAATCTGGCCAAAGATGCTCCCCATGCTATAAATGTGACATACTTTAATTATGAAAGGGAAGAGGGGGGGCAGCTTTTTTTCAGCACCTCCATTTGACAGCCTAGGAATCCTAAAATAAAGCAATTATTGACTGCATTGGATTCCTTGGGTAGTCAAAATTGCTATAGCTGGAGCAATTCTCTATAGCGCACTGTGGCACACTACAGCTACTACGACTTGAAATTTTTTTGAAACATACCAGTGCACGCTATAGCGCTTCAAAGTAACAATTTCCACCGTAGCGTGCTGTAGCATTTCAGTTTCAAAATTTTACCCGCAACAGCGCACTGCGGCGGTTGAGGTTCGAATTCATCCCGCCATAGAGCGCTATAGTAGATCTGATTTCTTCAGCCTTGCTTTTTTTTCTTTTTTACTTGGGTTTCCTCCCAAGAAGCACTTTGTCTTAAGTCGTTAGCCTGACTCATTTAGGATCGCTTTCTGACAAGATTGCTTGGGAGATCTCTCCTTCCCACTTTTTGAGGAATTGGGGTGAGCACTAACATAAAGTGTGCTCGAACCCACACCCTCATCTTCCCCTTCAAAAAATTCAATGACCTCACACTCGGGTTTGGAGGAAATGTTTTTTTTCCTCTTTCCCCTCTTGGTTTTCTTTTTTGTCATTCTCTCCTTATTAGCAATTTTAGATGATGTGCCATAGCTAGCTTCAAAGTTCTTTTCACTAAGAGTTAAATTTTGAAAGTCAAGTGTTTCATGAACCTTTTCCTCCCTAGCTTTCCTTTTCAACTCTAATTCAATAACCTTTTGTTTGAAAAGGGTAGGCTTGAGATCTATCAGTTCAGACCTACCCCAAATACTTATGCTCATTACACCCCGACACACATCTATTATAGCTTTGGTGCTCATGAGAAAGGGTCACCCAAAGATAATAGTGGAGTTTTCATTCCACCTATCCTATTCGCATACTACAAAATCAATGGGGACAATAAGGCTTCCCAACCATACAGAAACATTTCTTATAATACCTAAAGAAGTTAAAGATTCCAAATTAGCAAATTCTAAAATTATAGAGGTGTACTACATCCCTCATACCTTGAGATGCTCATAAATGTGGTAGGGCATGATATTTACCGAAGCACCAAGATCACACAAGAGATCTAAGAGCATCTCATTCCTAATCACGCAAGGGATGCATAACCTCCCAAGAAATTCACACTTAGGGGCAGTGAGCTTCACATAATCAGTATTCCTACCCCTTTCTCTAGCCTTTAACTCCTTTTCAACAATATTACTACTTTTAGTTTTGTCATCACCTTCCATCCCTTCAAAATGGATAACACTCACCAGTTCCTAAGGATTCACTTATGTAGAACTATACAAGGCTCCTTGCTACTGAGTGGTCAGCTTCTTAGAGATCTATCATAGTTGTACTTCAATGTTTCTGAGGGACGCCTCAATCCCTTGAATTGAGGCATCGTCATGGGTGATTGTCGCTTCCGTCCTACGCATAAATTGGATGGTTTCTGCCTTAAAAGCGTTAAGGGTTCCTTCTAAATTTGTTTGTTGATGTCTAAAATTGTTCCATTGTTAAAAATTTTCTTGTTCGATGAACTACCCCCATTAGGGTTCCCGTTGTTATTATTATTACTCCAAGAAAAAGTAGGGTGATTTTTCCACTCTGGGTTATACGTGTTGGAGTAACGGTTGTTTATATCATTGTTATTCCTCAGATAATTAACTTTCTCAGTGTTTGATTGCATGAAAGGATTGTTTAGATTGCAGTTTTCACTAGCATGTTTTCCCCCACACAACTCACAATAAGTTTCTTAAACAAAATTAACATTTATGTTTTCAATTAATTAATTTAACACAAGGATTTCTATTTGTAGAGCTGTAATTTGGTTTATTTCAGTTATCTGGATTAATTTTTTTTAAGTCGTTCATAAGGCCATTGGTACACATTATTTGCCATTTCTTCTAGGAGGTCATATGCCTTCTCTTAGGTTTTACTACTAATTTATCCTCTGGTGGCTGCATCTATGAGTGTCCTTGTTAGAGCATTCAAACTGTTGTAAAAGGTTTGAACTTGCATTTATAAAGGGAGCCCATGATGCTGGCATCGCCATAAGCATTCCTTAAAGCGATCCCAACCATCATACAGTGTCTCACCCTCAAATTGACTGAAGTTGGTTATCTCAATTCTCAGATGAGCAGTCTTCACCGAAGGGAAATATTTGGCTAGGAATTTCCTAGCCAAATCATCCCAAGTGCAAATAGAATCGCTCAGGAGAGAGCTTAGCCAACTTTTGGCTCTGTCTCTTAGGGAAAATGGGAAAAGCTTGAGTTTAATGGCATCTTCAGAAATGCCATTAAACCTAAAGGTATCACAAATCTCAAGGAAATTTAAAATGTGTGAGTTCAGGTCCTCAGTGGCTAACTCACCAAATTGATTTTTCAGGACCATGCTCCGTGTTGAAGGTTTGATCTCAAAATTATTGGCCTCTATATTGGGCCTAATAATTGCATGGGGGATGCCCCGAATAGTGGGCAAGGCATAGTCTCTAAGTGCTCTACCCTGTGGTTCTTCTAAAGGCTCTCTAGGATTCACATCAAAGTTTTCCATAACAGCTTCTTGATTATTTAAAATAGCTTGTTCTCTTCTAGCTTATAGATAGGTTCTTTCAATTTCTGGATCAAAAAGATATTCAGTACAATTTCTCCTACCCATGCAAATCAAAAATTAAGCTATCAAGAACAGGTATAACAATAATGTTTAAAAGTTTAGCAAATGAAAGAAAAGTAAACAGTCAGTTTAAGCTATAATTTAACGTAGGATTAAATATAAGAAGATAATAAAACTATATGCAAAGAGATTTATTTAAATCACTATTTACTAGTAAATTATTCTTAATACAAAACAATTACCATTCCCCGGCAATGGCGCTAAAAACTTGACAGACTATAATTACACTTCTGCGCTTGCACGCAAGTGTACATAGCTTGAAGTAATAATTTGGAAGGTAAGTTTTGAGATTTATCATCCTTAGGGAATAGTGTGTATTGTTACTAAGGTATATCTATATTCATTAATGTTTAAATGGTATGGTTTCTAGTTTTGATTTGGTTCCATTAACAAAGTAATAATTCTGATTTGAGAAACTATTGATTTAAAGAGGAGAGTTGGGGTTCCTCCATGTGAAATGATAGGGACTCATGTTGAGTTACTTTCTTAAGCACTTTTCATTCTTTCATAGTCATGCCAAATAATCAAGTGCACATTGTATTCTTTAGAGTTGTCCTTTAATTCCTACAAGCTCAAATCTTGTGCATGAGATGAACACACTATGGTTCTATTTCAGCATAAAGATTCTTATGAGATCATAATTAGAGTATCTTAGTTTTCCTACATCGAGGTGTTCAAGACAATAATTTTAATTAGGTGATCTTATGAGCATTGATTCCATTAATGAGCATCTCGCGCATCACGTACAGTTCAGATAAGGAATTGATTTCATTGGGCTCCATGGACTATGTCACTTCATCCATGAGTTCTCAATGAATCCTCTTCCTCCTTTCACATATGCTAAGCAACGGAGCTCAATTAGTAGGTCTTAGCTCACACGCTTTGACCTCTTGATTGAGCTTAGAGCATGACGCAGTTAGGCTCAAGAACTTCTCACATAGTTCTAAGCACTATCACACACATATCCAGCTCTTAGACCAAGTTGTGAGCTATGGAGCACAAGACTTTCATATTGATGTTCATATTTATAATTTTATTTTTTTAACATATTATTTTTATTTAGTCCACAACATAATTTTTGAGTGATTTCATTAATTTATTCAAACATAGATTTTTTATTAGCAGCTTGAGCAAGTTCTCCAACATTCATTAAGTCCCTTACATTTAATAAAGGACTCAGCCCCAACCCTCCCCAAGGGGGTCTAGCCTTCCATTATAGCTGAGATAAAATTAAAAATATATAAGGATGAAGACCCCTTTCATGATCCACTAAGAAGAAATCAAAAGAATGATTAAGAGTTTACTAGGAACAACCCTTATTGGGGTTCTCCAAATTTCCCTTTTATTCTTTTCTTCTTTTCCATTAGCTCCCTGATGCAGCTTTTATATCTTTCTCCTCTAGTAATGGCCTCTTCAACCTCCCTTGGAGAGGTCTCCTTGTTCTTCTATGCAGCCCCTAAAAATCTAAAATTATTGGAGTGAAAATGAAACCCTTCTCATGTCAAAAGAGGCTGCATTTATAGAGGAGTCATTCTCATTTGCCTTGTATTCAAATTCTGCTCTTTTTCCTCCATATTTTTTGTTGTAATGAGCGGCTATCCTACTTGATGCATGAAATGATTTCTCCTTTTGCATTTTTAAATCTTGTAATCATTTCAAACAAACTTCTTTTCCCCTTTGAATAAGCTAATGGCAGAGGATATGATAGCTGGGAGACAAGCTACTGGCTAGGGGCCCTGTCACAGCTATAATTAATGTCCTAAAGTGACAAAATTACGGCGCCCGTTGTAGCGCACTGTGGTGCGCTACAGTAGTTAAAATTCATAACCTCATCCACAGTAGCGTGCTGTAGCATTTTTATCATTCGAGCTTGATCCGTGGTAGCACGCTGTAGCAGCTAGGTTCTGAAGTTCAAGCCTGCTAAGTCCTTAAGGTTTCATCCACCGCCGTATGCTGCAGCGCACTGTGACGCACTGTAGGGAGTTAAGTTTGAAAACTTACCTGCGGTATCACGCTGTAGCACATTAAGTTTGAAAACTTACCCACAGTAGTGCGCTATAGTGCATTAAGTTTGAAAACATACCCACAGTAGCACGCTGTAGCGGCTCCATTTCAAAGTATCTTCTGCTGTGGCGCATTGTAGCGGTTTAAGTTCAAAAACTTAACCGTGCTAGCGTGTTATAGCGAATTAAGTTTGATTCATCCTCTGCGGTAGCGCGCTGTAGTGGAATCGCTCCAGAATTCAGAAATCCTCTTAGATTAGTGCTTCCTGCTTGCTAGAGCTGGAGCGCGCGGTGGTGCGCTGCAGTGGTTTTTTTCCCATAAATTGTAGAAATGCTCTAGATTCTTTTTGAATTTGTTGTGCTCTCATTTTTCCTAAAAAATGAACAGAATTTTATCAAAGTAGGTTGTTTCTAATATGGATTTGAAAGAGATTTTCCTTTACTTAAGGTATAAATTATGGATTGATCAAATCCAAAAAAGTTTAGTCAAATGAATCAATTCTCCATTGGAGGGACTTAGCAAGGGGTTCCAAAGTTGTGACATAGGAGTCACTCTAATTAGGTGAACTACCTCATTTAAGCTCAATCATTAATTCATTAGGTTATTTCTATCACAAGATACAAGCTCAATTATCTATAGTTCAAGATGTTCATCTAAATGCCTATCTCAATGTATATTCATTAAAGTATTTCATACCTTAATGTTTCCCCTAATTTAAGATGTAAAATAATTAGATCTTCAGAATTTAACATAAATATTTAAAATATTTATAACTTTTAATCACTACACTTAGATTCTAACATATGTTTATTCATGAAAATAAATTACTGCACAAACATATGAAAAGTTCATAGATTCAATCACTTAATGAGAATTATATATGCCAATAATCTAAGCTCATAAGCTTATCTTAAATAACCAAGTCATGGATGAAATTAAAAAATTATTAAGGATTGGTCATTTTGATAATCAAGCATATTTTATTGAACAAATAAAAGACAAATCATGCAAATCCTTTTATTTAAGAGAAAATAAAGAGAGTTTAAGATTTGGTCAAGATAATAAATCATATTATCATGCAAGATCTATATTTGATTCCTAAATCCTTACTTTAATGATTTTAAGGAAAATAATCATTTTTATGACTTAAGTGCATGCACTTAAATAAAAACTTGGGCAAAATGATCAAAACATTCCAACTTAAGGGTCAAAAATATAATTTTTTAATTAGAGCTCTAAATTGAAATTTATTAATTTAAAATGGTTCTTTACTGTCTAATATAAGATAGACATTAAGAACACTCAATCTGACCAAAATTTAGGGTTAATGAGCTTAATTTAGGGTTTAAGCTCATTAAAAGTTGATTAGCACTTTTATTTAAAGATATTTAAAAATTTTGATATACTTATGTTCTAATTTGCCTAAGGATTTTATAAAATCTAAAATTAATAAATTTTGAGGTCATTAGATTAAGTTATGACCAAAATAAGTCTTGGGTCTAAAAGAGTAATTTAGGAGATTTAGGATTAAGTCCAAAAATCTAACTCTTCCATTTGGTGTTCAAATTAAGTAAAGTCAGTGACTATACTTTTCTTATGGCATACTGATCACAATGAAATTAAGTTTAGGGTGATTAGTGAAATTAATTATAAAATTGCAAAATTAACTTCACCACTATGTTTTGCACTATGCTAGAAACTAACAACAACATAAATTTTTAAATTTGGGTAATTAATAAAGCTAATAATCACTAATATATTTTTGAGGTGATTAGAGTTAATTAAGAAATATAAATAACAAAATTGAAAATTTAATACAGTTTGTTGTACTTCATGTTCTCTTGATCAGATTAATGTATATGAATCTCCTAATTTGGAACTTAATTGGCTAAGTTATGGCCTAATGAAATTCTTAGGTTTAATGGGGTAATTAAGAGGGGTCCTAAAAATCATTAGGCAAAAAACACATTAGATAGAAAAATTAATACTATCATAAGAATCCTAATATTTTTCTGATTAAAATAAGATATATATTTGCTATATTTGGAATTATGGATTTAAAGATATGAAAGTTTAAAATATTACAAATTAATTGATTAATTAAATTTAAATTAACTTAATTGAAATTCTAATCCTAAGTAAGCAGAAAAAAAAGGCAGCGGGACCCACAAAAATCTGACATAAGGGAAAGCGGGCCCCACCGTCTGGCCTCGACAATGGTGACACGAAGCGGGACCCACGGGCGTGGTAGGCAACGTTCCACCTCCCAGCTTTCGATGGGTGACAGCGTGACGAGGTGGGCCTCTGCAGTGTAGACCTCCGCACTCGACCCGGCCCGACCCGCCAAAGGATCGACTTTCTTCGATAGGGCAAGCGTCTATGATTAGGGCACGATGAACAGAGCTCGAACGGCCTCGTCGAAGGCCGACCCGCACGCATCGTAAAGTGTGCAATGAGACCAATCTAATGATAGTTAAGCCATAGATGGAGATAGCCTGAGACGTTGGTGGGATCAAACTCTAACTTTGAAGTTACGGGTGATGTCAACCACTGTGGACTATCGTGGAGGTTACTTCAAATTGGTTCACTCGATTAAGCTCGATCGAGCCCGATCAAATTTTAATGCACAACATTCAATGAACATTTGAAATGAGAAGATGGAAATTGTGTAAATAGATTCGAAGATCAAAGATACATTAATGGACGGTGCGGAGCTCTCAGGGTTCTTCAAGAAGAGGCCGATGGGCTCAAAGCTTTAGGATAGAATCAACAGATGCATACAAAGCTTAGGAGGACAATTTAAGCAAAAAGAAGCTCAGAGAGGGCCTCATTGCTGAGACAAACCTTCTGGTGGGGCTGCAATGCCACGCATTAAAGCGCTCAACACGTGCAGCATGCTCGAGCGATCACACGAGGAAGGTAGCTCGGGGCCATCTGATCGGGACAACCTGATCGAATGGCACAGATTGTGTTGTTCAGATTAATAGGCCTGACCCGTTAAGTGTTGTGTTGTGGAGACCTCTTAGTCCATCATGAAGATAATAATGGTGCTCCGGTAAGCTTCGAGGAGGTTTCGAGGTGATTAGGAACAACATGGACGCTGCTGCGCACCGTGTGTGCCGCAGCGCCCACTGGCGATCCCTCACCTAAGACGGAGGCACTATCGTGTGCCTCAGTGATAAGTAGATAGAGAAGTGGGCACTTTAGTGTGCCGTAGCAGAAATTTGCACTGCGGTGCGGCGCAACAAAAATTGGCACTACGGTGCACCGCAGCGGATCCATCCCGAGACACAGGCTATTCGAAAGGCGTGCGCTACCACACATCGTAGCGATAGGCCATTCGAAACACTGGCGCTACGGCGCGCCGTAGCGCCAGGCAAAGTTTTGCTCCAATTAAGGTTACAGCCTAAGTAAATTGGAGGGCATTTTAAACCTTTCAGGGTTCGAAATTGAGTTGGGTACTTAAGCAAATAAGTTAGGTGGAGTTTATGTGTTGGCATTTTAGATTGGAGGTTACTTGATGTTGTGAGGAGGAGATCCCAAGTTGAAGTCTAAGGAAGTTTCAGTGCAAGAAACTTCTTGCATATTGGAGAAGACACTCCAAGTGGTGACTACTTCCTCTCCTCTCAATATTAGAGTAAAAGCTTATGTATTTCCACTCATGAATAAGCTCTTTGTAACTCTGTAATCTTCCAGTTCTCATAGTGATATTTTTTGTGGTGTGGCTACGTAGTTTTTTCCATTCTTAAGTTTTCTAGGTAGTTTTATGAGTTTGGATGTTTACATGTTTGTGTTTATCTTGCATGCATGTGCTGTGTGATTTTATACTTGTAGTTTTGTGATATCAAATTTGCTTGGTAACCGTCAACGCAACCCCGGTCTTCAATCAAGTGCTCATGTGAAAACTACTTCCGCTGAGGAAAATGTGCTCGGTGGTGCTAAGAATTATCTCCCAACAAGAGGTATTAGAGAGAGGTTACCTTGTGGGTCCTAGGGTTTGCTGTTTGAGTGAGAGCAATAGCTTATGAGATGAGACACAAGATAGATAAATTCAGCAGAACAAACTTAGCACTCTGGAAAATGCAGATGGAAGATCTGCTTTACCTAAAGAAGTTATATCTTCCATTGAAAGGAGCTGGTAGAAAACCTGCAACTATGACTGACGAAGAGTGGGAAGTTCTTGATAGAACTGTACTGGGTTTAATTCATTTATCATTACCTTCTTCAGTTGCTTTTAATATTGTTAATCAAAAAACTACTGTAGATTTCATGTATTCCCTGATAAAAATGTATGAGAAGCCCTCAGCTTCGAATAAAGTTTTCATGATGAAGATATTGTATAACATGAAGATGACGGGTGGCTATTCAGTGATTGAACACCTCAATGGGTTCAACATGGTGAAGAGCCAATTAAGTTCAGTGGGCATCAAATTTGATGATGAGGTCTGAGATTTATTATTCCTCTCTTCATTACCGGATAGTTGGGATGGTCTGGTTACAGCCATCACCAATTCATCAGGAAATGCATCATTGAGATTTGATGACATTATTGAGCTTGTGATGAATGAGGAGGTGCAGAAGAAATCCCATGGGGAGGCATCCACCTCAGTATTGAATGCTGAAAGCAGGGGAAGACATGCTGAAAGGAGACATAACAAAAATAAGTCAATGTCTCAATGAGAAAAATCAAGAGCTAGAAAAGCAAAGCTAGATTGTAGGAACTGTGGGAAGGTAGGCTACTTCAAGAAGGACTGCCTTACCATGAAGAAGCTATGTGAATGTGGTAAGTTGATGAACCCCACCATAAATGTTTCATCTGAGGAGGATCAGGATACATTGATCCTATCACTTGTCAATACGAAATCCTGGGTAGTGGACTTGGGCTTATCTTTTCATGCGACTCCATTGAGGAGTGCCTTTAAGAACTACACCAAGGGTGACTTGGGGAAGTATACTTTGGAGATGACAAGGTGTGCGGCATCATTGGTAGAGGTGATATGGATGTTCAGCTACCATGCGACATAGTTTGGAAGCTCAAAGATGTTAGACATGTGCCATGGCTAAAGAGAAATATAATTTTTGTGAGCTAGTTTGCCAAAGAGGGCTACAACACTTGTTTCACTTGAGACTCGTGGAAGGTTACAAAGGGTGCATTCATTATTGCACAAGGAAATATGGAAGGTACACTTTACCTAATAAATAAAGTGTCTGATTCTATTGCACCCGCAGAAGAGATAGATGCAGATCTATGGCACTAGATCCTTAGCCATATGAGCGAGAGGGGATTGAAATCCCTACAGTCAAAGGGAAAACTCCAAGGGATGAAGTCAGTAGACTTGGATTTCCTTAAAGATTGTGTGTCGGGCAAATTGAAGAAAGTTGCATTCTCCAAAGTTGAAAGAGAATTAAAAAGCAAGAAACTTGAGTTGGTGCATACAAATGTATGGGGGTCAGCTTCTGATTCTTCCATAAGTGGAGTCACAACTTTCATGTATGACCATACGAGGAAGGTATGTGTTTACTTTATAAGATAAATCTGACATGTTTGATATGTTTGGAAAGTGGCTATCTTTGGTGGAGAACGAGACAGGATCAAAGCTTAGAAGCTTAAGGTCTGATAATAGTGACGAGTACTTTAATAGAGAGTTCAAGGAGTTCTATGCCATGTGAGGTATTAAGAGGGAGTTTCCAGTCCCATAAACACCACAATAAAATGGTGTTGCAGAATGAATGAACAGGACAATCATAAAAAGCACTAGGAGCATAAGATTGCATGCAGGTTTCCCAAAGCAGTTCTAGGCTGAAGCAGTTAACATAGCTGTTTACTTAATAAATCGGGGATCTTCCGTACCCTTAAATGATGGGATTCCTGGGAAAGCTTAGAGCTGAAAGGAGGTGAAACTAAATCACCACAAGGTATTAGACTGCTCATTATATGTGCACATTAATGTAGGATCCAGGAGCAAGCTTAATGCTCAGGCAATCAAGTGCACATTTATTTGATATGGCATGGGCAAGTTCGATTATAGATTCTAGAATAATAAAAAACAAAAAGTCATTTGAAGCAGGGATGCCACTTTTAATGAAAGTGAAGGTACAAGGACTGTGTTAGAGTCAAGACTGATTCCAAGGATACTTCAGATGTTGAGACCCAGCATATAGAAATTGATGACAACATTGAAATAGATATTGGAGTACATGAAGAAGCTCTGGAGGGTGTCAATATTGAACCACAAACACCCATATTAAGAAGATCCATAAGAGTTATAAGACTGCCACAAAGGTACACTCCTTCCATATTTTACCTATTAATAACAGATGGTGGTGAATCAGAAAGCTTGAAAGAGGCACTTTAGGTTAAATATTCAATCAAGTAGGAGACTGCTATGAATGATGAAATGACATCACTCATGTCAAATAGGGCATGGGAGTTGGCACCTCTACCATTTGGGAAGATGGTCATTTAGAACAAGTGGGTTTACTTGGTGAAGGAAGAACTAAATGGGAGCAAGCGCTACAAGGCTAAGCTTGTAGTAAAGGGCTTCCAGCAAAGGCGTGGGGTCAACTACAGTGAGATCTTTGCCCCTATTGTAAAGATGACAACCATCAGGGTTGTACTGAATATTGTTGTAGTTGAAGATTTGTATCTGGAGCAAATGGATGTCAAAACTGCATTCCTTCATGGAGAGCTAAAGGAGGAGCTGTACATGCAATATCCTGAAGGGTACAAGGCTCAAGAGAAATAAAAAGCTGAGTTAGCGTGCAAGCTAAAGAAGAGCCTCCATGGCTTGAAGCAAGTGCTAAGATAGTGGTACAAAAGATTTGATAGATTCATGTCAAAATCAAGGTACAAGAGATGCTAGGTGAATCACTGTTGTTATATAAAATAATATAAGTCCTTCTATATAATTTTATTTCTGTATGTGTATGATATGTTGATCACTTGATCAGACATGGAGGAGAAAAGGATGCTTGTTATACCCCATTATTATATTTGATATATTAATCTAACAACGGGTGTTACGGTAGTACTTAATATTGAGTTTAGGATTTCTAACCCAACATTGAGTACTACCTTTATAATATTTGGATCTATGAGTAGAAGGAAACTTCAAACATTCTAATTAAACATTCATCATTCATGACATGAAAATATACAACAAGAAAAATCAGTTTAAGAACATCACAAATTTTCTTAAATTTATAAGTTTTGAGAATGAAATCATGCATCCTTACATAAGAAAAAATAGTAATGCAATTAATATCTTCAACCCGGCTGCAGTTTAGGCTCCTCTTTGAGTGCAAATCCTTGTCCACGCTTCTGATCTACCATATTTTGATTTTTAAATACAGTAGGGCACGACCAATAAAAGAAAGTGATTAGACTTTTAAGAAGTCTATGTACAATTTAGGGGTAAACTAAATACATTATTAAGTGGATATCATATTAGCCTTTTACAATTTATAATGAAAGTGGTGCAATAATTATAAAACTAGCAAGGAGGTAACGTAAGAAAAGTTTCTCATATTACTTAAGCATCTTTATTAATCCTACAACAAATAGGTTAGCATGGAAATTGAATTATCTGTAATTAAGGAAAATATAAATATATTCAAATAATATTGTATGCTAAATAAGAAAAAGAATATAAGAAATAAAATTGCATTTTTTTTGTAAGAAACTTTACACTGTATAAATAATTCTGAAATACTTAAAATTCACTAAAGCAGTAAATTAAGTAATTTATATATAGTCATAAGACTATACAAATCATTCACAATTAATAAGATTGCAAGAAATGCAAGTTATTATTTATTTATCTTGTATTTTTATTCTATTGGCACAGAACAGGCGAGGAGTTGAGCACGTCTACTCAACTTATCTAAAAGTGGGGTCAACTGTAAATGTAGTCTTCAGATACACCAATAGCCTACTCAGGCTCAATGACAACTATACTATGTTCCACCATATAAATCCCTCTAAAGTATATATTAAATGTTTATTATTATGCACAAAGTCTTAATGCATGATTTCAAAATATTAATTTTCAATGCGTTGCAGTGTCTCAAGGATTAATAAAATTTTATAAATCACGTGATATCCATTATTTTCTATTTTTAATTATCTATCCTAATGATTTGGGACTAATAAAATCTCTAATTAAGTTAGGAAATATTAATTTCTAAGTTAATTAATATAAATAATAAGTTTAGTTTTGTAGGTAGTGATTTAATTGAACTTTTATGTATTCCATTAGTTATTCACTCTACTTAATTATAAGATTCTATTAGTAATTTGCAAGCAAACCTAGTGATGATCAAAATAAGTAATATTCATTTTATAAAACAATTACTTTTCAACTTTGTGAATACAGGTACTATTCATTTTATAATTTTAGAAACTAATCATTTTGCAAACTAGTAACTATTCATTATGCATAAGAGATACTAGTTATTTTGCAAGCCAGAAGCACTATTCATTTTACACAAAATGCTATCCATCTTACTATCCAAATAAGAACTTCTATCACAAAATTATGATCAAACAAACTTCCCAAGCAAAGAAAGAAAAATAAAGCATGATGGAAACAAAGGTTCAGGATTTATAGCTATAAGCAGTTGCAAAACATAGTAGAACAACATGGCACCTCCATAGATGAAACACAGAACAAAGAAATACTGTATTTTCATCGTATGGTCTATGCATTTCCCCAATAATAGCATGGCTTACAAATAGTATGTAGCATAAGAAAAATAACCAAATTTTGTAAGGTATGTATTTAATGAGTTCAAGATAATTTTTAAAGCTACTGCACTTACAATTACAAGTCATGAGACTGATGATAGAAATAATTATACAAAATATAAATATCTCACTTTTCAGGTTCTATTTAAGGTAAGGTAGAAAAAATGCTTAAGAAGATTCACGCTAGTGCATAGCAGAAACAAAAAGAATTATCAATAAACTGCAATAACTTAGTAACATGAGAGAACTACATGTGGGCAAGAATGTTGGAAATAAAATGTGTTAACTTTTGGTGGAAGTTGAGCTTCAATGAGACAAATAAATGTAATTTGTGATATTTAATAGTAACTTGTATTGAAACCAAATTCCTCATGCCAATCAAACACAAGCTGTTGATTATTAGACCTTACAAAATGATGAGTTGACCTTTAAAAGCAATGTTGAACTTCAAAAAGTGTAGTGACCTCCTAAGAAATATAAATGGACATAAATGAGTGCTTTCCCAATGAAAATCAGCATCATGAAACAATATTATTAAATGGCATGATCTATTCCCATCAACTATGTATAATCTAACAAAATCCTAGAAAATAAATTCAACTAAACTTCTTTTCATGATAAGATTAATAAAGCTATTTGGATAACTATGCCTTAGTTTTCAAAAGTGCTGAAAATCATTTATTAGTTCTTTTGCATGGAGAGTTGCTTACCAGTCATGCTAATAGGAAGATGCAAGAATATTTTGATAAATGAATGGAAAATTAAAGAGGAATTAGTGAACCACATAAAAATACAACACTGCAAGTGTTAAAATTCAAAAGGAAAAACAATGTCAAGCAACATTAATCAACATCATCGACATGCTGCTAAAAATTACAAGAAATTGATTGGAAAAAAAAAAGTTGAATGCAGTCCTATGACATACTGAAACCAAGTACAATGTTGTCTAAGCATGAAATTCTTACAAATGAAAACGATTATAAGTGAGATTCATATATCCAACAAAATAGAAAAAAAAATTCTCTTGTTCTCCAACAAAACATCATCTAAATTAACAGAACATTGCACACTAAAATGTTGTTAAGAGATAAAATGCTTAATTTTTAATAAGAAAAATCTCAAGCAAGATTGATTAAATTGAAGAACAATAAATAAAAGTAGGAACCGTAACTCAGAGATTTTCAAAACTTATAAGGAACACAAGCTGAACTTTTAGAAGTAAAATAAATATGACAAAAATTAATTTCTTTCATGCTTGCCGAATATTTTAAAAATACTCTTATTAGTATCAACAAGATTACTTAGATAAGAAAAAATTAGGGATTTGCTGATGGCTTGGGTACTGTACTGTACTGCATATGCCTGAGCCTAATGGGATCCATTTTAAGTATGATTAGATCCTAACGAATTTCCCATTTGACATCTCAAAGTCCCAAATCAACAATTGATCATAAGTACTTGAGAGGAGAATCAGGTGAAGTACCTATTTTGCATTTTTCGAAACTTTGGATTTTGTCGGGTCCTTTGCGAACTGTCGATCTCAAAACTAAGGAATTTCTTTCTCCTTATAGATATTGATTAGATATAATTGAGAAGAGCAATAGGCTTTATTAGTGATGTTAGCTGCATCTCCATGACCTACGATTGGATGAGGTCGCGGTAGTGATCTAGACCTCTACACGAGCGACCATTGGTATGCGAGCGGTGGAAGCCACACGTCCTCCAGCGGGCTTCGAAGCGGAAGATATTGTTGACCAAAGGAATAGGTTACGGGATTTGGCTCGGGCGACGCTCCTTTAAGGCGCCGTTCGATCGAACGACGTTAAAGAAGAATAAATGATCATTGAATAAATTAATAAATTTTAATAAATTATTTAATATACAATTTTATTCAATGAGAATTAAACAATAATATGCTTCTTAAAAATCTTAAAAATTTGTTATTAACTAAATTGGAGGTGACGAACTCAAAAATGCTGTCAAAATCAAAGGTCTTTTCAATTGTTTGATTTTTTTTTAGGATGTCAAAATTGCAACAAAATATTCAAGAAAATTTTGACGATCTCCAAAACTCACCAAAATTTTACCATTAGCTAATTTGGATATGAGAAGTTTGATGGTGAAGTCTAAATTTTGATATGAGGTCAAAATAATTTTTTCATTTTCCTTATTTAAATAATTATCCAAAATTAAGATGTTGCTTGCTTGATCATCAAACACTTCGGGACTTGCTCCTAATTACTAATTAAGATTATTATAAGAGTTTTGAGGTTAATTAGACTATTAAACAATGATTAACAATCTTGGGTTGTTACAATGCCAAAGGAGTTGATGTCAAAGGGGTTTCACATGAGGTCTTGGGGCTGGCTAAGCAAATTCTTAGAATGAGAATCAATAGGGAAAGAAGTGCATGAACACTGAAGCTATCGCAAAAGGATTATGTTGAAAAGGTGCTGAAAAGATTCAGCATGAGTGAAGTGAATCCAGTGGGCACTCCCCTGGCAAGTCACTTTAACATATCAAAGAACATATGTTGAAGTCTAATGAAGAGAAGGATCGTATGCTGAAAGTTCTTTATGCTTCAGCAGTTGAGAGTTTGATGTACTCGATGATCTGCACGAGATCGGATATTGCCCATACAGTGGGAGTGGTTAATAGATTCATGGGAAACCCAAGGAAGCACCATTGGGATGCGGTCAAGTGGATTCTAAAGTATCTGAATGGTACGATGGCCACAAACTTATGCTTTAGACTATCTAACATTATTTTATAGGGCTATGTAAATTAAAATCTTACAAGAGATGTTGATAGTATTAGAAGCACTACAAGTTATATGTATACATTGGGAAGTGCAGTGGTGAACTGGATTTCTAGGCTACAAAATATCATGCCGCTATCTACCTTGGAGGTGGAATACATTGCCATTACAGAGGCAAGTAAGGAGATGATCTTATTAAAGAGTTTTATGGCAGAATTAGGAAAGGAGTAGGAGGATATAAAGCTCTACAATATTAGTATGTGTGCTATTCACATAGTGAAGTATGCAACATTTCATGCCCGAACAAAGCACATCAAGCTTTGTTACCATTTCATCCAGACAATGTAGGAAGAAGGACAGCTCAAATTGGAGAAGATCCACACTTCTAAGAATTCAGCTGATATGCTTACAAAAATAGTAATAGTGGAGAAGTTGAAGCCATGTGCAGCTTCAGTTGGCCTCAGTACATGAAGAGAGAGTAGGGGTGAGCCACACCATGTTCTTAACGGATAGAAGAAGATAATGAACAATTAAAGATGGAAGAGGGGGTGATTTCCTAAAGGTCTCCAAGTGGGAGATTATTATGTTATGGAGACCTTTTAATTCATCATGAAGATACTAATGGTGCTCTAGTGAGCTTTTGGGAGGTTTTGAGGCGATTAGAAGTAAGGTGTAAAGTCCAAGAACAACACAGACACAACAGCGCATCGTGGCACGCCCTGGCAATCCCTCAACAGAGATGGAGGAGCTGTCGCGCACCTTAGCAGCCAGCAAATAGAGAAGCAGGAGCTTCAGTGCGTCGTAGCATAAATTAGCACTGCCGCGTGCCGCAGCGAAAATTGGCGTTGCGGCTCGCCGCAGTGGATCTATCCCAAGACGCAGGCTATTCGAAGGCGGGCACAACCGGGCACCGCAACGGGTTCCATTCAAAAAAGCAGGCGCTACCACGCACCTCAGTAGGTTTCATCTCGAGACGCAGGCGCTATCATGTGCCGCAGCAGTAATCCATTCAAAACACTAGCGCTACGGCACATCGTAGCACCTGGCGGAGTTCTGTTCTAGTTCAATTTATGCCCTAAGTAAATTGGAGGGATTTTTGAATCTTTCAAGGTCCAAAATTGAGCTGGGTACTTAAGCAAACAAGTTAGGAGGAGTTTGTATGCTGATAATTTTAGATTGGAGGCTGTGGGGTCCCGTACTTTCCCGTGGTGATACTAATACTGATACTAGCATAATCACGGGGAGCACGGTGCTCCAGCTGTGGCAAATCCCCAACTTAAGTATAGTCAGGTAGAACCAACCTACCTTAAGCCAGGGACGTATCACCTAGAACTGGTAAACATACATCAATACAAATCAAAGTGGCAGAAGCAAGAAACAGTATAATATAACATCCACTTCACAATATAGTATATGAGAGTAAAAGAAACAGTAACTCGTATCAAAGTGCAAAAAGTAAATACATCCTGAATTTAATTATTACAAACGGAATTAAATGAAAGTAAAGATTTCTCAAAGCCTCACTACAAGAGAGAAAATCTAACTAAACAGCAGTAGGCAGATCCTCCTCTTGCACCGGCTCCTCTCATGTAGCACTGCCTATGAACAGCTCCAAATCTGACATTTGTCGATATCACAAATGCCAGGGCCCCAACCAACAAAAGAAAAATATTACAGTTAGACAATTGTCCAAGTATATTTTAGGCTAGTTAAGTGAACTGAATATTTAAGATATCACATTTCACCACTTTTAAATATGCAAGCAACATAGGGTGCATCAAGCTACAAGATAAGGGATAGCGATAAACTATTGATTTATAACTAATTAATAAGTATGTAAAGTAACATACAAAGCAGCAACTAAACAAGGTAATGCTAAAAGCAAAAGCAACTACAATTACTGAAATAAATTTAATCCTAACATACTTATGATCACATGGATACATGCTGAGTATATAAGGAACACAAGTGCTGGAATAAACATATAATTATAGCATCCTAAACATGCCATTTAATAACTAATCAATGAGAGCATTTATACAAGTATGCAGATTAATATGTAAAAGCTACTGAAGCATATGACAAAAGTAAGCTAAGTACATGAATGAACAAAAAGTAAAGCCACTTAAACATATGGCAAAGTAAGCCAAGCACTAAAGTAAGACCACTGAAGCATGTGGCAAAGTAAAGTAAGTATTGGAAATTTAGTTGAAGTAGGAATAAGCCTAAGACATAGTATTGCCATAACAAAAACAGGCCATACGAGACCTCCGAGTCTATTCTATAACAAAACTAGAGCCGAAGAGGCAGACTAAGCTAGGACATACTCTACTAACTAAAGGTACTAAAAGAACTAAATGAATGATATGCTTTTCAAATACTAACTTAGGATGTATCTTCCATATCCTAAGTTCTCCTATTATGCTCAAGGAATGAGGCTCAATATTCAAGGTGTACAAAGTAATTAAAGTCAAAGTGAGCAAGAGACTCAATCTAGAGTTATGTAATATCTATTATTATCTAATTTATCCAGTTAACTATTCTGAGAAGATACAAGTTTAGGATCTCCAATATCCAGCTATCGAGTATAATCCCAGATTCATGACCTTAATGTTAATATTAGAACTTAACAAGTTCCAATTCATAATCATATAATGACTATAAAGATTCAAAGTAAATAATTCAATGACTTAATTACTATTATTTCCCTCTTTTAACCCAAATCTTGATTAAGTAAATCAAGATTAAGGATTCTATATCCAAACCTCACTTTGGTGTTCAAATCCTAAATCCAATGTAATATCCTAATACGGATCTAGGGTTCACACTTAAAACCCAAATTTAAAGATAAGAAATCTTATAAGCTGAAGGATTCAGAAACTATGATTTTAATTGAAAGGTCACTCTACTGATTACAAGATAAAATAATTAATTACGAACTAAGAATCTAAGGTCTATATTCAATCTTTAGGATAATTATATTATTCTATAGACTGAGTAAATCCTACACCCACAAGGAAGGTTTCAAATGATTAAACAATTAATCAAATAAGGAATTCCAAATGATGGTAATTCAATTCAATCAAATGATCTAAAGGGCTAAGATCTAATATCTAAGATTTAATATTTAATCACTTTAGACTTAAGCTAGAATTTAGATTTTGGATTTTATAAGAGTATTCCTTTTAGGATTCCAGCTTAAGGATCAACTTAATTAGCTATTAACTAAGGATCTAGCACTTTGAGATAGTTAGACTTAACTCTTAAGATAAGGTGGTTTTAATAACACTTAAGTCTTAAGATCTTAAAAAAAAGAGTTAATTTAAGTTTTCTTCACTTAACTCAATATTATTAACATAGGATTTTAAAAAGGTGTTTAACATGTTAACTAGGGATACTTTACTGAAAATTTTAAGGCTTAAGAGGTGCTTAAACCTAGTTTGGTCAAAATGACCAAGATACCCTTCTTAAGGCTAAAAATGATATTTTAAGATTTAATCATCTAAAGTAATTCAATTCTATTTTAATGCGCTTCATATTGATTAATGAAGTGGAATAAATAATCATCTTAGGGTTTGATAATCTAATTAGCCTAATTAACACTAATCTTAATTTAAAGCCAATTAAGGTGATTAAGGAAATTATGGCATATTAAGATGATCCAAACTCAATTATAGGTGCTATCATACTTAAGAAGACATTATGAACAAAATTCATCAAAATTAGAGACTAATCCAAGGCTTAATTCACTAATCTCATTTTAGGGTAATTAAGGAATGATTAACAAAATTAAAGATCTTAAATTACCTTTAAGGGTCTACATAGGTTATTTATGGTCTCATGAGCAATTAGAGACCTTAATCAATATTTTTGGATATTAAAATTTTTTTATGATTTAAATAAAAAATGAAAAGGATTTGATAATTATTTAAAATCTAACCATTGGATCTTTGAATTTATTTTATATTATTATTCCTTGGATTTTTCTGATTAAAATGGTATATTGGATTTTACCATTTGGATAAGTATTGATTAAATTATTGCATTAATACATTCTGAATATTAATTTAAATTGAAACCATAAGGAATTAATTAAATTCATTTATCAGCTATCTATTAGAAGGAAAATAATTCCAAAATTATTTAATTAACCAGGCCCAGAGATCGAACCACGCGGGTCAGAGCGGAGCCTAGCTGGACCGGCACTGTCGCACTGCGCGGGCCTGGGTTGGCACAACCCGAGGCGAAAGTGTCGTCGTCCCCACACACCTTTCGTGATGGGCCAACCTAGGGGATCTTTAGCATTGCAATTCTCGATGTTCAGGTGATGCCTACAGCTCAATTTAATCCCTACACGTTCCCGTAGTCAAGACGTGATCCCACCATTTAGCCCTCTCTGAGACGCATTGGTTCGCCAGATGGCTATTCAATAGGCTCGGTCCTAATCATGGCATCTAGGGTTTACTATGAGGAAAAAAATCTCCTCAAAGATGACCCTTTGGTCAGAGCTCAACTCCTATATGTTCCTGGAGGAGAGATGGATCGAACCCCTCTGGTCACGAGCTTTGGGGTCGCCTAGATCGTCGGGTCCTTACTCAAGCTCGCCTATGATCTTGTGGCTGAAACCAGACGATTAAACAATCAAAATAGGCTAGCCTATACCATATGGACAATCGCATTGGGTTTCTTAAGTGGCTAAGGCAATCTAGGCGACATTCAGAGGCTCATCCAGTAGCCTAAATGGAAAATTGAAATCACTGAGCTCAGTGGGAGGAGCTGTACCTGATGACTGAGGTTGCTGGCACGGCTAAGGGAAATTGAGGCTGGCTGGAGCTTCCCAAGTAGCCGACGAGAGTCCACAGGGAGTCTAAACACCAGACGGGCCCTCTATCAGTAGTTCACAGCTCCAGAGGTACCAAAATTTGCTGAGTAGACGGGAGCTCCAGAGAAATTTAGCTGAGCAATTGAGGAATTACAGTGAACAAATGGACTCATTGTGATGTCCTGAGGGTATTTTTAGGTCTAAGGGAGGCCTGGGGATGGTTACCAGAGCTCGGGCATGGAAAGAGGCTCGGGCCAAAGGGGAGGTTTGGGTGCAACGGCCGGGGGGAATTCCGGGAGACTACTATCGGCAGACGATCGCACCGAGGGTAGAAGAGGAAGAACGGGTCTTTCTTAGACTACCACGGGGGCTGGAAGGATCCTGGTTATCGGGGGGAGACCAGACGTGGACAGGGCGAAGCGAGGGAGATGATCCATAGTGCTCGGACTCATGCCCACCGTTTGATGGATCGATCGTTGGTCTCGGACAGCTCAGATTGATTACTTAAGCGGGATAGATGGTAGCTGTCAGATGCGAGCGATGGATCAGATGCTTAGGATTAGATCCTACCATGGAGGAAATCCCATAGTTAGATAGTTTGCACTAGAATGCGTGCTATGACATCGAGTGGCTAGAACCCATGCGCCGCTGTCAGGACCCCAAAACGGATCTGCCGCGGTCCCGACAGCAAATCCCATATATTAAAAATGTATATACATTTAATTTATTAATATTAATTCATTTAATAATTAATTTAAATCCTAATTAATTCTATAAATCCAATTTATGATTAAATGAGCTCCAAAAATTCCTAAAAATTCACCCTTAGCTAATTGAGGTGTGAGGAATTCAAAAATGAAATCAGATTTTAATTTGGAGATCAAATTAATTTAGGTATTTTCTAGGGCTCAAAAATAGGTAAAATTACCAAATTTCTCAATTTAGCTCCAATTAATTTCAAACTTCTAGGGTTAGGTTTAAATAACTCCATTGATTCCAATGGAATCAAAATTAGAACATGGTTTAGCTTAATTAATCTAAACTTAGCTATAGTAACAACTAGGGTTGTTACAGAGGCTGCCTATTGCTGTAGGGAGTAGATCCCAAGGTGAAGTCCTAAGGAAGTTGCAATGCAAAAAACCTCTTGCATGTTAGAGAAGACACACCAAGTGGTTGCTGCTTCCTCTCCTCTCAATATTAGAGTAAGATCTTGTGTATATCCAGTCAATGATAAGCTCTTTGTAACTATATAATCATCAAGTTCTCATAATGATATTTTCTATGGTGTGGCTCCATGGTTTTCCCGTTCTTGAGTTTTTCATGTAATTTTATGTGTTTGGATGTTTAAATGTTTGTGTTTATGTTGCATGCATGTGCTGTGTGATTTTCAACTTGTGTTATGATATCAGATTTGCTTGGTAACTATCAACGTAACCTCGATCCTTAATAGAGTGCTCTTGTAAGAACTGCTTCTGCTACGAAGAGTGTGCTCGGTGGAGCTGAGAATTATCTCCCAACATTAAGTGGGATGGTGGGCCCCACAGAGGGAAAATAATAAAGTATTTAATTTAATTCAATTTTTATATTTAGAATTAGACTATTAAACAAGTCTGGAAAAATTCTAAAAATTCACCCCTAATAAATTGAAGGGCATGGAACACAATGACGAAGTCCAATTTTTATTTTGACGAGTATTTAATTAACCTAATTTTTGGGGTATTTTAAATATTTTAAAATAATCTATGAAAATCCAACGACTTCCAAATGCTTCCAAAACATCACCCCAAGCTAATTGGGGGGGTCATGAGCATAATGGCGAAGTTAGACTTTTGATTTGAGGTCAATTTATCTAGGTAAATTTCCAGATAATTAGAATTTCATAGAATTGGGGTTTTGGTCGAAATAACTCCTGATTTGAACCAGAACTGGGTTTGTTCCTAATGGCATATTAAGACTATTGGAATCAAGATCAAGATTTAATTTAGTCCTAATTAATTAGGGTAGCAATCTTGGGTTATTATAAGGACCCTAGCTAAAAAAAGAAAATATAGAATTAGACAATAAGTCTAAGTAGATTTTAGGCTGCTTACTGTAATTTCTTAACATTTTAGAGATATTATTCAACAAGATAGTAAATAAGTAGTAAAATAAAAATCAACTGAGTAAATTAAAAATGAAGCGGTTCCGTAAATCCAACTTTAAATTAGAAACTGAATGATATTGGAACAAAAAATAAATGTGCAGAAAGTAATGTACTGAAGATAAAATTGTAAATAGAAAGAAAATATGAAATTGAACTGTAATGTATGTCAAGTGAATATGCATCTAATAATGCTACAGAATATGCCATATATACGTATAACTTTGATGCCCGTTTTATCTAGATCTTAGGTGTGCTCTGAAATGCATCGCTAACAGATCCTATATGTGTTACGTACTGCACAACTAATGATGTGTTGTGCCTTCTGCAGTTCATGTTATGCAAAAAACTAAAATGATTGAATAATCAAATCAAAAAATTGAAATCATATATGTTTTGTTATCTATATATTTATCCTATTATCATCTATTATGCACCTTAAGCTGTTAACTTATTCAAAGATCTAATTCACATGGATATTCTCTTTATTCAAACTTAGACTTTCTCTTAGTTCAACTGGTTTTGAAGTCATAAAATGATGTTAACCTAATTTATCATATTATAAGAGTACATACATATAACTAGTATATTCTAAGTAAGGTAAGATTTGAACACTTAGGTTGTGTAACTTCACTTATCCTCTTGCACAAAGATAAGAGACATAATCTTTTTGCAGTTTGTTCTTCCATACTAAGGTGTACAAATCCTAACTCATAACACACCATAGGATTAGGAAGTTTGTCCCGATAGGAACTATACTTATCTAAATGCTTAAGATAAAACAGTAACTCTATAGTTCCTTACAAGACAAATTAACCAATCCCATAAATTGACTGAATACCAAAGTTAAGTTATGGATATGCACTTCATTCTCATATGATAATATCAATATTATCATTGGGTAAAAGTTCTAAGTAATCTATTGAAGGTTCAAGGATTCAAAAAACTATAGAAAACACCCTTTATATGATAATGGTTCAACATTAGGTTCCAAGGTAAAAATATCTATACTTTACATTAGGAATTACTACCACAAGAATGTAGGTGTAAATCTAGTTCTCATTGGGATTAACTTTACCATAAGAATATGTTCAATTCTTATAGTTGAGATGGTGAATCTAAAGTTCTATCTCAAATAATCACAAATAAGACATCCTACCTCAATACATTACTTAACTATAGGTCATTATTTCAAGGTTATCCTTGAAGAATTTCTATTAGATTCTTATTTCTCTAGCTTATGAAAAGTAAACTTCTAAGATTGAATCATAGATCAAATGAGTCTTAATGTTATAAGAATAGTTATAATTGATGCCTAATAAATGGATTCAAATGACAAATCAAGTATGCAAATTTTGATTCTTAAACCACTTCTAAAGGTTAGTGATAAATCCATAATTTATATCCTAAATAAAAAAAAGTTTCATTCATTTTTATATTAAAAATTCTTCCTTAATCCAATTTTGCTGATCTTTTCAGGAAAAATGCCTATCCAACAAATTCTGAACAATTCTGAACAATTTTCCAAAATTTCTGGAAAAATCCGCAGCCGCGCGCTGGAGCGCGCTGCAGTGGTCCATCCTGCAAGGCGTTGGCGCTATAGCGCACTATAGCGGGCCTTTTGCGAAACACTGGCGCTATAGCGCGCTGCAGCGGAGCAATTTACAAATGCGCTGGCACTATAGTGCACTGCAGCGGGCCATTTGCGAAACGCTGGCACTATAGAGCGCTGCAGTGGAGCAATTTGCAATTGCGCTGGTGCTAAAGCGCGCTGCAGCGGACCATTTGTGAAATGTTGGCGCTTTCGTGCGCTGCAGCGGACCATTTGCGAAACGTTGGCGCTATTTGCGAATGTATTTTTGTGTAATGTTCTCATAATGAAATTAGACTGAGTAGTTCATACTTTGTAGCATCAGCTGGTTTACTTAAGCCCTGTTCTAAATATCTAGTACCTTTTATGGTTTATATAAAAACATTTTATTGTTTCTTAGCATGTTTGTGAAGAGAAAAATTATATAAAAAATTTTCTCTAATCTTAAGAATTACTATAATATATCAGTTATTTTTTTTTATCACTTTGATTGTCATAAAATAAGCTTGGCCAATCCAGTATCAACTTCTGTACATGATATATTTTCCTAATTAAAATCTGAAATATCTATCACTATGTAAGTTGCTTCCATTAAATGGAAAGCTGAAGTGCAATACGAATTCTTTTTCTTTAGCAGCCTTTAATGATAAGTTATCACAAAATTGGTATGTCAAATACTTTTATGTGTTTGCTTGAATTATGTAATACAGTCTCTCATAAAGCATAGAATATGGCTTGCATATAATATTTAGATTATAGTCATATGCAACTTAATCGACATATTCCATTATGCTCAAAATAATGTACTTGATATCTTTTTAACAACATTGTAATCTTTCATTTTATTGGTCATACTTATATCGGCTGTCATATTTCAGTCTTTTACTGTACGATGGCATTAATTTCAAGTGCAATGTATTCAAGTTCTTTTGTATGTTTGTGGTGATGCAAAATTATCAAATAGCCATCTCTTAATGCATGATCATTAATGATCTTTTCAACTTATCGTATTATTGATTGGCACAATACTTGAATTTTTATAACAACATCTTCAGCAAACACACTCTTTTTTTTTAGCAATTTCAAAGTGTTGTGGTTATCACTATGTTGCATGTGAACTTTAATTTAGTATGAAATATTATGCCACTAGTGTGTATTTGACATTTATTCTCATATTAATAAGAAGAATTCAAAGGAGTTATATTCCATAGTTTGTCTTATGGTGCTGTGGTCTAGTATTATTAGTTTCATAATAACATCATCACTAATTAATTATGGATGCTGCTGTACTTCACTCGATTTCTTATCCAGTATAATTTTTATGAAATTATCTTAAAGGATTCATAGGATTCTTATATAACTTGTGATGGATCCTTCATTTAAGCTCTTATTATGTTGATATTGTTATCAACTTCTCAGTTTTGCTCCATAAATATGCTTGATGTTACCAAAACATTGCAGGCTAACTTCTAACTTGACATCTCAATGGATTTGTAAATGTTTGTATAAGTATGGCATCTTTTAGTTTATTTTATTTGGCACTTGGATTTAAAAGGTTACCTAATTAAACATTTTTTTAAATAATTGTAAATATGGAATCTTTTAGTTTACTTTATTTTGCACATACCTAATACTTTATTTTGGGCTCGCATCTCCACTTTCTAGCACTAAACAAAAATTCTTCTAAGAACATTTTTTATTTTGATGTTGTTCAATCTTGAGCCTTTTATTTTATCAACTATATTATCAATTATTCACAATATCTATATTAATATTACTCAAGATCAATATAGATATTGTGAATATAAACAAAGAATAATGTGTTGGTTTGAATTAATAGTATTTTCATTACATCCTCATATAATCCCAAGAGATTAGAAACATTTTAACAAAATGATTATCACAACTGGAATGCATTTCTCTTTTATTTAGCAATCATATTTCAATCTATTTGCTCATACTTCAAATAATAATCATAAGAAATAATAATTATTTGGCTACCATGCGAAAAGCTAGAAATCGTACAGTGTCCCATTGGGGACTGTTCGATCCTTCTTTCAATCAAACAGTTCACGGAGAAGAAGCCTTAGGTTAAGTCACATTTTTATTTAATAAATCTGACTACTAGGATTTTGGAGGACTGCTATATTGTGCTACACGCTTTACAGTAGATCTTTACCATTTCTTAATGTAACCGTTGGATTAAATTAAATTATATAATATATATTAAATTCTATTAAATACTATATTATATTAATTAATTTACTCAATTATTTACTCAAATTTTAAATATTCAAATGCAATTCTAAAAATCCCATAATTTCACCCTTACCTATTTGAGGGGTGAAGAACTCAAAAATACGAATAGATTTTCGATCGAAGGTATATTTAATTTACCTAATTTTTTAGGTATTTAAATATTATCAAAATATTCAAGAAATATTTGACGACTTCTAAACACATCCAAATACTACCCCTAGCTAATTTGGATGTGGTGAGTCTAATGGTAGACTTCATTTTTTATTATGAGGTCTAAATAAATTAGGAATTTTCAGAATTATCAGAAAATAAGAAAATATTGGAAATTGCCTAATAATCTCCAAATTACCCAAAATTTGAGATGGAGACTCCTAACACTATTATAAGAGTAATGGAATAGGTTTGGAGTCACTCAGTTCACTAATTGATAGGTAACAACATTAGGGTTGTTACAATATAATAAATGCATAAGTCATGTTAGCATAAGCAGAGCGCTTGGCTCACCTAAGGACTCTATTAGTAGAGCGTTTGCTCACCTAGAAAATTTATGGTGTGTCCCTGAGACACATAGTCAGCATATTAGTGGCATACAATTCTGTGGCATATTCAGATGCATAATTATGAATAAAGTGGCATATAGCACAGTTTTACATCATTATTTACTCAGATTCAGATTATATACTAATTTTCACACATTTCAATAGTTAGTTGCAGTTTCAAATTTATTTACTATTTTTTTACATTCTGTCTTAGTTTACAGTTTCAGTTACTTTACTTCAGATTTATATTATTTTGAGTTTTTAGCTATTTTACTATATTTTCCATAGTTTTGTTTAAACTATTTAAATATTAAATAGTAGATATTTATAAGCTATTTTAGTAGCTTTCACTGTGCTAGACTTCTTATCTAATATGTGGTACTTTTGGGATTTGACAATTTGCAAGATCCTGAGCAATTTGTGGAGCCATATCGGGTGGATACTCAGGAGATTTAGGAGGAGTTTAAGGAGCATTAGTGGACTCTTCTTCAGTATTTACTTTCTATTTAGTTTTTCTATTCAGCACTTAGACTTTATTTCTATATTTGTTATAAAAAGGTTGTAATAACTCTGGATATTTTTCTCTTTTCTTTTCTGAGATGAATGTTTCATTTAGCTACTGTGATGAATGTTTATGGATGTATGTTTTAGCTTCTACACTATATATTTACTTCTACTTATATTTAGTATTGTTATGTAATCAAGATATGCATAAAATGCTAGCATTCATGTAACTTGGATCTTATTTATATTTATAATCCAATATACATGAGTACCTTACATAATACTTAAGATAATGATACTACACTTATCTTAAGGATTAGTACTCAACCCCCTCCTCTTGAGGTTAAGTTTCTAATATACATAAGTCTTCAAGAAGGTTTCTAAGGGCAGGTGGATAAGAAGAGGAAGACTAGCTTCGTGCAACCTAGGAGAGAAACGTTTGGTCATTAGAAGGTGGCCAAGATGTATAACATGGATGCCGAACCAACCTAAGTAGAACACACTAAATGCAAATGCAGTCACCCATAT
Source organism: Gastrodia elata (assembly GCA_016760335.1). Classification (NCBI taxonomy): domain Eukaryota; kingdom Viridiplantae; phylum Streptophyta; class Magnoliopsida; order Asparagales; family Orchidaceae; genus Gastrodia; species Gastrodia elata. The sequence continues at coordinate 31,832,555 of CM028675.1, read as the reverse complement.
GGAAAATGTTACCACCAAGGTAATGTGTTTTATACATGTGGTCGTCATGGCCACCATTTCTAAATTGGGTTAAAGCTCTTAACCTGCTGTCGCATCGATTAGCTAACTCATTAAGTATTGGGATACCTTTTGGAGCTCGAATGCAATCTCATCAATTTTGTAACATTGAAATTCCCATTGGAAATTAGAAGTTTGAAGCTAAGTTAATAATACTGCCAATTGCCAACTTTAATATAATTTTGGGTATGAACTGGTTAAGTAGACACGATGCTTCTATAAATTGCCAGAAGAAGAAAATTACCCTTGGCAGTGGAAGTCAATAAAAAACATTCATGGGTAAATTTAGTACTCAAGCTTCATAAATCAACGTGATGAAGGTTGAGAGGTTAGTCAGAAAAGGATGCGATGCATATCTAGTAGCAATGTTAGGGGAGAAGAAGGGAAATATTCATATCTTAGAAAACTGTATAGTATGTGAATTCTTTGATGTGTTCCCTCAAGACCTACCTGGTTTTCCTCCTATTAAAGAGGTGGAATTCGTAATAGAACTAATTCTAGAAATGTAGCTACTATCAAAAGTTCCTCATCGTATGGAGCCTAAGGAGCTCCAAGAATTGAACAATCAGCTTCAAGAGTTGCTTGAGAAAGGTCTCATTCAACCAAGTTCATCTCCTTGGGGAGCGCTAGTATTGTTCGTGAAGAATAAAGATGGATCAACGTGCATATGTATCGATTAATATGAGCTGAACAAGGTAACCATTAAGAATAAATACCCATTGCCATGAATCGATGATCTATTCGATCAACTATATATAGCTAAAGTGTTTTCCAAGATCAACCTGCGATCAAGCTATCATTAGTTAAGAGTTAAAGATTCTGATATAGAAAAGACAGCCATTAGAACTCGATATGGACATTATGAGTTTTTGGTAATATCTTTTGGTTTAACAAATTCACCATCCATCTTTATGGACTTAATGCAGCGTGTGCTGAAGGTCTATCTAGATAAATTTGTCATCATCTTCATCGATGATATTTTGATCAATTCAAAGAGTAAAGCAGATCATGAGAAATACTTAGGAATGGTGCTAGAAGAACTTTGAAACCACAAACTCTATGCTAAGTATTCCAAGTGCAAATTCTAGCTTGACTCAGTCACTTTTCTAGGTCATGTTGTAGATGCTCAAGGAATCAAAGTAGATCAATATAAAGTTATTGTTGTCCAAGATTGGTCACAGACAAAATCTGTGACTGATATCAGAAGCATTTTTTGGGACTAGCAGGCTATTACCGGAAGTTTGTTAAAGGCTTTTCTCAGATAGCGTATCCTCTAATAAAGTTGATTCAAAAGGCAGTACCGTTCATTTGGAGTCCTGAATGTGAGAATGCATTTCAGTAGCTAAGAGATGCTCTCTTCTGCCCCAGTACTTGCCATACCTAAGGAAGATCTCAACTACAGAGTCTATACAGATGCTTCTAGAATAGGCTTGGTATGTGTACTGATGCAGGAATGAAAGGTCATTGCTTATGCATCCTGCTAATTAAACCAACATGAAAAGAATTATCCTATCCATGATCTTGAATTAGCCACTGCAGTTTTTGCCTTAAAGATTTGGCGTCATTAAATTTATGGCATCGTCCAATGCTCCATTTTCGTCGATCATCAGAGTCTGAATTATATCTTCACTCAGTGCGAATTCAACTGTCGTCAGTGAAGATGGCTTGAGCTAATCAGCGATTATGATTTAAGTATATAAAATCATCCCAGCAAAGAAAATGTCACAGCTGATGCGCTCATGTTCTATGCTACACTATCTACTATTATACCTTCCAATTTATTAGCAGAAGAAATCTATAAGCTTGATATTAGACCGTCTGTGGTGCTATGCTAAGCATGATAATATCCATGAGTTCTGTAGCTCCCAACTTTCATCATGATGTCTCCATCTTGCAAACGAAAGATGAAGACTATCGGAAGTTCAAAATGGATATTGAAAGTGGCCGTCATTTTGATTTGCTCTTGTGAGGAAGTCTGATATATCACGGTGATCGCTTATGGATTCCCAAAACCATGCATCATAAAATATTAGTTGAAATCTACAATTCTAGGTACCAAGTCCATCTTGGCTATACCAAAATGTTTCAAGATCTAAAAAAGTTGTTCAGGTGGCTTATAATAAAGAAGAGTGTGGCAGAATTTGTTGCAAAATTCCCAGCTTGCAATCTGGTTAAAGTAGAACACCAAAGATCCGGAGGACTTCTCCATCCTCTATCAACTCCCAAATGGAAATGGTTTGACATTTCCATGGACATTGCAATGGGTTTACCCAAGTCAAGGTCCAGTATTCTATTTGGGTTATAGTTGATCGACTGACAAAATTGACACATTTTATTCTAATGTGTCAAACTGATTCTGTGGAGAAATTGGCTAAGATGTATATTAAGGAAATTGTCAGGCTTTATGGAATTCTAAGATCAATCGTATCTGATCATGATAGCAGATTTGCTTCCAAATTTTGGCAGGCTGTGCATCAAAACTTAGGGACTACTCTAGCTATGAGCATTGTCTTTCACCCACAGACTTATGGTCAAATTGAAAAAGTCAATCAGGTTCTGGAAGATTTCCTACATCTATGTTTTCTAGATTTCAGAGGTTTCTGAGAAGAGCATATTCTCTTAGTAGATTTCACTTATAATAATAGTTTCCAATCAAGTATTGGCATGGCTCCGTATGAAGCCCTATACCGAACAAAATATAGTATTCTATTAGCATGGTCTGAAACAGACAGTGTATAGTTATATAGTTCAGACTTAGTGGATGAAACAAATAAGATGGTGCAATTGATCCAATAACGAATTAAAGCAGCTCAAGGTTGTCCGAGTAAATATCATGATGCCCATTACTATTCTCTGGAATTCAATGTTGGAGATTTTTCATATCTCAAGCTAAGTCCGATGAAACGAGTATATCGTTTTGGTGTAGCTGGGAAGCTCAGTCATTGCTATGTTGGACCATTTGAACTATTAGAAAATATTGGCTTTACAACCTATATATTGAAACTCCCAGAGAACTTCTCTATAATTTACAATGTATTTCATATTTCATCACTACATAGATGACCTCATAATCCATCTCATTTAATTTAGCTCCCAGCAGTTTCTCTCCAACCAGACCTTTCTTATGTGGAGGAGCCTATTAAAATCTTAGCTCATGACTAGAAGTAGCTTAGAAATCACTCCATCCCTATGGTGAAGGTTCAATGGAGGAATCGCTCTCTTGAAGAATCAACTTGGGAAAAAGAAGTTGATATGCAAAGAAAATATCTAAGTCTCTTTGCAAATACAGGTACCTATAATTTTGAATCGTGTTCTTAAATTCACCATTCTTTTCCCTTCTTAGGATGATGTCGAGGACGATATCGTTCTTAGGTGAGGGAGACTAAAATAACCCTAGATTGTTACCTAGCTTAATATAAGCTTAATTATATCTTAATTATAGCTCTATTGTATTCAATATGTCATTTTAAGCTAACCCTAAAAGTTTGGGGTCAATTAGACCTCTCTAGGGAAAATTAGTCATTTGATCAATCTGAATACCCTAATTAAGACCAAAAATATTTTGACCTCGAAATTAAAATCTGATTATATTTTTGAATTCCTCACCCCCAAATTAGTTAGTGGTGAAAGTTTGGAAACTTTTGGAGGTTATTTAGGCATAAATTGAATTTAATTTAAATGGAGAAATTACAATTTATAGTTAAGCAAACAACTACAAGAGTAGATGAACAAAGGTTTTATTCGACAAATCATGTCACAATGAGGAGCCCCAGTGTTCTTTGTAAGGAAGAAAAATGGTTTGATGCGAATATGCATCGATTATCATGAACTTAACAAAGTAACCATTAAGAATAAGTCCCCTTTACCATGTATTGATGACCTATTTGATCAATTAGCTAGCTAATATATTTTTAAAGATAGATCTAAGATCAGGCTATCATTAATTACGAGTCAAAGAAGAAGATATTCTAAAAATAGCATTTAGAACTCGGTACGGGCATTATGAGTTCATGGTCATGTCATTTGGTCTATCCAATACTCCATATATCTTTATAAACTTGATGCAATGAATTCTTAGACCGTATTTGGAAAAATTTGTAATAGTATTCATTGATAATATTCAAATTTATACTAAGAGCAAGGAAGATTAAGAAGAACATCTAATAACTATTTTGGAAACTCTAAGGCATCATCAGCTATATGCCAAATATTCTAAATGTGAATGTAGGCTATATTATGTAGCTTTTTTAAGCCATGTAGTGGATTCCTAAGGAATCAAGGTCAATTAGAAAAAGATAAGCGCCATTCAAGAATAGCCCCAGCCAAAGACCGTGTTAGATATTCACAATTTTCTTGGTTTAGCAGGATATTATCAAAAATTTATTAAGGGATTTTTGTAAATAGGTGTACCTTTAAATTAACACAGAAAGCAATTCCACTCATTTGGAGTCAACAATATGATGAATATTTTTAATAGTTAAAACAAGCATTAACAATTACCCCAATACTAACTCTACCAAAAGAGACACAAAATTATCAGGTATATACTAATGCATCCATAATAGGGCTTGGATGTGTTCTCATGCAAGAGAAGAAGATAGTAGCATATGCATACAGGAAATTAAAGATTCATGAAAGGAACTACCCAGTGCATGACTTAGAAATAGCAGCAGTAGTATTTGCTTTAAATATATGGAGGCTCTAACTATATGGAGTGAGTTATTAAATTTTTACTGATCATCAAAGTTTAAAATATATTTTCACTTAGAAAGAGTTGAACTATCGACAAAGGCAATGGTTGGAATTGATCAACAACTATGACTTAGATATACATATCATCCTAGTAAAGCTAATGTCGTAGCTGATGCCCTCAATAGAAAAGAAAACCTAAATGCTATAATGGCAAGTTGATTAATGGAAGAATTCACAAAGTTAAGTATAAAACCTATTAATGGAAAGCAGTTAAATGATTTTCTTAAAAATAATATTACAGAGCCTATGTTCATGCAACACATAAGAATTGCCCAAGAGAATGATAAGAGATATTCCAAGCTAAAAGTAAATGTTAGAAATGGTCGCATAACAAACCTACATCTACAAAAATGAGTTTATATTTATCATAGAAAAAGTATTTGGATTCCAAATGATTCATACATTTGGAATCAAATTCTAACTAAAGCTCACAACTTAAGGTACACAATTAACCCTGGAAATAATAAAATACATAGAGATTTGAAAGGGTCCTTTTGGTGGCTTGAACTAAGGAAAGACATAGCTGAATATATCACTAGATGTCATGTCTACAGTTTAGTAAAGGCAGAATATCAAAGGCCAAGTTAATAATTATATCCATTAGATATCCTAAAGTGGAAATTATCAGATATTTCTATGTACTTTGTGATGGAATTACTTAGAAGTTGTACTAGAGTATATGTGATTTGGGTAATTCAAGAATGTTTAATGAAATCAGCATACTTTCTTTCGATTAAGCAAACATATTTGATAGAAAAGTTGGTTAAGTTATATATTAAATAAATAATCAAGCTTCATAAAATCCCAAAAACTATTATCTCAGATCGTAATGGCAGATTTACCTCCCATTTTTAGAAGGCAGCACATCAAGATTTGGGGACAGTATTGGCTATGAGTACAACCTTTCACCCTTAAATATATGGTTAAATAGAAAAGGTAAATCAAGTACTTAAGAAAATTCTTCATTTAAGCATATTAAACTTTGGTGGTAGTTAGGAAGATCACTTTTCATTAGTGGAGTTTACATACAACAATAGTTACCAGTATTGTATTGGAATGGCCCCTTATGAAGCTTTGTATGGCAGAAAGTGTAATATGTCATTGGCCTGGACCAAAGTAGGAGATGTTCAGTTATACGGATTTGATCTAGTTGAGGAGACTTATAAGAAAATTCATCTAATAGATAGTAGGATTATTGCAGCTCAAGATCGACCAAAGAATTATAATGATGCTAAACATTGAATGCTATAATTTCAAATTGGAGGTATGTCATATCTAAAAGTGAGCTCAATGAAAGGCATATATCATTTTGGCATGGTCGATAAGTTAAGCTCAAGATATGTTGAACCCTTTGAAGTATTAGAGCGGGTTGGAAATTTTGTATACAAGTTAAAAGTTCAAGAGGATTTGGCAGCAATACATGTATCTTCCCTTCGTAAGAGCTTACAAAAACAATCCCAGCGACTATCCATACTTTCCGTTGAAATTTAGCCAGACTTATCATGCATAGAAGAATCTATCAAAATTATAGGTCGAGACAATTGTCAACTAAGAAATCAAAGCATACCCATGATAAAAATTCAGTGGAAAAATCATAGTGCCAAAGAAGCTACCTGGGAAAGAAAAATACTATGCGAAAAAAGTATCATAAACTATTTAAGAACCAAGGTAAATTTGATCTTGTTATTTTCTTTTAAACTTTAATAAAATATCTGATGTCGAGGACAACATCATTTAAGTATGGAAGTCTGTAACAACCCAAGTCATTATTAGGATATTATGACTAAACTTGACTCAAAATTTAGGATTCCAATTGACTTCAAAATTAGGGTAAACTAAGAATATCATTGGATATAGTATATTTTTGTGATCATAATGCCTAAATTTGAGAGCGATCCGAATAACAAATACTCGTGAATTAATTTCTGAATTATTTAAACTAAGAAAATTGAGAAAATTAAATACAAGTTCAAATTCAACAATTTTAGTGTGTTGGATTAAAAATATTATAAAAACTGTTACACAAAAAATTTTCTCAAATTTTGAGCTTCAGATTTACCATAATTAATTTTTAAAGTTTTTATCTTCAAAAATTAATAAAAAATAAAATATTGATCCAAAATTAAAAATTTTGCGCTAGTGTATTTTTTTTATCAAGAAACACCTCGTGTCAAGTTTCATTATTTTCTAAAAAAAAAGGAATAGATAGAAAGAGAAGAGAGAAAAGAGATAAGAATGAGGTAGAGAAAGTTAAATTGAACACTCAAAGTAATTATAAGAAAATGATAGATTTATTTTCATCCAAATAATGGATAAGAGAGAAAATAATAAATAAATAAATTAATTAATTAAAAAAATTCTATAAACCTCTCCGCTCATCCTCCCCCACTCCCATATTTTCACTTCTCCCCTCCCTCACTCCCATCTTCTTTCCCCCTCCACTCCTCCGTCCACCACCGATTCCCCCCGCGATTTTCGATAAAATCTCATCAACACTAAGATAGAATAAGAAATGAAAAATAGAAGAAACATTTTTTATTATTTTCATTTTTTCTTCTTCTTTTAATAATAATAATAATAATAATAATATTAATGTTGTTATTATTATATTTCCATTTATGCAAATTTTCTTTTTTTTTAATATATGTATATATTTCATAATTTATGCAACTTTTATTTATGTCATTTTTTTTTTCTATATATGTATATATTTTCTAATTTCTACAACTTTCATTTCTATCTTTTTTTTCCATATATGTATATATTTCCTAATTTCTATAACTTTCATTTTTATTATTTTTTTTTCTATATATATATATTTCCTAATTTCTGTTATTTTCTTATTTTTCTATATATGTATAGATTTTCTAATTTTTGCAATTTTCATTTCTCTCATTTTCTTTTTTTATATATATGCATATATTTTTTTAATTTATGAAACTTTCATTTTAGTCATTTTTTATTCCCATATATATATATATATATATATATTTAATTTCTGCAACTTTTATTTCTATCATTTTAGATAATTGCAAGCATATTATAATTAAATATCATATTTTATTTGTATATATTTTTCATATAGAATCTTGCCACTTATAATTATATGTAGATTTTGATATCCTATATATCTTACTTAGACCTTTATTTAATTAAATATATATTTTTTTCTTTTTATTGGTTTGCCTTATCATATATATATATATATATATCATATATATATATATATGGCAGTTTAGGAATAATCTTTGAATCAAGTTCTTGAGAAGGAGCTGATGTATGATTGAGCAACTTAGAAGTTGATTTTTTTAAAGTTTTAAAATTTTTGCTTAGTGTGTAATAGATTTTGTAAGACAGTTTATATCTTTGCAATGAATATATTTATTTTATTAATTTGGTATTTATGAATGTTGTAATGAATGTAGAAGTGGCTATTTTATATACTTATAAATACACTATTATAATAAACTCTGATATGATTATAGGGAGTGAGCACCTAAAGTTGGATTGGGTATGCTGACTTAGTGGCAGGTCGCACAGTAGTAGATGCCCTTAGCCGTCATGCTACTCACAGTGCCATGGTCATAGAAAGCCCAATTGAAGAAGCATTATGTGACCTAAACATTGTACCCATGCATGGTGATATGCTGAGCATCATATTAATTCAGAGCACTTTGGAACCCACCTTTCACAGAGATGTCATCACCTCTTAAACTAAGGATGAAGACTATCTAAAATTTAAGGCCAAAATTGAATGTGGTAATTGCCATGATCTACAGCTGTATGGAAAGGTAATCTATCAAGAAAACCATCTCTAGATTCCCAAATCATTACATTAGGAGATCCTCATCAAAGGTCATAATTTAGTATATTAAGTCTATCCAGGAAGTATGAAAATGTACCAGAATTTGAAGCAATCATTCTGGTGGCTTGGTGTGAAAAGAAGTGTGGCAAAATTTATGGCAAAATGTCATGCATGTAACCTTATCAAAGTCAAACACCAAAGTCCTAGAGGACTCCTTCATCCTCTAGCAATCCCTGAATGGAAATAGTTTGATATATCTATGGATTTTATCATGGGTTTGCCTAAGCCAAGATCCGGATTTAATTATATCTGGGTAATGGTCGATCGCTTAACCAAGTCATCTCATTTTATTCCTATGCGTCAAACTGATTCGGTGGAAAAGTTGTCATAGATATACATCAAGGAAATCATCAGACTCCACGGTATTCTAAAATCGATAGGTTTGGATCATGACAACATATAAACATTTAAGTTCTGGCAAGCGATACATCAAAACCTGGGAACCACCCCAACCATAAGTACCACATTCCATCCTCAAACAGATAGATAGACAGAATGTGTCAATCAGGTTCTTGTAGACCTCCAGTGATTATATACTTTGGATTTCGGTAATATATGGGAAAGCAACATTCTTCTTGTAGTGTTTGCTTATAATAATAGTTATCAAGCAAGTATCAGCAAGGCACCATATGAAGCCTTGTATGGCAGAAAGTGCGGCACTCCACTTGCATGGTCTAAAACTGGCAGTGTTCAACTTTTTGGATTTGATCTAGTGGATGAAATGAATAGAAAGGTGCAGCTAATTCAGCAAAGAATTAGAGCTGCGCAAGATTGCCAAAGTAAATATCACGATGCTCATCATTGTCCCTTGAATTTCAATGTTGGAGATTTTGCGTACCTTAAAGTCAGCCCAATGAAGGGTGTTTTTAGTTTCAGTGTGGCTATAAAGCTTAGTTTCTGCTATGTCGGACCTTTCAAAGTAGCCACGAAGGTAGGCTCTGCATCCTACAGGTTAAAGCTCCCCAATGATTTCTCTACAACACACAACATTTTTCATATCTCATCATTACAACAATGTCTTCATGATCCTTCAGATCTAGTACAACTTCCAGTAGTTTCTCTTCAGTAGAACTTTTTATATGTGAAAGATCCCATCAAAATCTTAGCCTGCAATCAATAGCAGCTAAGGAATCGCTCTATCCCCATGGTGAAAGCTCAATGGAGGCATTGCTCTCTCAAAGAATTCACTTGAGAGAAAGAGGCTGATATGTAGTAGAAATATCCTAGTCACTTTATAAATCCAGGTACTCATAATTTCTAAGTTCTATTCTTAAACCTTTTCATCTTCTTTTTCCTTTCTTAGGATGATGTTGGGGATGACATCATTTTTAAGTGGGAGAGTCTGTAATAATTATATGTTGTTACCAAGCTTAACCAAAGCTTAATCACATATTGAAACTTAATCCATGGGATTCATAAGATCATTAGGAGCTAACCTAAAATTTTGGGGACCTCATTAAGATAATTTGGTAATTTTGTCAAATTAGGAACCTTAAAAAATAGATTAAATATTTTGATCTCCAAACAAAATTTTGATTGTATTTTTAAATTCATTACCCCAAAATTAGCTAGGAGTGCAAGTTTAAGAATTTTTGGAGGTCATTTAGCATTATTAAATTTATTTTATGTGGGAAAATTACATAAAATGGTTTAAAATAATTCATAAGTACACAAGTAACCCCCAATGATCGCCAAAGGTCAAGGATCCACTATACGGATCACGGGTGATCCGCTGCGCAGCCGTGCCATCCGATCACCGGGCCTTCATAATCCAATAACCCGAATAAGATCCGAGCCACGGACACTCAGGCGATCCTGCGATACTGATCATCACAGATTGAGTCGCTAGGATTCGATTAATCCGAACCGTTCTACAATTCTGATTGACTAATCAGAAGGCTGCGGCAAGTCCCGCTACTGTAGACCTTTGTGCTCACTCGACACGTATTTCTGATAGGGAAATCCCCATACACCAACTGCCAGGCCTGTCCCCCACACTTCCCAACCACTTCACCAAACTGTTTGGCCTTTTCCATTCCTAGTGAGGCACTAAGGATCGGAGCTTGAAGCTCGAGCAATCTCCATTGGGATTATTAAGAACTAAGCTTCAACCCAAGCTCTCGGGCCGAGCCAGCCTCTATTCCCACCCTAGCACAACCCCTTTGAAGCTATAAATAGCCTTGATGAGTCCAAAATTTATTGCATAATAAAATAGAAAAACATACAAATCTTTCTTTAAAATAGCATGCTTTGATATGATTTTAAACAATTTTAGGGAAAACAAGACAAAAAGGCAAATTTGGATTAGAAGGTGGAATTCTAGGCAAAAACTGCTGCAGCGCGCTGCAGCGGAAGAAGGAGAACTGAGGATCCTAGGAGCACTTTTGCAAGCCTGGAAGAAAAACCGCTATAGCACGCCACATCGAGACAAACCCAAGAGCTTAGCACTGCAGCGCGCTGCAGCAGGTCAAACTCGAGAGCTCAGCACTGCCATGCACCGCAGCAGGACTATTCAATTCCAGAATTAGCGTTCATCCGGAAGCCCTTGCTCTGGCGTACCGCAGCGGTCTCAAGCCCGAGACATTGGAGCTAGCACATGCTGTAGAGAAACTAAACTTAGAGCTCGGTACTACTGCGCACCACAATGAATCAACGGGAAAACAATTTAGATAGAAAAGTATAAAGCTACCCGCTATCGCGCTGCTGCGAAATCCAACCTAGAGCTTGGCGCTGCCGCACGCCGCAGTGGGTATTCAGTTGAACTCTATTTTGGAGCAAAATTGCTGCAGCGTGCCCAAGCGCGCTGCAGCGCCAAATGTAGAATTACCGAATCCAGACCATTTATGACAGCATAGAGAAGGCCAGAAAATCAAACCAGTGGCCTTCCCCGGCTGTTTAGAAATTGAAATCACATTTAGTTCTGTTATATCCCAAGGGAATAAAGGAATATAATTTTTGGCTTGCCATTAATTCAAGGAAGAGAAAGAGATGGAAAAATTGATGCCAAGGGGCTAAGGAACTCACTATAAAAACTACCATTTGAGACTAAGGCATGGTTCCAAAATTTAACACTCATTGACCTGAAATTATAAGCTGTTGTGAGAACAAGAAGGAGACCTCACCAGGGAAGAAGAAAATATCCATTCAAAGGAAAGAAAGGAGACCACACCAAGGAATTAGAGGAGAAGAAGAGAAAAGGCAAAGGGAGAAAATCTAGTGAACACCAATGGCAGTTCCTATTATTCCTCTAAACTTATCTTCTGATTTTTCTTTAGTTTAAACCATGAAAAGTTCAGTTTCTTGCATGTAATTTCCTACAATTCTATTATAATGGAGAGCTAAGCCCTCCTTGGAGATGGTTGGGCAGTAATCATGTGATGAGTAGGGGATGTAAGAGGTGATGTATGTAAATTATTACAATAAATGAAACTAAGTTTAATTATCTATCTATATTCTGTGCTTAAGAATAAATGCTGGGAATGCTTGCAAAATCTATAATGGAATAAAATTTGTTTATTAAATGAATAATTGCTAAGTCATCTAAATAGTCAAAATCTAGAGGGAATGCATATAAAGGTCCTCACCGTGATGCAATGTCACTGAGCGAGGAGTTTTGTGTAAAACACCTCAGGTTTTGAATGGAAGAAATGACTTAGTAAAATAATCATCTTGAGCTCAAAAACTCTCAATTGGTCGTAAGCATCAGTACGTGTGCAGTTTGAGCTAGTGCTATATGACAAGCTCTTGAGCCTAACTGCATCACTCCTTGAGCTCAGCCGAGAGGTTGACGCATGTGAGCCAAGAGCCACCAATCAAGCTCTGCGACTCAGCAAATGTTGAAGGAAGAAGAGGGCATCGAGTACCCATGGATGAGGTGACATAATCCATGTGGTTCGATGAATCTGCTTCCTTAGCTAAACTGAGTATTATGCGTAAAAAGCTAATTAGTGGAAATTAATGCTTGTGAGATTACAGAACTAAAATATTATTTTTGATAACCTAGACATAGAAATTCTAAAGTAAACTTAAAAGTAATCTCATAAGAATCTATGTGTTGACGTTGAACCCTAGTATGTTCACCTTGAGCACTCGATTTGAACCTGTCGGAATTAGAGGACCAATCTAAGGAACATAATATTCACTTGATTAATTGGCATGATAAAAAGCACCCATAATTTGCATGAGTTAAAAACAACATCTGTCCCTAACAAATCACATAATAAAAACCCAACTCTCCTTCCTTAAGCAAATAATATCTTAATTTGAGTTTCTTGCATTACTTAATCAGGAACCACTCAACACAAAAAAATATATTATCTAGACATTATTGAAAGTAGGTATAACTTAGTAACAAAATCACCATTCCCTGAAGACAATAAAATCTAGAACTTTCCATTCAATTATTACTTCAAACCATTCACACTTGCGTGCAAGCGCAGACATATATTTGGGGTCTGTCAAGTCTCAGGGCTTATTCCTTAAGTTTTTGCTAGTCAATTGGCTCCAATTTAAGCTTTCCTCAATTCATTCGCTCCCTACTATCACGAGCTTCCCCTGCATCCCCAGCATTTGGCCAGTGGAATGTGCAGAGTGCACACTCAAAATTTGGGTCCCCTAGCTGCTTCCTAAAACTCAACCAGCTCCTGGAAGCCCTCCATTAATTAAGCTGAGCCTGTAACCTATCAAACCAGGTATCTCCTTCTTTGTGCTAAGTCGAGTGGGCTTAACATCCCTTCAATTTGATTCCTAGTTGTATGCCTAGGCCAAACAAACCCAATGCACATGCTTCTAAGGTTATGGTGAGCCCCGATCGATCGAGCTGAGATTTCTTCAAAAGGCTTGGTCTGAGTAAGGACCTAGCATCTAGGTGCACTATGTGCTTCGTAACCATGTGGGTTTGATCCGTCTCACCTCTCTAAAGGTGTAAATATTGAGCCCAGGCAATTTAATGGGCTCCGTGGGGAGTATTTGATCCCCATAGTAAATCCTAAAAGAAGAAGGCCTCAAGTGAGTAAAGACCGGATAGAGGGCTTCTTGGTGCGTTTGACGCGCCTTGGCCTCCTAATCGTGTGGCAATTGGGTTTGGGCCGTGGCGTGGTCGGAGTACCCAGCATATTGGCTCAAACCCTAACCCTAAAATCCCTAAACATCAGGGAAGATGGGAGGAAGATGAAGCACTGTGCAGGTCAAGCCGACCTGTGACCCATGGGGTGCAACAGTAACGAGCCGTCGAGCCCGGCCAACCCACGTCCTTTGTAATTGGGCCAACTCTGTTATAAATAAAAAGGAATTATTGAATTTATTTTCCTTAAGAAAAATAAATCAAAAAAGTCAAATTTAAATAAAAACATTCAGAATGTTTTATTTAAACAACTTTCTAAATACTTATCCAAACCATATAAAATTATATACTATTTTGTTTAGAAAAATGTGATTAAGAATATACAAAAGTATTTGAGTTTTTGTGACTTAATTTCTTAATTTTGCCTAATTATTACAATAGCTTAATTAGTTAATATTAGCATGATTAATCACCCAAACTTTATGATTATGGTTTTAATTAGTCACTTAGGTTTTATAGAATGCATGTGCCAAGTAGGATAAATTTATGATTAATACTTTACTAATTATGCCCTAATCAATATTTTGCATGATTAGTGAATATTAGGGTTTGTGTAATTCCAAATTTGCATATCTTGGCCTCTGATTGATCACATGTTTAGGTAGAATTTGATTGCAAGTATGAAGTAATTTTGATTTCTATTTTTGCTAATATATGATAAATCCTTAAGACTTGATTAGTGATTAATTTGCACTTAATGTTCTCTAATTTGGCTAATTGAACTTATATGTGCTTCTTATACAGTAGTATGTAGGTTAGAGAATCTGCTTTCTAATTTGGGTATTTGGATTTCTTAAATTGCCGTAATTAGGGTGAAAACCCTAATTAGCTTAATAAGAGTAATTAAATTAATCAAGATAAAACCTATTGCTGATTGGAACCTTAATGATTGATAAATGAATTAATTACACTATTTGCATGAATATCCTTAATTATGTCATAATTGGTTTCAAACCTAATTTGACTTGATAAATCTTAAAAGTAACTTAAACTAAAAATTGAAAACATGAATTTTGCATCCAATAATTTGCATGAAATCTATTAATACTTGTTGATTTGATTTTGTCTCTAGCTAGTAAATTAGAAAGGATTAAACTTGTGAATAGCTCTTGTGATTAATTATATTGATTTAATCTTAAGATCTTTGATTTCTCTTAAGTAAAATAATTAGCATAATTTGATCCTTAAAACAAGATTAATTTGTAAAATAATCAACTTTTAATTATTTATATGATTTTTACCCCATAATTGGTGTGTTGGATTGAATTATAAATGAAAGTTCTGCATACTTGATTGTTCCATCTAGACATTATGATTGAACTTGTGACTATACATGGAGCTTCATCATCTTAGAAAATTGCTTATAATTTAAATATGATGATTAGTAACTTTTAATATTATAGTAATAAGATAGTTCTAAATTTAAGTGAATATTTTATCCTTAAGTAGAACTCCTTTGAGGTAGGGATGCCTTATTTGTCTTATTTTGAGGTAGGACCTTAGATGAACCTTAACAACCATAGATGATTGTCCATAAACCTTATGGTAGAATAACCTAATAAGACTAGATTGGGATTAGCTCTTATGGTAATATCCTAAGTTGAGTGGCTTTTATGTTATAACCTTAAAGCCTTTTGTCAGACTCAACACAATGGAGTAAGGATTTATTAGCTTGTTACTCTATGACAGTAAATAGATTGTTAGGATGAGAACTTTAGTATTATCATATGTAGATTATAGTGCATATCCATTGAATAGATTTATTCAATAGAATATGAAAATTTGTTGAGTTATATTGAATAGAACTGTAGAGTCTCAGTCTTATACTTGGTAGTCGGATAAGTATAGTTTAGTTCAAGATTAACATTCCAAGTCTAAAGTGAAAGTGGGTTATAGGTTGGGCATTTAATAGCATAGTTTGAGAGAATAAACTGTAAAAAGATTATATCCCTTATCCTTGTGCACGTCGATAAGTGCAGTTAAACAAACTAAATATTTAAAGTCACCCTTCCTTGGACACAATGTATATGCATATGTAGTCTTAACATGTTTTAAATTTAGAATATGAAATATATGCTGAATTCAGTGAAACCAAGGTAGACTGATGTAGTTCATTTTGTTAAATTTTGATTTGGCAGGCAAATGGATATTTACTTGGTTTTGATTATTTTCTAGCTTTAATATTTTAAAAGCATACTATTATTAAAGCCTTGGTATATCATGAATCCCATAAGCATATCATCATATTAGCTTAACATTGTGGTCACCTAAGATCTGTTAGTAGAGCGTTGTGCTCACCTAGGATTGTTAGCAGAGCATTGTACTTATTAAGGATCCATGGGGTGTCATATGATATTAAGGTTATGCACATTTGAGGCATAATATTCTGTGATATGTTCAAATACGTATATATATTAAGTGACATACAACACAGTTTTATTTAGTATTTTATTCAGTTCCAGTTCCATTATGGAATAATGTTTTCAGCACCTTGTCTCTTAGTTATAATTTTACTTTACTCTTAGTTTTGTTCAGTGTTATACTTTTCAGTTATTTCAATGCTTTTTTGCAGCATTGCTTTGTACTTAAATTTTAATCTTTTAAAACTATAAAGGTATGTAATAGCTTTTGATGTATTAGACTTATTTTCTAACACAATATACTTTTCTTCTTTTCTTTTGGCATCTTGAGATTTGTTAATTTGTCAAATCCAGAGCAGTTTGTGGAGCAGGCTTTAGAGGCTTCCCAAGAGATCTAAGAGGAGTTTGTTGAGAACTAGTTAGCTCAATTTCTTAATTACTTATTTAGTTTACTTCTATTGTGAGTTCAGAGATATTTACTATCTTTTTATTTTGGTTTGTAATAACTTAATTCTTGATGTATTTTCTCATTCTTTTTTGAGATGAATATTTTCTTACTTAGCTTCTATGATGAATAATCTTACAAATATTATAACTTCCACTCGGTTATTAATATAACTTATATTTAGTATTATGATGTGATTAGCATGTAGTGATGCTAATACTTATATATATATATATATATATATATATTGAATTCTTATTAAACTACTTCTCATGAATCTAATGTATGTAAGTACATTATTTAATACTTAAGATAAGAATTTCACACTCTTAAGGCTTAGTCCTCAGCTCTACTTTGGGTAGAGCTTTAGCAGTCTCAGCAGCATTCAGATAAGTTCAGCAGTCCTTCCCGAGTAACACATCATTTCACAGCCAATCATTTTATTTTTAACATCTTAGTTGTGCATGGTGATGGAATAGGGCGTTACAAGGGGTGTGTTGACCATTGTTGCAATTGAGGATTTGAAATTGAATAAAATGAATGTCAAAACTACATTCTTTTACGGAGAGCTGGAGGAGAAACTATACATAAAACAACTTGAAGGGTACATGGCTCAAGAGAAAGGAAAACCTAAGCTAGTGTGCAAGCTCAAGAAGAGGTACAAAAGAGTTTTGATAGGTTCATGTCAGAATCAGGGTATAAAAAATGCTAGGCAGATCTTTGTTGTTATATAAAACAATGTAAGTCCCCTTATATTATTTCACTACTATATGTGGATGATATGTTGATTGCAGGATCAAACTTGGAGGAGATAAGGATGTTGAAAGAGCTGATGTTAAAGCTGTTTGACATGAAAGAATTGGGGCTGGCCTAACAGATTCTTGGGATAAGAATCACTAGAGAAAGAAGTGTAGAAATTCTAAAGCTATCTCAAAAAGACTATGTTGAAAAGGTGCTAAAAATATTCAACATGAGCAAGGCAAAATTATTGAGCACTCCCTAGCAAGTCACTTTAGCTTATGGAAGGAATAGATGCCAAAGTTTGAAGTGGAGAAGGAACACATGCTGAAAGTTCCTTATGGTTTAGCTATTAGAAGCTTAATGTACGTGATGATATACACAAGATCGGATATTTCCCATGCAGTGAAAGTGGTTAGCAGATTCATAGGAAATAAATGGAAGCATCATTGGGATATGATAAAGTGGATTTTAAGGTATTTAAGAGGTACAACAAGCAAAGCTCTATGATTGGAAGATCTGACATTATTTTACAAGTCTATGTAGACTCAGATATTGTAGCAAATGTTGATAGCTGTAGAAGCACAACTAGATATGTGTATACGTTCGGAAGTGTATGGTTAGATAGATCTCTAGGCTATAAAACATTATAGTTCTATCTACCACGGAGGCGGAATACGTTGCCATTACTAAGGCAAGTAAGGAGATGATCTGGTTGAAGGATTTTATGGCAGAATTGGGCAAGGAGTAGGAGGATGTGAAGATTTACAGTGATAGTATGAGCGCAATTCATGAAGCATTTTATGCTAGGACAAAGCAAACATAGCTTCAATACAATTTTATCATAACACTGTTGGAAGAAGGACAGCTAGGATTGGAGAAGATTTACACTTCTAAGAATTCCACTGATATGCTTATAAAAGGAGTAATCGTGGATAAGCTGAAGTTATGTACTACTTTAGTTGGCCTCAGTACGTGACAAGAGGGTTGAGGTGAGGCACACCATGTTCTTGACAGAGATTGAAGAAGATAATGAAGAATTAAATATTGAAGAAGGTGATGCCAAAAGTTCTCCAAGTGGGATATTGTTATATTGTGGAGACTATTTAGTTCATCATAAAGATGTTAATGGTGATCTGGTGAGCTTTCGAGAGGTTTCGAGGCTATTCAAAACAAAGTGTGAAGTTCAGCAACATCATAGGTGCTGTAGCATGCTGCAGCACATTGCAACGGAGTCAGGCGCTGCAATGCGCCACAGCGAAAGAAGGCATTGTAGCATGCCCTAGTGGAAATCATTCTGATAAGCGAGAGCTATGTCACACTGTAGCGGCAAGCAACAGAGACCAGGGCGCTATAGGGTCCTCTGGTGCCTGGCTACCTGAAGCCTAGATGCTACGGTGCATTGTAACGCTTTGTGGAATTCTACTCCGGTTTAAATTTTGACAAAAGTAAATTGAGGGGTATTTGAACCATTTGGGGTCCAAAATAAAGCTGGATATTTGAGGGAACAAGTTAGAGGAGTTTTCAAGGTGTTTACATTTCAGTTTGTGAGGCTTTGGCTGGTGTGGGAGGTGATTCTAAGGAACCTTAAGGGAGAGCTATTGTGCAATGGAGCACTTGCATGTTGGAGAAGACACTTCAAGTGATGGCTACTACTTATTCCCTTTATCCAAGAATAAGAGCAGTGTTTCTTAATAAGGTTAAGCTCTTTGTGACTCTGTACTCTTCAAGATTCATAGTGGAATTTTTCTGTGTGGTGTGGCTCTATAATTTTTCCTATTCTTGGGTTTTCCAAATAAATCTTTGTGTTTGGATGTTTGTATGCTTGTGCATGTATATGTGATGTAATCTATTGATTGTGTATTTGTTATTTTATCATATTATTTGGTAACCATCAACTCAATCCCGGTCCTCAATCGAGTGCACACTAAATTGCTTTCACTGCGGTGTGCTTGGTGAAACTTTGTATTACCAACACTAACTCAATAGGAAATTCTACTTCTCTTGCTAGAGGTAAACCAGACAAATTTTCAGGGAATACATCGGCAAAATCGCTCACTAATTTACATTCAACGAGAGGAATGCTCTCCTTAGATTCACCCATCATGGTGACAAGAAAGGCATCACAACCTTTACTAATCAACTTCTCAACTTTAATAACATTGATTAGAGATGCTTGAGTGGTAATATTTTCTATAAGTGTTTCAAGCTTTCTAAGGCAAAAAAGCGTGACCTTCTTCTTAGGGTTAATGAGCTCTAATTATAGTATAAACCCTTTGATGAGCCACATATCTATAGTCATTTTTATATTTAAAATGCATTATTTTTTTGAAACTAGTCGTAATTATAGTGTGTTATATTACCATTGCAGCATGGAAGTGATTAGATTACAAAAACGATGGAAGTTGATGAAAATAGAGAATTCTTCTCCACAGCACGCCCTAACAAGCATCAAATACTTTTTCAAACATAGAGCCCAGCGCGTCACAGCACATTCTAGCACTCTGGCACACCACAGTGCATTTCAATATTTCAAAATACAAAGAGGCATACGCTACTGCGCATCGCAATGGATCGAGCATAAGAAGTCCGCACTACAGCACACCGCAACATGTTTCAGACCGAAAGCAAGGTGCTACCACGTGCTATAGCAGGACCGAACCCAAGAGGTCTGCGTTACAGCACACCGTAGTGAGCTGTAACATTTCACAAATAGAGAGCGTAACGCTACAAGGGCCCCAATGACCCAAGACAGAGAGCTCAGAATTATAGCACGCTACAGCGCCTGACGCATAGTGAGCGCGACACTACTGCGTGCCATAGCGTCCGCTGTAACATTTCTCTATGACAAGCATTCAAATCGGCATTAGGAAGGCCACTGCACATAACTTTTTCTTTTGCCACAGCCAAAATTGATTGTAGCACATTTAAGACTTCTCATTTCCAACAGAATAAAAGAATAAAACATAAATAAAACTCAATTCTCAATGAATTGTAAAGGTTGGTTGCATAAATACTGAATAAGAAGAGCCTCATGCATGATTGCAGTAAAGACAGTCTGTCATTACTCTATTAGATCATTTCACTCCTTACTACTCTAGTAAATTATTTTTAATCCAGTAACTAATTTGGTAATTTTATTTTATTATTTTATATTTTAGTATTTCTCATGTGATCATTTATTGAAATTGTTCAATTAAGAGTAATGATCAAAATTAGTGATTTAATAATTGAATTGATCGATCTAAGAATTTACTCTTCCAAAAATCTAAATTGAAAACAAAATTCTAATTCAGTGCATCAAAAGTTTTGGATTAGTGATAGATGTTTAACTAAATTTTTTAACTAAACATAGTAAGGTAAGAAATTTGAAAAACTAACCAACATAAACTCTTGACTTAATTCAAATGACAAAATAAACTAAGTGTGGGGGAGTAAAGATTGCAAAAAAAGAAAAAAAGAGAAATGATTGCAAAAAAAGAAAAAAAGAGAAATGGAACTAATGGTTGCTTAATTCAGCATATTAAAAAAAATATGGGATAAAGAAAAATGTTTCTCTCATAAAATATAAATGGGATGAATAAAAAAATATCTCACAATAAGAAAAGACTTGCATCTTATAAAAAGAAGCATGTATGGCACATAAAAATCTCAAGTATGACCATTGAACCTATTATCTTGTATTCAACAAAGGTTCTCTCAAACTATGTTTATAGTAATCATGAAGTTAAGAAAGAGTGGTGGAGGTTAGCAAAAAATAAGTCTAACTAAAAATCTGAAATGCTTGCTTAAATTTATATATCTAGCATTGATCAAGAAAAGAACTAATGACTTAATTTTGAAGAATTAATCTAAAGCCATCAAATTAGAGTAATACTAATTCTCAATCATTTAACTCAATTTCTAAAAAAAAAAGTAGTTTGATTGCTTGCTCGAGGATAAACAAGAATTTAAGTGTGGAGGTGTGATGAGCCCCATATCTATAATCACTTTCGTGTTTAAAATGCATGATTTTTTTAAAATCAGTCGTTATTCTAGTGTGTTTTATTACCATTACTGCGAAGTGATCAGATTTATAAAAAGTTGGAAATAGATGAAAATGGAGAATTTTGCGCATTACAACACGCCACAACGCATCTCAAAGATTTATCCAAACAGAAAGCTCAGCGCTCCAGCGTGCCGCAACGCATTCTGGCGCTACAGCGCACCGCAGCGCATTTCAACATTTCAAAAGACAAAGAGGCAGGCACCACCGCACGCCGCAGTAGATCGAACCCAAGAGGTTCACACTACAATGCACCGCAGGGCGTTTTAGACCAAAAGAAAGGCACTCCCGTGCACTGCAGCGGACAGAACCCAAGAGGTCCGCGCTATAGTGTGCCACAACGCACTGTAATATTTTACAAACAGAGAGCGTAGCACTACAACATGTCGTAGAGGACCCAAGATAGAGAGCTCGATGCTCCAGCGCACTGCAACACCCGTTACATTATGAATGCGATGCTACTGGACGCCATAGCGCCCGCTGTAATTTTTCTCTGTGATAAGCATTCAAATCAGCATTACGAAGGCTAACAGACAACTTTTCCCTTTCCCACAACAAATATTAATTGCAACACATTTAAGACTTCTCATTTTCAAAAAAAATAAAAGAATAAAATATAAATGAAACTCAATTCTTAAGGAATGGGAAAGGTTGGCGGCATAAATGCTGAAGAGAAAATATAAGGGATATAAAAGCAAAGATGTAATACTAAACAAGGGTTCAAAAAACTTTCAGTTCAAGAGTTCCTTGCCCTAGAGACTGCTGTAGGTAACAAAGAAGAGGAGAGCCCTTTCCCAATAAAGAAGAATATTGCAATAGAAGAAGAAGAAAAAGCACATAAAGCAAAAGAGAAAAGGAGATCCAAGCTAGATAGAGACTCAGGCGAATGTCACTGTTGTTCCCTAGTATTGTACCTTACTCCTTTGATTTTCCTATAAAAGCCATGCAAAGGCTTCTTATTTCTTGTAGCTTTCATTGCATTTATAGTTTAATGGCAATCTAAACCTTCCTTGGGGAGGGTTGGGCATTAAGAATGTAAGGATGTAAGGATGTGATGTCGCATTCTCTTCTTTATAAATGAATGTCATTTAGTTAATCTTGTTCACTTATTTTGAATGAACAAATTGGGAATTCTTGTTTGTAATGTAAAAATGTATGTATGAAATACTTTAATAGTGAAAACTCCATTGTGCTCATAGATCACTTAGACTTAAGGCAGTGCACTACGGAGCATTGACACTGCGAATGTCTATGACAACATTCATTATTTGAAAACAGGTCATGCACAACCTTAAGATTAAGTTGATCATTTAAGCCGTCGATGTCATTAACAACCCTCTGAGCTCCATAGCTCATGCTTGATTTATACGAGGTTAGAGTACACGTTAAGCTTATGGCTAAGTGAAAAGATCTATTGAGCATCAGTAGCACATGACCTTAGCTAAGTTAAAAAGTTGATGCATGTGAGTCGAGATCCATTAATAGAGCTCCATAGCTCAATTCAAGTTTACGTGAGGTCTTAGAGCATTAAGCACTATAGAGTGATGTGACATAAACCCATGTATCCTAATAGCTCAATTCCTTAGCTAAACTTAGAATTGACGTATGTGAGCCATTAATGGAATCATGTTCATGTGATGCTAAACCAATTACTAATTTCATAACTTAGATGTAGGGGATGAACTCACTTAATAAAGATCACATGAACGTCTAACTGCCAATATTGAACGTTCTTGTGCTCATTTTAGAGCACTAGACAAGACTTATAACATTTAGGGAACTCCTTATAAAAGACTAAGTCTCTTGATTATTAATTAATGAATAAATCATTTACTTGACATAATACTGAGAAGAATAGTATTAACTTGAAACTTTATTGAATTGCATGCCAAAACCCAACTCTCCTTATTTTAACCAAATAGTATTTTCTACACTAAGAAAATCAAATCTAAAATTCATAACCACAAATAACCACTATTTTATATTTAAACATCAGTGAAATTAAATAAACTATAGTAACAAAACAAACATCATTCTCAAAGGATAATGAATCTCAGGATCTTACCATCCTATATTACTTCAGACCACATACACTTGCGTGCAAGTGCTGATATGTATTTTTGGTCTATCACTCATTAAGTGGTGATTAGCAAAATTAATTAAGAAAACTAAAATTTTATATTACAATTAGGTCCTACATTGCTTAAAGAGTTTATAGACAATAAGATCACTAAAATCAGAGGTCAATTGACTTAATTATGTGCTAATTAAGGAAAAGCCTAAAAATGACAGTTTAATTAGAGTTCAAAAACTCATTTTTTCCAATTAATATGCAAATCCTAAGAAATTAGTGGCTATATGTTCTCTATAGCATACAGAGTACAATGAAAGTAAGCATGCCAAATTTATACTTCAATTGATTAATATAAATCATAATGACAATTAAGATAATTAAAAGGGCGATTAGTAAAATTAATTATAAAAATGAAATTTTAATGGCATATTAATATTATTGCATTTTCTAATCACTTTAAGATATAGCATTACTATAATTGGATTTAAAATTAGAGAATTATTAAGCCTTGATAAATTTAATTAAATCCCATTTAAACATTACTATTTATAAGCTCTTGCCCACATGCACGACTAAACTGTGTGCGCGCCTGCTCTCGGCTGCACGCTCGCAGGTAGGGCCATGTGCGCTATAAATTTAAACTACTGAGCTGAAAACACAATTTATTCAAACATAAATTAAGTACAGCCACCTTCTATTTCACTAACCTTAATCATTTTCTTTAGAAGAAGAATCTGATTTTATATTCTATGGGAGGGCAGCATTTTATTCAAAATTACAAGGGACAGCTAAAATTTAAATTAACATTGCAAAGGATAGCATTATATGATTTGACATTTCAAAGAGCAATAGCATTTAATTCAACAATTATAAAGGACAACGGTTATTTTGGATTAGCTTTGCAAGTGACAACAATATATAATTCATCAATTATAAGGTACAGCATTATATGACTTATCATGCCTAGAATAATGGCGTAAGATTCAATATTACAATAGATAGTAGTATTTGATTCAATATTGCAATAAGATAGCAGCATTATGAGACAACCTTTTCGCATCAATTGTGGCATTATGGACAGTATTTTCAGCATCTAAAACAGGCATTATGTGATTTAAGGAATAGCATTAAATTAGATATTATCCGGAGAAAAGAATTGGCACTTCCAAATATAGAAGCCAATGATGCTTCATACTTAAAAAAAAAAAAGGCAGCCCCAATAGTTAAACTATACATAATGTTAAGTTCTGAAAATTGCTTGGAATTTATTTATAAAACATTATAATAACTGAGCTTAAAGTAGAAATTGATAAGCCAACATAGACAAACAATAGCAAGCCATATTGTTAAACCCAACCATGATATTATTTTAATTTCAATAGTGAAATATAACAGTGCACTTCACTCCACATTTTTATCGTAAAAATATAAAATCTAGTTAAACATTCTAGAGAAATGGTTACTAAACATAAAGGCTGCATAATACAAAATCTACACAGCAATTGCATCCTTACTCAAATTTCCTAACTAAATTAAGTGCTTGATATTTAATACACTCAACAAAATAAAGTTAGATGTCACACAATTGACAAATTAGATGAAAATAGGTCAACTACATGCAGCTTAAACTAAAATAAAAGTTATTCTAAGCCAATATTCTAGCAAAGGTTATTATACAACAAAATAAGAAGCATCAAAAATATATTTAAGTAAATGCAAGTTATAGCATAAGGAAAAAGATTGTGATTATCAAAAACCCAAGATACTTTCCAAATCTTTGGAAGGAAAAACATAAATGAATGGTATAACATCTATTTCCAATATATATTTAAGTATCATGCAAGGAGTCTAGAATAAGATCAAATATAGTTTATTGCCACACCAGCATCTCTGCATTTATAGAATTATGATTACTATTACTCCCTAGATTAATGAATTTATCATATAAACTTGAGTAACACCTTCAATGAACTTAAACCCAATTTAATTATTTCACTTCCTAATGAATTCGATTATGTTTCTCACATAAAAAAATAATAATAATTTGATAGAGGTATAATTTCAAATCACATAAACCACATTAAATTTTCCTTGAGTGATGACGTTATTATTCTAAACACAACCAATTTCAACACCATTTGCTATATGTGCGAAACTTGAAGAACTCATTGGTTTTAGTATGAATCAAATACTAACAAATTCACAAATATCTAAAATGGGAGGATGAATAAAAATGATTTATATATGATTTGATATAAAAAGTTTTTAGATTCTGAAGGTGGTTTTACTAAATTATGGAACAATATCAAGGAAATAGGTCCAAATGCAGTTTCTGTAAATTCATCTGCAGTCGAACCTACAAATTCTGTACTTGTTGCTTTCTTTTCTATTATAAGTAATATAGTCGTTGATTTGAAAATACTCCCATGTTCATTTTGTAACTTTTGGTTTACTAAGGGCAGTGGAATAATAATCTCGTGATATTGGGTCAAATCGATGTTTTTATTTCAAACTACTATTCGCATTCCACAATTTAATACTATTTTCTCCAACTAAGTAGGTTAATGTGTTCATCGTCATAATGTTCACATATAATATAATCCTAACATCATTAAGTCGACTCATTCCTTAACCCTCTAAGGTTTCTATACCATTCCCTCTAGATGAATTTCCTACTATTTTGATATTTCAATTTGTACCGAACGAACTGTGGATCTATACACTACCATACTAGTGTTTCCTTATTCTTGCTCACATAAGATCGAAACATTGGGTGGATAGGAACATAGCTCCTATTTGACACCCTATGGATCTCTCTTATATCAACTGTAATAGCCACCTCTTATCCGTCATCGAGTAACACTAACTCAACTATGATTAAATGATGATCGTCATTAACACCATAGATATTAAGCGGGATATCCATAGCATTAATTCTAAGTGAGCAAGACCTTAGTAGAAACATAGGTAAAGCAGTTCATAAAATAAGAAAATGCATTCAAACATTATCCACATCTATCAATTCACATACAATATGGAAAATGCAGAATAATAAGAAAGAACTCATTTATTACATTTAAATTAAATATGGGCAACAGAAATTTTAATATCAACAATTTATCTTTCTTTGCAGAACACTAACCTCACTTGACCTTCTATCATAAGAACACCACCAAGAGCAAAGTCTGAGCTAAACCTGATGTTGTCATATGTACATATATGATAGGGCCAAGCCAACAAAGAAAAATAATAATATATACTTATAAAGTCTAAGTATAATTAACCTGGAAAATAGCATATGCTTGTATTTAGATGATATTATTCAATGTAATAGTAAGTGTAACAATCCAAGTTGTTACCCTTGTCAATTAAGACTAATCTCCATCCTATTATTGATCCTAAAATATTAATCAAGTTATTAGGAGTCATTCACTAAGACCTAGTTAAATCAGGAGTCAAATTGATCAAGTCCTGATTTTTGGGAAATCCAAAAATTCTGGAAAATAACCTGAATAAATTGACCTCAGATCGAAAATCGAACTTCGCCATTGCGCTCATTGCGCTAATTGCCCCAAATTAGCTAGGGTGATGTTTTCGAGTCAATCAAAAGTCGTTGAAATGTTTATAAATATTTTAATAATATTTAATACCTCGAAAATTGGAAAATTAAATACTCGTCGAAATTAAAATCTCACTTCACTGTTACGATCCTCACCCTCGGATTAGCCAAGGGTGAAATTTTGGGATTTTTCAGAAATTGTTGAATTTTCTTGAATATTTTAATATATTTAAATTAATTTGAAAATTGAGATATTTATTTTGATGTCAAAATCAAAATCTGACTTCGCCGTTACAATAATCACCCTCAAATTAGTTAGGGGTGATGTTTTGGATGCATTTGGAAGTCGTCAGATTTCTACAATAATTTTAATATAATTAAATACCCTAGAAAATAGAATAATTAAATAATCGTCGAAATCGAAATCTGACTTTGCCGTTGTGATCATCACCCAAAATTTAGCTTGGGATGAATTTTTGGGAATTTTCGGAGCGCGTTCCTATAATCAGAATTTTAATTAATTAAAGAATAAATAGTTATTTATTCCTAATTGCATTTTTTTTCATTTTCCTTATTTCTCTCTTCTAGTTGGCTATTCCATTCGACTAGCCCTTACCTCCACTTTCGGCTGACCCATCTTCTTCTTTCTCATTAATTGAAGGTTTTGATGGCTATGGCCATCCTTCTTACTTCCCCCCTCCTTAATGGCAAGGTTTGATGGCTATGGCCATCCCTCTTCCTTCCCTCCTAGCTCATGATGGCTTTCCCCCTTCCTTCTCTTCCTATAAATGAAAGCTCAGCTCTTCCTCTCCATTTTTAGCTATCAAAATAAAGCTCCCAAGCTTTCACCTTCCCCCCCATTATTGAGCTTTGTGCTAAAGAAGAAGAAGAAGAAGTTCCTCCTCCAAGCTTTCCAAGGTTCCTTCTTCCTCTTCTAAAGGCTAAGGTACCCATTTTTCTTCTTCCTTAGTCATTTCATTCCTCTATTATGCTTATTTTCATATTTATACATCCATGATTAAGTACCAAAGCCATTATAGTGTTTCAAAATAATATACCTCATGCTCTATTTTTCGTCCATTCTGCGTACTCCTCTGCCTTTATCAGCATTGTTCATATAGCTAGGATGATCCGTTCATGCTGATTTTGGTGTCAATAGAAAGGTATCAGAAACTCCTATCTAGTAATATATGGCACCGCTCATGAAATGCTCTGGATTGAGAGTATTTGAGCTCTAAATGTGACCCTTCACAGTTTTTGCACATGCGAAATCACCGTCGACGCTATAGCACGTCATAGCGTCCAGAAAATTCATTTGACCATATCTTAGTCATTTATACTCCAAATTCAAATATTTAATGTTCTAAATAGCTTAGAATTTTAGTACTAACAATAATCTAAGATAATACTTAAGTTCTGAACACTAAAAAAATTAGAAAATAATCAAAATACCCTTAACCTTAATTAGGTCATAACTTGACCAATTGAAGTCCAATTTGGGTTTACTCCTAGTTAAAGTACTTAGTGTGATATAGGAAAGCTATAGCCACTGAGTTTGCTAAATTTGGACATCAAATAAAAAAGTTAACTTTTTAACCCCTTAGCTTAGAAAATTACCAAATTGTCCTTGGAAATTGAAATGACTATAACTAATTTAGTTTTATTAGACTCAATATAATTCTTGAATAGCAACCAATAGTAAACTGCATAAAATTTAGTTTTCATTAGGTGTAATTTACTAAAATGCCCCTTAGGTCAAAAACCGTAGTTTGGACCCATAAGACTCATTTCTTATCCATATTTGGTGCACTTACTATTTATCTTTATGTTAGACAGTAAGGAATCATTTGACAGTAAGAAATCATAATTTGGAGCCCTTAATCAAAAAGTAGCTTTTTGGACCCTTAAGTAAGGGCAAAATGGTCATTTTGCCCAAATTCTGGGTTAAATATCCTTAACCCTTAAAATACCCTTTAAAATTATTAAAATCAGTATATAACTGATTTAGGATCAATTTAAGTCATAAATCCCTCAATTAGGGTAATTTGTTAAACATCTCAATTTTAGGTTTGAAAATCCTTTAAGTAATGTTAATATGCCTTACTTTGCTAAAATCTATCTCTAACCTCCCTAATTAAATAAAATTAGCAAATGTGAAGAAATTCAATCAATTCTTAAAAATTTTCCAGGTCTTATCATTAGGAATCCTTACTACACCTTAAGATTTGTTCCTTAAGAATAGGATTAAATATTAGGTTAGATTTCATTCATTAAATAATGGGCTTATTCAATGAATGAATCCTTAGTTTTATTAGTTTCTAAATTTTACAATTTATTTGGATTATTTTGTCTTTCAACATTAGATTTAGGATAGGAGATTCATCTTATTAAGTCTGATTTGCTTATTAGGATTTACCTCAATCATTAGTTCACATTTAAATTTAACCTAAATCTTAAGTCTTACCCTTGGGAATATGTGATTAAGCCCAATCTCATGGTGTTTAATCCATAATCACTAGCTTGGTAGATTTTAGAAAAGCTTTTAGTTTAGAACATCTAAACTCATAAACTAGGTCGTGATGAATTCTTCTAGTCGACATTGATTTAATCATATTAGGACCTAGCTAGTCCTAATATTTTGTAACTTATAAGGATGTATTTCTAAGTTACACTCGATAGTAGGAATTGGAGATCCTGAACTTGTGTAACTTGGAATAGTTAGAATGTTTAAATTAGATAATAAATAATATCACCATATTTAGTAGAGTCCCTTGCTTACTACTTGATTCTGTGCTACACATTCCTTGGACTTTATGCTTATTTTCCTTGAACATGTCATATAAGAAAAACATTATTGCATAAAAAAGGAAAACTTAGACTATTAGGAAAACATTTGCATTTGGGTTCAGTACATAGTGGATTATGATGTACATTTCTCCAATGAAAAGGGGTAAGGAGAGATCAGGATGCTTAACATCACTCATTGAGGAGAGTGTGTTAAGCTTGGGACCCATTCAATCTTGTAGATGTGCTTGACCCCTCAGCTATTTCTAAAATTGTCCTTAGAAATAAAAGTAAAATAACTAAAAGATATTTGCATAGTATTACCTACCTCTTCAGTCATATATGTCTGCCCTAGCCCATAAAGGCTACGGGAATATATTATGATGGATTGGCCAATTCTTTCTGATATAGTAGTTTGTACATTCTTTACAATTTTCCAGCTTACTATTTATTATGTTGTTGATGAATTTTATTTCGGTTAGCTATATTTTTATATGTTACCCACTTACTTGAGTTGATGCATATATAGGATACTAGACTTTACTGCTTATTATATGTAACATTTTCAGATTTATGTTTTAAATTAGCATATGTCATATGATCATTAATATATTTAGATTAGACTTTTCTTTTCAATATTTTTACTTACTGTATTACATATGTATGCCTTACCTTATTTAGCTTACTTGAGGTGTACTTTTTCCTCAATTCTTGCTCAGTTATAAATATTACATTTATAACTTATCCTCATCCCATTATATGCTTACTTGCTCCCATGCTAGATAGATGTTTCATTTAGTTTAGAGTAAAATGGTGATATTAACGAATGGTTAATAAATTACTTACCTAAAATGTACTTAGACGACTTATCTAATAAGATTTTTCTTTTATTGGCTGGGGCCTTGGCATTGTGAAACTGACAATGTCAGATCTTATTCAGTTTAAGGAGCCAATGCCTGAGGAGGAGGCTTATTTAGAGGAGGTGCAGTAGCTTGGTGCAGAAGACCTCTAGTTGCCTTTTCTTCATTTTGAGGACAAGTGATATTATCATTTTCAGTCTTTTAAACTTTAATTAAATAATGTAACAATACAAGTTCTCATGACTGTATTTACTTTCTGCATATTATTATTTTCTGAGCTATTTCATTTTATTTCATGGTTGATGTATGGTGAATGGATGTAATCCTTACTTCTTATTACTTCCGCACTCTATATGAAAATATAGATTTAGTGACTTATTTTTATAAATATTATGTGCACATCCTTCCCTTATTTTTGGATTGTAGACCTTACCTAATCCAATAATACATGAGGGATTTGACAAAGTGACACTCCACTCCTTAGCCTAATGATTGCGGACTTATAGAGCGGGGCGCCACAATTGGTATCAGAGAATTCCATAAGATGTTAGATTGGAAATTATACTCTACTCTACCTAAGGGATGATTCTTCTACCAATCAATCATTAATTAAATACCAAAGTTATATCCAAAGCACCATAATCATGAGCATCAGAATAATAAGAGTATAGAATGAAAAATGCATTCATAAGTAATAGAACTTAAGTAGGAACAAACTTAAGTATAATATGTAGCTAACTAATTCAAATTAGACTTTCATGAGATTTACAAGATCAAGAACTTGAGATGTTAGGACTTAACTTCCGTATTAAGACGTATAACTCTCTATAGGATTACAAACAAACAATTAGGTCTTAAATCACTCTTAAGTGGTTACCTTACACTTTCTAAATTTTATCTCCCTAAGGATAATAATAGCACAACTACCTTTAACAATCACTAAAGCTAATGATATTTTCCTTAGGAGTCTAAAATATACATTGTCCCCAAGGTAAGTGAGAGTGCATCGTGGATGTTCATCTTCCACTCCCCTTGCTTTCCATAGTTTCTCTAGAGATATTGACACTATGGGTAAAGCTGCTAAGAGCCTTAGTAGATAGTGATCTTAAGTAAAAGAGATAGCATGTTATAATCTTTTACTTTCTAGATTTCTGAAGATGTTTTGTCTTTAATTCAGATTCTTGCAAATCAAAGTCATGAATCTCGGACAGAGCCCCTCTTCTACTCCCTCCAGCACTTCATCCAGCGAGGTAAGTACCTTACTGGAAGCAGTCAAAATAATGGTGGAATCCTACCAAAAATAAGCGATATCTAGCCAGAGATTGGCTAAGAAGGTCGCAAATGCTAAGACCAAGCAGGCCGCGAGAATGGAACGACTACTGGTAGCTCAGATAAGCCAGAACCGCACCACGGCAGAAGTTGCCCCAACATTAGCTTACTCTCACCAGCATCACATACAGTCCGTGGAAGGACTATTGCACAACTTTCTCCGCCTGATACCCCCTACCTTCAATGGGAATCTCTCTGCAGTTGACACCACCACCTGGATAAAAATGGTGGAAAAGAACCTGACAAACATCAAGTGCCTTGACACAGAGGTGGTCCGTCTTACTACCCACCTCCTACAAGATAAGGCCAAATACTAGTGGGACACCACCCGTAGCACACAGTATGCTAAGATACCACTAGAGGACATTATATGGAATGAATTCATTGAGGCCTTCCAGGCTCGATTCATCCCTCTGTCCGCCAAACACCGCTTGGGAGACATGTTCCTGAAATTACAGCAGGGTGACCAATCTATATTTGCATATGAAGCAGAATTCCATCACCTTGCAAGATTCTCTACCATCTTAATCCCTATTGAGCCAGACCGCTGCCACTGATTTCAGAGCTATTTGCGACCCTCCATCAGGAGCCAAGTGATCCCTCTGCGCATAATAGACTTTGTGGAGCTACTTGAAACTGCCAAGGTAGTAGAGCAAGACCAGACTAGAGAAGGACCCAAGAGGAGTATCAGGTTCACTTCATTTTAGCTGAATCCTCCCAAATAAGCCAGGGTATATCAACTCGAGGCCAAAGCTCCCCCTGCTGATTTGTTTAATGGTTGCATGAAACCACACCCGTATGGTCGGTGTTACCATGTGAATCATGTCCATTTCACTTGCGGATGGCCAAGCCACAGATTCTATCACTGTACAGCTACGAAAATGATTGATGGTGATCCAATTGACCGCTCCAAGTGCCGCTAAGTCTTTGACTTGTTTCAGAAGCCTGCGACAGCTCGTCCAGCACCACCTTCTACTTCATCTATGAGGCATGAGACAGCTAATGTCCCTCGCCCAAGTGCACCTCGGCCACCTCCACAGCAGACTTGCTGGCCCTGCACGTGTGTACACCCTCACACCAGTTGAGGCTGCTGAAGACAATCACGTAATATCGGGTACATGCTCTCGAACCCCTTTTATTTCCACAGCTAATATTTGCTTAACATAGTTAGTAATTACTACATCTATAATTAGGTTCAATATGCATAAATGATAAACCCTGTAACATCCTATTTGACACTGGGGCTAGCCATTCCTTTGTGTTTGAAGGCTGGGCAAAGACATTTAACCTACCTTATATCGCCTTGCAAATCCTCTTAATGCTGGGTTACCTTATGGAGCCCAAATGCCAGCTCGCCAATTTTGCAAAGTACCAATCCCCATTGAAAATGAGAAGTATGAAGCCAAGTTAGTAGTTCTCCCAATAGCCAATTTTGATGCAATATTTGGCATAAATTGGCTAAGCCAACATAATGCCACTATTAACTGTACAAAAAAGAAGATCACATTGGGTAGTAGTAGTAAGGCCAGATCCTTCATTGGTAACCTTAGTACTCGAGCCTCGCTAATCAATGTTATAAAAGCAAAAATGTTAGTTCAGAAAGGTTGTGATGCCTTCCTTGTAACAATACTAGGAGAAACGAAAGAAGGCGTTTCCTTATCTGAGAACCTCTTCGTTTGCGAGTTCGTCGACATCTTTCTAGAAGATCTACCCAGTCTTCCTCCTACATGAGAAGTAGAATTTGTAATTGACATTGTTCCAGGAATGCAGCCCATCTCTAAAGCTCTTTATCGAATGGCGCCTAAGGAATTACAAGAACTGAACATGCAATTGCAGGAACTATTGGAGAAAGGTCTTATCAGACCTAGTTCATCCCCATGGGGAGCGCTAGTTCTGTTTGTCAAGAAGAAAGATGGATCAATGCGAATGTGTATCGACTATAAAGAGCTAAATAGAATAATAGTAAAGAATAAGTACCCATTGCCCCATATTGACGATCTATTTGATCAATTAGCATGAGCAATACTGTTCTCAAAAATAGATCTACAATCAAGGTACCGTTAGCTGCAAGTAAGGGATTCAGATATAGTGAAGACTGCTTTCAGAACTAGATATGGCCACTATGTGTTTCTAGTGATGTCGTTTGGATTAATAAACGCGCCTTCCATATTAATGGACCTAATACAGCGCATCTTGAAACCATACCTTGACAAATCCATCATCGTGTTCATTGATGAAAAAGGAACATGAAGGTCATCTCAGGGTAGTATTGGAAGAACTAAGAAGCCATCAGCTATATGCCAAGTATTCGAAGTGCAAATTTTGGCTTGAATCTGTCGCCTTCCTAGGCCATGTCATAGATGCTTAGGGGATCAAAGTCGATCAGAACAAGGTCAGTTGCAGCACCCCACTCCTTAAGTCCACAATCATTAGACTAAGGAGTGGTGTGCCACTCTGGCAAGTCCCTCA
Organism: Gastrodia elata; assembly: GCA_016760335.1. Taxonomy (NCBI): domain Eukaryota; kingdom Viridiplantae; phylum Streptophyta; class Magnoliopsida; order Asparagales; family Orchidaceae; genus Gastrodia; species Gastrodia elata. The sequence goes on along the minus strand of CM028675.1, from coordinate 31,798,096 downwards.
CTTATCATTGGATTAGGTAAGATACACAATCCATTGCTAAGGGAAGTATGTGCACAGAGTAAATAAGAGAATTAGTCACTAAATCTATATATACATATAGAGTGCGAAAGCAAAATGAGATAAATCTTACTCCTATTCACCATACATCAGACATGAAATAAAATGAAATAGCTCAGAAAATAATAATGTACAGAAAGTAAGCACAGTCACAGTACTTGTATTATTACAATATTTTAAGTAAGGTTTATGAAATGAAATAAATAACTATCCTGCTCACTATGGGATAAAAAGGGAACTAAGTATCTTCTTGTCCAAATTGCTGCACCACCTCTAAGTAAGTCTCCTCCTCAGGCACATAATCCTCAAACTGCTCAATATCTGATATTGTCAGTTTCATAATGCCAGGGCCCCAGCCAATACAGAAAATTCTTGTTAGACAAAATGTCTAAATACACTTTAGGCAAGTAATTTATTAAGCATTTGTTAATATCACCATTTTACTCTAAACCAAATGAAACATCTATCTAGCATGGGAGAAAGTAAGCATACAAAGAGATGAGGATAAGTTATAAATGTAATATTTATAACTAAGCAAGAATTGAGGCAAAAGTACACCTCAAGTAAACTAAACAAAGTAGGGCGTACATATGTAATATAGTAAGTGAAAATACTGAAAAGAAAAATCTAAACCTAAACATGCTGATGATCATTGATATATGCTAATTTAAACATTAATCTGAAAATGGTATATATAATAAGCAGTAAAGTCTAACATCCTATACATGAATCTATACAAGTAAGCAAGTAAAATAATATAACTATAACTGACTAAAATAATATGCATCAACATCATAATAAATAGTAAGCTGAAAAACTTTAAAGAAAGAATATATAACTACCATATCAGAAATAATTGGCCAATTCGGCCCAATATATTCCCATAGCCTTTATGGGCTAGGGTAGACATAATATATCAATATGGTACGTATGACTGAAGAGCCAGATAATACTATGCAAATATCTTTTAATTATCTTACTTTTATTTCTGTGGACAATTTTAGAAACAACTAAAGAGTCAAGCACGTCGATAAGACTGAACGGGTCCCAAGCTTAACACACTCTCCTCAATGAGTGATGTTAAGCATCCTGATCTCTCCTTACCCCTATCCATTAGAGTAATGTGCACCACAATCCACCATGAACTGAACCCAAATGCAAATGTTTTCCTAATATTATAAGTTTTATTTTCATGTAACAATGTTTTTCTTATATGACATGTTCAAGGAAAAATAATCACAAAATTCAAGGAATGTGTAGCACAAAGTCAAATAGTAAGCAAGGGACTCTACTAAATATGGTGATATCATTTATTTTCTAATTTAACCATTCTAACTACTCTATGTTACACAAGTTCAGGATCTCCAATTCTTACTATTGAGTGTAACTTAGAAGCATGACCTTATAAGTTTTAAAAGAATTAGAACTAATCAGGTTCTAATCTAATTCAATCAAGTACAAATATGGGTTAAGAAATGAATCACAATGTCCTAATCAGATGGATTTAGACATTCTACCTAAGATCTGATCAAGATCTACTAAACTATAGATTATGGATTAAACACTATGAGATTGGACTTAATCACATAATCCAAAAAGGATTAGATATAAGATCTAGGCTTCAGTCTAAAAGTGACCTATCGATTAAGGTTAACCCTATTAAGTGAATCAAACTTAATATGATGAATCTCATATTTTAAATCTAGGGTTAAAAGATAAAATAATTAAAATAAGTTGTAAAATCTAGAAACTAATAAAACCAAGGATTTATTTATTGAATAACCCCATTATTTAATGAATAAAATCTAACCTAATATTTAATCTTATTCTTAAGGAACGAATCCTAAGGTGAAGTGAGGATTCCTAATGACAAGACTTAAAAATTTCTAAGAATTGGTTGAATTTCTTCACACTTGTTAATTTTATTTACTTAAGGAGGTTAAAGATGGATTTTAGCTAAGGCAAATTAATCTTAGGGATTTTTAAACCTAAAATTGAGATGTTTTATAAATTATTCCAATTGAAGAATTTATGACTTCAATTAATCCTAAATCAGTTCTATTACTTACTTTAATGATTTTAAAGGATATTTTAAGGGTTAAAGATACTTAACCTAAATTTTTAGGCAAAATGACCATTTGCCCCTACTTAAGGGTCCAAAAAGCTACTTTTTGATTTAAAGCTCCAAATTAGGATTTCTCACTACCAAATGATTCCTTACTATCTAACATGAAGATAGACAATAAGTACACCAATTTTGGATAAAAAATGGGTCCTATAGGTCCAAACTAAGGTTTTTGACTTAAGCGACATTTTAGTATATTGCACTTAATGAAATCTAAATTTATATATGTATATTAGTGTTGGTAGCTATTCAAGGATTCCATAGAGTTTAAGAACACTAAATTCTGAGGTCTAATGAATTAGTTATAGTCATTTGTATTTCTAAGGGTAAATTGGTAATTTTCTAAATTAAGAGCGGTCAAAAAGCTAACTCTTTCATTTGGTGTCCAAATTCAGCAAACTCAGTGGCTATAGCTTCCCTATATCACACTTAGTATTTTAACTGGGAGTAGACCCAAATTGGACTTCAATTGGTCAAGTTATGACCTAACTATGGTTAGAGGTATTTTGATCATTTCTAATTTTTCTAAGGTTCAAAACCTAAATATTATATTAGATTATTATTGGCACTAAAATTCTAAGTTATCTAGCACTTTATATTTTTGAATTTGGAGTCCAAATGACCTATTACGGCGCGTTGTAGCTCGCTATAGCGGACCCAAATTCGAAACTTAAGTGCTATGGCGCGCTATAGCGGACCCTAACACGAAACTTGGATGCTGCAGCGCTCGCACTACAGCGGACCCAAATTTAAAACTTAGGTGCTATGGCGCACTATAGCGGACCCTAATACAAAACTTGGGCGCTGCAGCACGCTGGAGCGCCAGACGGTGATTTCGCCTGTGCGAAAACAGCAATGGGTCAATTTTTGGGCTCAATTACTCTCAACCTAGAGCACTTCACGTGAGGTGCCATATACCATTGAAAAGCTCTTTCTGAGAACTTTTCATTGATACTCAAATCCGCACCAAAAGATTAAGTTATCAATACAAATTGTGGGGTTAAATGACTGGTATGCAGAACGGAAGAAAATCAGGATAGCTTTATCTTCCTAAAATCACAACCTTAATGAGCTCTAAAAAGCTCCATACCTTAATTACAGATTCCTAAGGATGCAAACTAAGCATAAGAGCAAAATGAAATAGCCATTAAATACATTCAATGGGGGAAAGGAAGTACCTTGGCTTTGATAATGACAGATTTTCTTAGAGAGGTTTGAGAGCTTGAGAGGTCCTTTCTTCTTCTTCTTCAACTACTAGCAAGATGAGGAAGGGGCTGAGGTTTATTCCAATAGTAGGTACAACAATGAAGGGAAGAGAGGAAGAAAGGAATGAGTTTAGCTAGGCAAAATGAGGGGGTAGAGAGCTGAGAGCTAAAGGCTCTCTTAATGAGGGAGAGAACTTCCAATGGATGGGATATGGGAGGGGCTGGCATGAGATAGGGGGCAGGATAAGCTAAGCACAATAGGGGGCTAAAGAGAAAGGGGGCTCAATTAGGATTGGATGGTTGTGGGTCCCAGCCAGCCAATGAAGAGAGGAAGAAGATAAAAATGGAGTTTAATAAATTATCTTAATTAATCTCAAAAATCATATTTAAGAAATGTTCTCTGAAAAATCTCAAAAATTCACCCCAAGCTAATTTGAGGGTGAGGAATGAAATGACAAAATTGGATTTTGATTTCGACGATAATTTATTTTTCTAATTTTCTAATTAATTTAAATATATTAAAATATTCAAGAATATTTGACGACTTCTGAAAAATCCTAAAATTTCACTCTTGGCTAATTAAAGGGTGATGATCGCAACGACAAAGTCAGATTTTTATTCCGACGAGTATTTAATTTTCTAATATTTTGGGATATTTAAATATTATTAAAATATTTGACGAAATTTCAACGACTTTCGATTGACTTGAAAACTTCACCCCTAGCTAATTTAGGGGCAATGAGCGCAATGACAAAGTCTAATTTTTTATTTGAGGTCAATTTAGATAAGTCAAATTTTAGGGTTTTTGGATTTTCCAAGAATCAAGATTTGATCTATTTGACTCCTAATTTGGACTAGGTCTTAGTGGATGACTCCTAATGAATTGATTAATACTTAGGATCAAGATTAGGACAGAGATTAGTCTTAATTGATAAGGGTAACAACTTGGGTTGTTACATCAGTGCAATCTAAGAATGGGTACAACCCAAGTTAGTGACAGAAATCAGAAGCTTCTTGGGTTTGGCTGGTTATTACAGAAGGTTTGTGAAAGGATTTTCTCAAATAGCCTCTCCACTCACCAAACTCACCCAGAAGGTTGTACCCTTTGAATGGTTGCCAGCTCGTGGAGTAGCATTCCAAGCAATAAAAGATGTGCTTACCTCTGCCCCCATTCTAGCTCTTCCTAAGGAAGAAGTGAACTATCAAGTTTATACTAATGCATCTGGTAGAGGCTTAGGTGTCATACTAATGCAAGAATGGAAGGTCATAGCATATGCTTCCCATTAGCTGAAGACTCATGAATGAAATTACACTATTCATGATCTCGAACTAGCTGCTATAATGTTCTCTGTAAAGATCTGGTGTCACTATCTATATGGAATTCAGTGCTCGATTTTCACAGATCATCAGAGTTTGAAGTATATATTCACTCAAAGGGAGTTGAACTTGCCAACAATGAAGGTGGTTAGAACTAATTAGTGACTATGACCTAGACATCTAGTACCATCCAAGAAAGGTGAATGTCATAGCTAATGCACTTAGCTGTCATGCGACTCTCAATGCTCTTATCTCTAAGAGTCCTCTTGAAGAAAAATTCCATAAAATAGATATCAAGTCAGCGCGTAGTGACCAGGTGAGTACAATGCTCTCAATGATTAATGTGGAACCCACATTCCACAGACACATATCTATTACTTAGACGAAAGATGATGAGTATTTTAAACAAGCCATCGAAAGTGGTCGTCGCACCAACATTTGATTCCATAAAGGTGCTATCTATCAAGGAGATGACTTATGGATCCCTAAGTCCATGCATCAGGAGGTGCTGATTGAAGGCCATAATTTCAAATACGAGATCCATCTTGGAAGCTCAAAGATGTATCAAGACTTGAAGTAATTCTTTTGGTGGCCAGGAATGAAGAAAGGTGTGGCTGAATTCATTGCAAAGTGCCATGCTTACAGTCTGGTTAAGGCAGAACACCAAAGACCCGGTGGTCTACTTCATCTATTAAAGATCCCTGAATGGGATTACCTCGTGCAAGGTTTGGAGCAGATGCAATTTGGATTATAGTAGACCAATTAACCAAATCTGCTCATTTCATTCCCAATCAGCAAATAGACTCGGTTGAGAAACTCGCCAAGCTGTATATCAAAGAGATAATCAGGTTGCATGGAATTCTCAAATCCATTGTATCTGATAGAGATATCTGATTCACTTCTAAATTCTGGCACACCGTGCATCAAGATCTAGGCACAACCCTAGCATTGAGTACAGCCTTTCATCCACAAATAGATGGTCAGACATAATGAGTAAATCATGTTCTCAAAGATCTGCTTAGATTATGTATTCTTGATTTTGCTAGATCTTGGGAAGATCACCTCCCACTAGTGGAGTTCGCTTACAACAATAGTTTTCAAGCCCATATAAAGATGGCTCCATATGAATCCTTGTATGGTAGGAAGTGTAGTACTCAGTTGGCATGGTCAGAAACATGCAGTGTTCAGCTATACGAATTTGAGTTAGTAGAAGAGACAAATAAGAAAGTTCAGTTAATTCAACAGCGAATTCGTGTAGCCCAAGACCACCAGAGTAAATACCACGATATGCACCATCACTTGCTAGAATTTAAAGTTGAAGACTTCACGTACCTAAAAGTCAGTCCGATGAAAGGAGCCTTTAGATTCGACATATCTAGGAAACTCAATCCCCGCTATGTGGGTCCGTTCGAGGTAGTAGCCAAAATAGGTTCTTCCGCCTACAGACTAAATCTTCAAGATGACTTCACAGCAGTCCACAATGTATTCCATGTATCACACTAAGAAAGTGTCTCAGAGATCCATCTCACCTCGTGCAGCTCTCAGAAAATCAGATCTAATCTGATCTGTCATATACCGAGGAACCAATTCGAATTTTGGCCTGCGATCGCAAACAGCTTAGAAGTCGTACTATCGAAATGATCAAAGTGCAGTGGAGGAATCGTTCTCGGAATGAAGCCAAGTGGGAGAAGGAAGCCGATATGTGAATCAAATATCCTCGACTCTTTGAGAATCCAGGTATTCCTTCTTAGCATTATAAACTTCAAATTCAATTCATGTTTTTATTCTTGCCTTTTCTTTCCACTTGTGTGATGTGAGGATGACATCGTTTTTAAGTGGGGGAGTCTGTAACAACCCAAGTTGTTACCCTTGTCAATTAAGACTAATTTACATCCTAATCTTGATCCTAAATTGTTAATCAAGTCTTTAGGAGTCATCCACTAAGACCTAGTCCAAATCAGAAGTCAAATAGATCAAATCCTAATTTTTGGGAAATCCAAAAACTCTAGAAAATGACCTATATAAATTGACCTCAGATCAAAAATCGGACTTCACCATTGCGCTCATTACCCCCAAATTAGCTAGGGGTGATGTTTTCGAGTCAATCGGAAGTTATCGAAATTTTGACGAATATTTTAATAATATTTAATACCCCAAAAATTGAAAAATTAAATAATTGCCGGAATTAAAATCCAACTTCGCCGTTGCGATCCTCAACCTCGGATTAGCCAAGGATGAAATTTGGGATATTTCAGAAGTCGTTGAATATTCTTAAATATATATTTAAATTAATTAGAAATTGAGGTATTTATTTTGACCTTGAAATCGAAAATTGACTTTGTCGTTGCGATCATCACCCTCAAATTAGCTAGGGGTGATGTTTTGGACGAATTTGGAAGTTTTCAGATTTTCGCGAATATTTTAATATAATTAAATACCCTGAAAAATAGAATAATTAAATAATCTTTGGAATCGAAATCCGACTTCATCGTTGCGATCGTCACCCCCAATTTAGCTTAGGGTGAATTTTTGGGAATTTTCGGAGCCCATTTCTAAAATCGGAATTTTTAATTAATTAAAGGAATAAATAGATATATATTCCTAATTGTATTTTTTCATTTTCCTTCTTTCTCTCTCCTAGTTGGCTATACATTCGGCTGGCTCTTACCTCCACTTTCGGCTGACCCATCTCCTTCTCCCTCATTAATTGAAAGCTTTGATGGCTATGGCCATCCCTCTTCTTTCCCCCCTCCTTAATGGCAAGGTTTAATAGCTATGGCCATCCCTCTTCCTTCCCTCCTAGCTCATGATGGCTTTCCCCCTTCCTTCTCCTCCTACTAATGGAAGCTCAGCTCTTCCTCTCCATTTTTGGTTGTCAAGATAAAGCTCCTAAGCTTCCACCCTTTCCCCCATTGTTGAGCTTTGTGCTAAAGAAGAAGAAGAAGAAGAAGAAGAAGTTCCTCCTCCAAGCTTTCCAAGGTTCCTTTTTCCTCTTTTAAAGGCTAAGGTACCAATTTGTTCTCCATCCTTGGTCATTTTATTCCTCTATTATGCTTATTCACATCTTTAGACATCCATGATTAAGTATGGAAGCCATTAAAGTTCTTCAAAGTAATATACCTCATGCTCTATTTTTCATCCATTCTGCACACCCTTGCCTTTATCACCATTGTTCATATAGCTAGGATGATCCATTCACACCAATTTTAGTGTCAATGGAAAGGTATCAAAAAACATTTCCATTGATATATGACACCACTCATGGAATGCTGTGAATTGAGAGTATTTGAGCTCGAAATGTGACCCTTCACGATTTTCACACAGGCGAAATCACCATCGGGCGCTACAGCGCGCCATAGCATTTAGAAAATTCATTTGACTATATCTTAGTCATTTAGACTCTAAATCCAAAAATTTAAATTCCTAAACAACTTAAAATTTTAGTACCAATAATAATCTAAAATAATATTTAGGTTCTAAACCCTAGAAAAATTAGAAATGACCAAAATACCCCTAACCTTATTAGGTCATAACTTGACCAATCAAAGTTGAATTTGGGTCTACTCCTGGTTAAAGTACTCAGTGTGATATAAGGAAGCTATAGCCACTGAGTTTACTAAATTTGGACATCAAATAAAAAAGTTAGCTTTTTGACCCCCCTTAGCTTAGAAAATTTCAAATTGCCCTTGGAAACTGAAATGGCTATAACTAATTCATTAGACCTTAGAAATTAGTGTTCTTAGATAATATAGAATCCTTGAACAGCAACCAATAGTAAACTGCATAAAAATTTAGATTTCATTAGGTGTAATTTAATAAAATGCCCCTTAGGTCAATAATATTAGTTTGGACCTATAGGACTCATTTCTTATCCAAATTTGATGCACTTACTGTCTATCTTTATGTTAGATAATAAGGAATCATTTGACAGTAAAAATCCTAATTTGGAGCTCTTAGTCAAAAAGTAGTTTTTTAGACCCTTAAGTAGGGGCAAAATGGTCATTTTGCCCAAAATTTAGGTTAAATATCCTTAACCCTTAAAATACCATTTGAAATCATTAAAATAAGTAATAGAATTAATTTATGATCAGTTTAAGTCATAAATCCCTCAATTGGGTTTGTAAAACATCTCAATTTTAGGTTTGAAAATCCTTAAGGTTAATATACTTTACTTAGCTAAAATCCATCTCTAACGTCCCTAACTAAATAAAATCAGCAAGTGTGAAGAAATTCAATCAATTCTTAGAAATTTTCTATGTCTTATCATTAGGAATCCTCACTTCACCCTAGAATATGTTCCTTAAGAATAGGATTAAATATTAGGTTAGATTTTATTCATTAAACAATGGGGTTATTCAATGAATGAATATTTAGTTTTATTAGTTTCTAGATTTTACAGCTTATAAGGATTATTTTATCTTTCAACATTAGATTTAGGTTAGGAGACTCATCCAATTAAGTCTGATTTGCTTAATAGGATTTACCTCAATCATTAGTTCACATTTAGATTTAGCCTAAATCTTAAATCTTCCCCTAGGGATTATATTATTAAGCCCAATCTGGTAGTGTTTAATCCATAATCTCTAACTTGGTATATTTTTGACAAGCTCTTAGTTTAGAACATCTAAACTCATACACTAGGTCGTGATGAATTCTTATAGTCGATATTGATTTAATCATATTAAGACTAGCTAGTCCTAATATTTTGTAACCTATAAGAACGTACTTCTAAGTTACACTTGATAGTAGGAATTGGAGATCCTTAACTTGTGTAACTTGGAATAGTTAGAATGTTTAAATTAGATAATAAATGATATCAATATATTTAGTAGAGTCCCTTACTACTTGATTTTATGTTACGTATTCCTTGGACTTTGTGCTTATTTTTCTTTGAATATGTCATATAAGAAAAACATTGTTGTATGAAAAATGAAAACTTAGAATATTTGGAAAACATTTGCATTTTGGTTAAGTACATGGTGGATTATGGTGCACATTACTCTAATGGACAGGGGTAAGGAGAAATCAGGATGCTTAACATCACTCATTGAGGAGAGTGTGTTAAGCTTGGGACCTGTTCAGTCTTGCAGACGTGCTTGACTCCTCAGCTATTTCTGAAATTGTCCATAGAAGCAAAAGTAAAATAACTGAAAGATAATTGCATATTATTATCTGCCTCTTCAGTCATACTGTACTATATTGTGATATTATGTCCGCCCTAGCCCATAAAGGCTATGGGAATATATTGGGCTAGATTGGCCAATTATTTCTGATATGATAGATTGTACATTCTTTACAGTTTTTCAGCTTACTATTTATTATGTTGTTGATGCATTTTATTTATATTAGCTATATTTTTTCTATATTACTCGCTTACTTGAGTAGATGCATATACAGGATGCTAGACTTTACTGCTTATTATATGTACCATTTTTAGATTTATGTTTTAATTAGCATGTGTCATATGATCATCAACAAATTTTGGTTAGGCTTTTCTTTTCAGTATTTTTACTTACTATATTATATATGTATGCACTATCTTATTTAGCTTACTTGAGGTGTGCTTTTACCTCAATTCTTGCTCAATTATAAATAATACATTTATAACTTATCATTATCTTATTGTATGCTTACTTTCTCCTATGCTTGATAGATGTTTCATTTGGTTTAGAGTAAAATAGTGATTCTTACAAATGCTTAATAAATTGCTTGCCTAAAATGTACTTAGATAATTTGTTTAATAAGAATTTTCTTTTATTGGTTGGGGCCCTGGCATTGTGAAACTGACAATATCAGATCTTGTTCAGTTTGAGGAGCCAGTGCCTGAGGAGGAGCCTTATTTAGAGGAGGTGCAGTAGCCTGGTGTAGAAGACCTCTAGTTGTCTTTTTCTTCATTGTGAGGACAAGTGATATTATTATTTTCAATCTTTTAAACTTTAATTAAATGATGTAATTATATAGGTACTTGTGAGTGTGTTTACTTTCAGCATATTATTATTTTATGAGCTATTTCATTTTATTTCATGGTTTATGTATGGTGAATGGATATAATCCTTACTTCTTATTGCTTCTGCACTTTGTATGAATATATATATTTAGTGACTGATTTTCATAAATATTTTGTGCACATCCTTCCCTTATTATTGGATTGTGAACCATACCTAATCCAATAATAAGTGAGGGATTTGCCAGAGTGATACTCCACTCCTTAGCCTAATGATTACGGACTTAGGGAGCGGGGCGCCATAGTAAGACAAAAGATCAAACTGCAAAAAATATTGTAAAATAACTAAAAGTATAAAATTGTATAAACTAAAGTAAAGTAAAGTAAAGTATAAACTCTATTGTATGTCACTAAAGTCCTACATTTATGTATGCCATGATAAGATATGCAACCAAAATACCATTGAATGGGTATGAATCGTACGGTCCAATGTCTACATATAATCGATTGAGAATACAGTACTAGTCATCTTGCAAATTCTCCGATTTATATATGCAACATTCTGTAATCCATAATTCATCATAGATACTCATATGTCATGCTCATGTTCATGCTCATATTCATACTTATGTCTCTATACTACATGCCTTAAAATATCGATATCCAGAAAATGGTTCAAAGTCAGATAATAAATCTAATATCTCCATTATGCAGAATCCCTCTAACTGGATTTTGACTCCTATTTCTAATTTCAATAGTAGTTTTACTTAGGATCTTACTTAAAATTATCAGTTGGAAGGATTATATATACATAATTAGTATATTTTTAATAAAGATCAATTTAACACTTAGTTTGTTTAAAATTGCACTTATCGAAGCACACTAAGATAGGAGGCAGAACCTGATCACAATTTATATCTCAAACTAAGCAGTTAAATACCCTAATTACAAGCATACTTAGTATTCTAAAGAGAGTAACTCAAGTTACTTAGTTTGTTTAAGCCACACCTATTGAAGTGTTCTTTGCTATGAGGCATCACCCGTTGGTAATTTTTATTTTAATCAAACTAAGGAATTATGTCTCTATTCATAACACTCTTATGCTTGATTGATTTAATCTAAGCGAGATTGTATCCGCCTAAGTCTGTAGGATAGCACAAATCTTACTTAGAGTGACTCAATAATTCCTGAATACTGCTGGAGTGATTCAAAACTATGGATATACACTACTATACTCAACTAATAATCTAGGTTCAGTCAATACTATTTAATTAATAAGGATCACTAAGGTTATGAGATTTAGATTACAAAGAGGTGAATCCTACACAAGGTACCAAGGATGTGACCAAAGAGATCACTCAATATAGGTTACTACCACATGGGAGAAATCTCATTTTAAGTACTTTAGGTGATTCTACCAAAAGGGTCTAAGATCAAACTTTTAGGGCTTAGAAGGATCTTCTAGGTTCTTACCTTAAGATATCACAATAAGTCCTTCCTACCTCAATGTGTTAACACTTATTAAGGCTATTATTATTACCAAATAAAACCTAATGTAAGATTATCAAGATCTTACATATCTAACATCTATGCTAAAGTTTGCAAGTTTTATATATTAAACTTGAATTGATCAGATCAGACCAGATCGTTAGAACCATCTGATCACATCTTATACTATAATCATGTGATTTAATCAAAAGTATTATTAAGATTAGATCATGATCTAAATCAACACAATTTTATAATTATACTCATGCTAAGAGTCTTATATAAGAGAAAATCAGAGATCTCAAGTTTAAGTTCAGATAATAAATCACATGAGTTCATTATAGCTCTTAATTCTTCAAGTTTACTAGTCTTAGATCAATGACAAATCAACAAGATTTGTTGGACTTATGCAGGTTATGGAGCATCCAAATCAAAGGCTCCTTTAATCCCATTCATGGGATAAGTCATTAAAATTCTTAGGATTTGGTTGTTTGATGAATCATTATCTATTATTAGTTAATTGAAGATCATTACATGCTGGTTCTCTTATTTAATAAAAAAATCAAAATATGTAAGCTTAAGTTCAAGATAGAATCAAAATACCTTAATTGTTTACAACACTTAATGATCTAACATGCAAAAGCTGATTCAAGAGATAAATTACATGCTATTGATTTGTTCATTATTAATAAATCCAAGTGTAAAATAATAGTCAATGTGATTCCTCCTAAGCTCTCACATTTTAGCAAGATTATAATCTTAACATGCCAATTGTAACACATTCTTTAAGACGTTTAACCAAAATAAATATAAGTTAGCATAGAATTCAAGAAAAACAAAAAAAATACAGTAACAGCAATAAGAGCTATGCAAGTGATGTATGCACTTAGCATAGTACTAAATAAAATAATTTAATATATTAAAACTCAATTCAAGTTCTAAGTACTTACATACTTTTAAAGTGATTCGAACTTGAAGCTCGATGATTGATTGGTAAGAGATGATAATCACAGTACCTGCAATAATTGGGCAAGGTACATCTATATTATGTTTCTTTGATAAATTTGCTTACTACTAGATGAACATGGGTTCCACCTAATTCAATCTTCAATACTATGGTAGAATAGTAACTACAACATGCTAGAGAGAGAATCTACAAGATGGAATGCTACATTTTTGCTTGACAGTGATAGTAATCAATCCTATGGAGAATTTTAAGAGAATGTTCTAAACATAATCCACAAAAATCTAATTTAGACGAAAGTCAACATTATACTAAATAACATTCTTCATGCATGTATTAATAATGATATAGATGAGGGATTAGAAAGTGGCTAATCATTGCAAGGGTATACAAGGATGATGCTAGCATAAATTAATCTTACATGTTCAATTAATAATGAAAAGAGGGATGCATGAATAAGAGTCAACAACCTATCACCCTATTAGAAATAACAAGCATCATGAAGTTATCATCCAGAAAATTAGATTATTTCATGCATGTAATGAGAAATGGAAATAATCCATTACTAAATTATCTCCAATCTAGAATGGATAGGATCAAGAGCATTGCATAACCCCACAAAACCCATACGTGAAATCGATGCAATGCGTGCAATAGAAATAGATCCCTAGACCTAATGAGCCACTACTTGCTCAAGTATGAAGTTTATAAAATCACCAACAATTAATATAACTTGAATTTCCCCAAACTCTAACAATTAGCGATGTGATACACACAACAAAAATATATATTGAAGTTAGAGCAATGTACAACCTGATACGCAAATCAAAATTATAAAATAACTGACAGTGTTCATTAATAAACTGCGTGCATTAATAATCAATGTCATATGCATAATCATTAATTATGAATGAATAAGTCGAATCCTTAAAAATATGTAATGCATAATATTCTCATTATCATGATTGAAGCCTTAACTTATTCTGAATGGCATGCAGCTATAGCAACAAAAATAGAAGATTTGGAAAGTATTCATAGCTAAGATTTATGTACTCTCTAGCAAATTAAAATATAAATTGATAATTTTAGTAGAGATATTATTATACCATCACAATAAGGTTGCTACAAGCATAGATATCATTTAAGGAAGCCATCAATTACCACAAGAATATATGCACTTTTATGAAACTTAGCTCAGCATAATAACAAAATAAATTCAGATTTCATGAAAGTATTAAGTATTACCCAAAACTGCCATTGACATAATTTCATGCAATAAAATGTAAATCAATAGCGCTTGTGATATTCTAATCTTAAGATAATGAATAACTAACTAAGCTTGCATTGAATAGATAAAATCACAATGATAATTAAATTCATAGGCTTCAGCTATAGTGATTAATACCATGCTGAAATCGACTAGAAAACTTGCCAATGAACAAGAAGGCTGCATACATATTAATATACAAACGACCATCAATTAACGGCCTAAGTAGAACTAAGCATATTATTCCATGAATAATTAGTAGAAACAAAACTCCTCAACAGTAGGCAAAATGGAACATACAACTTAATGGTGTAATTAAATCAATAATGTTAATGAACTTAAGCTTAAGATTTGATGAATGGACATTGATTGATGAAGATGTATTGATGAAATCATAGTGGCTGAGAAGAATAACGACCGCTGAAATCGACAGGTAAAGGTGGATGTTGATCTAATCGATGAAGGGCTGCACCTTTGATTGGAGGGGATGAGTAGGGTTGTCCTCCTGCCAAGAGGGGAAGGGATGGCTCTCAGCCTCCCATCGAGAGTGGAGAGGAGCTGTGGAAGCCTCTCGGCCTCCTGCCAAGAGTGGGAAGATAGAAGCTCTCGGCCTCCTACTGAGAGTGGAGAGGCGGCCTTGGGCGAAGGAGAGAAGAGAGTATTGGGTTGGGAGGGAGAAGAATAATGTCAGCTGATAGAAAACAAAAGACTCAGGTTCTTATGAAACTTAGGTAAGAAGAAACTATACATATACAAGGCAAAACAATACTCTATCGTAGCCATTGAATAAAAATCTGATGGCTAAAAATTCTCAAGCCATGATCTATAGCAATTTGAACTCCAAAAATTACAAATTTAGAATCAAAATGAGCGTATCGATGAGATGAACGCACGTATCTAAAATTTATTGAATTTGGACTAGTATTTTATTTTATATTAATTTTTAAGTGAAAAACTTCAAAAATTTGCTACGACTAAACCGGAGCTCAAAAACTTGTGAAACTTAAAGCATAGCATCCTCATATGATGCTTAACTTACATATACAAAAAAATTTAAATTCCAATTTATATTTTATCTATTATCAATTCCAGAAGTTCAAACTTCACGAATTTATTTAGGATAATCCGGGACCAAATTGCATTCAAATTTTTGCAAGAAGATCCCCCCAGTACGCTTTATTTGAGGATAATTTTATTTAATTTTTATTTAACTAAAATTGAAATTTTGATTTCAACTTAATCCTCTTGAATTTGGAATTAATCACCCTGGTAATAACCTCAGGTTGTTACAAAATTCCCCACTTAAGAATGATATCGTCCTCGACATCACTGCTTAATTGATATAGGTAAGACTCAAATTTGATAACAACTACTAACACAAGAAGGTCCTTACATGTTTACCTGATATAAATGAGTTTGATATAGAAAGATATAACCTACAAAATTGCCCTCATCATCGTTATTTATTGCTTACGAAGCTTCAAAAATTTATCATCAAATTTGAATACATTAATTCATATATTGGCCTCCAAAACTTAATTCAATCATGATTTTATCTCCTCAAAATTTATTAATCATTAATAATTGTTATCTTAGAGAGTAGAATCCACCAACATAAGTTTAAGGAAGATTTTCCAACAAATGCAAATTTTAGATTTGGACATCATTCGATTGATGTACTTTTCTTCCATTAAACCTTATGTATGAGGCATTGATATGACAAATCCATTAACTTCCCAAATTAAAAGATAGAATTCAATTACCTTAAGCAAGTATACCTCTTTTTATTTTGATTCAAGTTCAGCTAGGTTTGACAAATTAAAATAATAAAATTTGCAAATCATTGATTCAATTTAACACTCAATTATAAACATTTCTCCTTTCATTTTTCATAGCTAAAGACAAGCAATTTAATTTGCCTAAATATGACTTAGGGAATGATTAAACTAGATATAACTTAAAATGTAGTTTTCCAAATATACTCTTAGTTTTCACCAATCTTAAGTTCAATTTATGCATTATTCTGCCAGTAATTTAATTTAGACCTGCTATGAGCTTAAACTTCTTATCTACATTAACAAATTTCACTATCACATCCAATTTACAGTTTGGCCACCCATTCTAATACTCCAAGCTTAATATACTCGAATAAAAAATTTGGCAAAGTTGCCGAAGAAATGATAAGAGTTCTTTAGTAATATTGCAAGACTAAATTTTAAAAACTTGCAGGATTTTATTTGAAATTCTGCAAATTATATTATCAAAATGTAGGGTGCAAGGGCCAAATAATCCAAAATGTAATGATACATTTTCTCTATCTGCCATGCAAATCCTTGCACGACTACAAAATTTTATTAAACCCTCTCAACTCTCCTTGCCATAGGTGATTACAATTCAAGGTTTCCTCGATAGATATAGCCGCACACTTCAGGGACGAGCTGCGCATTGGCAAGCAACAACCACCAAGAATTTATATGGATGATCGATTGTTGAAATCATGATATTGATCCTTTGCAACCCATACTCAAAAGTATGCCATTTGAAACATAAGAAAAAAAATTTCTTATCAACTTAGAGGACACATTGCCAAGCATGCCAAATAAAATATTTCTTTTCATGGGCTGCTGTATGTGAGATTGAAACTTAATTCAAAAAAATAAATCTTTTAAAACCCAATATATCTATACGAGCAAAAAGAAAAAAAAAAATTCAGTTTCATCCTTGATATGAGCTAATTCGATGCCAACCCCTCTCAACTTATGTCGTCTTATGGAGGATCTTAGCTTACTATGCATCTAACTACATTAAATCAAATCTACTACAACCACCAGCCTTGAATATTTGAATTGAAAACAAATCAATTTACAAATGGTACTAAGATAGGATTAGAATAAATTACCTTTCAATTAATGAGGAACAATAGCTCATCTGATGTTTTAAGTGCCGAATTTATACTAAGAATATGGTCAAGTAATAGCTCTTGTTTGCAATTCGGCAAACTAAAACTCAATGTGCCTTCAATTAAAATTCTACATCACTATGCATATTTTGAACATTAATTAGCATAGCATAACAGTGATTGATTAGCAGGATTAATGTATTCCAATTTGACGATGTTGGAGATAAAGGTTACTAGATAGTGTGCAGCTCTAAGGCAAGATTAGGATGCTATAAATTTCAACTACTGAGCTGAAAACACAATTCATTCAAACATAAATTAAGTACAGCCACCTTGTATTTCATTAACCTTAATCATTTCATTTAGAAGTAGCATTTGATTTTATATTCTATGGGAGGGCAGCATTTTATTCAAAATTATAAGGGATAGCTGAAATTTAAATTAACATTACAAAGTATAGCATTATATGATTCGACATTCCAAAGAGCAATAGCATTTAATTCAGCAACTATAAAGGACATCAGTTATTTTGGATTAGCTTTGCAAGGGACAGCAATATATAATTCAGCAATTAGAAGGTACAGCATTATATGACTTATCATGCCTATAATAATGGCGTAAAATTCAATATTACAGTAGATAGTAGCATTTGATTCATTATTGCAATAAGATAGCAGCCTTATGAGATAACCCTTTCGCATCAATCGCAACAATATGGACAATATTCTCAGCACAAAAAATAGGCATTATGTGATTTAAGGAATAGCATTCAATTAGATATTGTCCAGAGAAAAGAATCGGCACTTCCAAATATATAAGCCAATGATGCTTCATACTAAAAAAAAAAAGGCAGCCCAATAGTTAAATAGTACATAATCTTAAGTTTTGAAAATTGCTTGGAATTTATTTATAAAACATTTTAAGAACTGAGCTTAAAGTAGAAATTGATAAGCCAACATAGACAAACAATAGCAAGCCATATTGTTAAACCCAACCATGATATTATTTTAATTTCAATAGTGAAATATAACAGTGCACTTCACTCCACATTTTTATCATAAAAATATAAAATCTAGTTAAACATTCTAGAGAAATGGTTACTAAACATAAAGGCTGCATAATACAAAATCTACACAGCAATTGCATCCTTACTCAAATTTCCTAACTAAATTAAGTGTTTGATATTTAATACACTCAATATAACAAAGTTAGATGTCACACAATTGCAAAATAGATGAAAATAAGTCAACTACATGCAGCTTAAACTAAAATAAAAGTTATTCTAAGCCAGCATTCTCACAAAGGTTATTATACAATGAAATAAGAAGCAGCAAAAATATTTCTATGTAAATGCAAGTTATAGCATAAGGCAAAAGATTGTGATTGTCAAAAAACCAAGTTACTTTCCAAATCCTTGGAAGGAAAAACATAAATGAATGGTATAGCTTCTATTTCCAATAGATATTTAAGTATCATGCAAGGAGTTTAGAATAAGATTTCAAATATAATAAGATTTCAAATATTGCTTGTTGCCATGCCAGCATCTCTGCACTTATAGAATTATGATTACTATTACTCCCTAGATTGATGAATTCATCATATAAACTTGAGTAACACCTTCAATGAACTTAAACCCAATTTAATTATTTCACTTCCTAATTAATTCAATTGTGTTTCTCACATAAAAAAATAATAATTATTTGATAGAGGTATAATTTCAAATCACTTAAGCCACATTAAATTTTTCTTGAGTGATGATGTTATTATTCTAAACACAACCAATTTCAAAACCATTTGCTAAATGAGCGAAACTTGAAGAACTCATTGGTTTTAGCATGAATCAAGTACTAACCAATTCACAGATATCTAAAATGGGAGGATGAATAAAAATGATTTATAACTGATCTGATATAAAATTTTCTTAGATTTCGAATGTAGTTTTACTAATATATGGAACAATATCAAAGAAATAACTCCAAATAAAGTTTCTGTAATTTCGTCTGCAGCCGAACCTACAAATTCTATATTTTTTGCTTTCTTTTCTATTGTTAGTGATATAATCCTTGATTTGAAAATACTCTCATGTTCATTTTGTAACTCTTAGTTTACTAAGGGTAGTGGAATAATGATCCCGTGATATTGGGTTGAATCGATGTTTTTATTTAAAACTTCTATTCGCATTTCATAATTTAATACTATTTTCTCCAATTAAGTAGGTTAATGTGTTCATCGCCATAATGTTCACATATAACATAATCCTAACATCATTAAGTCGACTCATTTTCCATAACCCTCTATGGTTTATATACCATTCCCTCTAGATGAATTTCCTAATATTCTAATATTTTAGTTTGTACTGAATGAACTGTGGATCTACACACTACCATACTAGTGTTTCCTTATTCTTGCTCGCATAAGATTGAACCATTGGGTGGATAGGAACTATAGCTCCTATTTGACACCCTATGGATCTCTCTGATACCAACTGTAACGGTCACCTATTAATCATCATCGAGTAACACTAACTCAACTATGATTAAGTGATGATCGTCATTAATACCGCATATATTAAGCGGGATATACATAGCATTAATTCTAAGTTAGCAAGACCTTAGTAAAAACATAGGTAAAGCAGTGCATAAAATGAGAAAAAGGCATTCAAACATTATCCACATCTATCCATTCACATACAATATAAAAAATGCAGAATAATAAGAAAGCACTCATTTATTACCATTAAATTAGATATGGGCAATAAAAATTTTAATATCAACAATTTATCTTTCTTTGCAAAGCACTAACCTCACTTGACCGTCTATCATAAGAACACCCCCAAGCGCAAGGTCTAAGTTAAACCTGATGCTGCCATATGTACATATATGACAAGGTCAAGCCAACAAAAAAAATAATAATATTATACTTATAAAGTCTAAGTACAATTAACCTGGAAAATAGCATATGCTTGCATTTAAAAGATATTATTCAACATAATAGTAAGATATAAATCAAACTGCAGAAATACTGTAAAATAACTAAAAGTATAAAAATATTCAAAACTAAAGTAAAGTAAAGTAAGTTGAACTGTAAACTGAATACTAAAAGTAAATAAAATGATAAATGATCAAAAACTGAATAATAACATAAAAGACTATATTGTATATCACTGAAGTCTTGCATTTGTATATGCCATGATAAGATTTGCAACTGATATGCAACCGAAATATCATTGAATGGGTATGAATCGTATGGTCCAATGTCTACATATATCCGATTGAGAATCCAGTACTTATCATCCTGCAAATTTCTCGATTGATATATGCAACATTCCGTAATCCATAATACATCACTGATACTCATATGTCATGCTCATGTTCATGCTCATATTCATGCTTATGTTTCTATACTACATGCCTTAAAATCTCAATATCCAAAAAATAGTTCAAAGTCAGATAATAAATCCAATATCTCCATTATGCAGAATCCCTCTAATTGGATTCTGACTCCTATTTCTAATTTCAATAGTAGTTTTACTTAGGATTTTACTTAAAATTATCAAGTGGAACGATTGTATATACGTAATTAGTATATTTCCAATAAAGATGAATTTAACTCTTAGTTTGTTTAAAATTACACATATCGAAGCACACTAAGATAGGAGGCAAAACCTAATCACAATTTATATCTCAAACTAAGCAGTTAAATACCCTAATTACAAGCATACTTAGTGTTCTAAAAATAGAAACTTTAGTTACTTAGTTTGTTTAAGCCACACCTATTGAAGCATTCTTCGCTAGGAGGCATCGCCCATTAGCATTTTTATTTTGATCACACTAAGGAATTAAGTCTCAATTCATAATACTCTTAGGATTGATTGATTTAACCTAAGCAATATTGTATCTACCTAAGCTCGTAGGATAGCACAAAGATTAATCTTACTTAGAGTGACTCAACAATTCTTGAATACTACTGGAGTGAATCAACACTATGGATATACACTACTATACTCAACTAATAATTTGGGTTCAATTAATGCTATTTAATTAACAAGGATCACCAAGGTTATGAGATTTAGACTACAAAGAGGTGAATCCTACACAAAGTTCCAAGAATATGACCAAAGAGATCACTCAATATAGGTTACCACCACATAGGAGAAATCTCATTATAAATACTTTAGGTGATTTTACCACAAGGGTCTAAATCAAACTTCTAGGGTTAAGAAGGATCATCTAGGCTCTTACCTTAAGATATCACAATAAGTCCTTCCTACCTCAATGTGTTAACACTTGTTAAGGCTATAATTATTACCAAATAAAACCTAATGTAAGATCATCAAGATCTTACATATCTAGCATCTATGCTAAAGTTTGCAAGTTTTATTTATTAAACTTGAATTGATCAGATCAGACTAGATGGTTTGACCCATCTAATCAAATCCTATATTATAATCATGGAATTTAATCAAGAGTTTTGTTAAGATTAGATCATGTTCTAAATCAACATAGTTTTATAATTATTCTCATGCTAAGTGTAATGACCCCAATAACTGGAAAGGAGATTAATCTAAACATTAGGATGTTACCTTTGCACCCAATACTCTATTTGAAGAAAACAAATTAAGTATAAAGTAGCCAAGTCACATTGAATGCAATAGAAGATA
Source organism: Gastrodia elata (assembly GCA_016760335.1). Lineage (NCBI taxonomy): Eukaryota > Viridiplantae > Streptophyta > Magnoliopsida > Asparagales > Orchidaceae > Gastrodia > Gastrodia elata. Next base: position 31,776,170 of record CM028675.1, on the reverse strand, counting down.
CATGATAAGGAGATACATGTAGATACAATATTGTAAGTATTTACAATACAAGCAATTGGAATAATCCACTCATTCATCCCAAACAGTTACAAAATAGTATACAAAACACAGATTAATAAAGAGTAGGTAAAAGTAACTTAAGTAAGCTCAAGTAGTTTATAATTTAATTATTACAAACCTTTTAAAAGTAAGAGTAAGAGAAATTAAGTAGGTCACTCTCTCACTTGTAATAAAATGCAAGTAGACATCTTTAATTAAGTAGAAGCAAAAATTTTTATAAGCTCTTTAAGCACTTGGACTTGCATTACCTGAATCAAAGAGCTCTTGATCTATCATATTTTGGTATTTAAATATGATAGGGCAAAGCCAATAAAATAAAAAGTGTAGTTAGACTAAACAGTCTAAGAACATTTTAAGATTGGCTACATTTTTAAGTTAATAATCTATCACAAACATAATTTACAATTTAAACTAAGCAGTAGAGCTATAAAAGCTATCAAGTATGGAAAAAGGAATCAGGCATAACTGTAAAGGAAATAGTATGAAATAAGTTGAGTAAAAATACTCACTTGTATTTGAGTCCTAGCCTGCATCCAAAATTGGTAAAGTAAAACATCCTAAAAGGGCTAGAAACTACAATGTGCATTAAAGTAAATGAAATGAAAGTAATACATGTTCAATGAAATTTATACTAAGTAAGCAAATGAAATATAGTGAAGCATTAATTAAAATTAAGCAACATACACTATATTTTAAATGAACTATATCTGAGAAAAATATAATACTATAAATAAAGAGTGTAAAGCATGGAAAACAAAGAAGTATCTTAGGCTCTTGATCTAAGACAAATATAGCCTAGGACTATAAAAAGTAAGTATAATTGTAAGGTTATGAAGAGATCTTATAATCAATAAGATTATAAAAGAACCCTTATATTATTAGTTAAAGTTATATTTAGAAGCTATCTCATTCTGCGAGAGTATTCAACAGAATGGGATGAGGAGTTAAGTACGTCTGCCTAACTAGATACAGCTGGGGGTCGAACATTCACATTTACCCTCTCTAAAATGTGAAGTCCTATTTTAAGAGCTATCTTTCTTGTTCAAGTTTGCCATAAGGCATTCCTCATAAAAGTTTATGAAACATTTTATTTATGCACAATGATCTTGAATGAATGTTCAAGGAAAAAGGCTCATAGCTAAGCAAACATTCAATAAATTTTAATAATTCTAAACTATGTGATATCATTTTTGTCATTTACATTATAATGATCTACCTAATGATTAGTGCTAATTGAACTCCAAATTAACTTATAGATATTAATTTTAAATCAATTTAAATTAATAGTAGAAGGAAGATAATTTAAAAATTAGTATTTTCATTTAATTGAAGTTCATCCTATACTAGTCCTATTTAATCAAATCAAATAAATTTATGATTAAAGTTAAGTGATAGACTGTAAATACACGTCTGCGTTTGCACGCAAGTATACGTGGTCTGAAGTAATAAGTGGAAAGTGTTAGTTTTCGGGAATTTATCGAACTATAAAAAATTGGTTATTTTGTTACTAAGATTTATCTATTCTCACTAATGTTTAAGCTATGATGTAATTGGTTTGAGTTGGTTCTAAACTAAGCACAATAATTACTAAGTAGAAATTAAGTCAGATAAAAGGAAGAAGAAAGTTAGGTTCATCCCATATGTCATGATGATTCCTCAAGCGTAGTCTTTTATTTACTTTAAATTAAATCAAGTGCACATTATTGCTCCTTGACTTTTATCTCAAAGTTTCACAAGTTCGAATCTTGTGCACAAAATGAACATACAATCGGTTCTATTTTGGCACAAAGATTTTTATAAGATTTTAGGTTTGTAATTTTCATCTTATCTCTTGATCAAGGAGATGAGGAATATTAAATTCTTAAGATCATATAAGCATTGATTCCACTAGGAGCATCACTCGCATCGCACATAGTTGAAGTGAGGGAATATTATGTTGGGCTCAATGATTATGTCACCTCATTCATGAGCACACAGCTATTTCATTCCCTCCCTCAATTATGTTGAGCTAAGGAGATCACTTAGTGGGTCTTAGCATCACGCACATCAACACTTTAGTTGAGCTTAAATTAAGGTGCACTAAGCTCAAGAACTTTTCTGATATAGTTCTAAGCTCTCATGCACTCATAGATCTAGCATCTAACCAAAGGGTGAGCTGTGGAGCACAAGACACTTTAGTTCTTGAGTTCATTAGTTCATTTTCCCTTAATTCACAATCAAGACTAAAGTAATACTAAGCATTTCTTGAGCAAGGCATTGAGTTCATACATTTTATTAATACTTGAGGAAAACTTTATACAATTAAAATGTAACTATCAAACACATGGGATTACCCCAATGCTCCCCAAGGGAGATTTAGCTATCCATTACAAAAGAGATGAAAAAGAACATATATATGGATAAAGACCCTTTCATGATCAACTAAGAAAAGAAATTACAAAAGAAGAATTTAGAAAATACTAGGAAAATTCCTTAGAAGATCTCCGGATCCTTCTTCTCCTTCTTAAAGTTCCTCTCTTAGGTCGCTAGTGCTGCCTTCCTTTTTCTTCTCCTTGGTAAATTGGCTCTTCCACCCTTGGGAGTTCCTCTCTTCCAATATGCAACCCTTCTCCTTACTTAAGTGATTTGAGCAAAAATTGGAAACCTCCTCTAGTGAGAGATATATATATATAGGAGAGGGGCTTCATTCATCCCACTTAAGATCCAAACCAGCATTTCCATTTGAAAATTTTGAGCAATGATGGCAAAAATCCCAATTGATGGTGAGGTGACCACTATCTTCATTTGTTTAGCCAATACATCATCTCATAAGCCTCCTTTTCATTTAAAAACATAGCAGCTGTAGAGGGAATGATGGCTGGGGACATGATACAGATTGGGGGTCTTGTCCCAACCGCAATAAATGCTTTTATCAGAGGAAATTGCGGTGGGCCGTTGCAACGCGTTACGGCGTGTAATGGCGCAAGCAATTTTCGCTAAGTGTCCCGCTGTCGCGCACTACCGCGTCTTTTTTTCTCAAAGTGTCCTGCTGCAGCGCGCTGTAGCGGCATCATTTCACAAAATGCTCCGCTACAGTGCGCGATCAGCGCCCGAGGATCACAACTTGAATTGTTGCAGCGCGCGTCAGCGCCGGATTTTGCAAAATGACCTATTGCAGCGCGCTGTAGTGGCAGCATTTCGCAAAATGCTCTGTTGCAGCGCGCGACAGCGCCCGTATTTCGTAACTTGACCCGCTGTAGAGCGTTGCATCACGCGGAAGCGATTTCCTTTGAAAAAAATGTGGTCAAAAAATTGCATAAATAGTCTCAGAACTCCTTTGGATAAGCTATTTTCCTGAAAATATATACAAAATTTTGATTAAGGAGCAGCTTAAATATCAGAAATGACTGAAATTTTCCTTTATTTTAGATATAATTTATAGATTCATTATTAATAAAACTAGTAAGGAAGAGTAATGTTTATAGTTTTCTAAGCAAATGAAAGTATTAGCTAAAGGATATTTTATTAGCTTTATCTAATTAACTTACCATCTAAAAAGTATCAAATCAATTCAATCATGAAGTTATCTAAGATTAATTAATATTGAATAATTGAATGTAAAGAAGGAATTAGATTTTATCCTACAAGTAATAATTCATTTATAGTTGTAGGAGTTTAGAAATTTATAGCTTATAAAAAGCATAAAATGAAACTATTATTCTCAATTTAAATCAATTGACAATTAAGTGAAAGATTTAAGACTTTTGGGATATGTGCTAATTTTCTAAGAGATTATTTGAGCATTAGCCTTATTATGGGTTCTTTTAAAGAACTTTAACTTAGCAATTGAAAGTGTTAAGCTAAATTGAATATAACAAAATTTAAGGGATTCTTAATTAAATCTTACTTATAACTAAAGAGGAAGTGATACATGTAGAATTTGAGAATGAAATTCTAATTCTAAGAATTTCAATATGATCTCCTCTGTATTTGCTCATAATAAACACATACAACATCAATATATAAGTCAATATGCTACATGGGATTGGCTATTTTCAGCTCTAATAATTTTAACAATTGTAAAGAACATCAATTTATAATTCAATTTGTTACATGGGATTGGTTATTTCCAATTTTAATAATTTTAACAATTGTAAGGAAATCAAATGAAGCAATTTGCTAACCTAAAATTCACACATCCTAAATCAAATATTATGAAAAATAATAAAAGATGATGTAATTAAATTAGTAATATAAAGGGGGCAGCATCATTTGACTCATTATGCAAGAAGTAATGACATTTTGGTTCAGCATTTCAAGTGATAATAGCATATAACTTAACCTGCAAAGATAACAACATTTAGTTTAGCATTTATATATAAAAGTAACAACAATCACTTAAACTGAAATTTGTTATCTTACAATGCATTTAATGATAGCATTTGATCGCATGTGATCTTATTGATCTTACTTCATAAATAATAGCAACATGTGATTTCATCAAAAAGATATGGCCATTTAATCACATTTGATCTTATTTATCTTAAGAATAAAAATAAAAAGTCATCTTTTAATGTTATTTTGAAATAAAGAGCAGCATTTGGATGTCATAAACTAAATGGCAGCATTGAATCTTATATGATAAATGACAGCATTTGATTCATTTTGAAATAAAGAGCAACATTTGGATCTCATAAAATAAATGGCAGCATTGAATCTTATATGATAAATGGCAGCATATGTATTAATATCTAGCATTAGACATATAAGAAACTTTCAACATTTGTTTAATACCCATTTTAAGAATTATACCATAAAGAAAATAATTCTATCAGGTTTTATAAGGCATAATTTAGTTCATGATACAAAGAAAATAAAATATCAAAAAAGAATCATTATGGAACTTTAATAAAAAATCTTAAGCTAAGGATGATGTATGCTCTTACTTCAATCTAAATACTATATATTAGTGTTCCTAGATTCATTTAATAAAATGAGATCTAAGATTAGCATATAAATCTTCACTTTATTAAAGGAGTTTGTGTATAGACCAATGTTAGAACTATCATTAAGTTTAATTATTTTGTTTGAACATAAACCTTGTGTTTGCCTATATACTAAACTAAACAGTTCCCTTATTGAAATTAATGATCAACTTTCTTAATAAAAGAATAGGCTTAAATTAAAAACACTCTTTCTTTTGGTAAAATGGAAAAGAGCTTTTGATCAACAAATTTATGCACTAGTGCACTGCTGAATTCATATTGAAGTGATTATTACATATTAAGTAGAGTATTTAGTTGTGGTTGTGGGAACCAGAATAATTTAAGCAGTTTAACATAACATTTAAATAAATCTATGATCATACACCACAACCTTTTAATGTTTGAGAACTGTTAAACAAACTAAATATGATAACAGCAAGACACAATTTAAGAAATGGTACAAACATACACTATATCATTTTAGTTGCATTTACATCAACTAGTAAATCTCAAGCATAGAGTGTTTTATTTTGTACTTAATTCGGATCTTATCCTATTAAAAAATATATGCATATAGAGATTGTAAAGAAGAAGAAGATAAATAAAAAAATTTAGAAATGTAAATTTATCCGCTGTCTTGAAGCTTTGTCGACATACAAGCAAATCTATATATATATATATATATATAAGTCAATTTCAAGAAAATACAAGAATTTAAGAAAAATGGAGTTAACTATACTATTATAAACTTTTAGCAGGCTTACACAGGGAGGTCAAACAAAAATTAGGCAGAAACTTTACAGCTTAAACCCTTCATTTGTTTTACAGATTTATACAAATTTTGATCTATCACTAATCAAATTAGTTTGGAAGGGAATCTACATACCGCATTATAATCAATCGATTATAAACAACATCTTACTGAAAGAAAAACATACATACTACATAATATTGGAATCAAAATACAAAATGTAATAGATGAATTGCATAGAGCTAATCACATCTTTATTCTTCTCATCAATGAGCTTTGTTTAAAGTCATAAGTAAATTAAAGACTTTACTACAAATCGATCGAGTTCAAATACAAAGATGGAAATTTGCTTTAAGGTAAATCACTACTCTCAATTAACTATTTGAATTTCCATTCAATATAATCTAGTTAAATTAATTGCTAATAAATTTTGACTGAAAATAACTAAGAATGGAATGCATAACATCTTTCGTATTCTACACCGCAGAATATTGAGTTCATTTGGCTCAAACGATTTATTTCATTCCAGTTAAGAAATTTGAAACTACTCGTTGAAATTTACTAATTTGGAAGTTAAAATAAAGGTAGTACCTTGAAGCCTACGAGTTCTCCCTTCATACGCTGACTAATTTAGGGCTTTAGGGTTTGCTGTAGGTGAAATTCCAGTGAATGGTTCGAAACCTGTCCACTAGCAGCACTCTCTCAACTTCTCGATATAGTAGTTCGCCTAAGGAAGAAGATAAGCCAATCGAGATCTCAATAGGATCCTTCTTCTTGTTAACTAGGGTTTGCTATGGTACCACTCCGCACAAGCAGTCTCTCCTAGCAATACTACTAGGCGAATAATGAGTATTGCCCGAAAGATAGGGATGGAGCAGGAGCTTATCTCCTTGGCATGGATGGCTGGAGGAAAGGGCCTGACTGCGTATGCCTCTACTATCCACTACCGAGCACATGTAATGGAGATGTACAAGGCTAGAGTCATAGCCGACGGATCAAATACACTTAATATTCATATATTTATTAATTTTATTTATTCTATATGCATTATTTAAATATTATTTTCATCCATTTTATTTACTCAAAATTTAATTATTCAAATGCATTCTAAAAAATCCCAAATTTTTACCCTTACTTATATGAGGGGTGGGGAACTCAAAAATGCAATTGGATTTTTGATCGGAAGTATATTTAATTTACCTAATTTTTTGGGTATTAATATATCATTAAAATATTGATGAAAATTTTGATGACTCCCAAACACTTCCAAAATTATAACCCAAAGCTAATTTGTGTGTGGTGAGTCCAATGGTGGACTCCGTATTCATTTCTGAGGTCTAAATATATTAGGTATTTTTAGAATTATCATAAACTAGGAAATATTAGAAATTGTGAAACGATCTCCAATTCACACGAAATTTGAGATGGAAACTCCTAATACTATTCTAAGAGTAATGGAAAAGGTTTGGAGTTAATTAGATCACTAATTGACAGGTAACAACATTAAGGTTGTTACACTAAGAGTCTTATATAAGAGAAAATCAAAGATCTCAAGTTTAAGTTCAGATAATAAATCAGATGAGTTTGTTATAGCTCTTAATTCTTCTTAGTTTACTAGTTTAGATAAATGACGAATCAACAAGAGTTGTTGGACTTATGCAGGTTATGGAGCATCCAAATCAAAGCTTCCTTTAATCCCATTCATGGGATAAGTCATTAAAATTCTTAAGATTTGGTTGTTTGATGAATCATTATCTCTTATTAGTTAATTGAAGATCATTACATGCTGATTCTCTTATTTAATAGAAAAATCAAGAAGATGTAAGCTTAAGTTCAAGATAAAATCAAAACACCTTCATCACTTACAAGAATTAATGATCTAACATGCAAAAATTGGTTCAAGAGATAAATTACATGCTATTGATTTGCTTATTATTAATAAATCCAAGTGTAAAATATTAATCATTATGATTCCTCCTTAGCTCTCATATTTCAGAAATATTGTAATCTTAACATGCTAATTATAACTCATTCTTTAAGACATTTTACCAAAATAAATATAAGTTAGCATAGAATTCAAGAAAAACAAAAGACACGGTAGCAGCAATAAGAGCTATGTAAGTGATGTACGCACTTAGCATAGTACTAAGTAAAATATTTTAATATATTTGAACTCAATCCAAGTTCTAAGTACTTACATACCCTTAAAGCAACTCAAACCTGAAGCTCGATGATTGATTGGAAAGAGATGAAAATCACAAAACCTGCAATAATTGGGTAAGGTACATCTATATTATGTTTATTTGATAAATTTGCTTACTACTGGACAAACATGGGTTCCACCTAATTCAATCTTCAATACCTACGGTAGAATAGTAACTATAACATGTGAGAGAGAGAATCTACAAGATGGAATGCAACATTTTTGCATGACAATGATAGTAATCAATCCTATGGAGAATTTTAAGAGAATGTTCTGAACATAATCCACAAAAATCTAATTGAGATGAAAGTTAACATTATACTAAATAACACTTTTCATGCATGTATTAGTAATGATATATATAAGGGATTAGATAGTGACTAATCATTACAAGGGTATACAAGGATGATGCTAGCATAAATTAATCTTACATGATAAATTAACAATGAAAAGAGGGATACATGAATAAGAGTCAACAACCTATCACCCTATTAGAAACAACAAGCATCATGAAGTTATCATCCAGAAAATTAGATTATTTCATGCATGCAATGAGAAATGAAAATAATCCATTACTAAACTATCTCCAATCAAGAAAGGATAGGATCAAGACTGTTGCATAACCCAACAAAACCCATTCGTGAAATCGATGTAATGCATGCAACAGAAATAGATCCCTAAAGCTAATGAGCCACTACTTGCACAAGTATGAAATTGATAGAATCAGCAACAATGAATATAACTTGAATTTCCCCTAACTCTAACAATTAGTGATGTGATACACACAACAAGAAATATATATTGAAATTAGATTAATGTACAACCTGATACGCAAATCAAAATTATAAAATAATCAATTTAGTGTTAATTAATAAACTACATGCAATAATAATCAATATCATATGCATAATCATTAATTATGAATGAAGAAGTCCAATCTTTAAAAATATGCAATGCATAATATTCTCATTATCATGATTGAAGCCTTAACTTATTCTGAATGGCATGCGGCTATAGCAACAAAAATAGAAGATTTGGAAAGCATTCATAACTAATATTTATGTACTCTCTAGCAAATCAAATATAAATTGATAATTTTAGTAGAGATATTATTATACCATCATAATAAGGTGGATAGAAGCATAGATATCACTTAAGGAAGCCATCAATGACCACAAGAATACATGCACTTTTATTAAGCTTGGCTCAGTATAATAACAAAATAAATTCAGATTTCATGAAAGTATTGAGTGATACCCAAAACCGCCATTGACATAATTTCATGCAATTAAATGTAAATCAATAGCGCTTATGACTAAAATCACAATGATAATTAAGTTCATAGGATTCAACTATATTGATTAATACCTTGCCTAAATTGACTAGAAAACTTGCCAATGAACAAGAGGGCTGCATACATATGGATATACAAATTACCATCAATTAACGACCTAAGGAGAACTAAATACATCATTTCTTGAACAACTAGCAGAAACATAACTCCTCAACAGTAGGTAAAATGGAACATACAACTTAATGAATGGTGTAATTAAATCAATAATGTTAATGAACTTAAGCTTAAGATTTGATTGGGTAAAATGTAGTACCTAAATGGATATTGATTGATGAAGATGTATTGATGAAATCGCAATGGCTGAGAAGAATAACGACCGCTGAAACCCTTAGCTAAAGGTGGATGTTGATCTAATCGATGAAGGGCTGCACCTTCGATTGGAGGGGATAAGTCGGGTTGACCTCCTCCCGAGAGGGGAAGGGATGGCTCTCAACCTCCCACCGAGAGCAGAGAGGAGCTACGGAAGCCTCTCCACCTCCTGCCGAGAGCGGAGAGGCGGCGGACGCCTCTCGGCCTCCTGCCGAGAGCGGAGAGGCGGCGGACGCCTCTCGGCCTCCTGCCGAGAGTGGGAAGATGGAAGCTCTCGGCCTCCTGCCGAGAGTGGAGAGGCGTCCTTGGGTGAAGGAGAGAAGAGAGGATTCAGCTGGGAGAGAGAAGAGAGGATTCGGCTTGGAGAAAACAAAGGACTTAGGCTTTTATGAAACCTAGGTTAGAAGATATTATATATATATATATATATATATATATATATATATAAGGCAAAACTATACTCTATCGCAGTCATTGAATAAAAATCTAATGGCTGAAAATTATCAAGCCCTGATATATAGCCATTTGAATGCCAAAAATTACAATTGTATTGAAACAAGTGTCTTGATGAGACGAACACACATGTCTAAAAATTATTGAATTTTGAATGAGTATTTTATTTTATATTAATTTTTAAGTGAAAAATTTCAAAAATTCGCTATGAGTAAACCAGAGCTCAAAAATTTGCGACACTTAAAACATAGCATAGCATCCTCATATGATGCTTTACTTAAATATACATAAATTTTTAAGATCCAATTTTTATTTTATTTATTATCAACTTCAGAAGTTTTAACTTCACGAATTTATTGAGGATGATCTAGGACCCAATTGCGCTCAAATATTTGCAAGAGGATCCCCCAATACGCTTTATTTGAGGATATTTTTATTTAATTTTTATTTGATTAAAATTAAAATTCTGATTTCAACTTAATCCTCTTGAATTTGGAGTTAATCACCCTGGTAACAATCTCGGGTTGTTACAAGCGCACCCCTGCGGTAATCATCCTAGAGGTGGGCGCAACGGCGCACCATAGCTGCAGACTTACAAGGATCATGGCACTATAGCGTGCCCTGGCGCCTGGCTACCCGTAGCCTAGGCGGCACCGTAGTGCCTGACAAAATTCTACTCTGGTTCAGGTTGCGCCTCTTAAGTAATTTGAGGGGAATTTTGATCCTTTTAGGGTCCAAAAATGAGCTGAGTACTTAAGGATACATGTTGATGAGTTTCTTATGAAAACTAAGAGTGTTTGCATTTCAATTGAAAGCTTTGATTGTTGTGAGATGGAGATCTCATGGTGAAGTCCTAAGGAAGTTGTAGTGCAAGAGAGCTCTTGCATATTGAAGAAGATATTCCTGGAGGTGGCTACTTCCCCTCCTCTTCATCTTAGAGTAAGATTTTGTGTGCTTTTCTATCAAAGGTGAAGCTTTTTGTAACTCTGTACTCTTCAAGAATCTTAGTGGATATTTTTTGTAGTGTGGCTCTGTGGTTTTTCTAGTTCATGGGTTTTCCACATAAGTTTCTGTGTTTAGATGTTTATGTGCTTGAGTTTTCCTTGCAATGATGTGCTATGATTTCTTATTTGTGGTGCTGTGATTTTGGATTTGCTTAGTAACCATCAATACAACTCCAATCCTCAATTGAGTGTGCTAACTAAACTGCTTCTGCTGTAGAGTGTGTGTGCTCGGTGTTGAAGGTTATTTACCAACAAGTAGTAGAGAGAGAGGTTACCTAGTTTGTCCAAGGCTTTGCAATTTGAGTGGGAGCAATGGTCGATGAGATGAGACACAAAATAGAGAAATTCAGTGGTATGAACTTTGTATTCTAAAAAATGCAGATGGAGGGTCTGCTTTACCAGAAGAAGTTATATCTTCTATTGAAAGGAGTTGACAGAAACTTGCAACCATGACTAATGAAGAGTGGGAAGTTCTCGATAGAACTGCACTAGGTTTGATTCGATTATCATTGTCTTCTTTTGTTGCATTTAACATTGTTAATGAGAAAACCACTATTGATCTCATGGATGCCCTGACAAGAATATAGGAGAAGCCCTCAGCTTCTAACAAAGTTTTTCTGATAAAAAGACTATTTAATATGAAGATGATGGATAGCTATTTAGTGAGTGAACACCTCAATGAGTTCAACATGGTGATGAGCCAATTAAGTTTGGTGGGCATCAGTTTTGATGATGAGGTCCGAGCTTTGTTGTTCCTCTCTTCATTACTATATAGTTGGGATGGGTTGGTTACAACCATCAGTAACTCACCAGAAAATGTGCTGTTGAGATTTGATGTTATTGATGGGCTTATGTTGAATGAGTAGGAGTGGAAGAAATTCCATGGAGAGGCATCTACTTCAGTATTGCTGAAAGTAGGGGAAGACAAACAAAAAGGAGACATAACAAAAATAGGTCCATATCTTGACGAGGAAAATCAAGACCCAAAAAAGCAAAGTCGGATTGCTGGAACTATGGGAAGGCAGGTCACTTCAAGAAGGATAGCCCTACCCTAAAGAAGCCAAGTGGTGGAGGTAAGATGATGAACCCCACTATGAATGTTTCAGCTGACGAGGATTAGGATGCACTATCCTCTCACTTATCAACATAGAGTCCTAGGTAGTGGACTCGGGCTCATCCTTTCATGCGACTCCATCGAGGAGTGCCTTCAAGAACTACACCAAGAGTGACTTGGGAAAAGTATATCTTAGAGATGAGAAAGCTTACGACATCATTGGCAGAGTTGATGTGGATGTTCAGCTACAAAGAAGCACAGTTTGGAAGCTAAAAGATATTAGATATGCGCCATGTCTAAAGAGAAATATAATTTCTATGAGCCAGTTAGCTAGAGAGTGATACATCACTTGTTTCACTAAAGACTCATGGAAGGTCACCAAGGGTGCACTCATTATTGAACGAGACTATATAAAAGGTACACTTTACCTTATCACTAACATGTTTAATTATATTGAAACAACAGAAGAGATAGATACAAATCTATGGTTATAACAACCCAAATTGTTACCTTAGTTAATTATGATTAATCTTAGTCTTAATCTTGATCCTAAGTGCTAATTAAGTCATTATGAGTCAACTTCTAAGACCAGTCCAAATCAGGAGTCAAATGGATCGAATCCTGATTTCTAAAAAATCCAGAAACCTTAGAATTTGACCTATTTAAATTGACCTTCGATCAAAAAATGGACTTCGCCATTGCGCTCGTTGCCCCCAAATTAGCTAGGGGTGATGTTTTCATGTCAATCAGAAGTCATCAAAATTTTGACGAATATTTTAATATCTAAATACCCCGAAAATTGGGAAATAAAAATACTCGTCAAATCTACAATCCGACCTCGCCGTTGCATTCCTCACCCCTCAATTAGCTAGGGGTGTATATTTGGCATTTTTTTTGAAATCAATTTAATTGTTTAAATTAAATAAGAAATTAATTAATTAAAATAGTTAATTAAATAAAAATTTAATTCCCTTATTGGGTCAGATCCCACTGCCTAACGGATCCGACCCGGTATCACGTTCGGATCCGGATTCAAATCCCGTGGATCCGCTACGCGTGGGCCGTCCAGTCGCGGATGGATCGAACGACTCCCACCCCTTCATCCTCGTCTTCTCCGCCGAAGCCATCCACGCAGCATCTAGTGGCGGCCGCGCCCAATCGGCGGACTCCCATGCCTTGCAGCCTCCGTCCAGTAGTCTATAAGGAATCCTCTGTGCATAGGATACCTCTGTTTCACATGATCGAGCTCTAATCAGGACCGGCTGAACCCAAACTCCTACGAATTGTCAAACCCAAGGAACTAGATCTTCCCCTCCTCATGTTTATTTTGTTCAATTACTGTACCTATATCTATTACATGTGGTTGATTGGCGATCGACCAGCTCCGATCGGAGTTAGCTCGACCGGATCGATGAGATTTTAGTCCGAGTCCATAATACATAACGTTAAATCCAAATCCCGCCGAACCCTAATCACTAGGGTTTACAATTACCGGCGACTCCAGTCACCTCCCGCGCTGACCCACCCACCGATGTGTAGGCCTCGCTCCGGCCTTTCGTCGGTCGTGCGGGCCGAGGTGATCCGGCGTCGAGAGGGCTGGCAAAAGTCGTGCCCTAGCCCGGCACCCTCGGTAATTCACCGCAAGGGTGATGAAGTCAGGGCCGGGCTGGGTCGACCCGGGCCCGACCCGCAAGCTTCGGGTCCACGTCCGCGATAGGTGAGTCCCGCAGTGCCGTATGGCACCCCTACGGACATGACACGTGTTGCATGGGGCCCACTGTTCGTGCTATGTCTCTTTGACTGTGGCCATGGGGCCCACACGCTGCGCAGCACCCAATCGGGTGCTTCCATGTGTCAATGTGGGGCCCACACGCTGTGCATCGCCCAATCGAGTGTGTCACGTGCCATGGTGGGACCCACCATGTAGTGCCCCGCCTCATCGCCGCGCGCAAAGGTTACAATTATAATCAGATCGGCGGCGGAGCGGTGCGCCACTCGGAAAACGAGCATAACCCATCTTCCTGAATAGGCTAACTAAAACTAGCCACACTGAAGGGCTGCTGACTCGAACCCAAGAGTATGATCGAGAGTCAATACTTAAGATAAGTATAGGATACTTACCTTAAGTATTAGATGAATTCGTACATTGGATTTAAAGAGGTAAATATGAATCCAATATACGTTATCAATCTATCATCATTTCTAGTATGCTGATCACATCACAATACTAAGTATAATAGTAGAATAATAGAGCATGGAAGCTAAACCAAAACATTCAGAATACATTCATCACAGAGCAGTAGGAAGAATTCATCTCTGAAAAGAAAAGTAAAATACATCCAGAATTATTACAAACCAATTTAAATGACACAAAAGTAGAGTCTATCTGAAGTACTAAAGTAATAAAGTAAAAGGTAAAAGATAGGTTCACTAAGGCTCCACATACTCCTCCTAGAACTCCTGTAAGTCCTCCAGTTCTGCCTCAACAAGCTACTCGAGATTTAGCAAATTACCAGATCCCAAAAGTACCCCATGTTAGACAAGATGTCTAACACACGCAACTAAACTAATCAGTACTAAAGTAAATACACGTAAATAGTAAAGTAAACAAAATTGTGGAAAAGCAGTAAAACATTGAACAACTAAAAAATGTAAAGACTTAACAAGGTAAAAAGGAACTGATAGCTGAATACTGAAAGTAAGTGAAAACATCAAATGCTCAGAAACTAAGGTAAAAATGTCCAATGCTGTACTACATGTGACCGGGATAATGCATCTAAATATGCCCCAACATGGTATGCCACAGATATGTAACAGAACTATCACTGAAATGTTATGAGTCGTACAGTCCAATGTATACATACACCCAGTTGGCAAGTCAGTATGGTGATGCCGATGCATCCTGAAATTTCCCCATCAATGTATGCAACATTCTGAAACCCATAATTTGTCACTGATACTCATACATCACCAATGAATCATTCATCATGCTCATGCTCTTGTTTATGCTTATGCTACTATTCTATATGAGGAAAATCTCAAAATCCATAAAAACTTTGAATACTTATGATAAATTTAAGGTCTCCACTGTGTAAAATCTTGCTAAAAGGATTTTGACTCGTAGCTTCTAGAATGATAATTGGTGTAAGTTGAAGATTTACTTAAAATCATTAGATGGATGATTGTATACACCTATTTAGCACATTTACAAGAAAGGTGGTTCTTAACACTTAGTTTGATTAAGCCACCCTAACAAAGCATTCCTCAATAAGAAGCATCGCCCGTTGGCAATTTTTATCTCAAGCTAAGTTATTAAGATGCCCAACTCATAATCACACTCAGTCTCTTAAAGAAGGTGATTCTAATTACTTAGTTTTTTTGAGCCATACCTATTGAAGCGGTCTTCGCTAGGAGGCATCGCCCATTGGCAATTTGTATTTCAATCAAACTAAGGAATGAATCCCCATTTAGTACACTCTTAAGATCGATTGATTTACTCTATGCGAGGTTGTATCTGCCTAAACCTGCAAGATAGCCCAAAGATAAATCTTACTTAGAGTGACTCAACCATTCCCAAATATTACTGAAATAATCTAGTACTATCAGTACACTCTACTGTACCCAACTAATAATCTAGATCTAGACAACACTATTTAATCATTAAGGGTTTATCAAGACTATTAATTCTTAAGCAAAATAGGTAAGTCCTATACAAGGCTCCAAGAAAATATGATCAAGGATCACTCAATATAGATTCTACCATAAGGAGAGGTATCATTCTAATATCTTAAGTGATTTCTATCACGAGGGGTTAAGATCAACTTCTAAGGTTAAGGGATCATCTAAGTTTCTACCTCAATAAATTATATAAATTCTCCTACCTCAATGTATATTTAATTTAAGTCTTTAATATATTTCAGAGATGACCTTATGGTGAGGTACTTAAGATCTCACACTCTTAATTCTAAATACTACACTTTAAGTTTTACTTATTATTTAGATTTAGAGTGATCAGATTAGATGAGTGAATCATCTGATCATAACTTATTCTAAGATTATGGGATTTAAGTCAAGGATGTTAGTAGAGTTATATCACTTTATCAAATCAATACCATTTTATTAGTCTTCTTATGCTAATGGTCTTAAAGAGAAAATCAAGGATTCAAAGCTTAGATTCAGATTATTCAATCACATGGTTTGATTACTAACCTTAATATGTCTATAAGATCAATATCAAAATGGAAGCATTATTAGAATAATGTCAATTTCATTATCTTATAATCAAATCAATTTAATTGAGTTTAAAAGTTTGGACCTTAATTAAATAAGTTAGGGTTTGACCCCACCCATATCTAATTAATATCAAGTGTCTATTTATTAATCAAATATCAAATTAATGAATTAGGTATGCATTATTGGTGGCAATCTTAGACCTAGATCAAGTCTTAATAGCTTGATCAAGGTCTTAAGACTGCTTAAGATTAACTAAGATGTTTAAGATCTTAAATTTAGGTTTATTCAATTAATATATTATAAATTTATATAAATTGCTTCAATACATCTACCTTACTGTTATGAAGCATATTAACAAAAGAATTCTTAAAAATAGAAAGTATTTAGTGCTAATTAAGCCCTAAACTAATGCAAAAGGATTAGCACCTAATTACAAATCTAACCATCAGAATTTTGTACAACTTAGTATATAAGTTTCATTTTATCATATAATAAATCAGAGACTGAGTTTGCTAAGATCCAATGGTTACAAGCCCTAATTTTCACTAATCATGGCTTAACAAGATTAGGGCATAAGTTGAAATACAAAAATTAGAAGAAAAACTACTTATCACATTCATTCTACTAATCATAAGAAAACTAATAGCACCCTAATCATGCAATTTGGATAATTATTCATGCTAATCAACCCTAATCAAGATCTGCAATAATTAGGCAAAAATGGAAAATCTAACCATTAGATGTTCAAAATTATTTTATATTTAGATCACTTATGATTTTTTATTAATTTGATATATAATATTATAAGGTTTGGACCAGTGGATTGAAAGTTATCACATTAACTTATTCTGTATTTTTCTAATTAAGATTTCCTATGATTGGATTGATTAGATTATTTTCCTTAAGGGAAATAAATCCAATAAATTGGATTTTAATTAAACGGCTTGGCCCATCAACCAAACCGCATAGGTCGACCAGGGCCCGAGGACCCGGGACTGTCACACCGCGTGAGTCACGGGTCGGCCCGACCTGCACAGGGTCATCATCCCCGCCTCGACTCCTCTCGATAGAGGCCGATTTGGGAAACCCTAGACAGCAAAAATTCTCCATCTAGAGCGCACACCTAGGCCTCAGGTTAATCAAGAATCAACCCCCTAGCCAAGATGCACCGATTGACAATAGGGAGGTGAGGAGGATCGTCCGGAGGTGGTCTGGATCATCCAGACCTTACTCACCTGAGGACTCACTTAATGGAGCTACTGTTTGGAGACAATTCTCCCCACAGAGGCCACATCAGACCCAAGGCTCGATCCCTACACCATCAGGGAGGTGAGGCGGATTGAAGCCCCGTGGTCTGAGGGCCTGAGGTGGGCTGGAATGCCGGGGCCTTACTTGACCTAAGGCGTTCCTTAAGGACTTAGCCCGATCGATCAGTTCGACTGATCGTGGCTAGCTTAGGGCATAGACACGATCACGTATAGTTTGTTTTGACAAAACATAGCTAACCGAATAAAAAGGAGGGGAGTCTGAACCTAACTAGCTTAAATTGAGCAAGCTGGGGTACCTAGTTTTGACAGGGAACTTACAAATGATGCAGGGGTCACTGTCGAGCTTGCTGAACTTCCTGAGGTTTCTCTAAGAGCTCCTAAATGCCAGGAGACCCTTCTATCAGTGGTACGCACATCGGGAATGCCTGGGAGAGTTCATTCGTTCAGCAATGGCAATTTGAGAAGGAGGCTCCAGGTGATCAACAAGCTTTACCCCAGGGAGATTTAAAGCTATTTATAACCTCAGAGGGAAGTGAGGTAAGTTCTAGATGCATTGTCCTGGGCTGGATAGGCCCGAGAGATCGGGCCATGCCCGAGCTCTCGAACTTCCAATTTGAGCTCGGCCAGGTCACGAGGCTCGATTAGGGGTCCTTGCCAAGATGAGGGAGGTCGAAATGACCTTGCTGAGTTGGACGCGCGAGTGGGGGACAAGGAGGGCAGCTGGCGGTATAGGGGATCTCCGCTGTTTGGGACGGGTGCATTCGGGATGAAGGTCCACAATTGCGATACCTTTGGATGCCATCTGATCGATCGATCAGATGGCAGAACGGCTCAGAATCTAACAGTCGATCGCGGGAGTGATCCGGGCCATAGGATTCGGTCGGGCCGATCCAATGGTGGATCTGTGATTCCACGGGATCAAATCCTAGCTATTGGATTCACAAGAGGGACAGCGGATTGGAATGGGGTTCCGCTATTGCGCATCCCGGGCTCCACAGCGGATCACCCGCGGTCCGCACAGCAAATCTTGATCATTTAAATGGGTATAGGATAGATTTGCAATTTCACTTTGTTGAAATCCCTAAAATACAATTAGACCATTTTAATTAAATGTGAATTATGACCTAAATAATTTCTAAATTGCACCAAACTTTCACCCCTAGCAAATTTTGGGGTGAGGAATTCAAAAATGCCATCAGATTTTAATTCCAAGATCAAAATATTTTAGGTCTAATCTAGAGCATCTAGATTGATCAAAATGCCATCTTAGACTTAGAAAAGTTCAATGAACTTCAAATTTTTAGGATAGGATTCATTTGATGTTCTAAAAGCAATGAAATCAAAATTAATGATTACTTAGACTATAGATTAGCAGGATAACAACCTAGGGTTGTTATAGACTCCCCCACTTAAGAACGATGTTATCCTCGACCTCATCTCAAGAGAGAAGACAAACATGCAGAAATTTTAAGGATAGAATAAAACTTCAAAAAGTTAATGGGTACCTAGATTTTCTAAGAGATTGCGATACTTTCTTCTCATATCTGCCTCTTTCTCCCAAGTAGATTCTTTTAAAGAGCGATTCCTCCACTGAACCTTTACCATTAGGGTTGAGCAATTTCTCAGCTATTTTTGATCCTGAGCTAAGATCTTAATTGGCTCCTCCACATAAGAAAGATCCGGCTAGAGAGATATCACTGGAAGTTAAATTAGATGAGATAGGTTGCAAAGACATCTCCGTAGAGAGGAGATGTGGAACACATTATGAACTGTAAAGAAATCTTAAGGAAGCTGCAATCGATAAGCTACAAAACCAATCTTCTCTAAGATTTTAAATGGTCCGATGTAGCAGGGACTTAGCTTCCTGGCTACACCAAAACAATACACGCCTTTCATTGGACTGACTTTAAGATACGCAAAATTTCCAACATCAAATTCCAGAGTACGATGATGAGCATCATGATACTTTCTCTAGCGATCTTGAGCTGCTTTGATTCTTTGTTGGATTAGCTAAAGCTTACGATTAGTTTCTTCAACTAATTCTAAACCATATAACTGAACATTGCCTATTTTAGACCATGTTAAAGAAGTACTACATTTCCTGCCATACAAAGCTTCATATGGAGCCTTGCCGATACTTGCCTGAAAATTGTTATTGTATGCAAACTCTACGAGAGGACTATGATCTTCCCAGAAGCCTCCAAAATCCAGAATACAGAGATGAAGAAGATCTTCCAAGACTTGTTTGACTCTTTTAGTTTGACCATCTATTTGACGATGAAAAACGGTGCTCATGGCTAGAGTAGTTCCCAAGTCTTGATGCACTGCTTGCCAGAATTTGGAAGTGAAACGGCTATCTCGATCAGATACGATAGATCTGGGAATTCCATGGAGCCTAATAATTTCCTTGATATACAACTTTGCTAATTTCTCCACAAAATCAGTTTGATGCATAGGAATGAAATGTGCTGATTTGGTTAGTCGATCGATAATGACCCAGATTGAATCGGCACCGGATCTGGATTTAGGTAAACCCATAAAAAAATCCATAGAAATATCAAACCACTTCCATTCAGGAATTGCTAGAGGATGAAGAAGTCCTCCAGGCTTTTGGTGTTCGGCTTTAACTAAGTTATAAGCGTGACACTTTGCTACAAACTCGGCCACACTCTTCTTCATTCCAGGCCACCAGAATGATTTTTTTAGGCTTTGATACATCTTGGTACTGCCAGAATATACTTGATAACCAGAATTGTAACTTTCTACAAGAACCTCTTGATGCATGGATTTGGGAATCCACTAACGATCTCCTTGATAGATTACGTTACCTCGAAGCTGAAGATCAAAGCGACAACCACTTTTAATGTCTACTTTATACTTCAGATAGTCTTCATCCTTGGTTTGAGAGATGTAGACATCACGATGAAATGTGGGCTCAACCAAACTTATGGATATCAGGGTGCTCAACATAGCACCACGCACTGGCCTTATTTTGAGCTTTTGGAATTCTTCTTCTATAGAACTTGTTGATATCATGGAACATAGAGTAGCAAGATGACTGAGTGCATCTGCTACAACGTTCACTTTTCCTAAATAATACTGGATGCTTAAATCATAATCACTTATTAACTCAAGCCATCTTTATTATCGGTAGTTTAACTCATGCTGGGTTAAGATGTACTTTAAGCTCTGATAATCTGTAAATATGGAACACTGGATGCCATAAAGGTAATGATGCCAGATTTTTAGAGCAAAAATTATGGCTGTTAATTCGAGATCATGGCCATGATAGTTCTTTTCATGTGGTTTTAACTAACTGATGCATAGGCTATAACTTTTCCTTCCTGCATCAGCATACATCCCAAACCTATGCCAGATGCATCAGTATAGACCTAGTAGTTAAGGCCTTCTTTAGGTAAGGCTAGAACTAGTGCAAAGAAAAGAGCATCTTTTAATGATTGGAGTGCTTTCTCACACTCTGGACTATAGACAAATGGTACTACTTTCTGCGTCAACTTCGTGAGAGGAGACGCAATTTGTGAGAAGCATTTGACAAATTTTCTATAGTAGCCTGCTAGTCCTAGGAAACTTCTAATATCAATCATGGATTTTTGTTGTGACCAATTTTGGACTGCGCTCACTTTATTTTGATTGACTTTGATTCCTTGAGAGTCGACGACATGACCTAGAAAAGCGACTGAGTCAAGACAAAATTTGCATTTGGAATACTTAGCATATAGCTCATGGCTTCGAAGCTTTTCTAGTACTAATCGCAGATGGTTCTTGTGATCGGTTTTACTCTTTGAATAAATCAGAATATTGTCAATGAAGATGATGACGAATTTATCTAAATACTCTTTCAACACGTGCTGCATTAAATCCATAAAAATGGATGGTGCATTTGTTAAGCCAAAGGACATACCAAAAGTTCATAATGTCCATAACAGGTTCTAAATGTTGTCTTCTCTACATCTGGATCTTTAACTCGCAATTGGTGATATCCATATTGCAAGTCTATCTTTGAAAAAACTTTAGCTCCAGATAACTGATCGAATAGGTCATCGATACAAGGTAAATGGTATTTGTTTTAATAGATACCTTATTAGTTCTCTATAATCGATGCACATTCTCATCGATCCATCTTTCTTCTTCATGAATAAAATTGGCACTCCCCAAGGGGATGAACTTGAACGAATAAGACCTTTTTCCAATAGTTCTTGAAGTTGCTTGTTCAATTCTTGGAGCTCCTTAGGTGCCATACGATACAGAACTTTTGACAACGGTTGAGTTATGTGAATAAATTTGATTGTGAACTACCTCTATAACTGGAGGAAGACCGGGTAGGTCTTCAGGAAAAACGTCAAGAAATTTGCGAACGATTCGATTCTTTGATAGGGGCACGACTTCTTTCTTTTCTCCCAACATTGTTATGAGATATGCATCACAACCCTTTTTAACAAACCTTTCCGCCTTCAATGCGTTAATTAGCGACGCTTGCGTACTAAATTTGCCAGTGAAAGATTGCGACAAATTTCCACTACCCAAGGTGATCTTCTTCTTTTGGCAATTAATTGAAGCACCATGCTGGCTTAGCCAGTTCATGCCCATGATTATATCAAATTTGCAATTGGTAAGATGATCAATTTGGCTTCATAAATTTGTATACCAATAGGGATATTTAACTTGCAAAACTGTTGGGATTACATATGGGCTCCGGAAGGTAACCCAATGCTTAATGAATTTGTTAAGCGATAAGATGGTAGCTTAAGGTTTTTAGCCCAACTTTCTGATACGAACGAATGACTTGCTCCCGTATCGAAAAGGATGTTACAAGATTTGTCCTCTATTATTAAGGTGCCTATTGTAATGATTATGTTAAGGTCATTATTACTAAAACTGAAAATATCGAATAGCAAAACAAAAATGACTGAATAAGAATTAATTTAAGGCATACCAGACACCACATCGTTATCCTCAGGAGCAGAGGTAGGAGTTAACATATATACCCTTGCAGGTGCTGCGGGTCGCTTTTTCTGAGGCCTTTGACCTTGACGATCTTGGTTCGGCTTTTGTGCTGGTACGATTGCTTTCAAGTTTGATGTAGAAGCTGGCATTATTGCAGGAGCAGGCTCTCGGCTATTCCTTGGTTGTGCACCGAATGCTTGCTTATGACAAGAGTGATTGATGAGCACTCTGTCGATTGTGTTCTTAGCATCACTGTCAAAATAACGGTGTCTGCTTCGACCACAAGTAAAACATACACCATTGAAGTGGTAGCATTTTTCATACAGATGCAATCGTTTACACTCTAGGTTATGAGGCTGGGATTGTTTAGTCTCCATGTTATAGACTTTTGCCATCTTATGATGACTAAAAATCTCCTTCCTTGTTTGCATAACTAATGTCTTCCTCTTCCGGTCCAATTGACCTTGGAATCCTTCTTGTAAATGGGCAGCTTCGATTAATTCAGTCAGTATCTTGATCTGATGGGAGACTAAGTGTAACAACCCAAGCTGTTACTTAGGTCATTTATGACTAATCTAAGTCTTAATTATGGTTCTAGTACACTAAATAAGTTATTCAGAACTCACCTCTAAGACCCAGTCCAAATTAAGAATCAAATGGATCAAATCCTAATTTTTGGAAATCTAGAAACCCTAGAAATTGACCTATTTAAATTGACCTCAAATCAAAAATCTGACTTTGTCATTGTGTTCACCGCCCCCAAAATAGCTATGGGTGATGTTTTGAAGGCATTTGGAAGTCGTTGGATTTTCGTTGAATATTATAATATTGTTTAAATACCTCGAAAATTACATAATTAAATATTTGTCAAAACGAAAATCTGAGTAGTGTTCAGCACCTCTCAATTAGCTAGGGGTGATTTCTTGAAATTTTTTGAATGCATTTAAATAGATAATTCTAATTAAGAAAATTATTAGAAATTATTTAAATAATTAAATATTAAATATAAGTTAAACGACGTCGTCCAACTTAAGTGACGCCGTCACCTAAATCCTGTTCTTGCCATCGGCTCTAACGGATCCTATGATCCATCTGATCGCAAGATCTGACGGTTGCAGGACTGTCTTCCTCGTCCAGACTCGTAGCTGCCAAGTGCACGATTCACCGCCTTCTGCACTCCTAACTTAACTTCTATCCTTGATACCTTCATTTACTTTTCCAAGTTATCTTCCTCATCTCACAAAATAGTCGAACGAGAGAGCTTGAATCCAACCTCTTCGACCAGCCTAACTCGCAGTCGTAGGAATTCATGTACGCATCGATCCTAACATATACTTTTCTATATTTCAATCAACTTATTCCTATTGTTATTCCATATTATCGATTTCAATTTGTGCGGTTAGATCATGATGACTCGCAATTGATCGAAGGAATATTAAGTCTTAGCCACAGTTGAAACCGTTAGAGGTCCTGAATATGCCAAACATAGGATCTAGGCTTAGCTTTTGTGGCCAAGTTAGGTCACCTCTGCCAATGATCCATATGCCATTAGGTAGCTATAAGCGTCCTCTGTTCAATTCTATGCGGATTGAGCCACATCTCCGATGGAAGCAGTGCCAAATGGCATGCCCTAATTCCATGTCTTCGTGGGAGGAGGAAGATGATGGGTCGGGCCGGGTCGACTATGGCCCGACCCGTGACCCAGCCATTCGGCTGAGCTGCCACGGGGCCCACAAAGTGCAGATCGTGCACCTCAGGAGCGTCGCGTGTCTTCCACGAGACATGCGCCATGATCCCGTGCCTTCGTACCGGTAGTGGGGCCCACTAATATGCATCCGTGCCTGTCTGTCTCATCCGAGACAGTGGTGGGTCCCGCTCGCCTGTCCCGGCCAATCACAGCCCAGCGCGTGTCATATATAATAATTTATTATATATAATTATATTATAAATAATTTTATCTATTAAATGAAATTGATTAAATTAAAAATACCTAATCTTTAAACAATCATAACTTGCAAAATATAAATTCAAATATAGCAAAATAATATACCATTAAATTCAGAAAATTAAGAGGAACAATTTGGCACTGTCAAATTTCCAATTGGAGTTGTATATTACTTAGTGATATTTAGGACCCCTATATTTGCCCTAAATATCCCAAATTTTTCATTTAATCATAAATTTGCACACACTCACCCAAACATAACCAATAGTATTGGTTTTGCTATTTGAGACCTAGTTTAACTAATCATTTTTGGACAAACCCTAATCTTCTTAAGCTCAAAATGTTTTAACCATTAGTCCAAATATAAGCAATATGGGTCTTAAAGTGATCAGAAGAACCTCTAGAACAGCCTAGTAGTGTTCAATTCTCTATTTTGATTAGTTTGAGCTTAATCACATTTAGGACCTAACCTTAATTAGCCTAATTAAACTTAGATCTTCAATTGACCATAACTTGGTTAATTGAGCTCCAAATTTGGTCATCCATACATCCATTTTGATCAGAAAAATCTAACTAATAGTAAACCATATAACTATTTAAGATCCAATGATTAGATTTCTTAATCAACTCTAATTACCTTAAACTTAATTAGTAAAGATTAGCAAATTTAAAGATCCTAATTGAGTGATTTAAATTTCAGAGAGCTCATAGAGTATATTAGAACCTAGTAATATAGTTGGTTTAGTGATTTGGTGATTAATTTTACTAATCACTCACTAATCACCCTAAACCATAATTAGGCCATAACTTGGCCATTTATAGTCCAAATTGAGCCTACCACTAGTCATTGTGATCAGTGAATCAAGTGTGATCTACAGCCACTAATTTTTATCAATTTGGAAACTAATTGGAAATGTTAGGATTTTTGAACCTTAATTAAGAACCCTAAATTATCTTTTTACCCCTTAGCTTGTATTGACTATAACTTAACCAATACTTATTAAAATTTAATGATTTAGGTTTTATGGAAACCTTAGATAGTAAGCAACAATAAACTAACAAAAAATTTAGATTCCATTAAGTCAAATTACCAAAATGCCCCTATGAGTCAAATTTATTAATTTGATCTCATGAGGCTTAATAATTACCCAAAATTAATGTAATTATTGTTTAATCTTATATTAAACAATATGAAACACTTTGCCACTGAAAATTTTAGATTTGGAACCCCAGATCAAAATTTGATCTTTTAGACCCTTATGTAGGGGCAAAATGACCTTGCCCAAATTTAGGGTTAAGTGCTTTTAGGCCTTAAATTCTTGTTATAAGAATTAAAATCAGTAAGTAAAGTAATTCTTGTCATTAATTAAGTTTAAAGCTAAAACCCTTATTTCCTTTCCTTAAGAAAATCATAAGCAGTTTATTAGTCGTATGATGTGAGATAAATCTCACATCATACCTCTCCTTTAACCTTCCAAATCCATTCTTAATCCACCTTATAATATTAGTTAGGATAGGAGCTTGACTATTCATCTTAGTGCTTAAGAGCTCATCTCTTAGGAATTAGGATTGGCTCTTAAGTTATAATTCATTTATTGAGTAAAATAGGTTACTCAATAAGTGAAGCCTTGATTTTAATACTTTATAGATTTTCATAGTTTATTTTTGATTATTCAATCTTCTAACTTTAGATTTAAGAATAGAGATCCATCCTATTAAGTATGACTTCACTTAATAGGATTTGCCTTAAATCTTAGTTTGTGAGTTTGGGTATTTGAAACTTAGTCCTTTAGGATCACCATTTGGATTAAGTAATTAAACCCCAACATTTGGAGTTTAATTTGTAATCCTTTCATCTTGATTTGGCTAATCAAGATGGCTTGGGATTGCTTAAATTACTAAAATAGGCCGATTGATTTATCATTTAACTTATATAGTCGATATCAATTTATTCATAACTAGGACCTAGTGTAACAACCTAAGATTGTTCCTCAGCTTAATTTACGCCTAATCATATCTTAATTATCATTCTGTTAAATTCATCTAGCTATTAGAATCAATCCCTAAAATTTTGGCGCGATTCAGAACTAAATCCAATATTTGGATTATTTTAACATTTAATTAATTAGAAAATTGAGGTATTTATTTTGACCTCAAAATTGAAATCTGATTTCACCGTTGCGATCGTCACCCCCAAATTAGCTAGGAAGTGAGGTTTTGGACGCGTTTGGAAGTCATCAAATTTTCACGAATAGTTTAATATAATTAAATGCACCAGGAAAATGGAATAATTAAATAATCGTCGGAATCGAATTTCGACTTCGACGTTGAATTCCTCACCTCCAAATTAGCAATAGGTGAAGTTTTGGGATTTTTCAGAATACGTTTATTTAATCTGAATTTTTAATAAATTAAAAATTATAAATAATAATTAATTATTCCTTAATTTGCTTTTTCTCTTTCCTTATCTCTCCTAAATTTTGGCTGGCTATCCCTCTTCATTTGGCTGACCCCTTACCTTTCTATTGCACATTGAAAGCTGAGGTCATCCCTCTCTACCCCCTTCTTAATTGTAATGCTTGATGGCTATGGACATCCCCCTCCCATTATCTCATAACTCCCTAGCTCATGGCCTTCCCCTTCCTTCTTCTTCTTTAAGAAAAAAACTCAGCCCTCCTTATTTTGTTTGCTACTAAGCTAAGAGCTTCCTCTCTATTTCCCCCATTGTTGACCTTGGTGCTGATGAAGGAGCTTCCCTCCCTCAAAGGTCTTGAGGAAAATAAAGGTTTCTTCTTCCTTTCTCAAAGGCTAAGGTACCCTTTTGTTTACTCTCATTGTACCCATGTGTTCTTCTTCTTTGGTCATTTCATTCCCTTATTATGCTTATTCGCATATTTATACATCCATGAATAAGTATGGAAGCCATTATAGTTCTTCAAAGTAATATATATCATGCTCTATTTTTCGTCCATTCTTCATACCCCTGCCTTTATCACCATTGTTCATACAACTAGGATGATTTGTTCGTGCCGATTTTGGTGTCAATAGAAAGGTATCAGAAAAACCTTACCATTGATATATGGCACCTCTCATGAAGTTCCCTGGATTGAGAGTATTTAAGATCGAAATGTGACCCTTCATGGTTTTCGCACAGACGAAATCACTGTCAGCTACTACAGCGTGCCGTAGCGTCCAGAAAAGTCATTTGACCATATCTTAGTCATTTATACTCCAAATCCAAAAATTTAAAGTGCTAGATAGCTTAGAATTTCAATGCCAATAATAATTTATAATAATATTTAGGTTCTCGATCCAAGGAAAAATAGAAATTTACCAAATTGCCATGGAAATTGAAATGGATATAACTAATTCATTAGACTTAATAATTTAGTGTTCTTGGACTCTATAAAATCTTTGAACAGTAACTAATAGTAAACTGCATAAAAATTTAGATTTCATTAGGTGTAATTTACTAAAAAGCCTCATAGGTCAAAAACCCTAGTTTGGACCCATAGGACTCATTTCTTATCCAAATTGCATGATTAGGGTGCTATTAATTTCCTTCTATATAGTAAAATGAATGTGCTAAGTGATTTATTTTTCTGATTTCTGTATTTTAATTTATGCTCTAATCTTATTAAACTATGATTAGTGAAAATTAGAGTTTGTAATAATTAGATTTTAGCAAACTTAGTCTCTGATTAATTGTATGATAAGATAGAACTTATGAGCCAAATTGTATGAATTTCTGATGGTTAGATTTATAGTTATGTGCTAATCCTTTTGGATTAATTTAGGGTTTGATTAACACTAATTACTTTCTAGTTTTTAAAATTTTTCTATTAATATGATTCATAGCAATAAGGGAGATGTATTGAAATCATGTATGTAAATTTAGAATGTATAAATTAAATAAATCAAAAATGGAGAACTTAATCATCATAATTAACTTAAGAAGTCTTAAGACTTTGATCAAGCTATTAAGACTTGATCTAGGTCTAAGATTGCCACCAATAATACATCCCAAATTCACTGATTTGATATTTGATTTATAAATAAGCATTTAATCTTGATTGGGCATGAGTAAGGGGTCAAACCCTAATTAGTTGATTAAGATCCAAACTCTTAAATTCTTAATTAAATTGACTTGATTACAAGATAAGGAAATTGACATTATTCTAATAATGCATCTGATTTGGTATTGATCTTAAACATTTGAATTAGACATGTTAAGATTATTGATAGATCTATATGATTGATTAATCTGAATCTAAACTTTAGATCCTTGATTTTCTCCTAAATAAGACTACTAGCATAAAAAGATAATAGAACTAAATTAATTTATTAATTGATCTGACTCTAATAACATCCTTGATTTAAATCCCATAATCTTAGAATATGATATGATCAGATGACTTAATCATCTGATTTGATCACTCTAAACCTAACTATTAAATGGAACCTAATATATTTGCTTTAGAATTAAGGGTATGAGATCTTAAGTATCTCAGAATATGATGGCCTCTGAAATATTTTAACAACTTAAATTTAATTATACATTGAGGTATGGGAATTTTGTATAACTCATTGAGGTAGAAGCTTAGATGATCCCTTAACCCTAGAAGTTGATCTTATCCCCTTGTGGTAGGAATTACTTAAGATATTTGAATAACACTTTTTCTTGTGGTAGAACCCATATTTAATAATCCTTGATCACCCTCTTCTTAGAGCCTTGTATAGGACTTACCTATTTAGTATAAAAATTAATAGTCTTGATAAATCCTTATTGATTAAATATAAATGTTTGAACCCAGGTTATTAGTTGGTGTAGTAGAGTATACCCATAGTACTGGATTATTCCAGTAATATTCAGGATTGGTTGATTCACTCCAATGTGGACTTATGACCAGGTGCTATCCCGAGGGATTAGACAAATATAGTCCCATTAGAGTGAATCTTCCAAGACTAAGAGTGTTACAATTAGTGAACAAAATCCTTAGTTTGAGATCTAAACTGCGATCGGATTCTGCCTCCTATCGTAGTGTGGTTTGATAAGTGTAGTTTAAGCAAACTAAGTATCTTAAGTCACTTTGCGTAGACCACCAAGTATGCTTGTAATTAGGTCATTTAACGGCTTAGCTTGATACATAAATTGTGGCCGGGTTCTGCCTCCTATCGTAGTGCGCTTCGATAAGTGCAGTTTTAAACAAGCTAAGGGTTAAATCCACCTCTCTTGGAAACATACAACCATTTGTATACAACCTTTCCAACTAATGATTTTAAGTAAACTCTCAACTTTAACTAATTATTGAACTAGAACCTAAGAGTCAAAAGCCTCTTAGTATGATTCTACACTATGGAGACATTGAATTTATTATCGGATTTCAAAGCATTTTCTGGATTTTTTTTGGATGTATCTCATGTAGTTTAGAAGCATGAGCATGAGCATAAGCATGATGTGTGAGTATTAGAATAATGTATGAGTATCAGTGATGATTTATGAGTTACAGAATATTGTATACATTGACTGGGGAATTTCAGGATGCATCAGCATCATAGTAAACGGTATTTCCAACTATATGTATGTATACATTGGACTGTACTACTCATAGTAGTTCAATGATATTTTGGTTGTATATAAGTAGCATACAGTGTTGTGGTATATTCAGATGCACAATTTCAGTAACATACAGCATAATTTTATAGATCATTACTCAGTTTTCAGATCCATTACTATTTTTTGTTTACCTTCAATATTCAGTTTTTCTTTACATTGCTTCAGTTTGTATAGTTTTATACTATTTTATACTTTTAGCTATATTTATAGTATTACTATAGATTTAATTACATTATGTAAATGTTAAATGAATAACTATAACTGTATAGATTAGTCTCAATGTGTTAGACTTATTATCGAACACGAGGTACTTTTGGAATTCAACAATTTGCTAGATCTTGAGCAGTATATTGAGTCAGGTCAGAAGGACACCTAGGAGATTCAGGATCAGCTAGTGGAGCACTAGTGGACTCTTCTTCAGCTTTACCTTTTGCTTAGTTCAGTTCAGTACTAGCTTTTATGTCTGTTTTAGTAAAATATTGCAATAATTTTAGATATATTTTCTTTTCTTTTTTGAGATGATATTTTCATACAGCTTCTGTGATGAATATTTCTAGATGTTTGCTTAGCTTTCACACTCTATTATATACTACTTATACTTATATTATGATGTGATCAGTATACTAGAAATGTTGATATCTTATGCATACATTGGATTCCTTATGTGTGTTTCAAATCCAATGTATGTATTAGTTTAATACTTAGGATAAGGATACTACTCTTATCTTAAGTATTAGCTCTCAACCCTCCTTGAGGTTGAGTCAGCGGCCCTTCAGAGGAGTTTTGTTTCAGCTATTTGGGGAGACAGAATATTCCTCCCCGAGTGGCATGCCGCTCCACCGCCGATCTGATTATACCTATCTTTTGGGCGCGGCGACGGGGCGCGGCGCTACAGTTGGTATCAGAGAAATATCATAAGGTGTCAGATAAGGAAATGCTCATATCTACTTTATGATCCATTCTCTACAGTGGATATGATCACAATTACTAAGTGTAAGAAAAGTAGTATCCATAGTTCATCCTACTGAAATCTCAGAAATGAAACTAAGAATATCTAAAAATGACACCTTATGAATTCAATGAATCATAAATGAGTAAGATATGGCTAAATGATAAATACGAGTGACAAATGACATCTTAGGATCTAAATGAACCTTAAAGATGTAAAATATACGAACTAAATGCTTATAACTAAAATAATTGGAAAACTAGAATTAATGATTTAATGAAACTTTAGGTATGGAATATCAGCAGTTCAGTTCATTCTACTACATTAGACCATTCGTCGGGTATTGGACAGATAGAAGGTTATCTAGGAAGGATTGATTAGTAATATTTGATGATTTTTGTGCTGCATTTAGGGTAGAATATTGCAGCTGATATCATTAGATTTCATATAATACCTTACTTTCATAGTAGTTTATCCTTTTGTCTACCTATGTAACTTCTCTTTTGAGAAAGTGATGATCGAAAAAGATAGTAAATCTTTGTTTCATTTGCTAAATTCATGCCTTGTTGCAGTCATGAATCCAAGATCTCCTTCAGCCCCTACCCCAATTAAGAATTTGGTCTCGTCATCTGGCGGACCCGAAGAATCATACACAATGGAGAGTCTGGTGAAAGCCCTAATAGAAACCAATGCGCAACAAATGCAAGAGACTTGTGCTCTGATTCTCTCTGTTAGGCAACAACCTGCACCCTCATCAGGGTTTTTTTCATATTCACACTATACTGGTGATGGAATCCTGTACAGTTTTTTTCTCCTTAGAACTCTTATGTTTAATGGAGCGCTAAATCCTATGGACATAGTAAATTGGCTCAAGATGGAGAAAAAGAACTTGGCTTGTATCAAGTGCCATAATTCTGAAGCTATTCGCTTAGTGACTCATCTGTTCCAAGAAGAAGTTGAATATTGGTGGGAGAATGAGTGGAACAAAAAATTTGCCAATTATGAAATAGATGATATCCCCCGGGATATATTTTTGGAAGCATTTTGCGAGGCCTTCATACCAGCATCGTCTCAAGCAATTCTGGAGGATGAGCTCCTCCATCTCACTCAAGGTAATAACTCAGTGTTCGACTATGAACAAGAATTCTGGGGATTGTCACGCTTCATTCTAGACCTGGTTAGAATGGAAGCATCTAGATGCCATGGATTCCTGAAGGGTCTGAGAGACTCTATAAAAGCTCACCTAGTGTCCCGCCAAATCAAAACTCTAGCAGAATTGATTGAGGCGGCTCGCCTCCAAGAAGGGTTTCAAAGTCAAATGGACCGTAAGCATAAGGCTGTGTTTGTGCAGCCAAAGAAGGAGCACTTTGGTCACCGCAAGATGGCTAAAGTCTATAATATCAAAGCTGAACAACCCCACCCTAGAACTCTGAATGTAAGAAATACCATCTGTATGGGAAATGCTACTACTTTGGTGGTGTGTGTTTCGCATGTGGTCGAAAGGGCCACCATTTCTTTGAATGTGATGCTAAGTCAACAATTGACAGAGTGCTCATCAATCACTCCCGTCATAAGCAAGCATTCCATGTTCAACCACGGAACAATCGAGAGCCCGCTCCTGCTATAATGCTAGCTCTCACTTCAAATGCTAAGGCAGTTGTACCTGCGCAAAAGCCGGCCTATAATCATCAAGGCCATCGGCCCTAGGGAAAATAGCCGACAGCTCCTGCAAGGGTATACATGCTAACACCTGCCTCTACACCTGAAGATAATGATATCTTTTCAGGTATGTCTTAAATTAAAGTTTTATTCAGTTATTACTGTTTTAGTATTTTCAAATGTTTAAGTAGTAATTCTTATTAAGTTATTGTAATCATAGGCACCTTAATGATAAATAATAAATCTTGTAATATTCTTTTTGATACTGGAGCAAGTCATTCCTTCGTATCGGAAAGCTGGGTGCAGACCCTTAAGCTACCAACATATCGGCTAGCAACCTCGTTGAGTATCGGGCTACCTTCCGGAGCCCGCATGCAATTCCAGCAATTTTGCAGCATAGATATTCCTATTGGCGAACATAAATATAGAGCTAAATGGGTTATGTTACCAATATCAAACTTTGACATAATCTTAGGCATGAATTAGTTGAGTGAACATGGGGCTTCCATAAATTGCCAAAAGAAGAAAATCACTTTGTGTAGTGGAAGCCAATCAAAAACTTTCATTGGAAAATTTAGCACCCAAGCATTATTGATCAATGCAATGAAAGTAGAAAGGCTAGTTATAAAGGAATGCGATGCATATCTCGTAACAATGTTGGGAGAGAAGAAAGAAGTTGGGCCTATTTCTAAAAATTGAATAGTTTGTGAATTTTCTGATGTTTTTCCTGAAGACCTACCTAGTCTTCCTCCTGTTAGAGAAGTGGAATTTGCTATAGAATTAATTCTGAGAACCCAACCATTATCAAAGGTTCCATATCATATGGCATCTAAGGAGTTACAAGAGTTGAACAAACAACTGGAAGAGCTGCTAGAAAAAGGTCTTAATCGGTCGAGTTCATCTCCCTGGGGAGTGCCAATTTTATTCGTGAAAAAGAAAGATGGATCAATTAGAATGTGCATTGATTATAGAGAATTGAACAAAGTAACTATCAAGAATAAATACCATTACCGCGAACTGATGATCTATTTGATCAATTATCTGGAGATAAGGTATTTTCCAAGACTGGTCTGCTATCTGGTTATCATCAGCTAAGAGTTAAAGATGTGGATATAGAAAAGACAGCATTCAGAACCCGATATGGACATTATGAGTTTTTGGTGATTTCTTTCAGCTTAACTAATGAGCCATCCATCTTTATGGATTTAATGCAGTGAGTACTAAAAATATATTTAGATAAATTCGTCAAGTCTTTATTGATGATATTCTGATTTATTCAAAAGTAGTGCTGATCATGAGAAGCACTTAAGATTAGTTCTACAAGAACTCCGAAACCATGAGCTTTATGTAAAATATTCCAAGTGCGAATTTTGGCTTGACTTAGTCGCTTTTCTGGCCACGCCATAGATGCACAAGGAATTAAAGTAGATCAAAATAAAGTTAGTGCCGTTCAGGATTGGTCACAGCCAAAGTCTATCCCTATGGTAAAAGTTCAGTAGAGTGATCGCTCTATCAAAGAATCCACTTGAGAAAAAGAGGCTGATATGCAATAGAAATATCCAAGTCTTTTTAAAAGTCTAGGTACCTTTAAGATTCAAAAGTTCCGTTCTTAATTTTCTGTGTTTTATCTTTCCCATCCCAGTAATGATATCGATGATAACATCATTTTTAAGTGGGGGAGTTTGTAACAACCTGAGGTTGTTACTCAACTTAATTTAAGCCTAATCATATCTTAATTATCATTCTGTTAACTTCATCTAGCTATTAGAATCAATCCCTAAAAATTTGGTAAGATTCAGAGCTAAATCTAATATTTGAATTATTTTAATATTTAATTAATTAGAAAATTGAGGTATTTATTTTGACCTTGAAATCCAAATCTGACTTCGCCGTTGTGATCGTCACCCCCAAATTAGCTACGGGTGATATTTTGGACGCATTTGGAAGTCGTCGAATTTTTGCGAATATTTTAATATAATTAAATGCACCGGAAAATGGAATAATTAAATAATCATCAGAATCAAATTTTAACTTCACCATTGAATTTCTCACCCCCAAATTAGCTAGGGATGAAGTTTTGGGATTTTTCAGAACATGTTTATTTAATCTGAATTTTTAATAAATTAAAAATTATGAATAAAAATTAATTATTTCTTAATTTGCTTTTTCTCTTTCCTTATCTCTCCTAAATTTTAGCTGGACATCCCCCTTTATTCAGCTGACCTCTTACCTCTCTATTGCACATTGAAAGTTGAGGCCATCCCTCTCCTCCCCCTTCTTAATTGCAATGCTTGATAGCTAAGGCTATCCCCCTCCCCTTACCTCATAACTCCCTAGCTCATAGCCTTCCCCTTCCTTCTTGTTCTTTAAAGAGAAATCTCAGCCCTCCTTATTTTGTTTGCTACCAAGCTAAAAACTTCCTCTTTATTTCCCCTATTGTTGAGCTTGGTGTTGACAAATGAGCTTCTGTGGGGCCCCATACTTTCCGCAGCCATACTAATACTGATATTAGCATAATCATAGGGAGTACAGTGCTCCGCTTCAGGTGGTGGCAAATCCCCAACTCGAGTAGAGTCAGGTAGGACCCAACTCACCTTAAGCCAAGGACTTGTCACCCTACTATGGGAGAATTGTAAACATACATCAATACAAATCAAAGTGGCGGAAGCAAGAAACAGAGTAATATAACATCCACAGATATAACATAGTATAAACGAATAAAAGAAACAGTAACCTAGATCAAATGCAGAAAAGTAAATACATCCATAATTTAATTATTACAAACTAAATTTAATAAAAAGTAAAGTCTCTCAATCTCACTGCAAAAAAGTAAAAAATCTATCTAAGTAGCAATAGGAAGATCCTCCTCCTGTGCCAGCTCCGATCTTGCAGCACTACAGACGAACACCTCTGAATCTGACATTTGTCGGTATCACAAATAACAATGCCCCAGCCAATAAAAGGAAAAGGTTATAGTTAGATAATTTTCTAAATACATTTTAGGCTATTTAAGTGAACTGAATGTTTAAGCTATCACATTTAAAGGTTTTAAACATGCCAGCATTAAAAAGGTGCAACAAGCTACAAGAACGGGGTAGCTATAAATGAATCATTTATAGCTAATCAATAGGTATGTAAAATAACATACAAAAATAGCAACTAAACATGGTGAGGCTAAAAGTAAAAGTAACTGCAATTACTGAAATAAATATGATCCTAACATGCTTATGATCACATGGAGACATGCTGAGAACAATAAGAAAACAAGTACTAAAAATAGACATACAATTATAGCATCCTAAACATGCCAATATTTTAGTAGTAATCAATGAGAGCGTATATACAAACATGCAGGTTGACATGAAAAAGGCCACTGAGACATGTGGCAAAAGTAACTAAGTACATGTATGAGCAAAAGTAAAGCCACTGAGACATGTGGCAAAGCAAGCCAAGAACTAAAAGAAAGGCCACTAAAGCATGTGGCAAAGTAAAACAAATATTGACAACTGAACTAAAGTAGCATTAAGCCTAAGACAAAGTGTTGCCATAACAGAACCGGCCATACAGGGCCTCTAAATTGAAAGTTCAACAAGTATCCATATTAGGCATCCGTAGAGCTAAGTCCGAGTTGAACTTATAGAATAAGACATGTATCCATCCTAGACATCCATCGAGCTAGGTTCGAGTCTATTCTATAACAAAACTAAAACTGAAGAGGCAGACTATGCTAGTATGTTTACTAACTGAAAGCACTGAAAGAACTGAATGAATGCTATGCTTTTCAAATACTAACTTAGGATGTATCTTCCATATCCTAAGTTAACCTATCATGCTCAAGGAACAAGGCTCAATATTTAAGGTATGCAGAGCAATCAAATCAAGTAAGCAAGAGACTCAATCCAGACTTATGTGATATCAGTTATTGTCTACTTTATCCAATCTAACTATTCTGAGAAGATACAAGTTTATAATCTCCAATATCTAGCTATCGAGTAAGATCTCAAATTTATGACCTTAATGTTAATATTAGAACTTAATAAGTTCTATTTTATAATCATGTGACGACTATAAAGATTTAAAGTAAATGAATCAACGACTTAATTATTATTATTTTCCTCTCTTAAACCAAATCTTGAGTAAATGAATCAAGATTAAGGATTCTGGATTCAAACTCCACTTTGGAGTTCAAATCCCGAATCCAAGGTAGTATCCTTAGTAAGGATCTAGGGTTCACACTTTAAAACCTAATTTAAAGGTAATGAATCTTATAAGCTGGAGGATTCAGAAGCTATGATCTTAATGAAAGGCTGTGCTAATATTGTAAGATAAAATAATCAGCAAGAATTAAGAATCTAAGATCTATATTCAATCTGTTAGGATAATAACCTTATCCTATAGATTGAATCATTCTTATACCCACATGGAAGGCTTCAAAAGGATTAAATAATAAATCACTTAAGGAATTCCAAATTGAGGTAGTTCAATTCAATTAGAAGATCCAAAGTCTAATGATCTAAGATTTGATCATTTTAAACTTAAGCTAGGTTTAAATTTAGAATTCTACCAAGGTGTTTCTTTTAGGATCCAAGCCTATGGATCAGCTTAATTAAGTCATTAAATTATGATCTAACATTTTAAGATAGTTTAGACTTAATTCTTAAGACAAGGTGATGTTTGAGTACTCTTAAAATCTTAAGATCGTAATAAGAACAAACTTAAGAATTCTTAAATTAACAACCATATTATTACATGAGATTTCAGAAAGAAGCTAATATTCTAATTAGAAATATTTTATTAAAATTTTAAGACTTAAGGGGTGCTTAAACATATTTTGGTCAAAATGACCAAAATACCCCTCTTAAGGCTAAAAATGGGTTCTTAAGATTTAATTATCCAAATTGATTCAAATCTGTTTTAATGAGTTTCAACATGGTTAATGAAGTAGAAAATACACTTATCTTAGGTTTTGGCAACCTAAGTAGTTTGCTTAATACTAATTACATATTTAAGCCAATTAAGGTGATTAAGGAAACTAGGGTATTCTAAAGTGATCCAACCTCATTTATAGGCTCTAATATACTCAAGAAAGTATTAGGGACTTATTTTACCAAAATCAAAGGCATAACCATAGTTAGATCTATTAATCCTTAATTAGGGTAATTAAAATATGATTAATAAGGTTAGGGTTCCTAAATTACTTTTAAGGGTCTACAAAGGTTTCTTATAGTCTCATGAGCAATCAGAGACCTTAATCAACATTTTTGGATATTAAATAAATTTATTATAATTTAATTAAAAATAGAAAAGGATTAGGCAATTATTTAAAATCTAATCATTGGATCTTTGATTTAATTTATATTCAGGTTCCTTACATTTTTTGATTAAAATGGTATATTAGATCATACTATTTGGATGAGTGTAGCCAAAGTTTTTTGAATAATCTAATCTGTATTTTTATTTAAATTAAAACCATGGGATTGATTTTCTGAATTAATTTCTTTAAGGAAATTAATTCAAAAATTCTTTTATTATTTCTACCGGCCCAATTGCAAAAGGCGCGGGTCACGGGTCAGCCCGACCCGTGACTTCGTCTCCTACCTCACGACGGGCTCCGCCCTAATGGAACTTCCGCGCTGAGATTCTCAGCATCTCGATGATGGCGGCAGCTCAACTGATCCCTACATGTTCCCGGAGTTGAGTTGCGTCGATTGGACTAAGAACGCCCATCAGGGATGCACCCAATCATCGGGGTGCTACTCAACCGAGGCATCGGTTATGGTGCATTTGTGAGGATTGAATTCTCCTAACAGAGCTAGCCATATGAGTCAGGCTCTATTCTTACACAATCAGGGACCGAAGGGGATTCGATCGATCCACTTAGCAAGCCTTAGGGATGGGTGGATCGCTGAATTGCTACTCAGTATTTTGCCAACATGAGCTGCAACTGGGTCGATCGATTCTAGTCGAATCGATCGACCTGATTGAACCCAACCCTCGATACCAGTCTACAATTATTGCCGAGAGATTTCAGCATCCATTGGATGGCTAATCGCTTGTGGGGAACACAGGATTTGGCGAAATCGGGCAGACTGGCAGTGCACACTCAGATGACAAATTCGTCGTCTGGTCACTGCTAGGCCTTGCCAGAGGGCTAGACGCTTACTAGGGAACCAAGGTGAGGACCTAACACACCATCTAGGGTTAAATAGAAAGCGAGCCAAGCTAAAACCAGCTCAACAGAGAAGATAGGGTCGAACGCTATACTTGGAGTTTGATTGTTGGCTGCGACTGAGACGAAAGGGAGGGCTCTAAGTACTCCAGACAGTCGTAGAAGCTTGGTGGGGGTCTGAATGCCAGACGCACACCCACTATCAGTGATTCGCAGCTCGAAAATCACCGAAGAAACTGGGAGCACTGAGAACGAGGAGCGGGAGAATTGAGCTTCACAGTGAGCAAAGGCATTCACTGTGGGATCAATGGAGGTATTTATAGGTCGGGGAAGTCCCAAGGGGTGGAAGCCGAAGCTGAGCTAAGGCACCGGGCTCGGACCGAATGCGCCTTCAGCCACCCTAAAATGGGATAATCCCATTCTCAGGATCGCCATAGTAGTCTCAGCTACGAATGGGAAGGTGCTAACGGCATAGGTGACCTGGCAGAGGATGGCAGACAAGGTCAATGTCGCTTGGTACGGATAAATTTCCTCTGTCGGGTCGGGATCTTCCGGGGACGAAGGTGAACAGGGCGAAGATCCTAGCAGCCGTTGATGATGGATGGCCTGATGCGGCTTCTACTTAACCGAAATGCAGATTAAATCCCGTGCGTCAGATGATAGATGCTGATCGGGCAAATAGGATTAAATAACAGCGCGCATTATGTCAGTCGTTGGATCACGAGTGCTAGGATGCGTGCTCGAGCATCCAGTGGTCAGAACCTGTGCGATGCTGTTGGGACCCCGTAGTGGATCTGCGCTCTGTAAATCCCACTGTTTATTTTTAATTAATTATTTAATTTAAAATATAATAAAATCAATTAAATAATATACAATTAATCCTAATTATTCTAAATCTAATTTAGGACTAAATAAGCTCCAAAAATTCCCAAAACTTCACCCTTAGCTATTTAGGGTATGAGGAATTTAATAATAAAATCAAAATTTTAATTTGGAGATCAAATTAATTTAAGTATTTTCTAAAGCTTAAAATTAGGCAAGGATACCAAAATTCCAAATTTAGCTTCGATTAATTCCAAACTTCTATGGTTAGGTTTAAATGACCCATTGAGTTTAATAGAATCAAAATCAAGACTTGGTTTAGCTTAATTATTCTAGTTTTATCTAAGGTAACAACTAGGGTTGTTACAGCTTCCCTCCCTCAAAGGTGTTAAGGAAAACAAAAGTTTCTTCTTCCTCTCCCAAAGGCTAAGGTACC
This sequence comes from Gastrodia elata, assembly GCA_016760335.1. NCBI lineage: Eukaryota > Viridiplantae > Streptophyta > Magnoliopsida > Asparagales > Orchidaceae > Gastrodia > Gastrodia elata. Next base: position 31,735,955 of record CM028675.1, on the reverse strand, counting down.
CTTTTGTTTACTCTCCTTATACCCATGTGTTCTTCTTCATGGGTCATTTCATTCCTCTATTATGCTTATTCGCATATTTAGACATCCATGATTAAGTATGGAAGCCATTATAGTTCTTCAAAGTAATATACCTCATGCTCTGTTTTCGTCCATTCTGCATACCTCTGCCTTTACCATAATTGTTCATATAGCTAGAATGATTCGTTCGTGCTGAGTTTGGTGTCAATGGAAAGGTATCGGAAAACCCTTTCCATTGATATATGGAACCTCTCATGAAATGCTCTAGATTGAGAGTATTTGAGCTTGAAATGTGACCTATATGGTTTTCGCATAGGCGAAATCACCGTCGAGCGCTACAGCGCGCCGTAACGTCCAGAAAATTCATTTAACCATATTTTAGTCATTTATACTCCAAATCCAAAAATTTAAAGTGCTATATAGCTTATAATTTCAGTGCTAACAATAATCTAAAATAATATTTAGGTTCTGAATGCTAAAAAAATTAACAAATTCTCAAATTGCCCTTGGAAATTAAAATGGCTCTAACTAGTTAAATAGACTTCAGAATTTAGTGTTCTTAGACTTTATAGAATCCTTGTATAGTAACCAATAGTAAACTGTATAAAAATTTAGATTTCATTAGCTGTAATTTACTAAAATACCCCTTAGGTCAAAAACCTTAGTTTGGACCTATAGGACTCATTTCTTATCCAAATTGCATGATTAGGGTACCATTAGTTTTCTTATGCAGAGTAGAATGAATGTGCTAAGTGATTATTTTTCTGATCTCTGTATTTTAATTTATGCCCTAATCTTATTAAACTATAATTAGTGAACATTAGGATTTGTAATCATTGGATTTTAGCAAACTTTCTCTCTGATTAATTGTATGATAAGATAGAACTTATGAGCCAAATTGTATGAATTTCTGATGTTAGGGAGATGTATTGAAATCATATATGCAAATTCAGGGTGTATAAATCGAATAAATAAAAAATGGAGAACTTATTCATCATAATTAACTTAAGAAGTCTTAAGACTTTGATCAAGCTATTAAAACTTGATGTAGGTTTAAGATTGCCACCAATAATACATCCCAAATTCACTGATTTTACATTTGATTTATAAATAAACATTTGATCTTAATTGGGCATGAGTAGGGGTCAAACCCTAATCTAGGTAATTAAGATCCAAACTCTTAAATCCTTAATTAAATTGACTTGATTACAAGATATGGAAACTGACATTATTCCAATAATGCATCTGATTTGGTATTGATCTTAAACATTTGAATTAGACATGTTAAGATTATTGATAAATCTATGTGATTGATTAATCTGAATCTAAACCTTAGATTCTTGATTTTCTCCTAAATAAGACTACTAGTATAAAAAAATAATAGAACTAAATTAATTTAATAATTAATCTGACTCTAATAATATTATTGATTTAAATCATATAATCTTAGAATAGGATATGATTAGATGACTTAATTATCTGATATGATCACTCTAAACCTAACTATTAAATGGAACTTAATATGTTAGCTTTAGAATTAAGAGAATGAGATCTTAAGTAACTCAGAATATGATGGCCTCTAAAATATTTTAAAAACCTAAATTTAAATATACATTGAGGTAGGGCAATTTTGTATAACTCATTGAGGTAGAAGCTTAGATGATCTCTTAACCTTAGAAGTTGATCTTATCTCCTCATGGTAGGAATCACTTAAGATATTAGAATAACACTTTTTCTTGTGGTAGAACCCATATTTAGTGATCCTTGGTCACCCTCTTCTTGGAGCCTTATATAGGACTTACCTATTTAGCATATGAATTATTAGTCTTGATAAATCCTTACTAATTAAATAGAATTATTTGAACCCAGGTTATTGGTTGGTGTAGTAGAGTGTACCCATAGTACTGGATTATTTTAGTAATATTCAGAATTGGTTAATTCACTCCAATATAGACTTATGACCAGGTGCTATCCTAAGGAATTAGATGAATATAGTCATGTTAGAGTAAATCTTCCAAGACTTAAGAGTGCTACAATTAGTGAACAATATCCTTAGTTTGAGATGTAAATTGCGATCGGGTTCTGCCTCCTATCGTAGTGCACTTCAATAAGTGCAGTTTAAGTAAACTAAGTATCTTAAGTCATTTTGCGTAGACCACTAAGTATGCGTATAGTTAGGTCATTTAATGGCTTAGCTTAATATATAAACTGTGACCGAGTTCTACCTCCAATCATAGTGTGCTTTGATAAGTGTAATTCTAAACAAGCTAAGGGTTAATTCACCTCTCTTGGAAACATACAACCATGTGTATACAACCTTTCCAACTAATGATTTTAAGTAAACTCTCAACTTTAACCAATTATCGAACTAGAACCTAGGAGTCAGAATCCTTTTAGCAATATTCTACACAATGGAGACATTGAATTCATTATGAGATTTCAAAGCATTTTCTGGATTTTTTTTTGGATTTACCTCATGTAGTTTAGAAGCATGAGCATGAGCATAAGCATGATGTGTGAGTATCAGAATGATTTATGAGTATCATTGATAATTTATGAGTTACGAAATGCTGCATACATTGACTGGGGAATTTTAGGATGTATCAGCATCACAGTAAATAATATTTCCAACTAGATGTATGTATACATTGAACCGTACTACTCATAGCAATTCAGTGATATTTTGGTTGCTTATCAGTACATACAATATTGTGGTATATTCAGATGCATAGTTTCAGTGACATACAGTATAGTTTTATAGATCATTACTCAGTTTTCAGATCCATTACTGTTTTTGGTCTACCTTCAGTATTCAGTTTACAGTTCAGTTTTACCTTACTTTACTTCAATTTGTACAGTTTTATATAATTTTATACTTTCAGCTATCTTTACCGCATTACTATATATTTAATTACATTATGTAAATGTTAAATGAATAACTAGAACTATTTAGATTAGTTTCAACGTGTTAGACTTATTGTCTAACACGAGGTACTTTTGGGATCCAGTAATTTGCTAGATCTTGAGCAGTATATTGAGCTAGGTTAGGAGGACACCCAGGAGATTCAGGAGGAGCCAATGGAGCACTAGTGGACTCTTCTTTAGCTTTATCTTTTGTTAATTTCAGTTCAGTAATAACTTTTATATCTGTTTCAGTAAAATGTTGTAATAATTCTAGATATATTTTCTTTTCTTTTTTAAGATAAATGTTTCCATACAGCTTCTGTGATGAATGTTTCTGGATGTTTGCTTAGCTTCTGCACTCTATTATATACTACTTATACTTAGTATTTTGATGTGATCAATATACTGGAAATGTTGATATCTTATGCATACATTGGATTCCTTATGTGTGTTTCAATTCCAATGTATGTATCGGTCTAATACTTAAGATAAAGATACTACTCTTATCTTAAATATTAGCTCTCAACCCTCCTTGAGGTCGAGTCAGCAGCCCTTCAGAGGGGTTTTGTTTCTACTATTTGGGGAGACAGGATATTCATCCTCAAGTGGCACGCAGCTCCACCACCGATCTGATTATACCTATCTTTTGCGCACAGCGATGGGGCAAGGCGCTACACCTAGCTAGTCCTAATTATTTTCAGTCTATAAGGATGTGAATCTGAGTTACACTCGATAGTAGGAATTGGAGATCCTAAACTTGTGTAACTTAGAGTAGATAGAATGATTAAATTAGATAACAAATAGATATCACTTGTGTCCTAGTAGAGTCGCTTGCTCACTTTGACATTTGATGCTATGCTTTCCATATTTTTGAGCTTTATACCTTATTCACATGCATTAGGTACAAGACATTTGAAAAGTGTTTCATGTCAAATTTGTGTTGCATAGTAGCATTTGTATATGTTCTTATCATTGTTGAATATATAGTTATTAGAATGTAGCCTAGTTAGTATGCCTTTTTCCATACCTATACTTTTATACAGGCCAAGCCTAGACATATGACCAACTAGGATGATATTCGTCTATCTAAAGTAAGTCTAATCAAGCCCAGGCCTAAGACCGGCTAGGATGGTATTTGTTAGACTTCATACTTCATATCCTTTTCCTCCCTTTATTGGCAATACTAATTTAGGTGCATTTCTACTTTAAGTTGATTATCTTGTTTAAGTTATAGTAATTTCAATTTCATACTTTCTATTTTAGTCTACATTTCAGCACTTTCTTATTTACTGTTCTTCTTCATTTACTAGCTTTGCTTCTACTTATAGGATGTTAGTTTTAATTATTGTTTACATTTATAGGATGTTAGTTTCACTTTTAGTTACTTAATTATGTCATATGTGCTTTTACTTTTTGTCAATTAGCATATGCTGGTATTGATCATGAGCATATTAGGCAGTTTCTTTTCAATTATATTAGTACTTAGTCTTTATTTTTATAATTAACCTTGTTGCAGCTATTCTTGGAGGTATGTATTTACTTCTTATTTTGTTAAGTTATAGACTTATTATTTATAATTGCCTTTCTCTTTCATATGCATTCTACTTCTACACTTGCTTATATGTTACATTTTAATGGTGATATCTAAATAACATAATAAATTTGCAGCCCAAAATGTACTTAGATATTTTATCTAATTAAGATTTTTCTTTTGTTGGCTGGGGCCCTATCATTGTGAAACTGACAATGGTAGACTCTAAGCTATTTGAGGTTGTAAAGCCTTCAGGAGATCTGCCATTGGAAGAGGAGCGTATTACTGAAGATCCTTAGTTTTCTTTCTACATTGTGAGAATGAGCGATTTACTCTATTTTTGCTTTAACTTTTAAATCGTATTGTAATAATACAGGGTTAACTTTACTCTTTACTGCTTTACTTATTCTGAGTTGGAGATTTAGTTCTTCTTATATTGAGATGAATGGATATTATATTTTTGCTTCCGCACTCTGCTTTCATGTATATTTTATTTAGTGAAATTTTACTTTGAGAATGACCAAGTCCTTAATTACAATGGATTCGGATGTGTGCCTAATCTAATTATAAACATGGGCCTTATCGTTTATGTGATGTAACAGCCCAAACTCTTAAGCACCAAGATATTGTCTGTTTTGGCCTGAAAGGCCTCACGGTTTTGCCCATAGAAGATAACTTCCCAGTAGGTCACCCATCCTGGGAGTGCTCCCACATGAGCACGCTTAACTTTAGAATTCTTATCAGGAACTCCACCATTATCTGAAAAAGTATCTCGATGTTTAAGAATTTCACTTATTACTACTTAAGTGGGTCATCACAATCTCCCCAACTTAAGTAACTGACGTCCTCGTCAGTATCCACACACAGATCCAAGAACCATCCACTGGGTAGATAGGACTAGAGGTGACCCTTACATACGCAAGAGGTACCCACAACCATGTAGCACCTTAACCATCATGGGTTCAAGAGGCTGCTCACATGAAGTGATACTTTACCCTGTATGGAATTTAGCTCCTATCTGACACCCTATGGTTTGCTCTGATACCATTTGTAATGGCCCAAACTCTTAAGCACCAAGGTATTGTCTGCTTTGGCCAGAAAGGCCTCACAGTTTTTCTCTCAGAAGATAACTTCCCAGTAGGTCACCCATCCTGGGAGTGCTCCCACCTGAGCATGCTTAACTTTGGAGTTCTTATAAAGAACTCCACCGTTATCTGAAAAGGCGCTTCAATATTTAAGTGTTTCACTTATTACTACTTAAGTGGGTCATCACAGGTGACCTCTCCACCATAATCATGTTAACTTAATAGTTAACAGGACCATGGCAGGGCAGGGCCGCCACAGTTGGTATCAGAGAATTCTATAAGATGTCAGATTGGAATTTGCATTCCTCTCTACCTAATAGACTGTTCTTCTGCCACATAGTCACTAAGTGAATACTTGAAACAACATCCATGTCATTATGAGTATAACTCAGAATAAAGTAAGAAATGAGAAAATCATAAAAGATATTAAAATATAAATATCTAAATAATACATATATACACTCAATAAATTAAAGTATTTGATGATTATTGTAGGCATAAAGTATAATTAAAAATGGCATTCATGACTTAGAAGAATTTGAGATCATTTGGAAATATGAAACCCAATTGGGTTTGAAGCAAAGGAGATCCATAGAGGGAGTATCTGATGAAGGAGCCCAAGTACTAAATAAGTTGCTAGAGGAAGGCACTTATAGAGGACTTGACTTTCCAATTTTGGCTAAGGAATAGCTCACTGGAGTAAATCACATTTCTAGTATCATGGGATGGTCAGATAATATTAAGGTAGAGATAGTATTATGTCTTCTACGAGATATGGCAAGACAATGGTGGATTGACACATACAAAAACTTATTCAAAAAACTTCAAAGAGAATGTCATGAACTCTTCCCACAAGGTGTATTAAAGTTTGTTTTATTTATGTTTTCTTTTTAGTTATGTAAATGCTATATAAATGTAATTCAAAGTATAACATAAAATATTCATCAAACATCTTATGTTTAATATAGTATGTCCAAATGTATAAAGAGGCTCAAACAAGGAAAGCAAGAGTATATCAAATTCAAGGTAATAAATATCACTACACAAACTTTGTGATATCACTTATTTTTTAATTTAATTGTTCTAATTACTCTAAGTTACATAAAATTCAGAATCATAAATTTTGACACTGTCTGTAACTTAGAATCATGAACCTATAAGTTGAATATAATTAGGACTGGTCACATCCTAATTATAAATGATTCAAAGTCATATAAAAGGTTAAATAAGTAAGACAATCATCCTAAATTGTTATTTTTACAAATCCCAAACCAAACCTTGATTAGCCAAATCAAGATTTAAAAGATTAAGAACTAAACTTCAAATAATGAAGTTCAATCTTTAATCATAAGGTTATCCTAAGGACTAGAGTTTAATCCCATCTTACTGATTAAGTATTAAGGCCAATCTTATTGAATTAAGTCAAACTCAATAGGATAGATTTCTAAACCTAATTCTAAGATTAAAAGATCAAATAATCATTTAATAAACTATGAAAATCTAATAAATTAGTAAAATTAAGGTTTCACCATAATTAGTAACCCTCTTTACTCAAAAGATGAATTCTAACCTAAGATCTATTCCTAATCTTAGGAATTAAAATTCCTAAATCTAAGAGCATCACTCAGACACACATCCTAACTAAGGTTATAAGACCTATGGAAGGTTCTAAGAAATTCAAGGGAGTGGAAGATCTCTCATATTTCACTTAGGTTTTATTTAAAACTCAACTTAGGATTTTCTTCGAATTTCTAAATTGAGACTTAGAATTATCTAAATCAAGGTCTAAATCACTTTAATTACTATTTTTTATGATTTAGAGATGAAATCAGGTCTTAATTTTATTAAACCCTAATTTTGGATAAAAAGACCAATTTGCCCCTACTTAAGGGTCTAAATCTCATCTTTATGAATTAGGACTTGAAATTAAAATTTATTGAATTGGAGTGATTACTTACTATCTAATATGAGTTTAAACAGTAAGTTCATTAATTTTAGTTAAGTATTAAACCTTATAAGGTTAAATTAAGAAATTTGACCTATAAGGGAAATTTAGTAATTTTACCTTAAAGACATAATTTTTCTGTTAGTTTACTATAGGTTATGTCCTAAGGTTTCCAGAGTATCTAAATTTGTCAAATTTTGATATGTATTGGCTAAGTTATTATCAATACAAGTTTTAGGGTTAAAATAGTAATTAAGGATTCTTAATTAAAGGTCAAAAATCTTAACTTCTCCAATTGGTATCCAAATTGATTAAAATCAGTGAGTATGGTTCACAAATAATCCCTTGATTTCATTGCCTAGTGGTAGGTTCAATTTGAACCTTAATTAGCTAAGTTATGGCCTAATTAAGGTTTAGGGTGATTAGTGAGTGATTAGTGAAATTACTCACCAAATCACTAATCCAACCCTACCATTAGGTTTTAATATACTCTAGGAGTTCTTTAAAACTTGATTTGTTCAATTTGGATTATTAAATTTGCTAAAATTCACTAATCAAGTTTTAGGGTAATTAGGGTTAATTAAAAAATCTAACCATTGGATCTAAATTACTTTTATAGATTACTATAAATTAGGTTTTTCTAATCTAAATTAATATTTGGATTACCTGATTTGGAGTTCAATTGACCAACTTATGGTCAATTGAAGTTCTAGGGTTATTTGACCTAATTAGGATTAGGTCCTAAAAGTCATTAGGCAAATACTAATCCAAACAATAAAATTAATACTACTAAAATATTCCTTAGGGTTTGCTAATCATTTTGAGACCCATATTGGGTATGTTTGGATTAAAGGTTTCAAAGTTATGGTTAATTGAATTTTTGAGTCAATTAGGGTTTAATGTGAGGATCCTAAATGTTACTAAGTGATATATAGCTCCAATTAGAAATTTGATAGTGTCAAAATATTCCTCATATTTTTTTTGATCATTTTAGTATATTTATTTGTATAATTGGACTTATAAATCTTAAGATACGATTAAATAAAGATTTGATGTATTTAATTAATTTAATTTCATTAATTTAATTAAATATTCTACTTATATATACATATAAACAGAATAAAAGGTGTGCGGGACCCATAGGAATGACATAGCAGGCACAGCGCTTAGCAAGTGGGACCCACTGGATGGACGCGAGCGCTACACGTGGCAACCCATCGAAAATCCTCGGACAGGCCCGGCCCGATCGCAGCCCGACCCTGCGTCGGGTCCTTCTTCCCTGACTGAAGAGAAGGCACTAGGGCAACCAAGATCTCAGCATACAATCATCCTCGAGACTTGATTCAGAGTTCGATCAAGAGTTTATACTCCAGCCTTTCGATCAAGACCCGAATCTCCTCCCTAGTCCAACTCTAACTCCATTAAACGGGATGCCCTAAAAACTGCCATTCGCGATACCCTCAAACTCATACGCACTAGATAGATCGATCATATCCAACTATAAATTTAACTGTGATGGAGTGCGAATAATAATTATCAGTAGAAGTACAATGAATGGAATACAGATTAAGCTTAGATGAACAAAGTTTAGTCAAATGAGGTACCTCTTGCTTGGCGATTTTCTGGACTTAGGGTTCGATTGGGTCTTCATTTACTTCCGTGAAACTCAAGCAGTGAGTTTCTAAAGTTAAGAAAGGATCCCTCGATATTTTGGCATTTTAAAAAGTCAATGGATGCATGAACAACGACCGATTGCGTGGCGGATGCTGCATGCGCTAGTGCGACACACGCTGATCGCATGGACAAGAAGAAATCAGGACCGTCTGATTGGATGGTCGGATCAAATGAAGGAGAACCGGTTTATGGGAGATGAGTTCGGCCTGGTTCAGATGGCGTGCGAAATTACACAAGTCATTAAGAAAATACACTAATTAAATAATGCGCATTAATTATCACATAATTTTCTAATTAAAATTGGTGTGCTAAATGATTTTTAAAAAATCCCAATAAATCACTCTTAACTAATTGAGGGTTGCTGAACATAACGGTGTGATCAGATTTTTTATTTGACGAGTATTTAATTATTTGATTTTTCGGGAGATTTAAATAATATTAAAATATTTGAGGAAATCCAACGACTTCCAAATGCCTCTAAAACTTCACCCCTAGCTAATTTGGGGGTGGTGAGCACAATGGCAAAGTCAGATTTTTGATTTGAGGCCAAAATAGAAAGTTAATTTCTTAGGTTTTGGGATTTTCCAGAAATTAAGGATTACTCTATTTGATCCCTGATTTGATCCAGCTCTTAGAGGTAGGTTCTAAATGTCTTAATTAAGATACTAAAACTAAAATTAGTACTTGATTAATCCTAATTGACCAAAGTAACAACATGGGTTGTTACAGATTCCCCCAATTAAGAATGATGTCGTCCTCGACATCACTCAATTGGAAAGAATAAAACATAATAAAATGATAAAGTGATATGTAATGGAGGTATGAATATAGAATTTCAAATGAGTATATCTTAATCCAATTGGAATGGAAGAATCATCAAAAAAATGATTTGATCTTTATTTTGAATTTTGACAGGCTTTAGCTTTGGTTGAATTCTTACTTAGAGAAGATAGAGATTAGTAATGAATTTATTGAGAATATTAAGTTACTCTCATTAAGAGATAGAGGATATTTTTAGTCACATAAAATTCATACAATAATTAAACTGCACTTATGGCATTTCACCCCAAAATAGTAATGTATTCCTTAGTAGATTGAGTTGCTTCTAGTGATTGAAGATTTGATTGGTGATTACACACCATAACTGCCTTGAGTTTAAGAATATAACATTGTTTAATAAGTAGCGACTTAATGGAACTTGAAAGTTCAAAATTCTATATTTATGATTCAATCTTCATATTCTTATCTTATAGTTAATGATAGAAAAATTTTATCCAAAATTTTTGTATTTTAAGGAACTAATCAACTAAGTGATAACCATCACTTCATAAGGGTCTCAATATTAGAAAGAGAGAAGTTAACATTTATTTAGGCTAAGTATAACTTTAAGGATCAATTACTTAGCCCTTAAGTCATAATATATGACTTAATATAAGATAGTTATAGCTTAGCAGGTGACATCATATACTAAGAACATGATAATTTCAGGATCCAAAAATCCTAAAGGTTTCATATTTAAGTGATTTTACTACTTAATACAGCTTAGACAATTAGTTAACCCACTATAAGTTTTAGCTAAGATTAAAGGATGCGAATGATTCTAATTCAGTGAATTGGAATAAAAATTTGGCATCAAAGAACTAATGTTCTTTGATTACTTATTCTATTAGAATTTTAGGAAAAGATCCATCATTTGAATCTAAGTCTAATAATGAATCCAAATAATTTGGCTTATAATTTTGTAATTTATAGATAAGATGGGAATGGACTAGCTATATGACTTGGCCCCATATGAGGTTTGAACTATTAAAGAGACATTCATCTCTTATTAAAATGTTATGCTATGGTAATAAGATTCAATATCTAGTTTAGGTTACTTAGCCTCAAGGTTAAGACATTAAGTTACTCATGATGACTTAACACTAAGTTTTGGAGGTTAAAAAGTGTAATGACTTTGTCATGTCAAGGAATTCGCTTATATGGATGAGTGCTAGGAGATTTAATTCGAATTAAGGCTACAATCATAGATCATTTTCTATGACTTATGCCAAAATTTTTAGAACTGGTTCCTAAGATTCAAGTCATAATATGTGGCTTAGTAATCTAATGGTTATATCTAACTCATTTTGAATGAGAATTTATTTCAAGGTAATGATCAACAAATGCTTAAGTCATATCACAACTTAGGCACATAATTAAGGATTAAATTTAAGCTTTTTGGAAAAGGATATTTCCTATAATTAGATTATTTATTTAAGTGATGTTCATTACTTAATGAAAATTATAGAAAAAGGAATTGAATTTCTATCCAATTCAGATAGATAGGGGAAAATACAAGATTGATCTATTGCATCCAGTCACACAAGATGACTTGATACATTGAATTTGCAAGAGTTAATAAAATAAATCAAACAATCGATTGCTTATTATTTATGATAAGATACCATCATTGGTTATTACTAAGAGTTTTATTTTAACTATATAAGGTTTTATAGTTATAATTTCTCATTCCAAAGGAAATGGAAATATTCATTCCAAGAAAATGAGGGGTTTGGACTTTGAAGAATAATATAGGCAGATATTTCAAGTCATAATTGTGACTTATTCTACCAATAGGTTTAAAGCTTTGAATCAATCCATCCTAAGAAATGAGAAGTTATCCACCCAAACTGGGTAAGTCACTTCTTAGAAAAATAATCATTTCTATAAGTCATAAAATATGACTTTGCTAAGAGCATCTTAGGTTTGATTGAATTAAGTTAAGGAATAAAACAATCAACTAATAAAGGATGAGACATTCTGAACACATAACTATACTTATACGTACGATTCAAATCTAATGAATAATCATAATTAAATCATTACAAAGTGACATTGTATGAAATAATAAAATTTAAAGGTTAAAAATATTGATGGAATTAAATATGTGTACCTGAGATATTGTGGTTATTGGTTCCTTTTATTCCCGAATAGTCTTATTCTTGAAGTTTAGGAGCAGCTATCTGATCCTTGTCAGTTGGATGCTCTTCTGTAGGTAGTGGTGATTTTAGAGTCATTATTTATTCCTTACTTTGGAGTCGAGTGGTACGAAACTTTTGATTCAGACGAGAATGATCAATTAAAACTCCATTTATCATCATTTTAGCAATGCAATGAGTATACTGGTGACCATGATGACCACATGTATAGCAGCGGTGATCATAAATGATAACAGTCTCCATAAGGGTGTGGTCTCTTACACCCCGGATCTGGTTCCCTTTGATAAAACTTGTGCTTCATATTATTTTTAATCGATTTAGGACTAGCCTTAGCATCTGTAGAGATAAGTTTCCATAGATTAGAAATCTTAGTTTTAAGGACTACTAAATAACTTCTTAGTAAACGAATGAGAGATATGAAGAATATAAGAAACAAAGGATGCAAAAGAGCTACCAGTATTTGCAGGAATTATAGCGGATACCAGTTTCCGGATTGTTTCTGCTTGTTGGAGTTGATTTTCTAACATGATTATCGCCATGTTTCTGAGTGAAATGACTTCATCGATGTTGCTATTTGAAGAATCAGTAGTATTGAGGTTTGGAGTTGTAGGATTCATTCTGAAATGGATATAATTAATTTTAGTATTTTGAAGGAATAATATTTCTTATATACTTTTTGTTCTAAGGATAACTTGCTACAATAAAAAGGATATAACAAAGCAGTTTGATTTAATAAAGATTTTATCATATTTATTTAGTAACTATCCAGAGATTAATGTTAAGATTTGTAATCATTAAATATTTCCACTATTGTTCTAAGAAGTTTCAAAAGAGATAGTATTCCATCGAGTTCTCATTTTATGGTAGAAAGGTTGCAATTGTAACAAATATGTAATTGGGATATTCAATTTCATCTAAGATAGATTCTATGTGCTTAGAGTTATATTTTAGTAAAATGATAAATATTTAATCTTTTGAAGATAAGATGGTATGTTGAAGAGTTTGTCTACTACACAATCTTGAATTTCTACCTTTTTGACATTAGAATTCATAATATCTTCTAATATAAAGGTCAAGGTTTAATCATTCAATTTCTCTAAATTCTAAAGGTCTTTTAATCATTTCTCTAAGTTATTAAGTTTATTAGTCATTTTTTAATTTGGTCCTTAACTTATACTAATTATGAAAGTACCTTTCCATTTCATGCCTTTCATTCTGAGTATATAGTAATACGGATGTTATTCTAGTATTCATTTAGTGATTGTAAGCAGAAGAACTATCCATTAGGTAGATAGGAATATAAATTCCAATCTGACATCTTATGTAGTTCTCTGATACCAACTGTAACGCCCGCCCCTTCTAATAATAAGGATTAGGGTGTGGTTATCACTAAGCACATCCCTTACTTAACATTAGGTTGGAATTTAAGACTCCATTCTAATCATAAGAGAAAGATGTGCTTTTCATAATAAAGCAAAGGATAACAATCACTTAATAAGTATACTATGAAATCAGAGTGCAGAAGAAAAGTACAAACTGAAGTAATCATCCATTCATCCATGTTACAAAGTAAAATATCCAACTCATAATATACAATGCAGGAAAAGTAAAGTACAATTTTAATCCTGTATTATTACAAACATTTAAAGTTAGAAGCTGAAATATAAAGTAAAGTCTCTCATCCTCTTGAATACAAAAGTAAGTAAACTAAGAAGCATAATCTAGTGATCTTTATCAACCCGCACTTCCTTCAGGACCTGTTCTTTTGAAGACTAAGTAAATCATAACCCACAAGGTGTATTAAAGTTTGTTTTACTTAAGTTTTCTTTTTAAGTTATGCAAATACTATATAAATGTAATTCAAAGTATAACATAAAATATTTATCAAACATCTTATGTTTAATATAGTATGTCCAAATGTATAAAGAGGCTCAAACAAGGAAAGCATAGTATATCAAATTCAAGATAATAAATAGCACTACACAAACTTTGTGATATCACTTATTTTCTCATTTAATCATTCTAACTACTCTAAGTTATATAAGATTCAAAATCATAAATTTTTACACTATCTGTAGCTTAGAATTATGAACCTATAAGTTGAATATAAATAGGACAGGCCACATCCTAATTATAACTGAATCAAAGTCATCTACAAAGTTAAATAAGTAAAACAATCATCCTAAATTATTATTTTTAATAATCCCAAACCAAACCTTGACTAGCCAAATCAAGATTTAAGAGATTAAGAACTGAACTTCAAATAATGAAGTTCAATCTTTAATCATAAGGTTATCCTAAGGATTAGAGTTTAATCCCATCTTACTGATTAAATATTAAGGCCAATCTTATTGAATTAAGTCAAACTCAATAGGATAGATTTCTAAACCTAATTCTAAGATTAAAAGATCAAATAATCATTTAATAAACTATGAAAATCTAATAAACTAGTAAAATCAAGGTTTTATCATAATGAGTAACTCTCTTTACTCATTGGATGAATTCTAACCTAAGATCTATTCCTAATCTTAGGAATTAAAGTTCTTAACTCTAAGAGTATCACTCAGACACACATCCTAACTAAGGTTATAAGACCTATGGAAGGTTCTAAGAAGTTCAAGGGAGTGGAAGATCTCTCATATTTCATAGGTTTTATTTAAGACTCAACTTAGGATTTTCTTCAAATTTCTAAATTGAGACTTAGAATCATCTAAATCAAGGACTAAATCACTTTAATTACTAATTGTTATGATTTAGAGATGAAATTAGGTCTTAATTTTATTAAACCCTAATTTTGGACAAAAAGACCGTTTTGCCCCAACTTAAGGGTCTAAATCTCATCTTTATGAATTAGGACTTGAAATTGAAATTTATTGAATTGGAGTAATTGCTTACTGTCTAATATGAGTTTAGACAGTAAGTTCATTAATTTTAGTTAAGTATTAAGCCTTATAAGGTCAAACTAAGGAATTTAACCTATATGGGCAATTTAGTAATTTTACCTTAATGACATATATTATTTCTATTAGTTTAATGTAGGTTATATCCTAAGATTTCCATAGTACCTAAATTTATCAAATTCTGATATGTATTGGCTAAGTTATAGCCAATACAAGTTATAGGGTTAAAATGGTAATTAAGGATTCTTAATTAAGGGTCAAAAATATTAACTTGTCCAATTGGTATCCAAATTGACTAAAATTAGTGACTATGGTTCACAAATAATCCCCTAATTTTATTGCCTAGTGGTTGGTTCAATTTGAACCTTAATTGGCTAAGTTACGGCCTAATTAAGATTTAGGGTGATAAGTGAGAGATTAGTAAAATTACTCACCAAATCATTAATCCAACCCTACCATTAGGTTCTAATATAGTTTAGGAGTTCTCTAAAACTTGATTTGTTCAATTTGGATTATTAAATTTGCTAATATTCACTAATCAAGTTTTAAGGTAATTAGGGTTAATTAAGAAATCTAACTATTGGATCTAAATTAATTTTATTGATTACTATAAACTAGGTTTTTTTTATCTAAATTTATATTTGGATCACTTAATTTGGAGTTCAATTGACCAACTTATGGTTAATTGAAGTTCTAGGGTTATTTGACCTAATTAGGGTTAGGTCCTAAAAGTCATTAGGCAAATACTAATCCAAATAGCAAAGTTAACACTATTAAAATATTCCTTAGGATTTGCTGATCATTTTGAGACCCATATTGGGTATATTTGGATTAAAGGTTTCAAAGTTATGGTCAATTGAATTTTTGAGTCAATTAGGGTTTAATGTGAAGATCCTAAATGTCACTAAGTGATATATAGCTACAATTAGAAATTTGATAGTGTTAAAATATTCCTCATATCTTTCTAATCATTTTGGTATATTTATTTGTATAATTTGGACTTATAAATCTTAAGATATGATTGAATAAAGATTTGATGTATTTAATTAATTTAATTTCATTAATTTAATTAAATATTCTACTTATATATACATATACATAGAATAAAAGGTGTGCGAGACCCAGAGGAATGATGTGGCAGACACAGCGCTTAGCAAGTGGGACCCACTAGACGGACGCGAGCGCTACACGTGGCAACCCATTGAAAATCCTCGGACATGCCCGGCCCGATCGCAGCCTGACCCTGCGTCGAGTCCTTCTTCCCTGACTAAAGAGAAGGCGCTAGGGCAACCAAGATCTCAGCAAGCAATCATCCTCGAGACTTGATTCAGAGTTCGATCGAGAGTTTATACTCTAGCCTTTCGATCAAGACCCTAATTTCCTCGCTAGTCAAACTCTAACTTCACTAAACGGGATGCTCTAAAAACTACCATTCGCGATACCCTCAAACTCATACGCACTATATAGATCGATCGTATCCAACCAAAAATCTAATTGTGATGGAGTGCAAAAAACAATTATCAGTAGAAGTAAAATGAATGGAATACAGATTAAGCTTAGATGAACAAAGTTTAGTGAACTGAGGTACCTCTTGCTTGGCAATTTTCTGGACTTAGGGTTCGATTGGGGTCTTTATCTGCTTCTGTGAAACTAGAGCAGTGAGTTTCTAAGGTTAAGAAAGGATCCCTTGATATTTTGGCAGTTTTAAAAAGTCATTGGATGCACGAACGACGCCTGATTGCGTGGCGGATGCTGCGTGCACTGGTGCAACACGCGCTAATCGCATGGAGAAGAAGAACTCAGGACCGTCCGGTCAAACGATGTCAATCGAATGAAGGAGAACCGGTTTGCAGGAGACGGGTTGGCCCGGTTTAGATGGTGTGCGAAATTACATAAGTCATTAAGAAAATACACTAATTAATTAATGTGCATTAATTATCACATAATTTTCTAATTAAAATTGGTGTGCTAAATGATTTTAGAAAAATCACAATAAATCACTCTTAACTAATTGTGGTTGCTGAACGCAATGGTGTGATTAGATTTTTTATTCAACGAGTATTTAATTATTTGATTTTTTGTAGGATTTAAATAATATTAAAATATTTGACAGAAATTCAACGACTTCCAAATGCCTCTAAGACTTCACCCCTAGCTAATTTGGGGGTGGTGAGTGCAATGGCAAAGTCAGATTTTTGATTTGAGGTCAAAATAGAAAGTAAATTTCTAATGTTTTGGGATTTTCCAGAAATCAAGGATTACTCTATTCGATCCCTAATTTGATCCAGCTCTTAGAGGTAGGTTCTAAATGTCTTAATTAAGATACTTAAACTAAAAGTAGTTCTTAGATTAGTCCTAATTGACCTAAGTAACAACCTGAGTTATTACATCTTGGGAAGAGCATATTCCTTAAGTAGAATTTGCTTATAATAATAATTTCCAATCAAGTATCAAAATGGCACCATCTGAAGCCTTATATTGTAGAAAGTGCTCAACTCCACTATTGGTCTGAAATAGGAGATACTCAGTTGTATGGTTCAGAATTAGTGGAAGAAACAAACAAGAAAGTAAAGCTCATTCAACTGAGAATCAGAACAACTCAAGATAGACAAAGTAAATATCATGATAATCGTTACCGTCCTCTTGAGTTCTAAGAAGAAGATTTAGTATACTTAAAAGTGAGCCCAATGAAAGGAATTTATCATTTTGGAGTTTCAGGAAAAGTTTGTCCAAGATATGTAGGATCATTTAAGATCATCAAGAAGATTGGGTCAGCAGCTTATAAACTTGAACTGCCAGAAGATTTTATTGCTGTTCACAATATATTCCACGTATCATCATTAAGAAAATGTCTTCGAGATCCTTCCCATCTTATTCAACTTCTAGTAATAGAGATTCAACCTGATCTTACTTATGCTGAAGAACCAGTTAGAATTCTTGATCATGACCAAAAGAAGTTAAGGAATCATTCCATTTCAATTATCAAAGTTCAATGAAAGAACCGTTCGCATAATCAGGCCACTTGGGAGAAGAAAGTGGATATGCGACAAAAATACCCAAGTATGTTTAACTAAGGTACTTTTTTATCTCCTTTTCATTTCAATTCATCATTTTCCTTATGTCTTATTTTTCTCACTTGAGTGATGTCGAGGACGATAACGTTCTTAAGTGGGGGAGTCTGTAACAACCCAAGTTGTTGCTTAGGTTATTTATGACTAATCTAAATTTTAATTATGGTTCTAGTACACTGATAAATCCACATTCATTTTTCAAATTAAAATTGCTTCCTTAATCCAATTTTGCCTATTTTTTCAGGATAAATGCTTATCCAACAATTTCTGAACATTTCTTGACAATTTTCCAAGTTTCTGGCAGCGCGCGGCAACGGCCCGACAAAATTTTGTCTAAGCAGAGCATTAAATGCGGCTAGGACAAGACCCCCAATTAGCTCCTTGTCTCCACCATCATTCCTTTGGCAGCAGATTTATTTTTAAAGGGAAAATTGACATTTTGAGGTGATGTGGAGCTTAAACAATGGAAAAGTGGAAGTCACTTCACCCCTCAAATTTACATTAATTTCCTTAAGAAAATTAATTCAGAAAAATCAAACCTATGGTTTTGATTTAAATAAAAATATATATTAAATTATTTAAATAACTTTAGCTATACTTATCCAAGTGATATGATCCAATATACCATTTTAATTAGAAAAATGCAAGGAACATTAATATAAAATAAAATCAAAGATTCAATAGTTAAATTTTAAATTATTGTCTAATTCTTTTCTATTTTTAATTAAATCATGATAAATTCAACTAATATCCAAAAATATTGATTAAGGCTTCTGATTATTCATGAGACTTTAAGGAAGCTATGTAAATCATTAAGTAATTTAGGAACCTTAATTTCATTAATCATCACTCAATTGCTCTAATTCAGGATTAGTGAATTAAACTTTGATTAATCCTTTGATTTTGGTGAACTAAGTTCCTAATGCCTTCTTAAGTTTATTAGAGTCTATGAATGAGATTGGATCACTCTAGAATGCCCTAGTTTCTTTAATCATCATAATTAGCTTAAAAAGGTTATTAGTGCTAATTAAGCTAATTAGGTTACCAAAATCTAAGATAAGTGTGTATCCTACTTCATTAACCAATATGGAACTCATTAAAATAGATTTGAACCTATTTGGATAATTAAATCCTAAAATTCCATTTTTAGCCTTAAGAGGGGTATTTTGGTCATTTTGACCAAGATGTGTTTAAGCACACCCCTTGAAACCTTGAAAATTTAGTAAAATACCTCTAATTAGATTATTAGCACCATTCTGAAGTCTTATGTTAATTATATTGATATTAAGTGAAGAAATCTTAAGTTAGTCTTATTAAGATCTTAATACCCTAAGTGCCCTTTGAAACCCTCTTTCTTAAAAGTTAAGCCTAGTTACCTATTCGTGCTAGATCCTTAGTTAATAGCTTAAATTAAGTTGATCCATAAGTTTGAATTCTAAGAGAAATACTCTTGTAAAATCCTAAGTATAAATCTTAGCTTAAGTCTAAAATGACCAAATATTAGATCTTAGATCTTAGACTTTAGATCTTCTAAATGAATTGAACTACCTCTAGTTGGAATTCCTTAAGTGATCTATTGTCTAGTTCTGTTGAAGCCTTCCATGTGTGTGTAGGATTGATTCAATCTATAAGATAATGTAATTATCCCAAAGATTGAATATAGATCTTAGATTCTTAGTTCTTAATGATTATTTTTTCTTATAATGTTAGCACAACCTTTCATTAAGATCATAGTTCATAAATCCTTCAGCTTATAGGGTAATGTTCATTTAGATTATGTTTGAGTGTGAGCTCTAGATCCTTATTAAAATATTCCCTTGGTTAAGGATCTGAACACCAAGTAGAGTTTGGATCCAAAATCCTTAAGTCTTGACTTACTTAATCAAGATTTGGGTTAAGACAGAAAAATAATAATAATTAGGTCATTAATTTATTTACTTTAAATCTTATAGTCATCATATGATTATGAATTAGAACTTATTAAGTTCCAATATTAATATTAAGGTCATAAATTTGAGATTATACTCGATCACTGGATATTGGAGATCCTAAACTTGTATCTTCTCAGAATAGTTAGATTTGGATAAAGTAGATAACAACAGATATCACATAAGTCTAGATTGAGTCTCTTGCTTACTTTGACTTGATTGCTCTGCACACCTTGAATATTGAGCCTTGTTCCTCGAGCATAATAGGAGAACTTAGGATATGGAAGATACATTCTAAGTTAGTATTTGAAAAAGCATAACATTCATTCAGTTCTTCTAGTGCTTTTAGTTAGTAGAGTATGTCCTAGCTTAGTCTGCCTCTTCAGTTCTAGTTTTGTTATAGATTAGACTCGGACCTAGCTCTGCAAATGTCTAAAATGGATACATATCTTATTTTATAAGTTCAACTCAGACCTAGCTCTGCAGATGCCTAGGATGGATACATGTTGAACTTTCAGTTCAGAGGTCCAGTATGGTCTATTTCTGTTATGGCAGTACTATGTCTTAGGCTAACTTCTACTTCAGTTCAGTTTTAGTATTTTGTTTTGCATTGTTTTGCTTTGCTACATGCTTCAGTGGCCTTACTTAGTACTTGGCTTACTTTGCCACATGTCTCAGTGACTTTACTTTAGCTCTTTTGCTATACTTAGTTGTTTTTGCCACATACTTCAGTGGCCTTTTACATATTAAATCTGCATGTTATATATATGCTCTTAAGGATTAGTTATTAAATATTTGCATGTTAGGATGCTAGAATTGTATGTTATTCAATACTTATATTCTTTATATACTCAACATGTACCCATGTGATCATAAGCATGTTAGGATCAGATTTATTTAAGTAGTTGCAGTTACTTTTTCTTTTAGCCTCACCATGTTTAGTTGCTATTTTGTATGTTATTCTTACATACTTGTTGATTAGCTATAAATGATTAGTTTATAGTTATCCCATTCTTTGTAGCTTGTTGCACCTTATAATGCTTGCATGTTTAAAACCTTTAAATGTGATATCTTAAATATTCAGTTCACTTAAATAGCCTAAAATGTACTTAGACAATTGTCTAACTGTAACCTTTTTCTTTTGTTGGTTGGGGCCCTGGCATTTGTGATGCCGACAAATGTCAGATTCAGAGTTGTTCGTTGGCAGTGCTGTAGGTGAGGAGCTGGTGCAGGAGGAGGATCTTCCTAGTGCTGCTTAGATAAATTTTCTCTTTGTATAGTGAGATTGAGAGATCTTTACTTTCATTTAATTCAGTTTGTAATAATTAAACTTTGGATGTATTTACTTTCTGCACTTGAGCTGAGTTACTGCTTTCTTTTCTTTTTTTATATTATGTTATGCCTGTGGATGTTACATTCTAATTTCTGCTTCCGCTACTTTGATATGTATTGATGTATGTTTCTAGTTATAGGTGACAAGTACTAGGCTTAAGGCGAGTTAGGTCCTACTTGACTCTACTTGAGTTGGGGATTTGCCACAGCTGGAGCACCGTACTCTCCATGTTTATGCTGATATCAGTATTAGCATCACCGCGGGAAAGTACGGGGCCCCACACTCACACTCTTAATTCTAAATACTACACTCTAAGTTTTACTTATCATTTCGATTTAGAGTGATCAGATCAAATGAGTAAGTCATCTAATCATAATGTATTATAAGATTATGGGATTTAAGTCAAGGATGTTAGTAGAGTTAGATTACTTTATCAAATTAATATCATTTTATTAGTCTTCTTATGCTAATGGTCTTACTTAAGAGAAAATCAAGGATTCAAAGCTTAGATTCAGATTATTCAATCACATGGTTTGATTATTAACCTTAATATGTCTAATTCAAATATTTAAGATCAATACCAAAATAGATGTATTATTGGAATAATGTAAATTACATTATCCTATAATCAAATCAATTTAATTGAGTTTAAGAGTTTGAACCTTAATTAAATAAGTTAGGGTTTAACTCTAATTAAGATTAAGTGTACATTTATAAATCAAATGTCAAATCAGTGAATTAGGTATGTATTATTAGTGATAATCTTAGACCTAGATCAAGTCTTAATAGCTTGATCGAGGTCTTAAGACTTCTTAAGGTTAATTAAGATGTTTAAGAGCTTCAAATTTAGGTTTATTCAATTTATATATTATAAATTTGCATGCATGGCTTCAATACATCTACCTTACTGTTATGAAGCATGTTAACAAAAGAACTCATAAAAGCATAAAGTAATTAGTGCTAATCAAGCCCTAAACCAATGCAAAAGGATTAGCACCTAATTACAAATCTAGCCATCATAATTTTATACAACTTGGCATATAAGTTTCATTTTATCATATAATTAATCAAAGACTGAGTTTTTTAAGATTCAATAGTTACAAGCCCTAATTTTCACTAATCATAGTTTAACAAGATTATGGCATAAGTTAAAATATAAAAATCCAAAAAATAAACTACTTAGCACGTTCATTATACTAATCATAAGGAAACTAATGGAACCCTAACCATGCAATTTGGATAAGTATTCATGCTAATCAACCCTAATAAAGATCTGCAATAATTAGGCAAAAATGGAAAATCTAACTATTAGATGTTCAATATTATTTTATATTCAGATCCCTGATGATTTTCTGATTAATTTGATATATAATATCATAGGTTTGGACTAGTGGATTGAAAGTTATCACATTAATTTATATCAAATTTTTCTAATTAAGATTTCCTATGATTGGATTAATTGGATTATTTTCCTTAAGGAAAATAAATTCAATAAATTGGATTTTAATAAAATGGGCTGGGCCCATCAGCCAAACCGCACGGGTTGACCGGGGCCCGAGGACCTAGGACTGTCGCACTACGCAGGTCACGGGTTGGCCCGACCAGCACAGGGTCATCGTCCCCGCCTCGACTCCTCTCGACAGAGGCCGATCAGGGAAATCCTAGATTGCAAAATTCTCCGTCTATAGTGCACGCCTTGGCCTCGGGTCAATCGAGAATCGATCCCCTAGCCAAGACGCACCAATTGACATTCGAAGTCCCCTGTGAGGTGGTCCGAATCGGTTGAACCTTACTCACCCGAAGACTCACTTAATGGAGCTACTGTGGGGAGACAATTCTCCCCACAGAGGCCACACCAAACCTGGGGCTCGATCCCTACACCATCAGGGAGGTGAGGAAGATCAAAGCCCTCTGGTCTGAGGGCTGAGGTTGGCTGGAACGCCGGGGCCTTACTCGACCCAAGGCGTTCCTTAAGAACTTATCCTGATCGATCGGTTCGATCGATCGGAGCTAGCTTAGAGCATAGATATGATCACATTTAGTTTATTTTGACAATACGCAGCTAACTAAGTAAAAAGGAGGGGAGTCTGAGCCTAATTGGCTCAAACTGAGCAAGCTGGGGTACCTGGTTTTAACGGGGTACCAAGTCACCGTCGGGCTTGTTGAGCTTCCTAAGGTTTCTCTAAGAGTTCCTGAATGTCAGGAGACTCTTCTATCAGTAGTACACACATTGGGAATGCCTGGGAGAGCTCAGTCGTTCAGTAATGACAATTCGGGAAGGAGACTCCAATTAATTAGCAAGCTTTACCCTGGAGAGATCTTAGGATATTTATAGCCTCAGAGGGAAGTGAGGTAGGTTCCAAATGCATTGGCCCGGGCTGGAGAGGCCCAAGAGACCAGGCCATGGCTGAGCTCTCGAATTTCTAATTCGAGCTCGGTCGAGTCACGAGGCCCGATCGGAGGTCCTTGCCAAGACAGGGGAGGTCTTAATGACCTTGCTGAGCTGGATGCACGAGTGGGGGACAAGGAGGGCAGCTGGCGATATGGGGGATCTCCTCTGTCGGGGACGGGCACGTTCGGGATGAAGGTCCACAGATGCGGGACCTTCAAATGCCGTGAGATCGATCGAACAGATGGCTGAACAGCTCGGATAGCTCAGATCCTAACGATCGATCATGGGAGTGATCCGGGTCGTAGAATTTGGTCGAGCAGATCCAATGGTTGATCTGCGATTCCACAGGATCAAATCCTAGCCGTTGGATTCACGAGGGGTACGGCGAATTAGAACGGGGTTCCGCTGTCGTGCGACCTAGGCTCCACAGCGGATTGCCCGCGGTCTGCACAGCAAATCTCGGCCGTTTAAACGGGTATAGGATAGATTTGCAATTTGACTTTGTTGAAATCCCTAAAATGCAATTAGATCATTTTAATTAAATGTGAATTATGGCCTAAATGATTTCCAAATTGCACCAAACTTTCACCCCTAGCTAATTTGAGGGTGAAGAATTAAAAAATGTAATCAAATTTTAATTCTGAAATCAAAATATTTTAGGTCTAATCTAGGGCATCTAAACTGATCAAAATGCCATCTTAGACTTAAAGAAGTCATGGACTTAAAATTTTCAGGATATGATTCATTTGATGTTCTAAAAGCAATGGAATCAAAATTAATGATTACTTAGACTATAGATTAGCAGGCAAACAACCTAGGGTTGTTACACACAGTCTCTTCACGCGTCAGCCGTGGGACTCGCCGCGGCTCCCGTGGCCAATCACTGCGTGCCACATGGCAGCTGTGGGGCCCACGGGTCAATTCTGACAGAAATTTAATAATTTTTATATTAGTATAATTATAGTTAATTAATGTTAATTATGATTAATTAGTGATTAATTAAGCTTAACAGTTAGGTTAGTATCTTTAATTATAATAATTAGTAATTAATTTATATTAAATAGTAAATATTATTTAATTAATTAACTAATTAATATTAATAGTAAATATTAGGTTAACTGTTACTTAATTAATATTCTATTATTAATAATTAGTTAATAAGAATCTAATTAAGATTACCCTAATATTAGTTAAATAGTATATTAAGGATTAATTAGATTAGCCTAATTAACAAATTAATTAATATTAAATTATTTATTTAGTAGTAATTAATTAATTAAAAAGTTGTTAATTTAATTAATATAAAATAAATAGTAAGCTTAAATAATAATTAATATAGTAAATTAGTACTAATTAGGAATATATAGCATTAATCCTAAATAAACAGTAATTCTAATATTTAAAATATAATTAAAATATTAAATAACATATTAATTACTAATTATTTAATAATTACTAGTAATTAAATATAAATTAGAGATAATTGAATAATTAATTAATAATATAGAAAATTCATTTTTTAACTTTAGGAATGAATAATAAATTAATACAATTTGAATAAATGAATTGTAACTTTATTTATTTAAATTATTTAATTCAAAATCTCCAAAAGCTTAATAACTTTTTGTAGGATGATCCAAATATAGTGAATATAGATCTCATTTTACTCAAAAAAATAAAAAAAATCAAATGGCATAATGTAAAAATTAGTTCATGGTACGTATAATGTAGTGACATTTTATGACCTAATTAAACCCTCACAACTTTTAATTTAGTTGTCCAAACATAGGCAATATGGGTCTTAAAATACTCAAGATAATAGCCCCAATACTATAGAAGTATTAATTTTCTCATTTGGGGCTTAGTTTGAAAAGTAGCATTTATGACCTTGCTCTAAAAATGACCAAAATGCCCCTAAACTTCAAATGACCATAACTTGGTCAATTGAACTCCAAATTTAGAAATTCAAAATGTTATCTAGCTTAGACATTCAATGTCATCAATAAACTACAATAATATTTAGGATCTGAAATCTACATAATCAAAAAATGACAAAATGCCCCTAACTTTAGTTAGGTCATAACTTGACCAATTGAAGGCCATATTAGGTTTACTCCTTGTCAACATACTCAATATATTATAGGAAAGCTTTAAAAATTCGGTTTGCTGAAATTGGACTTCAAACGGAAAAGTTTAGTTTTATCCCCCATTAACCGATAAAATTACTGAATTTCCAGTATAAATTGAAATAGCTATAACTTAGTCATTTTACCTCAGAATGCAGTGCTCTTGGATTCTACGGAATCCTTGAACAATAACAATAGTAAACTCTTAGATTCTATTAGGTGTAAATTACAAGATTACCCTTTAGATCAAAAACCTTAGTTTGGACCTATAGGATCAGTTTCTTATCCGAATTGAATGTACTTACTGTCTATCTTCATGTTAGACAGTAAGGAATCAATTGGCAGTAGTAAATTCCAATTTGAAGCCATAATTCAAAAAGTAACTTTTCGGACCCTTAAGTAGGGGAAAATGGTCATTTTGCCCAAAATCTAGGTTAAGCATCTTTAAAACCTAAATTATCTTCTAAGTCACTAAAACTAATTCTATAACTGTAATAGAATCATTCTAAGTGTTAAAATCAGTTATAAGGTCAAGATAGTTAAATTCCTAAAAATTTTCTCTAAGTCCTTTCTTTAGGATCTTTTACCTCACATTAGGACTACTCTTGAAAATATTATTAGATTATAGGTTAGATTTTATTTATTGAAAAATAGGGTTTCAATGAATGAATTCTTAGTTTTACTAATTTTTAGAATTTTATAACTTATTTTGAATATTTTATCTTTCAATCATAAATTTAGGATATGAGATTCATCCTATTAAGTTTGATTAGCTTAATAGGATTTACTTTAATTTAATAGATCACTTTTAGACTAAAGTCTAGATCTTATGTCTTATCCTTTTGGATTATGTGATTAAGCCCAAATCTCGTGGTATTTAATCCATAATCTATAGTTTAGTAAATTTTGATCATATCTTAAGCAGAACGTCTAAATCCATCTAATTAGGATGTTATCATTTGCTTCTTAACCCATAGTCATACTTGATTGAATTAGATTAGAACCTGATCAATTCTAATCCTTTTTAACTTATAAGGTTGTACTTCTGAGTTACACTTGATAGTAGGAATTGGGGATCCTGAACTTGTGTATCTTGGAATAGTTAGAATGTTTAAATTTGATAACAAATGATATTACCATGTTTAGTAGAGTTCCTTGCTCACTATTTATTGTTGTGCCACGCATTCCTTGTATTTGTGCTTATTTTCCTTGGACATATCAAATAGGAAAAATATTGCTGCATGAAAATGAAAACTTATAATATTAGAAAAACATTTGCATTTGAGCTCAGTTCATGGTGGATTATGGTGCACATTACTCCAATGGATAGGGGTAAGGAGAGATAAGGATGCTTAACATCACTCATTGAGAAGAGTATGTTAAGCTTGGGACTCGTTCAGTCTTGCAAACATGCTTGACTACTCAGTTGTGTTTGAAATTGTCTATAGAAACAAAAGTAAAATAACTAAAAGATATTTGCATAATATTATCTGCCTCTCCAGTTATGTTGTACTGTATTGTTATATTATGTTCGCCCTAACCCATAAAGGCTACGGGAAAGTATTAGGCTGGATTGGCCAATTCTTTCTGATATGGCAGTTATACGTTCTTTCTTTACAGTTTTTTCAGCTTACTATTTATTATATTATTGATGCATGCTATTTCAGTCAGCTATATATATATATATATATATATATTATTTTATCTGCTCACTTGTATAGATACAAGTATAGGATGCTAGAACTTACTGCTTATATCATATGTACCACGTTCTAATTTATGTTTAAAATTAGCATATATCATATGATCATCAATATGTTTAGGGTTAGACTTTTCTTTCCGTACTTTTACTTACTGTATTACATGCGTATACCCTACCTTATTTAGTTTACTTGAGGTGTTCTTTACCTCAATTCTTGCTTAGTTATAAATATTACATTTATAACTTATCATCATTCCCTTATATGCTTACTTGCTCCCATGCTAGCTAAATGTTTTATTTGTATATAGTAAAATGGTGATATTAACAAATGCTTATTAAATTACTTGCCTAAAATGTACTTAGACATTTTGTCTAACAATATTTTTTTTTTATTAGCTGGGGCCCTGGCATTTTGAAACCGACAATGTCAGATATTGAGCAGTTTGAGGATCTTGTGCCTAAGGGGGAGCCTTACTTAAAGGAGGCGCAGCAGTTTGAACCAGAAGATATTTAGTTCCCTTTTATCTCATAATGAGGATGAGAGTTATTTATTTATTTTATTTCATAAACTTTACTTAAAATATTGTAATAATACAGGTATTGTGACTGTGTTTACTTTTTTGCACATTATTATTTACTAAGCTATATTTATATTTTCTCATTTAAGGGATGATGAATGGATGTAATGTTTATTTCATTTTGCTTCCGTACTCTGTATATATATATTGGATTAGTGACTGATTCTCTTATTTATTCTGTGCACATCCTTTTCTTAGTAGTGGATTGTGGATCTTACCTAATCCAATGATAAGTGAAGGATTTGCCATAGTGATACTCCACTCCTTAGCTTAATGATTGTGTACTTAGGGAGCGGGGCGCCATAGTGGTATCAGTGAATCTCATAAGGTGTCAGATTGGAATTTTTATTCCACTCTACCTAATGGATGATTCTTCTGCCAATCAGTCACTAACTGAATACATGAGTTACATCCAAGCACTATGATCATGAGCTTAAAATAATAAGAGTATAGAAAAGAAAATGCATGCACAAGTAAAATACCAGTAAACTAATGTAACTTAGAAAATTACTAGACATACAAGGATGATGCTTAGGTGGCGTCACCAACAATTTGAAGATATGTGGGAATACATCGTCTAACTTCATCAGCAGCACGAGAGGTATATAGAAGGAGTGTCTGACCCCAAAGTCCGAATGCTGGACTGACTACTCTAGCAAAGTGTATTTAAGGGATAAGATCACTCAGTTGCAGCCAAGGAGTGGTTGAAGTGGGTGGATTTTGTGTAAACTGTCCAGACAACATTAGGATCCACATTGCATCCCGCCTCCTACGCAATAGAGCCAAGGATTGGTGGAGCGTCACCCTACGAGCACTCACCTGTCAGCGTGAAGGATTACAAAGGGAGGTCACCTATACGGACATCCGCGTGCCTTAACTGCTAGATATATCGAATGAATCTTCTAGCTTTCATTCATATGCTACCTATTCTAATTTACGCATCTTTGTATCTTAATTTTGAATTAAACAATTATTCTTATGATGCTTGATCTGGATACCTAGGGTTACTACTACACGATCATGTCGGTAAGCAATTTCTATACTCGCTTTAAGAATAAGTGGAAATTTGATGTGCTTATGGCGAAACGATATGGGAGGAAAGTCCCGGGAGTCTCCCCAGTGGGAGCTAGCATACTAGAAAGGATGCTAGAAGATGGTATATATAGGGGACTGGATTTCTCCATCCTAGCCACGGAATGGTTACGGAGAGACCAAAGTATTTGATGAGCTAAGTTATCCAGATTGTACCCGGCTCAGCATTGTTGAGCTCCTACTCTAGGACTACACCAAGGAATCGTGGGCCTAAAAGCAATGGACATTCAGGCACGAAGCGAATCGCCTGCACTGAAAGATAACCTATGCAGACTTTTCCCAAGCTTTCACTGAAGATTACATAGGATAGACTCTATGTTTTCTCAGTTGTTGTCTTTTATTATCTTATGTTCTATCCACTATTTCCAATGATGTATTTTTCACCTTTAATTTTTGATTAATAAAAGAGATAGACTGTTATGATCTCCTATTTTCTGAATTTATAAAGGTGTGTTGTTCTTAATTCAGATTTTAGTGAAATATAATGAATCCTGGACAGAGCCCATCTCCTGATCCCTCCAGCTTCTCATCCAATGAGGTGAATGCCTTGCTGGAAGCTGTCAAAATAATGGTGGAATCTAACTAGAAACAAGTAAAATCAAGCAAAAAGCAGGCTAAGAAGGCCACATATGCTCAGGCCAAGCAGGCTGAGCAGATGAAACGATTGCTGGTAGCTCAAATAAGCTAGAACCGTATCACAACAGAAGTTGTCCCAACATTACAGTACTCCCATCAACATCATATGCAGACCGCAGAAGGACTGCTGCACAGTTTCCTCCGCTTGAGACCCCCCACCTTCAATGGTAGTCTCCCTGCAATCGACACAACCACCTGGATAAAAATGGTGGAGAAAATTTTGACAAGCATAAAGTGCCCTTACTCAGAGGTGGTCCATCACACTACCCACCTCCTACAAGATGAGGCCGAGTACTGGTGGGGAACCACCCGTAGCATGCAGTTTGCCGAGGTACCGTTAGAGGACATCATATGGGATGAATTCATTAAGGCCTTCCAGTTCTGCTTCATCCCTCTATCTACTAAACATCGCTTGGGAGACATATTTCTGAAGTTACAATAGGGTGACTGATCTATAGCTGCATACGAGGCAGAATTTTGTCACCTTGCAAGGTTTTCCACAAGCATGGTTCCTACTGAGCCAGACCACTGCCACCATTTTCAGAGCGGCCTGCAACCCTCCATCAGGAGTCAAGTAATCCATTTTTGCATAACAAACTTTGCGGAGCTACTTAAAACTGCCAAGGTGGTAGATCAAGACCAGGCCATGGTAAGACCCAAGAGGATTATCGGATCCATGTCATTCCATTAGAATCCCCCCAAACGAGCCAGGGTATACCAGCTTGAGGCTGAAGTTCCTCCTGCCAATCTATTCAATGGTTGCATGAAACCACACTCGTATGGTCGGTGTTACCATGGAAGTTGTGTCTGCTTTACTTGTGGACGGCTAGGCCACGGATTCTATCACTGTATGGCTATAGAAAAAATTGATCGAGTTCAAATCAACCGTTCCAAGCGCTGCCAACCCTTTGACTTATTTCAGAAGCCTGCAGCAAGTCATCCAACACCACCCTTTACTCCAGCTGTGAGGCGCGAGATAGCTAATGTCCCTTCCCTAAATGCACTTCGACCACCTCCACGGCAGACCTATAACAACAGGCCTGCCGGACCTGCACGTGTATACACCCTCACACCAGTTGAGGCTGCTGAAGACAATCACGTGGTATTAGGTACATGCTCTCAAACCCCTTTTATCTCCACAATTATTACTTGCTTTAAGTAGTTAGTAATTAATTACCTATGTAATTAGGTTCAATTTGCATAAATGATAAACCCTATAGCATTCTATTTGACACTAGAGCTAATCATTCCTTTATGTCTGATGGCTAGGCAAAATCACTTAACCTACCCTTGTATCGCCTAGCTAATCCCCTTAATGTTGGGTTACCTTCTAAAACCCAATTGCCAGCTCGCTAGTTCTGCAAGGTACAAATTCCAATTGAAACTAAGAAGTATGAAGCCAAGTTAGTAGTTCTCCCAATAGCCAACTTTAATGTAATATTAGGCATGAATTGGCTAAGCCAATATAATGCCACTATCAAGTACATAAAGAAGAAGATCACCCTGGGTAGTGGTAGTAAGGCCAGATCCTTTATTGGTAACCTTAGCACTCGAGCCTCGCTAATCAATGCTATAAAAGCAAAAAGATTAGTTCAGAAAGGTTGTGATGCCTTCCTAGTAACAATACTAAGAGAAAAGAAAGAAGGCATTTCCTTATCCGAGAACCCCGTCGTTCACGAGTTCACCGATGTTTTTCCATAAAATCTACACAGTCTTCCTCCTATACTGGAAGTGGAATTTGCAATTGACACCGTTCCAGGAATGCAGCCCATCTCTAAAGCTCCTTATTGTATGGTACCCAAGGAATTGCAGGAGTTGAATAAACAGTTACAAGAACTGCTATAGAAAGGTCCTATTAGGCCAAGCTCGTCACCTTGGGGAGCACCGGTACTATTTGTAAGGAAGAAAGACGGTTCTATGCATATGTGTATTGACTACTGTGAACTGAATAAAGTCAGGATCAAAAATAAGTATCCATTGCTGCGCATAGGTGACTTATTCAATCAGTTGCCATGAGCCAAGGTATTTTATAAAATTGATATGCGATCGAGCTATCATCAACTGCAAGTCAATGACTCAAATGTTGAGAAGACAGCCTTCAGGACTCGTTATGGATACTACGAGTTCTTAGTGATGTTATTTGGGTTGACAAATACACCTTCAATATTCATGGACCTAATGCAGCGCATCCTTAAACCATACCTTGATAAAGTCATAATCGTTTTCATTGATGACATCTTAATCTATTCCAAGAACCGGAAAGAGCACGAAAAGCACCTAATAATAGTGCTAGAAGAACTGCGTGACCATAGAATTTATGCTAAATATTTCAAATGTGAGTTTTGGCTCGATTTAGTAGCTTTTCTAGGGCATGTGGTAGATGCCTAAGGTATTAGAGTCGATCAGAACAAAGTCAGCGCTATCCAGGAATGGGTTCAACCTAAGTCAGTAACTGACATCAAAAGCTTCTTAGGCTTAGCTGGTTACTACAGGATATTTATAAAGGGCTTCTCCCAAATATCTTCACCACTCACCAAGCTCACTTAGAAGGCTGTACCATTTGAATGGTCGCCACTTGTGAGGCAGCTTTCCAAGCGCTGAAAGATGCACTTTCATCTGCACCAGTTCTAGTTCTTCCTAAAGAAGGGGTGAACTATCAAGTCTATACTATCGCTTTTGGCATAGGCTTAGGTGTCGTACTGATGCAAGAAGGAAGAGTCATCACGTATACTTCTCTTCAATTGAAGCCCCATGAAAGGAACTATGCAATTCATGATCTCGGGTTAGCTGATGTAGTATTCGCCCTAAAAATCTAACGTCACTACCTCTATGGGACTCAGTGCTCAATCTTTACAGATCACTAGAGTCTGAAATACATATCCACTCAATGAGAGCTAAACTGCAAATAGAGAAGGTGGCTAGAATTAATCAGGGACTACGACCTTGATATCCAGTATCACCTTGGAAAGGCGAATGTTGTAGCTGATGCTCTGAGCCGTCATGCCACTCTCAATGCTCTTATCTTTAAGAGTCCTATGGAAGAATAATTCGGTAAATTGGACATTCAATAAACCCAAAGTGACCAAGTGAGTGCGATGCTCTCAATGATTAATGTGGAGCCCACGTTCAATAGATATGTATCTATCACTCAAACTAAAGATGATGAGTACTTAAATTTCAAACAAGCCATTGAAAGTGGTCATTGAACCGATATTTGATTTCATAAAGGTGCCATCTATCAAGGAGATCACTTATGGATCCCTAAGTCCATGCATCAAGAGGTGCTAGTTGAAGGTCATAATTCCGGATACCAAGTTCATCCGGGGAGTTCAAAAATGTACCAAGACCTGAAGCAATCCTTCTGGTGGCCAGGGATGAAGAATAGTGTGGCTGAGTTTATTGCGAAGTGCCATGCTTGCAGTCTAGTCAAGGCAGAGCATCAAAGGCCAGGTGGTCTGCTTCACCCACTTGAGATTCCTGAATGGAAGTAGCTAGATATATCAATGGATTTTGTTACGAGATTGCCTCATACGAGATCTGGGGTAGATGCAATTTGGGTCATAGTAGATCGGTTGACCAAGTCTGCCCATTTTATTTCTATCCGTCAGACAGACTCAGTGGAAAAGCTCACGAAGCTATATATCAAAGAGATAATCAGGCTTCACAAGATTCCCAAGTCAATTGTATCTGACCGAGACAGTCGATTCACGTCCAAGTTCTGGCAAGCCGTGCATCAAGATCTAGGCACAACTCTAGCAATGAGTACAGCCTTTCATCTACAGATGAATGGTTAGACAGAACGAGTGAATCAAGTTCTCAAGGATCTGCCTAGACTCTGTACTCTTGATTTTGCTGGATCTTGGGAAGATCACCTTCCATTGGTAGAATTTGCCTACAACAATACTTTTCAAGCCAGCATAAAGATGTCTCCATATGAATCCTTGTATGGCGAAAAGTGTAGCACCCTCGTTGGCATGGTCAGAAACAGGCAATGTTCAGCTGTATGGATCTAAATTAGTAGAAGGCACAAACAAGAAAGTCCAGTTGATTCAACAGCGAATTCGTACAGCTCAAGACTGCCACAGTAAATACCACGACCTTCACCATAGTCCTCTAGAATTTAAAATTGGAGACTTTGCATACCTGAAATTCAGTCCAATGAAAGGAGTCTTCAAATTCGACATAGTTAGGAAACTCGGTCCCTATTATGTCGGCCCGTTTGAAGTATCAGCTAGAGTAGGTTCTTCTGCCTACAAACTAAACCTTCTAGATGACTTCGCAGTAGTCCACAATGTTTATCATGTGTCATCACTAAGGAAGTGCCTCAGAGATCCATCTCACCTCGTGAAGTTCCCAGAAATTCAGATCCAGCCCGATCTGTCAAATGCCGAGGAGCCAATTTGAATTCTGGCCCATGATCGCAAGCAACTTAGGAGCCGTGCCATCAAGATGATCAAAGTCCAGTGGAAGAATTGTTCTTGCAATGAAGCCACTTGGGAGAAGGAGACATATATGCGAGCTAAATATTCTAGACTCTTCGAGAATCCAGGTATTCTTTCTTAGCATTCCAAGTTTACAAATTCAATTTATATTTCAATCTTGTCTTCTTAATTCCACTTGAGTGATGTCGAGGACGACGTCAGTTCTTAAGTGGGGGAGCTTATAATAACCCAAATTATTACCTTAGTCAATTATGACTAATCTCAGTCTTACTCTTGATCCTAAGTGCTAGTTAAGTCATTAGGAGTCAACCTCTAAGACCCAGTCCAAATCAGGAGTTAAATGGATCGAATCCTGATTTCTGGAAAATCCAGAAACCTTAGAATTTTACCTAATTAAATTGACCTTTGATCGAAAAATGAACTTCGCCATTGTGGTCATTGCCCTCAAATTAGCTAGGAGTGATGTTTTCATGTTAATCGGAAGTCGTCAAAATTTTGACAAATATTTTAATAATATCTAAATACCCCGAAAATTGAGAAAATGAAATACTCGTCAGATCGACAATCCGACCTCACCATTACGTTCCTCACCCCTCAATTAGCTAGGGGTGAATATTTGGCATCTTTCTGAAATCAATTTAATTGTTTAAATTAAATAAAGAATTAATTAATTAAATAAAAATTTAATTCCCTTATTGGGTCGGATCCCCGCTGCCTATCGGATCCGACCAGATATCGCGTTCGCTACACGTGGGCCATCCGATCGCAGATGGATCGACCGGCTCCCACCCCTTCGTCATCATCTTCTCCGTTGAAGCCAGCCACGCGACATCCAGCCGCGGCCGTGCCCAATCGGTGGACTCCCATGCCTCGCAGCCTCCATCCAGTAGTCCAAAAGGACTCCTCTGTGCGTAGGATACCTCTATTTCACGCGATTGAGCTCTGATCAAAACCGGCCGAACCCGAACTCCTACGGACCGTCGAACCCAAGGAACTAGATCTTCCCCTCCTCACGTCTGTTTCGCTCGATTATTGTCCCTATATCTATTGCATGTGGTTGATTGGCGATCGAGCGGCTCCGATCGGAGTTAGCTCGATCGGATCGACATGATTTGGGTTCGAGTCCACAGTACATACCGTTAAACCCAAATCCCGCCGAACCCTAGTCACTAGGGTTTACGATTATCGGTGACTCCGGCCACCTCCCGCGCTGACCCACCCATCGGCATGTAGGCATCGCTCCGGCCTTTCGTCGGCCTTGTGGATCGACGTGATCCGGCACCGGGAGGGCCGGCAAAAGTCGTGCCCTAGCCCGGCACCCTCGGTAATTCACCGTGAGGGTGATGAAGTTCGGGCCGGGCCAGGTCGACCCGGGCCCGACCCGCAAGCTTCGGGTCCACGTTCGCGGTAGGTGGGGCCCCAGCGCCGCATGGCACCCCTACAGGAGTGACACGTGTCGCGTGGGGCACACTGCCCATGCCGCGTTTCTTTAACTACGACCATGGGGCCCACACACTACGCAACACCCAATCTAGTGCTGCCATGTGTCAACGTGGGGGCCCACACGATGTGCAATGCCAAATCGGAGGCTGCCACGTGTCATGGGGGGACCCACCATCTCTTCACTCATTAGCCGTGGGACTCGCTGCGGCTCCCGTGGCCAATCATCGCGTGCCACGTGGCAGCCATGGGGCCCACGGGTCAATTCCGACGGAAATTTAATAATTTTTATATTAGTATAATTATAGTTAATTAATGTTAATTATGATTAATTAGTGATTAATTAAGCTTAACAGTTAGGTTAGTATCTTTAATTATAATAATTATGAATTAATTTATATTAAATAGTAAATATTATTTAATTAATTAACTAATTAATTATTAATAGTAAATATTAGGTTAACTGTTACTTAATTAATATTATATTATTAATAATTAGTTAATAAGAATCAAATTTAAGATTACCCTAATACTAGTTAAATAGTAACCTTAAGGATTAATTAGATTAGCCTAATTAACTAATTAATTAATATTAAATTATTTATTTAATAGTAATTAGTTAATTAAAAAGTGGTTAATTTAATTAATATAAAATAAATAGTAAACTTAAATAATAATTAATATAGTAAATTATTATTAATTAGGAATATATAACATTAATCCTAAATAAACAGTAATTCTAATATTTAAAATATAATTAAAATATTAAATAACATATTAATACTAATTAATTAATAATTACTACTAATTAAATATAAATTAGAGATAATTGAATAATTAATTAATAATATAGAAAATTCATTTTTAACTTTAGGAATAAATAATAAATTAATATAATTTGAATAAATGAATTGTAACTTTATTTATTTAAATTATTTAATTCAAAATCTCTAAAAGCTTAATAATTTTTTATACGATGATCTAAACATAGTGAATATAAGTCTCATTTTACTCAAAAAAATAAATGGAACCAAATGACAATGCAAAAATTAGTTTCAAAGTACGTATAACGTAGTGACATTTTAGGACCTAATTAAACTCTCACAACTTTTAATTTAATTGTCCAAATATATGCAATATGGGTCTTAAAATACTCAGGAGAACATCCCCAATACTATAGAAGTATTAGTTTTCTCATTTGGAGATTAGTTTGAAAAATAGCATTTAGGACCCTACCCTAAAAATGACCAAAATGCCCCTAAACTTCAAATGACCATAACTTTGTCAATTCAACTCCAAATTCAGAAATTCAAAGTGCTATCTAGCTTAGACTTTTAATATCATCAATAAACTAAAATAATTTTTAGGATCTAAGCTCTAGAAAATCAAAAAATAACCAAAATACCCTTAACTTTAGTTAGGCCATAATTTGACCATTTGAAGTCTAGATTGTGTTTACTCCCTGTCAAGACACTCAATATATTATAGGGAAGCTATAAAATTCGGTTTGCTAAAATTGGACTTCAAACGAAAAAGTTCGGTTTTATCCCCCGTTAATCTACAAAATTACCAAATTGCCCGTAGAAATTGAAATAGCTATAACTTAATCATTTTACCTCATAATGCAGTGTTATTGGACTCTATGGAATTCTTAATAGTAACAGCAGTAAACGGCACAAAAATTTAGATTTAGTTAGGTGTAAATTATAAGATTGCCCTTTAGGTTTAAAATCTTAGTTTGGACCTATATGATCTGTTTCTTATCCGAATTAAATGTACTTACTGTCTATCTTCATGTTAGATTGTAAGGAATCAATTGGCAGTAAGAAATTCTAATTTGAAGCCCTAATTTAAAAAGTACCTTTTCGGACCCTTAGGTAAGGGCAAAATAATCATTTTGCCCAAAATCTAGATTAAGCATCTTTATAACCTAAATTATCTTCTAATTCACTAAAACTAATACTATAATTATAATAGAATCATTCTAAGTGTTCAAATCAATTATAAGGTTAAGATAGTTAAATTCTTAAAAATTTTCTCTAAGTCTTTTTTTTAGGATCTTTCACATCATATTAGGACTACTCCTGAGATTAGAATTAGATTATAGGTTAGATTTCATTTATTAAAAAATGGGGTTTTTCAATGAATGAATCCTTTAGTTTACTAGTTTCTAAATTTTTACAACTTATTTTGATTATTTTGTCTTTCAACCTTAGATTTAGGATAGAAGATTCATCATATTAAGTTTGATTAGCTTAATAAGGATTTACCTTAATCAATAGATCACTTTTAGATTGAAGCCTAGATCTTATGTCTTATCATTTGGGATTATGTGATTAAACTCAAATCTCATGGTGTCTAATCCATAATCTATAGTTTAGTAAATCTTGATCGAATCTTAGGTAGAACATCTAAATCCATCTAATTATGATGTTATGATTGGCTTCTTAACCCATAGTCGTACTTGATTGAATTAGGTTAGAACCTAATCAATTCTAATCCTTTTTAACTTATAAGGTCGTACTTCTGAGTTACACTCAATAGTAGGAATTAGAGATCCTGAACTTATGTAACTTGGAATAGTTAGAATGTTTAAATTAGATAAAAAATGATATCACCATGTTTAGTAGAGTTCCTTGCTCACTATTTGTTGTTGTGCCACGCATTCCTTATATTTGTGCTCGCTTTCCTTGGACATATCACATAGGAAAAACATTATTGCATGAAAATGAAAACTTATAATATTAGGAAAACATTTGTATTTGAGTTCAGTTCATAGTGGATTATATTGGACATTACTCCAATGTTCAGGGGTAAAGAGAGATCGGGATGCTTAACATCACTCATTAAGAAGAGTGTGTTAAGCTTGGGACTCTTTCAGTCTTGCAGACATGCTTGACTCCTCAATTATTTCTAAAATTGTCCATTAAAACAAAAGTAAAATAACTAAAAGATATTTGCATAGTATTATTTGTCTCTTTAGTTATATTGTACTATATTATTATATTATGTCCGTCCTAGCCCATAAAGGCTACGAGAATATATTGGGCCGAATTGGTCAATTCTTTTTGATATGGCAATTATATGTTCTTTCTTTACAATTTTTTCAGCTTACTATTTATTATGTTGTTGATGCATGCTATTTCAATCAGTTGTATATATATTATTTTACCTGCTCACTTGTATAGATACAGTATAGGATGCTATACTTTACTACTTATATCATATGTACCACATTTTGATTTATGTTTAAAATTATCATATGTCATATGATCATCAGCATATTTAGGGTTAAACTTTTTTTTCAGTACTTTTACTTACTGTATTACATGTGTATGCCCTACCTTGTTTAGTTTACTTGAGGTGTGATTTGTCTCAATTCTTGCTTAGTTATAAATATTACATTTATAACTAATCATCATTCCCTTATATGCTTATTTGCTCATATGCTAGATAGATGTTTTATTTGGTATAGAGTAAAATGGAGATATTAACAAATGCTTAATAAATTACTTGCCTAAAATGTACTTAGACATTTTGTCTAATAAGAATTTTCTCTTAATGGCTGGGGCCTTGGCATTGTGAAACTGACAATGTCAGATATTAAGTAGTTTGAGGATCCTGTACTTGAGGAGGAGCCTTACTTAGAGGAGGCACAATAGCTTGGACTATAAGATATTTAGTTCCCTTTTATCTCATAGTGAGGATAAGAGTTATTTATTTTATTTCATAAACTTTACTTAAAATATTGTAATAATACAGGTATTGTGACTGTATTTACTTTCTGCATATTATTATTTACTAAGCTATATTTCCATTTTCTCATTTAAGGTATGGTGAATTGGTGCAATATTTATTTCATTTTGCTTCCGCACTCTGTATATATATATAGGATTAGTGACTGATTTTCTTATTTATTCTATACACATCCTTCTCTTAACAGTAGATTGTGGATTTTACCTAATCTAATGATAAGTGAAGGATTTGCCATAGTGACACTCCACTCCTTAGCCTAATGATTATATACTTAGGGAGCAGGGTGCCACAATGGCACCGAAGGCTTGGCCTCATATGAGCGAGAGGGGGATTGATATCCCTACAGTCAAATTGGAAGCTCCAAAGACTGAAGTCAGTAAATTTGGATTTCTATGAAAATTGTGTGTTGGGAAAGCAGAAGAAGGTTTTGCTCTCCAAAGTTAAAAGAGAGCTGAAAAGCAAGAAACTTGAGTTGGTGCATATAGACATATGGGGCCCAACTCCAACTTCTTCCATAGGATGAGCCATATATTTCGTCACCTTCATTGATGACTATATGAGGAATGTATGGGTTTACTTTCTGAAGTATAAATCTGACATGTTTGTTGTGTTTGGAAAGTAGATAGCTTTGGTGGAGAATGAAACAAGGTTAAAGCCTAAGTGCTTAAGGTTCGATATTGGTGATGAGTACTGTGATAGGGAGTTCAAGGAGTTCTGTATCTTGAGAGGCATCAAGAGGGATTTTATAGTCCTAAGAACACCACAATAAAATGGTGTTACATAATGGATGAACAGAATGATCACAGAAATAGCTAAGAGCATGAGATTGCATGCGATCTCCCAAATCAATTATGGGCTAAGGTTCATTAATACAGCGGTGCATCTGATAAATCGGGGACCTTCCGTACCCTTGAATGAAGGTATTCCAAGGAAGCTTGGAGTGGAAAGGAGGTGAAACTAAACTACAAGGTATTTGGCTGCTCATCATATGTGCACATTGATGCAGGATCTAGGAGCAAGCTTGACGCTATGGTGATCAAGTGCACATTTGTTGGATATGGCGCGGGCGAGTTTGGCTACAGATTCTGGGACAATTAAAACAAGAAGATCATTAGAAGTAAGGATGTCACTTTCGATAAAAGTGAAATATACAAAGATTGTATTGGAGTTAAGACTGATTCCAAGAATACTTCAGATAGAGAGACCTGACACATAAAAATTGATGATAGTGTTGAGCCAAATGTTGGAGTACATAAAAAGGCTCAGGAGGGTGTCAATGCTGAACCACAAACACTCATGTTAAGAAGATCCACAATAGTCACAAGATCTCCATAAAGGTACTCACCTTTATTATTTTACCTATTACTAGCGAATGGTGGTGAACTAGAAAGCTTGAAAGAGGCACTTAAGGTTGAAGATTCAATCAAGTGGGAAACTACCATAAATGATAAAATAATATCACTCATATCAAATGGGACATGGGAGTTAGCACATCTACCAGCTAGGAAGAAGGCCCTTCAAAACAAGAGGGTTTATCGGGTGAAGGAAGAACTGAATTGGAGCAAGTGCTACAAGGCGAGGCTTGTAGTTAAGGGCTTCTAGTAGAGGCATGAGGTCAACTATAGTGAGATCTTCACCCCAGTTGTACTGATGATAATCATCCAGGTTGTGTTAAATATTGTTGTAGTTGAGAATTTGCAAATGGAGCAAATGGATGTCAAAACTACATTCCTTCATGGAGAACTGGAGGATGAGCTATACATGTAATAATTTGATGGGTATAAGGCTCAAAAGAAAGGAAAATATGAGCTAGTGTGTAAGCTCAAGAAGAGCCTCTATGACTTGAAGCAAGCACCAATGTAGTGGTACAAGAGACTTGACAGATTTATGTCAGAATCTAGGTACAAGAGATATCAGGCAAATCATTATTATCACATAATATAGTGTAAGTGTAATAACCCATATTATTACTTAGGTCAATTAAGATTATCTAAGTCTTAATTGAGGTTTTAGTACTTTAAATAAGTCAATAAGAATTTATCTCTAAGATCTAGGTCAAATCAAGGATCAATTAAATCAAATCTGGATTTCTAGAAGATCCCAAAACCCAAGAATTTGACTTTTATTTAGACCTAAAATAAAAAATCCGACTCCGCCATTGCGTTCACCACCCCCAAATTAGCTAGAGGTAAAGTTTTGGATGCATTTGGAAGTCGTTGTATTTTCGTCAAATATTTTAATATTATTTAAATACCCCGGAAAATCAAATAATTAAATACTCGTCGAAACGAAAATCCGAGTGCACCGTTGTGTTCCTCACTCCTCATTTAGGTAGGGGTGATTTATTGAAAATTTTATGACTGCATTTATTTAGTTAAATTTAATTAATAAAATAGGGTTAAAAATTAATTTAAATATTAATATTTAAGTTGAAGTAAACGGTGCCGTCAACTGCATGTAATGTCATCACCCTAAATTCTGTCCACACCGTTTGACTTAACGGATCCATCGATCCGTCTGATCGTGCGTCGGATGGATGCGGATGCTTCGTACCCGCGATGCTCCGCGTGTCGCGAATGGGACGCGTGGCGCCCAAGCTCCGTCCCAGCGTAGAGCAGGCCACCCTATCCACCGCTTAATCCCCATTAAAACTCTGCGATTGCCTCAAAGCCTGTGGTTACCTCACAGAAAAGTTTGGGAATCGTTCTGCGTCGCGCATCAAATCTCCTCGTCAAAACGACTATAGCTTAAAGGTACGTCCTTACCTGATTTACTCCTTCATTCGCTTATGCTATCAATTATTGCAAGCCATCTTGTTTTCCCTGTTCGATCTAACCCTAACCCGATCGAACGGGCGCAAAGCGTAAGGGTTAGGGTTCGCATCGCGTGCAAACCCTTAGAAGACGAATCATCTTCTGGGTCGGGCCGAGGTGTCGAGCCCGACCCGTGAGGTTGAACACGTGGCGGATCTGCGGGGCTAGGCAGTGGAGCTAGCACGAGCCAGGTGCGCCGCTGTCTGCCGCGTGTGTGCTGGCAAGACCCACCTGTCCTACCGTTTTAAAAATCGTGGGGCCCGCCACTGTCTAATTCCGACAGCTGCGCAAGGCCCACCTACAGAAAAAAAAATTTGTTAAAAATAAATATATATATATATTTAGCCTTAATTATATATAATACTTTAGGATATTTATTTATACTGTAAAGAGTATATATATACATTAATATTTATATATTTAAATATATTTATACATATATATAATCTTAATTATATATATGTATATAAGATCAGAGAATAAAGAGTCAATTAATAAACAGTTTATCAAATCAAATGTATTAATTAAACTAAACAATAATAATAGTATGTGTATAATTAATTGATTGCAATTAAATATCAAACTTTAAATATTTATATCTCACAAAATACTTAACCAAATTTAGCAAACGAATATATCATTTTGATCAGAAAAAATAGAGGAATATTAGGGATCTATTAATTTTTCATTTTGATGAATATTTCACATAGTGAAACTTAGGATTCATTTGATATGACATAAATGGTGCAAATTTTCATTAATCCCTAACTTTGCACACATACATCTAAACATACACAATATGGGTCTCAAAGTGATCAGCAAATCCTAAGGGTTAGTTTAGTAGTGATCACTTTGCTGTTTGGATTAGATTTAGACTAATCACTTTTATGACCTAACCCTAATTAAGCCATTCAACCCTAGAACTTTAATTGATCATAACTTGGTCAATTGAACTCCAAATTAGGTAATCCAAATATTGATTTAAATTAGAAAAACCTAAATTACAGTAATCTATATAAATATTTTAGATCCAATGATTAGATAATGGTTAGATTTGCTAATCACTCCTAATTACCCTAAAACTTGATTAATGAATATTAGCAAATCTAATGATCCAAATTGGACAATTTAAGTTTCAAAAAACTCATAGAATACATTAAAACCAAATTGTAAGGTTGGATTAGTAATTGGTTGATTAATTTCACTAATCACTCACTAATCACCATAAATCCTAATTAGGCCATAACTTAGCTAATTATAGTCCAAATTGAGCCTACCACTAATCATTATGATCAGTGGATCATTTGTGAATTATAACTACTGATTTTGCTCAATTTGGATACCAATTAATAAAGTTAGGATTTTTGACCCTTAATTAAGAAACCATAATTACCATTTTACCCCCTTAAGCTTGTATTGACCATAACTTGGCCAATACTTATTAGAATTTAGCAAATTTAGGTTTTATAGAAACCTTAGACAGTAAATAACAATAAACTAAAAGAAAATTTAGATTTTATTAAAGTCAAATTACCAATGTGTCCCTATGAATCAAATTTATTAATTTGATCTCATAAGGCTTAATAATCACCCAACATTGGCGTAACTACTGTCTAATCTTATATTAGATAGCAAGAAACACTTTACCACAAGAAAATTCAGATTTGGAACTCTAGATCAAAATATGATCTCTTTAACCCTTAAGTAGGGGCAAAATGGTCATTTTGCCCAAACTTAGGATCTAGTATTTCAAAATCCTAAAATCACTTTCTAAATGATATAATCAGTAAATAAAATGATTTAGGTCATAAATTAAGTGAGTTTAAGCCTCAATTTGATTTTTATTAAAACTTCAATCTTAGTCCTTAAGAAATCTTAAGTAAAATCTTGAGTGTTTCATTCTTCCTTAACTCTTCTTAGATCTTTTCTTAGGTCCTAATAACATTAGTTAGGATATGTGTCTGGGAGATACTCTTAGTAATTAAGAGCCTTAATTCCTAGGATTAGGAATAGATATTAGGCTAGAATTCATCTATTGAGTAAATTGGGTTACTCAATAGGTGAAGCCTTGAGTTTAATAGATTATAGATTTTTCCTAGTTTATTAGATGATTATTTGATTTTTAAATTTAGAATTTGGGATAGAGATCTATCCTAATGAGTCAATTTCTCATTAAGGTTTGCCTTAATCTAA
Source organism: Gastrodia elata (assembly GCA_016760335.1). NCBI lineage: Eukaryota > Viridiplantae > Streptophyta > Magnoliopsida > Asparagales > Orchidaceae > Gastrodia > Gastrodia elata. The sequence continues at coordinate 31,691,418 of CM028675.1, read as the reverse complement.
ATATGTGAGTATGGGTATTAAACCTTAGATCCATAGATGAACCTTTAGATTAAGTGACTAAACCCCATATTTGGAGTTAAATTATTAATTATTTCATCTTGATTTGATCAATCAAGATGGGTTGGGATTATGATAAAATATTAAAATAGGACATTTGATTTATTATTTAACTTGTGTAGTCGACATTGATTTAATAAGATTAGAACCTAGTCAGTTCTAATTATTTTCCAACTTATAAGGTCATGAATCTGAGTTACACTCGATAGTAGAACCTAGAGATTCTAAACTTGTGTAACTTAGAGTAGGTAGAATGATTAAATTAGATAACCAATGAATATAACTTGTGTCATAGTTGAGTCTCTTGCTCACTTTGACATAGATGCTTTGCTTACCTTGTTTTGATCCTTCTACCTTGTTCATATATATTAGGCATAGAACATTTGATAAGTATTTCATGTCAACCTTATTTTACATAATAACATTTGCATATGTCATCATCATTATCAAGTTTAACATTTGATTATTAGAATGTAGCCTAATTAGTATGCTATTTTCCTATACCTAGACTTTAGTACAGGCCAAACCTAGACCTATGCCAAGCTAGGGTGGTATATGTCTGTCTAAAGTAAGTCTAACCAAGCATAGGCCTAAAAATTGGCTAGGATGGTATATGTTAGACTATAAACTTTATGCTTGACAACCTTTTATACCTTTTGTTGGCATTACTAATTTAGGTACATTCCTACTTTAATCTATTTATATCATTTCATTCATAGTAACTTCAGTTCATATTTATTATATCAGTTTACATTTCGGTACTGTCTTACTTACTGTTCTTCAGCATTTACTAGCTTTATTTGTGCTTATAGGATGCTAAATGTGCTTCTTGTTTATATTTATAGGATGCTAGTTTTACTTATTGTGTGCATTTATAGGATGCTAGTTCATTTTTAGTTAGTTACTTAATTTATATGTTCATTTACTTTTATGTCAATTAGCATAGTTTTGGAAAAATCATAAGTATGTTTAGGATGTATTTTTTTTCTTTCTAGTCTTTTTTTTATACTTACCTGACCTTGTTGCAGTTGCTATGGAGGAGGTATGTGCTTACTTCCTAGTTGTTTAAGTTATAAACTGTTTATTTATAACTTTGTCTTGTTCTTTCTTTCATAATCTTGCACCTATTTTTATGCTTTCGTGCTTACTTATTATGGTGAAATCTAATGAACTTAATTAAATTGATTACCCTAAAATGTACTTAGATATTTTGTCTAACTAAGATTTTTCTTTTGTTTGCTGAGGCCCTATCATTGTAGAATCGACAATGGTAGATTCCAAGCTATTTGGGGTAGAGCCGTCTGGAGATCTGCCTGTGGAGGAAGAGTGTGTTCCTGAAGACTCTTAGTTTATTTCCATATTGTGAGGATTAGTGTTTTATTTCCACTCTTTTAAAATTATTTAAATGTTATAATAATACAGGGATTTACTTTACTTTTAGCTCTTTACTTATTATGGACTGTTGTATTTATATGATGGATGGATGTTTGTACATATGCTTTCACACTCTGCTTGTCTTTTATTTTTATTTAGTGATAATATCTTATGAGAAATGACAAAGTCTTTGATTATAATGGGTTAGTATTAGTCACTAACCTATTCATAAGCAATGGCCTTGTCATTTAGATGACCCCTCCACTGTAATCATATTAACTTAAGAGTTAACAAGACCACAGTGGGATTGGGCCATCATAGTTGGTATCAGAGAATTCCATAAGGTGTCAGATTGAAATTTGTATTCCTCTCTGCCTAATGGATTGTTCTTCTGCCACATAGTCACTAAATGAACACTTGAGATAACATCCATATCATTATAAGTACAACTCAGAGTAAAGTAAGGGATGAGAACACCATAGTAAAATATTAAAGAGTAAATGTCTAGATATAATATATATATATATATATATATATATATATATATATATATATATATATACGCAAACTAAAGGAAATTGATTATAATTATAGGGATAAAGGATAAAGTAGTATGGCGTTTATGTCTTACTTGAAAGAATTTGAGATAATCTGGGAGTACGAGAACAAGTTGAGTATAAAGCAAGGAAGATCCATCGAAGGAGTGTCTGAGCAAGGAGATCAAATAACAAACAAATTGTTAAAGAAAGGCACATATAGAGGCCTTGACTTTCCAATTTTAGCTAAAGAATGGCTCGCAAGGATAGACCACATATTTGGTGTTATGGAATGGCCAAATAATATTAAAGTAGATGTAGTATTATGTCTTCTATGAGATCAAGCAAAGGAATGGCAGTTTGATTCATACCGGAGTTTATATTAGAAACTTCAAGAAGAACAGTGTGAACTTACTTATGAAGATTTCTGTATAGCATTCTTTACTAAGTATATAGGATAGGACTAGTAATATAGTTAGTTCTATCATGTAATAGGCATAATGTACTTTTTATCTTGTAATATGTTTCAAGAAAGAATAAATAAGAAGTAAATAAAAGTTTTATGTTTCATCTAAAGATAATTATTTTATTTCAGGAAAAATGAATCCTGCAACTTCACCAAACAATGTGCCAATTGGCACTCCTCCCCCTAACAGAGTTCCAGCAAATAATGTGAAAACTTCTATTAATGAGATCATGATTCTTAATGATAATAATATAGAAGAATCAGTATCTATGAGGAGTGTTATGAATACACTCAATCAATAGGCATTGGCTATACAAAAGTTGGTGTCTGCTCTCCCATCCACCAATGCCAGCACATCCTCTGCATCCCCAACAGTCCAATTTAACTAGAATAGATAAACCAATGATGGAATATTACACAATTTCCTAAGGTTAAGGCCGCTTACATTTAATGGATCTGAATCCCCTATGGATACAATAGCATGGTTGAAATCCATAAACAAGAATATAACAAGTCTCGGCTGTTCAAGCAACCAGTCTGTCAGATTAGCTACTCACTTGCTTCAAGGAGAAGCTGAACATTGGTGGGAACAATTAAGAGAAACATGCTTTGAAGAATTTGAATTAGAAGAAATAGGATGGAGCTAGTTTGTTCAGGCCTTCAAGGAGACATTTGTACCACCGTCTGCCAAAAACATCATCGGCAACTCTCTATTAAGATTAACTCAAGGAAGCCGATCTGTGGCTGACTATGTTACAGAATTTAGAAGACTTATTCGTTTCGCTCCACATCTAGCACTGACTGAAGCTGATAAATGCTAATGATTTGAATGTGGACTTCATGAATCTATAAAGGATCATGTGGTTCCACTCCAGCACACTAAACTTGAGAAGATAATTGAATTAGCAAGGGTGGTGGAGCATTACCAATCAATTAAAGAAATGAAACGAAAGGCATTTAATGCGAATAATAGCACTCAAGGTTTCAAGCGATATTGCCCAAATCAAGGAAGGACATATCAAATGGAGGATAAGGAAACTGACAACAAAAAGCCGAATTGTCGATGACCTCATCCTTATAGGAAATGCTATCATTTTGATCATCGGTGTTTTACTTGTGGTCGCCAAGGCCACCGATATGAACAATGTAAAGCCTTTGAGACAATTGATGGAGTGCCGATCAATCATAATCATCAAAATAAAGTGTTTTGTGCAAATCCTATTAACTCAAGGGAACCACCAATGGCTCTCATGCCGCCAACTCCTGCACCAGAACAACCTCCAGCTAAAACTCAGTATACTGCTAGACCCCCAGTTCAGAAGTTGCAAAGGGTCAACCCAATAAACAATCGACCTACTGGGAAAGCCAAGGTGTACAATCTTACTCCTGTGGAAGCAGCTGAGGACAACAACGTAGTCTCAGGTACATATTTGTAATATTTTCTTATACTTACAGCATTAAATTCCTTTATTAAAACATCCTTTGTTTAAATTTGATTAAATTAGGAACTATATGTATTAAAGATGAGCCCTGCAATGTATTGTTTGATACTGGGGCTAGCCACTCATTTATTTATGAGAATTTTGCTAAGTAATTAGGAATACATATCTACAAACTTGCAAAGGTCTTAACTGTTGGACTCCCATCTGGAGCCCAACTTAGTGCAATCAAATTTTGTGACCTCCAAGTGCCGATTAATAACAGTACTTTCCAAGACAAGTTAATTGTATTACCCATAGCAAATTTCGACATCATACTAGGCATGAATTGGCTTAGTATGCACAATGCCACTATAAACTGTCAAAAGAAAAAGATTGTCTTGCAACTCCAGATACATCAGAAACATTTATAGGAAGGTTTAGCACCAACAGTTCCTTAATTAATGCAATCAAAGCAGAGAAATTAATATTCAAGGGTTGTATGTCCTTCCTAATAACTATGATGGGCAGTAGCAAAGAAGAAGTCCCTATTTCTGCTATAAAAGTTGTTAAAGACTTTGAAGATGTATTTCCTGAAGATCTATCTGGCTTACTACCATCTAGAGAGATATAATTTGAAATCAACATAGTTCCAGGTACACAGCCACTATCTAAAGCACCATATAGAATGGCCCCGAAGGAGCTTCAAGAATTTAATGATCAACTTCAAGAATTATTAAATAAGGGATTCATTAAACCTAGCATGTCTCCGTGGGGAGCTCCGATATTATTTGTGAAAAAGAAAGATGGGTCTATGAGAATGTGCATAGACTATAGAAAACTATATAAGGTAACCGTCAAGAATAAATACCCACTCCCTTGAATTGATGATCTTTTTGATCAATTGGCCGGTGTAGTTTTATTTTCAAAAATTGATTTAAGATCTGGGTATCATCAAGTAAAAGTGAAGAACTCAGATGTAGAAAAGACAACATTTAGAATATATTATGGACATTATGAATTTTTAATAATGTCCTTCAGTCTTATTAATGCACCATCTCTATTCATTAACCTAATGCAGAGAATTTTAAAACCTTATCTAGATAAATTTGTTATTATTTTCATTGATGATATCTTAATTTACTCAAAGACAGTTAAAGATCATGAGAATCATTTGAGAATAATTTTGGAGACACTAAGAGAACATAAATTATATGCAAAATACTCAAAGTGTGAATTTTGGTTAAATTCCGTATCATTTCTTGGGCATGTTGTTGATGCTCATGGAATCAGAGTAGATCAAAGTAAGATCAGTGTGATTCAAGACTGGGTTCATCCCAAATCAGTTATAGAGATCTGTAGCTTTCTAGGATTAGTTGGATACTATAAGAAACTTGTTAAAGGCTTCTCCTAGATTGCTTCACCACTCACAAAGCTAACTCAAAAGTCAGTACCTTTCATTTGGTCACCTGAATGTGAAAGAGCTTTTCAAACACTTAAAGATGCTTTATCTTCAGCACCAGTGTTAGTTCTTCCCAAAGAAGGGTTAAATTATCAAGTTTACATGGATGCTTCTGGAACTGGCCTGGGGTGTATGCTTATGCAAGAAGGCAAAGTGATAGCGTACGCATCTCGATAGTTGAAGCCACACGAGAAAAATTATGCTGTTCACGACTTGGAATTAGTCGCAGTAGTTTTTGCCCTGAAAATCTGGCGTCATTACTTATATGGAGTTCAGTGCTCCATATTTACATATCACCAAAGTTTAAAGTATATATTTACTCAATGGGAGCTTAATTGCAAACAAAGGAGATGGTTGGAATTAATCAGTGATTATGATTTGGATATCCAATACCGTCCCGGAAAAGCGAATGTTATAGCTGATGTTCTTAATCATCGTGCTACCTTGACAGCTATGATTGCAACCAGCTCAGTAAATGAAGAATTTAAAAAGTTAGATATCAAACCCATATGTGAAAGTGTGATAAGTGAGATAATCTCAATGAGCAATATAGAACCCACTTTCCATAGAGATGTCTCTATAACCCAAACCAAAGATGATGGTTACTTGAACTTTAAACAAGCAATAGAAATTGGTTGCAGAACAAATATTCGCTTCCATAAAGGTACTATTTATCAAGAAAATCATCTGTGGATTCCAAAATCCATGCAGCAAGAAGTATTAGTCGAAAGTCATGGATCTGGATACCAAATTCACCCAGGGAGTGCAAAGATGTTTGTTACATACTACAACCCTTAAAAGTCCCATAATGAAAATGGTCAGACATATCTATAGATTTTCCCAAGAGCCAATCAATAGTAGAAGGAATTCATGTAATTGTAAACCATCTTACTAAGTCATCCCACATTCTCCCCATAAAGTAGATTGATTTGTGGAAAAGCTAGCAAAGATGTACATTAAGGAGATAAATTAAAGTGAATGTTTGGCCCAATGGGTGCTCTAAAAGTTTTTCTCCTTTGCTGATTGGCTACAACTTATAAAGAGCTCCATTTACAATCTAAAAATGTATTAGTGTCATGCAATTCATATTCCTGCTTCGATAATCAAAATCCAAACTCAACTTTGTGTTAGATTTCTTTATGATGGCTCACCGGGTGGGAAAATAGTTTGAATCATAAGCTGAGATGTCTTGACTCTTCCCAATTATAAGGGGGCTTGGCCTTGTCCATTTCAATGCTTTGGCAAAGCATGTAAATAAAACTCTTTTGGGAGGGTGCTTGAGGGTGCGTGTCCACTTAAACTTTGATCTATTGGAAACAAATTAAAGATACACTGTTTTCTATTAAAAGCATAACTCAATTTTCCTTCTTAAATTCTCCCTTTTGGAAGTGTAAGAACTTCTTTTCCTTAACAATAGAAAAGATTTTTATCATTAATCATATACCCAATATTCATTAATGAAATTTAGTTTGGCTCAAATAATGCAAATGAAAATATCTTGCTTATTATGGACATGTATGCAAAATGGTGTTAATACTTGTATAATATGAGAGGGGGAGGGGGGTTGAATGTCCAAACCCATTGTGTTCTTTGTTTGGATGAGGATGAATCCATATGCCATTTGTTTTTTAAATGTCACTTTACTTTTGCTTTACTAAATAACTTTAAAGATTTAGATGATTTTCTATTCCCTCCATCTTTTGTTTGACTCATGGAATTATGTCTCAATCGTAAACTTGAGGGTGAAAAAACAAAGCTCTGCTTAAGTCAATATATTGTGCTATCATATTTAGATGGAAGGAATATGATAATTTTTAATAATACCTTTCTCTATTAAATGCCTGATCTTTATAGAGGAAACATTGTACCCTTTATTAATGAGTTGATTTATGCTTTGAATTTTGCCTAACTACAATGATCTTTCCTTTGTCTTGTGCTAGAGTTATTAATATTTTATGTTCTTGGAGAATTATTGGGAACTGTTGTATGTTGTTGGATTAGCTGCATTAGATGGTACAATTTATGTTGTTGTATTTTTTATTTATGTAAGCTTTGGGTCAAATGACCTACTCTCTTTTATTCATTGCTTGTTTTGTTGCCTAAGTGCTGCCTATTTATACATTGCTTATGTTTTGATATGTGCTCATGGTATTCTTGTCTTATATGAGGCTGCAATCCTTCATCGTTCTTTAGCTTGTTGTTGTGCTAGTGGAGCAACGCTTTTAGATGGAAATTTTGAATTTCCTTTGGTTGGTCATTTCTGAATGTTGCATTACAACTTTTGCTGAGATTGTTCGTGATCTTTTTGTTAATGTTTTTGGCCTGGCTTGTGGTTTGAGTATTTTCTCGCAAGGCTTGAGTTTCAATGTAGTTTTAAGATTTATTTTGACAACTTCTATGAAATCTTTTTTAGACTGCTTTTAATCTATGAGATTGAAGTATAGCTTTTATTACGTAGGTATTGGACTTATATTTTTGTAGGATATGAATTTCCTTAAGATACTGATTTTCTAGTAATTAGATAACATTATAAATCATTTGGAGCTTAAGTCGATTCTAGTAGTTTTTTCTTATGTTCTCTATAATTGTATTTGATTGTGGTGGAGTCTTGCTTTGTGGAATACTTGGGGTAAAAACAGACATTACTTGTTCTTTCTTAACTCGTTTTTGGCTGTGTATTATTTCCAAACGAAACAAAAGAAGCAGCAATTTTTGCAGTTCTTCTCTATGCCCTGCTACCTATGCTGGAAACTCAAAGTCCGGATGCAGAAGGTGTACATGAAGGAGAAGAAGAAGGCGAATCCTGCTAGGGCGAGGATTATTTCGCCCAGTTGATGATCTCCGTAGCCAAAACGGCTCAAGATGTAGTCTCTGATCTCCTGATCTGCCTCCCCCGAAACCCTAATCATCCCTCGATCGTCGCCGTACTGCGTCACGATCAGCCCGTAAAGCGTCCATGCCGACGGGCAGATCCAATGAAACCACAGCCACCACACCGGAAGCTCCTGCATTCAGAAAGCGATCAGCCGTTGTATGCATATGCATCAATAAAATAAGACCGCGCCGGAGAAACGATCACGCACCGGCTTGCGGATGAAGAAGCCGGAGAAAAGATCGAAGAGGAAGAAATTGCTCGCAGACAAGATCCCGGAAACTTGCAGGTTTGGGGAAACTGCCACTGCCAGCATACCGTAGTACGTGTAGTACAGAAGGGAGAGAAAGAAGATGGAGAAGAACCACAGGTACTTCGTTGCCGTCCACTGGAAGCTCATCATGGAATACACTATGAGAGTGTAGTATAGCGACTGGAAGAGAACATAAGGTACTTCAACAACAACCTGCCCATTTCAAACAGTTTTATCATGCATATCACATTACAATTCTAGTATCCATTTAAAACAATAATTTCTCAACTAAAAAACCTGAGAGAGAGCGTACGGCAATGCCGAGTACATCCCTGCAGCCTTTTCCCGGTAGAACACCGACCTCTCGGTATCGATGAGCGGCTGCACGGTGGAGCAATTGGCAAAGCCTAGCAATTGTAGGGCGAAGTACATTGCTCCTATGACGGACATAAGGTCATTGGAATTATCCCTGGATTGAATGAACCTACACTGTTAGCCCTCAAGCAAATGCAGTTGTTCAGCTCGTTTAGTTTGAGATCTGTTTGTGTTAGGCTCGAACTTGTTTTCGTTTGAAAATGATATTCTGTTTGTGTTTGACTGGAAAAGGAATCGAGTTTCAAATGTGCGTTCAAACTCGAGTTCCTTAACGAGTAAGTAACAGCTTTTATTGGCAGCCTTACCTGCGGAGTCCAATTTTCCAGAAGATGGAGCCTAGAAGCAGAGCGGAGATGAGGGCCATGCCCAGTCTTGAGAGGTTGTACTCCGGACTCCTCCAATATATTGACCAGTACTTCCATACACATATTTTGAACTGGACAAAACTGGGTTGGGCATATTGAGATGAAAAGTATAGATTACTTGTGCTGGACTGTGGCTTGCTCAGCTCCGCAATCGTTGCCATGTTCCGCCTATTAGTGATTACGGAATTAAGCATAAATCCAGTGTGTTAGTATGAGATCAAATTTCCTACAGCTTTCTTATTCAATATCCCTTGTCAATTTTATCAAATGGATATCTGAGAACAAATTTGATTTAATAACAAATGGCGTCTCTCAACAGCATTTCTTATAGCAGATTTAGTCAAAAGATTTAACAATAATTCAGCCAGTATATATTCTGCCAAGCTGTTTTTTCAAGTCTTAAATTGAGGTACATGTAATCATGTTTTACATCCGTTTTTCACCAAACCTAGGATTTCTCTAGTCTTGTCTAACTAAAGCCATAATCAACTCTGGGATTAAAATTTAAGAGCAAGGCATGTAATCTATGACGCGGACATGGGACAGCTTTTTTTACAAAATAGACACAAACACACCTTAGACACAACAATGTATATTTATCATTGATATTTAATAATGCTAGTGCATAGCTTATTATATAAAATAAAACATAGTCCCATATTGGTAAATGGATGCTAATTTAAGAAAATACTAAGTAAAAAAATAGCATCAAATTTTCTTTTTCCAAGAAAATTATATAACACATTCTAGGCGTGCCCGACATGTTGGTAAAAAAAAATACCAGCGATACACAAGATACCTAATGCGGAATGACACTTGTAATAGCAACAACAAGCCAAAGTCCAAAGACTTTGAAGATCGAGGTGTGTTGACGGTTACTAAGCTAGCTTAGAAATCACAAAATCACAGCAAGAAATTTGCAGCACATACAAATCATCCAAACACCAACATATACATGGAAAACCCAAAGATTGGGAAAAATCACGAAGCCACACCAACAAAAAAATTCTGAAAAAGCTTCAAGGTTTACAGAGTTATAAGAGCTAGATCATCTTAGCATACGCAGCTGTAGCTCTACTCTTAGAATGGAGAAGGGAAAAAGTTGCTACCTCCTGAAGTTTCTTCTTCAAACAACAAGCCTTTTCTTGCACAGCAGCTCCCTAAGGTTTAGCTTAGGGTTCTTCTCCTCCACAGCCTCCAAGCCTCCAAACTGATTGCCAAAGCCTTAGGTTTTCCTCCACTGCTAGCGCTACATTTCGAACCCAAAAGGTCCAAAATACCCCTCAGATTTCTGTAGTCGAGACCTGGACGAAGCAGAACTCCGTCGGCCGCTACAACGCGCTGTAGCGGTCGACTTTCAAAATTGCATTCGCTATAGTGCGCTGTAGCGCTCGCGTTTCAAACTTGCATCAGCCGTAGCGCGCTGCGGCGCGTTGTAGTGCCCGCGTTTGATTCCGCTGTGGCGTGCTGCAGCGCCTGCTTCTCGATTGCTGACCGCTGAGGCGCGCTGTAGCGCCTCAGCTTCGGGCTTGATTCCGCTGTAGCACGCTGCGGCGCGCTGCAGCGCTCGTGCTATTTTTGGACAATGAAATCTCTACAACACAACAATCTCCCACTTGGAGACTTCCAGGCAACCTTCCTTAGCTTCCTCCATTGAACCTTCATTATCTTCTTCTGTGTCTATCAAGGATTGTGGTGTGGCTCACCACCGACCTCCCTTCACATACCGAGGCCAACTGAAGCTACACATAGCTTCAGTTTCTCCACTGTTACTGTTTTAGTAAGCATGTTGGCTGGATTCTTAGAAGTATGGATCTTCTCCAATTCAAGTTGTCCCTCTTCTAACAGCGTTCGGATGAAATGGTAACGGAGTTGAATGTACTTTGTCCTGGCATGATAAGCGACATTCTTAGCTAGGTGAATGGCGCTCATACTGTCACTGTAGAGCCTCACATCCTTTTGCTACTTGCCTAATTTAGCCATGAAACCCTTCAACCATATCATCTGGCAACGTACTCTGCTTCCATTGTAGATAGCGATACAATGTTCTGTAGCTTAGAGATCCAGCTCACCATTGCACTACCCAATGTATAGACATAGCCTGTAGTACTTCTCCTGCTATCAATATTTCCTGCAAGATCTGAGTCTACATATCTCTGCAAAATGATATCAGATTTTCCAAAGCACAGAGCTTTGTCCTCTGTACCTTTAAGATACCTTAGGATCCACTTTACCGCATCCCAATGGTGCTTTTCTAGGTTTCCGATGAATCTGTTGACCACTCCCACTGCATGGGCAATGTCCGGTTTAATGCAGATCATCGCGTACATCAAGCTCCCAACTGCTGAAGCATAAGGAACCTTCATCATATATTCCTTCTCCTCTTTAGATTTTGGTATCTGTTCCTTCGATAAGCTGAAGTGAGTTGTTAAGGGAGTGCCCACTGGCATCGCTTCATTCGTGTTGAATCGTTTCAGCACCTTTTCAACATAATCCTTCTGTGGCAACTTCAGAATTCCTGCACTTCTTTCCCTATGAATTCTCATTCCAAGAATCTGCTTGGCCGGCCCCAAGTCCTTCCTGTCAAACTCCTTTGACATCTGTTCTTTCAGCATCTTTATCTGCTCCATGTCCGATCCTGCGATCAACATATCATCTATATACAACAATAGAATGATATAAGAGGACTTACACTGCTTTATGTAACAGCAGTGATCCGCCTGGTATCTTTTGTACCTTGATTCTGATATGAACCTATCAAACCTTCTGTACCACTGCCTTGGCACCTACTTCAAGCCATATAGGCTTTTCTTGAGCTTGCACACTAGCTCAGACTTCTCTTTCCCTTGAGCCTTGTACCTCTCAGGATGTTGCATATAAAGCTTTTCTTCCAGTTCTACATGAAGGAATGCAGTTTTAACATCCATTTGCTCTAGATGTAAATCTTCAACTGCAATTAAATTCAGTACAACCCTTATGGTTGTCATTTTCACAACTAGGGTGAAAATCTCACTGTAGTTAACCCCATGCCTTTGCTGGAAATCTTTGACTACAAGTCTCACCTTGTAGCGCTTGCTTCCATTCATCTCTTCCTTCATTCGTAAACCCACTTGTTTTGAAGAGCTTTCTTCCCAGCTAGTAAGGGTGCCAACTCCCATGTCCCATTTGACATGAGTGATGCAATTTCATCATTCATGGCAGCCTCCCACTTGCTTGAATCTTCAAGTTGAAGTGCCTCTTCTAAGCTTTCTGGTTCACCACTATCAGTTAGTAACAAATAGAACAAAGAAGGAAAGTACCTCTGTGGCGGTCTAGATACTCTTGTGGATCTTCTGAACATGGGTGTTTGTGGTTCAACATTGACACCCTCTTGAGTTTCTCCAACATCTGGCTCAGCGTTGTCATCAATCTCTATGTGCCGGAGTTCTCCATCTGAAGCATCATTGGAGTCAGTCTTGACTCCCATACAATCATTGTATATCTCACTTTCATTGAAAGTGCCATCCTTACTTCTGATGACTTTCTGGTTCTGATTGTCCCAGAATCTGTATCCGAACTCGCCCGCGTCATATCCAACAAATGTGCACTTGATTGCCTTTGCATCAAGTTTGTTCCTGGATCCTACATCAATGTGCACATAGGATGAGCAGTCAAATACCTTGAGGTGGTTCAACTTTACCTCCTTTTCGCTCCAAGCTTATTCGGGGATCTCTTCATTCAAGGGTACGGAAGGTCCCCTATTGATTAAGTATGCAACCGTGTTGACGGCTTCAGCCCAGACTGCCTTGGGAGACCTGTATGCAATCTCATGCTTCTGGCTCTTTTTGTGATTGTACGATTCATCCGTTCTGCAACATCATTATGCTGCGGTGTTCTAGGAACTGTAAACTCCCTCTTGATTCCTCTCAAGGCACAGAACTCCTTGAACTCCTTATCACAGTACTTGCCGCCATTGTCAGACCTTAAGTATTTCAGCTTCAACCCGGCCTCATTCTCCACCAAAGCTAGCCACTTTCCAAACACATCAAACACATTAGATTTATGTTTGAGAAAGTAAACCCATACCTTTCTTATATGATCATCAATGAAGGTGACAAAGTATGTTGCTCCACCTATGGAAGATGTAGGAGCGAGCCCCATACATTTGTATGTACCAACTCCAATTTTTTGCTTTTGAGCTCCCTTCCAACTTTGGAGAATGAAACTTTCTTCAGCTTGCCTAGCACACAGTCTTCACAGAAATCCAAATCCAGTGATTTTAGCCCTTGGAGCTTCCCTTTTGACTATAGAGATTTTAGCCCCCTCTCACTCATATGGCCAAGCCTCTGGTGTCATAGATCTGCTTCTATCTCCTCTACAGCTGCAATAATATCAGACACTTTATTGATCAAGTAAAGTGTACTTTCCATACTGCCCCGTGCAATAATGAGTGCACCCTTGGTAACCTTCCATGAGTCTCCTGTGAAACAAGTGCTGTAGCCTTCTCTGGCTAACTGGATTATTGAGATTAAGTTCCTTCTTAGACATGGCACATGTCTAACATCATTTAGCTTCCAAACAACACCGCTTGGTAGCTTCACATCTATATCATCTTTGCCGATGATATCACATGCCTTATCATCTCCAAGATATATACTTTCCCCAAGTCACCCTTGGCGTAGTTCTTGAAGGTACTCCTCGACGGAGTTGCATGAAAAGAGGCACCTGAGTCCACAACCCAGGACTCCATGTTAACAAATGAGAGGATCAAAGCATCTTGATCCTCCTCAGCTGTAACATTTGCAATGGGGTTAAACATCTTACCACCACCACTTGGCTTCTTTAGAGTAGGTCAGTCCTTCTTGAAGTGACCTGCCTTCCCACAATTCCAGCAATCCGGCTTTGTTTTTTCAGGTCTTGATTTACCTCGCCGAGATATAGACCTATTTCTGGTATGTCTCCTCTCAGCATGTCTTCCCCTTGCTTTCAGCATTCAGTGTTGAGGTAGATGCTTCTCCATGAGATCTCTTCCTCACCTCATTTAGCACTAGCCCAACGATGTCGTCGAACCTCAACGACACATTTCCAGATGAATTGCTGATGGCTGTAACCAGCCCATCTCAACTGTCCGGCAATGAAGAGAGGAACAACAGGGCTCGGACCTCGTCATCAAAACTGATGCCAACCAAGCTCAGCTGGCTCGTCACAGTGTTGAACCCATTGAGGTGTTCAGTCACTGAATACCCATCCAGCATCTTCATATTAAACAATCTCTTCATTAGGAAAACCTTATTCGAAGCAGACGACTTCTCATACATTCTCATTAGAGCATTCATGAGATCTATAGTAGTTTTCTCATTAACAATGTTAAAAGCAACAGAAGAAGACAGTGGCAAACGAATCAAACCCAAAGCGGTTCTATCAAGAACCTCTTATTCTTCATCAGTCATAGCTCCAGGTTTCTTGTCGGCTCCATTCAATGGAAGGTACAACTTCTTCTGGTAGAGCAAATTCTTCATTTGCATTTTCCAGAACGCAAAGTTCGTCCTGCTGAACTTCTCAATTCATTTCTTCGGCCATAGCTCCCACTCAAACAAGCAAACCCTCCTTAACTACAAGGCAAAGAACCTAACTCTCTGATACCACTTGTTGGTGAAAAAAAAATACCAGCGATACACAAGATACCTAATGCGAATGGCACTTGTAATGGAAACAACAAGCCAAAGTTCAAAGACTTTGAGGATCGGGGTGCGTTGACGGTTACCAAGCTAGCTTAGAAATCACAAAATCACAGTAAGAAATTCGCAACACATACAAATCATCTAAACACAAACATATACGTGGAAAACCCAAAGATTGGGAAAATCACGGAGCCACACTAAGGAGAAAATCTACTATGAAAAAACTTCAAAGTTTACAGAGTTACAAGAGCTATATCACCTCTGCATATACAGCTGTAGTTCTACTCTTAGAATGGAGAAGGGAAGAAGCTGCTACCTCCTGAAGTTTCTTCTTCAAGCATCAAGCCTTCTATTGCTCAGCAGCTCCCTAGGATTTAGCTTAGGGTTCTTCTCCTCCACAGCCTCCAAACTAATTACTAAAGCCTTAGGTTTTCCTCCACTACTTAGGCTTAAGTAGCTAGCTCCATTTCAGACCCAAAAGGTCCATAATACCCCTCAGATTTCTTCAGATCGAGATCTGGACGAAGCAGAGTTCCGTCGGCCGCTACAGCACGCTATAGCAGTCGACTTTCAAAATTGCATCCGCTATAGCTCTGCGGCGCCCGCGTTTCAAACTTGCATCCGCTGGAGCGCGCTGTGGTGCGCTGCGACGCGTTGTAGCGCCCGCGTTTGATTCCACTGTGGCTTGCTGCAGCGCCCGCTTCTCGATTGCTGACCTGCTGAGGCGCGCCGTCGCGCCTCAACTTCGGGCTTGGTTCCGCTGTGGCGTGCTGCAGCGCCTGTGCTGTTTTGGACAATTAAGTCTCAATAACACAACATGACATTGTGCATGCCTGGCACGAGTACATGTCCTGGAAGTGTCTGATGTTGCACACCAAATTTTTTTGTAGTGTCCATGCATCATAAGCAAAGTGCTTTCAAAATTTAGCATCCTTGTGATTTCTAAAATGCTGATTTTTTTTTTTTTTTTTTTCAAAATTTACTAGATCTTATTTGAATAAAATCCTAGGTGCAGTCACTAATGTTAAACTCACTTGTAGAACAAAGAAGACTTGTATTTCTCTGCAAAATCAATATTTAGCCTTGCTTCTGTAGCAACAGAACTTGAATCCAGCATCCAAACTGCTGGGTTGCATCCATCATTGATCTTTGGAACGCCAGGAATTCCCTGTTAGCAAATCTCCAACAGTAAGTATTGATTCAATTAATGGCCTCATCAAAGAGATTAAATCTATACTTGTATATATGTACAGTATTTGTGTTGTACCCTCTTCAGATATTTTCTTGCAAAATCTTAGCCAAGTTGAGTGAGCTAAATAGAAAAAGTAGCTAAATCCCCGAAATAAAAACTGGCAGTTGCTTAAGAAAGAATTTATTTGAGGAATAATAGGATGCAAACCTCAAAATATTCTATTAGCTTTCGAGAATTTTCACCCAACGGTCCAGAATATATTACTTCGCCACCTCTTTTCAGCAAAAATAACTGTTCAATGAGCACTTATGAGCAGGTGCAAAAACTATTTTGATTTGTACAAAAGTATGAGCTGAACTTCTCTAACCTCATCAAAGGATTCAAATATGTCAATGCTTGGTTGATGGATGGTGCAAACAACAGTCCTTCCTGTATCCACAGTGTTTCTCACAGCTCTCATAACAATGGCAGCTGCTCTTGCATCAAGACCGGATGTCGGTTCATCCATGAATATAATAGAAGGATTGGCAACTAGCTCCACAGCAATTGTTAGCCTTTTTCTTTGCTCTGTGGACAAACCTGTGATTCCAGGAATCCCCACTAGCGCATTTTCTAGGTTGTTGAGTTCGACCAAATCCAACACTTCATTTATAAATCTCTGGCGACCGGCAAAATGTTAGTTCAATACTTCAAGAAACATTAGCTTTTGTCAAGGACAACAGATAATGAAGAGGCACAGACAACGCAGAGAAGTTCTTGAGAAAGAAGAGAAACATGAAAGCAATATGAGGAGATATAATTATTGATTATCTAGTTTAATTACAACAGTATACATATATATAGTGGTAATAGAGGAACCAAACGGTTTAGGTGAACCGTGGATGGATCCACGGTTTAATACATTGGGCTGTTAGTATACTCTGCAAATGAACCATCTTGAGTTGAAGCGGTGAGTTTGAACTGAGCCGTGGACAATAGTTTGGTGAGGATGTCCGCAATTTGTTCTTTGGTAGGGATGTGTTACAGCTCTATTTCTTGTTTTTGAATGCTGTCCCGTATGAAATGATAGTCTACTTTGACGTGTTTTGTTCTGCATGGAAGACTGAGTTCTTTGCAAGGGCTATGGTCGAGAGGTTATCGCAAAATAATGTGGTTGGACTGTCCTAAGGAATGCTGAATTCTTGTAGTAACCTGCAGAGCCCGGTAATATCCATGGTAGTGGTTGCTAGAGCTTTGTATTTAGTTTCTGTGGATGACCTGGAGACCGTGTTTTGTTTCTTAGCACTCCATGATATCGGAGTGTTTCCCAGAAAGATGCAGTAGCCGGTGGTGAACTTGCAGTCTATTGTATTGCTGGTCCAATCCGAGTTTGCATATGCCCAAAGACGTAAGTTGTCGGGTTGGATGGGGGAGCCTATGTGGAAAGAGGCTTTGACATATTGGAGAATTCATTTAAGTTGATTGAAGTGGGCTTGAGTGGGAGAATGCTTTTAAGTTGATTGAAGTGGGCTTGAGTGGGAGCCCACTTCAATCAGCTTAAATGCATTCTCCAATATGTCAAAGCCTCTTTCCACATAGGCTCCCCCATCCAACCCGACGGCTTACGTCTTTGTGCATGTGCTGACAGATCTTGTTAACGACAAGGTTAAGGTTAGGCCTGATAATGGTGAAATATTGAAGCAAATTGACAAGTTGTTTGTAGAGTTTGGGTTGGTCAAAAGAAGGAAATTGTGTTGGAATCTGGTTTTGGGTGGTTATGAGAGTGAAAGCGGGGCTGCATTGTTCCATTCCAGATGTTTTGAGAATGTTGGATGCATGGTTGACTGGTTGACCATTGGCCCGGTGGCTGTGTTTAGGAGTGTAATCCCGATAAATGTTTTGGGCTTGTCGAGGCGCTTCATTTAGAATTTTGGGTTAGAGTATGGATGAGGGAGTTGAATGTAGTTTGATGTGGACTAGTAATTAAGATATTATCAACATAGATCAAGATGTAGGTTCAATTCGGGGTAGTAGCGTGGATGAGTAGTCAGGGATTGACATTGTTGGTTTTAAATTCTTGGGAGTGGAGAGAATCTGTTAGGGTGGAGTACCATTGGCGAGGAGATTGTTTGAGACCGTAGATGGCTTTGTTGAGCTTGCATTCAAGGTGGGGATGGCTGGGATCTTTAATGTTTTTTGGTTGTTTCATGTAGATGCTTCGTTGAGGTGATCATGCAAAAAGGCATTGGATAAATCTAGTTGGGTAATGGGCCACTTGTAGTGTGTGGCAATGGTAAATAGGATCTAGATTGTTGGCATTTTTGCTATGGAACTGAATGTTTCAAAGTAACCAGTTCCATAGATTTGATTGAAGCCTTGAGCTACAAGGCAAGCTTTGAAACAGGCCACCGTGCCATCTTTGTTGAGCTTTGTACGAAACATCTATTTGCAGCCTATGATGTTTTGGTGTGGTTGGGGAGGTACAAGAGTCTAGGTTTGCTGATCAGGCTCGATATTCGTCATTCATGGCCAGTTTCCAATGCTCCAATTTGGTCGCGACATTTTAAGAGATGGGTTCAGGTGGATTTTCTTGTGTAGGTCTTGCTGGACATTAATTTCCTCATTGCAAAGGAGGGAATAGAGGTCATCTAAACTAATTGGTGTAAGCTTGGTTCATATGGCTATTTTGAATGCTTGATATGTGCATGGGAGACCATTTGATGTGTAAATGATAACATCTTCATTGTCAATCAGGAGCCTGCTGCCGCAATTTTGTCGACCAGGAATTTGATTTCCGACAGATATTCACCCGTTGGCCGATCTTTGACTGATACATTGTGAAGTTCATTCTTGAGTTGAATAACTTTGGAATTGTTTGAGGATTGGAGATCTTTCTCCAAAGTGAACCAAACTTCAGTGCAAGAATTGGCTTTCAATATGTAGGGAAGGATGGATGGAGATATTATGGAGTAGAGGGCTGCTATAAGGTTGCGATCAGCTAAGATCCGTGTGGGATAGTTCTCCTTTTCAGTGCTGGTTATGGCGTCAGACCTATTGAGAAGACCGTATAGGTTGTTTGCTTCAAATAATTTGATTACTTGAGCTCTCCATATGGAATAGTTTTCAGATGTTAGGGGATTGTTGATTAAATTTTTGATGTTAGACATCAAAAATTTTAGATTTTTGCTATGAATGGGTCGACTGGATTGCTGGGATGGGAGCTGGAGTTGCCGATGGAAGTGGGAGTCCATATGAGTAGTTTCCATGAGAGCAATACGGATGAGAAGGCAGTGATCTTGCTGTTCTTGATAAGAACGTGGTGTTGGTGTTCTTGCTGTTCTTGAGAGTGGCTGAAAGCAGAATTGCGGCTGATACTAAGTCCAAGGCTGAGTTCTTTATTTGGAGAGCTGGGTTCTTGATGTGCAGAACTAAGAGATCGTATGTTGCTCTGATACCATGAAGAGGTATGGACAACACAGAGAAGTTCTTGAGAAAGAAGGGAAACAGGAAAGTAATATGAGGAGATATAATTATTCATTACATAGTTTAGTTACAGCAGCATACGTATATAAAGCAGTACTAGAAAGAACCAAACGGTTTACATGAACCGTGGATGGATCCACAGTTTAATACATTGGGTTGTTATTAAATAAAAGATGTCTAGTTTTATGGTACCTAAACCTCAACCCAAAAGCAGGTTGCCACTGAGTAAATGCTAAAGAAATTGAACACTAAATCAAGAGATTAGCATCGAGAGATATCATTAGATAAGACTAGAAATTATGTAAAGGTCAACTCGAATGCATTAAAATTTTTCTCAAGTGTATTGTGACATCACTGGAGTCACTAGAAATATAGACTGCATATACATGTGTATATCGAAAAACATCTTAGAATCTGATGCTTTCTTGTGTCGCTGCAACTTTCCGTAAACATGCATATTAAATCAGCTTTAATAAATAAGAACGCATCATAATTTTTGATCATTTTCTATGTCGAATCACAAGAAAAGAACAAAACAAAGGAGGTGGCGAAGTGCATGTATAGAATACAAGCTTTGACAGCATTCATTAGTTCCAAGAAACTCATCTGAAGGATGATTTGATGTTTTCATACTTAAAACACAACAGCAGAATAGCTGAAAACAAGGCTTTATGGTAGCAATATTTGAACTCACAAGTTTTGCTTCTATGATGATTTCCATAGGAAGGCGCAGCAATGCAGAGAAGATGACCGACTCTCTGACAGTGAGCTGAGGTGAGTGAATATCAAACTGCTCGCAATATCCTGAAATCCTTGCAAAAGTTGATTGTTTCTTGGGGTAACCAGCCAGCCGGATATCTCCTTCAATGTAACCACCAGTTTTCCTACCTGCCAGAACATCTAATAGTGTTGTCTTCCCTGCTCCACTCTCTCCCATGAGGGCTGTTAGTATTCCGGGACGAAAGGTTCCAGAAATTTCCCTCAATAGCTGAACCCTATCTCCTGTGATTTCATAATTTTTCATTGCCTGGCAAAGAAAACATGTTAATATATCATCTTGCTTCGTGGAACTCAAATTCATGAACTTTCTCCTGGTTAATATTCACTCAAAAATCAAAATTTCAACAGAAACTTACCGGTGGTATGTCTACGTAATAGTTTACTTTATTGAAAGACATGGGAAGAGGTATAAAAGGAAGAACCATTCCTTTTTTAGAAGAGGATTCCTTGGCTTCATTCCTGTATAATTCACCATTATGCAACTTATTTGACCTGCTTCCAGCATGACGAAGGCTATTTTGGACCTTCATCTCTACTGCAATAGTTTATAATGCTATGAAGTTCACAAAAGCAATCAGATGGCCTTTGCAAAAGAAAATTGTCAAAATAGGCCATCGACTAACCAATTGAGGCACCATTCAATTGACCCCAATTCAGGATTATATTAAGATCAACTTCAATAGTTGGGAGCAAAATTAGGCCAAAAATAGCTTTGAACTAATAAAATGAGTTGGAGGGATTATTTTGACAATATATTTTCTTGCAAAAGGGTAACAATACAGAGATGAAATGTGCGAATCTTACATTTGTTTCTCTTATCCACACAAAAATCTTTTTTTGTTTCAATCTTATCCTTTGTTATTTCAGGTATAACTGGGTTTGGCCTTCCGCGGGCTAGCATAACGTGATCAAAGGAAATAAGTGCAAGTATTTTTATCTAAAAGACTAAATATCCATATTAGAATGATTTTGGCTGGAGCCTAAGATTGTCAAAACTCTGGATGACTTACGATTTAAGTACATGAGAGAAATTGTGAACAGAATGTTGAAGATGATAGCATATCCAAGAAGAACGCCCGCTGCTTTCCAATACCAGCTCTGATCAGTGGACACATCAATGTTTTCTAAGATTGCTACCCCCAATATCCTTCCATCTGGTGCCTGAATGATATGGAGTTTAATAGAAACACTGTAGGTGATTAAATACTAATGTTTTTTTCCCTTATGAATCCAAAACTAGCTTGAAATTTTTTCTATCCTTGTAAAAGGAATAGAAAATGCTTAAAAATGAGAAATGTATGTGATTTGAACTAATAAGGCTTACAAATTTGTCAATCCACCTAGATGAAAACATCTCATTGATTGCAAGGGCAGTAAATCCGTGAGTCAAGGGGGAAAGCCAGTGACCCAGAATCCACCATTTTGGTATCAAATCTGTTAAGTAGAATTCTTTAGATATGCAGAAATATGAAATGATGGTTGAAATGCTGAAGAACAAAGAAAGAATATAAACTGTGTTCATATTAAAAAGCATAGAATCATATACATGGTATGCACATACCAACATCAAAACCAAAACTAACAGTGCAGGTTAACAGAAGAAATGGTTTTTAATTTACGGGTTTCCTTCAACAAAATGGGCATGAAATATAAATTTTGTCAAGAGCATAGTATCTTGGGAAGGAGGGATTGCCAAACTTTGCATTCAGTGGGACATACCAAAATAATAATAGAAAGCTATGCAAACCTGATATCAATTTATATTCTTAAATTGCGAAAACTGCACGATTGTATTCAAGTCAAATGGAGTAGTTTCCGTTTGATGAATTAAAGCTATACGGTTGTGGGGTACAAGAGGGAGAACCTTTAGGGACGGCAAAGCCACCAAGAGACATTAGGATAAGCGTAAGAACAGTTCCCCAAGTATTGGCTAAGGTCAGGGATCTGGTCACACCTGCGACAAGTCTAAAAAGG
This sequence comes from Gastrodia elata, assembly GCA_016760335.1. NCBI lineage: Eukaryota > Viridiplantae > Streptophyta > Magnoliopsida > Asparagales > Orchidaceae > Gastrodia > Gastrodia elata. The sequence goes on along the minus strand of CM028675.1, from coordinate 31,669,172 downwards.
CCAGCTGCCATTTGTTGAACCAGAAAAAAGATGAGCAGCTGCTTGAAGAACCTGTGGTGGGAAATAGATGAAATTTTGTCACATCAGCATGAGTTATCTCTTAGACATTTCTAAGATATTTGTTGGTGCCAAACATTTAACAAGGCAAAAAAAAATTGGGTAAGAGGCTCTGCTTGCTTGCATGTCATTTGGAAATGTTATTGATATAACATGGTATCCGAATAACAGTGTTGTTTAGATAATATTATCCATTTAATTCAGTGTTAATTATATTCTGAATATTTTGTTATGACATTTTTTGTGTAAGATAATTCCATTTATTATAACTTTTCTAGTTATTATTTATATATATATATTGAGGCGACTTACCTGCTGGCTCCAGGGGCAAAACCTATGGAGTAGTATGATACAGTCACCCAAACAACAGATTCCATCATAGATATAGGAATCCTAATGATGCAGTTGGGAAGGGTGAAAAGCCATGTTTGGTAGAAGAGGAGGTCCCTTTGTTTAAAGAATACTGGCAACCTCGAGATGGCGAGAGCTTGTTCTGCAAATCCACTGAAATAATTCACAATCAAGCCATAAAGTAATGCCCCAATGTAGACGGTCCCATCTGCTTCTGTCTGTGTTCTCATGTTTGTCCTCACAAATACGGTTGAAGTGATTAAAGCCACTAAGAAGAGCTACATACAAATTTAACAAGAATAACTATGCGTGTTGATTCATGCAAAATTTTTCAAACGGAACAAAAATTTGTAAGCACCTGGATCGCCCTGAAGAAGTAAACAAAAGAGTTCCTCTTTATGAGAAGCCATTCCCTGGCAAAGGAAATTTTGAGAAGAGTCTTGAGAGAGACAGAGCGCTCGGTGAAGACCAAAGATGCTCTGTGACTGTTGCTCTTGTTGAAAGGGGTAGAAAGCTTGCTTTGTAGATTTTTGCCCACATGAAATTGATTGAAGCGATCAATGAATTCTTCTGGAGACACAAACCGATATGGTTTGATTGAGCTTGCCCAATATTGCTGTTGATCCTTCCTTGATGTAACCTGTCCTAGAACAGAATAACATTACCTTGCAGATCTACAATGTGTGTGATTTATGGTTTAATGGGAGAGAAACTTGAATAAGCAATAAAGCAAAAAAATGAAGTAAATGAATTTATGCGTTTAATCACATTTTTCTCTTTTTCTTTATATTTTTAATGCGCAGAATAACTTGAGCGATATTCTTAACATCAATGAAAAATATATGTTACACATCTATAAGAATTAAACACAGCATGTTATGAACCATGAAGTGTTGATTAGGTTATTTTGTTAAGCAACACTTCTCATGTGCTTAATAAGTTGAGTGTGATGCAAGTTCTGAACAAACATGATTTCAAAATCCTTTTCAATATGCCAAAAAGTTTTGTATCAAAGAAGTAACTAACTTATTTGGTCATAATCTTCTGCTTTAAAAATTTGTAGCAAAAACTGATTGAGAAGTGCATTGTTCACCTCCTGTAGAAAATCAGCAGTGCTCTTCTTCTCCGGGCATCGAAAGCCACAACTCTCGAAGAACCCTAAAACATGATCACGAGGACCTTGATAGATAATTTGACCCTCGGTGAGTATAATGATATCATCAAAAAGGTCAAATGTCTCTGGTGCGGGCTGGAGAAGTGACATCAGTACAGTTGCTTCACCCAAATGCACAATCTCTTGTACGCATTTTACGACTTGATGTGCAGTTGAACTGTCCAATCCTGTAGATATTTCATCCATAAACAGTATCTTTGTTGGGCCTACAATCATCTCACCTGCGCCAGATTTCACATATCACATCCTAATTACTAATGGTTAAAAGGAAATAATAGAATTAACATCGGAATATTACGGTTCATACACAGAAATCTACCTAGAAACGAACAAATAATCCCTCGAGTATCTTTTTTTGGTTCTTTGATTTTTGTTTATTTGATTTTTTTTTTGGACCTTGCCGTTGACTCTCTTCGGTTAAATTTGCGTTGTTCACTATAGGTATACTATTCTTCAGTCCCCTCTCCCATTAGACATTAGTGTTAGTGGTTACAAGAAAAGTCATAAATTATTGAGATACACAGATTGACAAGGTGGCACTCTTTATTTCTAGATACATTTCTTGAATCTAATATATGTATGCTATATATATACATATATCTAAGCGTACATTAGCTTCAATTAGGTATCTAAATGAGTAAAAATATAGTCATTTTATCTTTCAACATGGTTTCAAAGCTCTTGATATGGTTGGATCCCCATGTTTGTTCCTCCATGCTTAGTTCATACTCATCATCTTTCTTCTCTACTTCAACATACTCAAGCATGTTAACCTAGTGGTTATTTGAAAGACCAAACTATATACTAATCAAGCACTTGATATGCTACTTAGAATCCTGTTCAAGCGAAATTTGTTATAACTAGATTAGGCTCCAATTCAAACTAAGTTAAGATTATCTGTTCTGAATATGAATTTATGTTTGAGGGATGTTTTAATTGTTTATGTTGTCAACAAACCTTATTTCAAAATGAGTATTGCTACATGGTTTTTAAATATCTCCCTAAAATATATTGATGATTAGAATTTAGAGAGTTAAGTGAAATAAATTTTTTTATTAAATTCATTTTTGTTTGTGGGGCCCATAAAAATATATTTTTTAATCTTAGTCATTCATATTTTTTGGAAAATATTTAGGAGCTAAGTAATATTTTTCTTTTCAAAATAGTGTTTATACTCTTTGATAATCAAAATTATAAATATAGTTTTTTTTTATATAAATTAAGTTGGATCTATTTATATTTTCCCTAATATCTTCCAGCTCAAGTAATAATTTATATTTATTTAATGAACTGACTTTTGGAAACAAAATAATAAACCTATGCTGGATTATATATTTTAATAATATTTTCTTAAAATTAGAAATAATATATGTGGTTGGTAAAAATTGAGCAAATATACAAAATATATATTTTTTTATTTTATAAAATATTTGAATTAAATGTATATGAAATTGCCATAAATATGTATTATATTAAATACATTATTTCTTAAAGCTAATAAATAAAAATTCATGATTATTATGTTCTGATCTATAATAAATCAATACATCGCAAATTCCCATAATACCCATAGACGATTGTGGGGTCCACGAATTGGATCGGCGACGATATTATGGCTTACTAATACGATTTTACTCATTTTAATATTCAAATTACATCCACTATCATAATTAATTATAGAGAAAATAAAGAATTTATTTAATTATAATAAGCCTCCCGAAGAAAATAAATTTTTTATTTCTTTTCCGTTTAAAATAATTAATATTGAATGATAATTAAAAAATAATTAATTGATTTTTAAAATGAAAAATACTATTAGTACAAATTTTAAAAATGATATTTTTATTATTTTAATATAAATAAAATAAAATATTAATGAAGTGATCTCAAATTCTATTAGATGAATTTTTTTAGATACTACATTAACGGGTTTAAATAGCACTTCTCTTTAGCAGCATGCCTCTATCATCAGGAATCCAACTTAGTGGCAATGCATCACTTTTAAATATAATTATGTCTCAATTTAAAATAGATCTTAATATACATAGATTATTCATTCATATAAATGTTGATTTTTTGAATGTATTTTTTTGTGCATTATATATACATATAACTACAATAACAAGTCTTAGTCATACTAAGTAAGGATTAATGAAAAACTCAATGCTTGTGATATTGAGAACCTGTAGTAACACGTTTTCTTTGTCCTCCGGATACTCCTCCCACTATAGTGTTCGAGCATAAATCTAAGCCTAGAATCTGCATATGCCAAATTTAGTAAGAAATTGATATTAATTATACTTAAAAAGTGTAAATTTTTTTTTTCTAAAAGAAAGATCATTTTCAAATACAAAACCAAACAGTCTCAAATTTGATGAAGTGCTTACTCTTATTGTGTATTCTGTTTGAAGACAAAATCGTTCACATTGAACAGAAATATCCTGCACAACTTCTTACAATAAATTATAAATTTCAAATCCCCCTCTATTTTACTACATTTCTAAGAGAATCTATCATTCTAAGACCAACAACTCAAAATCTTGCTTTAAGAAAATGCATACTTTCATGAAGAGATCCATCTCTGGGTCAGGCATAATGCCTTGAGCCTTCTCCCTTCTTGCTAACTCAGTTAGAAGCGCTGAAGATTCAATTTAACAAATTACTTGGAAAATATAATGCACTCAAAAAAATATTCAACATTATATATATATGACTAATTTATTTTACCATATCTACTACCCACTCCTTGACATCTTTCAGAGAAACTTAACGTCTCTTTCACGGTCATTTCTCCAATATGCTTATCATGCTGACTTATATATGCTGCCGTTTTTTGGGGTATAAATTCATGCAACTTATATCCATTATATGTTACTTCTCCCCTCACCTACATATATTTAGTGAATATTATTACTTATAAATGATGTCTCTAAGAAGATCAAATTTAAAAATAATAAACTATAGAAGATACAAAAAGATTGTAGTTTAGAAACACTAACCTCAAGTGATTGATGGAGTTTTCCAGCCAAAGCAAGCAATAATGTAGTTTTTCCAGAGGATGGAGGGCCAAGAAGCAGTGTCATTCTACCATAAGAAAATAATCAGTTGCTCGAACACTACAGTGGGTGATGAAATACCTAGAGGATGGAGGGCCAAGAAGCAGTGTCAATAATACCTAGAGGGATTTATAATCCCAGAGACACTGTTAAGGATTTTATGCTTGGTCATCCGGGTTGGGGTCACACCGAACATGGCTAATCCAGACTCAGTCAAATTGATGAGCTCGTTGAGAAGAGAGGGCAGAGCTCTTGAGCCCACATAGCAATCCGCCTGCACCCTTATGTGCTCGAATCTGACCTCAGTGGTCGGAAGTTCTATTCCAACCCTGCATTAAAAATGAGACATGAACATGCTGAACCTTTTTTTAATCATGCAGGCCAGAATCGTTGAAGACTTGTGCATCAAGCCTTATTGTATTATTTTATTGTAGATAAATTAATATTTTATATTATACATTGCAAAAATTGTTTTCATGAAAATAATCATTTTGATTTTTCGAAAAACATTCCGCAAAATCTAGAATGGGAATCAAATATCTCTTGAGATTGACTTTAGAAAAATAGCACATAAACAAATGTTTTTGAATAAGATTTAGTCATTATTTTATTTATTTATTGGTAGATCGATCTAAATAGCATTTTCTGAGCTAATCATAATTAAACAAATTAATCTGCACTAAATATCACCTGTCGATCCGATGGCGCAGCTTCTTGAGAAAACCAGAGCTGACGTCGCCTTCAGAGTATATGTGCCGGCCGTTGCAGGGAAGGTTCTCCAGCGCCGCCCAACGGAGCGCCGCCTCCTCGTCGGCAACGGCTGCGCTTTTCTCGCCTGAGCTCCATATGCTCCGGCAGCTGCTCCAGCTGTACTCCGCGCTCTCATCCATCCTTAGATCATTCGTTCTCTTACCCTCCCATCTTCACCATTTATATACCCACCAACTATTGCCAAGAAAATACCAAATTATTTAATAATAAAAGAAGTTTGCATATTATTTTGAGAAATATTGGTTAGAACCCAAAATTTTAAATAAATTTTTATTCTTTTAATTATTAAAATCTATCAATTTTAGTAATGTTCGTTATTTATATATTAAATAATTTTTATTCTTTAAATTATTAAAATCTATCAATTTTTATTCTTTCTTCAAACTATTGCGCTGCGACGGCTAATATCATCAATTCGTTTAAAACCGTTAGGATTAGGCGCATCTGAGTCGTTTTGCCTCTCTGATCAATGCATCAGACGACCCGTGTCGATCCCGCTACTATTCATCATCTACTTCGGTCAACCGCTCATGACAGTGAAGGAATCTTCGTATTGTTGGCGCTTGATCCTGTCCCCCACTCCCGCGCCACGTTAGAAAGCCATTTGCCATCTCCTTGGAATCGGTTAGGCCATTCCAACGGGCCACGAGGCCCGATCAATCCCCGCCTCCCAGTCAATCCTCTCGGCATGGCAGAGGGTGCGACTTGGTATTCAAGTCTCCCGGTGATCGCTTGCAGCTCGTGGAAGCTCCTGCAGCTTGAAGGGCCCTTTGAAGTCCAACAACACTTCTGCAAATCACCAACTCCTTCGACTCATCAAACCAAGTACCTACCCTATCCCCCAATGAGATGTGAAGGCTCAAGGCTAGCTGAATTATCTCTAATTACATGTTGTGTTGTGCTGTGATCTACCTAGGATGTTTAGGCATTGTCTGAGCAAGGCTTGGACTGCTGATCTCGGTCCAAACAGTGATGATTCGCTATCTGGACATAGCTGCTAACTAGTGGAAGCAAAAGTCGTTCCACTTGTAACTGGCACTATAATATTGTTCACTTAGACCCATAATTACATGTCGCATTGTGGGCCCCGTACCCTCCGCGGTCATGCTAATACTGATATTAGCATAATCACGAGGAATGCGGTGCTCCAACTGTGGCAAATCTCCAACCTAAGCAGAGTCAGGTGGAACCCAACCCGTCTTAAGCAGAAGACTTGCCACCTGAGAATTGTGAACATACATCAACATATCAAAGTAGCGGAAGCAGAAAACAATATAACATAACATTCACATTACAGCATAGTATAGAAAAGTAAATGCAGCAGTAACTCAACTCAAAGTGCAGAAAGTAAATACATCTAGAAATAAAATTATTACAGACTAAAATTTAAAAGAAAGAAAAGATAGAAAAGATATCTCAATCTCACAGCAGAAAAATGAAGTCTATCTAAGCGGCCACAGGAAGGTCCTCCTCCTGTGCAAGCTCCTGCAGAACTACTAGCAAATAACTCCAAATCTGACATTTGTAGGTATCACAAATGTCAGGGCCCCAGCCAACAAAAAAAAATAGTTACAGTGAGACAATTTGTCTAAGTACCTTTTAAGCTGATTTAAGTGGATTGAATATTTAAGGATATCACATTAACTACATTTAAACATGTAGAAATTTTAAGGTGCATCAAGCTACAAAGAAAAGGATAGCTATAAATAATGTATTTATAATTGAGCAACTGGTATGTAGAGTAACAAATAAAACATGAAATCAAGTAAGGTGAGGCTAAAGAGAAAAAACAACTGCAAGTACTGAAGAACTCTTCCTAACATATTTGTGATCACATAAATACATGCTGATTTCAACAAAAGTAACTGTACTGAAATGTGCTGAATAAACATACAAAACTAACATCCGAAACATGCCAATATTCAATAACTGCTCAATAGGAACTAATATACAAGCATGCAGATTTAATAAGTGAAAATGCCACTGAAGCATGTGGTAAAAGCAAGCTAAGTACAAAAATGAACTAAATGAAAAGCCACTGAAGTATGTGGCAAAGCAACTGAAAGCACTGACAAGTAAGGCCACTAAAATATATGGTAAAGCAAACAAAGCACTGAAATTGAACTAAAGTAAGAGTATGCCTAAAATATAGTACTGCCATAACAAAAATAGGCTATACAGGGCCTCTAAACAGAAATTTCAATATATGTCCATCCTATGCATCATCAGAATTAGGTCCGAGCTAAACTTATAGAATAAAACATGGATCCATCCTAGCCAAGCACTGGCTAGGTCCGAGTCTATTCTATAATAAAAATTAGAACTGAGGAGGCAAACTAAACTATGACACACCCTGCTAGACTGAATGTACTGAAAGAATTGAATGTTATGCTTTTCAAATACTAATTTAGGATGTATTTTCTATATCCTAAGTTTTCCTATTATGCTTAAGAAATAACGCTCAATATTCAAGGTGTGCAGAGCAATCAAAGTCAAAGTAATCAAGAGACTCAACTAGACTTATGTGATATCTGTTGTTATATAATTTATCCAAAACTAACTATTCTGAGAAAATATAAGTTTAGGATCTCCAATATCTAACTATCGAGTATAATCTCAGATTTATGACCTTCTTGTTAACATTAGACCTCAACGAGTTCTAATTCATAATTAAGTGATGACTATAAGGTTAAAGTAAATAAATTAACGACTTAATTGTTATTATATTTCTCACTTAACCCAAATCTTGAATAAGTAATTCAAGATTAAGAATTATGGACTTAAACTTTACATTTGGGGTTCAAATCCTGAATCCAAAGTGATATCCTAATAAGAATCTAGGGTTCACACTCAAATAAAATCTAAAGGTACAGAATCTTATAGACTGAAGGATTTAGAAACTACGATCTTAATGAAAAGTTGTTCTAAAGTTATAAGATAAAATAATCAATCAAGAAACAAGAATCTAAGATCTATATCCAATTTTTAGAATAATTACATTATTCTATGGATTGAATCAATCCTACACCCACAAGGAGATCTCAAAATAATTAAACAGTAAATCAATTAAGGAATTCCAAAGAAGGTAATTCAATTAACTCGGATGATCTAAAGTCTAAGATCTAAGATCTAAGGTCTAAGGTTTGATCACTACAACGGGGCCTGACAAGGCTGGAACTGTCGCACCGTGCAGGCCAAGGCTGGCCCAGCCCGATGTGCCAGCGCCTTCGTCACCGATACCCCCTTCACAGATAGCCACGGGGGAATATGTTGGACTGCCAAATTCACCGCCGATAGACCACGTTGCGACCAGCATTCGATCACCACACCTTCAGGAGGTCAAGGCATATCGATTAAACCTGGAAGCCCTAATTGGGACGAGCTAGAACGCTAGATTGCTACTCCACCGAAACTTACAAATTTGGACGATTAGGGTTCATTGTGAGGGATAATTCTCCTCACAGAAGCCATTAAACAGACGGGGCTCGATCCCTATGATGAATCCATTATTTACTTTATATATAAAGGAATTTTTCATAAAAATCTAAGTTAGAATCAGCCTATTTTGATAAATTTTGTGTGATTTCAGGGAAAATACAAGCTCAGCAGAGTCTAGACAATTCTGGAATATTTTCTGCAATTTCTTGAAGAAAACTGCTGTAGCGGCAACGGGAAGACTTACGGGGCTCGAGCGCTATAGCGAGCCATAGCAGGAAGACTTGCGAGGCTCGAGCGCTATAGCGCGCCACAGTGGAAAAACTTGCAGGACTTGATCGATGCAGCGCGCCTCAGCGAGAGGACTTACGAGACTCGAGCGCTATAGCGCACCATAGTGGGAAGACTTGCGTGGCTCGAGCGCTATAGTGCGTCACAGCGAGAAGACTTGTGGGGCTCGATCGCTGTAGCGCGTTACAGCGGGCACCGAATTTCTGTCTTCTCAGAATATTAAATACAACTGGGATTATGACCTAAAATCTAGATCTTGTCTTCCAGCCATTTTTCCAGACCTGCTGCTTGTTATTTAATTGGGATTAGGTGATTTGAAATAAAATAAAAGATTAAAAAAGGGAAAAGAAGATGACACCTCAAGCTCTACTTGGATTGGCAGTGATGGCTGAATTTTTAAATCAATTTTTAGATTTCAAAAAAGCTGAAAATAAATGTGCACCCCTCCTATAAAAATAGCTCTTCTATTAATTAGAGGGGTTCCCAACTTGGCTTACAAACTTCTAAGGAAAAGAGAGGGTTGCATAGAAGAGAAGGAGAACTCTCCAAGGGTGGAAGAACTCCTATTGCTAAAGAGAAGAATGGAGAAAGGCAGCACTACGGACCTAGGAGAAACAACCGAGACCAAGAAGAGGAGAATTCTGGAGAATTTTATCAAAGGAACGTTCCTAGTAATTTCTAACTCCTGTCTTTGCATTTTACTTCGTTGATTATGAAAGGTGTATGTGTTCTTCTTTATCTCTAGTATAATGGAGAGCTAAACCTCCCTTGGGGAGGGTTGGGCAAATCCTACATGTCATGTAAGGGACTATTATGTATGAAAATTTCCTCAAGCTTTTAATAAAAATTTGTGAAATAAAATGATTTGTTAAAGAAATAAAAAATGACTATTTGTGAACTTAAATGTGGACCAAATGATGAAGGAAATAAATAATATCAAGACTTAAAAGTCTTGTGCTCCATAGCTCACCCTTAGTTTGGAGCTGAAATCATGAGTGCATAAGAGCTTAGAACTAAGTGAGGAAGTTCTTGAGCCCAGTGCACCTTGATCTATGCCCAACTAAGGAGTTGATGCGTGTGAGCTGAGACCCACTAAATGAGCTCTGCAGCTCAGCATACATGATGGGAGGATGATGACTTGTTGAGAGCTCATGTGTGACGTGACATAGCACATTGAGCCAAACTAGTCATCTCCTTATCCGAACTACGCATGATGCGCATGATACTCTTAGTGGAATTAATGATTGTAAAATCTTAAATAAAAAAACAACTCTCAATTCTATAATCTAGAAATGAGAGGAAAATTAATGATCTAAAATCTTATGAGGGTATTTGTGTTGAAATAGAACCGACTGTGTGTTCATTTCAAACACGAGATTTGAACTTGTAAATCTTGGAGTTAAACTCTAAAGAGGAGAATGTGCACTTGATTAAAATTATGCAAAATTAAGTAAAAAAGGGTAATAGTTGAGGAATTATCTTACATAAGTCTTTAACATTTCATGTGGGAGAAACCCAACTCTCATCTCCTTTTTACCATAGTTACTTTCTACCAAGACTTGTTGTGCTTGTTAGGAATCGAATCAGCAAAATATGTATAGTTTAAACATTATTGAATGTAGATATACCTTAGTAACAAAACATTCGATTCCCTGAGGATAATAAATCTCGGGACTCACATTCCAAATTATTACTTCAGACCACGTACACTTGCGTGCAAGCGCAGACGTGTATTAAACGTCTATCAAGTTTTTGGCACCGTTGCCGAAGAATTGGTAATTGTTTCGTATTAAGAAAAATCTATCATTAAGTAGTGATTTAAACAAATCATTTTCATATAGTTTTGCTTTGTGTTTATATGAACTAACTTGTAGTTAGACTATTAATCTTTTCTTTTTATTATCTTTCTGAATCCTTAATCATTATCATTATGTTATTAATAACTAAATTTCTGTCTTGTATGAGTAGAAAAATTTGCAATGAATATTTTTTTGATTTAGAAATTGAAAGAACTTATTTACAAGCTAGGAGAGAATAAAACATTCTAAGGAACCAACAAGCTATTTTGAAAAACTTTAATAAAAATCTTGGAGAGCCTTTAGGAGAGTTTAGGGGAAGAGCACTTAGAGACTATTGATGCAGGACATCAATAAAATCATCATCGACGTGCCAGATCATAAATTAGTTTAATTGTACTATGCTTTATTTTCCTATTTTTGAGTCCTATGGGATTTTGTATTTGTTCCATAAATGGGCCTTCATCTTAGCCCATATATTGTTATGTGAGTTTTTATATAAAAGAACACTTTAGTCCTTCATGAGAGAGTTGGTTTATAGTTTATTTAGTTATTTGTGTGAAAGGACATTTTAGTTATTTATGAGAGAGTAAGTATTTGGTTTTCTTGGTCTTTTAAAGAAAATGACACTTTAGTCTTTCATGAAAGATTGGTTAATGATTTTTATGGTCATTTGGCATATATTTTCTAGCTATAAATTGGCTACCCTCACATGTATTATGGCATTGCAAGTGATATAAAAAAACACTCTCTTCTTCTTTGTATTATGTAAGCTTCATTCTTAATAGAAGGACTTCTTGAGGTGTGGTTTGCAATTCTTGGAGAAGGACTTCCAATGAAAGAAGGTTCGATCTGCAGCAAAGGACTGCTCGTAGAAGTTAATCCTTTTTATCGTAAGCAGCATATTCAGTAATAAGGCTCCCGTAAGATCATTTATTTTTATTTTCTTTCCTCCTACCTTTAAGTGTTCTCGTTTAATCCTAGCTCTCATTATCTGTAAATGCTTACAATACTTCTCTTTATTCTCAACAAGTGACTCGCATATCTTCTAGAACTAAAATATGCAAGGTTAGTTTCGTTAATTAATTGGTAGATTTGATCATGTTACATATCATCCCCTCATCCTACATGAGATTAGTACAATAGAAATTTATCCTCATATATAGTTCTACATTTTTATATTAATTCATAATAATATTTATTTTAATAAATATTAAAGGTTCACTAGTTTGATTAAAATTTAGTATGATTATAATTTATATCATCCTTAACCACCACAAAAAAAAAATAATAACAAAATAAAAAATTTTTTTTCTTACTTTTAATTTATTTGCATCCGCCTCATTAGAATCATTAAAAAAAAAGTTTTTCTTATATTTATAATTATAAATCTAGTTTTTGGGTAATCGATAAGAATTTTATAATTTCATAGCTGGTTATTTCATCATCTACTCGGATAGCTATGACTACTCGCAGTGGTCACCCATATCAAAATCAAATGCTCGGTCATAGATGTGAGAATGGTATTCTTAATCTGTAATAGCAGCTCGATGATTTAACTTTTATCTATCAACAAACTTGTAGAGAGTTCAGAGAATGATTGGAGGCCCTAGAACACAAAAATAACAACAACACAATTCAAGAACCTAACCCGACACCAGATGCCCCACCAGAAAATAGTGAGCGAAATACACCTTATGACCCGCACACAAATTCTTCTCAACTTACGTTTAGAATACAAAGAAATAGGACGTTTCCACAGAATGATTTATTTGAATATCCTGAGGCAAAAGTTGTTCCATTTCAAACTCTTTGTAGAGCTAATGCACCTTTGAGTTGACTAGGAGGTTTTAAACAAAATTAAAATCATCAACGCTTTGAAGAACCTTATTGAGGTTATGATCAACTTTATGCCACAAGGCGCATTGAACATGACCAAGATATACACATTACTAGAAAGGTTAGAGTAGACCCTCCAACCTTGGGTGGGCATCTTGATCATAAAATTTTTTCTAATTGGCTTGTAGAAATGGATCAGTATTTTGATTGGATGGCAATGTCTGGAAATCATCAGGTTAGATTTGCTAGTATGAAACTTGTTGGTCATGCTAAGACTTACTGGGTAAATCTAGAATGACAATAACAAAGATTAGGCCAATTATTTGCTAGATCTTGGGAAGAAATGAAAGAGATGCTCAAGCAAAAGTATCTTCCTTCAACATTTTAAGACCAGCTTTTAGATGAACTCATAACACTTAGGCAAGGATCTATGAGTATTGCAGATTATATGACTCGCCTTGATGAGTTATTAATTCAATGTGATATTATTGAAGATTCTTGATCTACTATTGCTAGGTTTCGAGCTGGATTAAGACCTGACATTCGTCGAGAGATGTTGACTCGAGAGGTGTATACACTTGAAGAAGCATTCAAAGAGCCCTCCAAATAGAATAATACTTAAGGCCAATTTCTCAACGCAAATTTAACAATGTGCAAGGTGCACCTCTTAAGCCAAATCAACCACCACCATCTATTCCTAAAGTACCAAATGATCAAAGAGTAAAACTCATATCTAGAAATTCAAATGCTAAATCAAACATCACATGTTTTACATGCTTTACTTGTGGAAAAACAAGACATTATGCAAATAATTGTCCACATAGGAATCTTCATGTAGATTCCATCGATCAAAAATTATAAGACGATCATCAAGGTAATGATGTTGAGTGTGATCCATGTGAAGATGCTAGTGATGCTGATAAAGCTTTAATTAATCCACATTTAATAGTAGTTCGTTGTATCTTAACTACCACACAAGCCAATTCAGATTGGAAATGAACAAATATCTTTCACACTTACTTTTAAAGTGGAGATAAGTCTTGTAAACTTATAATTAATAGTGGTAGCTGCATGAATATTGTCTCAGCTAGTGCATTAGTAAGAATGAAACTAAGCCCGGAGCCTCAACCACAACCATATAAGGTTGCATGGGTAGATAAGACTAGTATCTCAATTACCCAAAAATGTATTGTTCCCCTCAACTTAGAAACCTATTTTAATCTCATTTGGTGTGATGTTATCCTTATGGACATTGCACATGTACTTTTATGGAGACCTTGGCTATATGACTTAGACGTTACTCACTTTGGGTGGGCTAATACTTATGTCTTTATGTTTGGTGGAAAGAAAATTATCTTAAACTCTGCAAAGCCAAATGAACTTTTGATTGAGAATCCAAAAGACTCTTCTGCACCAATAGAGAAATGATATTTAACTATTATTAGTAGGCGAGAGTTTGAGCATTCTAGTGAAAATAATATTATCTATGCTATTGTTGTTATGGAGTCCTTAAAAGGGAATGAAAGTTCAACCCAATCCTATGAAGTCACTCAACTCTTAACTAAATTTCAAGACTTGTGTCCTGAAGTACTTCCTAGTGAACTACCCCCATTGAGAAACATACAATATGCTATCGATTTGGTACATGGCTCTACTTTGCCCAACTTGCTACACTATCGAATGAATCCAATTGAGCATGCTGAACTTAAGCGCCAAGTTGATTATTTATTACACAAAGGATTCATTCGTGAGAGCTTGTCCCCTTGTGTTGTTCCAGCACTTCTTACACCTAAGAAAGATGGAACTTGGCGCATGTGTATTGATAGTAGGGCAATTAATAAGATCACCATCAAGTATCGATTTCCTATTCTAAGGTTGGATGACATGCTTGATATGATGGCTGGATCTATAATATTTTCAAAGATTGATCTTCGAAGTGGATATCATCAAATTAGAATGCGTGATGGTGATGAATGGAAGATTGCTTTTAAAACATAAAATGGCCTTTATGAATGGTTAGTTATGCCTTTTGGTGTAACTAATGCTCTTAGAATATTTATGCGTATCATGACACATATACTTCAACCTTATATTGGGGTCTTTTTAGTTGTGTATTTTGATGATATTTTAATATTTAGCAAGACCCAAGAAGAACATCTAAGTCATTTAAGAAAAGTATTTGAAACACTTCATCGAGAAAATCTTTATATTCATATGAAGAAATGCCCTTTCATGACTTCATCTGTCATATTTTTAGGATTTGTTGTTTTAAACCATGGAGTCTCAGCTAATCCTGAAAAGATAAATGTAATTAAGGAATGGCCTACACCAAGATCCATTCATGTGTTAGGAGTTGTTATGGGTTGGCCACATTTTATAGAAGATTTATTCATGGATTTAATACCATCATGGCACCTATCACACAATGCCTAAAAAAAGGTGATTTTAAATGGACTCCTACAACAACTAAGGCTTTTACTAAAATAAAAGAGCGTCTAACTAGTCCACCAATATTGAAGTTGCCAGACTTTGATAAACTTCTTGAAGTTTCGTGTGATGCTTCTGGGGTAGGAATAGGTGGAGTGCTTAAGCAAGAAGGCCATCCGATAGCCCTTTTCAGTGAGAAGTTAAATGATGCCCACCAAAAATATTCCACATATGATCATGAGTTTTATGTAGTTGTTCAAACTTTAAGGTACTGGCGACATTATCTTTTATCTAGTGAATTTGTTCTCTACTCTGATCATGAAGCCCTTAAATAATTAAACTCTCAGAAAAAGTTAAGTGCTTATCATCCTAAATGGGTTCAATATTTACAGGAATACACTTTTGTTTTAAAGCAAAAGGCCGGTATTGAGAATAAAGTTGCAGATGCTTTGAGTCGCACATTTCTCATTTTACATACAATGAAAGTAAAAGTAATTGGGTTTGATAAAATGATTTATGATTACTCTACATGCAAAGATTTTAGTCAAATTTATTCTTCATTATCTGAAAAGGGGAGAGTTATTGATTCAAATTACTAATTTCAAGATGGATATCTTTTTTATGGCACTTGTCTTTGCATCCCTGGTTCATCTCTTCATATTTTCCTCATTGATGAGCTACATGCAGGAGGAATTGCAGGACATTTTGGGCATGACAAAACTATTGCAATGATTCAAGATTGATTTTATTGGCCTAGTCTAAAGAGAGATGTCGCTCGTATAGTTTCTCGATGTCGTGTATGCCAACTTGCAATGGGAAAGTAGAATAATTTTGGACTCTATACTCCTCTTCCTATTCCTCAAAAACCTTGGGAAGACATAAGTATGGATTTTATACTAGGATTACCTCGCACAACACGGCACTGCAACTCTATTCTTGTAGTCGTTGATCAATTTTCAAAGATGGCACATTTTATTCCATGCTATAAAACTTCCGATGCATCTCATGTTGCGACATTATTTTTTTGTGAAGTAGTCAAGTTACATGGTTTACCTAAAACAATTGTGTCAGATCGAGATGTATGCTTTATGAGTTATTTTTGGAAGAAACTAGGCACAAAACTTCACTTTTCGACAGCATATCATCCATAGACAGATGGTCAAATAGAAGTGGTAAATAGAAGCTTAGGAGATCTGCTTAGATGCTTAATCTCAGATCATCCTGCTAGCTAGGATCTTATATTACCCACTGCTGAGTTTGCTTATAATAGTTCTATTAATAGATCTACTGGTAAAAATCCTTTTCAAATTGTAACGGGTTATGAGCCATGAAAACCAATCGACTTAATTGATCTTCCCATAACATATAGAGCTAGTGAGTTTGCATCATCATTTGCTCAAAGCATGCATGATCTCCACCAAGAAATTGAACAAAAATTAACCACTATATACAATAAGTATAAAATTAATGTAGATATGTGAAGAAAATTTATTGAATTTCAAGAAGGTGACAAGGTGCCAATAAGGATGAGATCTGAGAGATTTCCAATAGGAACATTCAAAAAGTTGAATGCTAGGCGAGCAGGACCTTTTAAGATATTAAGGAAAGTCAATAAAAATGCTTATGAAGTTGATCTTCCGAATGATACTGGAACATCTCCAGTTTTTAATGTGGCATACCTTACATTGTACCATGATTATGCTTCTTCTAATATATTGGATGCTTCTACTTGCATTTCTAACCTGCAGAAACCACAAAACCAAGAACCAATATTTCCATAGCCATTACGACTCATCGCCTCCGTTCTTATCATCCGTCTCAAATACTTAATGATCAAATAATTGCTAGTACTAATGGTGGAGTTCAAAGATATCTCATTTGATGGAAAGGCCTTTCACATTTAGAAGACTCTTGGTTGACGCATGAAGAACTACAACAACTTGAGTCAAATCTACTTCAAGAATATAATGAGCTTCATTCATCAGAGGTGAATCCTTTAAAGCCGGGGAGTGCTAATGCAGGGCATCAACGAAATTATCATCGATGTGCCAGATCATAAATTAGTTTAATGGTACTATGTTTTATTTTCCTATTTTTGAGTCCTATGGGCTTTTGTATTTGTTCCATAAATGGGCCTTCATTCTAGCCCATATATTGTTATATGAGTATTTATGTAAAAGGACACTTTAGTCCTTTATGAGAGAGTTGGTTTATGGTTTATTTGGTCATTTGTGTGAAAGGACATTTTAGTCCTTCATGAGAGAGTAAGTATATAGTTTTTTTAATCTTTTAGAGGAAATGACACTTTAGTCCTTCATGAGAGGTTGATTAAATGGTCATTTGGCATGTATTTTCTAACTATAAATTGGCCACCCTCACATGTATTATGGCATTGCAAGTGATATAAAAAAATACTCTCTTCTCCTTTGTGCTATGTAAGCTTCATTCTTAAGAGAAGGACTTCTTGAGGTGTGGTTTGCAATTCTTGGAGAAGGACTTCCAAGAAAAGAAGATTCGATTTGCGGTGAAGGACTGCTCGTAGAAGTTAATCCTTTTTATCGTAAGCAGCATATTCGGTAATAAGGCTCCTGTAAGATCTTCTTCATTTATTTTTATTTTCTTTCCTCCTACCTTCAAGTGTGCTCGTTTAATACTAGCTCTCATTACTTGTAAATGCTTACAACACTTCTCTTTATTCTCAACAAGTGACTCGCATACATTATAGAACTTAAATATGTAAGGTTAGTTTCGTTAATTAATTGGTAGATTTGATTATGTTACATGTCATCCCCCCATCCTACATTAACTATGCATTGCCCACTGTTAGGGGAATCCCCCATACTATTGTTAGGCCTAACATCAAAGCAAACAATTTTGAAATCAAACCTTCTACATTAAGTATGGTTCAAAATAACTAGTTCGGTGGATTAGCCGCAGAAAATCCTAACTCACATATTTCAACCTTCCTTGAAATTTGTGACACTTTCAGATTTAACGGTGTCTCTGAAGATGCAGTTAAACTGAGGCATTTTCTATTTTCCTTAAGAGATAGAGCCTAAAGTTGGCTCAGCTCTCTCCCAAGCAATTTGATTCATACTTGGGATGATCTTGTTAAGAAATTCTTAGCCTAATATTTCCCTTCGATAAAAACTGCTCGCTTGAGAATTGAGATAACTAACTTTAACCAGTCTGAAGGAGAAACATTATACAATGGCTGGGATCATTTTATGGAGTGTTTAAGGTGATGCCCACATCATGGGTTTCTCTTATGGATGCAAGTTCAAACCTTTTACAATGGTTTGAACGCTCCAACAAGGACTCTCATTGATGCAGCCGCTGAAGGCTTAATAAGTAGCAAAACCCAAGAAGAGATTTATGACCTCTTAGAAGAAATGGCAAACAATGAGTACCAATGGCCTTCTGAATGGCTTAAAAAGGAATCAATTAAAATGAATGAATCAAATCAAATAATAGCCCTGCAAAATGAAATTCATGCCTTAAATGAACGAATTGAGAAAATGAATGTTAATGTTGTTCAAGAAACTCAATGTGAGTTGTGCGGGGGAAGACACGCTAGCGAAAACTGCAACTTAAATAACCCTTCCGTGCAATTGAACACAGAACAAGTTAACTATTTAAGAAACAACAACACCATGAATAACCCCTACTCTAATACTTATAACTTTGGGTGGAAAAATCACCCAAATTTCAGTAACAACAATAATAACAGAAACCATAATGGGGGGAGACAATCTTAATCATTATCCATCAAATTTGGAAGGTGCCTTTAACTCCTTTAAGGCAGAAATAATTTAATTCATGCACTGCACTGAAGCTACTATTATCTGCCATAATGCCTCTATCCAAGGAATAGAGGCATCCCTAAGAAACATTGATGTCAACTAGGGCAGATCTCCAAGCAGCTGACCACTCGGTAGCAAGGAGCTCTACCCAGTTCTACTGAAATAAACCCTAGGGAGTTGGTAAGTGTAATTCATTCTGAAGGGATAAATGGAGAGTACAAAACTAAAGATTATAGGACTATTGGAGAGGAGCTAGAGGCTAGAGAAGGGGTGAGAGGAAACAAGTGTGAGAATCTCACAACTCCAAAATGTGATGACCCTAGAAGGTTGTGCATTCCTTGTGTAATAAGGAATGAAGCACTTTTATATAATTTGTGTGATCATGGTGCTTCAGTAAATATTATGCCCTATCATATATATGAACATCTGAAGGTAGGAGGAATGGAGTATACTTCCATGATTTTAGAATTTTCAAATATAGAATCCTTGACCCCTATAGGAATAGTTAAGGACGTTATCGTAGGATAGAAGAACTTCAACATCCCGACTGATTTTGTTGTGTGTGAGTGAGATCGATGGAACAAAAACTCTACCATTATATTCAGGTGACCTTTTCTAATGAGCACCAAGGCTATTATAGATGTCTACCATAGAATGATGAGCATTAAGATTAAAAGGAGATCGAAGATTATTGATTTAAAACCCATCTCTTTTAAATAAAGAATGATGGAGGATGAGGTTAGGAGAAAAGATAGAGAAGAAAGAATGAAGAATGATCTTGTTTTTGAAAATCTAACTCTGGGAGAGATTAATTCTGAAAACAGCTCTAACTCTTCATCGGAAAAAGAAAATAAGGAGGACGTGAAAAAAAGAAAGAATAGAAGGGGAAAAAGGAAAAAGAAGATTCCCCAAATTGCCGATCTTGGAAAGGATGGTTCCATGAAGGGGCAAGGCGAGGACGAAGGTTCGAGCACACTCAAAAGTTGTGCTCACCTGAGTATCTCAAGGCTATGGAAAGAAAAACCTCCAGATCCCACTGTTTGATCATTAGTGAGTCTAGCTAAAGATGTTAAACTAAGCACTTCTTGAGAGGCAACCCAAGTAAAAAAAAATTATTTTTGGAGCTGTGCGCCATAGCGCACCATGGCGTATTGCAACGAACTATAGCGGGAGGATTTTGAAACTTGACCGCTACAGCATGTTATGGCGCGGGAATGAGCGAAGCAGCTGTAAAGAAACAGTGTCGCTACAGCGAGCTGTAGCGAGTCCTTCCAGCAGTGTTGGTCAGAGCTACATAGGGAATCCAATGCAGCTACTCAATGCCAATTGTTTGGAGTTCCTAGGTAGTCAAAATGTGGCTGGAAAAGCTGCTCACTTCTCCTATTGATGGCTAGTCACATTGATGGCATGCAAGGAATCTTTTGACCAAATCCTTGTGCCAACTCTTTAGCTGAATTTTTTTGCCTATTTATAGGGGAGGAAGTGAGCAATTTTCCTTTGCATCTTCAACTCTCAAGATTCCAATCTCTCCCATTTCTTCTTAGACCCTAAATCCTCTTGTCTCTTGCAACCATGTCATCCGACAAGAAGGCAATACCTCATAGGGAAGCAGAGGCATCATCATCAAGAGGATCCTTCAATAAGAAGAGGTTCTTTTTTGCCGAAGCTGAGCACCGTTTCTTATCCTTTTGGATTATGTGATTAAGCCCAATGTCGTGGTGTTTAATCTATAATATATAGCTTAGTAGATCTTGATCAAATCTTAGATAGAATGTCTAAATTCATAAAACTAGGCTGTATGGTTTATTGATTGAACTTTTAGTCATATTTGATTGAATTAGATTAAAACCTGATCAGTTCTAATCTTTTTTAACTTATAAGACTGAGCTTCTAAGTTACACTGAAAAGTAGGAATTGGAGATCCTGAACTTGTGTAACTTGGAATAGTTAAAATGATTAAATTAGAAAACAAATGATATCAACATGCTTAGTAGAGTCCCTTGCTTACTATTTGACTTTGTGCTACACATCCCTTGAGTTTTGTGCCTATTTTTTTTCTTGGACATATATATAAGACTTTGACGTATAAATAAATTTTTAGGAAATTATGGAGACTTCTTAAATTCCCTATGAAAACATTAAGGTAAATGATTAAAGATAAAATTTGCATGTGTTAGAGTTGCCTCTCAGTTAAGCCTTCTGCCTATGCCTCCTTGTTGATGCTAGGAAAAGACTTTGCTTATATTTTCTACCTATGCCTCCTTGTTGACGCTAAGAGAAAATTTGTTGTATTTTCTGCTTATGCCTCCTTGACGAAGCCAGGAGAAAACCTTATATTCTGCCTATGCCACCTTGATGATGCTAGGAGAATATAGCTTTGCGCCTTAGCCTCCTTGTTGACGCTAAGATCCTTTTGATATCCAGTAGGTTAGATTAGCCTTTTTCTGTATGGCAGCTAATACATAGATATTCTTATATAGTATTGATGTTTTGCATATGCTCCAGTATTTTTCATTCAGTCAGCCATTTCATTATTTTTCTTATTTATATATTTTTAGGATGTTAGATTTATTACTACTATTTATATGTATCATTGCTAAGTTTATTGTATTTTAAATCTGCATAAGTTTATGATCATCAGCATGTTTAGGATGTAGTATTTTCTTTCAGTATTGTTCAGTTATGTATATTTATATGCCCTACCTTATTTAGCTTACATTTGAAGCATGTCTTAGCCTCCTTTTTGCTTAAGGTTATAAATATTATTATAGCTTTTTCCTCTATTCTGTTGTGCTAGTTGCTCGCTTACTTGATTTAATTATTGCTTAGAATAAGTTAAATGGTGATATTACAAAACACATAAAACTTATCAGCTTAAAATGTACTTAGACAACTTGTCTAACAATATTTTTCTTTTTTGGCTGGGGCCCTATATTATGAAACTAACAATGGCATATTCATAACAGTTAGAAGATCAGGTGCTAGAGGAGCAGCCTTATCTAGAGGAGGAGCCTTTAGGGGAAGCTGCTGCTTAGTTCTCTTGCAGGTGAGAACGAGAGAATTTTGTTTTTAATATTTAAGCTTTAATGTTATGTAATAATACATGTATTCATGACTGTGTGTTTTGGATTACTATATTATTTATCTTAAGTAATATTCCATATTATTCCTATTGTGATGCTTTTAAATCGCTTCCACATTCTGTATGAATCTTTATAAAGTGGCTAATCATTTGATTCTGTGCTTACTCCTTCTCTCATTAGGTGGATTGTGGATTTCATCCTAATCCAATAAAAAGTGAAGGGTTAGTCAGAGTGACGCATCACCCCTTAGCTTAATCTTGTGGATTAAGGGGTGGGGTGCCACAGTTGGTATCAGAGAATTCCACAAGATGACATATTAGAATTTGCATTCTTATCTACCTAATAGAAGATTCTTCTGACAATTCAATCACTAGATCAGGAATATTGTAGTCACATCCAAGACACCATAATATCAAAACTCAGAATAAGGAGTCTAATACTAAAAATATACAAGTAACTATATAAGGTAAGACCTTAAAATTTAATTACTCAACCTAACAACTTTTGTAGACATACTTAGATATACCAAGATGACGCTTAGGTGGCATCACCAACGATTTGAAGATAGGTGGGAATATATCATCCAACTTCATCAGCTGCACGAGAGGTATATAGAAGGAGTGTCTAACCCTGAAGTCCGAATGCTGAATCGATTAATCCAACAGAGTGTATTTAATGGATACGACCACCCCGTTGCAGCCATGGAGTGGCTGAAGCGAGCAGATTTTATGTTTGGGGTCAATAATTGCCCATACAACATTAGGATCCCCATTGTATCCCGTCTCCTACACAACCATGACAAGGATTGGTGGAGCGTCACCCTACGAGCACTCATCCATCGGCGTGAAGAAATGCAAAGGGAAGTCACCTATGCGGACTTCTATCGTGCCGTTACCACTAGATATATTGGATAAACCTTTTAGCTTTCATTCATATGCTACCTATTTTACCTTACGCATCTTTGTATCTTAATTTTGAATTAAACAATTATTCTTATGATGCTTGATCTGGATACTTAGGATTACTACTACACAACCATGTCGGTGAGCAATTTCTATACTCTAAGTGGAAATTTGATGTGCTTATGGAGAAACGATATGAAAGGGAAGTCCCAGAAGTCTCCCCAGCAGGAGCCAGCATACTAGAAAGGATGTTGGAAGATGGCATATACAGGGGACTAAATTTCCCCACCCTGGCCACGGAATGGTTACGAAGAGTAACGAAAGCATTCAACGAGCTAAGTTACCCAGATCGTATCCAGCTCAGCATCGTTGAGCTCCTACTCCAGGACTATGACAAAGAGTGGTGGGCCCAAAAGCAATGGACGCTTAGACACGGAGCGAATGGCCAGCACCAAAGGATAACCTACGCAGACTTTTCCTAAGCTTTCACTAAAGAATACATAGGATAGGCTTTATGTTCTCTCAGTTACTGCCTTTCATTTATGTTCTATCTACCATTTCTAATGATGTGTTTTTCATCTTTCATCTTTGATTAATAAAAGAGATAGAATGTTATGCCCTCCTATTTTCAGGATTTCTAAATATACGATGTTTAAACTCACATTCTAGTAAAAGATAATGAATCCCAGACAGTGTCCATCCCCTGCTCCCTCTAGCTCTTTGTCCAGCGAGGTAAGTGCCTTGCTGGAGGCAGTGAAAATAATGGTGGAATCCCACCAGAACAAATGAGATCCAGCCAAAAGCAGGCTAAGAAAGCTGCGGAAGCACAAGCCAAGCAGGTCGAGCGAATGGAAAGGTTACTAGTATCTCAGATATTCCAGATCCGCACAGCGACAGAGGTTGCCCCAACACTTCAATACTCCCATCAGCACAACATACAATCCGCAGAAGGACTGCTGCATAGTTTCCTCCGTTGGAGACCTCCACATTCAATGGGAGTCTATCAGCAGTGGGCACAGAAGACTGGCTGAGGATTGTAGAGAAGAACCTGACGAGCATAAAATTCCCCGACACAGAGGTGAATAGACTAGTCACTCACTTGCTCCAAGGTGAAGCAGAGCACTGGTGGGGCCACATCCATAGCACACAATTCGTCAACATTCATTTAGAAGAAATATCCTATAAAGAGTTTGAAGAAGTATTTCGAGCTGAGTACATCCCATTATCAGAGCGCCACAATATGGCAGATGAATTCCTCAAGCTGTAATAGGGGAATCGCAATGTAGCTGCCTACGATGCAGAATTTAAGAGACTTGCCAGATTCTCCGTGCACCTGGTGCCCACTGAATCAGATAGGTGCAACCACTTTCTGAGCGGTCTGCAGCCCTCCATCCAGGCCCAGGTCATGTTGTTTCGCATGACCAATTACTGGGAACTGTTGAAAACTGCCAAGGGAATAGAATGACATCAACAGTGAGAAGCCAAGAGAGTCCCCGACCCCGCAGTGCACCGACAGGACAACCCAAAAATGGCTAGGGTTTATTTGATTGAGGCGGAAGTGCCTTCCAATGATCCTTTTAATGGCTGTACAAAGCCGCACCCCTATGGCAGATGCTTCCACAGTCAGCGAGTCTGCTTCACCTTTGGAAGACCTGGGCATGCTTACACTTAGTGCCACATGACCGATACATTTGATGGGGAGCCAATTAAGCGCGTACAAGGCCAGCCAATGTTTGATCTCTACCACAGAACTTCTGCCACAGCAGTAGCACGCCCAGCACTACCACCTCATGCTCCATGATGTGAGGGACCTCCTACCTCCCGTCCTGGTACATCAAGGCCACCCGCCAGACAGCCCTAAAACAGCAGGCCTGCTGGCCAAGCTCGAGTGTACGCCCTCACGCCCACTGAGGCCACAGAAGACAATCATGTGGTGTCAGCTACACATTTATGAACCCACTTATTTACCAGTGTTTCTTGTTTAAAAGTAGCATGTAAATTACCACATTTGTAATTATGTACAATCCTTATAAACGGTAGACCCTGCAACATTTTGTTTAATACTGGAGCTAGTCACTCTTTCATCTCTGAGAGTTGGACTAGAGCTCTCAATTTATCATTGCATCATCTAGCCAATCATTTGAGTATAGGGTTACCGTTAGGAACTCAACTACCTACCCACAAATTCTGCAAAATTTAGATTAATATTGGAGACGAGGCATTCGAGGCTAAGTTAATAGTGCTACCCATAGCCAATTTCGACGTTATATTGGAATGAACTGCCAGAAGAAGAAGATTACTCTGGGTGATGGCATGCAAGCTAGGTCATTCGTCAAGGATCTTAGTACAAGAGCCTCTCTGATCAACACCATCAAGGCTAAGAGGTTGGTAAGCAAGGTCTGTGAAGCGTTCCTAATGACTATATTGGGAGACAAGAAGGAAGAACCAAATGCATCCTCTCTTATCTTTTTCTTTTTTTCTCGGACGACTCTCTCTCGATTCCCCTTGTCGAGTGACTCAAGGAAAGCCGTGTCACTCTCCATCCCCACCATTCGGCGTTCAGTGCAAGGACTCGCGGATCCTCATCAATTCCTCCCTAGCAACGGAACGTTGATTCATTCCTCACTCGCCGATCTTCTGTTCGATGCCATCCAGGTACCCCTTCCATTCTCCTTCCAATCGTATATTTTTACACTTAACATCTTGAACTCAATTCGATTCTCTATTTCCTTCACTGGAGGTTTACCATGTATATTTCCTGAACTATCTCCTTTTTGAGAATTAAGTATTCGTCTCCAATTCCCATTCATGTATCACGAATAGTTGTAATTAATTTTTGTATTGTCGACGAGGTACCCCTTCCATTCTCCTTCCAATCCTTTTTGAGATGTTGCCATCTTTACCTTGAATTTTGCCATAGTTTCTAAAATTTTATATCTAATTTAGCAAATCAGGTTATAAAGTTCACTTTTTATCTAATGCAAGCTAGATATATCTTTTTTCTTCTCTCTCAATGATCTCTATGTTAAACATAGCACATTATTTAGCAAATCAAGATATCAATTTACATCATGCAAACTAGATATATCGGCTTAGTCCTTGCGCAATAGTTTCTCATAAGGTTGCCATTATGCGCCATATGGTATTAGATGAGTTAAACTAAAGTGTGCCAATCTCGAAGGCACCTTACCGCATGGCACCCAAGGAACTACAGGAACTGAACAAGCAGTTGCAACAACTGTTGGAGAAGGGTCTCATCAGACCAAGTTCATCCCCGTGGGGAGCTCCATTTCTATTTATGAAGAAGAAGGATGGGTCGATGAGATTGTGCATTAGCTATAAAGAGCTAAATAAGGTGACCATAAAGAATATATATCCATTACCCCACATCGATGACTTATTTGATCAGTTGGCCAGATCGAAAGTATTCTCAAAGATTGATCTGCGATCTGGGTACCACCAACTGCAGGTGAAGGAGTCCGACATTGCTAAGACCGCTTTCAGAACTTGTTATGGTCACTACGAGTTCTTGGTGATGTCATTTGGGTTGACCAATGCACCTTTTATCTTCATGGACCTGATGCAGCGGATCCTGAAACCCTATCTTGATAAATTTGTTATCATCTTCATAGATGATAGTCTAATATATTCCAAGACAAGGAAGGAGCATGAAGGCCACCTCAGAACTGTCTTAAATGAGCTGCGAGATCATCAGTTATATGCTAAGTACTCAAAATGCAAGTTTTGGTTGAATTCAGTCGCTTTCCTAGGCCATATAGTTGATACTCAAGGAATCCGTGTGGATCACAACAAGATTAGCGCAATCCAAGAGTGGACTCAACCCAAATCAGTAACCGAAATTAGAAGTTTTCTAGGGTTGGCAGGTTATTACAGGAAGTTTATAAAGGGCTTTTCCCAAATCGCCTCTCCTATTACTAAGCTCATTCAGAAGGCGGTGCCGTTTGAATGGTCACCGGCATGAGAAGAGGCATTTTCAGCACTTAAGGATGCACTTACTTTTGCCCCCGTATTAGTTCTCCCAAGAGAAATGATGAACTATCAGGTACACACTGACGCCTCTAGCATAGGCCTAGGAGTTGTATTAATGCAAGAAGGTAAGGTCATCGCCTATGCTTCACGATACCTAAAAACCCATGAGAGGAATTATGCAGTTCACAACCTCGAGCTAGCTGCAGTAGTATTCGCTCTAAAGCTTTGGCGACACTATCTATATGGAATTCAATGCTCGATATTCACTGATCATCAAAGTCTCAAATACATATTCACCCAGAGGGAGATAAACTGTAAGCAAAGAAGGTGGCTGGAGTTGATCAGTGACTACGACCTCGACATACAATATCATCCTGGAAAGGCCAATGTTGTATATAATGCCCTGAGTCATCAGGCCACCCTGAATGCCATTATATTAGAAAGCTCGCTAGTAGAAGAATTTTGCAAAATGAGTATCAAGCCAGTTTGTGGAGAAAAACTCAGCTCTACATTGGCAAACATCAATGTGGAACCCACCTTTCACAGTGATGTGTCTATTTCACAAACCAAGGAAGAAGAGTACTTGAGCTTCAAGCAAGCCAACAAAAGTGGCCGCCGTACTGACTTCACTTCTATAAAGAGGTTATTTATTAGGGGGATTGTCTATGGATTCCTAAATCCGTGCACCACGAAGTATTAGTTGAAGGCCATAATTCGGGATATCAGGTGCAATTGGGAAGTACAAAAATGTATCAAGACCTGAAATTATTATTCTGGTGGCCAGGGATGAAAAAGAGTGTGGCAGACTTTGTGGCTAAGTGCCACATGTGTTTCCTAGTAAAAGCAGAGCATCAGAAACCAGGCGGTCTGGTACACCTACTAGAAATTTTAGAGTGGAAGTGGTCAGACATATCCATAGATTTTGTCATGGGACTACCTCGTATGAGGTCTGGAGCTGACACGATCTGGGTCATTGTAGATCATCTCACTAAATCAATGCACTTTATTCCAATCTAACAAACTGATTCAGTTGAAAATCTTGCAAAGACCTATATTAAGAAAATAGTCCGACTTCACCGTATTCCCAAGACTATTATGTCGGATAGAGATAGTCGTTTCACATCGAAATTCTGGCAGGTGGTCCATCAGTATCTAGGTACCACACAAGCCATAAGCACAGCCTTTCATCCACAGATAGATGGTCAAACAGAAAGAGTGAATCAAGTTCTAGAAAACTTGCTCCATCTCTGTATACTAGACTTTGTAGGATTCTAGGAAGACCACATTCCTCTAGTACAATTTGCATATAATAATAGCTTCTAGGCAAGCATTAAGATGGCCCCGTATGAAGCCATATATGGTAGGAAGTGTGCCACACCAATAGCATGGTCTGAAATAGGAGATGTTCAGCTATATGGCTCTGAATTAGTAGAAGAGACAAGCAAGAAGGTGAAGCTCATGCAGCGGAGAATCAGGATAACTCAAGATAGGTAGAGCAAATATCATGACATCCATCGTCATCCCTTGGAATTCTAGGTAGGAGACCCTGTATACCTAAAGGTCAATCCTAGGAAGGGTGTCTATCATTTTGGGGTTGCAGGAAAACTCAGCCTGAGGTATGTTGGACCATTCAAAGTCCTGAAGAGAATTGGGTCAGCAGCATACAAGTAAGAATTGCTAGAAGATTTTGCTGCAGTACATAACGTATTCCACGTATCGTCACTCAGAAAGTGTCTAAGTGAGCCTCACCATTTAATCTCGATTCCACCAATTGAGATCCAACCAAACTTATCATTCGTTGAAGAACCCGTAAGGATTTTGGGGAGAGACCATAAGAAGCTGAGGAACCGATCCATCTCCATGGTCAAAGTGCGGTGGAAGGACCATTCCTGTAATGAAGCCACTTGGGAAAAAGAGTCAGATGTACTAGCCAAGTATCCTAGGCTATTAGAAAACCCAAGTACCTACTCTTAGTTCCTTATTTTCTTTAAATTCTGTTCAATTGCTACAATCCCTCTTTATTCTTTCCACTTGAGTGATGTCGAGGATGACATCGTTCTTGAGTGGGAGAGCCTGTAATAATCCAAGTTGTTACCTTAGTCAATTAGGACCAATCTCAGTCTTAATCTTAATCCTATGTACTAATTAAGTCATTAGGAGCCAATCCCTAAAACCCAATCCAAATTATGAGATAAATGGACTGAATCCTGATTTTTGGATAATTCAAAAACCCTAAAATTTGACCTGTCTAAAATAATCTCAAATTGTAAAACAGACTTTGCCATTGCCCTCATTGCCCTCAAATTAGCTAGAGGTGATATTTTCGTGTCAATCGGGAGTCGTCAAAATTTTGACAAATATTTTAATAATATCTAAATATCCGGAAAATGAAAAATTAAATACTCGTCGGAATCGAAATCTGACCCGCCGCTGCGTTCCTCAGCCCTCAATTAGATAGGAGTGTTTTTCTGGGAATTTTTGGAAAATATTAAACTATGTAGTTTTAATTAGGAAAATTATGATTTATATTAATTAAATATAAATAAATATATCTAACCTATTATTCTTCCTTCTTATTTCTCCCGACCCTCCCTCTACCCTAATCGCTCAACCCTTATCCCCTCATTCGCACGCATGTCGCTCGATCGGCCGGCCCTTCCTCTACTCGGTCGAGCAGCCGCCGCACCTCCTTCCCCCTCGCGCGCGACACGCATCGCCTCTGCCCTAGGAGTCTCCGCCACTCGCCTTGCATAGTAAGATCCACCCCCTCTTATAACCTAAATCTCCTAAAGAACCAAATGCATCCTCTCTTATGTTTTTCTTTTTCTCTCGAACGACTCTCTCTCGAATCCCATTGTCGAGCGACTCAAGGAAAGCCGTGTGGCTCTCCCTCACCTCCATTCGGCGTTCGGCGCAAGGACTCGCGGATCATCATCCATTCCTCCCTAGCAACGAAATGCTGATTCATTCCTCACTCACCGATCTTCTGCTTGACGCCATCGAGGTACCCCTTCCATTCTCCTTCCAATCGTATATTTCTACGCTTAACATCTTGAACTTCATTCGATTCTCTATTTTCTTTACTGGACGTTTACCATGTATATTTCCTGAACTATCTCCTTTTTGAGAATTAAGCATTCATCTCCAATTCCCATTCATGTATCACGAATAGTTGTAATTGATTTTTGTATTGTCGATGAGGTACCCCTTCCATTCTCCTTCCAATACTTTTTGAGATGTTTCCATCTTTACCTTAGATTTTGCCACAGTTTCTGAAATTTTATATCTAATTTAGCAAATCAAGTTATAAAGTTCACTTTTTATCTAATGCAAGCTAGATATATCTTTTTTTTTCTCTCAATGATCTCTATGTTAAACATAGCACATTATTTAGCAAATCAGGATATCAGTTTACATCATGCAAACTAGATATATCGGCTTAGTCCTTGCGCAATAGTTTCTCATAAGGTTGCCATTATGCGCCTCAACAAGCATGCTTAACCGTGAGACTCAGCTTGGTATTAGATGAGTTAAACTAAAGTGTGCAATTCATTGCATATTTTTTCTAATGGTGTAACATATTAAACTTTGCTTAATTTGAATAGTGGTTACAATGTGATGTTTCTGTCTTCTACTTTGATTAAGTAATCCGTTGAATGCTTGCATTTTTTTGCAAATTTGCTACATTTGTCATGTTTCATATAAAACTTATTTAAGGTTTTTTCTTAAAGTAGGCAATGGATGGACATATTGGAATTTAACAGTATAAAAAAAAATGAGATGGATGATTTATGAAAAAAATCCAAATGTCAACAAAGAGTAATCCTAACATCACAAATGAACAAACCTCGAGTTTAATTCAAGTTCAATGGCCTAATAATGTAAGTAATAACAAATGAACTAGATTTACAATAGTACTTGAATTATTTATAGTTTACAAAGGATTTCTTTGAATATTTATCTTGCCATCTCTTCATAGATTCTTATGGAACGCTACTTCATGATTTAGCCTTGAAGTGATGCTGATTGTGTTTGTAAGGCGCATAATTGATTATTTTTTTTTGTTAATTATTTCATATTACGATGCATAGCGGCAATTATTAGTTGGTAATGATCTTGCTTGAGATAGCAATATTTGCATTCAATAAATATACAATTATGAATGGTTTTCATACTTATAATGTTTTGTCATCATATAAATTCGAAATGTGCAAATATTAGGGTATGAGTTTTACTTGAATTTTCTTCTTTCTAAGTATCACACACTTTGCATTTCCTTATGCTATTAGACTTAACCAATTCTGAAGATACTATTAAATTGATGATGACATGAAGTTGGGTGGTTATGAAAACATAGTTTATTCACAACCAGCTTCACAATTAATTATTGCCTTGTACAGACTTTAACTCATTATAGTTAAATGGAAGTAATAAATGAGAAGGATATTGATTCAAGTTATATATACATATATATGTGAAAGCAAAAAGGGACATATTTGGAACATATTTTGAATTTTTGCAATGATTGAAAGCATTCTCTCTATGAAGTATTGTCTAGTCTTCCAACATTATGACAATAGTTAGCTAGAGTCCTCACTATCGAGTATATATTTAGATGAAAAAGAAACGAAATCGCATACACTCAAGGATAATAGCTGAATCGAAGACAAACTTTTAAAGTATACTGAAACTAAAATAAATCATCACAAAGTGGAGTGGGTTTTGCAATGAGAATTGAAATTTGATGGGGTGAAAGCACATATATATGTTTATGTATATATATATAAATGTACACTTATACGTATATAATAAATAGTAAACAACGAATTGAATAGTAACAACAGATAGTAAAAATAACGAATTGAATCGTAAGAACAGTGGATTGAATAGTAAAAATAGTAAATTAAACATTAAATATCAGATTGAATAGTAAACAGCGGATTGAATAGTAAACAGCGGATTGAATAGTAAACAACATATTAAATAGTAAAAATAACGGATTGGATAGTAAAAACATGGATTGAATAGTAAAAATAGTAGATTGAATAGTAAACAGCAGATTGAATAGTAAACAGCGGATTAAATAATACAAACAGCAGATTGAATAGTAAAAATAGCGGATTAAATAGTAAAAACAGCGGATCAAATAATAATAAAATTATGAGTTGAATTGTACATTTTCTTTTTGTACAAAATAAATAAGTGTTAAGATTCGTGATGTGAGATTCATCTCACATCATGCCTTCATTAAATCTTCTAACATTTCAATTAATCTTTTCAATCAAATTGGCCAAACTTCATAAGATTTCTCTAAGTCCCTTCTTTAAGATCTTTCACCCCATGTTAAGACTATTCCTAAGACTAGGATTAGATCATAGATTATATTTTATTCATTAAAAAATAGGGGTTTTCAATGAATGAATCCTTAGTTTTATTAGTTTCTAAACTTTTACAACTTATTTTGATTATTTTATCTTTTAACCCTAGATTTAGGATAGGAGATTCATCATATTAAGTTTGATTTACTTAATAGGATTTGCCTTAATCAATAGATCACTTTTAGAATAAAACTTAGATCTATTATTTTATCCTTTTAGATTATGTGATTAAGCCCAATCTTGTGGTGTTTAATCTATAATCTATAGCTTAGTAGATTTTGATCAGATCTTAGATAGAATGTCTAAGTTCATAAAACTAGGTTGTATGATTTATTGATTGAACTTTTAATCATATTTGATTGAATTAGACTAGAACCTGATCAGCTCTAATCCTTTTTAACTTATAAGGCTGAGCTTCTAAGTTACACTCGATAGTAGGAATTGGGATCCTAAACTTGTGTAACTTGGAATAGTTATAATGGTTAACTTAAAAAATAAATGATATCACAATGCTTAGTAGACTCCCTTGCTTGTTATTTGACTTTGTGCTATGCATCCCTTGAGTTTTGTGCTTATTTTTTTTCTTAGACATATCATATAAGACTTTGACGTAAAAATAATTTTTAGGAAATTATGGAGACTTCTTAAATTCCCTATGAAAAAATTAAGGTAAATGACTAAAGATAAAATTTGCATATGTTAGAGCTGCCTCTCAGTTAGGTCTTCTGCCTATGCCTCCTTGTTGATGCTAGGAAAAGACTTTGCTTATATTTTCTGTCTGCGCCTCCTTGTTGACACTAGGAGAAGATTTGTTATGTGATTTCTGCCTATGCCTCCTTGATGACGCTAGGAGAAAACCCTATATTCTGCCTATGCCACCTTCATGACGCTAGGAGAATATAGCTTTGCGCCCTAGCCTCCTTGTTGACGCTAAGATCCTTTTGATATCCAGTAGGTTAGATTAGCCTTTTTCTGTATGGCAGCTAGTACACAAATATTATTATATAGCATTAATGTTTTGCTTATGCTCCAGTATTTTTCATTCAGTCAGCCATTTCCTTATTTTGCTTATATATATATTTTTAGGATGCTAGATTTATTACTGCTATTTATATGTATCATTGCTAAGTTTATTGTATTTTAAATCTGCATAAGTTTATGATCATCAGCATGTTTAGGATGCAGTCTTTTCTTTCAGTATTGTTCAATTATGTATACTTATATGTCCTACATTGTTTAGCTTACATTTGGGGCATGTCTTAACCTCTTTTTTGCTTAAGCTTATAAATATTGTTATAGCTTTTTCCTCTATTCTGTTGTGCTAGTTGCTCCCTTACTTGATTTAATTATTGCTTAGAATAAGTTAAATGGTGATATTATAAAACACATAAAACTTATCAACTTAAAATGTACTCTTAGACAATTTGATTCTGTGCTTACTCCTTCTCTCATTAGGTGGATTGTGGATTTCATCCTAATCTAATAAAAAGTGAAGGGTTAGTCAGAGTAACACATCACCCCTTAGCTTAATCTTGTGGATTAAGGGGTGGGTTCCACAGTTGGAATCAGAGAATTCCATAAGGTGTCATATTAGAATTTGCATTTTATCTACCTAATGGAAGATTCTTCTAACAATTCAATCACTAGATCAGGAACATTGGAGTCACAATCAAGACACCACAATATTAAAACTCAAAATAAGGAGTCTAATACTAAAAATGTATAAGTAACTATATAAGGTAAGACCTTAAAATTTAACTACTCAACCTAACAACTATTGTAAACATACTTAGATATACCAGGATGACGCTTAGGTGGCATCACCAATGATTTGAAGATAGGTGGGAATATATTTTCCAACTTTATCAGCCGCATGAGAGGTATACAAAAGGAGTGTCTGACCCTGAAGTCCAAATGCTGAATCGATTAATCCAACAGAGTGTATTTAATGGGTACGACCACCCCGTTGCAGCCAAGGAGTGGCTGAAGCGAGCAGATTTTATGTTTTGGATCAATAATTGCCCATACAACATTAGGATCCCCATTGTAACCCATCTCCTACACAACCGTGACAAGGATTGGTGGAGCGTCACCCTACGAGCACTCATCCATCGGCGTGAAGAAATGCAAAGGAAGTCACCTATGCGAACTTCTATCGTGCCTTTACCGCTAGATATATTGGATAAACCTTTTAGCTTTCACTCCTATGCTACCTATGTTACCTTACACATCTTTGTATCTTAATTTTCGATTAAACAATTATTCTTATGATGCTTGATCTGGATACCTAGGATTACTACTACACGACCATGTCAGTGAGCAATTTCTATACTCGCTTTGAGAATAAGTGGAAATTTGATGTGCTTCTGGCGAAACGATATGAAAGGGAAGTCCCGGGAGTCTCCCCAGCAGGAGCCAGCATACTAAAAAGGATGTTGGAAGATGGCATATACAGGGGACTAAATTTCCCCACCCTAGCCACAGAATAGTTACGAAGAGTAATGAAAGCATTCAACGAGCTAAGTTACTCGAATCGTATTCGGCTCAGCATCATTGAGCTCCTACTCCAGGACTATGACAAAGAGTGGTGGGCCCAAAAGCAATGGATGCTTAGACATGGAGCGAATGGCCAGCACCAAAGGATAACCTACGCAGACTTTTCCCAAGCTTTCACTGAAGAATACATAGGATAGGCTCTATGTTCTCTCAGTTAATGTCTTTCATTTATGTTCTATCTACCAGTTCTAATGATGTGTTTTTCATCTTTCATCTTTGACTAATAAAAGAGATAGAATGTTATGCCCTCCTATTTTTTGGATTTCTAAATATATATTGTTTAAATTCACATTCTAGTAAAAGATAATGAATCCCAGACAGTGTCCATCCCCTGCTCCCTCCAGCTCTTTGTCCAGCGAGGTAAGTTCCTTGCTGGAGACAGTAAAAATAATGGTGGAATCCCACTAGAAACAAATGAGATCCAGCCAAAAGAAGGCTAAGAAAGCTGTGGAAGCACAAGCCAAGCAGGTCGAGTGAATGGAATGATTACTAGTATCTCAGATAGGCTAGATCTGCACAGTGGTAGAGGTTTCCCCAACACTTCAATACTCCCATCAGCACAACATACAATCCGTAGAAGGACTGCTGCATAGTTTCTCCCGCTTGAGACCCCCCACATTCAATGGGAGTCTATCAGCAGTGGACACAGAAGACTAGCTGAGGATTGTAGAGAAGAACCTGATGAGCATAAAATTCCCTGACACAGAGGTGAATAAACTAGTCACTCACTTGCTCCGAGGTAAAGCAGAGCACTAGTGGGGCCACATCCATACCACACAATTTGTCGACATTCGTTTAGAAGAAATATCCTATAAAGAGTTTGAAGAAGTATTTAGAGCTGAGTACATCCCATTATCAGAGCGCCACAATATGGAAGATGAATTGCTCAAGCTGCAATAGGGGAATCGCACTGTAGCTGCCTACGATTCAGAATTTAAGTGACTTGCCAGATTCTGTGTGAACCTGGTCCCCACCGAGTCAGATAGGTGCCACCACTTTCTGAACAGTCTGCGGCCCTCCATCCAGGCCCAGGTCGTGTCGTTTCGCATGACCAACTACTAGGAACTATTGAAATCTGCCAAGATAATAGAATGACATCAACAGTGAGAAGCCAAGAGAGTCGCCGACCCCGTAATGCACCGACAGGACAACCCAAAAAGGGCTAGGGTTTATTTGATTGAGGCGGAAGTGCCTTCCACTGATCCTTTTAATGGCTGTAGAAAGCCGCACCCCTACGACAGATGCTTCCATGGTCAGTAAGTCTGCTTCACCTGTGGAAGACCTGGGCATGCTTACACTTAGTGCCACATGACCAATACAGTTGATGGGGAGCCAATTAAGCACGTACAAGGCCAGCCAGTGTTTGATCTCTACCACAGAACTTCTGCCACAGTAGTAGCATACCCAGCACTACCACCTCATGCTCCATGATGTGAGGCACCTCCTACCTCCCGTCCTGGTACATCAAGGCCACCTGCCCGGCAGCCCTAAAACAGCAAGCCTGCTGGCCAAGCTCGAGTGTACACCCTCACGCCCACTAAGGCCACAGAAGACAATCATGTGGTGTCAGGTACACATTTATGAACCCACTTATTTCCCAGTGTTTCTTGTTTAAAAGTAACATGTAAATTACTGCATTTGTAATTAGGTACAATCCTAATAAACGGTAGACCCTGCAACATTTTGTTTAATACTGGACCTAGTCACTCTTTCATCTCTGAGAGTTGGACTAGAGCTCTCAATTTACCATTGCATCATCTAGCCAACCATTTGAGTGTAGGGTTATCGTTAGGAACTCAACTACCTACCCTTAAATTCTCCAAAATTTAGATTCCTATTGGGGACGAGGCATTCAAGGCTAAGTTAATAGTGCTACCCATAGCCAATTTTGGGTTATATTGGAATGAAGCGCCAGAAGAAGAAGATTACTCTGGGTGATGGCATGCAAGCTAGGTCATTCGTCGAGGATCTTAGTACAAGAGCCTCTTTGATCAACACCATAAAGGCTGAGAGGTTGGTAAGCAAGGGTTGTGAAGCGTTCCTAATGACTATACTGGGAGACAAGAAGGAAGAACCAAATGCATACTATCTTATCTTTTTATTTTTCTCTCGGACGACTCTCTCTCGATTCCCCTTGTCGAGCGACTCAAGGAAAGCCGTGTCGCTCTCCATCCCCACCATTCGGCGTTCAGCGTAAGGACTCGCGGCTCCTCATCAATTCCTCCCTAGCAACGGAACGCTGATTCATTCCTCACTCGCCGATCTTCTGTTCGATGCCATCCAGGTACCCCTTCCATTCTCCTTCCAATCGTATATTTCTACGCTTAACATCCTGAACTCCATACGATTCTCTATTTCCTTTAATAGAGGTTTACCATGTATATTTCCTGAACTATCTCCTTTTTGAGAATTAAGCATTCATCTCCAATTCCCATTCGTGTATCACGAATAAGTGTAATTAGTTTTTGTATTGTCGACGAGGTACCCCTTCCATTCTCCTTCCAATCCTTTTTGAGATATTGCCATCTTTACCTTGAATTTTGCCACAGTTTCTGAAATTTTATATCTAGTTTAGCAAATCAGGTTATAAAGTTCACTTTTTATCTAATGCAAGCTAGATATATCTTTTTTTTTTCTCTCAATGATCTCTATGTTAAACATAGCACATTATTTTGCAAATCAGGTTATCACTTTAGATCATGCAAACTAGATATATCTGGTTAGTCCTTGCGCAATAGTTTCTCATAAGGTTGCCATTATGCGCCATATGGTATTAGATGAGTTAAACTAAAGTGTGCAATTCATTGCATATTTTTTCAAATGGTGTAACATATTAAACTTTACTTAATTTGAATAGTGGTTACAATGTGCTGTTTCTGTCTTCTACTTTAATTAAGTAATCCGTTGAATGCTTGCATTTTTCTTACAAATTTGCTACATTTGTCATGTTTCATACATAACTTATTTATGATTTTTTCTTAAACTAGGCAATGGATGGACATATTGGAATTTAACAGTATTTGAGTTGAGAGCTTTTAGAACGTATAGTACTTAAATTATTTATAGTTTCCAAAGGATTTCTCAGAATATTTATCTTGCCATCTCTTCATAGATTCTTATGGAACGCTACTTCATGATTTAGCCTTGAAGTGATGCTGATTGTGTTTGTGAGGCGCATAATCGATTATTTTTTTTTGTTAATTATTTCGTATTACAATGCATAGCGGCAATTATTAGTTGGTAATGATCTTGCTTGAGATGGCAATATTTGCATTCAATAAACATCGTACTCAAGTGATTCTTATTTAGAATTATAAACAAGTATTTTCGGCACCTTGTTTCAGATACAATTATGAATGGTTTTCATACTTATAACATTTTGTCATTATGTAAATTCGAAATGTGCAAATATTAGGGTATGAGTTTTACTTGAATTTTCTTCTTTCTAAGTATCACACACTTTGCATTTCCTTACAATATGCTATTAGACTTGACCAATTCCGAAGATGCTATTAAATGGATGATGACACGAAGTTGGTTGGTTATGAAAAGGTAGTTTATTCACAACCAGCTTCACAATTAATTATTGCCTTGTACAGACTTTAACTCGTTATAGTTAAATGGAAGTAATAAATAAGAAGGATATTGATTCAAGTTATATATACATATATATTTGAAAGCAGAAAGGGACATATTTGGAACATATTTTGAATTTTTGCAATGATGAAAGTATTCTCTCTATGAAGTATTGTCTGGTCTTCCAATATTATGACAATAGTTATCTAGAGTCCTCACTTCTTAGTATATATTAAAATGAAAAAAAAATGAAATCGCATACACTCAAGGATAATAGCAGAATCAAAGATAAACTTTTAAAGGATACTAAAACTAAAATAACTCATCACAAAGTGGAGTGGGTTTTGTAATGAGAATTTAAATTTGACGGGGTGAGAGCACATAAATATGTTTATGTATATATATATATATAAATGTACACATATACGTATATAATAAATAGTAAACAGCGGATTGAATAGTAAAAATAGCGGATTAAATAGTAAAAATAGCGTATTGAATAGTAAAAACAACAGATTGAACAGTAAACAACGGATTGAATAGTAAACAACGGATTGAATAGAAAACAGTGGATTGAATAGTAAAAGCAGTGGTTGAATAGTAAAAACAACGAATTGAATTATAAAGACAGCGGATTGAATAGTAAAAACAGCGGATTAAATAGTAAACAACGAATTGAATAGTAAACAACAGATTAAATAATAAAAATAGTGAATTGAATAGTAAAAACAGCGGATTAAATAGTAAAAATAACGGATCGAATAATAATAGAATTATGAGTTGAATTGCACCTTTTTTTTGTTCAAAATAAATAAGTATTAAGATTCGTGATGTGAGATTCATCTCACATCATGCCTTCATTAAATCTTCTAACCTTTCAATTAAGTTTTTGAATCAAATTGGCTAAACTTCATAAGATTTCTCTAAGTCCGTTCTTTAGGATCTTTCACCCCACGTTAGAACTATTCCTAAGACTAGGATTAGATCATAAATTATATTTCATTCATTAAAAAATGAGAGTTTTTAATGAATAAATCCCTAGTTTTATTAGTTTCTAGACTTTTACAACTTATTTTGATTATTTTGTTTTTTAACTCTAAATTTAAGATAGGAGATTCATCCTATTAAGTTTGATTTGCTTAATATGATTTGCCTTAATTAATATATCACTATTATAATAAAACCTAGATCTATTATTTTATCATTTTGGATTATGTGATTTAGTCCAATCTCGTGGTGTTTAATCCATAATCTATGTAGCTTAGTAGATCTTGATCAGATCTTAGACAAAACGTATACATTCATAAAACTAGGCTGTATGATTTATTACTTGAACTTGTAGTCATATTTGATTGAATTAGATTAGAACCTGATCAGTTATAATCCTTTTTAACTTATAAGGCCGAGCTTCTAAGTTACACTCGATAGTAGAAATTAGAGATCCTGAACTTGTGTAATTTGGAATAGTTAGAATGGTTAAATTAGAAAATAAATGATATTATCATGCTTAGTAGAGTCCTTTGCTTACTATTTGACTTTGTGCTATGCATCCCTTGAGTTTTGTGCTTATTTTTTTTTGGACATATCATATAAGACTTTGACGCATAAATAAATTTTTCGAAAATTATAGAGACTTCTTAAATTCCATATGAAAACATTAAGGTAAATGATTAAAGATAAAATTTGCATGTGTTAGAGCTGCCTCTCAGTTAGGTCTTCTGCCTATGCCTCCTTGTTGATGCTAGAAGAAGACTTTGCTTATATTTTTTGCCTAAGCCTCCTTGTTGACACTATGAGAAACTTTGTTATGTGTTTTCTGCCTATGCCTCCTTGATGACGCTAGGAGAAAACCCTATATTCTGCCTTTGCCTCCTTGATGATGCTAGGAGAATATAGCTTTGTGCCTTAGCCTCCTTGTTG
Organism: Gastrodia elata; assembly: GCA_016760335.1. Lineage (NCBI taxonomy): Eukaryota > Viridiplantae > Streptophyta > Magnoliopsida > Asparagales > Orchidaceae > Gastrodia > Gastrodia elata. The sequence goes on along the minus strand of CM028675.1, from coordinate 31,628,767 downwards.
ATGCTAAGATCCTTTTGATATCCAGTAGGCTAGATTAGCCTTTCTCTGTGTGGCAGTGAGTACACAGATATTCTTATATAGTATTGATATTTTGCATATGCTCCAGTATTTTTCATTCAGTCAGCCATTTCCTTATTTTGCTTATATATATATTTTTAGGATGTTAGATTTATTATTGCGATTTATATGTATCATTGCTGAGTTTATTGTATTTTAAATCTGCATAAGTTTATGATCATCAGCATGTTTAGGATATAGTATTTTCTTTGAGTACTTGTTCAGTTATGTCTATTTATATGCCCTGCTTTATTTAGCTTACATTTGAGGCATGTCTTAGCCTCATTTTTGCTTAACGTTATAAATATTGTTATAGCTTTTTCCTCTATTCCATTATGCTAGTTGATCCCTTACTTGATTAAATTATTGCTTAGAATAAGTTAAATGGTGATATTACAAAACACATAAAACTTTTTAGCTTAAAATGTACTTAGGTAATTTGTCTAATAAGATTTTTTGTTTTTTAACTGGGGCCCTACATTGTGAAACTGATAATGGCAGATTCATATCTGTTAGAAGATTAGGTGCCAAAGGAGGAGTCTTATCTAGAGGAGAAGCCTTTAGGGGGGCTGCTGCTTAGTTCTCTTGCAGGTGAGGATGAGAGAATTTTTTTTTTAATTATTTAAGCTTTAATGTGATGTAATAATACAGGTATTTATGACTGTGTGTTTTGGATTACTATACTATTTATCCTAAGTTATATTCCATGTTATTCCTATTGTGATGCTTGGATGTTCCTATTTAAATCACTTCCCGTATTCTGTATGAATCTTTATATAATGACTGATCATTTAATTTTGTGCTTACTCCTTCCCTTATTAGGTGGATTGTGGATTTCATTATAATCCAATAATAGGTGAAGGGTTAGTCAGAGTGAAACATCACCCCTTAGCTTAATATTGTGGATTTAGGGGTGGGGCGCCACAATTGGTGGGAGAATTAGCGAAACAACAAATTTGCTGATTTTGAAATAGAAGATATTCCCTTGGACATGTTTTTAGAAGCATTCCGAGAAGCATTCATACCGGCATCATCTCAAGCAATCCTGGAGGATGAGCTCCTCCATCTCACTCAAGGCAATAATTTAGTGTTAGACTACGTACAGGAATTTCGAAGATTGTCATGCTTCATTCTGGACCTAGTGAGAACAGAAGCGTCTAGATGCTATCATTTCTTGAAGGGGTTTAGAGATTCTATTAAAGCCCACTTAGTCTCACATTAGATCAAAACTCTGACTGAATTGATCAAAGCTGCCCATCTACAAGAGGGATTCCAAGGTCAACTTGACTGAAAGAGAAAGACAATAGTTATGCAGCCAAGGAAGGAGCACTTTGGTCATCATAAGATGACAAAAGTTTATAGCATGGAAACTGAACAATCCCAACCTCAGAACTTCGAGTGCAAACAATTTCATCCGTATGGGAAATGCTACCACTTCAGTAGTGTATGCTTTACATGTGGTCGAAGCGGCCACCGTTATTTTGACTGCGATGCTAAGAACATAATTGATGGAGTGCTCATCAATCATTCTCGTCATAGGTAGAAATTCTGTGCATAGCCAAGGAATAGCCAAGAGCCTGCTCCTGCTATAATGATGGCTCCAACTTCAAACTCAAAAGCAATCTTACTAGCACAAAAGCTGAGCCATGTTCATCAAAGTCAAAGGCCTCAGAACAAATGACCCTCAGCATCTGCACGGTCTATATGTTAACTCCTGCCTTTGTTCCTAAAGACAGCAATGTGGTTTCAGGTACGCCTTAAATTAATTCTTGTTTGATCATGTCTATTTCTATATTTGATGTTTTCTGCTTTAGTAGTATAACCCTTATCATAATTATTATAATAGACACCTTAATGATAGAGGACAAATCTTGTAACATCCTTTTCGATACGGGGGCGAGTCATTTGTTTGTATCAGAAAATTGGGCTAAAAATCTTAAGCTATCATCGTATCACTTATCAAGCTCATTAAGCATCGGGTTACCTTCCAGGGCCCGTATGTAGTCCCAACAGTTTTGCAATTTAGATATCCTTATTGGTAAACAAAAATATGAAGCCAAACTGATCATTTTTCCAATCGCAAATTTTGATATAATACTGGGCATGAACTGGCGAAGCCAGCATGGTGCTTCAATTAACTGCCAAAAGAAGAAGATCACTTTGGGCAGTGAAAATCTGTCGCAATCTTTTATTGGCAAATTTAGTATTCAAGCGTCATTACTTAGCATGATGAAAGCAAAAAGGTTAGTCAAGAAAGGTGGCAACGCATATCTCGTAACTATGTTGGGAGAGAAGAAAGAAGTTGTGCCCCTTTTAGAGAATCGAATCGTTCGTGAATATCCTGATATTTTTCCAGAAGACCTACCCAGTCTTCCTCCTATTAGGGAAGTAAAGTTTACAATTGAAATAATTCCCAGAACACAACCACTGTCAAAAGTTCCATATCGTATGGCACCTAAGGAGCTTCTGGAATTGAATAAATAGCTTCAAGAGTTGCTCTAGAAGGGTCTCATTCGACCAAGTTCATCTCCTTGGGGAGCGCTAGTATTGTTCATGAAGAAGAAATATGGATCGATGAGAATGTGTATCAATTATACGGAACTAAATAAGGTAACTATCAAAAACAAATACCCTTTGCCTCGTATCGATGATCTATTCGATCAACTATCTTGAGCTAAAGTCTTCTCAAAGATAGATTTGCGATCAGGCTATCACTAGCTGCGAGTTAAGGATTCAGATATCGAGAAAATAGCGTTTAGAACCCGCTATGGACATTATGAATTTCTGATAATGTCCTTTGGCTTGACAAATGCGCTGTCAATCTTTATAGATTTAATGCAGCGTGTATTGAAAGCATATTTAGATAAATTCATCATCATCTTCATCGATGATATCTTGATTTATTTGAGAAGTAAAGTTGAGCATGAAAACCATCTATGGTTAGTATTAGAAGAACTTCGGAGTTATGAGTTATACTCTAAGTATTCTAAATGAGAATTTTGGCTTGACTCATTCACTTTCTTGGGTCACGTCGTAGACTCTCAATGGATCAAAGTCGATCAAAATGATGTAAGCATAGTTCTGGATTGGTCACAACCAAAATCTGTGACCGATATCAGAAGTTTCCTGGGATTAGCAGGTTACTATAGAAAATTTGTCAAGGGCTTCTCATGAGCTATACGCTAAGTATTCCAAATCAGAAGTTTCCTGAGATTAGCATAGGACCGCCAGAGTAAATACCATGACTTGCACCATCATCCTCTAGAATTCAGAGTTGGAGACTTCGATTACTTGAAGGTCAGTCCAATGAACGGAGTCTTCAAATTCGGCATAGCAGGGAAACTTATCCCCCGTTATGTTGGTCCGTTTGAGGTAGCAGCTAGAATAGGTTCTTTCGCCTACATACTAAATCTCCCAGATGAATTTATAGTAGTCCATAATATATTCCATGTATTGTCACTAAGAAAGTGCCTCAAAGATCCATCTCATCTAGTTCAATTCATAGAAATTCAAATCCAGCCTGATCTGTCATATGACGAGGAACTAATTCAAATCTTGGCCCGAGATCGCAAGCAGCTTAGAAATTGTGCGATCAAAATGATCAAAGTTTAGTGGAAGAATTGTTCTCGGAAGAAGCCAGATGGGAGAAGGAATTCGATATGTGAGCCAAATATCCTAGACTCTTCGAGAATCCAGGTAACTTTTTCCTAACAATCTAAGCTTTCCAATTTTAATTCATGTTCTTTATCTTACCTTTTCTTTCCACATGAGTGATGCTAAGGATGACATCATTTTTAAGTGGGAGAGCCTGAAACTACCTAAGCTATTATCCTAGTCAATTAGGACTGATCTCAATCATATTCTTAATCCTAAGTGTTAATCAAGTCATTAGGAGTCATCCACTAAGACTTAGTCCAAATCATGAGTCATATAAATCAATTCTTAACTCTTATAAAATCAAGAAACCCTAAAATTTGACATGTCTAAATTGACCTCAAATCAAAATCTAACTTCGCCATTACACTCATTGCCCCCAAATTAGCTATGAGTGATGTTTTCGTGTCAATAGGAAGTCGTCAATATTTTGATGAATATTTTAATAATATTTAAATACCCTAAAAATTAGGAAAATAAAATACTCATCGAATCAAAAATCCAACCTCACCATTGCGTTCCTCACCCCTCAATTAGCTAGGGGTGATTATTTAAATTAAATAAGGAATTAATTAATTTAATTAAAATAATAATATTATTTAATATTCCAAATGTCGCCGTCCACTTAAAGCTTACGCTAACACTATTCGCCAAAGCCGTCCAGATCTTCCGTCTGATCCGATCAAAAGATCGGAGCCGTTCGATCGGATCGATCCAACAGCCACGCGACGTCCAGCCACGGCCGCGCCCAATTGGCGGCCTCCCATGCCTTGCAAGCTCCGCCTTCAAGCTGAGAAGGCCTGGGGCAGGCTTAGGGGATCTAGTGTTGTTGACTCGAAGCTCTTCCCAACCTTGGATCAACCCTAAACTCCTGCGTCCAACGATCAGGTAGTCTTCTTTCCCCCTCGTTTGCTTGCAACCTCCTGTTGTTCGATTTAAACATCATCAATTATTGTTATATGCCTGATTGCTGACCTGCTATCGATCGAACGCAACCCGCAGTTTTCTTAGTCTCGTAGCGTTAGACCTAGGGTTAGTCTTGGCGGCGAGCCCCGACCACCTCGGTCGTCAGTCCACCCCACCATAGGTAGAGCTCGGTGAGCTCTACTCGGTAGCATATGGTCCGGGCCTCGGTGTCACCAAGAGGGCTGACAAACGACGTGCCCTAAGCCCCCTCGCCTTGGTACGAGGTAGGGAAGGCTATGAGTCACGCGTCAAGCCGGGTCAACCAGGGCCCGACCCATTTTCCTTCGTATCAGTCAGTGTAGGCGGATGCGTGTCTCAAGCGGGGCCCGCATTCCACGCTACATGTCCCAGCTCGCCCGTGCGTCGCATGTGGGGCCCGCCACTGTCCGTCCGTGACAGCAGCTGTGGGTCCCACCTCGGGAACCCGTGGCCTCTTCCGAGCCGCCATGAGGCTCGGTGGGGCCCGCCGCTATCCCGTTGCCATTGTAGTGGGGCTCGCTGCAGTCACGTAGCTATTCAGAGGCTGCCACGTGGCGGGGTGGGTCCCACAAAGGTCAATTCTTGCAGAAAATTAATATATATATATATATATATATATATAATTAATAGAATGATTAGATTGAATTGAATATAGTTAGGTGATTAATTAATTATCAACAATAGATTAGTTATGATTTAATTCTGATTTTTATTAAAGAGTGATTAAATGTAGATTAATTAATATTAATTAATTTAATTAATCTTTAATCTTAACAAATTAACTAATGATAATTAATGGTTTAATTAGTTAAAAATAGTAATTAAATCAATTATTTAATATTATTTAATTAATTTGATTTAAAATAGTAAATAGATATTAAATATCTAATAATTTAAATTAAATTAATTTAAATTTATTTAAATTTAAAAGTTTCATAATTTTAAAAATATTGATCTGAACATATCAAATATATGTCTCATTTTACTCAGAAAACTCTAGGTCTAACACATATATTTGTTATACTCAAGAAGATACTCACTTAGGAAAAGCTTATAAGATGAAGTGAGATTGGAGTGAATATATTTTATTTTGTTATATGTTATAATAATAATTATACTTATGTAATTTTATAAGATTGGCTCTGTGATGAATAAATAACTTATAATTTTATTATCTTATTCTCTATATTTCAAATGATGAGTTTATTATTTAAAAATTCTCAAATTTGATCACTTGGTCCTCACAATTTTGGTATCAGAGAATTCCATAAGATGTTAGATTAAAATTTGTATTCCACTCTACCTAATGGATGTTCTTCTGCCAATCAATCACTAACTGAATACTAAAGTTACATCCAATACACCATAATCATGAGCTCAGGATAATAAGAGCATAAAAATGAAGGTGCATACACAAGTAAGATAAAATACTCAACCTAACCAAAACAAATTACTTAATCTGAATACCTAGGGACATTACCATACGATCATGTCGGTATACGACTTTTTCACCCACTTTGAAGAAAGGTGGGCATTCGATGTATACTTGGCAAAATGATACAGGAGAGAAGTCCAAGGAGTCTCCCCAGCAGGAGCGAGCATGTTGGAAAGGATGCTGGAGGACGCCATCTACCGAGGTTAGACTTCCTCATCTTGGCCAGGGAATAATTACGATGAGTAACCAAAATGTTCGATGATCTAGGATACTCGGATTGTATTCGATTTGACATCATCAACATCCTCCTCCAAGACTGCGCTGAGGAGTGGTGGGCTCTCAAAGTATGGGTATTCGAGCGGATCTACTATCACCACCGATAAATGACTTACGCTGACTTTATACAAGCTTTCACTGATAAATACATAGGATAGACTTTATATTTTACATTTACTATCTCATGATTTATCTATTATCTTTTGATGATGTACTCTCATTTTCATTCTGATTAATAAAAGAAATAAAGTGTTGCAATTTCCTATTTTCTGGTTTCCTAAAAATGTTTTGTTTTTAAACTCAAAATCTTACGAGAATCATGAATCCTGGACAAAGTTCTTCCCTAGCCACATTTGGCAATTCCTCTTCGAAAGTGAATGCATTGCTAGAAGCAATCAAATTGATGGTGGAATCCTTCCAAAAATAAGTAGAATCCAACCAGGTGCAAGCTAAGCAGGTCGCAGATGCTCAGGCTAAGCAGGCTGAGAGAATGGAGCGACTGCTTATAGCTAAGATAAACTAAAATTACGCTACGACTGAGGTAGCCCTGACATCATATTACTCTTACTAGCATCACGTGCAGTCTGCAGATGGACTGTTGCACAATTTTCTTTGCCTGAGACCCCCTACCTTTAATGGGAGTCTCTCCATGATAGGCACCGCAAGCTGGATCAAGATGGTAGAGAAGAATCTTACAAGTATTAAATGCCCAGACTCAAAAGTAATCCATCTTACCACTTGCCTCCTCCAAGACGAAGCTGAGTATTGGTGGGACACCACCCGCCATGCATAGTTCGCCTACTTAGAACTCGAGGACATCACATGGGACAAATTCATCGATGCATTCTAGGCCCGATACATTCCCTTGTCCGCCAAGCATAACTTGGGGGACATGTTCCTGAAACTACAATAGGGAGACTGATCTGTGCCTGCATATGAAGCAGAATTCTGTCACCTTGCAAGGTTCTCTACCAGTTTGGTCCCCACCGAGCCGGACCACTGCCACCAACTCCAGAGCAGTCTACGACCCTCTATCAGGAGCCAGGTGATCCCGATTCATATATTAGACTTTGCCAAACTACTACATACTGCCAAGATAGTAGAGCAAGACCAAGCTAGGGAGGAACCCAAAAGGAGTCCCAGGTCCACTTCATTCCAGTAGAATCCTCCCAAGCAAGCTAGAGTATATCAGCTCGAGGCTGAATCCCCCTCTGCCGATCCGTTTGAAAGCTGCATGAAGCCTCATCCTAATGGTCGATGCTACCATAAGAGTAGCGCCTGCTTCACCTGCAGACGGCCAGGCCACAGTTATTATCGATGTGTGGCTATGGAAATTATTGATATTGATCAAATTGATCACTCCAAGCACCGGCAAGTCTTCAACTTACTTCAGAAGCCTGCAACGACCCGTCCAGCACTACCTCCTGCTTCAGCTCTAAGGCGTGAGATAACTGTTGTCACTCGCCCAAATGTACCACGGCCACCCCCACGGTAGACCTATAACAATAGGCCTGCCGACCCTGCTCGTGTCTACACCCTCACACCAGTTGAGGCTGTAGAAGATAACTATGTAGTATCAGGTACACACTTCTAAACCCATATATTCTTACAAGTTATTACTTGCTTAACATAATTAGTAATTATTGCATCTGCAAATAAGTTCAATTTGTGTAAATGACAAGCCTTGCAACATACTATTTTACATGAGAGCTAGTCATTCCTTTGTGTTAGAAAACTGGGCTAAATCACTCAATCTACCTCTATATCGCCTAACACATCCTTTGAACATTGGGTTACCTTCCGGAGCCCAAATGCCAGCTTGCCAATTCTGTAAACTACCAATTCCTATTGAGGATGTAGAATTTAAAGCCAAGCTGGTAGTCCTCCATATAGCTACTTTCGATGTGATATTGGGCATGAATTGGTTAAGCCAACATAATGCCACTATCAACTGCATGAAGAAGAAGATCACTTTAGGTAGTGGTAGTAAGGCCAAGTCCTTTGTTGGTAATCTTAGTACGCGAGCTTCATTAATAATGCTATAAGGGCAAAGAGGCTAGTCAAGAAAGGTTGCGATGCCTTCCTAGTAACAATACTAGGTGAGAAGAAGGATAGAATTCCCATCATCGAAAACCCTATCATTTGTGAATTCCTTGATGTTTTCCCAGAAGACCTACCCACTTGAGAAGTGGAGTTTGCAATAGTCACAATTCCTATAACCCAACCCATATCTAAAGCCCCTTATCATATGGCACCCAAGGAATCGTAGGATTTGAATAAATAGTTACAGGAACTGCTAGAGAAAGGTCTCATTAGACCAAGCTCATCTCCTTGGGGAGCACTGGTACTATTTGTAAAGAAGAAAAACAGTTTGATGCGTATGTGTATTGATTATTGTGAACTGAATAATGTCACAATCAAGAACAAGTACCCATTGCCACGCATAGATGACTTATTTGATCAACTGTCAAGAGCCAAGCTATTCTCCAAAATTGATCTGCGATTTAGCTACCATCAACTACAAGTCAAGGACTCAGATGTTGAGAAGACAGCATTTAGGACTCATTATGGACACTACGAGTTCTTAGTAATGTCATTTGGGTTGACAAATGGGCCTTCAATATTCATGGACCTGATGCAACGCATCCTCAAGCCATACCTCAATAAATTTATTATCATCTTCATCGATGACATTCTGATCTATTCAAAGAGTAAGAAGGAACACGAATAGCACTTTATAATCGTGCTAGAGTATTGCGCAACCATGAACTTTATGCTAAGTATTCCAAATGTGAATTCTGGCCCAAGTCAGTAGCTTTTCTAGGGCATATGGTATATGCCCAGGATATTAAAGTTGATCAGAATAAGGTTAGCGCTATCCAGGAATGGGTTCAGCCCAAGTCAATAACAAACATCAGAAGCTTCTTGGGCTTATTAGGTTACTACATGAAGTTTGTGAAGGACTTCTCCCAGATAGTGTAACAACTCAAGTTGTTACTCTAGTTATTTAGGGTTAATCTTAGTCATAATAGTGATTATAGTGCACTAAGTAAGTCATTAGGAGTTCACCACTAAGACCTAGTCCAAATCAGGAGTTAAATGGATCAAATCCTGATTTTGGAAATTTTAGGAACCTTGGAAATTGACCTAATTATTTTGACCTCAGATCGAAAATTGAATTTCGTCATTATGCTCATTGCCCCCAAATTAGCTAGGGGTGATATTTGGGTGGCAATCAGAAGTCATCAAAATTTTGTCGAATATTTTAATAATATTTAAAGTACCTCGAAAATTCAGAAAATTAAATACTCATCAGAATCGAAATTTGACTTCATTGTTGCATTCCTCGCCCCTCATTTAGCTAGAGGTGAATATTTGGTGATTTTGAAATTCATTTAATTGCTTAAAAATCGATTAATAAAACTTAGGAAAAATTACAATTTAATTAATTAAATTAAAATTCTAAAATAAATAATCTTTCCTAAATCCCTCTCCTAAACCTAATCTCACGCAAAAGCACTCGGCTAAATCCTCTCCTCCCTCTCGATTGCACGGCCAAACCCCCCCTCGTTCTCGTTCGCACGGGCGACCGCACGCCTCCTCCCCCTCGCGCTCGACACGCGTCTCTCCTAAGAGCCTTTGTCGCCGTGCATCCGGCCTATTGACGCGCCTCTCCGCCTCACAGGCTCCTCCCGGATGACCATAAGGCCTCATCTGTGCTTTGGGTCTCGGTTGTTTGAGCGATTGGAGCCTGCAGCTGTCGTCCGGCCGAGCACCCCTCTCCTCCCAATGCCAGCCCTCTCCTCCTTTTGGCGCCATCAAGATACTTCACTTCACCCAGATTTTCTTCTTTGTTCGCTTGATTTATTATGAATAATGTCTGAGTAAGTGATAGGATGTCTCCATTCAATCTAAAATATATTTAGCTGCAACTCGTAAGCGATATAATATAATTTTACAAAATATATTTCTTACACTCTTAATCGAATATCTCAATCTGCTCATGCATTTTTATTTGTTAGCATTTTGTTTCTTTATTGAGTCCTGATAACTACGACTATATGCAATATTGTCTTATTAAGTAAAATATTTGGCTCCACATTTTCTTTCATGGTACAGATCTAAGTTGAACTATTTGTTAATGTATGAAAGTTGATCATATAGTTCTTGCTACAGGTCAAAGACCTCATCATCCTATCTTCCTTGATGCAGCAATTCATTCTATTCTTCAATAATATGATTTTTAACCAAGTTAGATAAAATATCATATTACGTTCATTCCTTGATCTCCTTTAACAGCAACCAAGTTAGATATAATGACATAGCATTTTTTTAGCAATTCATTTTTAGATTATAGTTACTTATCTTGTTAAATCAGCTCAGAAAATAATGCGAATTTTCTTTAGAAATATAATAAATCAGCTCATCATGATTTTCTTCTTTAGTTACTCGATTTATTGTGAAAAATGTCTAAGTATGCGATATGCTGTCTCTATTCAATCTAATATACCTCTAGCTGCAACTCATAAGTGATATAATCTGATTTTACAAAAATATTTTCCTTATGCTCTTAATCAAATGGTTCAATTTTGCTCATGCATTATTATTGGCTAGCATTTTGTTTTTTTATTGAGTCTTGTTAACTATGACTATATGTAATATTGTCTCGTTAAGAAAAAATATTTGACTCCACATTTTCTTTCATGGTGCAGATCTAAGTTGAACTATTTGTTAATGTATAAAAAATAATCATATAGTTCTTGCTGCAGGTCGAAGACCTCATCATTTTGTCTTCCTTAATGCAGCAATTCATTCTATTCTTCAAATCTGATTTGTAGCTAAGTTAGATATAATACCATATTGCATGCATTCCATGATTCTCCTTTAACAACTACCAAGTTAGATATAATGGCATAGCACTTTTCTTTGTAAATATGAGTTGAACACTTCGAATTCAAATAGTAGTATAAAGCTTAATTTTTTTATCCACCATGACACTCTTTTAATATATCTAGCTTTTGCACCCAACTCTTAATATTTATAAAAAAAAAAGAGCATTATGATCTTATTTGCTCATTTATTTTAATATTTGGAGAGAAGAAATTAGTGTTATTGCATGGTTGGGTAGTGCTAGAATTATATAATAAAGTAAACAAACTTCAATACTTGGTTATGCAGCTTGTTATCATTTGGGAATAATGCAAATTTTTTTTTAATTTAATATTTATTAAATATATACAGGAATTATATTAAGCATTTAATTAAGTTTACATGTATATAACTACAAACTAAATATCTATGAGCATATATACAAATACAACAACTTGAAAATAATACTTACAACCTAGTAGAGAAAAACATAATTCAACATTAAAATCAACACACAAAAATAAGCAACAAAACACAATTAAGCTTAACAATGATAGCATAGTCTTAGTTTGTGCTACTAAAATTATACATATTCTTATTAAATTTTAACACAAGTAAGAAAAAATGATGGTTAGGTGTATTTTAATATTCCAATATGGTAGTTTGGTGTAGCTTTGCGATTATCTAGTCTTACTTTAGAATAAATCCTTCACACAGTTGATACTACGCTTCTAACCAATTATGTGAATTCTATGGTGTTTGACTTCGAGTTGAACCATTTTTTATTGCATGAATTATTTTCTTTCATCTCCATAATGCCTTCCTTAAATTTTTTAATCATTTAATTAAGCTTTCAAATCAAGATTAGTTAGGGTTCATGCTTGAGTGTTCATCTAAGTTGGTTAAGATCTTTTTTCTTAGGAATTAGGAATATGACTTAGGTTAGATTTCATTTATTGAGTAAATTGGGTTACTCAATAGGTGAAACCTTAGTTTTACTACTTTATAGATTTTCATAGTTTATTTATGATTATTTAATATTTTAACCTTAGACTTAAGATTAGAGACCATCCTATTAAGTGTGATCTTACTTAATAGAATTTGCTTTAACCTTTAATCCATGAGATTGGGTGGTAAACCCTAGATCCTTAGACTTTTCCTTTGGGTTCTATGTTTAACTCCAATTCATGGTGTTAACTCATAATCCCTAGTTATTAGATCTTGACCACATTTTAGTCTAGAACATCTAAATTCATTAATTAGGTCATAATGATTTAATATTTAACTTATACTGTCGACATTGATTAATCATATTAGGGCCTAGTTAGTCATAATATTTTGTAACCTATAAGGACGTACTCTTAAGTTATACTCGATAGTAGAAATTGGAGATCATGAACTTGTGTAACTTAGAATAGTTAGAATGGTATAATTAGACAACAACAGTGTCACCATATATAAAAGAGTCCCTTGCTTACTATTTGACTTTATACTATGCATTCCTTGTATTTGTGCTTAATTCCTTGGACATATCATATAAGAAAGCTTTGTGCATGAAATGAAAATATTGAATAATTATGATAACAGTTGCCTTGGTTCAATTATGTTCTGGTAAGTTTTAGTGCACATTTACCCTAATGGACAGGGGTAAAGAGTAATAAGGATGCTTAACATTACTCATTAAGGAGTGTGTGCTAAGCTTAAAACCCATATAGTCTTGCAAATGTACTTGACTCCTCAGCTAATTCTGGATGTGTCCACAAAAACAAAAGTAAAATAACTAAAAGATTATGCATATACATTTACTACCTCTTTAGTTTTATTGTTCTGTTCTGCCTGCCCTAGCCTAGAAAGGCTTTGAGAATTTCTGTCTGGGTAGCCAATTTTTTGATATGGTAGTTTTACATACATATTCAGTTTCAGTTTATTATTTTACTGTATTATTGATGTATGTTATTTCAGTCAGCTGTATTTCTTTACTTACCTGTTCACCTGTACGTATATATATAGGATGCTAAACTTTACTGCTTACCATATGTACCATTTGTAGACTTCTGTCTTAAATTAGCATATGTCATATGATCATCAGTATGTTTAGGATTTGACTTTTTTTTTTCAGTACTTTTACTTATTGCATTATTTACGTATATGCCTGTTCCTTGTTTAGTTGCTTGAGGTGTGTCTTTTTACCTCAATATCATGCTTAATTATAAATGTCATATTTATCTTACCCTGTTCCTTGTATGCTTACTGTTCCTATTATTTTAGTTCATTTTTGTTATGTTTAAGTTTAAATGATGACATTAATAATGTCAAATTTAGATGATGACATTAATAATGCTGGGCCTTGGCATTATGAAACTGATAATGTCAGATTTAGATATATTTGAGGAGTTGGGTGTTGAAGAAGAGGAGCCTTATATAGAAGATGAGCATCAACTAGGAGAGTCAGACGTTGCCTAGTTTTCTTTTTGCTCATTGTGAGGATGAGAGACTTTTTATATCTATTTTCAGTACTTTATACTATTTTTTTAATGTTGTAATAATACAGGTACTCATAACCATGTTTACTTTTCTCTACTATATTATTTTTTGAGCTACTCTTTATTATTATTATTTCATGTATGATGTATGGTGAAATGGATGCACTGCTTATTTCATATGCTTCTGCACTCTATGCCTTCCTTAAATTTTTTAAACATTCAATTATGCTTTCAAATTAGGATTAGTTAGGGTTCGTGCTTGAGTGTTCATCTTAGTTGCTTAAGATCTCTTTTCTTAGGAATTAGGAATAGGGCTTAGGTTAGATTTCATTTATTGAGTAAATTAGGTTACTCAATGGGTGAAACTTTAGTTTTACTAGTTTATAGATTTTCATTATTTATTCATGATTATTTGATCTTTTAACCTTAAACTTAAGTTTAGAAATCCATCCTACTAAGTGTGACCTTACTTAATAGGATTTGCTTTAACCTTTAATCTGTGAGATTGGGTGGTAAACCCTAGATCCTTAGACTTTGCCTTTAAGTTTTGTGTTTAACTCCAATTCATGGTGTTAACTCATAATCCCTAGTTATTAGATCTAGATTAGCTTTTAGTCTAGAATGTCAAAATTCATTAATTAAGTCATAATGATTTATTATTTAACTTATACATTTGACATTGATTAATCATATTAGGGCCTAGCTAGTCATAATATTTTGTAACCTATAAGGACGTACTTCTAAGTTACACTCGATAGTAGGAATTGAAGATCTTGAACTTGTGTAACTTAGATTAGTTAGAATGGTACACTTAAACAACAACAGTGTCACCAAGTATTGAAGAGTTCCTTGCTTACTATTTGACTTTTGCTATGCATTCCTTGTATTTGTGCATAATTCCATGGACATATCATATAAGAAAACTTTGTGCATGAAATGAAAACATAGAATAATTAGGATAACAGTTGCCTTGGGTTTAGTTATGTTCTGGTAGGTTCTGGTGCATATTTACCCTAATGAACAGGGGTAAGGAGTAATAAGGATGCTTAATATTACTCATTGAGGAGTGTGTATCATATATAATCTTGCAGATGTTCTTGACTCCTCAGATATTTCTAGATGTGTCCACAAAAATTAAAGTAAAATAACTAAAAGATTATGCATATGTAGTTACTGCCTCCTCAGTTCTGTTGTTCTGTTCTGTCTGCCCTAGCTCGGAAAGGCTTTGGGAATTTTTGTCTGGGCCCGATTGGCCAATTTTTTGATATGGTAGTTTTACATAACTGTTCACTTTAGTTTATTGTTTTACTGTACTATTGATGTATGTTATTTCAGTCAACTGTATTTCCTTACTTACCTACTCACCTATACATACATACATATATATATATATATATATATATATATATGATGCTAGAATTCACTGCTTACCACATGTTTAGGATTAGACTTTTCTTTTAGTACTTTTACTTACTGCATTGTATACATATATGCCCATTCCTTGTATAGTTGCTTGAGGTGTATCTTTTTTTCTCAATTTCCTGCTTAGTTATAAATGTCATATTTATAACTTACCCAGTTCCTTGTATGCTTATTGCTCCTATGCTTTTAGTTCATTTTTGTTATGTTTAAGTTTAAATGATGACATTAATAATTCATGTAAAAATATTCATCCTAAAATGTACTTAGACAATTATCTAGTAAGATTTTCTTTTATTGGTTGGAGCCCTACCATTATGAAATCGATAATGCCAGATTCAGATAGATTTGAGGAGCTGGGTGTTGAAGAAGAGGAGCTTTATATAGAAGAGGAGCATCAGCCAGGAGAGTTGGATGCTGCCTAGTTTTCTTTCTGCTCATTGTGAGGATGAGAGACGTTTTATATCTATTTTCAAACCTTTATACTATTCTTTTAATGTTGTAATAATACAAGTACTCGTGACTGTGTTTACTTTTTTGTACTATATTATTTTCTGAGCTACTCTTGATTATTATTTCATGTATGATGTATGGTGAAATGGATGCACTGATTATTTCATATGCTTCTGCACTCTATGTTTGCGTTGATTTAGTGACTGATACTTATATTCATTCTATGCACATCCTTTCCTACTTAGTGGATTGTGGATCTTACCTAATCCAATGATAAGTGAGGAATTTGCCAAAGTCGCATCCTGTGGGTTAGGGGGTGGGGTGCCACAATTGGTATCTAAGAGTTTCATAAGGTGTCAGATGAAAAATTGTATTCCTCTCTACCTAATGGATTGTTCTTCTGCTAATCAGTCACTAACTGAATACTAGAGTTATATCCAAGGCACCATATTTACGAGCTCAGAATAGTAATAGTATGGAAATGAAAATGCAATCACAGGTAAGATAAAATGCTCAATCTAACTAAAGCAATTTGTTACTATACAATTATGTCGATGTACAACTCTTACACCCACTTTCAAGAAAGGTGCGAGTTCGACATGTACCTGGCAAAACAATACGGGTGAGAAGTCCAAGGAGTCTCCCCAGCAGGAGCCAGTGTGTTGGAAAGGATGCTGGAGGATGCTATCTACTAGGTATTGGATTTTCCCATCCTAGCTAGGGAGTGGTTACAAAGAGTAACCAAAGTGTTCGATGATTTGGGATACCCAAATTGCATTCAACTCGACATCATTGACATCCTACTCCAAGACTATGCGGAGGAGTGGTGGGCTCACAAAGTATGGGTATTAGAGCATGGATCTGCTCACCGCCACTGAGGAATGACTTACACTGACTTTACCCAGGCTTTCACTGAAGAACACATAGGATAGACTCTATGTTTTACATTTACTATCTCTTATTTTATTTATCATCTTTTGATGATGTACCCTCATGTTCGCTCTAGTTAATAAAAGTAATGAAGTATTGCACTCTTTTATTTTTTGGTTTTCTAAAAATGTTTTGTCTTTAACTCAGAATCGTACAAAAGGAAATGATGAATCCCGGACATAGCTCTTCTCCCACCACCTCTGATAGCTCTTCTTGTGTGGTGAATGCCATGTTAGAGGCGGTCAAAATCATGGTGGACTCTCATAATAAACAAGCCCAGAGAGCGGCCAAAGTACAAGCTCGACAGGTAGAATGAATGGAGCGACTATTAACAGCTCAAATGAGCAAGAACCGCTCCAACACTAAGACAACTATAGCCCTCACACTCATTCTAGCACCATGTTCAGTCAGCTGATGGGATGCTACACAACTTCCTGTGCCTCCGACCTCCGACCTTTGATGGGAGTCTCTCCGCCATTGACATGGCAAATTGGATAAGAATAGTAGAGAAGAATCTCACCAGCATCAAGTGCTTGAATTCTGAAGTAATCCGTCTGACAACTCATCTCCTCTAAGGTGAGGCAGAATATTGGTGGGACAACATCCGCCATACGTTGTTTGCTGACTGGGAACTGGAAGACATCTATTGGGATGAATTCATAGAGGCATTTCAGACTCAGTACATCCCCACTTCTATCAAGCATATGATGGCAGATCAATTTCTTAAGCAGCAGCAGGGAAGCTATTTAGTTTTGGCATATGGGTCTGAATTTCAGCGATTAGCAAGGTTCGCCTCTAATCTCATCCTTACAAAATCCAATAAAAGCCATTGCTTTTGAAGCGGACTACGGCCCTCCATTCAGAGGCTAGTCGTCTCCCACTGCTCTACCAACTTTGCAGAACTGCTGAGTCTGCCAAAATGATAGAACTCGATGAGGCATCTGAACCTGAGCGTAGCTATGGGATGGCAACCTTTCAGTGCGAGGACCCCAAGAGAGCTAGGGTATATCAACTTGAGGCAGGAACTTTATCAACAAATCTCATCAATGGCTACACTCATCTCCATCCATATGGATGATGCTACCATAAGATTGGAAATTATTTTAACTATGGGAGACCAGGTCACTCCTACTATCGGTGCAACTACACCAATACTATCGATGGTGACCAGATCGATTACTTCAAATGACAGCGAGTTTTCGATTTGTTCCAGAAGCCTGCATCAGTCTGCTCAGCATTGCCACCTACTCCTTCTACTCAACGGTGTGAGACAACCATTGTCCCCCACTCAAATGCTCCGAGACCACCCACCCGGTAGCCTTTCAACAAACAGCTGGCTGGTCCAACACGATTCTATGCTCTTACACCTATTGAAGTCACATAAGACAACAATGTGGTGTCAGGTACACACTTTCGAACCAATCCAACTTTTTAGTATTACTTATTTAAAGTAGATAGTAAATTACTACATCCACAATTAGGTACAATCTATGTAAATAATAAGCAATTCGACACTAGAGCGAGTGTGGGGCCCCGTACTTTCTTGCGGCGACGCTAATACTAATATTAGCATAATAGTGGGGAGTACGGTGCTCCAGCTGAGGCAAATCCCTAACTTAAGTAAAGTCAGGCAGGACCCAACCTGCTTTATGCTAAGGACTTGTCACCCGGAACTGTGAACATACATCTATACAAATCAAAGTGGCGGAAGCAAGAAATAGTATACTATAACATCCATATCACAATATAGTATAAGAGAGTAAAAGAAATAATAACTCAGATCAAATGCAGAAAACTAAATATATCCATTGTTTAATTATTAGAAACTGAATTAAAAATGAAAGTAAAGATCTCTCAAAACCTCACTGCAAGAAAGTAAATCTAACTAAACAGCAGTAGGAAGATCCTCCTCCTTCACCAGCTCCTCTCCTGTAGTACTGCTTATGAACAGCTCCAAATCTGACATTTGTCAGTATCACAAATGCTAGGGCCTCAGCCAACAAAAGAAAAAAGTTACAATTAGGCAATTTGTCTAAGTACATTTTAGGCTATTTAAGTGAACTGAATATTTAAGTATCATATTTATAGGTTTTAAACATATAAGCATTATAAGGTGCTACAAGCTACAAAGAACGAGATATCTATAAATTAATCATTTATAGCTAATCAACAAGTATGTAAAAATAATATATAAAGCAGCAATTAAATAAAGTGAGGCTAAAAGTAAAATAATTGTAACTACTGAAGTAAATATAATCCTAACATGCTTATGATCACATGGATACATGATGTGTATATAAAGAACAAGTGCTGAAATAAATATATAATTTTAGCATCCTAAACATGCTAATATTTAATACTAAACAATAAGAGTATTTATACAAGCATGCAGATTAATATGAAAAAGGCCATTGAGACATGTGGCAAAAGTAAACTAAGTACATGAATGAGCAAAAGTAAAACCATTGAGACATGTGGCAAAGCAAGTCAAGCACTAGAAGAAAGGTCATTAAAGCATGTGGCAAAGCAAAATAAATACGAAAAACTAAACTGAAGTAGAAGTAAGCCTAAGACATAGTACTGCCATAACAGAAATAGCCATACAGGACCTCTGAACTAAAAGCTCAACATGTATCCATCCTAAGCATCCACAGAGCTAGGTCCGAGATGAACTTATAAAATAAGACATGCATCCATCTTAGACATCCACAGAGCAAGGTCTGAGTCTATTCTATAACGAAACTAGAATAGAAGAGGCAGACTAAGCTAGGACATACTCTATTTATTGAAAGTATTGAAAGAACTGAATGAATGCTATGCTTTTCAAATACTATCTTAGGATGTATCTTCCATATCCTAAGATTACCTATTATGCTCAAGGAATATGGCTCAATATTCAAGGTGGGCAAAGAAATCAAAGTTAAAGAAAGCAAGAGACTCAATCTAGACTTATATGATATCTGTTGTTGTCTAATTTATCCAACTAACAATTCTGAGAAGATACAGGTTTAGGATCTCCAATATGTAGCTATCGAGTATAATCTCAGATTCACAACCTTAATGTTAACATTAGAACTTAACCAGTTCTAATTCATAATCATATGATGACTATAAAGATTCAAAGTAAATAAATCAATGACTTAATTATTCTTATCTTCCTCTCTTAACCTAAATATTAATTAAGTAAATCAAGATTAAGGATTCTGGATCCAAACTCCACTTTGGAGTTTAAATCCTGAATCCAAGATAGTATCCTACTAAGAATCTAGGGTTCACACCCAAACATAATCTAAATGTATAGAATCTTATAAGCTGAAAGATTTAGAAACTAAGATTTTAATTGAAAGGTCACTCTACTGGTTATAAGATAAAATAATCAATTAAGAACTAAGAACCTAAGATATATATTCAATCTTTAGGATGATTATGTTATTCTATAGATTGGATCAATCCTACACACACAAGGAATGTTTCAAAAGGATTAAACAATTAATCAAGGAATTCTAAATAAAGGTAATTCAATTCAATCAGATGGTCTAAAGGGCTAAGATCTAAGATCTGAGATCTAAGGTCTGAAGTTTGATCACTTAGATCTAAACTAATAAGTCTAAGTTTAGGGTTCTGATGAATATATAATTTATATCCTAAATAAAGGAAAATTTCATTTATTTCTCATATTAAAACTGCTCCTCAATCCAATTTTGTCTATCTGTTTCAGGAAATATGTCCATCCAACAAATTCCATGCAATTTGGAGAATTTTCCAAAATTTCTAAAGGAAAACTGTTGCCACGCGTTGCAGCGGTTCAATTTGCGAACCATGGGCGCGATCGCGCGCTGATGCGGTTCAATTTGCAAACTGCTAGCGCGATCACGCTCTGCAGCGGTTTAGTTTGTGAAATGTGGGGGTGATCGTGCATTGTAGCGGTTTAGTTTGCGAACCGCAAACGCGATCGCGTGCTGCAGTGGTTCAGCTTGAGAAACGCGGGCGCGATCGTGCGTTGCTACAGGCCACTTTGCAAATTCTGGCGCTACAGCGCGCTGCAGCAGAGCATTTTGCGAAATGCTGGCGTGATCACAGGCTGCAACAGGCCATTTTGTAATTTGTTTCTGCCATAGCGCACTGTAGAGCGCCACAACGCACTACAGCGGCCACCAATTTTTTGGTCTAACAGATATATTAATTGCAACTGGAACAAGACCCCCAACCAGCCTCTTATCTTTATCCATCATTCCTTCTGTTGTAGCTCCATTTTTAAATGGAAAATAATCAGTCTCTTTGATGTGTTGAGAAGGATAAAATAATAGAAAATATTGGTCACCTCACCCATCAATTAGAATTTGCCATCATTACTCAGAATTTTTAAAAGGCATTGCTGGTTTTGATCTTGAGTATGAGGATGCAACCCCTCGTCTATATTTGCTCACTTTACCTAAGTAAAGAAGGGGTTGCATAGAAGAAGAGAAGAACTCCCCATAGGTGGAAGAGCTCAACTTGCTAAGGAGAGGAGGAGAAAGGTAGCAATAGGGACCTAAGATAAGCACTTCAAGCAAGGAGAAGAAGAGTCTGGAGAACTTTCCAAGGAACGTCCCTATTATTTTCTAAACTCTTATTTTATAATTTCTTTTCTTAGTTGATCATGAAAGGGTCTTTATCCATGTATGTGTTCTTTTCCTCTCTTTTGTAATGGAGAGCTAAACCTCCCTTAGGGAGGGATGGGGTAATCCCATATTTTTTATAGTTACTTTAATTTGTATGAAGTCTTCCTCAAGTATTAATAAAAGTTATAAACTTAATGCCTTGCTCAAGAAATGCATAATATTACTATAGTCTTGACTGTGAACCAAAGCAAGATGGACTAATGAACTTAAGCATTAAAGTGTCTTGTGCTCCATAACTCACCTTGGTTTAGATGCTAGATTTATAAATACATGAGAGCTTAGAACTATGTGAGAAAGTTCTTGAGCTTAGTGCACCTTAATCAAAGCTCAACTAAAGTGTTGATGCGTGTGATGCTAAGACCCACTAATTGAGTTCCTTTCTTCAACATAATTGAGGGAGGGAAAGAAATAGCTGTGTACTCATGAACAAGGTGACATAGTCATTGAGCCCAATATATTTAATCCCTCATCTCAACTATGTGTGATACGAGTGACACTCTTATTGGAATCAATGCTTATAATATCTTAAAAATTAATAATCGTCATCTCCTTGATCAAGAGATAAGATGAAAACTACAAACCTAAAATCTTATAAGAATCTTTGTGCTAAAATAGAACCGACTATGTGTTCATTTTGTGCACAAGATTTGAACTTGTGAATCCTTGAGATAAAACTCAAGGAAGAACAATGTGCACTTGATTTAAATCTAAGTAAATTAAAGATAAACGCTTGAGGAATCATCATGCATAAGTGACCTATCATGATATGTGGGAAAAATCCAACTCTCCTCTTCCTTTTATTTGGCTTATTTTCTACTAAGTGATTGTTGTGCTTATTCTGGAACCAACTCAAACAACACACTCATAGCTTAAATATTAGTTAATAGATACATCTTAGTAACAAAACATCCAATTCTCTGTGGTTCGATAAATCCTGGAAACTCAACCTTTCCATTTATTACTTCAGACCACGTACACTTGCGTGCAAGCATAGACGTGTATTTACTGTTTGTCAAGTTTTTGGCGCCGTTGCTGGGAAATTAGAAATTGTTTCGTATTAAGGATAATCTATAAGTAACTAGTGATTTAAGCAAATTTCTTTGCATATTTATTTTCTTATTTCTTTAGTTTACTTTTCTTTTAATTTTTATAGATTTTATATATTTATATGGAGTACTCAAATTTCATGGGTGTGCGCAACAATAATCAAAACTTGTGTATTTGGTGTGGGGGAACACATTTAAGTTCTGATTGTAATACAAACAACCCTTTTGCACCTTCCAAAACAAAACTAATTAATGATGTTAAGTTTGATAACAACTTGCAATACAATTACACTCACTTTAATATAAATATTAATAACACAAATTGGTCGAGTGAGCAGTCTTACATAGATGAATCAGTGGAAAACTTTAGTTGTTATGTGAACAACAATTTGCATGAAATTGAACCAACCTTGATTAAGCACGAGTTTAATCTAGAAAATCAAGAATATATATGCAAATCAATTGAGGCTAAGTTAGAATTTATATTACAGCAATTAGCTAACCCCATCCAAGAAGTTATCATAAATGAACAGATAAACGATCAAGCTGAAGAAATGTTAATTTGTGGGATAAAACTTTAGCTCAAATAAATAATGATAATGAGAAAGAGTTAGAGTATCAATTTGAATCTAACAATTTAAAATTGCAATAAGATTCTCAAACAGAAATAGTTGAGCAATTGCAATTCGAAAATTATGTCTCCTACACACCTCAAGAGCATCTACCTAAATGTTTAACAATAAGTGATGCAATAATTGAGGATAAGCAAGGTAAATTGATTTGAAATAATGAAGGTGTCAAAACCACTGGTGGTATCTCAAACATCAACAAACCTCTTAGTAATATTGATGATTATAGTGTGTAATTTTAATTTGTTGAAAACTGTTTTGACTAAGCTCCTATGAAAATTGAATTTTTTGCCTTTTTACAGAATGAAATTGAAAATGATGATTTAATGAATTTTATGAAAAGCATAAGGCAAGAAATAAAAAGAATGAAAAGAAGAATAAAAAGAAGAACTATGGTAAGTTTAAAGACACAAGCTGGGCCTGGAAGGAAAAAGATAGGGTAGCTGTCATTTATAATGATTACACTACTAAACAAGCTCGTACTCATCCTAAAGCCTTAATGAAAATTTGGAAAGAAATTTTAAAGGGATATAAACTCTTTTTGGTCAGGCTGAGAACCTTAAACTAAGCACTGGTTGGGAGGCAACCCAACAAATAATTCTATTATTTTGTTTGTTGCGTGTGCATCAATAAAAGAGAAAAAGGAATCTCAAGCATGAATGTAGTATCGACAATTTATCATTATTCATATCAGGTTGTTTTATTCCTTACTACTCCTAGTAAAGTATGTTCATTTCATTTTCCTTTTTGAAGAAATAAGTTATGGATTCTCATATTTTCAAAATCTTTCTACAATTTACAAATGAAATTTTTTTTTGAGTTTTTTAAGAATTAAAAGTCACAAGATATCAATAAAGAAAATGATATAAAATTAAGGGTGCTTAATAAAAAGTGATCAAATACATGAACAACATTAAAACTTTTAATTAAGGAATGAATTAAGGATAATCTAATCTCTAAAAATTTAAACTAATGCTAAGAACTAAGTGTGGGGGAAGGCATTGGACTAATGACTAGAGATTATGGTGAGTACTCTAAAAACTAGGCTCCCGTAGGACTTCATGATCACAAAGATGTGAATTGGGGATAAATAAAAGTATCTCTCCCTAAGAATGAAAAGGAAAAACATAAAAAGGGATGATGAAAAATATCTCTCCAAAATGAAGGGCAATGATAAAGGATGATAAAAAATATCTCTCATTTAATCTTTTCATCTTTGTGATTCATAAGAAGGAGCATATATGGCATAAAACTCTTGAGTATTTCACTACCTCTCTAATCTAGGTTTCCATGGAATCTTCCTCATTACCTAGTAACAAGCATAAAAATCAATTACTTGGAGATTAACTGATTAACCTTGCTTCATATCCAGGGTTAGAATATCAATGCCAAATGGTTTGGATCATTTCAGTTAAGCACATCCCTTGAATTACAAATCAAAATCTAAATTGATATTTTTTGTTGACTATCATACAAAAAATACCATTTTGAGCTTACTCGAGGATGAGCAAGAATTTAAGTGTGGGGGTGTAATGAATCCATAATTTATACCCTAAATAAAGGTAAATTTCATGTATTTGTCATATTAAAACTGCTCCTTAATCCAATTTTGTCTATCTGTTTCAGGAAAAATGCCCATCCAACGATTTCCGCGCAATTTGGAGAATTCTCCAAATTTTCTAAAGGAAAATCGTTGCCGCGCGCTACAGCGCGCTGCTGTAGTTCAATCTGCGAACTGCGAGTGCGATCACACGATGCAGCGGTTCAGTTTGCAAGCTTCGGGTGCGATTGCATGCTGTAGCAGTTCAGCTTGCGAAATGCGGGAGCGATCACACGCTGCTGCGGGCCTCTTTGCAAATTGTGGCGCTATAGCGCTACAGCGGAGCATTTTGCGAAATGCTGGCACGATCGAGCACAGCAGCGAGCCTCTTTACAATTTATTTCTGCCATAGCATGTTGCAGAGCACCACTGCGAGCTCAATGCGCTACAGTGTGCTGCAGCGGCTGCCGATTTTTTGGTTTGACAGATGTATTAATTGTGACTGGGACAAGATCCTCAACCAACCTCTTGTCTCTAGCCATCATTCCTTCTGCTGCAGCTCCATTTTTAAATGGAAAATAGTCTCTTTGATGTGATGAAAATGATAAGAAAATAGAAAATACTGGTCACCTCACCCATCAATTGGATTTTGCCATCATTACTCAAAATTTTTAAAAGGCATTGCTGGATTTGATCTTGAGTATGAGGATGCAACCCGTCATCTATAATTACCTCTCCTCTTGACTAGAGGAGGGTTCCAAAATTTGCTCACTTCACCTAATTAAAGAAGGGGTTGCATAGAAGAAGAGAAGAACTCCCCAAGGGTGGAAGAGCTCAACTTGCTAAGGAGAAGGAGGAGAAAGGCAACACTAGGGACCTAAGAGAAGCACTTCAAGCAAGGAGAACAAGAGTTCGGAGAACTTCCCAAGGAATGTTCCTAGTATTTTCTAAGCTCTTGTTTTGTAATTTCTTTTCTTAGTTGATCATGAAAGGGTCTTTATCCATGTATGTGTTCATTTTTATCTCTTTTGTAATGGAGAGCTAAACCTCCCTTGGGGAGGATTGGGGTAATCCCATATCTTTTATAGTTACTTTAATTTGTATGAAGTCTTCCTCAAGTATTAATTAAAGTTATGAACTTAATGCCTTGCTCAAGAAATGCATAATATTACTATAGTTTTGACTGTGAACCAAAGGAAAATGGACTAATGAACTTAATGACTACAGTATCTTGTGCTCCATAGCTCACCTTGGTTTAGATGCTAGATTTATGAATGCATGAGAACTTAGAACTATGTGAAAAAGTTCTTGAGCTTAGTGTACCTTAATTGAAGCTCAACTAAGGTGTTGATACGTGTAACGCTAAGACCCACTAATTGAGTTCCTTTGCTCAACATAATTGAGGGAGGGAAATAAATAGTTGTGTGCTCATGAATGAGGAGACATAGCATTGAGCTGAATATATTTAATCCCTCATCTCAGCTATGTGTGATGCGAGTGATGCTCTTAGTGGAATCAATGCTTATAAGATCTTAAAAATTAATAATCCCCATCTCCTTGATCATGAGATAAGATGAAAACTACCAACTTAAAATCTTATAAGAATCTTTGTGCTGAAATAGAACAGACTGTGTATTTATTTCGTGCACAAGATTTGAACTTGTGAATCCTTGAGATAAAACTCAAGGAAGAACAATGTGCACTTGATTTAAATCTAAGTAAATGAAAGATAAATGCTTGAGGAATCATCATGCATAAGTGACCTATCCTGATATGTGGGAGAAATCCAACTCTCCTCTTCCTTTTATTTGACTTATTTTTTTCTAAGTGATTATTGTGCTTGTTCTGGAACCAACTCAAACAACACACTGATAGCTTAAATATTAGTGATAATAGATACACCTTAGTAACAAAACATCTGATTCTCTGTGGTTCAATAAATTCCAGAAACTCAAACTTTCCATTTATTACTTCAGACCACATACACATGCGTGCAACCACAGACGTGTATTTACAGTATGTTAGGTTCTTTAAAGCTTTTGCTTATACTTTCATTGAGACTATAATCCATAAACAAGCTTTGGTAGGATAGCTAGGATTAGAAACTTTAACATTAATATTAATCTAAGCTAAGCCTTTTATAAAGGGGTCTTAAGATCATGATCTTAAGAGCTTACTTGAGGATTTTTAAAATTTAAACACTAAGATTCATTCAAGAGATGATACCATTTAGCAATTGATATTAATACCTTTCATTACTAATTATTATTACTTTAATTGAGAATTCTGAGGTTTAAGGGTACTTAAACACATTTTTGGTCAAAATTACCAAAATACCTCTCTTAAGGCTAAAAATGGGATTTTAAGATTTACTCATCCAAATTGATCCAAGTCTATTTTTATAAGTTCTATATTGGTTAATGAAGTAGGATACACACTTATCTTAGGTTTTAGATATTTAATTTAGCTTAATTAGCATTAATCTTAAAATAAGGCCAATTAAGGTAATTAAGGAATTTAGGGCATCTTAGAGTGATTCATTTGCATTTATAGGCTCTACCATCCTTAATAAGGCATTAGGAACTAGACTTACCAAAATCAAAGGTTAATCTAAGGCTTAATTCACTAATCTTAAATTAGGTTAATTAAGGAGTGATTAATAAAATTAAGGCTCTTAAATTACTTTTAATGGTCTACATAGGTTCTCTATGGTCTCATGAGCAATCAGAGACTCTAATCAATATTTTTGGACATTAAGTGAATTTATTATGATTTAAATACAAATAAAAAAGGATTAATCAATTATTTAAAATCTAACCATTGGATTATTGATTTTATTTTATATTATTATTCCTTGCATTTTTCTGATTAAAATGGTATATTGGATTATGCAATTTGGACATGTATAACTAAAGTAATTTAACAAATTTATTCAGAATGTTTATTTAAATGAAAACCATATGATTTGATTTTCCAAATTAATTTCCTTAAGAAAATTAATTCGGAAATTCCTTAATTATTATCGGCCAAAAAAACAAAAGGTGCGGGACGGGGTCTGACCCAGCCCGAAGCGCCAGGGCTTCGTCTTCACGGAGACACCCTGATTCCCGAACCCTATGGTTCACTTCCAGCGCCAAATTCTCAATGCTTCGACCACGCCACGCCAAGACCTCGACAGCTACACCTTCAGGGATTGAAGACGCATCGACTGAACTTGAAATCCCCATTTGGCATGTGCTGGATCATTGGGGTGCTACTCGACCGAGACATCATTGATGGAGTCTCTGTGAGGAGCTAATTCTCCTCACAACATCAATGCCACAAGCCATGGTCTAACCCTACACACTCAGGGATCCTAGGAGAAGCAATTGTAAGAGACGAAGGGTCCCGAGAAGGTTTGGATCTATGGAGTGCTATTCGAGGCATCTTACAGATGCAGGCTCTCTCTGAGTCGATCGATACTAGTTGAATCAATCAATCAAGCAGAGCCCAATGATTGAAATTAGCCTATAATCACTCCAAGAAGAGTTTAAGATTTAATTGGGACTCAATGGTTCAGGAGAATGCCGATATCCAACATCTCAGGGATCAGCTGCCAGTGCACATTCAGATGGATTTACACCATCTGGTCCACTGTCAATCCCCCACCAAAAGTCTTAGGTGCCTAGTAGGGAGCTAAGGTAAGAACCTATCACAGCATCTAAGGTAGAAGAGCTACGGGGCGAGCTGGAACTAGCTCGACAGAAAGAGGGACGGAGGCTGTACCTAAAGATGGTGAAGGCGACAGAGGCTAGACGAGCAGCTCAGGATACTCCAGATGATCGCAAAAGCTTCTACAAGGGGGTTTGAACTCCAAACATTACCCTCTATAAGCGATGCATAGCTGAGAGTTCCACTGGGAGGCTTTGACCAGCACCTGGACTCAGCAGGAATGGAAAGAGCTCCAATGCTTCAATGCCAGGGGAGATAGTGAGCAGCAGCTTCATTGAAAGGGCTATGGAGATTATTTATAGCTAGGTAAAAGGCTAGGGGTGGTTGCCATGGTTGGGAACCATTCCGCAGGCTCAGGCTGAGCTGTCTCTGCAGCCCACCCCAAATGGGATTAACCCCAGCCTCAGGGTCGCCTGGAAGGGCTCGGCCATTAGTGGGATGACTCTAACGGCCTAAGGAGCAAGATTGAGGAGTGGCAGATAGGATCAACGTGGCAAATATTGGTGAATCTTCATAGTCAGGCTGGGAGTTGAGCGGGGATGATGATGAACAGTTGGGATTTGCCTTCCGCCGTCTGATCACGCGGCCGTTGAAGATGGATGGATGAATATGGGTTATAATAACCAAACTATGGAAGAGATCTTGAGCGTTCGATGTGAGATTCTGATCAAGCAGATAGGATTAGATTGCGGCACGGGGTAGTGCGAGCCGTAGGATCGAGTGCATTAGGAAGCATGCTAGGGCATCCATACGATGGGTATGCTGTCCCGCTGTCGGGACCCCGCAGCAGATCTTTTGCGGTCCTAATAGCAAATCCCGGAATACAAAAATATATAAATAAATTAATATAATTAATTATAATTCATTTATTTAATTACTTAATTTCATTTAAATTATAAAATCCAATTTAGGACTAGATGAGCTCCAAAAACTCTCAAAAATTCACCCTTAGCTAATTGAGGTGTGAGGAATTCAAAAATAAAATCAGATTTTAATTTGGAGATCAAATTAATTTAGGTATTTTTCAGGGCTTAAAATAGCCAAAAATACCAAATTTCTCAATTTAGTTCCGATTGATCCCAAACTTCTAAGGTTATGTTTAAATGACCCATTGAGTCTAATGGAATCAAAATTAGAACTTGGTTAAGCTTAATTAATTTGAATTTTGCTAGGGTAACAACTAGGATTATTACAGACTCCCCCACTTAAGAACGATGTCATCCCTGACATTACTTAGTGAAGAAAGTACTATAAGGACTGAAATATTTAAATAAAATAGATGAGAAAGAAAATAAAAGTACCTGGACTTACAAAAAGCTATGGATATTTATTGTGTATATCCACTTCTTTTTCCCAAATAGATTCTTCCAAAGATCTATTCTTCCACTGGATCTTTACCATAAGAATTGATCTATTTCTTAGCTGCTTCTGATCATGAGCTAAGACTTTGATTGGTTCTTCAGCATAAGAAAGATCAGGTTGAATTTCTATTGCTAGAAGTTGAACGAGATGAGATGGGTCTCTGAGACATCTCCTTAATGACTATACATGAAATACATTGTGAACAGCTGCAAAGCCATCAGGAAGATTCAACCTGTAGGCAAATGATCCTACTTTGTCCAGAATCTCAAAAGGTCCAACATAGCGGGGACTAAGTTTTCCTACTACACCAAATCTGTAAACACTTTTTATTGGACTGACTTTCAAATAGGCAGAATCCCCAATATTGAATTCTAAGAGATGATGATGAGCATCATAATACTTGCTCTGATGATCTTGAGCTGAACGAATTCTCTGCTGACTTATTTGAATTTTCTTATTAGTTTCTTCAACTAACTCTGAACCAAAAAGTTGAACGCTTCCTATTTCTGACCAAGCTAGCGGAGCACTGCATTTTCTACCATACAATGCCTCATAAAGAGCCATTTTAATAATGACTTGGAAATTGTTACTATAGGCAAACTCCACTAACGGAATATGATCTTCCCAAGAACTGGCAAAATCAAGAACACAAAGTCTAAGCAAATCTTCCTGAACTTGATTCACTCTTTCAGTCTAACCATTATTTGAGGATGAAAAGTTGTACTCATAGCTAGAGTAGTACCCAGATCTTGATGCATAGTCTGCCAAAACTTATAAGTAAATCTACTATCTCTGTCAGATACGATCGATTTCGGAATACCATGCAGTCTGACAATTTCCTTGATATAGAGCTTTGCTAGCTTTTCAGCAGAATCAGTCTGATGGATAGGAAGAAAGTGCACTAATTTAGTTAAGAAGTCTACTATAACTCAGATTGCATCAGTACTAGATTTAGCATGAGGCAATCCTATGACAAAATCCATAGATATATCGAACAATTTCCATTCAAGAATTTCTAATAGATGCAGAAGACCACCAGGTCTTTGGTGCTCGGCCTTTACCAAATTGTAGGCATGACACTTAGCCACAAAATTGGCAACATCCTTCTTCATATCGGGCCACTAAAACGATTGCTTTAAATCCTAGTACATTTTGGTACTGCCTGGGTGAATGTAATACCTAGAATTATGACCTTCAATCAACACTTCACAGTGCATGGATTTAAGAATCCACAAACGATTACTTTGATAAATTACGCTGTTGTGCATTTGCAATTCATGTCGAATAAATCATTAATTCTAGGCAATAGGTATTTATTATTTATGGTGACTTTATTTAGTTCACGATAATCTATGCACATTCTCATAGATCCATCCTTCTTCTTTACGAATAGAACGGGCGCTCCCCATGGAGACATACTTGGCCTAATAAAGCCTTTATTCAAGAGCTCTTGTAATTATTCGTTGAGTTGTTGAAGTTCCTTAGGCGCCATTCTGTATAGTGCTTTAGATATAGGCTGGGTACCCGGAGCTAATTCAATAGAGAACTCGACTTCTCTGGAAGGAGGTACACCAAGCAAGTCTTCTGGGAATATGTTGGCAAATTCCTAACCTACTTTACAATCAGAGAGAGGGATACTTTCTTTTGATTCACCCATCATAGTGACTATAAAAGCATCACAACCCATACTGATCAATTGTTCAGCTTTAATAGCCTTGATCAACGACAACTGTGTATTGGTTTTTCCTATAAAGGTTTCAGACTTGCCCTGGGAATGGAGAATGACCTTTTTTTCAGGCAATTTATCACGCATTATTGTCACTAAGCCAGTTGATGAATCCATAAATTCTATCTAAAATAAAGGAAAAATTCATTCATTTCTGATCTTAAAACTGCTCCTTTAATCAAATTGTGTTTATCTTTTCAGGAAAAAGTCGTATCCAGGGAATTCTGAGTCATTTGTCAAATTTCCAAAAATTTTCAAAGGAAACCGCTGCTGCGCACTACAACGGGTTAAGTGGCAAAATATGGGCGCTATCGCGCACTGCAGCGGAGCATTTTGCGAAATGCTGCTGCTACAACGCGCTGCAGTGGGTCATTTTGCAAAATCTGGCACTGACGCGCGCTGCAGCGGTTCAAGTTGCGAGCCGAACGCGATATCAAGTTGCGAACCGCGGGCGCAATCGCATGCTGCAGCAGAGCTTTTTGCGAAATGCTACTGCTACAGCGCGCTGCAGTGGTTGCGATTTGCAAATTGTGGCGCTACCGCGCGCTGCAATGGAGAATTTTGCGAAATGGTCCTGCTACAGCGCGCTACAGCACTGGGATTTGCAGAATGCTAGTGCTACAGCACGCTACAGCAGGACACTTTGCGAAAAATGGATGCAGTAGCGCGCGGGCAGCGGGCCATATAGCAAAAGTTGCTTGCGCCATTGCACGCCGTGGCGCACCGTAGTGCGGTACCGTGCGCTGCAGCGCGCTTGCAGCGGCCCGCTGCAATTTCCTTAGGCAGCAGCATTTATTATGGATGGGATAAGACCCCTAACCTGCATCTTGTCCCAGCCATCATTCCCTCTACAACTGCTATATTTTTAAATGAAAAGGAGGCCTATGAGGTGATGTATTGGCTAAACAAAGGAAGATATTGGTCACCTAACCATCAATTGAGATTTTTGCCATCATTGCTCAGAATTTTTAATTGGAATTGCTAGTTTAGATCTTAGGTGTGATGAATGCAGCCCCTCTCTTATAAATATCACTCTTCTTGACTAGAGGAGGGTTCTAATTTTAGCTCAAATCAGTTAAGTAAGGAGAAGGGTTGCATAGTGGAAGAGAGGAACTCCCCAAGGGTGGAAGAGCCAATTTACCAAGGAGAAGAAGAAGGAAGACAACACTAGTGACCTAAGGGAGGAACTTCAAGAAGGAGAAGAAGGATCTGGAGAACTTCTAAAAAACATTCCTAGTATCTTTTAAACTCTTCTTTTGAAATTTTTTTCTTAGTTGATCATGAAAAGGTCTTTATCCATATATGTGTTCTTTTTCATTTCTTTTGTAATGGATGACTAAATCTCCCTTGGGGAGGGTTGGGGTAATCCCATGTGTTTGATAGTTACATTTTAATTGTATGAAGCTTTCCTCAAGTATTAATAAAATGTATGAACTCAATGCTTTGCTCAAGAAATGCTTAGTATTACTATAGTCTTGATTGTGAATTAAAGGAAAATAAACTAATAAACTCAATACTAAAGTGTCTTGTGCTCCATACCTCACATTTGGTTAGATGCTAAATCTATGAGTGCATGAGAGCGTAGAACTATGCGAGAAAAGTTCTTGAGCTTAGTGCACCTTAATCTAAGCTCAACTAAAGTGTTGATGCGTGTAATGCTAAGACCCACTAAGTGAGCTCCTTAGCTCAACATAATTGAGGGAGGGAAAGAAATAGTTGTGTGCTCATGAATGAGGTGACATAGTCATTGAGCCCAATATATTATTCCCTCAGTTCAACTATGTGCGATGCAAGTGACTCTCCTAGTGGAATCAATGCTTATACGATCTTAAAAATTTAATAATCATCTTCTCCTTGATCAAGAGATAAGATGAAAATTACAAACCTAAAATCTTATAAGAATTTTTATGCCAAAATAGAACCGACTGTATGTTCAATTCGTGCACAAGATTTAAACTTCTGAAACCTTGAGATAAAAACTCAAGAAGGAACAATGTGTACTTGACTTAATTTAAAGTAAATGAAAGACTATACTTGAGGAATCATCATGCATAAGTAACTTATCATGACATATGGGATGAACCTAACTCTCCTCTTCCTTTTATCTGACTTAATTTCTACTTAGTGATTATTGTGCTTAGTTTATAACCAACTCAAACCAATTACATCATAGCTTAAACATTAGTGAGAATAGACAAACCTTAGTAACAAAACAACCAATTCTCTGTGATTCGATAAATATTGGAAACTAACACTTTCCACTTATTACTTCAGACCACGTACACTTGTATGCAAATGCAGACATGTATTTACAGTCTGTCACCAGTTCATCCCAAGAATGATATCAAAGTTTGCTTATGGCAGGATGATTAATTCAGAGTTGAACTCTTGCCCATTTAATGGATTTTTGATGTTATAAAACTTATGAGCACTTAGTTGAGCTCCAGATGGAAGTCTAATACTCAAAGATTTTGCTAAGTTGTACGAGTGTGGTTTAAGGATGTTGGCAAAACATTCAGAAATAAACAAATGACTAGCACAGATGTCAAATAACACATTGCAGGGCTGGTCATTAAAATAAAGTGTGCCTAATTTATTCATATGAATCGCATTAACAAATTGCAATAATGATACTTGCTTTGACGATCTTGAGCTGAACGAATTCTCTACTAAATCAATTTGATCTTATTACTGGTTTCTTCGACCAATTCTGAACAAAAAAGCTGAACGCTTCCTGTTTCTGACCAAGCTAGCGGAGTACTGCATTTTCTACCATACAGCGCTTCATAAGGGGCCATCTTAATACTAGCTTGAAAACTGTTGTTGTAGGCAAACTCCACTAAAGGGATGTGATCTTCCCATGAACCAGCAAAATCAAGAATACATAACCTAAGCAAATCTTCTAACACTTGATTTACTCTTTCAGTTTGACCATCCGTTTGAGGATGAAAAGCTGTACTCATGGCTAGAGTCGTACCCAGATCTTGATGCACAGCTTGCCAAAATTTGGAAGTAAACCTGCTATCTCTATCCGATACAATTGACTTTGGAATCCCATGCAATTTGACAATTTCTTTGATGTAGAGTTTTGCTAACTTCTCTACAGAATCAGTTTGACGGATGGGAAGAAAATGCACTGATTTAGTTAAACGGTATACTATCACCCAGATCGCATCGGCACCTGATTTTCCAGCGGGGGTCCTTCCTCAGCCGTCTGATGTGCAGAATCATTGGTGATGGACGGCTTGGTGGAGATCCTACTTAACGAACAGTGGGCACCTTCTCATCCGTCGGATCAAGCCTTAGATCCGACAGGAACTAGAGAGTCCCGGGTGAGAGGGATCAGCACCGTCTGATCGCACGCCAAGATTTGTGCCAGCGCATCCTGTGGTTGACAAGGATGAGCCGCTGTCGGGACCCCGCAGCAGATCTGCCGCGATCCCGACAGCAAATCCCGTCGAAATAATTTTTAATAAAAAAATAATTTAAATATAAATAATACCATTTAAATAATATTTAATTATTCTAAAATTTCCTAAATCCAATTTAGGACCAAATGAGCTCCAAAAATTTCCAAAAATTCACCCTTAGCTAATTTGGGTGCGAGGAATTCAAAAATGAAATAAGATTTTAATTTGGAGATTAAAATAATTTAGGTATTTTTCAGGGCTTAAAAAAATAGCCAAAAATACCAAATTTTCTATTTTTTGCTCCAAATGATTCCAAACTTCTAGGGTTAGGTTTAAATGACACATTGAGTCCAATGGAATCAAAATCAAGGCTTGGTTTAGCTTAAATAATTAAAATTTAGTTGAGAATACAACTAGAGTTGTTACAAATGGTGTCAATGGAAAGATATCGGAAAGACCTTTCTATTGATATATGGCACCACTCATGAAATGCTATGGATTGAGAGTATTTGAGCTCGAAAGTAGGTCATTACTGGGTTTCGCACTGGCAAAATCACCGTCTGGCGCTGTAGCGCGCCGTAGCGCTCCGTAGTGCGCTACCGTGCACCGCAGGGTCTTAAAAATCTTGCGATGTATAAAAATATAACCTAATAAAAATAATGTAAATCCATCGTAGCGCGCTACAGTGCGCCGTAGCTACTGCCTCTCAAAAATTAGCGCTGGAACCCGCCGCAGCACGCCGCAGCGTTTGAAAGCGCTGCAGCGCGCCACTGCGTCGAAACCTGGTGTAGCGCTACAGCGTGCCACAACGCTGAATCTAGCTGTAGCAGCGCTGCCGCATGCTATAATGCGCCACAGCGCACTGTAGCGACCAGAAAATTTTAAAATTTCCTAAAACTGGCTGAAATGGCTGAAACTTCACCGTTTTCGCATTTTAAGGTCCCTAGGACCCAAGTGGGACTAAATTATATCAAATTTGAGCCTCGTTTAGTTAAAATTGAGCATTGCCTAAAATTCTATGTGGAAATTAAATTTGATACTTTATTATTTTTAAAAAGTGCTCAAAACCTATTATGTATCTTAAATGTCTTGTGCCAAATGTCAAAGGATAGGATTCTTTATTGTTTATATAAACCAAAGTATACCCCAACAACTAAATGGCATGAAACCAAAGTCCTTTAGATTTGTAATCAAGTGCTAACTCCTTTGGTTTGATTTAGAATTTAGTTAGCTTTAATTACCTTTCATTTTATGTCACTTTACATTTCTGTACTTTTATGATTTTAGGATGCATGTTAGAGAATCTTAACATTTATTTGGACACTTATTTACTATTTACTATTTACTATATTACTATTATATATTAATTCAGTCAACTTTACTTTACCTGCTTACTAGTATATTATAGGATGTTAGATTTTGTTTCTACTTACTATATGTATCACAATTAAATTATTTATCTTTAAATCTGTATATGTCATATCATCATTAGCATGTTTAAGGTGTAGTCTTTCCTTTCAGTACTTTTATCTACTTTATTTATACATGTATGCCCAGCCTTATTTTAACTCATTTTGAGGTATATCTTTTGCTTCATTCTTATGTAGTTACAAATGCTTTATTTATAACTTATCATTTCCATTGTAAGCCTGTTGCTCCTATGCTAATTAGGTTTGGTATTATTATGTAAATAGTGGCATTAATGAACTGAAGAAAATTTATCAGCCTAAAATATACTTAGACAATTGTCTATTAAGATTTTTTTTCTCTTGGCTGGACCATGGAATTGTGAAACTGATAAGGTTAGAATCGTATCGTTTTGAGGAGCTTATGTCTAAATAGGAGCCATTCTTAGAGGAGGAGCAGTCGAGTGAAGCAGAAGCCATTTAGTCATTTTCTGCTTATTTGTGAGGATAAGAGAATTTTCTTTTTCCTTTCATTAAACTATTTAAAATGCTGTAATAATATAGCTACCTTTAAACTATGATTTTCTTATTATATTATTTGTACTGAGCTGTATGTTGCACTCTCCTATGTATTGTTGTAAATTGGATGTACTATTTACTTGTATTACTTCTACACTCTGAGTTTGTGTTTATTTAGTGATTGATTCATGTTGTATGTATTCTGAGCATATCTCTCCCTTATTATTGGACTGTGGGTTATACCTAATCCAATGTTAAGTGAGGGATTTTTTGGAGTAGCACACCCCCCAGTAAGTTTAATCTTGTGGATTAAGGGGCTGGGCACTGCAATTGGTATCAGAGAACTCCATAAGGTGTCAGATTGGAAAATTGCATTTCCCCTTTACCTAAGGGATTGTTCTTCTGCCAATCAGTCACTAACTAAGACATGCGAGTTACATCCAAATTACTACAATATCCCGCTCAGAATAAAAAAGCATAAGAATGAAAAATTCATATATAAGTAAGATGAAATACTCAAATACAAAGAATATAGATTAAAGAAACTGAACTAATAAACCTTAATTTAACCTATGGAATCATTAGACACTCGAAGATGTCATTCTGGTGGTACTACCAGCGATTTGAGGCTATATGGGAATATGTCTCTCAGTTTGACCAAAGAAATGGGCAATACATTGAAGGAGTGTCAGATCAAGGAGTTAGAGTACTAGATCGAATGCTCCAACACGACATCTTTAGAGGCTTCGACCTTCCTGCTCTAGCCAAGGAGTGGCTGAAGCGTGTGCACTTTATTATGGAAGCAATGGAATGTATTGACGACATTCGAGTTTCCATAGTATCCCTCCTCCTTTAGGACCACAGCGGAGATTGGTGGGTTGTCACCCACTGGTCACTCACTCATAGATGCGAAGGAAGGCGGCATGAGGCTACCTTCGAATATTTCTACCATGCCTCATTGCAAAATATATTAGATATCTGTTATAGTATTTTAGTTCATGCTCTCTGTTGTATCTTTCTATTTCATGTATTTTAAATAAAAATGAGTAATGCAAGAATCATCATATTTTATTTCCTCAAAATTCTAAAAGGGTGCCATTTTCTAAATTCAAACTAGCACAAAAATGAATCATGGTCAGAGTTCCTCCCCAGCTGCACCTGGCAGCTCATTCTCTGAACTGAGCGCACTGCTTGAAGCAATCAAAATGATGGTGGATTCGCATAATAAGCAAGCAAAAAGAATGGCGAAATCCCAATCAAAACAAGCCATATGATGACCCCAATATTGAGAATCACTAAACTCAATATTAATATATCACCACAATACCTAATACTAGATTAGAAAGAAACTAATCCAAATCATTAGATATTATGTTTGGCCAATGATTTAGAAGAGGGTCTTAAGTTAAGGTAGAAGGAATTTTATGAAAATATGACATGAAATATATATGAGAATGTAATTTAAAAGCATATGATATGAATACTTACAAAATTATATATGAAAATTCTAAAGATTTGACATATGAAATATGTGTATACAATTTGCAATATAATTTTAAGTTATTAAATTCTTACAAATTTTGGCATAACTTCTACTTTATTTGGCTAAGGGTACACCTGCAAATTTATGCATACAAGTCTTCCATTCCAATGGAAGATTAAATTGAAAGTAAGTAACCTAAAACTAACATGAAATGAATCCATTACATAGGATTGTTTAGTTCTAGTTCTAATATAAAGCCAATCTGTTACATGAGATTTGCTCATTTACAATTTTAATATAAAGTCAATCTATTACATGGGATTGCTTATTTCCAATTCTGATATAAAAGCAATCAATTACATGGGATTGCTTATTTATAATTCTAATAGTTTGAAGTGAAAGAAATGATACGTAACTATTATCTATCTTAAAATATGCACAACTCACATAACTTAATACATACAAGGATCAGGAGTAATTCTCAACTTAAACATTTAACTACCTTCCAATTCTATATACAATTAAGTATACAACTAATTTCCAATTTAACATACAAGTGAATATGCAACTAAACTCCAGTTTAATATGCAAAGTAAATATGTAAGATAAGTATGCAACTAATGATTTATTTAACATTCAATTACATATATTCATCCATTCATCACATCCCAAACATTTAAGTATGAAATTGAGCTCCAACATAAGCATAGTAAATACAAAAGTAAATGACTTATTTATTACAAGCCAATAGTAATTAAAGGAAAGTAAGGAAAGTAAGGCTCACACTTGCAATATTAATACGCTTTATTTTTATAATTTTAAGCGAAAGCAGTTAGCTTATGCACTTGGTCCAACTCCACTAGCCTCCAAATACACCTGATCTATCACATTTTGGCACTTAAATATGATAGGGCAAAGCCAAGAAATAGAAAATATGGTTAGACTAAACAGTCTAAGTACATTTTAAGATTGGGCTAAGCATATTATTATTTAATTGGATATCACTACCAGTTACAACATAAGCACAAGCAAGGGTGCAAGAAGGTAAGCATAAAAGTGTGGAAAAATGAAAGTAAATAAAAGGCAATATGATTTAGAATACTCACATAAATATACATCCTAGCCTGAAACTAAAATAAGGGTAAAAGCATTCTAAATAGGCTAGAAAGAAACTAAAGTGCATATGAAAGTAAACGAAGTAAAGAATGCATATATTCAAATGAACTTATGCTAAGTAAGGAAAAGAGACAATGAAGCATTTAAATGTAATTTTAACAATATTCACTATGATCTAATTAAA
This sequence comes from Gastrodia elata, assembly GCA_016760335.1. Lineage (NCBI taxonomy): Eukaryota > Viridiplantae > Streptophyta > Magnoliopsida > Asparagales > Orchidaceae > Gastrodia > Gastrodia elata. The sequence goes on along the minus strand of CM028675.1, from coordinate 31,589,453 downwards.
CTGTAAATAAGTAAAGTACAGTACTAAAACATGGAAAATGCATAGTATACAAATTGGCAAAAGATTTTAGACAAATGTCTATGATTCACATAGTTTAGAACTATGGAAGGTAATATAGCTAAAAGCTATAATGAGTCTTAACAATCTATAAGATTGAAGAAGATCTCATATTTTAAATGATTAAAGTTATTTTAAGAAAGTACTCATTCTACAGGCAAATATAGAATGAAGTGAGGAGATAAATACGTTTGTTTAACAAGTAAAGGAAAGCGGGTTCAAATAAAATAACACTCACATTCACCCTCTGAGAATGTGAGATCTCCTTATTACTCCTTATTAGCCTGCCCTTGGCTTAACCAACAATATAAACCCCTATAGTTTTTAATGTGAAAGGTTTATTCATGCACAATATCTTATATGAATGATTCAAATGAATAAGGCTCAAAGCTAAGCAAGTATTCAAGGAAAATTCAATAATTGCAACTAAGTAATATCCAAAGTTATCTAATTTTAGTGATCTACTTAATGATTGGAGCTAATTGAGCTCCCAATTAATTTTGAGATATTGATCTCAAGTTAATTATAATTATAGTAGTAGTTGGGATTCTGAAAATAATAGTTTCAATTCATTTATTATGATATGACAAGATAGTTTATAAGTATAATCAATACAAATAGAAACTAGTTATATTCTAGTCCTAAACTATAAGATTCAATTATGATAATTAAATCAAGGCTTAGGTGACTAGTAGGGAAAGATTGAGATTATGAAAATATTAAACTTATGGAATTAAAAGTTAAGATTTAATCCACTAAAGCTCACTAGCTAGGTTGTAGTTTGAAGGATCTAACAAATTAAGTACTAATCTAGCTATATTATAATAAAATGAAAGGTTTAAAGTAAATAAAAGAAGGGATTATGAACTACAAGTTCTATATTTTTCTAATAGTTAAAGTTTAAATAAAATCAATAGGATTCCTAAACTATTCTAAGTGAATTTAGGATTTCTATTATTAGCTCCTAAAGAATTCAAGTGAAGACTTTAAGGATTAGGATGAATAAACCAAGCTCTAGTCTAGTCATTAAAGGTTAATCCTAATTGATTCAATCATCTATAATTACAGATGTATTAAGACTAACTATTCTTAATGGATGTAACTAATAGATCTAGGGATCAACCACAATTCATGTTTAAATCAATCTTAGGGTTTCTATCTTAGGTTTGAAAGGTGAATCAAGCAAATTTGCAATTGATTCATATTTGGAAAATAAGAACTAAGCTCAAACATAAGTGATATAAATTAGCATTGGGAATAATAAATGTGACATGTTAGCTATCTTAAGATTTTATAATACCTAAAACATGCAATCCAGGAAATTAGGATTTATCACAATAATACTTAATTAAGAGTCAACAACCTAAAATCACTTAATTAAGAGTCAACAAACTAATTATCCGTGAATTAACGAATTTGTGCGATGCGCTTTACAGTGCGGTTCGAAATGGGGTCGAACTGGCTGGTCCAAGGGTTGGATTGCACAGTCCCTTCTTCTTCGACAGGAAGCTTATGAAACCAAAAATTTTGGGTTTCACCATTTTTCAAAATTAGGAAGCCACTGAGGATTTAAAACCTAAAGATAGAGACATTCTAACTCAATCCAACTAGAGAAAATAAAAGCCCTAAATTTTAACAAAATAATGGTAACCTAACCTAAGGAGAAGATTCCTAAAGTTAAGAAATGTGATTTAGGGCATAAGATGGTTTGCCAAAAAGGAGATCGAGCTCCTTGAGCTCGATCAGAAAGCAGAAATAATAGATCAATTGAAAGTTGTTTACATAATACCACACAAATAGGTAGAGGAGGAGTAGAGTGAATACCTGGAGGTTCAAATGGTCGGCTAGGGTTCCTTAGCACTTTGCGAATGACTTGGGAAAAGATAGCACCTCAAGCTCTCAGTAGCAGGTAAGGAGAATAGGAAAGAAAGGAGAAATACTTCCTTTTGCTGCCTTTGAGGATTTGGCCGAGCAGATGTACACCTCCAACCCTGAGCACGTACGCCCATGATCGCCTTTGCAATCCTAGCAGAGAAGGTGCACATTGGGAATATCAAGGCCGTTGGATCTCTGAATTGATCCAACGGTTAGATCGCGAAGGAAAGCTCGATCAAAATCGCGGCCATTAGATTTCCTTAGGAAACACGGAATGGCCAGGATCCTTAGATCCCATTGTTCCGTGTCTGGCGCCTCACATGGGATCCACATGAAACAGATTAATTAGCCATTAAAATTATTATTTAATATTTATATTAATTAATTTAAATACTTTATTTAAATAAATTAATTGCACACATTTTATTAATCAAAATTAAATAACAAAATGTACTCCAAAAAATCTCAAAAAATCACCCTTACCTAATTGAGGTGTGGGAAGCTCAAAAATGAAATCAAAATTTTGATCAGAGGTCAATTTAATTATCTTAATTTTTGAGTATTTAAATATTATTAAAATATTCTAGGAAATTTGACGACTTCAAAACACTTCCATAATACCACCCCTAGCTAATTTGGGTGTGATGAGTCCAATGGTGGACTCCATTTTTGATTCTGAGGTCTCAATAAATTAGGCATTTTCAGAATTATTAGAAAAATAGGAAATATTGGAAATTGTCAAACAATCTCCAAATCACATGAAATTGAAATGGAAACTCCTAATACTATTATAAGACTAATGGAAAAGGATTATAGTTAATTAGGTCACTAATTGATGGGTAACAGCACTAGGGTTGTTATAAGCCAAGATAATGGAATGACTATTGACGGCATATATGAATCCAAGTTGTCCAAATTTTGAGGCAACTCTTGCATCCTACTACTTGTTCTAGCATCAAGTTTAATTCACAGACGGAAAGCAACATAGTTTTCTATGTCTAAGGCCCCCCTACTTTTAACGGGAGCCTTTTTGCTGTTGATACTACTAGTTGGATTAAGATGGTGGAGAAATATTTCAGTAGCATCAAGTGTCCTAACTCCAAAGTAATATATTTGACCACCCACCTCCTCTAAGATGAAGCAGAGTATTAGTGGGATAATATTGGTAACACAGTGTTTGCTAATCTAGAGCTTAAGGATATCACATGGGATGAGTTCATTAAAGCATTTCAAGCTCAGTTCATCCCTAGTTAGGGGACCAATTTTTAAAATTACAGCAAGGGAACCGCTCTGTCTTCTCATATGAAGCTGAGTTTCAGCGACTAGCAAGATTTGTCGCCAACCTCGTTCCTACTGAATTAGATCGATGCCACCGATTCTGAAGTGGTTTATGACCTTCCATTCAAAGCCAAGTCATCCCCTTCCTTCTTACCAAAGTGGTGGAGCAAGATCAAGTGTTGGAAGGATCTAAGAGGAGTTTTAGGTCGACCTCATTCTAGACCGAGCACCCTAAATGAGCTAGGGTATACCAGCTTGAAGCATAAGCTCCATCCGCCAACCTCTTCGGCGGTTGCTCTAGACCCCACATTTACGATCAGTGCTACCACAGAACCGAGAATCGCTTCAACTACAAAAGGCCAGATCACTCCTGCTTTTGGTGTAGGTACACTGATACCATCGATGGCTATCAAATTAATCAATCTAACCATTGACAGGTATTTGACCTATTACAGAAACCCTCAACAGCCCTCTCAGCACTACCTCCTCCTCCTGCTTAATGGCAAGAGACGGTCATTATCTCCGTCCAAATGCTCCAAAGCCACTACAGCAATAGGCCTGCTAGTCCTGCCCATGTGTATGCCCTCACCCCGATTGAGGTGGCTGAAGACAATCATGTGGTCTCAGGTATGTAAATGATAAGCCCTACAATATATTATTTAACACTGAAGCTAGTCACTCCTTCATTTTTGAAAGCTGGACCAAATCTGTTAACTTGCCACTATACCGTCTAGCCAAACCTTTAAGCATAGGATTACCATCTGGAGCTCAAATGCCAACTCATTAGTTCTGTAAGATTTAGATCCATATCAGAGATATAGAATTTGAAGCCAAGCTTGTAGTCCTCCCAATATCCAATTTCAATTCATTCTGGGAATGAATTGGCTAAGTCAACATGATGCCACCATTAACTGCCAGAAGAAAAGATCTCCTTGGGTAGTGGTAGACAAGGTAAGTCATTCGTCAAAAATTTTAGTACGAGAGCTTCTTTGATCAATAACATTAAAGCCAAGTGGTTAGTGAGTAAAGGTTGTAGCATCTTCCTAGTGACAATAAAAGGAGAAAAGAAAGAACATGTCCCACTATCTAAGAATCCTATCATTTGCAAATTCGCCAATGCCTTCCCCAAACATCTACCTAGTATTCCACTCAAACAGGAAGTCAAATTTTTAATAGATACTATCCTAGGAACCCAACCTATTTTTAAGGCACCTTACCGTATGGTTGTAACGCCTCGCTATTAGATTAGAGTTTAATAATCTAATAATGAGTGTTACGGTAGTATTTAATATTGAATTAGGAGTTTTTAACTCAACATTTAATACTACCTTATATTATATGGATCTATGGGGAGAAGAAGGTCATTCAATTATTCGAACTCAAATATTCATTATTTATAATATGAAACATAAAAATATGAAAGAATAGCTTACATCACAAAATTATTTATAATTTACAAACTGTTCAAATGTAAAGTTTATTCTCACATAATCAAATACAAGTAAATTCTCTTCTCAATTATTTCTCAGCTTCCTCTTTAACTGCAGGTCCTACTCCTTGCTCCTGATCTACCGTATTTTGGTTTTTAAATACAGTAGGGCACAGCCAAAAAAAGAAAAAGTGGTTAGACTTTAAAAGTCTAAGTACATTTTAAAAGTAGGCTAAACATTAATTAAACGGATATCACATTACAATTTAAAGAAATAGTGGTGCAATAAGCATAAAATGGTAAGAAGATATGTAAGAAAATTTGCTCACGGTGTTAGAATATTTTTGTCAATCCTGCAATTATGTTAATAATATTTGAATCATTTGCAATTTGAAAGAAAACATGAATATGTTTAAATAGATTTATATGCTAAGAAGCAGTGTAAACAAAATAGAACTGTATATATATGAAATTCTGCATTGTATTTAATCATGGAAATTCATTTCAGTCTGAAGACTGAATATATCATTCACAATCAATGAGATTGTGAGAAATGCAATTATAATTTATTTATCTTAAAATTTTGTTCTGTGGGCGCAGAACAAGTGAGGAGTTGAGTACGTCTACTCAACTTATTTGTATATGGGGTCAAAACAAACACACACATTCCCCCTCAAAGGAATTATGTGGTCTCCAATTACACCAATAGCCTTGCCCAGGCAAATAACAGCTGTACTAAATCCTCCATTAGACCCCTCTAAAAGTTTATTTAAAAAGTTTAATAAATGAATAAAAACTTTAATGTGTGAATCATGATTTAAATTCAATGCGTAGAAGTACAAGAAATGAATCGAAGTATTGTAAATTTTGTGATATCCATTGTTTTCTATGTTTTTCATTCTAATGATCTTATATTCACAATGGTTGCCCATATTTATGGGCATCCAAATTGTGATACAATATTTAAAAAAAAGAATATTTTTGAACAAAAATATAACAAGTACAAGTAAATGATCCTTTTGCAAATTTCCTAAATTATAATCATCTTAGATTTCTTAATAAATAACATATGTAACCATCCATATAGCAAAATATTAGTATTGTGATGCATAATAAATATTAATTTTGAAGAATTCATTCTAATGATATAACTATGCAAGCATCTATACATGCCTCATCTTATATTGTCAAATACTTGAGTTTTGGTGGCGATATATCAAAGATGGAATTCAGCTATAATTAAAACACATGAAATAACCCTGGAGTTTGATGCCAAGTATAATACCAACATTAAAATTTAAAGTCCCTAAATTCTTAAAATTTTTGGTAGAGACTCCTTTGTTTTTGTTCAAATAAATAATTTTCACAATCAAATATAAATTAATCAATTGACTATTTTCAGTTCTAAGGTAGAGTTCAATCCTTTTTATAGGATTACTCATTTCCAGTTCTACAGTAGAGTTCATTTCCAGTTCTAAAATAGAGTTCAACCTTTTTTACAGGATTGCTCAATTCCAGGTCTAAACATATATAAAACTGAACTAAACAGTTTACTCATCCTATATAAATATCTAATAAAAAGAAAATGCAAAAGTAGAATTTGGATTTATAAGAGCAATTTTATGTGGTATTTCACACATAGCATTTAATTTTGCATTCCTGTATTAATTTTGCAATTTAACTTGAGTTGGATATTGAGAAATCAGTGCTAGGGTTTAAAGAATCATCTGTTTGTGCCGGTTTCAAAATTTGCGAAGACCTTTCGATCGAGAAGGTGGGGTTTCTATAAATAAGGAGTCAGCGTCGACTTACCTTCATACAAGTAGATGAGGCGATGTCAATCCGATCCTTGACGAGGCCTCCTATTGGCGAGGGTCGCGGCGCTCCTCACGCGTCGTCTTCGTGTGATGGAAGGAAGAGCCAATGGATGGGCGTGCGAATAGTTTAGGATTTAGGGTTGCAACTTGTCTATTTTGATAAATAAGGAAGATGGATTTATTAGTTTATTAATTAGTTTAATAAATCAATTATTAAATTCTTGTATTTAATTAGATCTAAATGATTATATGCTTCCAAAATTAAAAAAAATGTTTTGCTCTTAATTAAATTGGAGATGACGGTTCAGATTTTCTTAAAGTCTTTTGATATTCTTAATATTTTCTTAATTCAAATAAGCAACCTTAAAAATCATATATGAAATTTTCTTGCAAAATACCATAAATAAAAAAAAAAAGTTTCATAATAAGATTTTGTTGTCGATATTTGTTGGAATACAATATTTGAAACAAATTTAATTAAATTATCAAAAATTAAGATTATGTTTTATTAAATTTCCAAACTATAGCAAAACTTTTGTACTTGCTCTTAATGATTTATTAAGACTGTTAGAGGAGATTAGATGGTTAAATAGTGATTAACAACTTTGGGTTGTTACAATGGTGCCCAAAGAATTACAGGAGCTAAATAAATAGTTACAGGGGCTATTGCAGAAAGGTCCTGTCAGACCTAGTTCATTTCCATAAGGAGCGCCAGTGCTATTTGTTAAGAAGAAGGATGGGTCAATGCGTATGTGTATCGACTATTTGGAGCTAAAAAAAGTCACGATAAAGAATATATACACTTTGTCTTGCATAGATGACTTGTTTGATCAGTTATCTGGAGCAAAGATGTTCTCGAAGATTGATCTGCGATCAGAATACAATCACATACAAATTAAGGACTCTGACATTAAAAAGACACCCTTTAGGACTAGATATGGTCATTATGAATTCTTGGTTATGTCATTTGGATTGACAAATGTGTTGTCAATATTTATGGATTTAATGCAGCGCATCCTCAAACCTTATCTTGACAAATTCGTCATCGTCTTTATTGACGATATCCTGATTTATTCCAAGACTAAGGAAGATCATGCAGATCATCTGAAAACTGTATTAGAGGAATTGCATAGTCACCAACTATACATCAAATACTTAAAGTGTGAATTTTGGCTCGATTATGTGGCCTTTCTAGGCCACGTGGTAGATACACAAGGTATTAGGGTGGATCATAACATGGTCAGTGCCATCCAGGAATGGATCCAGCCTAAATCAATCACAGACATCAGAAGCTTCTTGGGTTTAGCTGGATATTATAAAAAGTTTGTGAAGGGATTTCCCAAATAGCCTCTCCACATACTAAACTAACCCAGAAGGCAGTACCATTCGAGTGGTCTCCAGCTTGCGAATAAGTGTTCCGAGCACTAAAGGATGCACTTTCCTCTGCCCCAGTTTTAGTTCTTCCTAAAGAAGAGTTAAAAGTACCAAGTCTATACCAATGCTTCTGGGATAGGCTTGGGGGTTGTATTGATGCAATAAGGGAAAGTCAACGCTTATGTTTCTCACCAACTGAAAACCCATGAAAGAAATTACATTATCCACAATCTTGAGTTAGCTACCATAGTGTTCACTTTAAATATTTGGTGTCACTACCTTTATGGAATTCAATATTTGATATTCACTGACCATCAGAGCCTTAAATATATATTCACTCAGAGGGAGTTGAACTGTAGACAGAGGAGATGGTTAGAATTAATTAGTGACTACGATCTCGACATTCAGTATCACCCCAGAAAGGCAAATGTTATAGCTGATGCTCTGAGCCATTATGCTACCCTTAATGCCATTATCTCTGAAAGCCCATTGGAAGAAGAGTTACGTAAGATGAATATCAAGTCTGTGCGCAGTGACTTATTAAGTGAAATGATATCCATGAGCAATGTGGAACCCACCTTCCATAGGGATGTTTCCATTTCCCAAACTAAGGATGAGGACTACTTGAACTTCAAAATTGCAATTAAAAGTGGTCGTCTCCCCGAGTTGAATTTTAAGAAGGGTGCTATGTATTCAAATAATCATCTTTAAATCTCTAAGTCAATGCATCAGGAGACTCTAGTTGAAGGCCACAATTCAAAGTATTAAGTACATCTGGGAAGTTACAAAATATATCAAGATTTGAAGCAATCATTTTAGTGGACAGGAATAAAGAGAAGTGTAGCAAATTTTGTTGCTAAGTGCCATGTGTGTTATTTGGTTAAAGCAAAGCATCAGAAGCCAAGTGGTTTGCTGCATCCATTGGAAATTCCAGAATGGAAGTGGTTGGATATATCTATAGATTTTGTTGTGGGTTTGCCTCATGCAAGATCCGGTGCTGATGCAGTTTAGGTCATCATCGACCGTCTCACTAAATCGGCGCATTTCTTTCCAATCCGTCAAACTGACTCCATTGAAAAGCTTGCAAAGCTATATATCAAGGAGATCGTCAGAATGCATGGTATTCTCAAAATAATTGTATCTGATAGGGACAACCAATTTACTTATATGTTCTGGCAAGTAGTATATTAGGATTTAGGAACCACCCTAGCAATGAGTACAACTTTTCATCCACAAACAGATGGCCAGACAGAATGAGTAAATCAAGTTCTTTAAGATCTACTTAGATTGTATATCCTTGACTTTGCTAGATCTTGGGAAGATCATATTCCACTGGTGGAGTTTGCATATAATAGTATCTTTCAGGCCAGTATCAAAATGGCTCTATATGAGGCCCTATCTCATTAGCCTTGTCTGAAATGGGAACTGTGCAGTTGCATGGGTTTGAATAAGTGGAGGAAACCAATAAGAAGATTCAGTTAATTCAACAAAGGATCCGTTCTGCTCAAGATCATCATAGTAAATATCATGATATGCATCATCAACCCATAGAAATTAGTGCTGGAGATTTTGCATACTTAAAGGTTAGCCCAATGAAGCGAGGCTTTAGATTTGGCATAACTAGGAAACTCAGTCCCTACTATGTCGGGCCATTTGAGGTAACAGAAATGGTAGATCATCTGCCTACAGGTTGAACTTACCCGATGACTTTGCGACTGTTCACAACGTATTCAATGTATCATCATTGAGGAAATGCCTCAAAGATCCCTCTCATTTAATTCAGTTTCCAGAAGTTCAAATTCAGCCTGATTTATCCTTTGTTGAAGAACCCATTCGAATATTTGCCCGAGATAGAAACTAGCTGAGAAGTCGTTCTATTGATATGGTAAAGATTCAGTGGAAGAATCAAACTCGAAATGAAGCCACTTAGGAGAAAGAATCTGATATGCAATCTAAGGACCCTAAGCTTTTTGAAAGCCCAGGTACCTTCCTAACTCTTGTCATTTCAATTTGTATCCATAAATTCGGCAATACTTTCTTTTCACGTGAGTGATGTTGAGGACAATATCGTTCTTAAATGGTGGAGCCTGTAACAACCCAAGTTGTTACCCAAGCTAATTAGGACTAATCTAAGTCGTAATTTTGATCTTAATGCACTAATTGAGTTATTAGGAGTTCATCACCAAATCCTAGTCCAAATCAGGGGGTCAATTGGACTAAACCTTGATTTTGGGAAATCCAAAAACCCTAAAAATTGACCTAATTATTTTGACCTCAGATCAAAAATCAGGTTTTGCCATTGCGCTCATTGCCCCCAAATTAGCTAGGGGTGATGTTTTGGAGGCAATCAGAAGTCATCAAAAATTTGTCAAATATTTTAATAATTTTTAAATACCCCGAAAATTAGGGAAAATAAAATACTCATTGAAATCAAAATCCGGCATTGCTGTTACGTTCCTCACACCTCAACTAGCTAGGGGTGAATATTTGGAATTTTCTAAATTCAATTAATTGTTTAATTTAAATAGAGAATTAATTAATTTAAAATAAATAATATTAGTATTAATAAATCCTAAACGGCATCGTCACTGGCGTCGTCATCTTTACGCGCGCCATTATTCAGAGCTGTTCGATCGAACTGTGGATCGTGACCATTTGATCCATTGATCGAACGGTCACCGCTCTTCATTCCGCAGAATCCCTCCGCGTGTCGCACTGAGAAAGGGAACTGCCGCGGTTGCCAATCCTGCACAGGGAATCCCTCGGTGAGTCCATCGGGGACTCAATAACCCCTATGGTAGCATTCCGCTCGCACGGTTGAACCCTAGAGCATGCAGCGAGAGCTCAGGTCATCTTCCTGCTTCGAACTTGTCGCGATCATCGATTCAGGTATTTCCCTACCCTCTAAATCTATGCATTTGATTCCTAATGCCTTGTATTAAAAGCTTATTGCATGTGATTGATCATAGAGATCTGACATCTTACCAGAATATCGTAGGTTAGATCGATCGAATTTGGCAAAACGCAAACAATACAAACCGTTATGACCTCCTTACTGAAAACCTAGATCTAGGGCTCACTATAGCCTGTGTTTCCATCTATCTCAAGCCGCGTCTCGACCAACAGTATCTAGCCCTCGTCTAGACCTTCTTATCAGCGTACGGGTCGAACCCCAATGATGGCGGGAGGGTCGTCGATTTAGGTGCCCTAGGTTTGGTCGTTCGGGTTGAGGGTGATGAAGCTTGGGTCAGGTCGAGTCAACCAAAGGCCCGACCCGCATCTACTGGGTCCATGTAGATGAGTGGTGGAGCCCACTCCTGCGCTAGTTCTGTCAGCGTGCGGCATGTGGCGGCCTCTATTGTAACTGTAGAGGCGAGGTCCACTCATTCAGTTGCACGGATCAGTGGGGTCTGCGGCTCTTTCCCGCCCACTTGCGGGCTGCCATGCGTCTGCCTGGGGCCCGCCCGTGGTCCTACAGCCAATCCGAGCATGCCGCGTGTCCTCCCTATCGGCGCAATCTCTTCCATCCCGATAGGTGGGCCCCACTTCCTCTGCTGCGCCAAATGTTGATTGCCATGTGTCACTCTCATGGGTCCCCTACCCGCCATTTAATTAAAATAGATTTATTTAAATTCTATTATATTATTTATTAAATCAGTAACTGCTTAATTAATTTTATTTGCATAATGTTAATTATGTAATTACAGAACTTTAGAGGCTCATAATTATCAAACCATAAGTTTAATTATATTAAATATATGTCTCATTTTAATCAAAAAATGAGAGGATCAATATGGTAGTGTTCAATTTCTAGTAGGACACCTATTTAACATAATGACATTTTAGGACCTCCCTCACATGTATCAAATTTTTCCTTCGACATAACTTTGTACACACCACCCAACCATAGTCAATATGGGTCTCAATTTAATTAAGAGGATGTCATGAGTGTATTGATAGTATTAATTTTGATGTTGAATCATTAGTTTGGCTAATCACTTTTAGGACTTACCCAAATTACCCTTATAACTCTAGAAATTCAATTGACCATAACTTAGTCAATTGGACTTCAAATTTGATCATTTAAGATGTTATCTTGATTAGAAAAACATCACCAATAGTAAACTAAAATAAAATTTAGGTTTTGGCCACTAGAAATCTAAGGTTGACCAAAATACCCCTAATACTAATTAGGTTATAACTTGGCCAATTGAGGTCCAATTAGGGTCTACTCCCAATTAAAGTACTCGGTGGATATGATATATGGAAGCTATAGATACTAAGTTTACTGAATTTGGACATCAAATGGAAAAGTTAAATTTTTAACCCCTCTTAAATATTAGAAATTACATAAATACCCCTAATCTTGGAACACCCATAACTAATTCAATAGACCTTGGGATTTAGTATTCTTGAACTCTATGGAATCCTTAGACAGCAAGTAATAGTAAACTACACAAATTTTTAGACTTCACTAGGTAAAATTACCAAAATACCCCTATCTGTCAAAATTTTTAATTTGGACTTATATGACTTAACCCTTGTCTAAATTTAGTAAACTTACTCCCTATCTTCATGTTAGACAAGAAGGAATTAGTAGGTATCAAGAAAATCTAATTTAGAGCCCTAAATCAAAAAATAGTTTTTTTAGACTCTTAAGTAGGGGCAAAATGGTTATTTGCATAAAATTTAGGTTAAGTGCTCTTACCCCCTAAAATAAATTTTAAATCATTAAAAATAGTAATAAAATTGAATTAGAATCAATTTAAATTATAAATCTTTCAATTTGAGTAATTTGATCAAAATTCCATTAAAGGCTTAAAATTTCCCTAAGGACAATATACCTTACTTAGTTAAAATCCATCTTAAATCCATTTAATTAAACAAAAACAACAAATGAAATTAAAATGAAATAAATTCAATCAAATCCTTAAATTTTCCCTAAGTCAATCCATTAGGAGTCTATTAAAAATCTTCACTTCACTTTAGTATATTTCTTTAGGAGTAGGAATAGATACTATGTTAGATTTCATTCATTGAATAACTAGGTTATTCAATGAGTGGAACTTTGGTTTTGTTAGTTTCTAGACTCTTATACTTAAATTTTAATTATTTTATCTTTAAACTTAGATTAAGAATAGGAGATTCTTTCTATTAAGCTTTATTTTACTTAATAGAATTTTGCCTCAATTACTATTTCACTATTAGAATTAAACCCTAGATCTTATGTTTTACTTTTGGATTATGTGATTAACTCCAATTCATGGTGCTTAATTCATAATCCATAGTCAGTAAGATTTTGATCAGATCTTAGTCTAGGATGTCTAAACTTATAAATTAGGTCGTGCTGATTTCTTATTTAACTTGCATAATCGACATTGATTTAATCATATTATGACCTAGCTAGCCCTATTATTTTGTAACTTATAAGGTTGTATTTCTAAGTTACACTTGATAGTCAGAATTGGAGATTTAGAACTTGTGTAACTTAGACTAGTTAAAATAGTTAATTAGATAATAACAGTGTCACCATGTGTAGTAGAGTCTCTTACTCAATTTGATTTATTTGGGCTTACACATTCCTTGTATTTTGTGCTATTACCTTGAACATGACATATAAAAGACAACATTGTTGTATGAAATAAAAACTGATAACAATTAGAACAATATTTACATTAGGTTTAGTATTCAGGTTGATTCTGGTGCACATTTACCCTAATGGATTGGGGTAAGGAGAAATAAGGGATAACCTGATCTAATAATAAGTAAACATTATTGATTCATGTTGTATATATTCTAAGCATATCTCTTCCTTATTAGTGGATTATGGACTATACCTAATCTAATAATAAGTGAGGGATTTGCCAAAGTGGCACACCCCCCTTAAGTCTAATCTTGTGGATTAGGGGGCGGGGTGCCACTAGAAATTATAATTTGAGAAAGTAGGGAGAGTTGGGTTTAACATGCAATTCATTGAAAGGTTTCGTGAAAGTACTCTTCTTTGTCAACTTTAAATGTCAAATTACTTAAATGCTTTAGTTATAATCAAACAAGATTAGTCTTCCTAAGATTGTCCCTTAATTTGGATTAATTTGTGTATAATGCTCAAAGATGAACTCAAGAAGGTTCAGTCTCAGCACTTAGACCCTCACGTGATCAATTTTACTTAAATGTGTTACTTACGTATAAGTTTCAAATATATAATATTAGTTGTGCGATCATGCGAGCTTGATTCCACCAAAAGAGCATCTCATACATTTGTTGTAGTTTAGATAAGGGAGAGAGACATTGGGCTAAGCGGGTTATGTCACATCACCCATAAGCACTCAATATTTCATCTTCCTCCTTTAACTAGAATGAGCCATGGAGCACCTTTGGTGGCTCTTAGCTCACATGCATCAACTTCTTAGCTTAGCTAGAAGAATAATGCTATAAAGTTAAAGAGCTTGTCACTGGGCTATCGGTAATTGTACACATATTCCTAGTTTAAGCTAATGGTGAGCGGAGGAGCTCTAAGCTCAATGTAATTTCCATCACTCTGCTCATCATTTCTAACCCTAAGGAATTTCATGAATCATCCTCGCATGGTGAATATTGTTATATATATCCACGGTGAGGATTCCCTATTGTGTAAGTCCTTAGTTCTAAATTGATGGGCTAGATGATAGTTTTCCTAGTAAAAAAAAATATTATTCAAGAAGATACATTCATTACACATTATTCATCCAAGCAATTTTTCATTATTATTAATCAAGAAATGACTAAGAACTTATTCATTAATAGAGTTGAGTACAAACACTTTTAATTTCATCAAATCATTACTTGTTTAGGCCCAACCCTCCCCAAGGAGGGCTTAGGCTCCTGTAACAAAATAAATACATTAAGAGAATTTCAAGATGTCGAACCCTTGCATGGTTCTTTGCATAAATGAAACCAAGAAAAGAGATAGAGGTACAATACTAGGAACTATAGTTGTCTTCTCCTCAATCTTCTCTCAATCACCATTCTCTTTCTCCTTTCTATTTCTTGAACTCAATTCCCCTTTCCCTTAGTGGTTTCCTGATCCTTCCTTGGGCTGGGCATGTCCCTTTCCTTTAGCTTTTTTCACTCTCAAATATTTAGAAAGCTTTAATGCCAAAATGGGGAACTCTCCTTGGCTTTTATAATACTTGAAATCCTTCTCAGGAATTGTGTAACTGTGGCGGCCGTCCCTTATAATCATAAGGCTTAAGGAGTGGTCGTCACTAAGCACATCTTATACTTAACATTAGGTTAGAATTTAAGACTCCAATCCAATCTTAAGGAAAAGATGTACTTTTCATAATAAGGTAAAGATTAATAATCACTTAATGAGTATCAGAGTGCGGAATAAAAGTATTAACTGAAGTAATCATCCATACTATAACGTAAGGATATCCAGCTCAAAATATATACAATGTAGGAAAATAAAGTACAATTAGTTTTGTATTATTACAAACATTTAAAGCTTAAAGAACTGTAATGTAAAATTCTCTCATCCTCACAGAGTAAAAGTAAAGTAATCTAGTAAGTAGACTAAGGTCCCTCAGTAGTTTGAACATCCTCCTGAATCTGCTCCTCTATAGGCTCAATCTCCTCAAAAAGTTCAGAATCTACCATTATCAGTTTCATAATGGTAGTGCCCCAGCCAATAAAAGAAAAATCTTGTTAGACAAAATGTCTAAGTACATTTTAAGGTAATGAATTTTAATGTATTTTAATGAAATCACAACTGGAATTAAAGCATAACATAGCAGTAAAGCGATAAGAAAGGAAGAAAAAATTATGAGGTAGAAACATACCTCAACTCAGGCTGCAATACAAGGTAAGTAAAGTATAACTGTAATCTACTAACTACAAAGAAAAGACCTAAGGAATATGATCAAACTAATAAGCCAGTTATTGTATAAGTAAAAGTATTGTACTTAAAATATAAAGACTAGCATCCTAACATGTTCTCAAGTAAGTAAAATGACTGACATACAGAAAGTTCTGAAATGTAAAGGAACTGCAGAAAATGAAAAAAAATAGGAAAGCAAAATATGCTGAAACGGTAGAGTAAAGTAAGTCTGAAGTGTAAAGAAAACATGTAAAGTAACTGTAAAGAGACTGAAAAGTAAATGTAAGTAATATATATTAAAGTACTGTACGTGTGAGATACTGTTACTTAGTCTGCCAAAAAGTAAAGTCCATCTAATAATCTAGGAGAAACATCCCAGATTAAAGTAATATCCACCAAAGAGGCATCTAGGAGAAACATCCCAGATCCTAAAGTAAAATCCACAAAGTATCTAAAGAGCATATAGGAGAAATATACCAATGCCAAAGTAACGTACCATAGGGGAAATTCCCTAGGCAAAAGCTATCCTAAAGTAAAGTCATACTAAGTGGTAGGCTAAGTAAAACATAAACCACAAGTATAATGTTGTTTATTAATATTTCTTTTAAGATTATGCATATGATATGTGAATGAAATTCAAAGTATATTATAAAGTAGGTATCAATTATTTAAGTATGTCCAAAGGTGTAAAAAGGCTTAAATAACATGGAAAGCATAACAATTCAAATCAAGGAAATAAATAGCACTACACAAACTTTGTGATATCACCTGTTCTCTAATTTAATCATTCTAACTACTCTAAGTTATATAAGATTCATAATCTCCAATTCCTACACTGTATGTAACTTAGAATCAAGAACTTATAAGTTAAATATTATTAGGATTGGCCACATCCTAATTATAATTGAATCAAAGTCGCCTAAAAGGTTAAAATAATTAAATCAATCGTCCTAAGTTATTATTTTATAAATCCCAAATAAACCTTGATTAGCCAAATCAAGATTTAAAGGATTAAGAATCAAACTCCAAAGAATGAAGTTTAATTCTTAATAACAAGGCTATCCTAAAGGACTAGGTTTTAATCTCATCTCACTGTTTAAGTGTTAAGGCAAATCCTATTGAATTAAGTTAAGTTCAATAGGATAGATTTCTAACCCTAATTCTAATGTTAAAAGATCAAATAATCAATTTAATAAACTATGAAAAATCTAATAAACTAGTAAGACCAAGGTTTCACCATAATGAGTAACCCACTTTACTCATTAGATGAATTCTAACCTAAGATTTATTCCTAACTAAGGTTATAAGACCTAAAGAATGATCTAAGAAGTTTAAAGGAAAGGGAGATCTCAAATTAACTTAAGTTTTACTTAAGACATAAGTTAGGGTTTTCATCAAATTTCTAATTTGAGACTTAGAATTATCTAAATAAGGTCTAAATCATTTTAATTACTATTTGTTATGATTTAGAGATGAAATTAAATCGTAATTTCATTAAACCCTAATTTTGGGCAAAGAGACCGTTTTGCCCCTCCTTAAGGTCTAAATTTCATCATTATGAATTAGCACTTAATTCTGGATTTTAATGATGTGGAATGATTACTTACTGTCTAATATGAGTTTAGACAGTAAGTTCATTATATTTGGTTAAGTATTAAGCCTTATAAGGTCAAATTAAAGAATTTGACCTATAAGGGTATTTTGGTAATTTTACCCTAATGATACCTAAAGTTTTTGTTAGTTTACTGTAGGTTATGCCCTAAGGTTTCTATAGAATCTAGAATTATTGAATTCTGATATATATTGGCTAAGTTATAGCCATTACAAGTTCTAGGGTTTAAAAGGGTAATTAAGGATTCTTAATTAAGGGTCAAATTTTTCTAACTTCTCCATTTGGTATCCAAATTGAATAATTTTAGTGGCTGTATGTCACAATTGATCCACTGATTCTAATGAGTAGTGGTAGGCTCAATTTGGACTCCATTTGGCTAAGTTATGGCCTAATTAAAGTTTAGGGTGATTAGTGAGTGATTAGTGATATTAATCACCAATTTACTAAACTAACCCTACAGTTAGGTTCTAATAGATTCTAGGTGTTCTTTTAAACTTAAATTGTGAATTTTGGATCATTATATTTGCTAATATTCACTAATTAATTTTTAGGGTAATTAAGGGTGATTAGCAAATCTAACTATTAGATCCTAAATATTTTTGTAGATTACTGTAAATTTGGTTTTTTTGATCTAGATGGATATTTGGATCACTTAATTTGGAGCTTAATTGGCTAACTTATGATCAATTGAAGTTTTAGGGTTATTTGACCAAATTAGGTTTAGGTCCTAAATATGATTACTCTAATTCTAATCCAAACAGTAAATTTAATATTACTAAAATATTCCTTATAGTTTTCTGAGTATTTTGAGACCCATATTGGGTATGTTTGGATTATTTGTTACAAAGTTTTGGTTAAATGAAGATTTGTAACATATTTTGATTTAATTAATACCCCTAAATGTCATTATATAAAATATAAGCCCAATTAGAAATTTGATAATCTCAGATTATTCCTTAATTTTTGCTGATTAATTTAGTATATATATTTGTATCATTTGGATGTATATTTTATAAATTATAGTTTGTTTAAAGTTTTATGATTTATTTGAATTACTTAAGTACATATACATTAATATTATTATTTACATAATTAATCATCTGCATAATTAATTGTATTAATTATTATATGCATTTATTAATCTAAAATTCAAATATATTTTATTTAGATAACTAATATATATGTATACCTATAGTATACATATATATGTATATGTATTGTAAATTATTTAATTTTACAAAGTATATATTATATATTATATATATATATATATATCTTTTTATTTTTATTATTATTATTATTATTATTTTTTTATGCTGCAGGTGGGGTCCACCATTCGAAAGATGGCAGCAACGATTTTTGAGAAAAATCCACGTGGCGCTCCGCTACTTGACGAGGTCAGTCGTAGAGGGCCCCACGTGAGATGACGATGCTGGCAGGGACAGTGGCTGGTCAGCCTGCTGACGGTGCGAGGTTAAGTGTGGGTCCCACTAATCGCTCTCAGCGGCTACACGTGGTGTGGAGGCGACAGCGGCACCACAGCGCTCCTCGACTCGACGCGTGGCAGCCCGATGTCACTCGGGTCAGGCTCAACCCTTCCCAGTCCACAACGGTCTACTTCGGCCGCGACGATGACGAAGACCTCTGTCTAGGGCTTAAAAATACAGTGGCATCCCAGTGCAGACGCTATCCAACCCGCACAGCAAAGGCATCGGCATGATGATACCCTCCTATTGGTGGTCGAAACGACCACTGAGGAGGTCTGTGCCGACGGCTTGACTTAAACCTAAGTAGCCATGTCGCGGGTGACCCGAAGGTAAGAACTATGGCTTTTGGTACTAATTCAAGTCGATCGATCATGATATATGCGATCGAATTCACACAAAGTTAAATCTAACTTATGAAATCAACATTCAAAGCAATGATAGAGCAATTGATTGAGTGAATCAAAAAGGTAGAAGTACCTTAAGTTGAATGGTTGGGAGCAAATGAATCTCGGAAAGATGACGCTCGGGATCTCGCAAGACTCGGACTTGCTCCAAATGATGAAAAAACCCAGCTTAGGGTTCATTTTGACTCTTAATGGGGGTTTGGAAGCGGTGGCGAGTGACGCGTGTAGCGGTGGCGAGCGACGCGTGCGAAGCAGAGGGACACGCGGAGGATCCACCGCCTGATCGAGGAAGACGGACGCACAATCGTCCGATTTTATATCGGACGGCTTCGATGAGCAGTAACTTATAACAGCAAATCAAAGAAAAGGAACGGCGTTACTTAAATGGCGGACGGTGCCATTAGCAAATTTTAAATAATTTATTATTATTTAATTAATTTCAATCCATTTTATTAATTAATTTTAATCGCATTAATGCATTCCAAAAATTTCTAATAAATTACCCCTAGCTAATTAAGGGGTGAGGAACGAATGGCGCAATCGGATTTTTGATTCGACGAGTATCTAATTATTTGAATTTTCAAGGTATTTAAATAATATTAAAATATTTGACAAAAATCCAACGACTTCCAAATGCCTCCAAAACTTCACCCCTAACTAATTTGGGGGTGGCGAATGCAATGGTGAAGTCAAATTTTTAATCTGAGGTCAAAACAAAAAGTCAATTTCTAGGGTTTTGGAATTTTTCCAGAAATCCAGATTTGATTCAATTGACTTCAAGTTTGACCTAGATTTTAGAGATGAGTTTTAAATGACATAATTAATGTACTAGAACCTCAATTAAGACTTAAATTAGTCTTAAATAACTTAAGTAACAACCCGGGTTGTTACAGACTCCCCCACTTAAGAACGATGTCGTCCTCGACATCATTTAAGTGAGAAGAAACAAGCAGATATAAAGTAATGAATTGTAATTGGTTAGTGTTGAAAAATTACCTTAGTTAAAAAGGCTTGGGTATTTCTGTCGCATATCCACTTCTTTCTCCAAAGTGGCTTCATTGCATGATCGGTTCTTCCACTGAACTTTTATCATTGAAATAGAACGGTTCCTTAATTTCTTTTGATCACGATCTAAAATTTTAACTGGTTCTTCAGTGTATGACAGATCTGGTTGAATTTCTATTGTTGGAAGTTGGATTAGGTGGGAAGGGTATCGAAGACACTTTCTTAGCGAAGATATGTCAAACACATTGTGAACTCCAGCAAAGTCTTATGGCAGTTCTAGTTTATATGCTGCTGGTCCAATATTCTTCATGATCTTGAAAGGCCCAACATACCTTGGACTGAGTTTTCCGCAGACTCCAAAATGATAAATTCCCTTCATCGGGCTTACTTTTAAATATACTAAGTCTTCTTCTTTGAACTCGAGTGGATGGTGACGATTATTATGATATTTGCTTTGTCTGTCTTGAGTTGTTTTGATTCTTTGCTGGATGAGTTTTACTTTCTTGTTTGTTTCTTCTACTAACTCGGAACCATATAATTGAGTACCTCCTATTTCAGACCAAGCTAGTGGAGTTGAGCATTTTCTACCATATAACGCTTCATATGGTGCCATCTTAATACTAGATTGAAAGCTATTATTGTATGCAAATTCTATTAAAGGAATATGATCTTCCCAGGATCCTGAAAAATCTAGCATACATAAATGGAGTAGATCTTCTAAAACTTGGTTCACTCTTTCTGTTTGGCCATCAGTTTGTGGATGGAATGCAGTACCCATTGCCAGAGTAGTTCCTAGATCTTGATGGATAGCTTGCTAAAATTTTGAGGTAAACCGACTGTCTCTATCGGATACAATCGATTTAGGAATTCCATGTAACCTGATTATTTCTTTGATGTACAGTTTGGCCAATTTCTCCACTGAGTCTGTCTGCCATACAGGAATAAAGTGAGCGGATTTAGTTAATCTATCAACAATCACCCAAATTGTATCAAATCCAGATTTTGATCGAGGTAAGCCCATTATAAAATCTATAGATATATCAAACCACTTCCATTCAGGTATCTCAAGTGGTTGAAGTAAACCGCCAGGTCTCTGATGTTCAGGCTTGACCAAACTACAAGCATGACATTTCTCCACAAAATCTACCACACTTCTTTTCATCCCTGGCCACCAAAAGGATAGTTTTAGATCTTGATACATTTTTGTGCTTCCGGGATGAATATGATAACCAGAATTATGCCCTTCATTTAATACCTCCTATTGCATGGATTTAGGACTCCATAAACGATTATCCTGATAAATTACTGACCCGTGTAATTGCAAATCATGACGACGTCCTCCTTCAATATCCATCTTAAACTTCAAGTATTCTTCATCCTTAGTTTGAGAGATGGAAACATCTCTATGGAATGTGGGTTCTATATTTATGTTGGTTAATATTGAGCTCATAACATCACTCAGAATAGGAACAATTTCCATCTTTTGAAATTTTTCTATCAGTGAACTTGTAGTGATCATTGCTAATAGCGTTGCACTACGACTAAGGGCATCTGCCACCACATTTGTTTTTCCTAGGTGGTATTGAATATCTAAATCATAATCACTAATCAATTCAAGCCATCTTCTTTGGTGACAATTCAACTCGCATTGAGTGAAGATGTATTTTAAGCTTTGGTGATCAGCGAAAATAGAGCATTAAACACCATACAAATAGTGACGCCATATTTTTAATGCAAAAATTACTGCAGCAAGTTCTAGATCGTGTACTGGATAATTCCTCTCATGAGGTCTCAACTATCGTGAAGCATATGCAATCACCTTTCCTTATTGCATTAGCACACAACCTAATCCAGTCCTGAGGCATCTATATATACTTGATAGTTCATACCTTTTTTTGGTAGCACTAATACTGGAGTAGTAGAAAGAGCATCTTTTAAGGTTTGAAATGCCTTTTCATATTCAGGAGCCCAGATAAATGGAACAGCTTTCTAAGTTAGCTTGGTCAATGGAGCAGCTATCTGAGAGAATCCTTTGAAAAATTTTCTATAGTAGCCAGCGAGACCTAAGAAACTTCTTATATCAGTTATTATCTTTGGCTGGTTCCACTCTTGAATAGCACAAATTTTCTGTTGATCAACCCGGATTCCCTGAGCATCTACAATATGACCCAGGAATGTTACTGACTTCAACCAAAATTCACATTTTGAAAATTTGGCATATAATTTATGTTCTCGCAAAATCTCTAATAATGTTCTTAAATGGTCTTCATGATCTTCCATAGTCTTTGAATAGATGAGTATATCATCAATGAATACAATCACAAATTTATCTAAGAATGGTTTTAGGACTCGCTGCATTAAGTCCATGAAAATAGAAGGTGCATTTGTGAGTCCAAAGGACATTACAAGAAATTCGTAGTGTCCGTACCGGGTTCTAAATGTTGTCTTCTCCATGTCAGAATCTTTTACTTGAAGTTGATGATATCTAGATCTTAAATCAATCTTCGAGAATACTATTGCTCCGGATAACTGATCGAATAAATCATTGATTCTGGGAAGTGGGTATTTATTCTTAATAGTGACTTTATTTAATTCTCTATAGTCTATACACATTCGCATAGACCCATCTTTCTTCTTTACAAATAATATAGGAGCACCCCATGGTGACATACTTGGCTTAATAAATCCTTTATCCAATAGTTCTTTTAATTGCTCACTAAGTTCGTGAAATTCCTTAGGAGCCATTCTGTAAGGTGCTTTTGAAATTGGTTGGGTACCCGGGACTAAATTAATTGCCATTTCAAATTCTCTTGGTGGAGGTAACCCGGGTAGCTCATCAGGAAAAACATCAGCAAATTCATTAACCACTTTAATCTTAGAAAGTGGTACATCCCCCAGCATAGTAACTAGGTGTGCTGAACAACCCTTGTTCACTAGCTTAATAGATGTTATTGCATTAATTAGTGAACTTAAAGTACTGAACCTCCCTAAGAATGTTGATGTAGTGTCTGGTGATCGAAGTGATATCTTCTTTTGTTGACAGTTAATAGTAGCGTTGTGAGTACTAAGCCAGTTCATACCCAGGATTATATCAAAGTTTACTATTGGTAAAATCATCAACTTGGCTTAAAACACTTGCTCATTTAAGGGTACTTGAAGGTTACAGAAGTGGGTGGTATTAAGTTGAGTTCTGGATGGTAGCCCAACTGCTAAAAATCTTGCCATTTTGTAACATGGCAAATTTAAACTTTTAGCAAAATTTTTAGATATAAATGAATTGCTTGCTCCCGTATCAAATAGCAGTTTGCACGGATGATTATTAATACTTATAGTGCCTAAATAAAATAATAATTACTTAGAACTTATTAAAAGCTTAAAAAAAAATAATAACAATATGAATTATGTATACCTAATATCACATTATTATCTTCTGTAGCTTCCATAGGAGTGAGAGTATATACTTTAGCAGGTCCTGTAGATTTCTTAATAACCACCTGATTTTGAGGATTTCTGGATGTGCTGAGTTGATTTGATCTTTTATCATTCCCCTGAATAGAGCTTTCAGTTTCTGGAGTAGGCATAATGGTCAGTGGTTGATCCCGTTGATTGATTGGAGTTGGATTTAACATTTGATTGCATCTGGAATGATCAATATGAACTCCGTCTATAATTACCTCATAATCACATTGCTGGTAGAAGTGTCCTTTGCGACCACACGTATAATAACATTGTTTATTGTGATAGCATTTTCCATATGGGTGTGGTCTTGTACACCCATTGTAAGGATCTGTTGGTGGGCTCTCAGCTTTCATTTGATATACTTTTCCAGAAGAAAGCCTAATTCTTCTGGGATCATTGTTCCTTTGAGAAGACATATTGAAAGTTCTCTTATTCTCTTTTTGAGTTAGATTTCGATCAATTACACGAGCTGTTTTTATAAGTTCCATAAAATTGGATAGTCTTAATGGAATAATTTGATCTCTTATTGATTCTTCAAGACCACTAAGGAATTAGTGACATCGAGATCCTTCTGTTTGTACCATGATTGATGTAAATCTAGATAATTTTCTGAACTCTGTCTCGTATTCTAATAAAGTCCGATTGTCTTGCTTGAGATTGAGGAGCGTATCCCCCAAATTATTCTGTATGGAGGGAGGCACGTACTCTACCATGAATTCTTCTACAAACTTATTCCAAGGAATTATGTCAATCCGGTACCCGATGAATAATGTATGGCGGATATGATCCCACCTAAATTCTGCCTCTTCTTGAAACATATGTGTAGTTAAACGAACAGCTTCTGACTCAGGACAGTTCAAACTTGTAAGATTCTTCTCAACTATTTTTAACCAATTAATTGTATCAATTACAGACATAGTCCCATTGAATACTGGGTTCTTAATCTAGTGAAACTATATAAAAGTCCATCTGTAGTTTGTTGCTATTGTTGAGAAGGGAAATTAGATGTTGGGTTAACCGATGCAGGGAAGGGGTTATTCTGTATAGCCAATAATCTTTCTATTTTCTCTGCCTGCTTGGCATTGGTTGCTACTAATGTTTTAACATTCTCCAATAATGCACTTATCTCGGATGACTGACTGCTTGACGCAGCAAGAGCTGATGAAGATTGACCGGGATTCATTATTATACCTGAATTTAAATAACAAACATTCTTTTTAGAAGAATGAAAGGGTATTTTATTCAATTATTTCAGTCATGTAATCTTAGGAAATAACTTTATGTTTATTTGTTCTTAGAGTTCCCAATGTATGAGTTTGATTATCTTTGTGTTCTTACTCTAAGTGTTTTAATTCTACTATTCTAAATATTGGATGATGGAAATATGGATGTTATTCTAGTATTCATTT
Organism: Gastrodia elata; assembly: GCA_016760335.1. Classification (NCBI taxonomy): domain Eukaryota; kingdom Viridiplantae; phylum Streptophyta; class Magnoliopsida; order Asparagales; family Orchidaceae; genus Gastrodia; species Gastrodia elata. The sequence continues at coordinate 31,564,389 of CM028675.1, read as the reverse complement.
AGTGATTGTAAGGCAGAAGAACTATCCATTAGGTATAAAGGAATACAAATTCTAATCTGACACCTTATGGAGTTCTCTGATACCAACTGTGGTGGCCACCCCTTCTAATCATAAGACTTAAGGAGTGATCGTCACTAAGCACATCTTATACTTAACATTAGGTTGGAATTTAAGAATCCAATCCAATCTTAAGGAAAAGATGTACATTTCATAATAAGGTAAAGATTAACAATCACTTAATGAGTATCAGAGTGCGGAATAAAAGTATCAACTGAAGTAATCATCCATATTATAAAGTAAAGACATCCAGCTCAGATTATATACAATGCAGGAAAGTAAAGTACATTTATTTCTGTATTATTACAAACATTTAAAGCTTAAAGAACTGTAATGTAAAATGCTCTCATCCTCACAAAATAAAAGTAAGGTAATCTAGTAAGTAGACTAAGGTCCCTCAGTAGTCTAAACCTCCTCCTAAATCTGCTCCTCTGTAGGCTCAATCTCCTCAAAAAGTTCAAAATCTACCATTATCGATTTCATAATGGTAGGGCCCCAGCCAACAAAAGAAAAATCTTATTAGACAAAATGTCTTAAGTATATTTTAAGGTAATGAATTTTAATATATTTTAATGATATCACAACTGGAATTAAGCATAACATAGTAGTAAAGCGACAAGGTAGGAAGAACAAATTATGAGGTAGAAACATACCTCAACTCAGGCTGCAATACAAGGTGAGTAAAGTATAACTGTAATCTACTAACTATAAAGAAAAGTCCTAGGGAATGTGATCAAACTAACATGCCAGTTATAGTACAAGTAAAAGTATTATACTTAAAATATAAAGACTAGCATCCTAACATGTTCTCAAGTAAGTAAAATGCCTGACATACAGAAAGTTCTGAAATGTATAGGAACTGTAGAAAATGAAAAAAAATAGGAAAGCAAAATATGTTGAAATGGTAAAGTAAGGTAAGACTGAAGTGTAAAGAAAATATGTAAAGTAACTGTAAAGAGACTGAAAAGTAAATGTAAGTAATGTAGATTAAAGTACTGTATGTGTGAGATACTCTTACTTAGTCTGCCAAAAAGTAAAGTCCATCTGATAATCTAGGAGAAACATCCCAGATTAAAGTAATATCCACCAAAGAGGCATCTAGGAGAAACATCCCAGATCCTAAAGTAAAATCCACAAAGTATCTAAAGAGCATATAGGAGAAACATGCCAATGCCAAAGTAACGTACCATAGATGAAATTCCCTAGGCAAAAGCTGTCCTAAAGTAAAGTCATACTAAGTGGTAGGCTAAGTAAAACATAAACCACAAGTATAATGTTGTTTATTAATATTTCTTTTAAGATTATGCATATGATATGTGAATGAAATTCAAAGTATATTATAAAGTATGTATCAAGTTTTTAAGTATGTCCAAAGGTATAAAAAGGCTTAAATAACACAGAAAGCATAATAATTCAAATCAAGGAAATAAATAGCACTACACAAACTTTATGATATCACCTATTTTCTAATTTAATTTCTAACTACTCTAAGTTACATAAGATTCATACTCCTCAATTCCTACACTGTCCGTAACTTAGAATAACGAACTTATAAGTTAAACATAATTAGGATTGGCCACATCCTAATTATAACTGAATCAAAGTCGCCTAAAAGGTTAAAATAATTAAATCAATCATCATAAGTTATTATTTTATAAATCCTAAATAAACCTTGATTAGCCAAATCAAGATTTAAAGGATTAAGAATCAAACTCCAAAGAATAAAGTTTAATTCTTAATCACAAGGCTATCCTAAATGAATAAGTTTTAATCCCATCTCACTATTTAAGTATTAAGGCAAATCCTATTGAATTAAGTCAAGTTCAAAATGATAGATTTCTAGTCCTAATTCTAATATTAAAAGATCAAATAATCAATTTAATAAACTATGAAAAATCTAATAAACTAGTAAGACCAATGTTTTACCTTAATGAGTAACCCACTTTACTCATTAGATGAATTCTAATCTAAGATTTATTCCTAATCTTAGGAATTAAAGCTCTTAATTGCTAAGAGTATCACTCAGACACATATCCTAACTAAGGTTATAAGACCTAAAGAATGATCTAAGAAGTTTAAAGGAAAGGGAGATCTCAAATTCACTTAAGTTTTACTTAAGACTTAACTTAGGGTTTTAGTCAAATTTCTAATTTGAGACTTAAAATTATCTAAATAAGGTCTAAATCACTTTAATTACTATTTGTTATGATTTAGAGATGAAATTAGATCCTAATTTCATTAAACCCTAATTTTTGGCAAAGAGACTGTTTTGCCCCTCCTTAAGGTCTAAGTTTCACATTTATGAATTAGCACTTAATTCTGGATTTTAATTATGTGGAATGATTACTTACTATCTAATATGAGTTTAGACAGTAAGTTCATTAAATTTGGTTAAGTATTAAGCTTTATAAGGTCAAATTAAAGAATTTGACCCATAAGGGTATTTTGGTGATTTTACCCTAATGATACCTAAATTTTCTGCTAGTTTACTGTAGGTTATGCCCTAAGGTTTCTATAGAATCTAAAATTATTGAATTCTGATATGTATTGGCTTAGTTATTGCCAATACAAGTTCTAGGGTTTAAAAGGGTAATTAAGGATTCTTAATTAAGGGTCAAATTTTTCTAACATCTCCATTTGGTGTCCAAATTGAATAATTTTCATAGCTGCATGTCACAATTGATCCACTGATTCTAATGACTAGTGGTAGGCTCAATTTGGACTCCATTTGGCTAAATTATGGCCTAATTAAGGTTTAGGGTGATTAGTGAGTAATTAGTAAAATTAATCACCAATTTACTAATGTAACCTTACAGTTAGGTTCTAATAGGTTCTAGGGGTTCTATGAATCTTAAATTGTGAATTTTGGATCATTAGATTTGCTAATAATCACTAATCAATTTTTAGGGTAATTTAGGGTGATTAGCAAATCTAACTATTGGATCCTAAATATTTTTGTAGATTACTGTAAATTAGGTTTTGTTGATCTAAATGGATATTTGGATCACTTAATTTGGAGCTCAATTGGCTAACTTATGATCAATTGAAGTTTTAGGGTTATTTGACCTAATTAGGTTTAGGTCCTAAATATGATTAGTCTAATTCTAATCCAAACAGCAAGGTTAATACTACTAAAATATTCCTTATAGTTTTTTGAGTATATTGAGACTCATATTGGGTATGTTTGGATTATTTGTTACAAAGTTATGGTTAAATGAAGATTTGTAACATATTTTGATTTAATTAATACTCCTAGATGTCATTATACAAAATATAAGCCCAAATAAAAATTTGACAATCTCAGATTATTCCTTAATTTTTGCTGATTAATTTAGTATATATATTTGTATCATTTGGATGTATATTTTATAAATTATAGTTGTTTAAAGTTTATGATTTATTTGAATTACTTAAATACATATACATTAATATTATTATTTACATAATTAATCATCTGCATAATTAATTGTATTATTTATTATATTCTTTTATTAATCTAAAATTTAGATATATTTTATTTAGATAACTGATATATATGTATACCTATAGTATACATATATATGTGTATGTATTATAAATTGTTTAATTATATAGAGTATTTATTATATTATATATATATATATATATCTTTTAATTTTATTATTATTAATTATTTTTATTTTTATTTTATTTTTTTATTTTTTATTTTTTTATGCTGCAGGTGGGGTCCACCATTTGAAAGATGGCAGCAACGGTTTTCGAGAAAAATCCACGTGGCGCTCCGCTACTTGATGAGGTCAGTCGTAGCGGGCCCCACGTGAGATGACGTTGCTGGCAGGGACAGGGGCTGGTCGGCCTGCTGACGGTGCGAGGTTAAGTGTGTGTCCCACTAATCACTCTCAGAGGCTACACGTGGCGTCGAGGCGACAGCGGGACCGCAACGCTCCTCGACTCGACGCGTGGCAGCCCGATGTCACTCGGGTCGGGCTCGACCCTTCCCAGCCCACAACGGTCTTCTTCGGCCGCGACGATGACGAAGGCCTCTGTCTAGGGCTTAAAAATACAGTGGCATCCTGGTGCCGACGCTATCCAGCCCGCACAGCAAAGGCACCAGCATGATGATACCTTCCTATTGGTGGTCGAAACGACCACTGAGGAGGTCTGTGCCGACGGCTGGACTTAAACCTAAGTAGCCATGTCGCGGGTGACCCGAAGGTAAGAAATGTGGATTTTGGTACTAATTCGAGTCGATCGATCATGATTTAAGCGATCGAATTCACACAAAGTTAAATCTAACTTATGAAATCAACATTCAAAGCAATGATAGAGCAATTGATTGAGTGAATCAAAAAGGTAGAAGTACCTTAAGTTGAATGGTCGGGAGCAAACGAATCTCGGAAAGATGACACTCGGGATCTCGGAAGACTCGAACTTGCTCCAAATGATGAAAAAACCCAGCTTAGGGTTCATTTTGACTCTTAATGGGGGTTTGGAAGCGGTGGCGAGTGACGCGTGTAGCAGTGGCGAGCGACGCGTGCGAAGCAGAGGGACACGCGGAGGATCCAGCGCCCGATCGAGGAAGACGGACGCACGGCCATCCGATTTCAGATCGGATGGCTTGGATGAGCCGTAACTTCTAACAGCAAATCAAAGAAAAGGAACGGCGTTACTTAAATGGCGGACAGCGCCATTAGCAAATTTTAAATAATTTATTATTATTTAATTAATTTCAATCCATTTTATTAACTAATTTTAATCGCATTACTGCATTCCAAAAATTTCCAATAAATCAGCCCTAGCTAATTGAGGGGTGAGGAACACAACGGCGCAATCAGATTTTTGATCCGACAAGCATCTAGTTATTTGAATTTTCAAGGTATTTAAATAATATTAAAATATTTGATGAAAATCCAATGACTTCCAAATGCCTCCAAACCTTCACCCCTAACTAATTTGGGGGTAGAGAATGTAATGGTGAAGTCAAATTTTTAATCTGAGGTCAAAATAAAAAGTCAATTTCTAAGGTTTTGGAATTTTTTCAAAAATCTAGATTTGATTCAATTAACTTCAAGTTTGACCTAGATTTTAGAGATGAGTTCTAAATAACATAATTAATGTACTAGAACTTCAATTAAGACTTAAATTAGTCTTAAATAACTTAAGTAGCAACCTGAGTTATTACAGACTCCCCCACTTAAGAACGCTACTGTCCTCGACATCATTTAAGTGAGAAGAAACAAGCAGATATAAAGTAATGAATTGTAATTGGTTAGAGTTGAAAAATTACCATGGCATAATTTTTGATTATTTATGCAAACCATATGTGATTTAATGGAACAGTTACTAATCCACTTTTCTAAAGTTTGACTGCTGCAATGTGGCTTCAACGTGCCATAGCGGATGGGCAGCGACCTTAAGGTAACAATCAAAATATATAGTGGAACAGTATTTGAACTTCAGCTGCTGCAGCGCTGCCTTCAACGCGTCGCAGCGCCCGCTACAAAAAATTCCAGAATCTCCATTAAATGCAGCATGGGAAAGGCCACAAAATAAAATATTTGGTTTCTCTCTGCCTCCAGAAAATAGAATGAACACTAAATCTGAAGAAATTAAGGAGAGTAGGCAAGAGAAATTAAATGGGTTACATTGAAGTGGAAGAATATGAAAAGTCAAATGTGCTTAATGCATGGGGCTGAAAAATTCCCCTATTTAAAGGCCAATTTTAGGCTAAGCAAGGGTTCTAAATTTTAATATTCAATAGTCTAAAAGAAGGGCTACAACAAGGAAAAGGAGGAGAACTCTCCAAGGGTCTTGCAGTGATCCATCCATGAAGAGTGAAGAGAAGAATACAGCAAGGGAAAAGGATGAGAAGTCAAGCAAAAGTGCAAGAAGAAATTCAAGAGAACCCTAGAAAACCTCTGGGCGCTTCCTAGTATTTTTCCTAAACTGTCTTTTGATTATTTTTTGCTGTAAACTGATGTCAATGATTACTTCCTTTGGCATGTATGCTCATATTTATTCTTTAATGGAAAGCTAAATTCTTCTGGAGAGGGTTGGGATGTAGTTGTAGGAAGATATAAAGATAATATGATGTTGTAATGGAAATGTTTTAATGAATGAAATGGATTTATATTTAACTGTCTATATTCATTGTTGTGATAGAATGAGTGGATAAACTTTTGTCAAACCATTTTGTTGAAAATAAAACTTTAAGGAATTATTAATTAAAGAACTTGAGTTTTGAGCTCATCAATTGGACAAGATCAAGGAAGGCAGTGCAGGTAGAGCTGAGAACTATGTGATAAGTTCTCAAAGCTCACTTGTACCTCTTCCTTAAGAGCTCTACCAAGAGATTTGATGCTTATGAACCAAGTTCCCATCAACTCATGCTCTGCATCTCAATGAAGTAGAAGGGATGAAAGGATGTTGGGAACCCAATGGATGATGTGACATAGTCCATGGATCCAATGCATCCTCTCATCTTGTTAAACCGCATGTGTAACCGCATGATGTATTGTTGATGGAAATTATGTTTGTGAGATCTAACAAGTAAAAGAAGATATTTTGTAACCTAGATGTAAGAAAGCATAGGTAAATCAAACCATGATCTCATAAAGGTTTAAGTGCTAAAGTAGAACCCCAAAGGAAGTTCTCTTTATTGCACTAAATCTAAACCTATTGTAATTGGAGGATTGCTCCAAATCTAACAGTGATCACATAATTTAATTAGGCATAAATAAATTAATTTATACATTTAAACAAAGAAGTGACAATACCAAGTCCTTATAAGTACTACAATAAAACCCCAACTCTCTCTCTTTGAACAAATTATATCTTATCTTAAAGTCATTTGCATTGGTAAATTAGGAACTAAATCAAACCAAAAAATCAATCTTCTAAATATTATTGAAAAAAGATATAACTTAGTATCAAAACTATCATTCTCAGAGGATGATAAATCTTGGAATTAACTTCCACTTATTACTTCAGACCACATACACTTGCGTGCAAGCGCAGACACAAATTTAAGGTCTGTCAGATATCATAAGTCATCCTAAGCATATATGAGCTACTAAGCATCAAATGAAAGGATTAAAGCTATAAACTATACATTTATAACTACAAAAAAGGTTAAGCTTTTTTTATATAAAAGGTCCTAAATAGATATAATCAAATTACTTTTGCTGATTTTCTAAATAAAATATAATATAAACAAAATAATACTGAAAACTAGCATCATAACATGCTTGCACATAAAACCAAAAATTGTTGAAATACAAAAATATTAAAAATATTATAAATACTAAAAATGCTGAAAATACTGAACTGTACTGAACTGAAAATATTTTAATTGGACATGTGCCTAGATTAGTTTTACCATAATAAAAACTAGCTAATCTAGCCACCGAATGAAAAACTAAGGAATCTAAGACACTAATGCCTAGATCAATAGATAAATCTTTCAGGACCCTAATGCCTAGGTCTGAGCTGAACTGAAATGTACAGTATCTCTCAAAAGCAAAACTGTAGAGACAAACTAACTATGGCGCATTCCACTGAACTATTATACGATTTACTGATTTATCTAATTTATTAATGTTCATGACTTTATGCAAATTCAAAAACTAACATAGCATATTCATCAAATATTCTATGTCTCATCTAATATGTCAAAATAGTAAAGGCTCAAATTAAGAAAGTAATGCGTACAAAATAAGAAATGATAAGCAATATTATACAAAAATCTATAATATCATATATTTTCTAATTTAATTGTTCTAACTATTCTGAGAATATACAAGCTCAGGATCTCCAACATCATACTATCTAGTATAAACTCAGAACTATAATTCTATAAAGATTAAATAACTAGAACTAATCAAGTTCTAATTTAAATCAATCAATGATGCCTACATAAGTTAAATAATGAATTGATTGCCTTAATTAATGAATTTATTAGCCCAAACCAACCTTGATTAAGATAAATCAAGATTTAAGGATTAAGAGCTATACTCCAAAATATGGGAGTTTAAACCTCTTAATCTAAGTTACTAAAGACTAAGGGTCTAAGATTTTTCCCAACTCTCATGAACTAAGATTTAAGGTAATCTTATTAAGTATAATCAAATTTAATAAGATGGATCTCTAATCTTAAACTAAGGTTAAAAGATAATATAATCAAAACTAAAAGATAAAATCTAGAAATATAAAACCTAAGTTTTATTCCATTGAGTAACCCATTTACCCAATAAATGAAATCTAGCCTAAGTCTACTACTAAGCACTTAAGGAAGAAGGTCCTAAGAGCTTAAGGGGAGGAAGATAATTAAAGAACCTTCTAAGGAAATGACTTAGAACAAGATTTATTAATTAATCATTAATGTTAAATTGACTTAACTATAAATTAATTAATATTATGGTGAATCTAGGAAAGGCATAATGTGGGCTTAATTCAGCATTATGAAGCTTATGATTTTACTTGGGAGATTTTCAAAGAAAAACTAGGGTTTGACTTAAAATCAATCTAATTAGTCTAAATAATATAAACTTGATTCCTAATCACTTAATTTATTGATTTTAATGAATATATTAGGTTTCTAGGGCTTAAGAACACTTAAACCTAATTTTGGAAAAAATAACCAAAATGACACTACTTAAGGGTCAAAAATGTAACTTTTAGAATTAGGGCTCTAAATTAAATTTTACTAATGCCAAATATATTATTATTGTCTAATATAAGGATAGACACTAAGAACACCCAATTTGGCCAAGGATTAAGGCTTATGAGCTCAAATTATGGTTTAAGCTCATTAAGGGTTCATTAGAAAAATTACTTTAGGAAATCTAAAAATTTTGTGATACTTAAGTTCTACTCTATCTAAGGATTTCATAGAAACTAAGATTACTATATTCTGAGGTCAAATGACTAAGTTGTGGGCAAATCAAGATTTTACCCAAAAGGGTATTAAAAAGGTTAAGGGTTTGGGTCCAAAAACCTGACTTCTCTAATTGGTGTCCAAATTGAATAAAGTCAGTGGCTATGGTTTCTCTATAGCACACTGATCACAATGATAGTAAGTTTACTCAATTTGAACCTCAAATATCATAGGATAATTAGTGGGTGATTAGTAAAATTAATTATAGAAAATAAAATTTAACTTTACCACAGTGTTCTGCTCTATATTAGGAGTTATCAACAACTTGAATTTTGTAATTTGAATAATAAATGAGTCTAATATTCACTAATCCATTTTTAGAGTGATTAGGGCTAATTAAGTAACCTAATTACATAATCTAAAATTATATAATAGATTAGTTATTATTGTAGATTAATGATCCTTGCATTCTTCTAATCAAAAGGATATATTGGATCATATGATTTGGAGCTAAATTGGCTAAGATATAAGCAAATGAAAAATCCAAGGTTTATTGGAGAATTAAGGGAGGGCCTAAATGTCATTAAATAAATTAAGCATCTGATAGCAAAACTAATACTACTATAATGATCCTAGCAATTTTCTAATTAAATGGAGACATAACTTTAATATGTTTGGATTTATGGATTTAAAATTATGAGGGCTTAAAGTTTGGTTAATTAATCTATTTGATCAGCTAATCAGTAATTAAATATTCTTAATTAAATCATTTAGTTAACAACATTATTCGACAAGCGAGATCCACCTGTAGAACGGCGCTGCACGGGCACGACCCACGGCACACGGTAGAAGGGAAAAACATGCTGGCGGGTTCCACAATTGTGACTGCTGGCATCCCCATAGCATGATTGCAACGGCTAATGGCCCAGACATTGATGCACAGGTCAAGATTGACCCGACCCAGCCCTAGATGAGGTCTTCATCCATGACAGCACCTGAAGACAAAAGACTAGGGCTCAAAAAATGGTGGCCGTCCCAACGACGCTTGAGGTCAGACTACATGCCGTTGGAAAGGTCTCGAAGAGACCTTTTAAATGGCAGCCAAATTGATGCTAGAGGTGGTCAAAATCACTAGAAATTGGCAACCCTATATGTCTAAGCTCGGCAAGGACAACATTCCTATGTAGCACTGTAGATAACTCGATAAAATTTTTCAATTGAGCTTCATCAGATAAAAATCTAATGCATGAAATTGAAATTCAAAATAAGATTGTGATAATTGCATGAGGAAATGAGGGACTTCTTGAGTACCTTTGCTCTATGGCTGACGTGTTAGGGTTCAATCGGCTGATGAGGAGCTTTGGGGTGACCTCCAGTTCTCCGATAAATCCAATTCGAAGGGTTTGACGCTTTCCATCGAAATGTAGGCATAATTAGGGCTTTAGAAGCAATTGAAGGCAGCAAAAGAGCCACATGGCCGGGCAGTTACCGTGTGCGGGAGGGTTTTCCACACGTAGGCGTGAGCGCTGTCGTGCGAGGGAGACTGATCAAAGCATCTGATTGGGACGAGCCGATTGATTGGTTCGGATCAAGCCAACCAGGGCCAATCGGAAGCGGCCCGATAAGCATAAGTGGGGCCTACCCAAAATGTAAATGGCAGGTCCTACGTGCTGGTTTTAAAATAATTATTAATTTAGTTAATTTATTAAATATTTCATATTTAAAATTGGACTATTAAATGAGTCCCAAAAAATCCCAAAATTAAACCTCTAGCTAATTCAAGGGTGAGGAACGCAACGGCAAAGTTGAATTTTGATTTCAAAGAGTATTTGATTATCCTATTTTTTGGAGTATTTTAAATATATTAAACTATTTGAAAAAAATTGACAACTTTCAAACACTTCCAAAACATCACCCATAAATAATTTGGGGGTGATGAGCGTGATGGTGAAGTCAGATTTTTAATTTATGGTCAAATTAATTATAACTGATTTTCCAGATTATTGGATTTCTCAAAATTAGGGTTTGGTCTTATTAACTCCTGATTTAGACCAAAACTTCAAAGTTTGCTCCTAATAACTTATTAAGACTATTGGAGTGAAGACTAGGACCTAGTTTAAGTCCAATTTATTAAGGTAATAATCCTTAGTTATTACAATTGCTTACAGTAAAGCCAATTGCCTATGCTTAATTTAAACCTAAATTGATTTAAATTAACTTTAGAATATTTAAATGTGGATTTAAAAATCCACAATTTCTTTCTTAAGGCTTAGTGAGACTTACCAATTTATTTATCATCAGATTGGACTTAATTTAGACTTATAATAATTTCTTATGTTAAATCCACATACATGAATTAAGTAATTCTATAGGTGTTCTATGATTGAACTTTTTAATCCCTCTTTCAACTATACACTCACCATTCTTTTAGTCTAATTCTATTAAATAATGAAATTACTCAATAGATTGTATTCTAGTTTTTAGTATAGAATTTTTAGGTTAAGCTTTAACCCTAATAAGTTAATCTTGATTATTTTGTCTTTTGATCTTAACTAACTATCCTTTCTTGCAAGATTAGTATTTCTTATCTTATTGAGTTTGATTACACTCAATAAGATCTCCTTAATTTGTAACATTTGAGAGTTGCCTTGAAAAAACCTAGACCTTAGATGTTAGTACCTTGGATTAAGAGATCTAAACACCATATTTTGTAGTTTTAATCCTTGAATCTTGATTTATTTTATACAGATTGGTTTGGGATGGTAAATATATCAATTAGTACAATTTATTTATTTTTTTAACTTTTGTAGGCGATACTATCTGTATTGGGATTAGAATTTGATTAGTTTGTATGTTTGAGTTTATAGGACCATGATTGAGATTATACTTGATAGTAGGATATTGGAGATCTTGAGCTTGTGTATTATCAAGATAGTTAGAAAAAATTAATTTAAAAATAAAAGATATCATAGATCTTGCGTATTACTGCTTTAATTATTTTATTTGGATGCTTTGCTTTACCTTGTTGATGGAGCTTAGTTGCCTTGTGCATAGATAGATGAGAAAGAAAATATTTGATGAATATTCCATACTAATTTCATAAAGAATATCATTATTGCATCAGTAAAATTAAATTTCAATAAATCCAATAACAGTACAGTAGAGTGAGTTCTAGTTAGTCTACCTCCTCAGTTCTTGTTATTATAGAATAGACTCAGATCTAGCCATGAGTGGTCTGAATGAGATATATATGATTTTATACTCCATCCCAGATCTAGCCAAGAGTGGTCTAGAAGATACATATGGGACTTTCTATTGAGTGGCGATGTTTAGCCAGATATTATTATGCAGACTAGTCTAGGCATACACCCAATTAAATAATGATAATTACAATTCATATTACATACATATAGTTTAGTTTACAGTTTTTCAGTACTTTTTGTGTTTGCTTGTTTTTAGCAAATCTTATGGCATTATATAAATATATATGCATGTTAGGATACTAGATTGTAGCTATGTTATACGAATTTCAATATTTTCATCAGTATATTAAGCATGTACGATTTATTCAAAAATGTTTAGGGATTTTCCTTTTTAATGCATTAGTTTTATATACAAATGCTTAACCTTTTTGTAGCAGTTGAACTTTGAGGTATGTTACTTTACTTTCTTCACTTTGTTTATGTTATAATGCTTTATTTATAACTTTTCTTGCTCTATTGAATTCTTGTTGCTCCTATATTTCTTAGGATAATTTGTGATATCTAAAATTTTAGTAATAATTTATCAGCTTAAAATATACTTAAATAATTTGTCTATTACAAAATATTTTTCATTTCTTGGCTCGGGTCATGGCCTGTAAAAATCAACATGTCAGATCTAGAATATTTTGAGAAGTCTGCACTAGGTGAGAAGCAGCAGCAAGAGGATGATCCTACTTTGACTGTTTAGTTTTAGTTGTTCTTTGATTTGGATGAGAGTGTTCTTTAGTTTTTTATTCTCTTTATTTAATTGCACTTGGTCTTTAATAATTAAATTCAGCACTTTATGTTTCTAATTTCAACATTTTATTATTTGAGATGTATACTTTATAATGTTTCCTTTTATATTACTTGAAAGTGATGGATGGATGTATTTATTTTCTCTTAGCTTTCACACTAAGTGATGAATATTTACATATATCAACCTTGTACTCCAAATTATTATTATTATTACATGATAGATTTTAGCACAATTTTATGTCCAAGTACTTAGCTACTTAGACATTCCTGTATAATTAGTGTGTGCAATGTAAGTGTCTCTCAGAAGTATTTATTTTGTCAGCACTAATCTAGCATTATCATTTAGTGATGGCCCATTTCGTTAATAATTATACTTTGTTTGCACAAGCGGCGGGGTGGGGCACCACACTAGGCTTGAACAAAGTCGTAGATGTTTCAATGTGAATGCTGAGTATGAACATATGATTTCTCTATGAAGAATGCATTTGTTTTATTTTATAAATCTTGTACGTTGCATGTTAAAAACTATTATCTCTTAAAAGGGTATTTTTACTTTGCATTACTTCTTCAATTGAACCACAATCTCTGATCAAGACACATGTGCATGTGAAAACATGTCTTTCAACTAGTTATAAATCCTTGATCGGAGCAAAACTTCAAATCAAGGATTTATGTGCACTTGAATATTTCATGTATTCTGTGTTCTACTCCTCATGTAGTCTTTTGCTTATATATAAGGTTAGACCAAGTAAAGGGTTATCAAAGTAGAAAGGTCTATGATAGACAGCCAATATACATTTGTGCTCACATGCAAGTGTACGTGGTCCGAAGTAATAATGGAAGGTAATTTCTGAAATTTATCATCCATATGGAACAGAGTGTTTTGTTACTAAGGTATATTTACTTTTAATAGTATTTAGACCAATGATATTTTATGATTTTCATTGGCTCCTAATTAATAATGCAAAGATCTTAATTTAAAGATACAATTTGAGAAGAAGGGATAGCTTGGTTTTATCATGTAATTTGTTATAGGGTTGGTGTAAGTACTTATATTTTTCAACTTGTAATGAGACTTGTTCACATGCAAATAATAATTAAGTAATAATAGCATTGCTTAAATTGGTCCTCTAATTCCAACTACTTCACACCTAGTGCACAAGATGAACTCAAGAAGGTTCAATCTTAGCGCATAGACCCTTATGTGATCGATATGAGTTAAATCTGATTTCTTACATCTAAGTTATCAAATTCTTAATTTTAATTTCAGCGATCACACAAACCTGATTCCACTCAATTAGCTAAGGAAGTGAATTATTTGGCTAAGTGGATTATGTCACATTCATCCACAAGCACACAACTTCTTTTCTTCCTCCTTTAACTTATGATGAGCTACGGAGAGTAATTGGTGGCTCTTGGCTCACATGTATCAACCTCTCGACTGAGCTCAAAGAAAAGTGCTCTTAGGCTCAAGAGCTTGTCACGGGACTCCAAGCACTAATGCACATATTTCTAGCTTTACGCCAATTGGTGAGCTATGGAGCTCTAAGAGAGTTAAGTTACAAAGTTCAACTCACTATACTAATCTTAGGGTGTTTACACTGAGAATCCTCGCATGACGAATATATATTCGTGGCAAGGACCTTTATGTGCAATTCCCTAAACTTAATATGATTAATTAGCTTGATATTTTCTTCATTAATAACTATTTAATATAAATAAAACATTCATTCACATGGCATGCATTCAATTACGATTCATATCTAAACTAAAAAAATGATAAAGATTTTATTCATTGAGAATTTCAGTACAAACACCATTTCATCCCATAATAATTATATGATATAGCCCAACCCTCCCCAAGGAGGGTTTAGCCTTCCATCACAATTGAAACATAGAAAATAAAATACAAGGAAATGAACCTTCGCATGGTTCTACAGCAAGGAAATGAAGATGAGATAAAGGAAAAATACTAAGAACAACATTTTTGCTTTCTCCAGATTTTTGCCTTGCTCGCCAACTTGCCTTCCTTCCTGCTCTTTGAATGTTCTTTCTGCTTTCTTTGGATGGTCACCTTTTCCTTCCTTGGGTAGGGTTCTCTTTTCTATCCTAGTGTGGCTTCAGAATTTTTGAACTGGGATTGTTAAAGAGGGGAACAACCCTTCTATAGTATCTCTTCTCAGCTTTTATAGATGCTGAGCAAAGTGTCTTGCATTTTTTCAGTGAACCTTTCATCTCCTTAAGAATTTAATGAATTAAACTGAATATTCCCTTATTCTCTTGAAAAGGAGGAGAATTAATTAACTTGTGAGTTAATAACTGCTATGGGAAGGCAAAAATATTTAAGAATTTTGGCCTTCCCTATACAGCTTTTAATGCTCATTCCTGGCTGAATTATGTCGGGCGCTACGGCGCACTGCAGCGGGAATGCTTTAAAATCTTGCTAAGTAAATTCTCGCTGCAGCACTCGGTAGCGCCAAGCTCTCAGGTTTGTGTTAGCTACAGCATGTGATAGTGCCAAGCTCTTAGGTTTGTGCCACTGCAGTGCGCGATAGCACCAAGCTCTCGGGTTTGTGCTGCTGCGGCGCGCGATAGCGCCGAGCTCTTAGGTTTGTGCTAGCTACAGCATGTGATAGCACCAAGCTCTTAGGTTTGTGCCACCGTGGCGTGCAATAGCACGCTGTGGCATGCTGTAGTGGGATGCTATGAATTTTCTTTCATTAAGTCTTGGCCTTGTAGTTCCGCTGAGGCACGCATAGCGATGAACTCTTAGTTTGTGTCCGCTGCTGCGCGCGGTAGCGCCAGAGTCTCGTGTTGAGACCCCACACACGAGGACCCTTAAGAACTCTACTAAGTTTAAGTCCAATGAGTTCTGTTGTAGCATGCGGTAGCACCGAGCTCTCAGTTTGTGTCTGTTGCGATGCGCAATAGCGCCGAGCGTGTTGAGCCCACTGCAGTGCACCGTAGCGGAATGCCTTGATTAATTTTTGTTGTCTGAGTCCAGTGAGTCCCGCTATGGTATGCAGTAGCACCAATCTCTTGGGTTTTGTTCCCACTGTGGCGTGCAATAGTGCCAAGCTCTCAGGTTGTGCACGCTTAGGTGTGTTGTGGCGCACTTGGGCGCGCAACAACAGTTTTCTTCCTATTTTTCTATTTTTTGCCTAGATTTATCTTAGCTTCTCTTTTTTCCTTGAAATTGGTGAAAAATTACTCAAAGTAGACAATTCTAGCATAAAGATATTTGTATTTACTCTCTTATTTTACTATAAATCTTAGATTTATCAATCTGCATTATCCCCTTTTAACACGGAGATGTCTATGTGAATATGAGAATACAGATGGAAATTTTGTTCAATTTGCACTCAATAGGGAATGCTAGTAGCCCTTAATGAAACCATCATTTAGACATTAAGTTCTAAAGTCAAAGGGTTTTATATGATATCGTCTAAAGATGACCTTAGGTTTAGCGGTGTGTGACCCATGCGCATGAGAGATCACTAGTGGGTTTAACTATCTGTAGACCCTTGAAATATAAAATTAACATTCTCATGAGATGATCAATTCAAACTCAACATAAACTAGATTTATTAAAACAATTGATCAGTCTACCCTTAAGAAGAGTCAAATAGTGAAGACTTCTTCAAAGACTGTGGAGGATGCAACTTTCTATAGTAATATATGTAAATTACCATTTAAAACCCTTTTAAATGGTATTAAGCAAAACTTTTAAGTATCAAGATGACTTTTAGATGACAGTGAAGTTCCTAATAAAAACTACATAGTTAAGCATGATCAGGTGGAAGCACTTTAGGATGGGTGACCTACTATTAAGTTATTTTCTGAGAAGAAAACCATGGACATATAAAGCCAAATTAAACAATACTTTAATGTTTAAGCATTCGAGCTATTACAAATGGTATCACAGCAAGGCATTAGGTGTCAGATAGAAGCTAAAGCCATATAGGGAAAAGTACCACTCAATGTGAGAAACTTCTTGAACCAAAAGGGATAAGGTGCTAAATGGTTAAAGGGTACCTCTTGTGCATGTAAGGGCCACCTCTAATCCTATCTACATGATAGATAATTCTTGGATTTGTGTGTTGGTATTGAAGAAAACATTATTTACTTAAGTTGAGAAGATTGTATGACCCTCTTAAGTAGTATTAAGCAGAATTCTTAAATATTGAGATGACTTCTTAGATAATTGTGGAGTTCCTGATATGAACTCCAAAATTAAGTTTGCTCAGGTGGGAGTACTCTTATAATGTGACATAGTACTGTACTCTGTCATCTTCCCCAATTGCCCTAAATTGCACGACCATTGGCGACTGTGCAAATGGCTGTCCTTAGTCGTAGCTCTAGCCCATTTCAACCCCTTCATTTGATCCTGTTGAACCATTTGGTCATCTATTTGCATCTGGGATTGATTGTGAGAGCTTGGAGCTTGCTTAAAAGAATTGGTACTCTCAGCATTTTCGGTGAGCGAAAGAGCTAGGTACTCTCCTACACTATTCATATTCCATTCATGATGTTAAATGCTCATTTATTTATTTCATTAATTGTAGTATCATTTTATGCAACCCATCAGGCTCAAGTGAGACAATTTATTACTCATGTGCATCAAGCTCGTACAGTATTGTATAGTGCTCAGGCCGAGTAGCACCCAAGCTAACCACCGGGGCCCAAGTCTTGACATGCGGTTCAATTGGCCGGCCTTGACCTGGTGAATATGTTAGGGTGTCATTCAATCCATGGGGTGCCCTATGGAGGGAGAATTCTCTCTCAATAGTAAACCCTAATTGTCCAGATCATAGAATTCAAATCCTTCTATATGACTGCTAACAATTGGGGGATTTGGTGCCGACAAGTAAGCCACATCATGGGGGTCATTTTGGTAGCTTGTATTCTTGGTGAGGTGGCCTGTGTAGAAGAAATTTGGTGTTTTCCCAAAAACCCTAATTTTGCTCGCTTAGATGATAGGGAAGAACAGTGTCAGGTGGGTCAACCCGTGACCAATGAGACACTATGTTGCCTTCAGCCTGTCGGGCCCGTGGCCCGACCGATTCACCTGATCGACTTGCACCTTCAATTAAGTAAATATGAATATTCTAAGGGAATATTCACTTTCTAATTAAATCAAACCTTAGGCTAAATTTATTTCAAAGTAAATTATGTGAATAACTTAATAAATATTGATAATATATTAAAATAATCAAAAAAATTAGTATAGCAATAACATGACATTAAATTTTAGATTTGACAATTAATTTCACTATTAATTCTCTAATCACCATTAAGGTGATTTGTGTCTAATTAAGCCTAAAGTGTTCCAAATTGACCCTGATACATGTCATTGTAATCCTTCGACTATAAGGATTGTTAAGTCATTGATTTTACTTCAATTAGACACCTAAATAAAAATATCATTTTGAGGACTTAGAAAATTTCTAATTTAATCAGTTATTGGGGCTTTGCCTGAATAATTCCCTTGATTCCTAGATGAACTTAGAATGAATTATGTTATGAGTGGACTGATCACTATGATAGATTTGCAGTTAGGAAATACTTGGATCGACTAAGAGCTATCCAACCTTAGTCCAAATTAGTATGGATCTAACTCTTTATTAAAGAGAGAAGATGCTGGGAATTGTGAGTCAACTTGATTGGTAAGGATATGGCTTACTTATATGTTAGTTACTAGTGAGTAGGGTGTTGTAATCATTTGTGTACAACTTATAGGTCTCTTAAATAATATACATAGCTTGGAAACCTTGAGAATTTAGATAGATCTAAAATAGGACTAACTCATTCCTTAGGCTATCAATTCAGTGAAAACTAGCATTAAAAAGATATATGAAAAAATATTAGTGGGTGTGATAGAGCACTTAGATCATGTATAGATTAAGGCATTATTGAACATTTTTTATAGAGTCGAGAGTTAAGAAGGGGATAGAGCCTGATAGCTTGAGCTTAATAAGTCATCCCTCCTTAAATTCCCTTGTAAATATTTGTAGCAATTAGATAAACTTGAACCTTAGAAATCTTTTGAGGTGAAAAGAGAATTATAACCTTTAATAGCCTCTTAAGGAAGACCCTACATTCATGCATAAGAATAGAAGTTAATTAGAAGAGTTAGAAGATTGGTGTTTTTAAATTTATGATAGGAATTATAAAATGAATTCTTAATTATATATCATTATTTTTATTTTTCTCATTAAAATAATATTTTTCTTAAATTATATATATATATATATATATATATATTATCCTTCAAATTGACTCGAACATTTAGTTAATGGCTAAGCTAATTTGGGGGCTTGATTAGCTCCAATCATTATGGTAGAGAACTAAAGTAGACAATAATTTATAATTAACCTAAGAAATCCTTGAATGCTTCATCACATTGAGACTAAATACTTGAACATTCATTCAAACTTTATACATAAATAAGATATTAAACATTTTATATAGGAGTTTCATATGGTGGATTAGTCTATATAGACAGTGTTGAGCCAGAGCAAGCTATACAGAGATCAGAAGACCACACCTATCCTATAGGGGGGAGTGTATGTGTTATGGGAGACCCCAGTGCATATAGTTGGACAGACATGGCTAGCTTCTCGATTGTTTTGTAATGTGCATGCAGAACATGTTTTAAAATAAGATAAATAAATTAACATTGCATATGACACAATCTTATTGATTGTGTATTATTTTTACTTTAAGCATTTTTTAAACTGTACTTCACAATTTATTCGGTCTTTAAGACTGAAATTTACTTCACTTACTCTTACTTCGGTACTCCACTTTTGGATTTACTTACAATTTTCTTGTAGTGTATTCCTTATATAGCATTACTGTTACATTTCCTTACACTTATTTTATGTTTACTTAGCATATATCATATTGGACATATTCATGTATTCCCATCTCCATGTGGACAATAGTATACATATATACTTGTTCCTCTTCCTTCTTTTACTTATTACTTTTGAATCAATCCTTAACTTTCAGTCCTTTTATTTATACTGCAGTGTGTACCTCTTTAAATATTTTTAAATTTCTAAATATAATATCCTCTAAATAAAATATAATTAATAACCTTATAATGTACATAGACTTTATAAGCATAACTTTTTTTATTCTTTTATTGGTTGTACTCTACCATATTAAAAACTAAATACAGTGGACCAAGAGGTTGGTTTTGATCCTAACTGCGTACCAAAGGTTGGACCTGAGGAGCAGCCATGAAGACTCTTCTTTTATTACGTCTTCTAAATAATTTGTAAGACTTTTATAACTTTGGGTGTTTTAACTTTATTTTATGTAATAAATGTCTTCTTTTCTTTATCTGAAATGGTTTGGGTGGTAGATATATTTGTATTTATCACACTCTTATACATTCATTTTTTTGTCTCACAGATTCTTGTCCTATGTAGTACTTAATAGTGAGTTAGTTTCTATTAATTCAATATTAAAAACTACGATAACCCTTAGTGTTGGATTAAAATAACCCTAATATAGTACTAGGGTGTTATAGTTAGTATTAGAGCCAGGTTGAGAAAGGAGAATTAAATTAATAAGAAAAAAATTTATCTATCCAAACCAGCAACACAGAAAATGAAATAAAATTATCAGTAAAATATACCTTAAGGTTGTAAGCACTCACTAAGAATAATAACTTAGTTAAAACATAAAAACAATAATTTTTATTTAACAAATGGCAAACTACAAATCAAATTTAGATTACTACATTAGGATGTTCTTCCAACATAAGAATAACGATTACAAAAGAAGCCTCAAATACGGGTGACTTTACTTCGGAGTATTGCTAACTGGTGGAAATGTGCTTAACAAGATTTTAAAGTTGCCAATGTTCAGAGGTGGTAGTCTCCCTAAGCTAGTAAAGGAGTGGCTTTATAGGGTGACTGATGCCTTATGTGTCATAGACTATTCATACCACATTTGCTTCCTGATTATGAACCAACTCATTGATGCATGTGCTAAAGACTGGGGAGCCATGCATATGGAGAGATGGTTCGAGAGTTTCAAAGGTTTTGTCATCCACCCATTTTCTAAGTCTTTGAGCTTCTCTTATTTGCTAAGTTTTGTAGATAAATGTATTTTCATATAATTTATATTGTAGTATTTTTTTTATTGGCAACTTTTAAGCATCCTAAAGTGTGTACTTGATCTAAAAATTAATAAAATAGTTTTTTTTTTCTTTGCTTTTGAGTTATTTCATTACTTTTCTATTCTGAATGGATCCTGAACTAAGCACTCTTTTTACCCCTGTCAAGAAGTTAGCGACCTCCAGTTCTACTTCTACCTCTAAAGAAATTAGAACTTTTGTAGAAATGATGAAAATCCTGGTTGAGATGCAAACCCAGGCAACTCATAGATCTCTTAACCCTCCTACTCCACAGATTATTCAAGTAAGCTATCATCCCACAACAGGTCCTGTCATAGATGGGTTTCTCTAAGCTTTTCTTCGACTTAATCCTCCTAACCTCAATGGATTCGCTTCCTTCATCAAAGAAGCTAGTTGATTGAAAGTTATTGTGAAGGACCTTACAAGCATTAAATGTACTGACATACTTTTGTAAATGCGTATGCACTCACACGCAAGTGCACGTGATCTGAAGTAATAAGGGATTAGAAGTCCCAAGATTTATCGTCCACTGAGAACGGAGTGTTTCCTTACTAAAGTATATTTATTTTTAACTAATGATTTATATTATAATGTTGGTTCCAATTTATTAATCAGAGTTTTGTTGATTAGAAACTACTAGTTAAGAAAGTAGGGGCAGTTGGGTTTAACATGCAATTCATTTAAGGATTTTATGTAAGTACTCTTCTTTGTAAATTTTAAATGTCAAATCACTTAGGTGTTTTAATTGTAGTCAAGCAACATAATCTTCTCTAGGGTGTCCCCTAAATCAGATTAAGTTATGCTTAATGTTCAAAAATGAACACACGGAGGTTCAATCTTGGCACATAGACCCTCACGTGATCAATATGAGTTAAATATGATACTTACCTCTAAGTTCTCAAATCTATTATTTTAGTTGCACAATTATATAAGCTTGATTCCACCAATTAGCATCACATGCATCGGTTCTGAGTTTAGGTAAGGAAGAGAGTCATTTGGCTAACTGGGTTATGTCACGTCACCCACAAGCACTCAGTGCTCATCATCCTTACATAAACTTAGAATGAGCTACGGAGCGTACTTGGTGGCTCTTGCTCACACGCATCAACTTCTCAGCTTAGCTCAATGAACAGTGCAATAATGCTCAAGAGCTTGTCACTGGGCTCTTGGCAACTATGCACATCTTCCTAGCTTAAGCTAATGGTGATCAGTGGAGACCTTTGTCTTGATCCGCTGCAGTGCGCAGTAGCTCTTTGTCTTGAGAGTGCTGTAGCATATAGTAGCACAGAGCTCTCTGTCTTTAAAGCACTGTAGCACGCGGTAGCACAGAGCTCTCTATCTTAAAAGTGCTGCAGTGTGTGGTCATGCGGAGCTCTCTATCTTAAAAGCATTGCAATGCGCGGTAGCGTGGAGCTCTCTATCATGCGAGCACTGCAGTGCGCGATAGTGTGGAGCTCTCTGTCTTGAGAGTTCTACAGCGCACGGGAATGCAGAGCTCTCTATCTTGATCCACTACAGTGCACGGTAGCGCGGAATCCTTTGTCTTGATCCATTGCAGTGCGCCGTAGCAATTTTCTTCCAGAATTCCCAAATTAGGCCCAAGTTTCAATTTAGCTTCTTTTTTGTCCTGAACATAGCAAAAGCATATCAATGTATACATTTCTTATAGAAAAGTGTATATTTTTTATTAACCTAGTTTACTATAAATCCTAGAGTTATCACGCCCTCACATATAATTTCTTGCTCTTCCTCGACTAAGCATAAAATGAATTTTCCTGATTTTCTTAACTCGCACAATTCAAAAGGAGGAGTGTGAAATGTTTCATCATTTATTATTTGATTTAAGAAGCTGCTTAGAAAAACATATATTCTAAAAGTCCCATACCAGTTGTTTCCTCTCTTTTCACTACTCAATTTTCCTTCTTTATTAATAGATGATGCTTAACTCATATATTCCAGAGGTGGTTCCAGATTTCCTTAATTTGGAAAAGTTAAGAATCGATGCTTTAGAATTTGCTTGTGCCATATGTGCTTCTTCTTATAAACAACAATGAATGTCTGATTCAAGAGAAATATTTTTCTTCATCCTATTTTTCTCAGTTTTCTCAATTCATTTGGGAGAGATTTTTCTTCATCCCTGGATTTGCTTCTTACGTTCAATTCGAGGGAGAGATATTTTTCTTCATCCCCATCTATTTTATCATTGCATTTATTAAGTCCTATAGAAACCTAACACATTCTTTATTTCATTATTTCTTGTTCCCCTAATCAAGTTCCTTGATTCCTCACCCCTACACTTAGATTTGAACATCCTAATAAATAAGAGTGATTTGGGAGTAAACCTACTCACCACGAAAAGTTTCAGAACCATTTCATGTCAAATGTTCACTTTTTCTTAAATACTTCAAAATGCTGAAAATTTTCACATGTTCCATAACAATTAAAATGTCCACATTAAAAATTTAGAAAAAAATTAGGAAATGAAATTTCAGTCAGCGCAAGTTTCAATATAGTGGGAGAATGCAAATTCACTAAAATTTATCAAAATAAAATGAAAGTACAAAATAAAACAAAATACAGACAAAAGAAAATAAAAATGAAACATGTTCAGTGTCTTCCTCCTTTTCTGCTTCTTCTTCATCTTATTCATCCTCATCTTCTCTGGGCCATTCAGTTTTTGTAGGGGGTTCATAAGCTGGGGGTTGTGAAAGGACATCATCTCTCAGTCTACCATGCAAGCTCCAGTTCAAAAATATCCTTCTAATAGCTGAGTGGAAATCATGCTGAAATTTGAGCTGCTTAGACAAGGTGGTTTTGTTATGCTGCCTATCTTCTTCAAGGCACTTCCTCAATTATAATTGATAAGCCCTCATCTTAGTCATTCCTTTTTGTATATCTTTGAGTGTTGACATTATGCCCGAAGAAGTAGAAGCCTCTCCAACCTCCCCTTTTCTTTTCTTGCTCTTTTTACCCTCTTAAAAATGGGAATTTAAGTTGTGTCAGGCAAGAGGAACATGGGGAGGAATTGCTGTGTCACTAGATGATATTTTGATCCCCCGATCAAGGAAAATCCAAAAAATCAATGATCCAAAAGCTAAAGCGGTGCATGACCCAGTCAAGGCATTCCTCAGTTGTTTAAGAATAATCCAAGAGATATGGATATCTCTAGGTTGTTTGATTGTGCTGATTAATATTGCTCTTGACCAAGTTTACTCACTTAAATGCCCAAATGGCATTATTTTACTTGAGATAAGGACATGCCACGCATTATATAAGTCCCTAAGGAGGGTTCCTGGAATGTTGGCAAGGTTCCCTCTCCAGCTCAAATTATTAGAGGTGAGGGCACCAGCTATAGCTAAAGGATCAAATTTAGAGTTCAGTAGGGCTTGGTCGGTACATTCCTCTATCATCTTAAGTTCATAAAATTGCTCGATTTGCTTGAGTTTGAAACTTACATCCTTCCCTTGCATTTACTGCATTGGAGCAAATTTTCTGCATGAGGGATGGGTAAGAATCAGTCTACAAGCCGACCAAGTTTTTCTACCCTCGAAGCGACAAATCGCTATGGTAAACAGGATAGGGGAGTTTAACCCCCTTTCTGGGATAAGTTTTCTATGTGACGTGATCTAGATGAAGCATTGTTCTGCCTCAACTAAGGAGAACCTTTGTTCTTGAAAGAGCCTTTAGATGTTGAGGCTGCAACTCCCTTGCTTGCCACACTTTTTTTTTGGAAGGCTATGGAATAAATTAGAAGGGCTTAGATTCAAGAGAAGTTAAGAGCTAGGAAAACTTTTAAGCCATAGAGTGAAACACACTTCCCCTCCCCTATTTATATATCCCATGATTCTAGCTTAATAGCATTCAAACACACTAATTGCTAGTCAAACTGGCTCTTAAGGCATGCAATAAGTGTGGATTAAAATTAGGTCTTAGAAAGAGGGAAAAAGGGGTCTTTTCAGCTTTTTGTAATAGGTTACATCATTCAAGGAGAGTTGTAGCATCTTTGACTGATTGGGAATTCCCAAGATGTCAATAAAGGCTCCAGATGTGCGTCATATGTGGCAGCGCGCTGTGGCACACTATGATGCATGATAGTGCCCAGGTTTCTATTTAATTCTGCCACGGTGTGCTACAGTACTGAATTCCACTACGGCACATTATAGCGTCAAATTATGATGTGGCACGTTGCGATGTTGAATTCCGCTGCGGTGCGCTGTAGCATCTTTTTTTTTTTTACACGCAATCTGAAATTAAAAACTCAAGATAAATGAGGGTTGTCTCCCATTAGTGCTTGGTTTAATGTCATTGATATATCCGGAATTTATAGCAAAAATATAATGCTTAAACATTCATATCATCATATATATCCCTATAATTTGAGTAGAAAATGATATTTTTCAGGAAAAAAGAAGAAGCTAGACTGCATTACTGAAATACCAATTTTTGGAACAAAACTGCCATAGTGCGTCATGGCAGCTGCTTTAAAAATTCTTCACCTGGAAACAGAACTGCAGACTTGGAGAAAGACCACTATAGTGCGTCACAGCGCAACACAACGTTATATCGCTAAAGATAAATTAAAATCATACAGATAAGTAATTGAACAGTAGTACGAAAGTTTGTATACTCCAACGCGCCATAGCGTGCCGCAGTGTGCTAGAGCGTCATTTCTCGTGGAAATGTTAAAACCTTATAAATGAGAAATTGAACAGTATTACGAAACTTTCTCCATGCAACGCATCGCAGTGAGTAAAATTTCATTTTATAAAACTATAGATGAAGTAATTGAACAGTGATTCGAAATTTTATCCGCTGTAGCATGCTGCAGCAGGTAAATTTTCATTTTATAAAACTATAAATGAACTAATTGAACAGTGAATCCAAAAGTTTATTCGGTGTAGCACGCCGCAGTGACCGAATGAAAAATATAATAACTTACATGTAGGAACAGCGTTTGGAGCACTGCTGCTCCGGCACGCCACAGTGGAACAGGATTTGGAACGCTGATGCCGCAGCGCACCGCAGTGGAACAGTGTTTGGAACGCTGCTGCCATAGCACGCCACAGCGCAACACAACGTTATTTTGCTAAAGATAAATTAAAATCATACAAATGAGTAATTGAATAGTAGTACGAAACTTTGTACGCTCCAGTGCGCCATAGCATACCGCAGTGCACTAGAGCATCATTTCTCATGGAAATATTAAAACCTTATAAACGAGAAATTGAACAGTATTACGAAACTTTCTCCGTTGCAGCGCGCCGCAACGAGTAAATTTTCATTTTATAAACTATAGATGAACTAATTGAACAGTGATTCAAAAGTTTATCCGCTGTAGCGCACCGCAGTAGGTAAATTTTCATTTTATAAAACTATAAATGAACAAATTGAATAGTGAATCTGAAAGTTTATTCGCTGTAGCACGTCGCAGCGTACCACATCGGACGCTGCAGTGACCGAATGAAAAAATACTAACTTACATGTAGGAATAGTGTTGGAGCACTGCTGCTCCGGCACGCCACAGTGGAATAGAATTTGGAATGCTGATGTCGCAGCGTGCCGCAGTAGACGGTCCAGAA
The DNA here is from genome assembly GCA_016760335.1 of Gastrodia elata. NCBI lineage: Eukaryota > Viridiplantae > Streptophyta > Magnoliopsida > Asparagales > Orchidaceae > Gastrodia > Gastrodia elata. The sequence continues at coordinate 31,537,746 of CM028675.1, read as the reverse complement.
ATTCCAGAACAGCAATTAAGGCAGCAGGGGGAAGGCCACAAAAATGTGACCTTTGGCCTTCCCCAGCCTCTTGAAAATAGATGACTTAATCTTTGCTAAGTCCCAATAGGTTTAAATAAATAAGAACATTAAAAGGGATTTGATAAAAGTCAAGGAAGAGGAAGAGTCACACATTTAAATTTTTGAGGTTGAGTGCACCACTATTTAAGGGCCAACCTCGGACATTGAAAGGGTTCCAACTTTTGTTATTCAAAGACCAAAATGAAAGGCTGCAGGAGGAGAAAGAGGGAGAACTCTCCAAGGGGAAAAGAGGACCAAGAACAAAAACAAAGGGAAGACGGCAAAGAACGAAGGGTGGAGCTTCAAGAGGACAACACAGGAAGAGTCAAGAGAACCTCAGAAAACCTCCTAGTGATTCCTCGTATTTCTCCTAAGCTCCCTTGATTTATTTCTTGCCGTGAACTAATGGTGATGTTCACTTTTCTTTGCATGTGCTCTTTCTTACTTAGTAATGGAAGGCTAAGAACCTTGGAGAGGGTTTAGATGTAGCTGTAAGAATATATAAGGGATAAATGGTGTGTGATGATATTGTCTGAATGTAATAAAAAATCATTTTTATCATTTTTATTTAATATTTGAATGAATGCTTGGATGAACAAAATTCTAAATTATACTGTTTAAAAGAACATGTGTTCCAATGCTCATCTATTGGGTAAGATCAAGGAAGGTAGTGCAAGTAGAGCGGAGAATTATGTCATAAAATTTTCAAAGCTCACTTGCACCCTTCCTTCATAGCTCTCCCAAGAGATTGAGGCTTGAGAACCAAGTTCTCCATTAACCTTGCTCTGCTGCTCAACAAATTAGAAGGGATGAGAGGATATTGGGAACTTCAATGGATGATGTGACATAATCCATTGACCCAATGCATCCTCCCATATAGCTATTGCGTGTGAAGCGCATGAAGCATGGTAAATGGAAATCTTGCTTAAGAGATCATCTAAAATATGGAATATCTTTTGGTAACCTAGATGTAGGAAGTCAAAATTCTAATTAATGAAACTTGATCTCATGGGAGTTATGTGCTAAGGAAGAACCCAAAAGAGTTCTCCTTAAGCATTAAAAGTGAACCTAATAAAATTGGAGGATACTCCAATTCCAATGGTGTTCACTTGATTTAATAAAGCAAATAAATCAAATGTATACACTCAACAATAAAGTCATCTCACCAACCCTTGCAGCTATTACAATGAAATCTCGACTCTCTCCTTTTAATCAAACTAGTATCTTTACTTAAGGTCTTTTGTATCGCTAATTAGGAACCAACAAAATCAACGAAATTTGTCATCTAAACATTATTGAAAGAAAATACAACTTGGTATCAGAACACCCATTACCTGAGGATCGATAAATCCTAGAAATTAAACTTTCCACTTATTACTTTAGACCATGTACACTTGCGTGCAATGCAGACGTGTATTTCCGTCTGTCAAGTTTTTGGCGCCGTTGCCGGGGCACAGTTTTATTTTGTATCAAGTATAATTTTCTAGTAACTAGTGATATAGAACTAATTAATTTATACATATTTTCTTACATAGCTATAATTCATTTCTTTATTTAGTTGCTTTTGAGAAAAATTAGAAAAACTTCTAAAAAGATATAGTGCTGAAAGGATTGCTCATTGCTTATTATCATTGCTAAAAAAATTTTATCTGCTAGCCATTTGTGGGTGAAATTTATATTATTATAACTTGCTCTAGCTAGTTGATCTTTAACTGCATGAGTAGGAGAAATCTTACTGAATTTTTCTTATAATCCTGAAATTGATAGGATTATTCTTAAGGCTAGGAGAGACAAGTATTGCTTAATCAACAAAACACACAAATGGAAGATTTTGAAGTAAACCTAGTAGAACCAATAGTAAATGCTATTAGGAGACTTCTTAGAGAATATGCACTTCCCACAGTAGGAGTCCCCAATTCCATTATTAAACCTCCTATTCAGGCTAATAATTTTGAAATTAAACCATCCACATTAAATATGATTCAAAACAATCAATTTAGTGGGCTAGCATCGGATGACCCAAATGCACTTATTTCAAAATTTTTGGAAATATGCGATACCGTTCGATTTAACAGGGTATCTGATGATGCTTTGAGATTGAGATTATTTCCATTCTTACTGAGAGATTGAGCTAAGGTTTGGCTCAGTTCTCTACCTAGTGAGTCTATCAGGACTTGGGATGACTTGGCAAGGAAATTCCTAGCCAAGTATTTCCCACCTACCAAGACAGCCATGTTGAGGAATGAAATATCAAATTTCTCTCAGCTGCATGGTGAGAATTTATATGACTGCTGGGAATGCTTTAAGGAGTTCTTAAGGCATTGCCCGCATCATGGGTTTCCTTTGTGGATGTAGTTGCTGATTTTTATAACAGATTAAATGCACCCATAAGGACCCTCATTGATGTAGCAGCAAGAGGATCATTAAGCAGTAAAACCCTTGAGGAGGCCTTTGATCTCCTCGAGGAAATGGCTAACAATGCATACCAATGGCTGATTGAGCGGCTAAATTCAAATAAAGTAGAGGTGAATAACGTGAACAAGTCAAATCAGATTGTTAAGTTATGAAATAAAATTGACATGTTAACTTAAAGACTAGAGGGAATGCAATAGGTTTCTAATCATAAGGGAGAAACTGAGGGAGTGAATGCATCTTTAAGGCACAGAGTGAAACACACTTCCCCTCCCCTATTTATATATCCCATGATTCTAGCCTAATAGCATTCAAACACACTAATTGCTGGTCAAAGTGGTCCTTAAGGCATGCAATATGTGTGGATTAAAATCAGGTCTTGGAAAGAGAGAAAAAGGGGTCTTTTCAGCTTTTTGTAACAGGTTGCAGCATTCAAGGAGCGTTGTAGCATCTTTGATTGATTAGGAAGACCCAAGTAGTCACTAAAGGCTCCAGATGTGTGTCACATGTGACAACGCGCTGTGGCGCACTATGGCGCATGATAGCGCCCAGGTTTCTATTCGCTATGATGCGCTACAGTACCGAATTCCTCTGCAGCACGCTACAGCGTCAAATTACAATGTGGCACGTTGTGATGTCGAATTCTGCTGCGGTGCGCTGTAGCATATGTTTTTTTTCTCTTACAAGCAATCTGAAATTAAAAACTCAAGATAAATGTGGGTTGCCTCCCAATAAAGCCCGACTAGTTTAAGCACTCAAATAACTATTTATTTGGGGGTCTTTTTTTCCAAACTCTAGAAGTATATGGGTGAGCACTAACATAAGTTGTGCTCAAACCCATCATTTAGAAGTGCTCCTTTTCCTTTTCCTTTTCCTCAGAGTTGGGTCAACGACCCCATTCTTTTTTCTCTTATCCCTTTTAGTTTTCTTTTTACTTTTTATTTGTTCTTTAGCATTTCCTCCAAATGAGATGCTTTTGCTACTCACAAAATTTTGATCAACTAACTTAAGTTTCTCTAGTTCAATATCCCCTTATGGTGATTCAATCCTGAGTTTTCTTCTCCAATACAATTTCATATTTATTTGTTTATAAAATGTGGGCTTAAGGTCTATATCTTCAATTTTTTCATTTATTTTATTTGTCATTATCCCCCGTGCTATGTCTATGATTGCCTTGATGGTCGCAAGAAAAGATCTTCCAAAGATGATAGTGGAATTTTCATTTCTTTTATCCCATTCACATATTATAAAATCAGTAAGAATTATAAAGCTTCCCAAACCCATGGCAATATTCTTGACCACACCTTAAGGGGTTAATGAATATAAGTTGGCAAACTCTAAAATGGTAGGGGTGCTCTCCATTCCCCTAAATCCCATTCTCTTATATGTAATAAGGCATCACATTGACTGCGGCTCCTAGATCACACAGCGATCTGTAAGAACCTCACCCTCTATGAAGTAGGGAATATTCATCCGACCATGGTCCTCACATTTTTTTGCAATTAAGCTCTTTTCTAAATTTTATCATTAATTGTCTTAGCTCCCAAATTTTTAGTTTCCCTTCCATAACTATTTTCCGGGCATTCCTTTTCTATCTTATCAAAATTAATGACACTAACTATCTCCCTATGATTCACTTCAGTCAAACTAGGTAAAGTCCCCTGCTGGCAAATGGCCAGCTATTGGGAAATTTGTCCTAGTTGGACCTTAATATTCCTATGGGATGCCTCAATCTCTTGGATTGAGGCATCATGACAGTTTTTATTCATTTCGGTCCTTCTCATTAACTGAGTGGTTTCTGCCTTGAAAGTGTTGAATGCTCCTTCAAGGCCTACATTTTGGGGTTGCTAGTTGTTGCTATAATTTTGCTCTTGTCTATTTTGTGTGTTATTTTCATTAAAATTTTCATTTGTATTATTCCTGCTCCAAGAGAAATTTGGATAATTTCTCCATCCAGGACTATAAGTATTGGAATATGGATTATTTAGCCCATGGTTTTGGTTTGCATTATTGTTCCTTAAGTAATTTACTTGCTCAATGTTTGAAGGTGCGAAGGGTTATTTAAGTTGCAGTTGTCACTACTATGCTTACCCCCATACAAATCACAATAAATTACTTGCACATTATTCAAGTTCATGTTACCAATTCTTTGATTCAAAAGATTTATCTCACTCTAGAGGGCTAAGATTAGGTTTGCCTCATCAACATTACTAACTTCTTTCTTGTTATGATTAATCCTTTAAGTAGGCCACTGATAAGCTTTATTTATCATTTCCTCTAATAGGTCATAGGCCTCCTCCATAGTTTTGCTACTTAGGGACCCTCCAGCAATTGCATCAATCAGGGTTCGAGTGAATTCATTCTGTCCATTATAGAATATCTGAACTTGTATCCACTGTGGGAACCCATGATGAGGACAGTGCCTCAGGAACTCCTTAAAACATTCCCAGCTATTATTGAGTGTCTCCACCTCATATCGACAGATGTAGGTTATTTCAATCCTTAACCTAGCAATCTTCGCAAGTGGGAAATGAATTTCCTAGCCAAATCATCCTAGGTGCGAATTGAGTTGCTAGGCAAAGAGCTGAGCCAGCTTTATGCTCAGTCCCTTAAAGATAATGGGAATAGCCTAAGTCTAATGGTATCATCAGTGACACCATTATACTTGAATATATCATATATCTCCAAGAAGTTGGAGATGTGTGAGTTTGGATCCTCAGTGGCTAACCCCCCAAACTGACTATTTTAAACCATACTCCCATAAGTTGGCTAATGGCTTTATCTCAAAGTTATTAGCGACTATGTTAATGGATTTATCTCAAAGTTATTAGCGACTATGTTTGGTCTAACAATTGCATGAGGGATTCCCCTCACAGTAGGTAAAGTGTTATCTCTCAATGCTCTCCCTCTTTGATTTCCTACTCCCCCCATCAGATTATCATCTACATTATCCATATCTAATTGAGCTTGATTTAAAATTAATTGTTCTCTCCTAGCTCGTAAATAAGTTCTTTCAATTTCTAAATCAAAAAGTATGTCAGAACAGTCTCTTCTATTCATGCAACCCTAGTTTCAAATCAAGGGGGTTCACAACAATACAATTGAGAAAAGCAAAACTAGTTTAACAAGAAATAAGCTAAAAGCAATAACAAGTGTACAAAAATAGAAAAAAATATGTGCAGTAAGTAAAGTTTCAAATCACTAATTACTAGCAAATTGTCTTTAATATGAAACAAATCATTGTTCCCTGGCAACGGCGCCAAAAACTTGACAGAGTTATATATACGCATTTGCGCTCACACACAAATGCATGTGGTCTGAAGTAATAATAGATTGGAAGTCCTTAGATTTATTGTCCACTGAGAACGAAGTGTTTCATTACTGATAAATCCAATATTTATAGTAAAACATAGAAGTAAACATATAAAACACCATATGAACATGCATACTTTGATGAGAATTCCTACATTTTCAGGGAAAATTGGAGAGAAGACAAGCTGAAGCTGAAAAAGGAAATTCTGGATAAAAATCACTGCAGCGCGCTCCAGCAGGGCATGGTGGATGAGTAGAAAGGAGAGACCTGGACTTGACCTACACAGCCAGGAAGAAAATCATTGTCGCGCACTACTGTGCTCCACAGCGTGTCACGGCGGCATTTCAAGAATATTAATTGAAACATTATAAGAACTAATTGAACAGTAAAAATCTGCAATTTCAAACTTTTCACCGTTATAGCGCACTCCCAGTGCTCCACAGCGTGCCAACCCCCTTGAAGAATAAAATTGACCTGGAAGCAATTTCGCTGTAGCCTGCCTCCGTACACTACAGTGGGCTTCAGCATCATTTAAAGTGAACCATTTGAAATCAAGAGAAAATTTAATTTAACAGTGAATTCAAAACTCAAACCGCTTCAGCGCGCTGTGGCGAGAATTTGAACTAACTTGACTCGCTACAGTGCGTTGCAGCAAGATAGTGTTTTGAACGAGCCTGCCACAGCGCACTATGACAGATCCCCAGTAAAATAGTATGTCTGGAGCCATGCACAGTAGGAATGAAATGCAATCGTTGCAGCGCACCACAGCGCGCTGCAACTGCCGATGCAGAAATGCCCATAATTCACATTAATAACAGCATTGGGAAGGCTGCAAATTCTAATTTTTGGCCTTCCTCAGCCATTTGAAAAGTGCAAACGTAATAAAACCTACTATATCCAAGAAGAATAAAGGAAGAATATTAAATGGCTGCCATAAAGTCAAGGAAGAGGAAAGATTAAACATAATTTATGCATAAAACTATGGGGATCCTTATATAAACAGCATTCTAAAATTAAAGAAGGGTTCCTAATTCTTACATTCATTGATCCAAATTATAATCTACTGTGGGAAAGAGAAGGAGAACTCTCTAGGGAAGAAATTTTAGAATGACTTGCAAGTTCAAGAAGGAAGAGAAGTAGAGGAACTTGGAGAATGGAAGAGAAGGAAGGAGAAAGAACCAAGAGAACCCTAAAAATTTAGAGTTGTTTCTAGTACCATTTCTCATCCCTATCTTATTTTCTTTATTTGTAAACCGATGTCAAGGTTTGTGTTTTTTTTATATTTATTGCTATCTTGAAATTATAATGGAAGGCTAAACCTCCTTAGAGAGGGTTGGGTTGTAATTATGTGCTGAGTAAGGTGTATGGTATTGTATGTTGAATTTGCAATAAATAAAATTTGAGCTAAATTTTTATTTACTTTTAATTGAATGCATGGAATGATTATCAAATGTAAATTCTTAATAAACTAAATCTAAAATGAAAATCTTTGTATAAGACATTAAAGGACTTGTGCTCCAATGCTCACTGATTGGATAAGATCAAGGAGGGAGTGCAATAGAGTTAAGAGCTACATGATAAGTTCTCAAGCCCATTAGCACCACTCCTTCAGCTCATCTAAGAAGTTGAAGCTTGTGAGCCAAGCCCCCTCCAATCATGCTCTGCGGCTCAACAAAATAGAATGAGGGAGAGATCATTAAACACCCATGGATGATGCGACATAGTCCATTGGGTCCGATGAATCCTCTCCCTTAACTAAACCGCGTGTGTAGCACATAACGTTGATTGGTGGGAATCAAAGAATGAACTAAAAGAATGTTTTGGTAACCTAGATGTAGGAAATCAAAATTAACTAATTATGATCTCATATGAATATTTGTGCTGAAGTAGAACCCCTAAGGTGTTCTCCTTATGCACTAGATTTGAACTTGTTGGAATTAGAGGACCAATCTAAGGAAGGCAATGTTCACTTGATTGATTAGGCATAGTAAAACTACTTTATGAATTGCAATGACATGATTACAACACCGAGTCCTTACGAGTCACATAATGAACCTCCAACTCTCTCTTATTAAATCAAATAGTATCTTCAATTTAATCTTTATTTTGTTAAAATATGAACCACACCAAAACCAAAATACAAATTATCTAAATATTATTGAACGTAGATAAAACTTAGTAACAAAACCACTGTTCCTTGTGGAAAATATAAATTCGGAACTTATCATTCCAAATTCTTACTTTGAATTACGTACACTTGCGAGCAAGCGCAGACACAAAATTTAGGTCTGTCAAGTATTTGGCACCATTGCCAAGGAATGGTTTCTTAGTTTTATATTAAATACAATCTGCTATTAAATAGTGATTTAGATCTTACTTAACTTTGCATATATTTTTGTAGTTGCTATAACTATATGTGTGCTAACTTTAGTGTTAATTTATATTTTGCTTTAGTTATTTGTTATTGAAAAAAATCAAAAATTCCTAAAAGCTGAACTGAACTGTTGGAAATCCAAGTTGTTGAATTTATTTTGCTAAAAACTATTTGCTGGATTTGTATTGCTTATTTACTCTCTTAGGGTGATTTGAATTTCTAAATTGTTAAACTTAATTGCTGTGATTGTTTTATCCAGCCGAATTTGTGAACTGCATGAATAAGAGAGAAAAGATAGATATCTTATTTGATCCTGAAATTGAGCGAACTTACTTGAGAGCTAGAAGGGAACAATGCTTGCTGAATAGAAAATAGGTTGCTATGAATAATTTAGAAGCTAATACATTAGGAGAGCAAAGGGGTAGGGCCTTAAGAGACTACGCAGTGCACAGTTAGAGGGATACCCCATGCCATAGTTAGACCTAATATTGAAGCCAATAATTTTGAGATCAGGCCCTTCACTCTTAGTATAGTCCAAAATAATCAATTTGGGGGTATAGCCAATGAAGATCCTAATGCCCATATCGCCAACTTCGTGGAGATATGTGATACATTTAGATTTAACGGCATTTTTGAAGACGCCGTTAAACTTAGGATATTCCCATTTTCCTTGAGTGATAGAGCCAAAAGCTGGCTTGGTTCATTGTCGAACGATTCCATTCACACATGGGATGACTTGGCTAGGAAATTCCTAGCCAAATACTTCCCACCCACCAAAATGGCCCAGCTACAAATTGAGATAACAAATTTTAACCAAATAGAGGGAGAGACCTTATATGATAGCTGGGAAAGATATAAGGAGTGCCTAAGGCGATGCCCACATCATGGGTTTCCTCAATGAATGCAAGTTCAAACCTCTTACAATGGTTTGAATGCACCAATGAGGACACTCGTTGATGTAGCTACCGAAGGGTCACTCAATATAAAAACCTAGGAAGAAGCTCAAGATCTCTTAGAAGAGATGGCCAGCAATACTTACCAATGGCCCACTGAGAGACTTAACCCTAACAAGAGGGAAGCAAACCAAATTACTAAAACTAATCAAATCTTAGCTCTTCAAAATAAGATTAATGCCCTGAATAACAAGATAGAGAACATGAATGTGAAAGTGTTCAAGAAATTTACTATGAATTATGTGGGGGTAAACACTCAAGTGAAAATTGTGACTTAAACAACCCCTTTGCTCCTTTAAATACTGTGCAAGTGAATTTCTTAAGGAACAACAATGCAAACCAAAATAATATGATGAACAACTCCTACTCCAACACATATAATCCTAAATAGAGAAATCATCCTAATTTTTTATGGAGTAATTATAATAATAACAAAAATTTTAATGGGGCCAATTCATTTAACAAATAAGGGTATAATAATGGAAATAATCTTTAACCTCAACCTTTAAGTTTTGAAGGAGCCTTTAATGCCTTTAAAGCAAAAATAATTCAATTTATGCATAAGACTGAATTGACTATCACCACATATGATGCCTCCATCCAAGGGATCGAGGTATCCCTTAAGAATATAGAAGTTCAACTTGGGCAAATTTGCCAACAGCTATCTACTCGATAGCAGGGAGCCTTGCCTAGTTCTACAAAGGTAAATCCTAGAGAGACGGTGAACATCATTCCTTCTGACGGAATTGAGAGTGACCACCTTGAAGAAAAAAAAGAACTAGATGAAACTGAATTGGGAGTTGATGGAGGGACTAGAAAATCTAGAAATGAGAGGCTGGTTGCTCCAAAATGTAGAGATCCTAGTAGATTGTGCATCCCCTATGTGATAAATAGTGAGGTTTTTTTAGATACCTTATGTGATCTTGGAGCCTCAGTCAATGTCATGCCCTACTATTTGTATGAGCCTCTTAAGATAGGATTGATGGAGAGCACATCCTTGATTTTAGAGATTGCCAATCTGGAATCATTAACCCTTTTAGGAGTTTTTAGGAATGTGCAGTGGGGCTAGGAAGCTTCATTATCCCTACTGATTTTGTCATTTATGAATGAGATAGATGGAATGAAATTTCCACTATCATCTTTGGATGACCCTTCCTAGCCACACCAAGACTATTATAGTTAGCAAGGGCTTAATGAGTATCAAGGTTCATGGGAGAGCGAAAGTGAATGATCTAAAGCCAACTATATTTAAACAGAGGGTCATGGAGTTAGAACTGAGAAGGAGAGTCAGGGAAGTGGATTTATGTAAGGCCCTTAAACTTGAGAAGCTTGCACTGAATGACCAGAATGCTATAACTAGTCTTAACACCTCATCTGGAGGTGAAGGTAAAGGGGAAAATAAAAAGAAAAAGACTAGGAGAGGGAAGAAGAAGAAGAAGGGAGCTTCCCTCATAATTAGTGAAAGTAGGGCAGAAAATAAAACCAATGTTGAAAGCATGATTTTGAGCCCAACTTTAGTTGGTGCTCACTCAAATATATCAAAAACTTGGAAGAAGAAGCCACCGTTGAATTTAGACCATGTTTGATCCTAAACGTGTCGGGCTGACGACATTCAACCAAGTGCTTCTTGGGAGGCAACCCAAATTTTGGCTTTGCTTTATTTAGATCTTAGAAGTAGATTAGCTAAAAGAAATCAACCTCATTTTTAAGTTAATTGATTTCTAGAATCAATTTAAGGATTGAAATTTTTTTTGCTTTTGAAGGCGCCACAGCGCACCACACCGAATTCAGCTGCTAGAGCGTGCCATAGCGGAATTTTTCACCGTAGCACGCCACGGTGACTGATGCCCAGCAATAATTTTCTTTGACTATTTGGGATTCCCCAAGCAATCAAAGGCGCTATAGCGCGCCTTGAAACTTAAAATCTGGACATAATGCTACAAAAGCTAATTTTTTCCACTCATTTAAGGTTGAATTTTAGTCACATTCATTGCATGACATTAAAATAACTTTTGACTATCCTTAATCATATTTTGAATGTGATTACCTTTGAAACTTTCAGAATTTTTCTTGGCTATAAATATCCTGGTGAAGGAGGAGAAAATTTACCCTTGCTAAAATCTGAAATTCAATTTTCTATTTTCAAAAAAAAAAAAATCCTTCAGCTCTCCTCTCTAAAATTGTCTTCCCAAAAGAAGAAGGTGGCAAGCAAAGAAACTGGGGCCTCAACTTCAGAAGGCCCCTACAACAAGAAAAGATTCACCTCGGTTGAAGCCAAGCAAATGTTCAACCAAGTGATGTCAAGGCATAAACTGATTCCCGAATGATGATTCGGACTCCCCTTCTCTGTCGATCTAGATCAAATCATGAATAGATGATTGTTTCATTTAGTAAGTTCCCTAAACATAACCTACCTTGCAATATTTCAGGAGGTCTATGCCAACGCAATCAATGCATCAGGGTGTAAAATCACTGTCTGGGGAAGGGTGTGGAGTTTGGGAGACTACAAATTGAAAAGTTTTATATGCTAAGAGAGGTAGAGGACTGTGCCTATCTCAACCTCATAAGGTCACAATATGACCCGACTACTGTCATCAGTGAAATCACCCGCGCTGATGCTAGCTGGAGAGGAAGCTTAACCAACATTCCTTGCGCACTCCTCGCGGAGTCAAGCAATTCATGGCATATGTTCATCTCCAGCTTCGTAATGCCATCTGGGCATCTCGGAGAGGTGACTTGGAACAGGGTGCTTCTCCTATGCGCTCTTCAATGGCCTGGAGATATTTATATCTCTAGCATTATTGTAATAACCAAAGTTATTACCCTTGTTAAATAAGATTAATCTTCATCCTAATCTTGATCCTAAAGTGTTAATCAAGTCATTAGGAGTCATCCACTAAGACCTAGTCCAAATCAGGAGTCAAATATATCAAGCCCAGATTTTTGGGAAATTCAAAAACTCTGAAAAATGACCTATATAAATTGACCTCAGATTGAAAATTGTACTTCGCCATTGCGCTCATTGCTCCCAAATTAGCTATGGGTGATGTTTTCGAGTCAATCGGAAGTCATCAAAATTTTGACAAATATTTTAATAATATTTAATACCCCAAAATTTGAAAAATTAAATACTCATCGGAATTAAATCCGACTTCACCATTGCGATCCTTATCCTCGGATTAGCCAAGGGTGAAATTTTGGGATTTTTCAGAAGTCATTGAATTTTCTTGAATATTTTAATATATTTAAATTAATTAGAAAATTGAGGTATTTATTTTGACCTCAAAATTGAAATCCAACTTTGTCATTGCAATCATCACCCCAAAATTAGTTAGGGGTGATGTTTTGGATGCATTTGGTAGTCGTCGGATTTTTGCGAATATTTTAATATAATTAAATTCCCGGCAAATATGATAATTAAATAATCGTCGGAATCGAAATCTGACTTCGCCATTGCGATCATCACCCCCAAATTATCTTGGAGTGAATTTTTTGGAATTTTCAAAGTGCATTTCTAAAATCGGAATTCTTAATTAATTAAAGGAATAAATATTTATTTATTCCTAATTGCATTTTTGTTTCTTTTTCCTTCTTTCTCTCTCCTAGTTGGCTATTCCATTTGGTTGGCCCTTACCTCCACTTTTGGCTAACCAATCTCCTTCTCCCTCATTAATTGAAAGCTTTGATGGCTATCACCATCCCTCTTCCTTCCCCCCTCCTTTATGGTAAGGTTTGATGGCTATAACCATCCTTCCCTCCTAGCTCATGATGGATTTCCCCCTTCCTTCTCCTCCTATAAATGAAAGCTCAGCTCTTCCTCTCCATTTTTAGGCTATCAAGATAAAGCTTCTAAGCTTCCACCCTTCCCCTCATTGTTGAGCTTTGTGCTAAAGAAGAAGTTCCTCCTCCAAGCTTTCCAAGGTTCCTTCTTTCTCTTATAAAGGCTATAGTACCAATTTGTTCTCCTTTCTTGGTCATTTCATTCCTCTATTATGCTTATTCACATCTTTAGACATCTTTGATTAAGTATGGAAGCCATTATAGTTCTTCAAAGTAATATTCCTCATGCTCTATTTTTCGTCTATTCTGCACACCCCTGCCTTTATCACTATTGTTCATATAGCTAGGATGATCCGTTCATGCCGATTTTAGTGTCAATGGAATGGTATTAGAAACACCTTTCTATTGATACATGGCACCGCTCATGGATTGCTCTGGATTGAGAGTATTTGAGCTTGAAATGTGACCCTTCATAGTTTTCACACAGGTGAAATTACCGTCGGGCGCTACAGCGCGTCGTAGCGTTCAGAAACTTCATTTGACCATATTTTAGACTCCAAATCCAAAAATTTAAAGTGCTTGATAGTTTACAATTTTAGTGCCAACAATAATCTAAACTAATATTTAGATTCTCTAAAAATATTAGAAATAACCAAAATACCCCTAACCTTAATTAGGTCATAACTTGACCAATCGAAGTCCAATTTGAGTCTAGTCCTAGCTAAACTACTTAGTGTGATATATGAAAGCTATAGCCATTGAGTTTGCTTAATTTGGACAACAAATGAAAAAGTTAGCTTTTTGACCCCCTTAGTTTAGAAAATTACCAAATTGCCCTTCGAAATTGAAATCGCTATAACTAATTCATTAGACCTCATAATTTAATGTTCTTGAACTCTATAGAATTCTTGAAGAGCAACTAATAGTAAACTGCATAAAAATTTAGATTTTATTTGGTGTAATTTACTAAAATTCCCCTTAGATTAAAAACCTTAGTTTGGACCCATATGGCTCATTTCTATCCAAATTTGGTGCACTTATTATCTATCTTTATGTTAGACAGTAAGAAATCATTTGACATTAAGAAATTCTAATTTGGAGCCCTTAATCAAAAAGTAGCTTTTTGAACCCTTAAATAGGGGCAAAATAGTTATTTTGCCTAAAATTTAGGTTAAATATCCTTAACCCTTAAAATACCCTTTGAAATCATTAAAATCAGTAACAGAACTGATTTAGGATCAATTTAAGTCATAAATCCCAATTAGGATAATTTGTAAAACATCTCAATTTTAGGTTTGAAAATCCTTAAGTAAGATTAATATGCCTTATTTAGCTAAAATCCATCTCTAACCTCCCTAACTAAATAAAATCAATAAGTGTGAAGAAATTCAATTAATTCTTTGAAATTTTCCAAGTCTTATCATTAGGAATCCTCACTTCACCTTAGGATTCGTTCCTTAAGAATAGGATTAAATATTAGGTTAGATTTCATTTATTAAATAATGGGGTTATTCAATGAATGAATCTTTAGTTTTATTAGTTTCTAGATTTAACAACTTATTTAAATTATTTTATCTTTCAACATTAAATTTAGAATAGGAGCTTCATCCTATTAAGTCTGATTTGCTTAATAGGATTTACCTCAATCATTAGTTCATATTTAGATTTAGCCTAGATCTTAAGTCTTACCCTTGGGATTATGTGATTAAGCCCAATCTCATAGTGTTTTATCCATAATCTCTAGCTTGGTAGATTTTGGACAAGCTTATGAGTTTAGAACGTCTAAACTCATAAACTAGGTCGTGACAATTTCTTATAGTCGACATTGATTTAATCATATTAGGACCTAGCTAATCCTAATATTTTGTAACCTATAAGGACGTACTTCTAAGTTACACTCGATAGTAGGAATTGGAGATCCTGAACTTTTGTAACTTGGAATAGTTAGAATGTTTAAATAAGATAATAAATGATATCACCATATTTAGTAGAGTCCCTTGCTTACTACTTGATTTTGTGCTACGCATTCCTTAAACTTTGTGCTTATTATTCTTTGAACATGTCATAGAAGAAAAATATTGTTGCATGAAAAATGAAAACTTAGAATATTAAAAAATCATTTGTATTTGGGTTCAGTGCATGGTGGATTATGGTGCACATTACTCCAATGGACAAGGGTAAGGAGAGATTGAGATGCTTAACATCACTCATTGAGGAGAGTGTGTTAAGCTTGGGACCCGTTCAGTCTTGCAGACGTGCTTGACTCCTCAATTGTTTTTGAAATTATCCATAGAAACGAAAGTAAAATAACAAAAAGTATTTGCATAGTATTATCTGCCTCTCTAGTTATATTGTACTATATTGTGATATTATGTCCGTCGTAGACCATAAAGGCTACGGGAATATATTGGGCCAGATTGGCCAATTCTTTTTGATATAGCAGTTTGTACATTCTTTACAGTTTTTCAGTTTACTATTTATTATATTGTTGATGTATTTTATTTCGGTTAGCTGTATTTTTCCTATGTTACTCGCTTACTTGAGTAGATGCATATAAAGGATGCTAGACTTTACTGCTTATTATATGTACCATTTTCATATTTATATTTTAAATTAGCATATGTCATATGATCATCAACATATTTAGGTTAGACTTTTCTTTTCAGTATTTTTACTTATTGTATTACATATGTGTGTCCTACCTTGTTTAGTTTACTTGAGATGTACTTTTGCCTCAATTCTTACTTAGTTATAAATATTACATTTATAACTTATCCTCATCCTATTGTATGCTTACTTGCTCCCATGGTAGATAGATATTTTATTTGATTTAGAGTAAAATGGTGATATTAATGAATTCTTAATAAATTACTTGCCTAAAATGTACTTAGACAATTTATCTAATAAGATTTTTCTTTTATTGGTTGGGGCCCTGGCATTGTGAAACCTACAATGTCAGATCTTGTTCAGTTGGAGGAGCTAGTGCCTGAGGAGGAGCCTTATTTAGAGGAGGTGTGATGAATCCATAAATTATATCTAAAATAAAGGGGAAAATTCATTTATTTAAGATTTTTTTGCTGTTCCTAAATCAAATTTTTTTATCTTTTTCAGGAAATGGAATCCAAAGGAGCTCTAGGGCATTTCTGCAATTTTCCTAAAAATATAACAAAGAATTCCGCTCCAGCGCGCTGCAGCGAAAACATTTAAACTATATTTAACAGGCTCCCAATTAATTGAATAGTGTTTTTCACATAATTCACCGCTACAGCGCGCGGTCGTGCGCTGCAGCAGTTTATCGCGGAAATATTTATGATTATTAAATGGGGGCTCAACTAATTGAACAGTGTTTTTTGCGGAATTCACCACTATAGCCCATGGTCGCACGCAGCAGCGGTTTACCGCAGAAATATTTATGATTATTAAAATGGGCTCAACTAATTGAATAGTGTTTTTTTCACAGAATTCACCACTACAGCGCGCGGTCGCGCGC
The DNA here is from genome assembly GCA_016760335.1 of Gastrodia elata. Taxonomy (NCBI): domain Eukaryota; kingdom Viridiplantae; phylum Streptophyta; class Magnoliopsida; order Asparagales; family Orchidaceae; genus Gastrodia; species Gastrodia elata. The sequence goes on along the minus strand of CM028675.1, from coordinate 31,521,364 downwards.
TGCAGCGGTTTATCACGAAGGACTTGGCTATATAAATCGGGTCGCCCAACTAATTGAACAGTGTTTTTCGCAGAATTGACCGCTACAGCGTGCGGTCGCCCGCTGCAGCGATCTGCCATGGAAATATTTATCTCTATAAAATTTGGAAAAATAACTAATTGAATAGTGTTTTTCGCGGAATTCCTCGCTACAGCGCGTTGGCGCATGCTGCAGCGGTCTATAGCGGAGGACTTAGCTAAATTGCTAGGGACCTGGGTATGCTAAAGCATGCCGCAGCACGCTACAGCGCGCTGCAGCACCCGCCAAAATTTTTCCCAGACAATGCATTTAATGTGACTGGAGACAAGGCCTTTATCCTGAATGTTGTCTCCAGCCATCATTTCCTACAGCAGCCATTTTTGTAAGCTTTGAGGTGATGTTGTGGCTAAAGAAATGAGATTATTGTCACCTCACCCTAAATTAAAAATTAGTGCAATGATGAATTCAGCATTTTGTATAGAAATTCTGGTTGCTTATGGAGGAGAGGAGCATGCAGCCCCCCTTCCTATAAATACCCCTCCTCTTGACTAGAGGAGGGTTCACAAATTTAGCAAAAATTCCCTAAGTAAGGAGGACAGCCAAAGGAAGATAGAGCTCCCCAAGGGTGGCAAGGCAAGCTTTTGCAAAGGGAGAAGAGGAAGAAGGCAGCACTAGCAACCTAAGGAGAGGATAATTAGAAGGAGAAGAAGAATTCCGGAGAACTTCTATGGAGCGTTCCTAGTATCTTCTAAACTCAATATTGTATTTTTTTTTTAGTGATCATGAAAGGGTCTTTATCTATGTATGTGTCTTCCTTATTTTCTTGTATAATGAGTAGCTAAACTCCCTTTGTGGAGGATTAAGATGAAGTCCCATGATGCATGATGTAATATAGTTGTATGAATGTTTTCCCTCAAGCATAATGTATTTGTGATTTTAATGCCTTACTAAGAAATTTTCTTCAAAATTAGCCTTGATGTGTTTATGAGGAAAGAACTAAAAAAATCCAAGATCTAATTGTCTTGTGCTCCTTAGCTCACCTTAGGTTGGATGCAAGATTTTGAGTGCATGGAAGCTTAGAACCATGTGAGAAGGTTCTTGACCTCAATGCACATCAACCTAAGCTCAATCTAAGAGTTAATGCAAGTGACGCTAAGACCCACTAAATGAGCTCCTTAGCTCCACATAATTGAGATTGAGTAATAAAGTGTTGAGTGCTCATGAACTGAGTGACATAGTCGTTGAGCCCAACATGTGATTCTCTCATCTCAGCCATGTGAGATGCGAAGTGATGCTCATAGTGGAAAATCAATGCTTATGAGATCTTAAGATTTAAGAAAATTTAACTTCTCCTTAAATAAGGAGAAAGTGAATTAACTTTAAATCTCAAGAATCTTACAAGAATCTTTGTGCTAAAGTAGAATCGAATGTGAGTTCATTTTGTGCACGAGATTTGAACTTGTAAGCCTTTGAGCTAGACTAAGGGACAACAATGTGCACCTGATTTCAATTGTACTAAATGATAAAGCTTGAGAAACAAATCTACACAAGTATTATATTATTTCATGTGGGATGGGCCAAACTCTCCTCTTTCTTTAAATCTTGATATTTACTTAGTGAATATTCGTGCTAATTTTAGACCAACCAACCAATACATACTATAGCTTAAAAATTAGTGAGAATAGATATACTTTAGTATCAAATCAACCAATTCTCTTGGTTCGATAAATTCTCGGAAAGTCACACTTTCCACTTATTACTTCAGACCACGTACACTTGCGTGTAAGCGCAGATGTGTATTAACAGTCTGTCAAGTTTTTGGCGCCGTTGCCGAGGAATTGGTTTTTTATTTGAACTAAAGATAATCTATAAGTAGCTAGCGATTTAAGCATTTGATAATTTTTTTATATTAGTAGTTTTACATTTTCTATTGTAACTATCCAGCTAACATTTTATTTTATTTTTTTGTTTATTTTTATTTCCAAAATATATCTGTTTGATCTTTATTGCTAAATCATTCTTGATAAGCTTTATTGAAACTTGTATGAGTAAAAGAGTCTGTACTGAATATCTGTTTGATCCTGAAATAGAACGAACATACTTACATGCTAGGCGAGAACAAAACTTATCAAACCAACAAGTTGGGATGGACACTTTCACTGAAAACTTAGAAGAGCCTAGGGGTAAAGCACTGAGAGATTATGCACTTCCCACTGTTAGGGGCATTCCCCATGCGATTATAAGGCCAAATATAGAAGCCCATAATTTTGAAATCAAACCCTCTACGCTGAGTATGGTACAAAACAATCAGTTTGGAGGATTAGCCACTGAAGATCCAAATTCACATATTTCAACCTTCCTCGAAATATGTGATACCTTCAAGTTTAACGGCGTCTCCGAAGATGCAGTTAAATTGAGGTTATTTCCTTTCTCACTGAGAGATAGAGCCAAGAGTTGGCTCAGCTCTTTACCAGGCGATTCTATCCGTACTTGGGACGATTTGGCTAAGAAATTCTTAGCCAAATACTTCCCTCCAGCTAAAACTGCACGGTTGAAAATTGAGATCACCAACTTTACTCAGATGGAAGGTGAGACTCTCTATGATGGGTGGGAATGCTTTAAGGAGTATCTCAGACATTGCCCACATCATGGGTTCCCTCTCTGGATGCAAGTGCAAACCTTTTACAATGGTTTGAACGCTCCAACAAGGACACTCATTGATGCGGCCGCCGGGGGATCCATTAGTGGAAAAACCCAAGAGGAAGCCTATGACCTCTTGGAAGAAATGGCAAACAACGCTTACCAATGGCCTTCTGAAAGGCTTAAAAAAGAATCCATTAAAGTGAATGAGTCAAATCAAATAACAGCTTTCCAACAAGAAATTCATGCCTTGAATGAAAAGATAGAAAGGATGAATGTACACGTGGTTTCTGAGGTACAATGTGAATTGTGCGGAGGGAGACATAATAGTGAGAGATATAACTTGAACAACCCTTTTGTACAAAATAACACTGAACAAGTCAACTACTTAAGAAACAACAACCAAACAAATAACCCCTACTCCAACACATACAATCCAAGATGGAAGAACCACCCAAATTTCACATGGAGTAATAACAACAACAATGCAAATTAATATGGGGGGAATTCATCCAACCAACAAGGAACAAATTATAGTAACAATAGCCACAACTACCAGCACAATCTAGAAGGGGCATTCAACGCATTTAAGACCGAAACAACCCAATTCATGTGCCTCACTGAGGCAACTATCACACGTCACGAGGCTTCTATCCAGGGAATCGAAGCCTCCCTTAGAAATATTGAAACTCAATTGGGGCAAATCTCTAAGCAGCTGACCTCTTGGCAGCAGGGGCTTTACCTAGTTCTATTGAAATAAATCCAAGGGAATTAGTGAGTGTAATCTATTCTGAAGTTGTATCAGGAGGAATGAATGATGAAATAGAGAGAGCAACAAATTTTGGATTAGAAGTAGAGGAAGGAATAAAAGGGAATGATAATGAAAAGCTAACCAAACCCAAATGTGATGATCCAGGGAGGTTATGCATTCCATACATAATAAGAAATGAAGTGTTTGTAGATCCCTTATGTGATTTAGGCGCCTCAGTTTATATTATGCCCTACCATATATATGAGCAATTAAAGGTATGAGGGATAGAATACACCTCAATGATTCTAGAGTTTGCTAATCTTGAGTCCCTTACTCCTCTGGGAATGGTCAAAAATGTTGCTATGGAACTAGGAAATTTCATTGTACCAACTGATTTTGTGGTGTGCGAATGGGACAGATGGAATAAAAATTCAATAATTATCTTTGGAAGACCCTTTCTGATGAGTATTAAGGCTGTTATAGATGTAAATCACGGTATAATGAGCGTCAGTGTTAAGAGAAAAATAGAAGTGATTGATTTAAAACCCACTCTCTTTAAAAAGAAAAAAATGGAGGAAGAAATCAGGAAAAGAATTAGAGAAGAGAGATTATGGGTAGATAATGTTCTAGGAGACCTGACGATTGAAGAAAAAAATTCTGATGGTTATTCTACTCCTTCCTCTGAAAAGGGGAGCAAGGAAGGAGTGAAGAAGAGAAAAACGTGACGAGAAAAAAGGAAGAAAAAGACTCCCACAAACTATGAAATCGAAAAGAAGGATCCGTTAGTTGAGGTTGAAGATGAACAAGGTTCAAGCCACCAAGAGGGGTGTGCTCACTGGAACACCCTTAGCCTATGGGAAATGAAACTACCGAATCCAACTTATTAATCTTAAGAGAGTCTAGCTTAGGACGTTAAACGGAGCGCTTATTGGGAGGCAACCCAATCAAAAAAAAAAAAAAAAAAAAAAAATTTTGCGCTGCAGCACGCTGCAATGGAAATTCTGTGACAGCGCGATGCAGCAGAAATTCTGCGACAGCGCGCTGCAGCAGAAATTTTGTGACAGTGCGCTGCAGTGGGTGAACCGCGCTTAAATGGCATCGCGACGGCGCGTGGAACCATTTTTTTGCCCGGGCGCACCCTAACCCACGATCGCACGCTACAGCGCGCTGCAGCGGTTTGTCGCGGTTTGCCCAAATTTTCTGCCTTGGGAAAATACAGTCAACAAGTCATGACCCTTGGGTTCCCAAGGCAGTCAATAGTTGCTACAAAAGCTGCCCCCCCTTTACATGGATCACCACATTAATGGCATGGGGAAGACCATTTGACCATCTTCTCTTGCCTTGAATATTTGGGCTATAAATAAGGAGGGAATGGGGGGTTATCCTTGCACATTCTCTTCATCTTCTTCAATCTCTTGATCATCTTAAAACTCTCATTCTAAGGCAATGTATTCCAGGAAGAAGGCAATTGCTAGGAAGGATATTGAAGCTTCCTCATCCGGAGGAACTTAAAACACGAAGAGATTCTCCTCGACGGAGGCCGAGCAACGTTTCACCTCTATCACTTCCCAATAGAAGTTGATCCCAGAGCGAAGCTTCAGTGTTGCCTACCCCGTCCCTCACGAATAGGTCAATCCTAGAGGATGGCACGAGTTTGTAACCAAGAGAGCTCCCACATACACGGCAATCATCCAGGAAGTGTATGCCAACGCAATTGACGCATCCGGGCAGTGGATTTTCTGTCAAGGAAAGGGTGTCACCCTAGTAATTGCTCAAATTGAGCAATTCTATGGGTTGGTGGAGGTAAACTCTTGTTCATATTCTAATCTCTTGGACTCTCATTTTGACCCCCGCACTCTTGTTGAGGAAATCGTCAATAATGACACCGAGTGGGAAGGGGGACTCGCCAACATTCCTCGCTCCGAATTAACGGAGACGAGTAGTGCTTAGCTAGTCTTCATTTCTAGCTATGTCATGCCCTCGAGTCACTTAACTGAAGTGACCCGTGCCCGAGCACTCCTTTTGTGCTCATTGGTTAGGGCAGACAAAATTCGCATCTCAAACATTATCTTTGAGCAGCTTTTGAAAGCTCTCATAGGTTCATGCGTAGGATTGGCCTTCGGGTCTTTGATTTCTGGGTAATGCGAAGCCCAAGGGGTTAAGATCCTCTCCTCCAACACCATTGTTCCCCCCAGCATTGCCCTGCACCCCTTGAACCTTAACATCCGGGCAAGTGAACGCAAATTGCCCAATAAAAGAAGGGGCCAAAGCGCGGAAGCGTCTGCACCTTCTGACTCGCATCTCACAAACCAACTCTTGATACGCCTCCACAATCAAAATGCAGAGCTTAATAAAGCTCTAGCTGCCGATATGGGGTTTTTCAAATAGGAATACGTCCAACAGCGCCAGTTCCAATCAAAATTCCATGAAGCCCTCGGGATGTTGTTTGATGATTGGAATTTTCACGGCGGATCGAACGCCTCCATGTTGCCACGGCCTCCCATCGGTGCACCCATACCGGAGACGCGCTACCCTACCGAGACGGCGTATGTGTCGGAGGAAGATGATGATGAGAACGAGCAAAATTCACTATGTTGTATTTGTTATTTTTCAATTTTTCTTTTTATCTTTATTGTAGTTTATTTTTTTTTTGAGATTGCAATTTATGAATTCTCATATTTCCGCATTTATTGAGTTATTCTTAAATGACATACTTTTTCTGAATTTTTCAAAAGAAATGAAAATCACAAAAATGCAAAAATCAAATTAGATATAAGTAAAAGAATGCTTAGCAAAAAAATGATTAAATGAATTATAAGTAATCAAATGTGAGATTGAGGAATGAATAGAGGAAAATCTAAATCTCCAAAAAAAATTAAAATAAATGCTTGAGCTAAGTGTGGGGGAAGGCATAGGATTTAAACTAAAAAATATATGTCATGGATTCTAAATGGAGTGCTAGGCTCCGTAGGACTTCATGATCACAAAGATGTTAGGGATAAAGAAAAATGTCTCCCTAAGAATGAAAAGAACAAAATATTTACGGAAAAAAGGATGATGAAAAATATCTCTCCCAAGTGAACAAAATAAGAAAGGATGAAGAAAAATATCTCTCCTTTAAAAACTTTTCATCTTTGTGATTTATAAGAAAGAGCACATATGGCACAACTCTTAAAATCTCTAAATCATATCTTTAGTCTAAAAATCCAAAATATATGGAATCCATCACCTATTATTAAGCATTGAAAAATTCAAATATTTGGAGATTTAGTGACTTAACCACCTTAGTGACTCAATTGAAAACATTAAGATTGCTACAATGTTCATTTCATTTTCTATTGCCATGCACATATTTTCACTTATATTTATTTCAAATACATCATTGTGACTTTCATACATTCAAATATAGAAAAAATTGTTATTTTGAGCTTACTCGAGGATGAGCAAGAATTTAAGTGTGGGGTGTGATGAATCCATAAATTATATCTAAAATAAAGGGGGAAATTCATTTATTTAAGATATTTTTTGCTGTTCCTAAATTAAATTTTTCTATCTTTTTCAGGAAATGGAATCCAAATGAGCTCTAGGGCATTTCTGCAATTTTTCTAAAAATATAACAAAGAATTCCGCTACAGCGCGCTGCCGCGTGCGGTCGCGTGCCGCGGCGGGCTGCAGTGAAAACATTTAAACTATATTAAATAGGCTCCCAATTAATTGAATAGTATTTTTCGCAGAATTCACCGCTACAGAGCGCAGTCGTGTGCTGCAGCGGTTTATCGCGGAAATATTTATGATTATTAAATGGGGGCTCAACTAATTGAATAGTGTTTTTTGCGGAATCAACCGCTACAGCCCGTGGTCGCGCGCTGCTGCGGTTTACCACAAAAATATTTATGATTATTAAATGGGGGCTAAACTAATTGAATAGTGTTTTTTTTTTGCAGAATTCACCGCTGCAGCGCGCGGTCGCGCGCTGCAGCGGTTTATCGCGAAGGACTTGGCTATATAAATCGGGCCGCCCAACTAATTGAACAGTATTTTTCGCGGAATTGACTGCTACAGCGCGCGGTCGCGCGCTGCAGCGGTCTGTCGCGAAAATATTTCTCTATATAAAATCTGGAAAAAGAACTAATTGAATAGTGTTTTTCGCGGAATTCCCTGCTATAGCGCGTGGTCGCGCGCTGCAGCAGTCTATAGCAGAGGACTTGGCTAAATTGCTAGGAACCTGGGTATGCCAAAGCACGCCGCAGCACGCTACAGCGCGCTGCAGCGGCCCGCCAAAATTTTTCCCAGACAACGCATTTAATGAAGCTCGAGACAAGACCTTTATCCTGAATGTTGTCTCCAGCCATCATTTCCTACAGCAGCTATTTTTGTAAGCTTTGAGGTGATGTTGTGGCTAAAGAAATGAGATTATTGTCACCTCACCCTAAATTAAAAATTAGTGCAATGATGAATTCAGCATTTTATATAGAAATTCTGGTTGCTTATGGAGGAGAGGAGCATGCAGCCCCCCCTTCCTATAAATACCCCTTCTCTTGACTAGTGGAGGGTTCACAATTTTAGCAAAAATTCCCTAAGTAAGGAGGAAAGCCAAAGGAAGAGAGAGCTCCCCAAGGGTGGAAAGGCAAGCTTTTGCAAAGGAAGAAGAGGAAGAAGGCAGCACTAGCAACCTAAGGAGAGGATAATTAGAAGGAGAAGAAGAATTCTGGAGAACTTCTATGGAACGTTCCTAGTATCTTCTAAACTCAATCTTGTATTTTCTTTTTAGTGATCATGAAAGGGTCTTTATCTATGTATGTGTCTTCCTTATTTTCTTGTGTAATGAGTAACTAAACTCCCCTTGGGGAGGGTTGGGATAAAGTCCTATGATGCATGATGTAATATGGTTTTATGAACATTTTCCCTCAAGCATAATGTATTTGTGATTTTAATGCCTTACTAAGAATTTTTCATCTAAATTAGTCTTGATGTGTTTATGAGGAAAGAACTAAAAAAATCCAAGATCTAATAGTCTTGTGCTCCTTAGCTCACCTTAGGTTGGATGCTAGATTTTGAGTGCATGTAAGCTTAGAACCATCTGAGAAGGTTCTTGAGCTCAATGCACCTCAACCTAAGCTCAATCTAAGAGTTGATGCAAGTGATGTTAAGACCCACTAAATGAGCTCCTTAGCTCCACATAATTGAGATTGAGTAATAAAGCGTTGAGTGCTCATGAACTAAGTGACATAGTCGTTGAGCCCAACATGTGATTCTCTCATCTCAGCCATGTGAGATGCGAAGTGATGCTCGTAGTGAAAAATCAATGCTTGTGAGATCCTAAGATTTAAGAAAATTTAACTTCTCCTTAAATAAGGAGAAAGTGAATTAACTTTAAATCTCTAGAATCTTACAAGAATCTTGTGCTAAAGTAGAACTGAATGTGAGTTCATTTTGTGCACGAGATTTGAACTTGTAAGCCTTTGAGCTAGACTTAAGGACAACAGCCTGGTGCAGTAGATCTTTAGTTGCCTTTTTCTTCATTGTGAGGACAAGTGGTATTATCATTTTCAGTGTTTTAAACTTTAATTAAATAATATAATAATACAGGTACTCGTAACTGTGTTTACTTACTGCACATTATTATTTTTGAGCTATTTTATTTTATTTCATGGTTGATGTATGGTGAATGAATGTAATCCTTACTTCTTATTGCTTCCGCACTCTGTATGAATATATAGATTTAGTGACTGATTTTCATAAATATTCTGTGCACATCCTTCCCCTATTATTGTATTGTGTAGCTTACATAATCCAATGATAAGTGAGGGATTTTCCAAAGTGACACTCCACTCCTTAACCTAATGATTACGGACCTAGGGAGCGGGGTGCCACAATTGGTATCAAGGAATTCTATAAGGTGTTAGATTGGAAATTGTATTCCACTCTACCTAATGGATTATACTTCTGCCAATCAGTCATCAACTAAATACCAGAGTTACATCCAAAGCACCATAATCATGAGCTTATAATAGTAAGAGTATGGAATGGAAAATGCATTCATAAGTAATAGAACTTAAGTAGGAACAAACTTAAGTATAATATGTAGCTAACTAATTCAAATTAAACCTTCATGAGATTTACAAGATCAAAAACTTGAGATGTTAGGACTTAACTTCCGTAATAAGACATATAAATCCCTATAGGATTACAAACCAATAATTAGGGCTTAAATCACTCTTAAGTAGTTATCCTTCACTTTCTAAATTTTGTCTCCCTAAGGATAATAATAGCACAACTACCTTTAACAATCACTAAAGCTAATGACATTTTCCTTAGGAGTCTAAAATATATATTGTCCCAAAGATAAGTGGGAGTGCATCCTGGACATTCATCTTCCACTCCCCTTGCTTTCCATAGTTTCTTTAAAGATATTAACACTTTGGGTAAATCTACTAAGAGCCTTAGTAGATAGTAATCTAAAGTAAAAGAGATAGCATGTTATAATTTTCTACTTTTTGGATTTCTAAGGGTATATTGTCTTTAATTCAGATTCTAGCAAATCCTCTTAATGTCGAGTTACCTTCTGGAGCCCAAATGCCAGCTAGCCAATTTTGCAAAGTTCCAATCCCCATTGAAAATGAGAAGTAGAAGCCAAGTTAGTAGTTATCCCAATAGCCAATTTTGATGTAATATTAGGCATGAATTGGCTAAGCCAACATAATGCCACTATTAGCTGTACAAAGAAGAAGATCACCTTGGGTAGTGGTAGTAAGGCCAGATCCTTCATTGGTAACCTTAGTACTCGAGCCTCGCTAATCAATGCTATAAAAGCAAAAAGGTTAGTTCAGAAAGATTGTGATGCCTTCCTAGTAACAATAATAGGAGAAAAGAAAGAAGACATTTCCTTATTCGAGAACCTCGTCGTTTGTGAGTTCGTCGACGTCTTTCCAGAAGATCTACCCAGTCTTTCTCCTATACGGGAAGTAGAATCTGCAATTGACATTATTCTAGGAATGCAACCCATCTCTAAAGCTCCTTATTGAATGGCGCCAAAGGAATTACAAGAGCTGAATAAGCAAGTGCAGGAACTATTGGAGAAAGGTCTTATCTGTGGGGCCCCGTACTTTCCCTTCGGTGATGCTAATACTGATATTAGAGTAATCACGAGGAGTGCAGTGCTCCAACTGTGGCTACTCCCCAACTTAATTAAAGTCAGGTAGGACCCAACCTGCCTTAAGCCAAGGACTTGTCACCTAGAACTGTGAACGTACATGAATACAAATCAAAGTGGTGGAAGCAAGAAATGGTATAATATAACATCCACATCACAATATAGTATAAGAGAGTAAAAGAAACAGTAACTCAGATCAAATGCAGAAAAGTAAATATATCCAGAGTTTAATTATCACAAATAGAATTTGAATGAAAGTAAAGATCTCTCAAAACCTCATTGTAAGAAAGTAAATCTAACTAAATAGCAGTAGGAAGATCCTCCTCTTACGCTGGCTCCTCTTTTGCAGTACTGCCTATGAACAGCTCCAAATCTGATATTTGTTGGTTTTACAAATGCTAGAGCCCCAGCCAACAAAAGAAAAAGGTTATAGTTAGATAATTATCTAAGTATATTTTAGGCTATTTAAGTGAACTGAATATTTAAGTTATCACATTTAAAGGTTTAAAATGTACAAGCATTATAAGGTGCTACAAGCTACAAAGAACGAGGTAGCTATAAACTAATCATTTATAGCTAATCAACAAGTATGCAAAGATAACATATAAAGCAATAATTAATCAAGGTGAGGCTAAAAGCAAAATAACTGCAACTACTAAAATAAATCTGATCCTAACATGCTTATGATTACATGAATACATGCTGAGTATATAAAGAACACAAGTGCTAAAATAAACATACAATTCTAGCATCCTAAACATGCCAATATTTAATATTAATCAATAAGAGTATTTATACAAGCATGCAGATTAATATGAAAAAGAGACCACCGAGATATGTGGCAAAAGTAAACTAAGTACATGAATGAGCAAAAATAAAGCCACTGAAACATGTGGCAAAGCAAGCCAAGCACTAAAGTAAGGTCACTGAAGCATGTGGCAAAGCAAAAAAACTATTGAAAATAGGCCATACAGGACCTCTGAACTAAATGTTCAACATGGGTCCATCCTAGGCATCCGCAAAGCTAGGTCCGAGTTAAACTTATAGAATAAGACATGTATCCATCCTAGACATCCGCAGAGCTATGTCCGAGTCTATTCTATAAAAAAACTAGAACTGAAGAGCCAGACTAAGCTAGGACATACTCTAGTAATTAAAAGCACTGAAATAATTGAATGAATGCTATGCTTTTCAAATACTGACTTAGGATGTATCTTCTATATCCTAAGTTTACCTATTATGCTCAAGGAATAAGACTCAATATTCAAGGTGTGCAAAGCAATCAAAGGCAAGTAAGCAAGATACTCAATCTAGACTTATGTGATATCTATTATTGTCTAATTTATCCAACTAACTATTCTAAAAAGATATAAGTTTAGGATCTCCAATATCTAGCTATCGAGTATAATCCCAGATTCATGACATCAATATTAACATTAGAACTTAATGAGTTCTAATTGATAATTATATGATGATTATAAGGATTAAAGTAAATAAATTAATGATCGACATATAATTACTTTAATCTTTATAATTATTTTTCTCTCTTAACCCAAATCTTGATTAAGTAAATCAAGATTAAGGATTCTGGATCTAAACTCCACTTTGGTGTTCAAGTCCTGAATCCAAGGTAGTATACTAATAGGGATCTAGGGTTCACACTTAAAACCTAAATTTAAGGATAATAAATCTTATAAGCTGAAGGATTCAGAAACTATGATCTTAATTGAAATGTCACTCTATTGATTACAAGATAAAATAATCAATTTATAACTAAGAATCTAAGATCTATATTCAATCTTTAGGATAATTGAATTTTTCTATAGATTAAATCAATCCTACTCCCACAAGGAAGGTTTCAAAAGGGTTAAATAGTTAATCAAGTAAGGAACCCCAAATGAAGGTAATTCAATCCAATTAGAAGATCTAAAGTCTAAAGTCTAAGATCTAAGATTTGATCACTTTAGACTTAAGCTAAGATTTAGGTTTAAGGTTTTACAGGAGCTTTTGCTTTTACTTTCCTTAAGACTATAATTCATGAATAAACTTTAGTAGGATAGCTAGGATTAGAAACTTTAACATTATTATTAATTAAGCTAAGACTTTTAGGAAGGGTCTTAAGATCACTTAAGATCTTAAGAGCTTACTTAAGGATTTGAAAATTTACATATTAAGATTCAATCATGAGGTGATACCACTTAACAATTGATGTTAATATATTTCATTACTGATTATAATCATTTTACTTGAGATTCTTAGGGTTTTGGGGTACTTAAGAACATTTTGGTCAAAATGACCAAAATACCCCTCTTAAGGCTAAAAATTGGATTTTAGGATTTAATCATCCAAATTGATTCAAATATTTTTTAATGAGTTTCATATGGATTAATGAAATAGGATAAACTACTTATCTAAGGGTTTGGATATTTAATTTAGCTTAATTAGCATTAATTTCAAATTAGGGCCAATTAAGGTGATTAAGAAAATTAGGGAATTCTAGAGTGACCCATTTTCATTTATAGGCTCTACTATCCTTAATAAGGCATTAAAAACTTAGTTCCCCAAAATCAAAGGTTAAATCAGGGCTTAATTCACTAATCTTATTTTAGGGTAATTAATGAGTGATTAACAAAATTGAAGACCTTAAATTGCTTTTAAGAGTTTACATAGGTTCTCTATGGTTTTATGAGCAATGAGAGACCTTAATTAATATTTTTGGACATTAATTGAATTTATTATGATTTAAATAAAAATAGAAAAAGATTAGGCAATTATATAAAATCTAACCATTGGATCTTTGATTTTAATTTATATTATTATTCCTTGTATTTTTTTGATTAAAATGGTATATTGGATCATATCATTTAGATAAGTATAGCTAAAGTTATTTCATTAATTTATTCTGCATTTTTATTTAAATCAAAACTATAGGAAAAGATTTATTAAATAATTAACCTAACGAATTTAATTTCATAATTCATTTATTAAACCGTGGCCCAAAATCGAAACCGTGCGGGTCGGGGTCTGACCCGGCCCAAAGCGCCAGCGCTTTGTCCCCGATACCCCCTTCGCTCACAGCCATGGGAAGGGCACCTTGGACTGCTAAATTCGCCGTCGATGGGCCACGTCGGTACCAGCATTCAATCGCCACACCTTTAGGAGGTCAAGGCACGTTGATTGGACCTGGAAGCCCTAACTGGGATGGACCAAAATGCTGGATGGCTACTCCACCAAAGCATTCCTTTATAGATGATAAGGGTTTACTGTGAGGGGATGATTATCCTCACAGAAACCACTAAACGGATGGGGCTCAATCCCTACACCATTGTGAGGTGAGGCGAGTTGAACTCCTAAGGTTTCATAACCTGGGGTGCAGCCGATCACTGGATCCTTACTCAGACTCAGCCATGGCTCAGTTGCTAGCTCGATCGATCGATCAGAGCTAGCTCAAACCCTGGTGATAATCATGATTGGTTCCCTAAGTGGCTAAGGCTAGTTAGGCGGCATCGAGAGGCTCAATCCAGAGGCAGAATGAAGAACTGAACTTAAGAAATTCAGTGGGAGAAGGCTGTACCTAGAGACAGGATTGCAGGCTCAGTCGAGAGGAATTGAAGTGAGCTGGAGTTTCCCAAGCAGTAGATGCACATTTGTAGGGAGTCTGAATACCAGACGGACCTTTATCAGCGGTTCTAAGCTTCGAGAATGCTGGGAAATTGCCGAGACAATGGGAGCTCCATAGGACTTTGGCTGGGCAATTGAAGATTCATAATGAGCAAAGGGACTCACTGTGAGGTCTTGGGGGTTTTTATAGGCACTAGGATTACTAGGGGTGGCTTCCAGAGCTCTGGCTCCATGGCGTTCGCTGAAGCCGAAGGTAAGGCTCGGTTCAACGGTTACCCTAGCTAAATTCAGATTATTTAAGATAAACTAAGTTCTAATTTTGATTCCATTGGACTCAATAGGTCATTTAAACCTAACCCTAGAAGTTAGAAATCAATCGGAGCTAAATTAAGAATTTTAGTATTTTTGGCTATTTTGGATCATGAAAAATATCTAAATTAATTTGATTTCCAAATTAATATTTGAGCTCATTTTTGAATTCCTCACCCCTAAATTAGCTAAGGGTAAAATTTTGGGAATTTTTGGAGGTCATTTAAGCCTATTTTGGATTTAATTTAAATTAGTTCAATTAGAAATTAGGGTTCTAAGCAATTCCTAATTGCATTTATACTCTCCCTCAAATGGTCAGCTGATCCCAAACTACAGGTACCATCCGGGCCATCCATTCCGCGAATCTGATTCCTATTTTGGATTTAATTTAAATTGGTTCAATTGGAAATTAGGGTTCTAAGCAATTCCTAATTACATTTATACTCTCCCTCAAATGGTCAGCTGACCCCAAACTGCAGGTACCATCCGGGCCATCCATTCCGTGGATCTGATCCAACAGCCCGCGCCTTCGATCGAATCCGTCTTATCTCAATCGTTTCACTGTTCTGAGATTTCAATCCAATGACATCTAGCTATTTGCTATAAGTATCCACGATCAACTGTAGGATCTCCTGATCTGATCCAACAGTTGATATCTTACTGCATTCGTTCATTAAGTGTCAGGAGATCAGAGCCATTCTGCATCGATTAATGATCAATCAGACGGCCTGGAGCACCCCGAGCACTATAGATCATCCCCTTCCTCTTGCCCATCCACGTCTACTCCCCCCCCCCCCCCAACAGCCAGACCACCTTCTAGACCCTGTGGCAGTATGGGAAGATGCCGAAATTCCTCTCCTACCCTCGGTGCGGCCTCCTGCCGATAGTGGCTTCCCTGAATTTCCCCTAACTGTTGAACAGAGCCATACCTTTGGCTTGAGCCAATGCCATGGAACCAGAGCTTTGGAATCCACCCCTAGTGATCCTAGTGCCTATAAAAACCCTTAGGACCTCACAATGAGTCCCTTTGCTCACTGTGAATCTTCAATTGCCCAACCAAAGTCCTCTGGAGCTCCCATCATCTCGGCAGATTCCCGGCATTCTCGAAGCTTAGAACCGCTGATAGAGGGTCTGTCTGGTCTTTAGACTCCCTGCGAACGTGCATCTACTGCATGGGAAACACTAGCTCACCTCAATTCCTCTTGACTGAGCCTACAACTCCATCTCTAGGTATAGCCTTCTCCCACTAAATTTCTTAAGTTCAGTTATTCATTCTGCCTCTGGATTGAGCCTCTGGATGCCGCCTAACTAGCCTTAGCCACTTATGGAACCAATCATGATTATCACCAAGGTTTGAGCTAGCTCTGATTGATCGATCAAGCTAGCGGTCGAGCCATGGCTGAGTCCGAGTAAGGATCTAGCGATCAGCTGCACCCCAAGTTATGAAACCTTAGGAGTTCAACTCGCCTCACCTCATTGATGGTGTAGGGTTTGAGCCCCGTCCGTTTAGTAGTTTTTGTGAGGATAATTATCCCCTCACAGTAAACCCTTATCATCTATAAAGGAATGCTTTGGTGGAGTAGCCATCCGGCATTCTGGCCCATCCCAGTTAGGGCTTCTAGGTCCAATCAACGCGCCTTGACCTCCTGAAGGTGTGGAGATTGAATGCTGGTCGTGGCGTGGCCTATCGATGGTGAATTTAGCAATCCAAGGTGCCCTTCCCACGGCTGTGAGCGAAGGGGGGGTATCGGGGATGAAGCACTGGCGCTTTGGGCCGGGTCAGACCCCGACCCGCGTGGTTTCGATTTCGGACCACGGTTTAATAAATGAATTATGGAATTAAATTCGTTAGGCTAATTATTTAATAAATATTTTCCTATAATTTTGATTTAAATAAAAATGCAGAATAAATTAATGAAATAACTTTAGCTATACTTATCCAAATGGTATGATTCAATATACCATTTTAATCAAAAAAATGCAAGGAATAATAATATAAAATAAAATCAAGGATCTAATGGTTAGATATTAAATAATTGCCTAATATTTTTCTATTTTTATTTAAATCATAATAAATTCAATTAATGTCTAAAAATATGATTAAGGTCTCTGATTGCTCAAAAGATCATAGAGAACCTATGTAAACCCTTAAAAGCAATTTAAGGTCTTTAATTTTGTTAATCACTCCTTAATTACCCTAAAATAAGATTAGTGAATTAAGCCCTGATTTAACCTCTGATTTTGGGGAACTAAGTTATTAATACCTTTTTAAAAATAGTAGAGCCTATAAATGAAAATGGGTCACTCTGGGATGCCCTAATTTCTTTAATCACCTTAATTGGCCCTAATTTGAGATTAATACTAATTAAGCTAAATTAAATATCCAAACCCTAAGATAAGTGTTTATCCTATTTTATTAATCTATATGAAGCTCATTAAAAAAGATTTGAATCAATTTGGATGATTAAATCCTAAAATCCCATTTTTAGCCTTAAGAAGGGTATTTTGGTCATTTTGACCAAAATGTGCTTAAGTACCCCAAAACCTTAAGAATCTCAAGTAAAATGATTATAATTAGTAATGAAATATATTAACATCAATTGTTAAGTGGTATCACCTCATGATTGAATCTTAGTATTTAAATCTTCAAATCCTTAAGTAAGCTCTTAAGATCTTAAGTGATCTTAAGACCCTTCCTAAAAGTCTTAGCTTAAATTAATATTAATGTTAAAGTTTCTAATACTAGCTATCCTACTAAAGTTTATTCATGAATTATAGTCTTAAGGAAATTAAAAGCAAAAGCTCCTGTAAAACCCTAAATCTAAATCTTAGCTAAAGTCTAAAGTTATTAAATCTTAGATCTTAGACTTTAGACTTTAGATCTTCTAATTGGATTGAATTACCTTCATATGGGGTTTCTTACTTAATTAAGTATTTAACCCTTTTGAAACCTTCCTTGTGGGTATAGGATTGATTTAATCTATAGAAAAATGCAATTATCCTAAAGATTGAATATAGATCTTAGATTCTTAGTTCTAAATTGATTATTTTATCTTGTAATAAGTAGAGTGACCTTTCAATTAAGATTGTAGTTTCTGAATCCTTCAGCTTATAAGATTTATTATCCTTAAATTTAGGTTTTAAGTGTGAACCCTAGATCATTATTAGGATACTACCTTGGATTCAGGACTTGAACACTAAAGTGGAGTTTAGATCCAGAATCCTTAATATTAATTTACTTAATTAAGATTTAATCTAGTTTCTTATTGAGTTGGGAGATTTGATTTTGTAGTTCAAGGATTTGCTGTGAATTTTCTAGTGAGTTACATTCTTTTTTATCATGGTGATCATTCCTATGGAGAGGCCATTGGTAAGCATTATTTGCCATTTCTTCCAAGAGATCATAAGCCTCCTCTTGGGTTTTTTCGCTAATAGAACCACCGGCGGCTGCATCAATGAGTGTCCTCATAGGAGCATTCAAACCATTGTAAAAGGTTTTTACTAGCATCCATAGAGGGAACCATTGATGTGGGCAACGCCTGAGGCATTCCTTAAAATGGTCCCACCCATCATATAGAGTCTCGCCTTCCAACTGAGTGAAGTTGGTGATCTCATTCCTCAACCTGGTGGTTTTCGCCGGAGGGAAATATTTGGCAAAGAATTTCTTAGCCAAATCATCCCATGTCCGAATGGAATCGCTGAGCTGAACCAACTCTTGGCTCTATCTCTTAGAGAAAATGGGAAAAGCCACAATTTAACCGTGTCTTCACAAACGCCGTTAAACCTGAAGGTGTCACATATTTCAAGAAAAGTTGAAATATGTGAGTTCGGATCTTCAGTGACTAATCCCCCAAACTGATTATTTTGCACCATACTCAGTGTGGAAGGTTTGATTTCAAAATTATTGGCTTTAATATTTGGCCTAACAATAGTATGGGGGATTCCCCTAACAATGGGTAGTGCATAGTCTCTGAGTGCTCTTCCCCTAGGCTCTCCTAATGGCTCTCCTAAATTTTCAGTACAGTTGTCCATAACAGCTTGTTGACTTGATAGGTTTTGTTCCCTCCTAGCTTATAAGTATGTTATTTCAATTTCTGGATCAAAAAGATATTCAGTGCAAACTTTTTTACTCATACAAAATAACAATATGGCTATCGAGAACAATTTTAGCAATAACGTTCAAAACGTTTAGCAAAAATAAGAAAAGCAGAAATGTAAGATGTTAGTTTCTACAATTTACAAAAAATTAAAACTAAAAATATACGCAATAAAATACATAAATCACTAGCTACTTATAGATTATCCGTAATACGAAATAAGTACCAATTCCCCGGCAACGATGCCAAAAACTTGACAGACTGTAAATACACGTCTGCGCTCACACGCAAGTGTACATGGTCTGAAGTAATAAGTGGGAAGTGTTAATTTCCAGGATTTATCGAACCACAGAGAATTGGTTGTTTTGTTACTAAGGTCTATCTATTCTCACTAATGTTTAAGCTACGATTGATTGATGAGTTGGTCCTAGATTTAGTATAATAATTACTAAATGAAGATAAGTTAGATAAAAGAGAGAGGAGAGTTGGGGTTATTCCATATGTCATGATATATTACTAATGTATGTTGATTTCTCAAGCTTTGTCTTTCATTTATTTTTAAATCAAGTGCACTTGTTCACTTTGAGTTTTATCTCAAAATCTGACAAGTTCAAATATTGTGCACAAAATGAACACACCTTCGATTTTATTTCGACACAAAGATTCCTATAAGATTTTAGGTTTTAGGTTTTCATCTTATCTCTTGATCAAGAAAATTATGATTATTACATCTTTAAGATCTTATAAGCATTGATTCCACTACGAGCATCACTCGCATCCCATATAGTTGAGATGAGGGATTAATATGTTGGGCTCAATAACTATGTCACTTAGTTTATAAGCACTCAACTATTTCTTCCTCTACCTCAATTATGTTGAGCTAAAGAGCTCATTTAGTGGGTCTTAGCATCACATGCATCAACACTTTGATTGAGCTTAGATTAAGGTGCATTAAGCTCAAGAACTTTATCACATAGTTCTAAGCTTTCATGCACTCTTAAACCTAGCATCAAACCTAAGGTGAGCTATGGAGCACAAGACAAGTTAGTTCTTGAGATTATGAGTTCATTTTCCTTTCATCCACATTCAAGACTAAATAATAAAAGGGATTTCTTAACAAGGCATAGAGTTCTTTCATTTTATTAGTGCTTGAGGAAAAAACTTCATACATTAAAATTAACTCATACACATGGGGTTTTCCCAACCCTCCCCAAGGGAGATTTAGCTACTCATTACAAAGAAAATGAAGAAAAACACATATATGGATAAAGACCCTTTCATGATCAACTAAGAAATGAAACTACAAGAGTAAAGTTTAGAAGATACTAGGAACGTTCCTTGGAAGTTCTCCAGATTTCTTCTTTTCCTTCTTCAAGCTCCTCTCTTAGGTCGCTAGTGCTGCCTTTTTTATACTCTTCCTTAGCAAGAACTTGCGTTGCCACCCTTGGGGAGTTCCTCACTTCCACTTATGCACCCCTCCTCCTTTCTTAGTGATTTGAGCAAAATTGGGAACCCTCCTCTAGTCAAGAGGAGTGATATTTATAGGGGAAGGGCTATCTTCATCTCACATAGGATCCAAACCAGCATTTTCTAATGGAACATTCTGAGCAATGATGGCAAAAATCCTAATTGATGGTGAAGCGACCAATATCTCCATTTGTTTAGCCAAAACATCACCTCAAGATCTTCTTTTCCATATAAAAAATATAGCAGCTGTAGAGAATCATGGTTGGAGACAAGATGCAGGTTAGGGGTCTTGTCCTAGCCGCAATAAATGTTCCTGACTGGCAAAATTTACGGCGGGCCGCTGCAGCACGCTGCGGCGCACAATGGTGCCAGCAATTTTTGCTAAGTGTTTCGTTGCAGCGCGCTACCACGTCCAAATTTCACAAAATTATCTGCTGTAGAGCGCTGTAGCGCTAGCATTATGCAAATCGTACCGCTGCAGCGTGCTGTAGCGGAGCATTTCGCATAATGCTCTACTGCAACGCGTGGTAGCGGTTCAAATTGTGAAAAGCCCCGCTGCAACGCACTACCGCACCTATGGATTGCAAATGGATCCGCTGCAGTGCGCTGTAGCGCTAGCATTATGCAAATCGTACCGCTGCAGCACGCTGTAGCGGGAGCATTTCGCATAATGCTTCGCTGTAGTGCGCGGTAGCGGTTTAAATTGCGAAAAGCCCCGCTGCAACGCACTACCGTGCCTATGGATTGCAAATGGATCCACTGCAGCATGCTACCGCACCCGTAGTTCGCCAATGCATCTGCTGCAGCGTGCTATAGCGCCCTTAATTCGAAAACTGACCCGCTGCAGCGCACTATAGCGCCCTTAATTCGAAAATTGACCCGCTTGAGCACGCGGCAGCGGTTTCCCTTGAAAAAAATTAAAATTTTGCATAAATGTCTCAGGACTCTTTTGAATAGCCATTTTCCTGAAAAGATAAACAAAATTTGATTTAGGAGCAGTTTAAAGATTAGAAATGAATGAAATTTCCTTTTATTTTAGATATACTTTATGGATTCATCATGCTCCATAGCTCACCTTAGTTTCAATGCTAGATTTATGAGTGCATGAGAGCTTAGAACTATGTGAGAAAGTTCTTGAGCTTAGTGCACCTTAATCTAAGCTCAACTAAAGAAGTTAATGTGTGTGATGCTAAGACCCACTAATTGAGTTCCATTGCTCAACATACTTGAGGGAGGGAATGGAGAGATTGAGTGCTCATGAACGAGGTGACATAGTCATTGAGCCCAATGAATTCAATCCATCATCTTAAGTATGTGTGATGTGCATGATGCTCTTAGTGGAATCAATGTTGATAAGATCTTAAAATTAACAACCCTCATCTCCATGATCAAGAGATGAGATAAAAACTACAAACCTAAAATCTTATAAGGATCTTTGTACTGAAATAGAACCGACTGTGTGTTCATTTCATGCACAAGATTTGAACTTGTAAATCTTTGAGATAAAACTCAAAGAAGGATAATGTGCACTTAATTAAAATCTAAGTAAATGAAAGATGAATACTTGAGGAATCATCATACATAAGTTATCTATCATGTTATTTGGGAGAAACCCAACTCTCCTCTTCCTTTTATTTGACTCATTTTCTACTAAGTGATTGTCGTGCTTGTTCAGGAACCAACTTAAACTAAACACCCATAGCTTAAACATTAGTGATAATAGATATACTTTAGTAACAAAACATCCAATTCTCTGTGGTTCGATAAATCCCGAAAACTCAAACTTTCCACTTATTACTTCAGACCACGTACACTTATGTGTGAGCGCAGCCGTGTATTTATTGTCTGTCAAGTTTTTGGCGTCGTTGCTGGGGAATTGGAAACTATTTCATATTAAAGATAATCTATAAGTAACTAATGATTTAAGCATTTTCTTGCATATACTTTTAATTTTGATTTTTATAATTATAGGTACTAACAATCTACTCTTCTGTTTTCTTTTATTATTGCTGAATTTTTTAACATTATCATTGTATTTGTTCTTGATAGCCTAATTATTATTGTGTATGAGTAGAAGAATTTGCAAGGATTATCTTTTTGACCCTAAAATTAAGAGAACTTACTTGCAGGCTAGGAGAGAACAAAACATTTTGCTAAGCCTACAAATTGTTATGGAAAATTATAATAAAAATCTTAGAGAGCCATTAGGAGAGCCTAGGGGAAGAGCACTAAGAAATTACGCACTACCTACTGTTAGGGGAATCCCCCATACAATTGTAAGGCCTAATATAGAAGCTAATAACTTTGAGATCAAACTTTCTACTTTGAGCATGGTTCAAAATAACTAGTTTGGGGGATTAGCCACTGAAGATCCAAATTCACATATTTCAACTTTCCTTAAAATATGTGACACCTTCAGATTTAACGGCGTCTCTGAAGACACAGTTAAATTAAGGCTCTTCCCATTTTCTTTACGAGATAGAGCCAAGAGTTTGCTCAGCTATCTTCCAAGCAATTCGATCCGAACATGGGACGATTTGGCTAAGAAATTCTTAGCCAAATATTTCCCTCCAGCAAAAACCGCTCTGCTGAGAATTGAGATAACCAACTTTACTCAGTTGGAAGGTGAGACACTCTATGATGGATGGGACTGATTTTAGGAATGTCTAAGGTGTTGCCCACATCATGGGTTTCCCATGTGGATGCAAGTTCAAACCTTTTACAATGGTTTGAATGCTTCTACAAGGACACTCATCTATGCAGCTACCGGCAGCTCTATTAGTAGTAAAACCTAAGAGGAGGCTTACGACCTCTTGAAAGCAATGGCAAACAATGCCTACCAATGGCCTCTCCATAGGAATGAACACCATAATAAAAATGAATGTAACTCACTCGAAAATTCACAATAAATCTTTGAGCTCCAAATGCAAATCTCTCAACTCACTAAAAAGCTATAATGTGGGTATGTAAATTGTAGTCAAGAGGAAGATGGTGAGTTAAGAAATGTCAATGTAATTTTGAATCATGGAAGGAATAGAGAGAGATTGGAAAACTTACTTATCAAGTTTAGAACCTCCACAACTGAATTCATGAATAAAATTGATGCCACCTTAAACAGGCATGAACACACTCTTTTAAGGCAAGAAGAGTTAGTAAAAAGAATAGAATAAAAGCTAAAGGAAATCATGAAATAGTTAGAGCAACCTTCATTAGTGGGAGTCATTAGTGAGTATGAAGGGGAGTCAGGGAATGCAATAACCCTAAGAAGTGGAAAAATTACAAGGCCAGTTGTGAGAGAGGAAAATCATAAGAACATAATGATAACTAGAGAGGAAAAGGGGGACGAAGAAGAAATGATCAGAAAAGAAAGGAATGATGTAAGGGATTTAGAAAAAGAAGAACCTAGAGATCAACTTAAGGAAATTCCTCATATACCAGATCCTTAGCGTATGGCAAGGGAGAAACTTGATGTCCAATACCATAAATTCCTAGAAACTTTTAAAATTCTTCATATAAATATCCCTTTCGCAGAAGCTCTAGAACAAATGCCTAGTTATACTAAGTTTATGAAAGATATCCTCTCCAAGACAAGAAAAATTGATGAAAAGGAAACTGTGGCATTAACAGAAGAATATAGTGCAATCCTTCAGAGGAAGATTCTCATCAAAAAGAAGGATCCGGGAAGTTTCACTATCCCTTGCACTATTGGAAGCCAATCTTTCCAAAAAGCCCTTTGTGATCTAGGTGCGTCCATAAATTTGATGCCATTTTACATATTCAAGGAGTTAGAAATTAATTACTTAAAACCCACTTCTGTTCTTCTCCAATTCACCGATAGATCTGTCAAATCCCCCTTAGGAATTGTAGAAAATGTGCTTGTGAAGGTTGACAAGTTCATCTTCCCTGCTAATTTCATAATCTTGAATATGGAAGATGAAAATCAAGAAATTCCTATTATCCTAGGTAGACTTTTCTTGGCCACCAGAAGAACTTTGATTGATGTAGATAAAGGGGAATTGAGGTTGCGATATGGGGATGAGGAGATTAAATTTCATGTGAATGACTATGAGACACCCATCAAAATCTAATGAGGATTGTTGGAAAATCAATTTAATAGAAGAAGCATGGTTAATGGGAGATGTGAAAGAAGAGGGATTGTTAGTAAGGGAGGAAGATGAGGATCCCACGGACATGGAAGTGATTGAGAAATTGATTAAGGAGAGGAAAATAATTCAGCCTTCTATAATTTGCCCTCCATAATTAGAATTAAAACCTCTTCCCTCACATTTAAAATACACTTATCTGGGGGAAAATAAATCTCTTCCCATAATAATCTCCTCCGTGTTAGCCAAGCATCAAGGGAGCCTTTTATCTAAGGTTTTAAAAGAACACAAGAGAGAAATTGGTTGGAGTATAGCTGATCTGAAGGGGGTAGTCCAACTCTTTGTATGCACCAAATCCTTTTAGAGGATAACTCCAACCTTTCAATTAATCCACAACAGTGATTAAACCCAAATATAAAAGAAGTAGTTCACAGGGAAATCATTAAACTCTTATATGTTGGAATCATCTTCCCCAATTCTGATAACCCTTAGGTGAGCCCTATACATGTGGTTCCCAAAAAGAGTGGGATGACAGTTGTTCTCAACAACAACAATGAACTAATCCCCACTAGAACTATGACTGGATGGAGAGTGTGTATTGATTATAGGAGATTAAGTAAAGCCACCCGTAAGGACCAATATCCTCTTCCTTTTATTGACCAAATGCTTGATAGATTAGCAGGGAATCCCTATTTCTATTTTCTTGATGGGTATTCAGGATATATTCAAATCCTTATTTCACTTGAAGCCCAAGAGAATAGTACTTTCACCAACCTCTTTGGGACATTTGCCTTTAGAAGAATGCCCTTCGAATTATGCAATGCTCCAGCCACCTTTCAACGCTCTATGATGGCTATTTTTTCTGACATGATTGGGGAGTTTTTGGAAATCTTCATGGATGACTTTTCTATTATCGGGAGCTCTTTCAATCATTGCTTGATCAATCTATGAAAGGTTTTAAAAAGATGTGAAGAATCAAATTTAATCTTAAATTGGGAAAAATGTCATTTCATGGTGGAAGAAGGTATTGTCCTTGGTCATTTAATTTTGAGGCGAGGGATAGAAGTTGATAAGGCAAATATTGAGGTAATTGAAAAACTTTCCCCTCCCATCAATGTAAAAGGAATTAGAAACTTCCTCGGGCATGTAGATTTATATAGAAGATTTATCAAGGACTTCTCCAACATAAGTTTGTCGCTCTTTAGATTACTAGGGAAGGATGTCGAGTTCAACTTTGATGAAAATTATTTAAAATGTTTCAATACCATAAAAACTGCTTTAATTTCTGCTCCAATAATTTTTACTTTAAATTGGGATTCACCTTTTGAAATTATGTGTGATGCGAGTGACCTTACAGTTGGTGATATCCTTGGGCAGCAAAAGAAATGAACCTTCTATTCAATTTTCCATGCTAGTAAGCTCCTAGATGATGCTCAAAGAAATTATGCTACCATGGAAAAGGAACTCCTAGCTATCATCTTTGCCTTCACTAAATTTAGGTCATATCTCATTGGGTCTAAGACTATTGTTTATACTGATCATGCAGCTATTAAGTATCTTCTTCAAAAGAAAGAAGCAAAATCTTGCTTGAAACGATGGGTGTTGCTCTTGCAAGAATTTGATCTTGAAATTCGGGATAAGAAGGGGAGTGAGAATGTGCTTGCAGATCATTTATCTAGATTGACCCACCTTGATAATAATAAGTTGATTGAAATCAATGAATCTTTCCTCAATGAAAAGCTTTAAGTTATTGCCTCAAATCATTCTCCCTGGTTTACTAACTTTACAAATTATCTTGTAGGAGGAGTCATACCAAAAGATATGAGCTACCAACAAAGAAAAAAATTCTTCACCGATATTAAAAATTACTTTTGGTATGATCCCTTTTCGTACAAGTGTTGCAATGATCAACTCCTAAGGAGATGTGTTCCTGACTCCAATATTAGAAATATTCTCTATCAATATCACACATCCCCGTATGGAGGGCACCATAGGATTGAGCAAACCACTGCAAAGGTACTTCAATCCGGATTCTTTTGGCCCCACTTGTTCAAAAATGTTGTTGACTTTGTCAAAAGTTGTGATAAGTGCCAGAGAACCAGAAACTTAGGAAAAAGGTATGAACTCCCTTTGAATGGAATTTTTGAAGTAGATTTATTCGATGAGTGGGGAATTGACTTCATGGGGCCATTTCCCTTATCCCAAACCAATATGTACATTCTTATGGCAGTAGAATATGTTTCCAAATGGGTCGAGGCATTAGCATGTGTGAACAATGATGCTAAAAATGTTAATAAATTTCTCAAGGAGCACGTGCTCGCTAGATTTGGGACACCTAGATTCCTAATCAGTGATGGGGGGAAATATTTCTACAATAAGCAGTTGGAGAGTGTCTTAAGAAGCTATGGGATGAGACACAAGGTGGGTGTTCCTTATCACCCTCAAACTAGCGGGCAAGTTGAAGTCTCAAACAGGGAGCTTAAGCAAATTTTAGAGAAAATTGTGAACCTAAATAGGAAGGATTGGACTTCAAAGCTTCAGGATGCCCTGTCAGCATATAGAACTACCTTTAAAACCCCTTTGGGAATGTCTCATTCTAAGCTCATTTACGGTAAATCATGTCATCTTCCGGTAGAATTGGAGTACCGCGCCTTTGGGCAATTAAAAAATTAAACTTTGATTCCCAAAAAGCAGGTGCACATAGAATGCTGCAATTAAATGAGCTTGACGAATTCAAATTAAATGCCTATGAGAGTGCAAAATTATATAAAGAGAAAACTAAAAAATGGCATGATAAGCTGATCAAGCCAAAACATTTTCAACTTGGAATGAAAGTACTACTTCTTAACTCAAGATTAGGATTATTTCTAAAAAAATTGAAGTCAAGATGGACAGGACCATTCCTTAGTTAGAAGTCGCTTCCAATGATGGCACTTTTAAGGTAAATGGGAATCATCTAAAGTTATACTTGGAGGAAGGAATTTTACAAGAAAAGGGAGGATGGACCCTTCAGGACCTCCCGGATGAAGGTATCACATAAAAAGATCTTTCTCGTGTCAGGCTGAGACATTAAGAACAAGCGCTTATTGGGAGGCAACCCAAGAATAAATAGGTTGTATTTTTTTCTTTTTGCTTTATTTGCTTTTTGTACTTTTCTTTTGGTGTGTTTTATTTTGAGGACTTAATTTATGGATTTTCATATTCTCAAAATCTTTCTAGCATTTGAAAATAACAAATTTTTCTAAGTTTTTCAAGAAATGAAAGTCATAAGATATCAATAAATAAAATGATATGAAATCAATGGTGCTTAACAAAAAGTGATCAAATATATGCACAGTATTAAGAACTTCTAACTAAGGAATGAATTAAGGTAAATCTAATCTCTAAAAATTTAAACCAATGCTAAGGACTAAGTGTGGGGGAAGGCATTGGACTAAAAACTAGAGATTATGGTGAGTACTCTAAAAGAGTGTGCTAGGCTCCCATAGGACTTTATGATTACAAAGATGTGAATTGGTGATGAAGAAAAATATCTCTCCCTAAGAATGAAAAGAGAAAAAAAAACATAAAAATAGGGATGATGAAAATTATCTCTCCCAAATAAAAGAAATGAAAAAGAATGATAAAAAATATCTCCTTTAATCTTATCATCTTTGTAATTCATAAGAAGGATCACATATGGCACAAAACTCTTGATTATTTCAAAAATTCTCTAGTCCAAGTATTCCAAGGAACCTTCCCCATTACCTAGTAACAAGCATAAATATAAATACTTGTAGATTAAACTTATTAACCTTTGTTCATATCCAAAATTAAAAAATCTAATGCTAAAAGATTTTGGTCATTTCAATTAAGCACATGCCTTAAATTGCTCACCAAATCTAATTAATATCTTTTGTTGACTTTCACACCCAAGAAACAGAAAAATACCATTTTTAGCTAACTCAAGGACAAGCAAGAATTTAAGTGTGGGGGTATGATGAATCCATAATTTATATCCTAATTTAAGAAAAATTTCATTCATTTCTCATATTAAAACTGCTTCCTTAATCCAATTTTGCTTATCTTTTCAGGAAAAATGCCTATCCAATAAATTCTGAGCAATATGAACAATTCTCCAAAATTTCTAAAGGAAAACTGCTGCCGCGCACTGCAGCGAGCTATTTTGCAAAAATGAGCGCCATAGCGCGCTACAGTGGAGAACTTTGCAAGCACAGGTGCAATCGCGCATTGCAGCACGCTACAATGCGCTGCAGCGGACCAGTTTGCAAACGTTGGCGCTCCAGCGTGCTGCAGCGATCCATTTTGCAAAATGGTAGCGCCACAGTGCTCTGTAGCGGAGCCTTTTTCATAATTGCTTGCGCTATGGCGCGCTGCAGCAGCCCTTCACTTAGCAAACCACTTCGCCCCCGCATGCCACAGCGGCCCTTTTTGCAAAACCTCCCGCTATCGCGCGCTGCAGCGGCCCGCAATATTTTTGTCTGATAAAAGCATTAACTGCGGTTGGGACAAGACCCCCAAGCAACCTCTTGTCTCCAGCCATCATTCCTTTTGCTGCAGCTTCATTTTTTTAATGGAAAATGGTCTCTTTGATGTGATGAGAAGGATAAAACAATAGAAAGTATTGGTCACCTCATCCATCAATTAGAATTTGCCATCATTGCTCCAGAATTTTCAATGGAAAAGGCAGATTTTGAAATGTGAGGATGATAATGCAACCCTCCTCTATAAATACCACCCCTCTTGA
This sequence comes from Gastrodia elata, assembly GCA_016760335.1. Lineage (NCBI taxonomy): Eukaryota > Viridiplantae > Streptophyta > Magnoliopsida > Asparagales > Orchidaceae > Gastrodia > Gastrodia elata. The sequence continues at coordinate 31,492,458 of CM028675.1, read as the reverse complement.
CTAGAGATGGGTTCCCAACTTGGCTCACTTCAACCTAAGAAGGAGAGGGGCTGTATAGAAGAGAAGAAGAACTCCCCAAGGGTAGAAGCGCTCATCTTGCTAAGGAGAAGGAGGAGAAAGGCAGTACTAGGGACCTAAGAGAAGCAACTTCAAGCAAGGAGAAGAAGAGTCTAGAGAACTTTCCAAAGGAATATTTCTAGTATTTTCTAAACTCTTGTCTTATAATTTTTTTTCTTAGTTGATCATGAAAGAGGTTTTATCCATGTATGTGTTCTTTTTTATTCTTTTTTAATGGAGAGCTAAACCTCCTTTGGGGAGGGTTGGGGCAATCCCATATGTGTTGATAGTAACTATAAATGTATGAAGTTTTTCTCAAGTATTAATAAAAATTGTGAACTTAATGACTTGCTAAAGAAATGTATAAAACTATTGTGGACTTGAATGTGGACCAAAGGATAAGGACTATTGAACTCAAGGACTAAATTGTATTGTGCTCCATAGTTCACCTTAGTTTCGATGCTAGATTTATGAGTGCTTGAGAGCCTAAAACTATGTGAGAAAGTTCTTGAGCTTAGTGCACCTTAATCAAAGCTCAACTAAAGAAGTTGATGCATGTGGTGCTAAGACCCACTAATTGAGCTCTGTTGCTCAACATACTTGAGGGAGGGAATGGAGAGATTGAGTGCTCATGAACGAGGTGACATAATCATTGAGCCCAATAAATTCAATCCATCATCTCAAGTATGTGTGATGCGCATGATGCTCTTAGTGAAATCAATGATTATAAGATCTTAAAAATTAACAATCCTCATCTCCATGATTAAGAGATGAGATAAAAACTACAAACCTAAAATCTTATAAGGATCTTTGTGTTGAAATAGAACCAACTGTGTGTTAATTTCGTGCACAAGATTTGAACTTGTAAATCTTTGAGATAAAACTCAAAGAAGGACAATGTGCACTTAATTAAAATCTAAGTAAATGAAAGATGAATGCTTGAGGAATCATCATACATAAATTATCTATCATGTCATGTGGGAGAAACTCAACTCTCCTCTTCCTTTTATTTGACTAATTTTCTACTAAGTGATTGTCGTGCTTGTTCAGGAACCAACTTAAACTAAACACCCATAGCTTAAATATTAGTGATAATAGATATACCTTAGTAACAAAACATCCAATTCTCTGTGGTTCGATAAATCCCAAAAACTCAAACTTTCCACTTATTACTTCAGACAACATACACTTGCGTGTGAGCTCAGACGTGTATTTACAGTCTGTCAACCTCTCCACTCACCAAACTCACCTAGAAGGCAGTACCCTTTTAATGGTCACCAGCTTCTGAAGCAGTATTCCAAGCACTAAAAGATGTGCTTACCTCTGCCCCCGTTCTAGATCTTCCTGAGGAAGAAGTGAACTATCAAGTTTATACTGATGCATCTGGTATAAGCTTAGGTGTTGTACTAATGCAAGAAGGGAAGGTCATATCATATGCTTCCTGTCAGCTGAATACTCATGAAAGAAATTACGCCGTTCATGATCTCAAACTAGCTACTATAGTGTTCGCTTTAAAGATCTGGCGTCACTATCTATATAGAATTCAGTGCTCGATTTTCACATATCATCAAAGTTTGAAGTATATATTCACTCAAAAGGAGTTGAACTGTCGACATCGAAGGTGGTTAGAGCTGATTAATGACTATGACCTAGACATCCAGTACCATCCAAGAAAAGCGAATGTCGTAGCTGATGCGCTTAGCCATCATGCGACTCTCAATGCTCTTATCTCTAAGAGTCCTCTTGAAGAAGAATTCTGTAAAATGGATATCAAGTCAACGCATAGTGACCAGGTGAGTACAATGCTCTCAATGATTAATGTGGAACCCATATTCCATAGAGACGTATCTATTGCTTAGACAAAAGATGATGAGTACCTAAATTTAAACGAGCCATCAAAAGTGGTTGTTGCACCAACATTCAATTCCATAAAGGTGATATTTATCAAGGAGATCGCTTATGGATCCCTAAGTTCATGCACCAGGAGGTTCTGATCGAAGGCCATAACTTTGGATACCAGATCCATCCTGGAAGCTCAAAGATGTATCAAGACTTGAAGCAATCCTTCTGGTGGCCATGAATGAAGAAAAGTGTGACTAAATTTGTTGCAAAGTGCCACGCTTCTAGTCTGATTAAGGCAGAACACCAAAGACTCGGTGGTCTACTTCATCCACTAGAGATCCCTGAATGGAAATGGATATATATATCTATAAATTTCATGATGGGATTGCATCATGCAAGTTCTAGAGCAGATGCAATTTGGGTTACAGTAGACTGATTAACCAAATCCACTCATTTCATTCCCATTCGGCAAACAGACTCGGTATAGAAACTTGCCAAGCTGTATATCAAAGAGATAATCAGGTTGCATGAAATTCCCAAATCCATTATATTTGATATAGACAGCCAATTCACTTCCAAATTCTGGCACACTATGCATCAAGATCTAGGCACAACCCTAGCATTGAGTACAGCCTTTCATCCGCAAATAGATGGCCAGATAGAATGAGTAAATCAGGTTCTCGAAGATCTGCTTAGACTATGTATCCTTGATTTTGCTGGATCTTGAGAAGATCACCTCCTACTAGTGGAATTTGCTTATAATAATAGTTTTCAAGCCAGTATAAAGATGGCTCCATATGAAGCCTTGTACAGTAGGAAGTGTAGTATTCTGTTGGGATGGTTAGAAATAGGTAGTGTTCAGCTATACGGATCTGAGTTAGTAAAAGAGACAAACAAAAAAGTTCAGTTGATTCAATAGTGAATTTGTGCAGCCCAAGACCGCCAGAGTAATTACCACGATATGCACCATCTCCCACTAGAATTTAAAGTTGGAGACTTCGCGTACCTAAAAGTCAGTCCGATGAAAGGAGTCTTTAGATTCGGCATAGCTGGGAAACTCAGTCCCCACTATGTGGGTCCGTTCGAGGTTGCAGCCAAAATAGGTTCTTCCGCCTACAAATTAAATCTTCCAAGAGACTACACAGCAGTCCACAATGTATTCCATGTATCATCACTAAGAAAGTGTCTCAGAGATCCATCTCACCTCGTGCAGCTCCCAAAAATTCAGATCCAACCCGATCTGTCATATGCTGAGGAACCAAATCAAATTTTGGTCCGTGATCATAAACAGCTTAGAAGTCGTACTATCGAAATGATCAAAGTGCAGTGGATGAATCATTCTCAGAACAAAGCCACTTGGGAGAAGGAAGCCGATATGCGAGTCAAATATCCTAGACTCTTCAAAAATCCAGGTATTCCTTCTTAGCATTCTAAACTTCAAATTCAATTCATATTTTTATTCTTGCCTTTTCTTTCCACTTGAGTGATGTCGAGGATGACATCATTCTTAAGTGGGGGAGTCTGTAACAACCTAAGTTGTTACCCTTATCAAATAAGACTAATCTCTATCTTAATCTTGATCCTAAAGTATTAATCAAGTCATTAGGAGTCATCAACTAAGACCTAATCCAAATCAAAAGTCAAATAAATTACGTCCTAATTTTTCAAAAATCCAGAAACTCTAGAAAATGACCTATATAAATTGACCTCAGATCAAAAATTGGACTTTGCTATTGCGCTCATTGCCCCCAAATTAGCTAGGGGTGATGTTTTCGAGTAAATCAGAAATCGTCGAAATTTTGACTAATATTTTAATAATATTTAGTACCCCAAAAATTGAAAGATCAAATACTTGTCATAATTAAAATCTGACTTTCTTCGTTGCGATCCTCATCCTCGGATTAGCCAAGGGTGAAATTTTGGGATTTTTCAGAAGTTGTTGAATTTTCTTGAATATTTTAATATATTTAAATTAATTAAAAAATTGAGATATTTATTTTGACCTCAAAATCAAAATCCAACTTTGCCATTGCGCGATCATCACCCCCAAATTAATTAGGGGTGATGTTTTGGACGCATTTGGAAGTCGTCGAATTTTCGCAAATATTTTAATATAATTAAATACCCAGAAAATAGAATAATTAAATAATCATCAGAATCGAAATCCAACTTTGTCATTGCGATCGTCACCCCCAAATTAGCTTGGGGTGAATTTTTGGGAATTTCGGAGCGCGTTTCTAAAATCGGAATTCTTAATAAATTAAATGAATAAATAGTTATTTATTCCTAATTGCATTTTTTTTCCTTTTCCTTCTTTCTCTCTCCTAGTTGGCTATTCCATTCGGTTGGCCCTTACCTCCACTTTTGGCTGACCCATCTTCTTCTCTCTCATTAATTTAAAGCTTTGATCACTATGGCCATCCCTGTTCCTTCCCTCCTCCTTAATGGTAAGGTTTGATGGCTATGGCCATCCCTCTTCCTTCCCTCCCTCCTAGCTCATGATGGCTTTCCCCCTTCCTTCTCCTCCTATAAATGGAAACTTAGCTCTTCCTCTCCATTTTTTGGCTGTTAAGATAAAGCTCCCAAGCTTCCACCCTTCCCCCCATTGTTGAGCTTTGTGCTAAAGAAGAAGAAGAAGAAGAAGTTCTTCCTCCAAGCTTTCCAAGGTTCCTTCTTTCTCTTCTAAAGGCTATGGTACCAATTTGTTCTCCTTCCTTGGTAATTTCATTCCTCTATTATGTTTATTTGCATCTTTAGACATCCATGATTAAGTATAGAAGCCATTATATTTTTCAAAGTAATATACCTCATGCTCTGTTTTTCGTCCATTCTGCACACCCCTGCCTTTATCACCATTGTTCATATAGCTAGGATGATCAGTTTGTGCCGATTTTGGTGTCAATGGAAAGGTATCAAAAAACCATTTCATTAATATATGGCACTACTCATGGAATGCTCTGGATTAAGAGTATTTGAGCTCAAAATGTGACCCTTCACATTTTTCGCACAGGCGAAATCACCGTCGGGCGCTACAGCGCGCCGTAGCGTCCAGAAAATTCATTTGACCATATCTTAGTCATTTATACTATAAATCTAAAAATTTAAAGTGCTAAAAAGCTTAGAATTTAGTGCTAAGAATAACCTAAAATAATATTTAGATTATGAACCCTAGAAATATTAGAAATGACCAAAATACCCCTAACCTTAAATAGGTCATAACTTGACCAATCGAAGTCCAATTTGGGTCTACTCCCAGCTAAAGTACTCAGTGTGATATATGAAAGCTATAGCCATTGAGTTTGCTTAATTTGGACAACAAATGAAAAGTTAGCTTTTTGACCCCCTTAGTTTAGAAAATTACCAAATTGCCCTTGGAAATTGAAATGGCTATAACTAATTCATTATACCTCAAAATTTAATGTTCTTGAACTCTATAGAATCCTTGAAGAGCAAATAATAGTAAATTGTATAAAAATTTAGATTTTATTTGGTGTAATTTACTAAAATGCCCCTTAAGTTAAAAACCTTAGTTTGGACCTATATGGCTCATTTCTTATCCAAATTTGGTGCACTTACTATCTTTCTTTATGTTAGACAGTAAGAAATTATTTGACAGTAAGAAATTCCAATTTGGTGCCCTTAATCAAAAAGTAGCTTTTTGAACCCTTAAATAGGGGCAAAATGGTCATTTTGCCTAAAATTTTGGTTAAATATCCTTAACCCTTAAAATATCCTTTGAAATCATTAAAATCAATAATAGAACTGATTTATGATCAATTTAAGTCATAACTCCCTCAATTAGGATAATTTGTAAAACATCTCAATTTTAGGTTTGAAAATTTCTAAGGTTAATATACCTTAGTTAAAATCCATCTCTAACCTCCCTAACTAAATAAAATCAGTAAGTGTGAAGAAATTCAATTAATTCTTTGAAATTTTCCAAGTATTATCATTAGGAATCCTCACTTCACCTTAGGATCCATTCCTTAAGAATAAGATTAAATATTAGGTTAGATTTTATTTATTAAATAATGGGGTTATTCAATGAATGAATCTTTGGTTTTATTAGTTTCTAGATTTTACAACTTATTTGAATTATTTTATCTTTCAACATTAAATTTAGAATAGGAGCTTCATCCTATTAAGTCTGATTTGCTTAATAGGATTTACCTCAATCATTAGTTCGTTTAAATTTAACCTAGATCTTAAGTCTTACCCTTGGGATTATGTGATTAAGCCCAATCTCGTAGTGTTTTATCCGTAATCTCTAGCTTGGTAGATTTTGGACAAGCTTTTAGTTTAGAACATCTAAACTCATAAACTAGGTCATGATGATTTCTTATAGTCGACATTGATTTAATCATATTAGGACCTAGCTAGTCTTAATATTTTGTAACCTATAAGGACGTACTTCTAAGTTACACTCGATAGTAGGAATTGGAGATCTTGAACTTATGTAACTTGGAATAGTTAGAATGTTTAAATTAGATAATAAATGATATCACCATATTTACTAGAGTCCCTTGCTTACTACTTAATTTTGTGCTACGCATTCCTTAAAGTTTGTGCTTATTATTCTTTGAACATGTCATATAAGAAAAATATTGTTACATGAAAAATAAAAACTTATAATATTAAAAAAACATTTGTATTTAGGTTCAGTACATGGTGGATTATGGTGCACATTACTCCAATGGACAAGGGTAAGGAGAGATCAGGATGCTTAACATCACTCATTGAGAAGAGTGTGTTAAGATTGGGACCCATTCAGTCTTGCAGACGTGCTTGACTCCTCAGCTATTTTTGAAATTATCCTCAGAAATGAAAGTAAAATAACTAAAAGATATTTGCATAGTATTATCTTCCTCTCCAATCAGATTGTACTATATTGTGATATTATGTCCGCCTTAGACCATAAAGGCTATGGGAATATATTGGGCTAGATTGACCAATTCTTTCTGATATGACAATTTGTACATTATTTACAGTTTTTCAGCTTACTGTTTATTATGTCGTTGATGCATTTTATTTTGGTTAGCTATATTATTCCTATATTATCTGCTTACTTGAGTAGATATATATATAGGATGCTAGACTTTATTGCTTATTATATGTACCATTTTCAGATTTATGTTTTAAATTAGCATATGTCATATGATCATCAATATGCTTAGGTTAGACTTTTCTTTTTAATATTTTTACTTAATGTATTACATATGTATGCACTACCTTATTTAGTTTACTTGAGGTGTGCTTTTGCCTCAATTCTTGCTTAGTTATAAAAATTACATTTATAACTTATCCTCATCCCATTGTATGCTTACTTGCTCCCATGCTGGATATATGTTTTATTTGATTCGAAGTAAAATGGTGATATTAACAAATGCTTAATAAATTATTTGCCTAAAATGTACTTAGATATTTTATCTAATAAGATTTTTCTTTTATTGGCTGGGGCCCTGTCATTGTGAAACTTAAAATGTCAGATCTTGTTTAGTTTGAAGAGCCAGTGCCTGAGGAGGAGCCTTATTTAGAGGAGGTACAGCAGCCTGGTGTATAAGATCTCTAGTTGCCTTTTTCTTCATTGTGAGGACAAGTGATATTATCATTTTCAGTCTTTTAAACTTTAATTAAATGATGTAAAAATACGGATACTCGTGACTGTGTTTACATTCTGCACATTATTATTTTTTGAGCTATTTCATTTTATTTCATGGTTGATGTATGGTGAATGGATGTAATCCTTACTTCTTATTGCTTCCGCACTCTGTATGAATATATAGATTTAGTGACTAATTTTCATAAATATTCTGTGCACATCCTTCCCCTATTATTGGATTGTGGACCTTACCTAATCTAATGATATGTGAGGGATTTGCTAGAGTGATACTCCACTCCTTAGCCTAATGATTGCGGATCTAGGGAGCAGGGAGCCACAATTATCATAGAGAAGCTTTGGAACACCTTGATCGAGACTTGTGCTGCATTGGCATTTGGGTCACTCATTTTAGGTTTGTATGAAGATCAAGGAGTCAAGATCCTCTCTTTTGATGTAGTGATATCTCCCAGTTCTACTCTAGACCTAACCCATTTGAGCACCCATACCCATGAGGGGGTGCGAGCCAAGAAGAGGAGGGGGAGGAAGGAGAAGCTTCTACCTATATTAGCCGTACTATGGCGGATAAAATGATTATGTGTATGTATGCACATCAAAGGGACTTGGGGGTGGCCATGGCGCGAGACATGAGCTTCATCAAGGGGGAAGTCGAGTGGCAGCGCCAATTCAAAATGGAATTCCACGACGCTCTTGGAACAATGTTCCAAGAATGGAGCTTGCGTGGATGACCGGACGGATCTGAGCTGCCACGGCCCCCTGTTGGTGACCCCATCCCGGACAATGATTGGCCAGCAGACTACACATATCGGGATATTGATGAAGATGAAGAAGACGATCAGGAGTAAAATGATTGATCGGTTGTACTATTTTCTATTTTTCTATTTTTTGTTTTAGTTTTTATTTTTTGTTTTCCTTATTTTGTTCCCTTTTTCAATATATAAGCTTTGGAATTGTTGCACCCTCATTGCTGCAGTGACTATATTTCAATTACATTTTCTGAAGTAATTATTGTATGAATTCAATAATGAACTTCAATGTAAAATCTTAAGTCATTAATTATGCTTAACCTAAGGTGCTCAATGGACATGACAACCCTATACTTCTAAAATAAGGTAAAGAGCTTGAGTGAATTTTAGTTTCCAAGAATTTAAAATGAACATATACTGAACTCTAAGTGTGGGGGTGGGGAAACCTATAGAATTAAAATCAGCAATTAGCAAAAGTTGAGTGAACATATGAGTGTGTTAGGCTCCCGTAAGACTTAATGATCACAAGGAACTGAATTATGAATAAAGAAAATTGTCTCTCCCTTGAGCTAAAATTTAAAAAAAAAAATGAAATAGGGATGATGAAAAATATCTCTCCCAAATGAGAAAATATAAGAAAATAAGATGAAGAAAAATGACTCTCCTATAAATGTTTGTGTTCTTACCATTTTTCATCCCTATCTTGTTTTATTTAGAATTGAACTGATGTTAAGGTTCATGTTCTTTTATATTTCTTGCTATCTTGAATTTTAATGGAAGGCTAAACCCTCCTTGGAGAGGGTTTTACTGTAATTATGTGCTGAGTAAGGTGTACGGTGTTGTATACTGAATTTGCAATGAACTAAATTTGATCTGAATTTTTATTTACTTGTAATTGAATACCTAGAACGATTATCAAATGTAAACCCTTAATAAAATAAATTTGGAATGAAAATATATGTATAAGACATTAAACAACTTGTGCTCCAATGCTAACTATTTAGATAAAAGCAAGGAGGGAGTGCAATAAAGCTGAGAGCTACGTAACAAGTTCTCAAGCCCATTAGCACCACTCCTTCAGCTCATTCAAGAAGTTGATGCTTGTGAGCCAAGCCCCCTCCAATCATGCTCTGCGGCTCAACAAAGTAGAATGAGGGAGAGATCATTAAACACTCATGGATGATGTGACATAGTCCATTAGGTCTGATGAATCCTCTCCCTTAGCGAAACCGCGTGTGTAGTGCACGACACAATTAGTGGGAATCAAAACTTGTGAGATCCATTGAACTAAAAGAATGTTTTGGTAACCTAGACGTAAGAAATCAAAATTTAACTAACTATGATCTTATAAGAATCTATGTGCCGAGATAGAACCCTTAGGGTGTTCTCCTTACAAGTCACATAATGAACCTCCAACTCACTCTTCTTAAATCATATAGTATCTTCAATTTAATATTTGTTTTGTTAAATTAGGAACCACATCAAAACCAAAATGCAAATTATCTAAACATAGATAAAGCTTAGTAACAAAACCAAAATTCCCTATGGACGATATAAATCTGAAACTTACCATTCCAAATTATTACTTTGGACCACGTACACTTACATGCAAGCGCAACACGAAATTTAGGTCTGCCAGTTATAAAGTATGTTTGTTTTAAACTATATTTGAACAGTGATTTAATTTGTGATGTTGGTTCTAATTTAACAATCAAAGTTTCATTGATTAGAAATTACTAGTTAAGAAAGAAGGGGGAGTTGGGTTTAATATGCAATTCATTTAAGGATTTCATGTAAGCACTCTTCTTTATCAATTTTAAATGTCAAATTACTTAGGTGTTTTAATTGTAGTCAAGCAACATAATCTTCTCTAGGGTGTCCCATAAATCAAATTATGTTATGCCTAATGCTCAGAAATGAATCCACTGAGGTTCAATCTCGGCACATAGACCCTCACGTGATCAATATGAGTTAAATTTGATACTTACGTCTAAGTTCTCAAATATATTGTTTTAGTTGTGCAATCATATAAGCTTGATTCCACCAATTAGAATCACATGCATCAGTTTTGACTTTAGGTAAGGAAGAGAGTCATTCGACTAAGTGGGTTATGTCACGTCACCCGCAAGCATTCAGTGCTTTGTTGTCCTTGCATAAACTTAGAATGAGCTATGGAGCGCATTTGGTGGCTCAACTTCTCAGCTTAGCTAAATGAATATTGCAGCAATGCTCAAGAGCTTGTCACTGGGCTCTCGGAAACTGTGCACATGTTCCTAGCTTAAACTAATGGTGATCAGTGGAGCTCTGAGATCATTTGATTTTCCCATCGCTATGTTCATCTTTTCAAAACCTAAAGATTTGCATTGATCATCCTCGCACAAAAAATATTATCATAGATATTCGTAGTCAAAATTCTTTGCTTGCATATCCTTAGTTCTAAAAAGCTAAACTAGTTTGATAGTTTTCCTAGTTTAAAAGCATTAATATAAATATAATGCATTCATGACACATCATTCACCCAAGCATTCTTCATATCAGAAAGCAAACAAATGATTAAGGAATTTATTCATTGATAATTTTGAGTACAAACACTTTAAATCCCTAAAATCATTACATGCTTATGCCCAACACTCACCAAGTAGGGTTTAGGCTTCCATCACAAAAGAGATATAAGGGAAGCAAATTAGGACTTTGAACCCTTACATGGTTCTTGCAGAAAAGAAATTAAGATAGAGATCGAGATACAATACAAGGAAATGATATTGCATTCACTGATCTTCTCTCATTCACGGACCTCTTTCACTTCTCTGTGTTCTGAGCTTGATTACTCTTCCCTTTTGGTATAGCCTATTCCTTCCTCAGGCATGGTTTCTCCCTTTTCATCAGCTACTGCTTCTTTGAATTATTTCAACCTTGAATGTCAAAATGGGGAACCCTCTCTTAGTCTTACTTCTCAACTTTTAAAGATCCTAAATAATGCCCTTAGCATTAGTGCAACCACCCTTTCATCTCCTCAGGAATTAAATAATTTTAATTGAATATTCTTTTGTTTTCTTGAGAAGAAAGAGAATTAAATGTGTTTCAGTTTAATGGCTGCTGTGGGAAGGTAAAGAGTTTTGAGATTTTTGGCCTTCCCAATACTGCCCTTAATGCTCTTGACAGGCTGAAACTGCGATGGGTGCTACGGCACGCCGTAGTGCCAAAGTCTCTATATTGAGACCCCTATGGCACATGGTAGTGCCAGAGTCTCTGTCTTGAGACTGCTACGACGGCTGTAGTGGGTGAGTTTTAAGTCTTGTAGCACTGAGATGCAGTAGTGTCAAAGTATCTCTCTTGAGACCGCTACGGCGCGCAGCAGCGGGATTCTGTCAAATTTTTATTTGCTAAGTTTGGGCCATAGTTGCTTCTGCTATGGTGCACTGTGGTGCCCAGGCCTCTACTAGGTTCATCTATGATGCGCGGTAGCGCCAGAGTCTCTGTCTTGAGATCGCTACGGTGCATGATAGCGTGAAGCTCTCTATCTTGGTCCACTACAGAGCATAGTAGTGCAGGGCTCTCTATCTTGAGAGCGCTATAGCATGCGGTAGCATGGAGTTCTCTATCTTGATCCACTGTAGCATATGGTAGCGCAGAGCTCTCTATCCTGAGAGCGCTGCAGCACGTGGTAAGTGCAGAGCTCTCTTTCTTGATTTGCTACAGTGCATAGTAGCACAGAGCTCTCAGTCTTGAAAGCACTGCAGTGCACTGTAGCACGGAGCTCTCAGTCTTGATCTGCTACAGCGTGCAGCAGCATGGAGCTCTCTGTCTAGATCCGCTACAGCACGTCGAGGGGCGCCTGAGCGCGCTGCAGCAGTTTTCTTCCATTATTTCAAAATTTAGCCCAAGGTTTAATTCAACTCCTCCTTTGTCCTGAACACAGCAAAAGCATATCAAAGTATACATTTCTTATAGAAAAGTGTTTGTTTTTTATAATCTAATTTACTATAAATCCTAGAGTTACCATGTACTGTTAGTGAAGTATTCTATTTGACTGCCCACATGTTCGCTGAGGAAGCCGAGTACTAGTGGATAATGAACAGAAGTCTCATTTTCTTGGTGCAAATATTGAATAAATTCCCTAAGAAGAATTTGAAGGGTTCTTTAGAGAAGAGTTTATTCCACCCTCCGCTCAAACAATCATTGAATATGTGTTAATCCAATTAACTAAAGGCAATAGAACTATTCTAACATATGAGATGGAGTTCAGGAAGCTTTCAATATTTGCTCTTGACCTTGTTCAAACTGAAGCAGTGTGGTGTATTCATTTTCTTAAAGGATTAAGAGACTATATCAAAGATCACCTCTTTTCTTAGCATTTGACAGTTGTACCAAATGGTTAGAGGGATCAAGGCTAATTGAGCATCTCAACATTAGAAGGAACAAAATAAAAGATCTTTACCACCCCCGCCAAAATTAGATTCTTTCAAGAGGAACAGGCCTAGCTGCCAAGGGTTTATCAATTGCCTAGTATATGAAGAAGCTTAGGAGGGTGTCAATGTTGAACTACAGACACCCATATTAAGAAGATTACAAGGCCGCCATAGAGGTACACTCCTTCCTTATTTTATTAGTTACTAACAGATGGTGGTGAATCAGAGAGCTTGAAACAGGCACTTTAGTTTATAGATTCAATCAAGTGGAAGGCTGCCATGAATGATGAAATAGCATCACTCATGTCAAATGGGACATGAGAGTTGGCACCTCTACTTTTTATTTACTTTTAATTGAATACCTAGAACGATTATCAAATGTAAACCCTTAATAAAATAAATTTGGAATGAAAATATATGTATAAGACATTAAACAACTTGTGCTCCAATGCTAACTATTTAGATAAAAGTAAGGAGGGAGTGCAATAAAGCTGAGAGCTACGTAACAAGTTCTCAAGCCCATTAGCACCACTCCTTCAGCTCATTCAAGAAGTTGATGCTTGTGAGCCAAGCCCCCTCCAATCATGCTCTGTGGCTTAGCAAAGTAGAATGAGGGAGAGATCATCAAACACTCATGGATGATGTGACATAGTCCATTAGGACTGATGAATCCTCTCCCTTAGCGAAACCGCGTGTGTAGTGCACGACACAATTAGTGGGAATCAAAACTTGTGAGATCCATTCAACTAAAAGAATGTTTTGGTAACCTAGACGTAAGAAATCAAAATTTAGCTAACTATGATCTCATAAGAATCTATGTGCTGAGATAGAACCCTTAGGGTGTTCTCCTTACGAGTCACATAATGAACCTCCAACTCTCTCTTCTTAAATCATATAGTATCTTCAATTTAATATTTGTTTTGTTAAATTAGGAACCACATCAAAACCAAAATGCAAATTATCTAAACATAGATAAAGCTTAGTAACAAAACCAAAATTCCCTATGGACGATATAAATCTGAAACTTACTATTCCAAATTATTACTTTGGACCACGTACACTTACATGCAAGCGCAAACACGAAATTTAGGTCTGCCAGTTATAAAGTATGTTTGTTTTAAACTATATTTGAACAGTGATTTAATTTGTGATGTTGGTTCTAATTTAACAATCAAAGTTTCATTGATTAGAAATTATTAGTTAAGAAAGAAGGGGGAGTTGGGTTTAATATGCAATTCATTTAAGGATTTCATGTAAGCACTCTTCTTTATCAATTTTAAATGTCAAATTACTTAGGTGTTTTAATTGTAGTCAAGCAACATAATCTTCTCTAGGGTGTCCCATAAATCAAATTATGTTATGCCTAATGCTCAGAAATGAATGCACGGAGGTTCAATCTCGGCACATAGACCCTCACGTGATCAATATGAGTTAAATTTGATACTTACGTCTAAGTTCTCAAATATATTGTTTTAGTTGTGCAATCATATAAGCTTGATTCCACCAATTAGAATCATATGCATTAGTTTTGACTTTAGGTAAGGAAGAGAGTCATTCGACTAAGTGGGTTATGTCACGTCACCCACAAGCATTCAGTGCTTTGTTGTCCTTGCATAAACTTAGAATGAGCTATGGAGCGCACTTGGTGGCTCAACTTCTCAGCTTAGCTAAATGAATATTGCAACAATGCTCAAGAGCTTGTCACTGGGCTCTCGGAAACTGTGCACATGTTCCTAGCTTAAACTAATGGTGATCAGTGGAGCTCTGAGATCATTTGATTTTCCCATCGCTATGTTCATCTTTTCAAACCCTAAAGACTTGCATTGATCATCCTCGCACAAAAAATATTATCATAGATATTCGTAGTGAAAATGCTTTGCTTGCATATCCTTAGTTCTAAAAAGCTAAACTAGTTTGATAGTTTTCCTAGTTTAAAAGCATTAATATAAATATAATGCATTCATGACACATCATTCACCCAAGCATTCTTCATATCAAAAAGCAAACAAATGATTAAGGAATTTATTCATTGATAATTTTGAGTACAAACATTTTAAATCCCTAAAATCATTACATGCTTATGCCCAACACTCCCCAAGTAGGGTTTAGGCTTCCATCACAAAAGAGATATAAGGGAAGCAAATTAGGACTTTGAACCCTTACATGGTTCTTGCAGAAAAGAAATTAAGATAGAGATCGAGATACAATACAAGGAAATGATATTGCATTCACTGATCTTCTCTCATTCACGGACCTCTTTCACTTCTCTGTGTTCTGAGCTTGATTACTCTTCCCTTTTGGTATAGCCTATTCCTTCCTCGGGCATGGTTTCTCCCTTTTCATCAGCTACTGCTTCTTTGAATTATTTCAACCTTGAATGTCAAAATGGGGAACCCTCTCTTAGTCTTAGTTCTCAACTTTTAAAGATCCTAAATAATGCCCTTAGCATTAGTGCAACCACCCTTTCATCTCCTCAGGAATTAAATAATTTTAATTGAATATTCTTTTGTTCTCTTGAGAAGAAAGAGAATAAATTGTGTTTCAGTTTAATGACTGCTGTGGGAAGGTAAAGAGTTTTGATATTTTTGGCCTTCCCTATACTGCCCTTAATGCTCTTGACTGGCTGAAACTGCGATGGGTGCTACGGCACGCCGTAGTGCCAAAGTCTCTATATTGAGACCCCTATGGCACATGGTAGTGCCAGAGTCTCTGTCTTGAGACTGCTACGACAGCTGTAGTGGGTGAGTTTTAAGTCTTGTAGCGCTGAGGTGCAGTAGTGTCAAAGTATCTCTCTTGAGACCGCTACGGCGCGCAGCAGCGGGATTCTTTCAAATTTTTATTTGCTAAGTTTGGGCCATAGTTGCTTCCGCTATGGTGCACTGTGGTGCCCAGGCCTCTACTAGGTTCATCTATGATGCGCGGCAGCACCAGAGTCTCTGTCTAGAGATCGCTACGGTGCATGATAGCGTGAAGCTCTCTATCTTGGTCCACTACAGAGCATAGTAGTGCAAGGCTCTCTGTCTTGAGAGCGCTATAGCATGCGGTAGCATGGAGTTCTCTATCTTGATCCACTGTAGCATATGGTAGCGCAGAGCTCTCTATCCTGAGAGCGCTACAGCATGTGGTAAGTGCAGAGCTCTCTTTCTTGATTTGCTGCAGTGCATAGTAGCACCGAGCTCTCTGTCTTGGAAGCACTGCAGTGCACTGTAGCACGGAGCTCTCAGTCTTGATCTTCTACAGCGTGCAGCAGCATGGAGCTCTCTGTCTAGATCCGCTACAGCACATCGAGGGGCGCCTGAGCGCGCCGCAGCAGTTTTCTTCCATTATTTCAAAATTTAGCCCAAGGTTTAATTCAACTCCTCCTTTGTCCTGAACACAGCAAAAGCATATCAAAGTATACATTTCTTATAGAAAAGTGTTTGTTTTTTATAACCTAATTTACTATAAATCCTAGAGTTATCATGTACCGTTAGTGAAGTAATCTATTTGACTGCCCACATGTTCGCTGAGGAAGCCGAGTACTAGTGGATAATGAACAGAAGTCTCATTTTCTTGGTGCAAATATTGAATAAATTCCCTAAGAATATTTTGAAGGGTTCTTTAGAGAAGAGTTTATTCCACCCTCCGCTCAAACAATCATTGAATATGTGTTAATCCAATTAACTAAAGGCAATAGAACTGTTCTAACATATGAGATGGAGTTCAGGAAGCTTTCAATATTTGCTCTTGACCTTGTTCAAACTGAAGCAGTGTGGTGTATTCATTTTCTTAAAGGATTAAGAGACTATATAAAAGATCACCTCTTTTCTTAGCATTTGACAGTTGTACCAAATGGTTAGAGGGAACAAGGCTAATTGAGCATCTCAACATTAGAAGGAACAAAATAAAAGATCTTTACCACCCCCGCCAAAATTAGATTCTTTCAAGAGGAACAGGCCTAGCTGCCAAGGGTTTATCAATTGCCTAGTATATGAAGAAGCTTAGGAGGGTGTCAATGTTGAACTACAGACACCCATATTAAGAAGATTACAAGGCCGCCATAGAGGTACACTCCTTCCTTATTTTATTAGTTACTAACGGATGGTGGTGAATCAGAGAGCTTGAAAGAGGCACTTTAGTTTATAGATTCAATCAAGTGGAAGGCTGCCATGAATGATGAAATAGCATCACTCATGTCAAATGTGACATGAGAGTTGGCACCTCTACCAGCTGGGAAGAAGGCCCTTCAAAACAAGTGGGTTTATCGGGTGAAGAAAGAACCAAATGGGAGCAAGCGCTACAATGAGAGACTTGTAGTAAATGGTTTCTAGCAAAGGCATGGGGTCGACTACAATGAAATCTTTAGCCCATTTGTGAAGATGACAACCATCAAGGTTATGTTGAACATTGTTGCAGTTGAGGATTTACATCTGGAGTAAATAAATGCTAAAACTGCATTCCTGGAGAGCTAGAGGAAGAGCTAACATGCAACAGCCTAAAGGGTATAGGGCTCAAGAGAAGGAAAAACTGAGCTAGTGTGCAAGCTCAATAAGGGCTTCTATGGCATGAAGCAAGTGCCAAGGTAGTGGTACAAGAGATTTGACAAGTTCATGTCATAATCGGGGTACAAGAGATGCCAGGAGGATCACTATTGTTACACAAAATAGTGTAAGTCCTCCTAAACCATTATGTTGTTGTATATGGATGATATGTTGATCATAGGATCAGGCATGGAGGAGTTAAGGATGCTTAAATAGCTTATGTCAAAGGAGTTTAATAGGAAGGACATGGGGCCGGCCAAGCAGATTGTTGGAATGAAAATCAATAGGGAAAGAAGTGCAAAAATCCTGAAGCTGCCACAGAAAATATATGTTGAAAAGATGCTAAAAAGATTCAACATGAATGAGGTGAAGCCAGTGGGCACTCCCCTAGCAAGTCACTTATGCTTATTAAAGGAACAGATGCCCAAGTCTGAAGAAGAGAAGGAGCATATGCTGAAGGTTCCTTATGCTTCAGTAATTAGGAGCTTAATGTACATGATGATCTACACAAGATTAGATATTTTCCATGTAGTGTGAGTGGTTAGTAGATTCATGAAAATTCCAGAGAAGCACCATTAAAATATGGTTAAGCGGATCTTAAGGTATTTGAAAGGTATAGCGGGCAGAGCTTTATGCTTTGAAAGATCTGACATTGTTTTACATGGGTATGTAGACTCAAATCTTGCAAGAGATATTGATAGCAGAAGAAGTACTACATGTTATGTGTATACATTGGGATGTGATGCGGTGAGCTGGATATCCAGGCTATAAAACATTGTGTCGCTATCTACCATGGAGGCAGAATTTGTTGCCATCATAGAGGCAAGCAAGGAGATGATCATGTTGAAGAGTTTTATGGCAAAATTGGGCAATGAGCAGGAGGATGTAAAGCTCTATAGTGATAGTATGAGCTCTTTTTACCAAGGAAATAATATAGCATTTCATGCTAGGACAAAGCACATTCAACTCTGTTATCATTTCATCCAGATATTATTGAAAAAAAGATAGGTCAGATTGGAGAAGATCCATACTTCTAAGAATCTAGTTGATATGCTTACAAAAATAAAAATAGTGGAGAAACTAATGCTATGTGCAACTTCTGTTGGCCTCGGTATGTGAAGAGAGAGTGGGCGTGAGCCACACCACGTTCTTAATAAATTGAAGAAGATAATGAATAATTAAAGATAGAAGAGGGGGTGATTTTCTAAAGGTCTTCCAGTGGGAGATTGTTATATTGTGGAGATCATTTAGTCCATCATAGAGATGCTAATGGTACTTCAGTGTGCTTTCGGGAGGTTCTGAGGCAATTCAGAATAAGGAGTGAACTTCAACAATAATACATGCGCAATGGTGCACCGCAGCAAAAATCGGCGCTGCAGTGCACCGCAGTAGGTCCATCCCAAGACACAAAAAATTCTAAAGGTGGGAGCGACCACTCACCACAATAGTAGGCAATTTGAGAATGGGCGTTATTGCGCCCTACAACGTGATCCATCCAGAAACGTGGCTGCTACCACGCACTGCAACAGCATGCTATTCGAAATAATGGCGCTACCGAACACCGCAGCGGGTTCCATCCTAAGACACAAGCGAGCCGCACTGCCGTAGTGGGTTCTTATTCAAAATATGGGCACTACAACGCACCATAGCGCCTAGCGGATTTATGCTTTGGTTCTGGTTACAGCAAAAGTAAATTTTGGGGCATTTTAAACCTTTCAAGGTTCAAAAATGAGCTGGTACTTAAGCAAACAAGTTGAGAGGAGTTTGCTATGTTGGCATTTCAAATTGGAGGCTGATTGCTGCTGTGAGGAGGAGATCCCAAGGTGAAGCCCTAAGGAAGCTACATTGCAATAAACATCTTGCATGTTGGAGAAGACACTCCAAGTGGTGGCTGCTTCTTCTCATCTCCATATTAGAGTAAGTGCTTGTGTATTTTTTGTCAATGATAAGCTCTTTGTAACTCTATAATCTTCAAGTTCTCATAGTGATATTTTTTGTGGTGTGGCTCTGTGGATTTTTTTCATTCCACGTAGTTTATGTGTTTGGATATTTTGTGTGCTTGTGCTTATCTTGCATGCATATGCTGTGTGATTTTCTACTTATCATTTTTTGTGATTTTGAATTTACTTAGTAACCATCAACGCAACCCTGATCCTCAACCAAGTGTTCTTGTAAAAATCGTTTCCGCTGCGAAGAGTGTGCTTGGTGGTGAAGGAAGGTTCAGATTTTATTACCAACAGACATTAGAACTTAACAAGTTCTAATTCAAAATTAGACAATATTACCTACTGAAGTGAGATAAGAAATCAATCGACCTAATTAATGTATTTCCATAACAAATCTTTATTAAATAATCAAGATTTAGGGATTAAAGGCAAACTCTAAATATGAGGTTCAGCCACTAAACCCAAGGTACTAACATCTAAGGATCTAAGGTTTTATCATAATTCTCCCATTTTAAGGATTAAGGAAATCTCATTGAGTAATTAAACTCAATTAGATAAAATTTTCAAATTTTACCAAATAGGCTAAAGAACTAAAGTCAAAAGATAAAATAATCAACCATTCTAACTCTTAATTGAAAGATTTATCTTAACCAAAGTTCAATCTATTGAGTAATGGATTTACTCAATATAAATGAACATAAAAAGAAGAAATAATGAAGATTAAAATGTTAAGATTTAAGGATTTAATCACTAAGGAAATTATTAAGGATTTATACAAAGGCTTAACTAAGGAATACTTCCATTTTTGGATGAAATATAGTTGAAGTCTAACTTGACTATAACTTATTTAAATGAAGAAAATATGGGTGTTAAATCAACGTTAAGAGTCTAAAATAAAATCACTTAGCTAAACTTAGGCAAAACTAAGGTTTGGCCACTAAGGCTAAATTACAAGTCTAATTAACCTTACATTGATCTCAAACACTCAGATTTTTAATTTAAAGGATATGGGTCAAATTAAAAAGGTTTAATTACACATTAAGCAACATTTTGCCTAAATAACCAAAATGTCTCTCGCTAAGAATCTAAATGGAGATTTTTAGTTCTATGGCTCCAAATGAAATTTTATTAATGCCAAAAGATTTCTTACTTCCTAAGATAAGGATTAACATTAAGAACACTTAATTTGATTAAGTATTAAGGTTAATGTATTTTAATTAGGATTTGAGCTCATTAAATAGTGATTAGCAAAATTAAATGTGCAACATGCAAACTTAAGCTAATAATAGGTTCTATTCTACCCAAGGAGTGCTTAGACACTAAGATCACTAGAATCATTGCTTAATTAGTCTAAATATTTGCTAATTAAGATTTAAAGTAATTAGTGAGTTATTAGTAAAATTAATGATATGAAAATTATTTCTGTGGCGGCCGCCCCTTAATCGAATGAGTGTTAAGAGGTGGTCGTCACTAGTACCACGTACATTAAACTAAAAGCATATCCGTGATACTAATCAACTAGCTGAGCAAGACTAAATAGAAACATACATATAGTATAGCAGTGTAGAGAATGAAAAGAAACATTCAAACACAGTCCACATTAATTCATTCACATACAATACATTAAATGCTGAATAGTAAGAATAAGAAAATATAGTTATTACAATTTTTGTTAAATGTAAGCCAAGGAGATGGAAGCATGTCTCCTTCAGAGAGCTGCACTTTACTTTATCCTGCTAGCAGCTAAATCCTCAAGTGCTGGATTTGACCTATACTCCTGATCTGCCATATGTACATATATGATAGGGCACAGCTAAAAAAAGAAAATTTGGTTAGACTTTAATAAGTCTAAGTACAATTTAAGCTATTAAAGTTGCATGAATTTAATGATATCACCACATTACTTATACTACTAAGCGTGCAAAATAGATAGGTGCCACAAGCTACAAGGAAGGGATAACTATAAACTATCCATT
Source organism: Gastrodia elata (assembly GCA_016760335.1). Classification (NCBI taxonomy): domain Eukaryota; kingdom Viridiplantae; phylum Streptophyta; class Magnoliopsida; order Asparagales; family Orchidaceae; genus Gastrodia; species Gastrodia elata. The sequence goes on along the minus strand of CM028675.1, from coordinate 31,471,345 downwards.
TATAGCATTCAACATATATGTGAAATAAAATATCAAGACATGAAAGTAAGCAAGGTAAAGCTAAAAGCAAAAGAACTGCAACTACTATGATAATTCCTCTCCTAACATGTTTATGATCATATTAACACATGCTGAGTATATAAAAGAAACACAAGTACTGAAAACATGCAATTCTAACATCCTAAATATGCCAATATATATAAGTAAACATATGTGTATACATACAACATGCTAATTAAGAAAAGAAAAAGAAAAGCCACTGAGACATGTGGCAAAGCAAGCAAATACTGAAAATAAAACCATTGAAACATGTGGCAAAGGAAAAATAAAATAATACTGAACAATCCAGATAAAGTAGCAATAAGCCTAAGATATAGTACTGTCATACCAGCCAATAGGCCATACAGGGCCTCCAATATCAATCAATCAATCCCCAGCCTAGCCATCCAAATATGCTAGGTCTGAGTCCAGTCTTTACAATACTACTACTGAAGAGGCAGACTAAGTTAGGACATATTCTACCCACTACAAACAAGAAAAAATTGAATGATATGCAATTCAAATACTAACTTAGGATGTATCATCCATATCCTAAGTTTTCCTATTATGCTCAAGGACTAAGGCTCAATATACAAGGTATGCAAAGCAATCTAGTCAAAGTAAGCAAGAGACTCAATCTAGACTAAGTGATATCTATTATTATCTAATTAAGTCATTCTAACAATCCCAAGTCATACAACTAAGAAGCACAGCCTTATAAGTTAAAAATAATCAGGACTGATCAGGTCCCAATTTAGTTCAATCAAAATCGACTATAAGTTAAATAATAAATCATCACGTCCTAATTGATGATTTGAGATGTCCTAAGTTAAGATCTGATCCAGATCTACTAAGCTAAGGATTATGAATTAAACACCACAAACTTGGGTTCAATTACATGATCTAAGGGTAAGCTAAAGATCTATGGTTCAATCTACAAGTGAACTGATGATTAAGGCTTATTCTATTAAGTAACAATCGAGCTTAATAGAATAGATCTCTATTTTTAATCTAAAATTAAAAGACAAAATAATCAAAATAAAATTAGGAAAAATCTAGAAAACTACTAAAACCAAGGTTTCATTCATTGAATAAATCACTTATTCAACGAATGAGATCTAACTTAGTGTCTAATCCTAATCTTAAGGAAAGAACCTAAGGTGAAGTGAAGCTCCTAAGGAAGTACCTTAGTTTGACTCTAGGTTCTAATTCAAGTTCGTATAATTTAAAATTTTCAACTAAGTTAATGATTACAACTTAGTTAGCAAAAGCTCATATACCCTAATATCATGGTTTTCAAATAATAAGCAAATCCTAATGATACTAAGATCTATGCAAGTGGTGTATGCACTGTACATAGAGCTCAAGAAAATAACATAATTAAAAGAAAATAGAACTTCAATAAAGTTCTAAGTACGAAATGTACCTTACACAACTTCAAACTTCAGCAACACATGGTTTCAGAACCCTAGGACTTCGACTTCGCATGGGCTATAGATAAGTTTCCCTGATTGAGAAATAAAATAAAAGGATGGATTGATTACACTTCTTATTCCTTACGTACCAAACATACGATTTATCTTCTGTATTAACATAGATAATAATTGTAGGTGCACAAGTATAATTTTAGATGTTGTATTAATGCCTTTATTAATACGATTACTTTATTTTTATGTTTGGAATTCCACCATGCGACTTTGCCATTCAACTACAAACTCTGTGATTGCCAAATGAATATAAATATGTATTAGGATGGCTAATTATGCAAAGAAGGATTTAAGAGTATTCAAAAATCTCATTATTTAAACAAAATTTTTATTTAATTTGAAATTGAAATAATAAGATCATTGAAGTTAACTCAAGCTTTTGAACTAGATTATGAGTGATATTGAAGAGATGCTTAGTTGCTTATTCTCAAATGATTTGCAGATAAATAAGCTCTTGATTTTGAAAATACAAGCAATTGCAGGAAAAATATAGTATCATGCATTGCAATCATTACCAAATGACTTATTGTATTTGAGGCTTATCACATCAAGTGCCATATATTTTAATTTAGATCGTAGAGATCTAAAACAAATATGAGAATTTAAGGAATATTTCTTATTTTCTTTTATATTATAATATCATTTATCTCAATTTAAATGTATCACTTTCTTTTGCATAAAGCAATTATAAGAAATACAAAAGGAATATTTATGCCCACAACAATATGATAAATAAGATATGGGACTAAAATAGCAGAATGTCATAAGTTATACGTAGATACGATTAAAGCCTTAATATATAACCTTTTTCCTTGACTAAATTAGCATTAAATGAAAATAAAGCATCCCAATCCATGCATAATCTATTAGTAACCGGATATATGAGATGCTTAAATATCTAGCAAGAATATTTAAACAAAATTGCAAAGACAGTGCTGGATATTATACTCACAATTCATCCAAATGGCAATCCTAAAGCAAATAACAGTTTACTAATCTTTAGTTATATTTTATTAATCTCTGCATCCCAGCAAAAATCTCTATGATTGCTTGCATGCAGAAAAACCTCATATTCAACTAATGATTTAATAAGAATTTCCATACATACCACTCAATTTTAATGATAAAATATAAATTATAGAATGCTGCTATCACTTTACGTATGCTCAATTTAGAGAAGTTATGTGATATTAAAATCCATTAATATTAACTAACAACACATAGCTTAAGATTTAAACAAATAATTCCATAAATTCAGATCAAGGCAAAGTAGATTAGTACCTCCAAAGTGTCGAACACTCAGCCAGAGAAGGAAAATCGAGAGGTACCTTGCTCCAGCTTAAGGCATTTAGGGTTCATGTGTTTAGATCAAATTAGAATAATTAGTCTAATATTCAGTATTAGGATTGATTGATTTGAAAAATTATGTAAATGGAGTTACATACATAGGATGTGAATCAAAATAAAGGTACCTTGCTGTTTTGACTAAGGATGATCTGAAGCATAGAATGGATCAATCCTTAAGGGTTGAGAGGCTTGCAACTCAGTCCAAGGCTGGGGTGAAGCTCGGCCAAGAGAAGGATCGGGCAACTTCATGGCCCTTGAACTCGAGCCGAGGAGGAGAGGGCAGCAGCCGCTCAGCCTCCTGCCGAGCGAGGATGGACAGTCGCCGCTCGGCCTCCTGCCGAGCGCCTCTCGGCCTCATGCCGAGAGGGAGGGGGACAGCGGTCGCTCGGCCTCATGCCGAGAGGGAGGGGGACAGCGGTCGCTCGGCCTCATGCCGAGAGGGAGGGGGACAGTGGTCGCTCGGCCTCATGCCGAGAGGGAGGGGGACAGCGGTCCCTCGGCCTCTTGCCAAGCGCCTCTCAGCCTCATGCCGAGAGGGAGGGGGACAGTGGTCGCTCGGCCTCCTGCCGAGAGGGAGGTTCGGCTCGCGTGCGAGAGGGAGAAAAAAAATGGGGGGGAGGTATTTCGGCTGAGAGGAGAGAATGATTAGGTTAGGGAAATTAGGTTAGAAGAGGAGTTATATATAAGCATCCTAATTCATTTGAGAGCCTCGGATGACAATCGGGCGATCACGATTGATCGAAACTTCCAAGCTTTGATTAAACACTAATTGAAGTCAGAAAATTACAAATTTGGTATTGAAACGACCGTCTCAATGAGACAAACGCAAGCATTTAAAAATTATTAAATTTAGATGAGTATTTTATTTTATATTAATTTTTAAGTGAAAAACTTTAAAAATTCGCTACAATTAGTCTAGATCCCAAAAAATTACAAAACTTAAAACATAGAGTCCTCTTATAATGCTTAACTCAAATATATAAAAATTTTTAAAATCCAACTTGTATATTATCTTTTATTGACTCTGGAAGTTTAAACTTCCCAAATTTATTTAGGACGATCCGGGACCCTGATTGCGCTCAAATTTTGGCAAGAGCATCCCACCAATATGCTTTATTTGAGGATATTTTTATTTAATTTTTATTTGACTTAAATCAGAATCTTATGTTTTCTCTTAATCTGATTAGGTTTAGGCCTAATCGGCTCCGTAACAATGTCGGGTTGTTACAATTTCTGACTTTATAATTAAGTTTTCCTCTATTTAAAGAAGATTTAGAGAATTTAATCATAAAATTTTGCTAAGTATCTAACCTAATATTCACTAATCTCTTCTAGATGTAATTAGGGCTCAATTAAGAAAAATAAATAAAGAAACTTAAATATTTTTGTAATTTATTATTCCTCACATTTTTCTAATTAAAATGTTTTATTTTATCATACAATTTGGATTTAAATTATTGATTTATCAAATAATTTAAATGGAATGTTTTCAATTAATTATACCATAGATTCTTAAATAATCAGCCTATTTTCCTTAAGGAAAATAAATCAAATTAATCAGCCAATTTAGATAACCCAAGCAAGAAAATACGAGTTGGGGCCAACCCAACCCATTAATGCTCTTCTTCCCCATGATGGATTCTGAAGGATTAAATGCCTAGGGTTTGACCTAAGCTTTGAAATCAACCCACTCCAGCCATTTGGCAATCTAGCTTTGATTCCAAAATGATCCTTATGGCATGGCTCATTTACTACACAGCTAAGCCCTATGGGAGAAGGCCTGAATCATTGAGAGCTATTCTGCCCTAATTCGATCGAGCCCTAAATATGTAGTTTAGTGTGGGGAGTCAATTCTTCCCACAAAATCCACCCATCAGCTAGCTCCTAGTCCTAACACCATCATGAGATGAGGCAGAGCAAAGCCCTCTACTTGCTCATCTCAGGAGTGCCTGGATTATTGGATCCTTACTCGGGCTCCAGCACTATGTATTGTTATAGCCCAATTGATCAATTTTATCGATCGAGGCTCAGTCTTAGGTCCAGGGATGCAGTCTTTGATACAATTCAATACGACATACAATTGGAGGTGTAATCAATTTAAACACGAACACCAATTTCCAGTGGAAGGATTCTTATTCGCACTAGTTGGAAGCTTGGTCTAGACAGTGCATCCTCACTGTTTGGATTGAGCTTATCAGTCTATATCATAATCAGATGGCACCTAATTGGCCTAGAATGCATTCCCATCATCATATCATTGGGTTTTTATAAAAAAAAAAAATCAATGGACAATGAGCTTACACAGCTCAAGGGGAGTTAGTGTAGGTATCTAAACAGAAGACTTCTTGCTGACTGGCACTGATTAGGAGCTAAGGATGGTCCCAAGAACTATTTAATGTCATCTACACAAGCTGGGGGTCTGAACTCCATACCACATCCACTGATCACTTGGGACAATGGTAGGGAACTGCAGGTTGCTGATTGGACAGATGAAAAAGTTGTAGAGAGCACATGTAGCTCAAAGCAAAATTGAGGATCATTGGAGGGATCTCACAATAATAAAAGAGCTTCACTGTGAGATTCTAGGGCTATTAATATCCTGAAATGCTGGGAGAAGCTTGGGCTGACCATTAATTGTTGGCCCAATAATTCTTTCAAATTGGGCTAACTTGACAAAGGAAATATGGGGATTCCTCCTACCTGACAACTGTTGTTAAACGGAAGTTCATGGGGGCATAAAATATCAGTCATATAACTAGCTAGAATGAGTCGTTAGCTACTGGAGGACCACTATGCATGAGAGTGAACAAGAATGAAGGTCTGCAACAATCGGGATTTTCATATTCGTCTGATCGATCAGCCATTTAGACTGATAACCCTAATGTTCTCGATCATGAATGGTTAAGCACAGGAGAAACGTCAGCTGTTGGATTGCGTGTGCAATTCGATAACTCACCAAGGATCCGGAGGAAGAGTAAAACAGACCGCAAGATCTAGGGCTGGCAATGGGCCAACTGTCCAGATTTGATTTGCTGTTATAAATAGTCGACCATTGGAATTTAAATTGAATTAACTAAATTAATTTAACTAATTATTAAATAAAAACGAAATTAAATCTAAGTTAGGACTAAATGACTTTCAAAAATTCTCAAAAATTCACTCTTAGCTAATTTGTGGGAGAAGAATTCTAAAATAAGAAAATATTTTGATTGAAGATCAATTTAATTTAGCTAATTTTCTAAGTCTAAAAATTGGAAAAATAGTTAATTAATCCAACTGATGTTCGATTGAACCTAAATTTTTAGGGTTAGGTCCCAATGATTATTTGAGTCTAATGGAACAAAAAATAAAGTTTGGTTTATCCTATATTAACTAGGGTAATAATATTAGATTGTTATAGAAAAATTGAGACAATCTTAGATTGTTATAGAAAAATTGATTGTTGGATTAAATTAAGTAATTTTAATTAATTTAAATCTCTTAATTAGAATTAATTTTAATTAATTTAAATCTCTTAATTAGAATTAATTTTAATTTAGGTTTAAATAACCTCAAAAATTCTAAAAAATTCACCCTAAACTAATTTGTGGTTGGGGAATTCAAAAGTAAAATTAAATTTTGATCAATTTAGCTTATTTTCTAGGCTAATTAATTGGTAAATAGTCAATTGATCCAATCGAGCTTCGATGGTTCACAAATTTCTAGATTACTTTGCTCACACTAGTCCTACTAAAATGCCTAAGTGATTAAACACTTAGACATATAATTAATTGTGCCCCAAATTATTACATAATAATAACAATAATTTGGAGTACAAATTTAATAAGTGCATTATTTTATATAGAGTGTGGAAACTATGAGAAAGAATATACATCCATCCATCACATTCAAGTAATATAAAAAGGAAATAGTATAAAGCATTCTTCTCATATAATATAGTACTGAAACAAGAAACTTAAAGTGCATAATTTAATTATTATTGACCAAAGTTTAATAAAAATAAAGAGAAAGAAAAGTTGAAAATCACTCTCTTCCAAAAGAAAATAAAGCAAAAACAAAGCAGTCGCAATAGGATCATCCTCTTACTTTTGCTCCTCACCTGTTTTGGATCCTCAAATAGCTCTAAATCTGACATATTAATTCTTATATGCTAGGGCCCCAGCCATGAAAAAAAATTCTTATATTACACAAAATTGTCTAAGTACATTTTAGACTGATAAATTATTACTACATTTTTAAAATATCACAAATATTCTAAGTAATATAGGAGCATCAAGCATTCAACAGAACAATAAAAGCTATAAATAAAATATTTATAATTAAGCAAGAATGAGGCAAGTGAAATAACATACTTTCAATCCAGCTGCTACATAAGAGGTTAAGCATATATATATAATATTAAAACAGTACAAAAAGAAATTCCTAAATAGATATGATCAATTTGTGCATATCGATTTACCGATAAATACTGAAATATGTGTGACAAAACTAAAATCTACTATCCTAACATGCATATAGATATAAAGCCAAAACATCTGCTAAAAATACATAAATACAAAAAATGCTGAAAAATAACTATAAACTTAATTGTATTTACTGCAAGAAACCTGAACTAAAAATGATATTAACTAAATGTATACCTAGACTAGCCTACAATAATAATAATTGGCTAAACATAGCCACTGAACAGAAAGTCATAGATGTATCATCTAGACAATTCTTAGTCAGATTCGAGCTGGACTATAGAATCGTACATATATTATCCAAACCACTTATGGTTGGATCCGAGTTGATTCTAATACAATAAGAACTGAGGAGGTAGACTAATTAGGATACACTCCACTGAATTGTTATTTGATTTACTGAATTTTTACTTTAACTGATATGATAATGATATGCTCTTCAAAAATAGTATGGAATATTAATCAAATATTTTGTATCTTTTCTAAATATGCCCAAGGAAACAAAACTCAAAAATAAGAACTCAAAAATAATGTTAGATAAGCACACAAATCAAGGGGTTTAAGTCGTAACTAAACATGATCTATGATATCTTCTATTTTTTAATTTATTTGTTTTAATAATTTTGAGAATATACATTCTTAAGATCTTCAATATCCTACTATCCAGTATAATCTCAAAGTCACTGTCCTATAAAGTCAAATATTAGAACTAATCAAGTTCTAATTCAAAATTATACAATATCATCTACAAAAGTTAAATAAATAAATCAGTCATCATAATTGATGTATTTATTATTTCAAAATCAATCTTGATTAAATAAATCAAGATTTATAGGTTAAGAGCTAAAACTCCAAAGTATGGGATTTAGACCTCTTAACTCAATGTACTATCTAGATCTAAGCTTTCTCAAATCTACTCTCAAGTGCTATAAGTTAAGGAGATCTTATTGAGTGTAATCAAACTTAATAAGATGGAACTTTCTAATTTTATAAGATAGGATAATTAACTAAAGTCAAAAGATAAAATAATCAGAACTAAAATTATAAGGTTTAACTCTTAACTATAAGCTTTATTTTAATAAAGTTTCAATCTATTGAGTAATTTCATTACTCAATAGAATTGAACTAAAGAAGTAAGAAATGAAGATCTAAAGTTTAGAATTTAGAGGATTAGATCTTTAAGAAATCACTTAAGAATTTACTTAAGGGCTTACTTAAGAAATATTTTTAAAGTCTAATTCGACCATAACTTATTTGATAAATTTCACTAAGCCTTTAAGGAAGGAAATGTGGATTTCTACATCCACACTTTAACATTATAAGCTAAGCTAATTTAACCTAAGGAAAACCTAGGGTTAGGCTGCTAAGGCTAATTTACTTCAAATTGATTTCCAACACTTAGTTTACCAGAAGTTCTAATTGCACTTTAAACAACATTTGGCCAAAATTTCCAAAATGGTGACTTTGAATTCTTGAGCTCTAAACTAAGGGTCTAAATAAAAGGGTCTAAATGGTGACTTTGGATTCAAGAGCTCTAAACTAAGTTTTCTCAATGCCAAATGGTTTCTTACTTTCTAAGGAAATGATTGACACTTTAAAAACTTAATTTGATTAATAATAAAATTAATGAGCTCTAATTAGAGTTATTAAGAAGTGATTAGACAAATGACTTATGGAAATTGAAATCTAAAGATATAACTAATAATAAAAAGATCACAAACATTTGCTCAAATAATTAGAGAACATGAAAGTAGAAATTTTTATTCTAAGAAGAGTATTATTATAAGCGCAGGTTTCTCTTTTATTTATAAATACAATAAGAGAATAAAAGTACAGCGGTAGATTGATTGATCGGGCTATCTCCAGATCCTCAGCAACGACCTAACCTGGCATTTACAACAAAAATGCTCGAGTATAACACATGTTAGAGATAAATTCTAGTACTTTGGATATCATCAATTACATTGTATATATATGAGCAAAAGCATAAAATTTAAGTGCATGGAAAAATGCAAGGAAGCACAATAATAAAAATTTGAAAGGCAGAATTTCCTCCTTTGAGGATTATCACTATTTTTCCTGCAAATCAAAATTTCAGCGATAATTTTAAAATAGTAATAAAAGTAACATGTCACCAGTAAGTAATACTTATCAAAAATTGATCTCTATCTCGAAAATAAATAATATATATCTATATATATCATTTTTATTCGAGCTGATAATTTCTCGAATCTTGAAGAAACAAGCACGTCTGCTATGATTATCTCAATTTGGGCTCAAATATTATCATTCAGGCATTATTCCACCTATGCTAATCCCCTCGTAGGCATAGTCATAGTCTCCTTATATCTTCATAGAATAATATGATAGCAAACTAGCCCTATTCTTATTACATTCTGTACAGACTGTAAATACTCATCATGGAACCCCAATTAATTTAATTAATCAAGATCCATTATCTATCTTTGAAAGTATCTCATATAGTGACAATAAACTTCAATTATAGCAGAGTAAGAAACTAGTTGGTTAAATTTGCGGAGCAAAAGCGTATAATCAAATCAACATATATAAATGTAATTCATGATATCCGGGGTATCTATTTCTTTAGCTAGGTTGACTTCTTGTGAATCTGTGCAAAATTTATTATCTCGCTCTCAATGTATTTCAATATTAGTAAAATAATAATAAAAAATTATTATTTTGAATGATAATTTTATGTACATGAGTTTATTTTAGAGAAATAGAATATTATTATAATATTAATAGGATAATAATAATAGTATGATTATCATTATTATTGTTATATAAAGATGATAATAAGTATACACTTATTATCATATTATTTTAAGGAGATAATATTATAATACTAATATTTTTATATTTATAATGATAGTAATAATAAGATAGTATAATTATTATTGCTATTATTATTTAGAGAATAATAATAGAGAGAGAATATTAGAATATCAGTGAAAAATATTATAATAATATTATTTAAGTAATAAATATTATGATAATAATAACATATTTAGTTATTATATTATTATTATTATTATTATTATGACATAGTTATAATATGATATATTATCATATTATAATACACGTACATGTATGTATATATATATATGAATGGTGTTGTTGTCCAGTAGTTGAGGCTCAGGATTTGTTATCTCAGGTCATGGGTTCAAATTCTACCGATCACATATAAGAAAAAAAAAATGTATATATATATATATATATATATATATATATAAAAGAATTAAAATTGCCAAAAGATAAATATAGGAATTAAATTGTGAAAAATAAAGTTAGTGGTTAAGAACAAAAATAAATATACAAATTAGTGGTTAGTTAATTAGCACATATACCAGTCAAATTAAATTTTAATTATTATTAATCTCTCATTTAAAATTTTTATATTTCAGTTTGCCCATTTAATTTTTCTGACTCACTTTTTTTTTTGAGTTTTTGTGAGCCTTCTCCCCGTTCAAAGGGAGCTTGCCGAGGGCGGCAGAGACTTGCCGATGATGTAGTAGATGACTCGTGAGAATTTCGACAGCGTGCCGGCGTGGCGTCGGCACGGCAAGGTGGCGGCCATTGGCCGAGGAAGAAGAGAAAGATGAAGATAGGTGGGGGAGGCTTTGGGGTTGTCGAAGGGGGAGGGAAAGGATGATTGGAGGTTGCCGGCAAGGTTGGGAGGTGGAGAATGGAGGTCGGCAGCCAGCCGGAGGTGGAGAAGGAAAAACTTGAGGGAAGAGTAGAGGAGGGGAAGCCCTATTATTATAGGGAGGATGGGCTGTCCGCCCGGCCCCCGGTCAGCCCGGGCAGGCCGGGCGGGAGGCGGCGTGGCCGCCCCCAAGGGGAGAAGGGCGGGAACAGCCTGTAGGTTGCTTGCAAAGCAAGCAGCAAGCCATTAGGGCAGTACGCTTAGGGAAGATGGGGACCAACCGAAAGGAGGAGAATCTACAAAATTTTTATTTATTTATATATATATATATATATATATATATATATATATATAACTAATATATATCTAATCTAACTTGTTAGACATTTATTATTACATTCATAGATTAAATATATTATAATACTTTTTTTTTATGTACAAATTATTATATAAATTAATATATATACATTTAATTATGATAGTATATTAATAACACATTATATTTATATGTATATAACTTCACTAATAAGTAATTGTTAGTTTAAAATTCGATTTAATTTAATAATGTGTGTGTATATATATATATATATTAACTTTCCTTTCATTCTATATCTCAAAAGAAACATTTTTACAAACTGACACAAAGTCCCGACCTGGCACATAGGACTTTGACCAAAAAGCCACCCAACTTACCCTAGTTAGACATCCAATCGGGTATAAAAACAAAATAAAGCTAACTACAAAAGATATCCATAAATGGGATCACAAAAAATCCCAAAACCATCCCAGGTAGAGACCCAACAGGGTACCGCAAAACACAAAATAAGACTAAATACAAACGAAAACCCAGCATTGGATTTAAAAGTCACAGAAAATTAGTAAAAATTGAGTCCAGCAGCAGAACCACAATGCGCAGGCCACCGGCTGTAAGGGACTATAGCAGAACAAAACAGATTCCAGGGGCTGGCCTATCACCAAAAACATCAAAGCACCTAGCCAAAAGAAGTTCCTGTAAAATTGAAGAAGTTCCTGTAAAAAACTAAACTTGAGAAACCAAAGAGAGACCAGCACTAATCTAGCCAGACCAAATTACAATCCAGTTAACCACCAGACCATTGTATGCTTAAGAGGCTCACAATTATTCAGAAAAGAAGCTGATAATTTGTTGCTCTTGACGAAATTCAAAAGGCAATCTAAAGATTCCCTATTACAAATTATATAGAAATTATTCAAATAACTAGTTCTCATACCGAGGAGCTTGACAAAAATCCAAGGGATCAATCAGATTTTAAATCCAACCATCTTCGCCTGCCAAGAAGAAACATAAATGGACCATCCATAATGAATAATCCAATCAACTCTAGTGAACCAACTTTTATCTGCATTATTCCTAGATAAATGGCAGAATATAGAAGACCTACCACCCCTAAACTTACATATTGGGCCACCCAGCTTCATAACTGATGGAATAAAATCTTTATACTCAAAAAATCTTGTGAAATTATCATTGGGGGCAATTTTTCCAGACATAGTGGCTAGATGTATGTAATTTCCAATATAAAACACAGAATTATTAGCCGAGATTAAACCATTTTTCCATCTAACCTAATTTTTGACGCGCCAGAGCTGCCAGCAAATGCAACATATAAGAGTGAAATAAAATGGATCAGTATTCTTGGCATAAACCAGGATCTCCACCACCGAAGCCATGCACCTAATTTTATCCAGATTCAAAAGAGGATAAAAACCCCTCCAAACACTATCAACATAAGGACAAGCTATAAAGAGATGATACATTATTTCTTCTGACTGACAGTGGGCACATTTAGAAGCAAGTGAGACTCCTTTCAATTTCAATATATCCTCCACAGACAAAAAACAATTAAGCATTCTCCAAATAAAAAATGAGAGGGCATTAGTGGGCATTTTAAACCAGTAGCAAGAAGAACTCGAATTCGGATTAGCTAAGATCATTCTTGCTGATTTAACACAGGGTTTAACAGATTTTTTAATAAAGATTAGCATTTTATCTCTAACATCTAGACAAATAACTAATGAGTCACAAATCAAGTTAATCCGTTCATCATTTATACCAACACTTCTTAATTTGTTAATGTCCTAATTGCCATCCATCCAGAAATCAACCACTCTCACTTCTGAAGACCCCCTGATAGGGAATTAGGAGTATAAAGGTCCCTTTCTGGTCCTGTTATCAAACCAGAAAGAAAATAAACCCTTTCCCAACTTCCAACAAACAAACTTTTCAGCCGCCACTTTAACTCTGAGTAAATTCTTCCAGATAATAGAATCATTCTGCTTAAGATCTCTTAACACAATATGGGTTGATTTTACATACTTATTATTCATAAAATTTGCCCAAAGACCACTATTTTTTCTCAGTCTCCACCAGTTTTTTACACAAAAAGCAGAAGCAGTTATCTTAAAAGGGGAAAACCAAGCCCACCAGATGATTTGGGAGATGCCACTTCCAACCAGGAGGACCATCTCACAGCCTTTCTTGAGCCATATCACCCCAAAGGAAACCATTACAAAGCTTATTAGCAGCATTAACAAATCTACAAGGAGACTTGAACACAGTAAGGAAATGATTCGGAATAGAATTGATAACTGACTGAAGGAGCACAATACGACCTCAAAATGTTAGGCATTTGGAAGTCCAAGCATTTATTTTAGTGGACATAGAGTCCAATAGGGGTTGGAAGAAAGACCAATTTTCCTTGCCTTTAGAAAGGGGAAGACCAAGATAAATAATCAGGAGGTTATCTCTAGATAATCCCGAAAGAGTTAAGATTTCAAATTTTCTGTTATTAGTCACATATTTACCAAACACCACATTTGATTTATTCATATTCACCTTCATTACAGCAACTGTCTTCATATGATCCAAAATATTCAAAATGGAAGAAAAAGCTTTTATTGTGCCCCAACAGAAAAGAATTGTATCATCTGCATAAGTTAAGAGGGGAATAATAGTTTTGCCAAAATTATGAAAACTTATCCCTTTTGAAAGGGAGAACTGAAGAGATATAAACCTCAAGAAATAGTCATTTGCAATAATAAAAATGGCCGGGAAAAGAGGGTCCCCTTGCCTAATTCCCCTGGTGGATTTAAAAATGCCAGCATTTTCCCCATTCAAGAGAATTGAGAACCACACATTAGAGATTGATTTATATATGAATTGAATAAAAGCTTCAGAAAATTCAAATTTTCTAAGGATGGACATTAGAAACCTCCATTCAATCCTATCATACGCTTTCATTATATCTAATTTAATTAGGACATTCCCCCCAAAGCAGGCTTTATCAATATCATGGACTAGCTCCTTAGCTAGGAGGAAGTTATCCAAAAGAAGCTTTCCTTTTACAAAAGTATTTTGATAAGGGGAAATGACATTTGGAAGAATAGGACACAGCCTCTTGGCCAAAATTTTAGTGCATATTTTGTTAAAAATATTGGAAATACTAATTGGTCTAAAGTCAGACCAAGAATTGGGCGAAGACACTTTTGGGATACGAGCAACTACAGTAGAGGTGACAAATTTAGGGATATAGTTTGACTTTAAAAAATCTAATACCGCTTTCATAACATCCTTTTTTATAATTTCCCAGCAATGTTTAAAAAAAAGGAGAAAAGCCATCTGGCCCAGCCGTAGAATCCTCATTCATGGAATTAATAACATCCTCTATTTCCTTATCCAAAGGAGGAGAAATAAGATTAGCATTTTCTTCATCAGAGACCTTCGAAAAGAAAATATCATTTCGTAAAAAATTTCAGATTACATCCCTCACTGGACCAAAGACCAGCAAAAAAATCACAAGCAGATCTTCCCAAGGACTCTTTAGGAATACAATTCCCATTTTCTAATTTCAGACTAGCAAACGCATTTGAGGCCTGTTTGACTTTCACCCAAGAATGGAAAAACTTTGTATTCTTTTCTCCATCTTTGAATTTCTTAAGAGTAGACTTTTGAATCCAGAACATTTGCTCCACATTCAAAACACTTTCCAAATGATCCAGAGCCTTGGATAGCTTTTCTTTTAAATCCCGGCACCCAGAAGCATCAAATTCCACTTCCAACTCAGCTACCTCAGCTTCAGCCAATCTGACCACATCAAAAATATTGCCAAACTTAGAGTTATTCTAGACTATCAAAGAATTCTTAAGCATCTTCATTTTCAAATGTAACATGATCATCGGAGAAGCCACAAGATCAAGGGGAGGGAGCCAAACTGAACTGACAAACTCAAAGAAATCTGGGTGGTGAACCCACATATTTTGAAATCTAAACCTGCCCTTAGGCACTAAAGATGAAGCTATAGGGAGAAGAAGCGGGGCATGATCCGAGCCCAGTCTACTCAGATGAGATAGCTGAAGATTATTAAATAAACTTAAAACACCTGGGCTTACCAAAATTCTAGCAATCCTGGAAACCGTCAGATTATTGGACTAGGTGAAATTGGAGCCCGAAAGTTTAATTCAACAAGACCATCTTTACTTATCATATCATTAAACTCTCTAGTAGCAATGCTAGAAAATTTACCTCTACCAACCCTTTCTGACTCCTTCCTAATCACATTGAAATCCCCACCAACAATACAAGGTAAGTCATTCAAATTTCATCATGTTTCTATAGAATCCCAAAGCTGCTGCCTCATAATGTAGGAACAATTAGCATACACCGCTGAAAGCTTCCAACTCAGATTACGCCAGGAGCAGATACCATGGATACATTGATCCTCATTTACCACCACATCAAAAAGAATGGGGTCTTTCTAGAATAACCAAATATTACTACAAGCATTAGTAACAAAAAAAGTAAAGCCAGAAAATTGGCTAACTTGCCAATAGCCTCCGACTTTAGGAGAGGCTCAAATAAACCAAGAAAAATGACATTCTTTCTCTTACAAATCGATTTAAGCCTTCTTTTCGAATTGGCAACAGCAATACCCCGCACATTCCAAAATAATAAAAATCTGTATAACATGAGTTAACTCTACTAGACTTTCTGGACTGATATATGATCAGAAGCATAGCTGCTTTAGTCCTCCTGTGTGGCGACCCTCACCCTTAACCCTCAATAGGTTTAGATTAAGGGTGGAGTGTCACTCTGGTTAACCCCTCACTTAGCATTGGATTAGGATAAACTCTACAATCCACCTGATTAGAGAAAGGTTAACTCAGAATCAATCAAGCAATCACTATATAAGTAAAAATACAGAGTGCGGAAACGATAAATAAATGACATCCAAGCATCATAATATATATAAGAAGAGAAATATAACTCAGAAAAGTAGCATAGTGAAATCTGAACACACAGTCACAGGTACCTGTATTATTATATTAATTAAAATTTAACAAAATAAATGTTCAAAATCCACTCATCCTCACAAGTAGTAAATGACTAGATATCTTCTGGCCCCAACTGCTGCACCTCCTCTAAGTAAGGCTCCTCCTCGGGTGCAGACTCCTCAAACTGCTCTAAGCCTGACATTGTCGGTTTCACAATGTAGGGCCCCAGCCAAAAAAAGAAAATCTGGTTAGACAATTGTCTAAGTACATTTTAAGCTGAATTTTTAATAAGGTTATATAATATCACCATTTTACCATTTACTTCTAAGCATGATGTGTAAATACAGGAGCAGTAAGCAACACAAGTAAAAAGGCAAACTATAGACTATGCTCTATAGTATAAACAAGGCAAAGAAATGAGGCTGAAGCATGCCTCGCATAACAAGTAATCAAGGAAAGGCATATAAGTGTAAATATAATTAAATAAATGCTGGAAGAAAAATTCTACATCCTAAACATGGTGGTGATCAATAAAAATAACATACTAATTAAAAATGAATAACTCAGCAGTGATA
The DNA here is from genome assembly GCA_016760335.1 of Gastrodia elata. NCBI lineage: Eukaryota > Viridiplantae > Streptophyta > Magnoliopsida > Asparagales > Orchidaceae > Gastrodia > Gastrodia elata. The sequence goes on along the minus strand of CM028675.1, from coordinate 31,454,457 downwards.
TATACATATAGCAGCAAGATTCTACATCCTAGATATATATAAAGCAGTACAAGGAAATAGCTGACTGAAAAAGAATATACTGAAACAACCACAACTGCATATAAAACTATAATACATCAACTGCCATACAGAAAAGAGCTACACTAGCTCGCCAAAAGAAGCTGAAGATCTTAGCACGATACGGCTAGGGCTACTCCTAGCTCGATACGACTAAGCCAACAACAGTCACATATATGGCCCTAACACAATACGACTAGGGCTACTCCTAGCTCGATACGGTTAGGTCACCAACTATCATACCGAAATATCCTAGCACAGTACGGCTAGGGCAACTCCTAGCACGATACGGCTAGGGCAACATTCGGTATGATCAAAAGAATACTGAGAGGCAGCTCAATCACATCAATTCATTACATTTCACTTATTTACTTTAATATTTTCATAAGGAATCTAAGAAGTCTCCATAATTTCCTAACATTTTATTTATGCATCAAATGTCTTATATGATATGTTCAAAGAAAATATAAGGCACAAAATTACAAGGTATGCGTAGCAACAAATAACAAGTAAGTAAGAGACTCGACTAAATATGATGATATCATTTGTTTTCTACTTAACCAGCTAACTATTCCAAGTTACACAAGTTCAGGATCACCATTTTCCTACTATTGAGTGTAACTCGGAAATTCGTCCTTATAAGTTAAAAAGGATTAGAACTGATCAGGTTCCAATCTAGTTCAATCAGATAGACGACTATGAATTAAACAAATAAATCATACGTCCTAATTTTTGTGAATTTAGACGTTCTAACTAAGATCTGATCAAGATCTTCTACACCTATAGATTATGGATTAAACACTACGAGATTTTAGGTTTAATCACATAATCCAAACTGGATAAGACCTAAGTTCTAGGTTTTATACTATAAGTGATCTACTAGTTAAGGCAGATCCTATTAAGTAATCAAACTTAATAGGATGAATCTCCTATCTTAAATCTAAAGTTAAAAGATAAACTAATCAGAATGGGTTGTAAAATAAAATAATATCTAGAAATTACTAAAACTAAGGTTTCACCCATATGGTAACTCAATTTACCCAATGAATGAACACTAACCTATGATCTAGTCCTACTCTCAAGAAAGATCCTTAAGGTGGGATGCTTAAGACTTAGGAAAAAAAATTATTGGAATTCAATTTAATGACTTGTTTTATTTACTTACATGGTACTAATATGATTACATTATTAAACCTAGTATTCTAAGATTTTAATTAAGGGCTAAAGTTGCGCATTTCCAATTTTAAGGTAAAATGACTATTTTGCCCCTACTTTATGGGTCAATCAACTTTTGATTTAGGGGTTCAAACTGAGTTTTATCTTCTCCAACTAATTCCTTACTGTCTAACTTGAAGATAGACAGTAAGTACGTCCAATTTGGACGAGAAACAGCCGAGTTATGGCTAAAATAATGCTAGGGGTATTTTGGTCATTTCCCTAAATTTTAGGGTTCAAATCCTAAATATTATTTCTGTGAAAATGATGACATTGAAATTCTAAACTAGGTAGCTTCTTGAATTTTTGTATTTGGAGTTAAATTGACCAAGTTATGGCCATTTGAAGTCCAAGGGCATTTTGGTCATTTTTCACTACAGTCAACTCTAAATTCTAGAGTTGACTTGTTGTCCTGATATCCAAATTAGAAAACTAATACTACCACGGTGATGGGGCCGCTCTCCTGAGCATTTTAAGACATATATTGACTATGTTTCGATAATCAGGTAAAAAGTTATGGGTCTTAAAGAGGCTCTAAAATGCTACCTCGTTATGCGTACCCTGAAACGAAATTTTACATCACGCCATTTGATCCTAAATATTTTTCTGAGTATTTTAAGACCCATATTGGCTATGTTTGGATCATCCTACAAAAAGTTATTAAACTTTTAAGATTTACTATTCAAAAATACAATTTGAATTAATTTACTATTCATTTATTCAAATTGAATGATTTTACCGTTCATTCCTAAAGTTTTTTTTAATTAATCACTGTTTAAATATTAATTAATTAATTAATTAATTTTACTGTAGTAAAGTAATTAGTGCTAATTACTGTTTAATTAATCTTAATTAATCTCTAATTATATTTATTTATTTAAAATTACTGTTCATTCATAAAGTTTTTATTTAATTAATCACTATTTAATTATTAATTAATTAATTAAATAATTTTACTGTAGTAAAGTAATTAGTGCTAATTACTATTTAATTAATATTAATTAATCTCTAATTATATTTAATTATTTAAATTTACTATTCATTCCTAAAGTTTTTATTTAATTAATCACTATTTAATTATTAATTAATTAATTAAATAATTTTACTGTTCAAAAGTAATTAATTATCCTAATTACTGTTTAAGATTTAATTAACAGTTAATTAATCCTTAATTAATCTTTAATTATAATTATTTAATTAAAATTACTGTTTAAAAGTAATTAGTACTAACCCTAACTTAATTAACCACTAACAGTAATTAATTAGGGCTAAACAGTAATTAATTAACACTGACATTAATTTAATTAATTTTTAATTAACTGACAGTGGGCCCCACTGACACGTGGCACTTCTAGAGGCTGCCACGTGGCACTATGGGTCCCACTGGCTGCTGACTCAGCCCAGCTGACTGGACAGTGGGCCCACCTGACACGTGGCACTGCCAGAGGCTGCCACGTGGCACTGTGGGTCCCACGGCTGCTGACTCAGCCTGGCTGACGGGGCTGTGGGCCCCCACTTAACACGTGGCGGGCCCGTAGGCGGCCACGTGGCCGGGTGGGCCCCACCCGCGCTGACGCGGACCCGACCCGAACGGGTCGGGCTCGGGTCGGCCCGGCCCGACCCGAAGGCGTGACCCTTCGCCTTCCGGGGGTTCGGCGGATCGTACCCAGTCCACTTCGGGGACCTGGTGCGCCCGATCGGGTGGGTTTTAGCCCGATCGGAACGGTGGATGTGAAGAGGACATGTTGATCTACCTATCATACAATTTTTGCAACGATCGAACGGTAAACGAGGGAGATCGGGGGTACCTGAAGTTCGGATCGGCGAAGGATTCGGCGGAAAAGAAAGGCTGACTTCCGGGCTTGATTCCGGCTCGATCCGGGCTCCGATCGGTGAAAACTCGGAGCCTAGGGGTAGGCTGAGGTCTTATAGACCGGACGGCGACCTCGCCGAGGCCTGGATGCGGCCGGATTGGCCAGAAATGGCGACGGGCCGCCGCGTGTCACACGGGCGGAGTCGTCGAGGAAGACGACTCCGCAGCCGTTGGATCTGGGCCGATCCAACAGCTGAGATGGCGCCGTCCAGATTGACGGCGCCGTCAGCTACAGTGATGGGTCCGTTAAGTACTTAACGGCACGCCGTTAGCTATGTTAAAAAAATAATTTTTTTTTTTTTTTTTTTTTTTGAAAAAATTTCAGAAAATTTTGAACATGTTTTTCCTAGCTAATTTGCGGTCAAGGAATTCAATGGCGCAGTAGGATTTTTGATCCGATGAGTATTTTGATACCTCGATTTCCGTGATATTTTTATTATTAAAATATTCGTTGAAATTTTGACGACTTCCGATTGACACGAAAACTTCACCCCAATCTAATTTGGGGTCAAGGAATTCAATGACGTAGTCAGATTTTTGATCCGACGAGTATTTTGATACCTCGATTTCCGTGATATTTTTATTATTAAAATATTCGTTGAAATTTCGACGACTTCCGATTGACACGAAAACTTCACCCCAAGCTAATTTGGGGTCAAGGAACGCAATGGCGGTGTCCATTTTTCGATCGGAGGTCAATTTAAATAGGTCTTTCTAGGGTTTTCCGGATTTTCTAAAAATTAGGATTCAATCCAATTGACTCCTGATTTGTGCTAGGTTTAGGAGGTTGACTCCATTGACCTAATTAGCACATATAATTATATTTAAGACTTAGGGTTACCCTAATTACCTAAAGTAACAACTTGGGTTGTTACATCCTGGCCGCCCTAGATTTCTTCTTTGATGAAACCCAATCTTCTTGAGTCTCCAAAGTTAAATCAGGGTCCAGGGACACCAGTTTATCCTTACCACTTTCCTTAACTTTTTTTTCTAAAGCATGAATAATGAAAGAAAAAACATTACTTTGTGTAAACTAAAAATCAACAAAAGGATTTAAAACTTCTGGCTCAAAATTCTTGTGAATAAAAACATTCGCAATAGAGTTCCTTATATAAGGAACAATCTCCTTTACCGAGTTCTCCAGAGCACCACCACCATCTGGAGATTTCAAACCAGATTATTTTTTCTTCTGCCAAATTTTTTTTTAATTATGCAAAAAAAACTCACATGTATGATCATATTTCCCGCACAGAGAACACTTAACAAACTCCTGTTCCATCACTACTCTTTAATAATGTTCAAATATGTTAACAGAAATTAAAATAGCTTTAGGGCAACACTTTGAAACATTGAAATCTACAAGAACTCGAGCCCTATATGCATGCCAAAAACTAGAACACTTATCAATCGTAATCGGGGCACCAATTAGACTAGCCAAGGCCCAAAGGTGATTGGGATTATTGAGTTTTGGCCTGAGATTCAAAAATTTTATCCAATGAGGTTCACATAAAGCATCCATTGGATCAATAGCCTCTTTCTCTACCAAAAGTTTCAAGGTTCCCCTACCAATTTTTATGAGCCGAGCGAAAAGAAGATTCCCAAAATTGTCAAAAAGAACCAAAGAAATCAAGAAACAGTTTTTTGGGCCAGCAACAATCCAAAACCCACCATAACAAAAAGAATCCAGCCAGTTATTTAACAAATAAATAGAAATCCATCCTTTTATGTAATCAGCCGAAATCGAAAAACCTCCTCCATTACAGGGAAGCAAAATCTTGGGGAAAGAAAAAGATTTTCCTTCAGGGGAAGGAGGCTTCGTTACCTTTGGAGCTTTTTGAGACTGAGGAAGAGGCGGAAAGTCAAAGACGGATAGGGACGAAGAGATAGGAACCTGACAATCACCCCCACCCCTACTCCTATAGGTATCGGGCACTTTCCAAGAAACGGCATTGCCAGACATAATTTCGGAATATATATATATATATATATATATATATATATATATATATATATATATATATATATATATATATATATATATATATATATATATTCGTTATTTGATTTTTAAATTGGATGAAACTTGACCCGGAGGTCCGTCTTGACAAGACGAACATCCTCGAACAAAAAAATTTTGATTCGAAGTTACATTTTATTTTTAATTAATTTTTGAAAATAAAAACTTCATAAATTAATTACGGACAATCCGGCGCTCAAAATTCATCAAAAAATTTTGTGTAGCCTTATTTTATTATTGTGAATCCAATTGTACCAAAATTATTGAATTTGGACTTGTATATAATTTTTCTTATTTAAAAAAATTAATAATTAATATATGAATATATGCTCGTCGGATCGCCTCCAAACTTGAGCATTATGATCACAAAAATATACACTTTTCAATGATATATTTTATTTGGCTTAATTTTGAACTTGCTCGGGGACTTGATTTTGTCTTGATTTGGTCGACATTTTGACTTTCTAATATTTGGATTATTACAAACTCCCCTATTTATAATCGATGTCGTCCTCGACATCATAGGTTGTTTAGTTTAAAATTTGTCTGGTTATTTTAGATATTTTGTGTGCATGTCATCTTCTTTTTCCCAAGTAGCTTCTTTTGAACTTTGGTTGCTCCATTGAACTTTTACCATAGGAATTGATTTGCTACGAAGTTGACAAATATCTTTTGCCAAAATTATGAGAGGGACTTCGATATATGTTAAGTCTGGCTGGATGCATTATCCAGGAACATAAGTTTGTTGTTTTTGGTTGATAAAGAGAAATGATATATGAAATATATTATGTACTGCAGAAAAATATTTTGGTAACCTTAATTGGTAAGATGAGCTAATACTTCAAATGTTCCACTATATCTGGGGTTTAGTTTTCCTGTTATTCCAAAATGGTGTATCTCTTTTATCGGACTTACCTTTAAGTAGGCAAAATCTCCTACTTGGAATTTGATTGACCTATGTTTAAGATCATAATATTTATTTTGTTGATCCTGTGATATTTGCATTCTTCTTTGTATTAGTTAAACTTTTTGTTTTGTAGCTTCTATGAGTTCTGATCCATATATTTAAGTGTCTCCTACTTCAAACCAAGATAATGGTGTATTATACTTCCTTCCATATAGCGCTTCATATGGAGCCATTCCTATACTTTCTTGATGGCTATTATTATATATAAATTATATTAATGGAATATGTTATTCCCAGTTGCCATTGATATCTAGTAAGCATAGTCTTAAAAGATCTTCTAATACTTGATTTACCCGTTCTGTCTGACCGTCAGTTTGAGGATGAAAGATCTTCTAATTATAGATCATGGATTGGATAATATTTCTCATGAATTTTTAATTGTCGAGATGCATAAGCAACAACCTTTATATTTTGCATTAATACGCCTCCTAATCCATTTTGAGATGCGTTTGTAAAAAATTGATAATCAACTCCTTCCTATGGTAATGTTAAGATTGGTTCTATTATTAACACATCTTTTAATCTTTAGAAAGCTTCTTCACATTCTGGGCTCCAAATAAAAGGTACTGCTTTTTTTGTAAGTCTTATAAGCGGAACTATTATCTTTAAAAATCCTTTAACAAACCTCCAGTAATATACAGCGAGTCCAAGAAAGCTTCTTATTTTTGTTATCGGTGTTGGTTGAGGACATTCTTGAATTGCACTTATCTTTATTGGGTATACTTGAATGCCATTGCTACTAACAATATAACCTAAAAAAGTTATCGAGTACAACCAAAACACACTTTGAAAATTTGGCATATAGCTGGCGTTGTCTTAGTGTTGTTAATATTATTTCTAAGTGTTGCTCATGATCCTTCTCATTTTTAGAATAAATTAGTATATCGTCAATGATTACTATTACAAATTTATCCAAAAATAGCTGTAATATTCTTTGCATTAAATCCATAAATACCGACGGGGCATTTGTAAGGTCAAATAATATAACCAAAATTCAAATTTTCTATACCTTGTTCTGAAGTCCGTCTTTGGTACGTCTTCCTCATTTATCCTTAGCTGGTGATATCTTGATCAAAGATCTATTTTTGAAAATACCGTAGCTCTTGATAATTGATCAAATAAATCATCTTTTTATGACAGTGAATACTTATTCTTTACTGTTACTCTATTTAATTTTCTGTAATCTATACACATTCTTAAGGTGCCATCTTTCTTCTTAACAAATAATACTGGCACACCCTAAGGGGATACGTCAGGGTGAATAAGCCTTTTATCCATTAATTCCTAAATCTGTATTTTGAGTTCTTGTAGCTCTCATGGTTCCATCCTATATGGCGCTTTGTATTGTGGTTCTGTGATAGGAACAAGTTTAATTGGAAAATCTATTTCACGAATAAGTGGTAATTCTAGAAAGTCATCTGGGAATATATCTGCAAAATCTTTTACTATTCTCGTGTCTTCTAAAGAGACTTTGTCTTTCTCCATACTTATCATTGTTAGCATATAATATTCACATCCTTTTCTAATCATCCTTCTTATTTTCATAATATCAATAAAGTGTGTATGGGCATTCAATTTTTTTTTATAGTAACTGACTTATTATTCCCATTAAATTTTATTTTTCTTTCCTGACAATCTATAATAGTTTTATGTTGACTTAACCAATACATTCCTAAAATGATATCAAAATTATAAATAGGAAGTAGTATAAGCATAGTAAATAAGAAATTTTCATCTATCAATATATTGCAGATGTGATATTCATTGGTTATCATGTAAGCTCCTAATGGTAGTCCTATCATTATTGATTCTTCTATTTTGAACATGGTAGTTGTATTCATTTAGTAAATACTTTTGATATAAAATATTGACTAGCTCAGTATCAAAAAAAATTGAATATGGAATATCTTTATAATATAAAATACCAGACATCACTTCGAAGTTTTCTGGTTCTATGATAGGAGTAAGTGTATGCATTCTTGAAGGAGCAAGATTCCTCTATGTTTGAGCAGGAACTTAGTTTTGTCAAGAAACATGGGTAGTTGTTTACTGGGAATAAGAAGTATGTGCTTACCTTGAGTTTGCTATAGGAGCTTGGTTGAAAGTTGATTCCACCCTTTTGATAGGCTTCCCATCTATAGTATAATTGGCTCTACAAAATTGAGAGTGGTGGCCCATTTTGCTATATTTATGACATCGATCTTTATGATGATAACTGTTACCATTTGGATGTGGTAATTGGCAGTGCCTATTTAGTATCAGTTTATTTTGTGGTAGTACTGGATTTCTTCTAATTGATGGCGGGTTAGGTTGAAATCATTTGAAGGTTCCTTCTTGTGTAGTTCCTAGTTGAATCTTTCTTTTAATTCTTTCAGTAGTAATTTGATCATCATGCTTCAATATTTTTGCACATTCGAGTAGATCATGGAAGTTAGTATACCTTAAAGGAATTAGGCTTCTCCTTATGGAATCTTTGAGACCTTTAAGAAATCGATTATAATGAGCTGCCTCCGTACTTACTATATTTGGTTCGTATCAAGCTAATCTTGTAAACTCGATATCATATTCAGAAATAATCCTATTCCCTTGATATAACCTCATGAATGTGTCTTCCATTATTGCTTATGCAGATAGTGGAATATATTGGGCACAAAAGACTTTAACAAGATCTTCCAAACTTATCTCTTCTAGATTAGAATTTGTAAATCTAGTGCTTTTGGTAGACTCTCACCAATTTTTTGCTTCACCTTCTAAAAGATAAATAATTAATCTTACTATGTCAATTTATGGATATTTTATGATTATTAACTTCTTTTTGATCCTTTCAACCAATCTTCTGCTTCCATTGGTGAGACTGTCTCATTAAAAGTGGGTGGTTTTAGTTTAAGATAAGCTTGAAGGATTCCATCATTGGAGAAGTTTTGATTTGGAGAAAGTTGTATTGAGGATGTGGATGTGTAATTAGTTGCTTGGTTATAAAGTAGGGTTGTTACAAACTCCAGTCTAATTTTTGATTGGTTCGTTGGAGTTAGGGATAGTAGGAGTTTTTTGAGAATCTATTTGAAGAAAGAAAAAGAGGAGCTTTTTAGATTATAAGAAAATATTTATAAATGAAGAAGATGGATAAGCAAAATACATTGTTTTCTTTTTTTATTTCTTTTTAGAGATAACATTTCTTCTGATATATACATATATATTTATGACGAAACTTAAATTCTACATTTTTGTTGCACCCTTCCATTTACTACTCATATTTTTCTCTTAGCAGCAGTTTTCTAGATCTTGCTAGATGGTGGGGTTCTTATATATATATATATATATATATATATATATATATATATATATATATATATATTGGATGCTCTTAACTATCTTGCCTTTCTCTTCTAGCTCCATTTGATGGTGTTATGTAGTTTTCTATTTTTTCCTATGATTTTTAATTTGAGTATGGAATACTGTAATGAATAGCTCTTTCATCTCCTCAAATTTTCAGGTTAAAGTTTGAAATTAATTTTTTATGGTGGGTGGTTGATCAATACTATAACTTTTAAAGCTTCCTGATGGGCATGAATTTATTTCATTATGTTCCTCGTTTTCTTCAAAGTATTCTTCGAACTCATTTTCGGGATCCATCTGTAAAAATATCATATTATAATAATTTATATATGTATATTTTAAACTTTTCTCAAATTAATTTGAACAAATCTAATTTTTATATTATCGTTCTAAAATTTTTCCAACTCCAGCTTTGATACCAACTGTGACGACCCCCACCTTAGTTCCATACCCAATATTGACTCTAGATCCTTGATAGATCTTGGTTAAGGTGTGGAGACTAGGATGGCGTCATCATTTTATGCCGAGGATTGTAGTCGGGAGTTTAGAATAATAATATAAAGATCACAGATATTTGCTTAAATAATTAGAGAACATGAAAGTAGAAATTTATATTCTAAAAAGAATATTATTACAAGTGCAGGTTTCTCTTTTATTTATAAATACAATAAGAGAATAAAAAATGCAGCAATAGATTGATCAGGCTACCTCCAGATCCTCAGCAGCGACCTGACCTGGCATTTACAACGAAAATGCTCGGGTATAACACCCGTTTGAAGTAAACTCTAGTTCTTTAGATATCATTAATTACATTGGATATATATGAGCAAAAATATGAAATTCAAGTGCAGGGAAAAATGCAAGGAATCACAATAATAAAAATTTGAAAGGCAGAATTTTTCTTTTAAAGATTATCTCGGCTTTTCCTACAAATCAAAATTTCAATGATAAATTTGAAATAGCAATAAAAATAACATGTCACTAGTAAGTCTTACTTAACAAAAATTAATATCTCTATCTCGAAAGTGAATAATATATATATATATATAACAATTTCATTCGAGCGGGCAATTTCTCGAATCTTGAGGAAATCAAACACATCTGCTATGATTATCCCAATTTAGGTTCAAATATTATCATTCAGGCATTATTCCACCTATGCTAACCCCCTCGTAGGCATAGTCATAGTCTCATTATATCTTCATGGAATAGTATGATAGCAAACTAGCCCCATTCTTATTATATTTTGTACAGACTGTAAATACTCATCAAACCCCATTTAATTCAATTAATCAAGATCTATTATCTAACTTTAAAAGTATCTCATATAGTGACAGTAAACTTCAATTATAGCAAAGTAAGAAACTAGTTGGTTAAATTTGCAGAGTAAAAGCGTATAATCAAATCAACATATAAATGTAGTTCATAATATTCGGGGTATCTGTTTGTTTAGCTATGTTGACTTCTTGTGAATCTGTGCAAAATTTATTAATTAGTGAATATATGAAAAATACAATTTTTATTATCTTCTCTTGCTCTCAGTGTGTTTCAATGTTAGTAAAATAATAGTAGAAAGAGATGATGATGATTAAGGCGATGATGGAGATTATAGCGATAAGGATAGTATTGATGATCATAGTTGGTATGATAATAATAATAATAGTGAAAATAATAAAAATAATAATATTAATAATAACTGATGTTATTATTATTACTATCATTTATATTTATAAGTAAGGAAATGAAAGTTGTTATGGAAAAGCAAAAGTACAAACGATAATAATAATAATAATAATATTTTATTAGTATTATTATTATCATCATTTATAGGAGAATTTACACGTAAAAAGTATTATTTTTATTATTTTATGTGAGAGTACAATAATTGGAAGAAAATTATTATTTCGAGTGATAATTTTATGCATATGAGTTTATTTTAGAGAAATAGAATATTATTATAATATTAATAGGATAATAATAATAGTATGATTATCATTATTATTGTTATATGAAGATGATAAAAAGTATACACTTATAATCATATTATTTTAATAAGAAAGATAATATTATAATACTAATATTTTTGTATTTATAATAATAGTAATAATAAGATAGTATTATTATTATTGCTATTATTATTTAGAGAATAATAGTAGAGAGAGAATATTATAATATTAGTGAAAGATATTATAATAATATTATTTAAATAATAAATATTATGATAATAATAATATATTTAATTATTATCATTATTATTATTATGACATAGTTATAATATGATATATTATCATATTATAACACATATACATACATGTATACATATATATATATACTAACACAAAATATATATATATATATATATATAAAAGAATAAGAATTAAAATTACATAAAAATAAATGCAGGAATTAAATTGCAAAAAGTAAAGAGTGGTTAAGAACAAAAATAAATAGGAAAATTAGTGGTTAGTTAATTAGCACATATTTGAATCAAATTAAATTTTAATTATTAACCTCCCATTTAAAATTTTAATATTTCAATTTGCCCATTCAATTTTTCTGACTCACTTTTGTTTTTAAGTTTTTGTGGGCTTTCTCCACGTTCAAAGGAGGCTTGCGAGGAGGTAGTAGACGACGCGTGGGAATTTCCGCAGCTTGCCGGTGTGGCGTCTGCACCGCGAGGTGGCGGGGCGAGGGGCGGCCGTTGGCCGGGGAAGAAGAGGAAGATAGGTGGGGGAGGCTTTGGGGTTGCCGAAGGGGGAGTGAGAGGATGATTGGAGGCTGCCGGCAAAGTTGGGAGGTGGAGAAGGGAGGTCGGCGGCCAGCCAGAGATGGAGGAGGAGAACAAAGCTCAGAATTTGCTATCACAGGTCATGGGTTCAAATCCCACCGACCACACAAGCAAAAAAAAAAGTTATACATTTAACCTAATATATATCTAATCTAACTTGTCAGACATTAGTTATTACATTCATAGATTAAATATATTATAATACATTTTTTATGTACTGATTATTACAAAAATTAATATTTATACATTTAATTATGATAGTATATTAATAACACATTATATTTATATGTTTATAACTTCAATAATACGTAATTGTGAGTTTAAATTTTGATTTAATTTAATAATATATATATATATATATATATATTTTTTTTCAAATTTGATAAAACTTGACCCAGAGTTCTGTCTTAACGAGACGAACATCCTCGAACAAATTTTTTTTGATTCGGAGTTAAATTTTATTTTTAATTAAATTTGAAGATAAAAACTTCAAAATTCGACGAAAAGTTTTGTGTAGCTCTATTTTATTATTGCGAATCCAACTGCACCAAAATTATTGAATTTAGACTTATATTTAATTTTCCTAATTTTTTCCTTATTTAATTTATTAATAAATAATATATGAATGTTCGTTGGATCGCCTCCAAACTTTGACAATATGATCACAAAAATATACTCTTTTCAATGATATTTTGTTTGGTTTATTTTTGAACTTGCTCGAGGACCTAATTTTATTCTGATTTGATCTACATTTTGACTTTCTAATATTTGAGTTGTTACAACTATAGTCCAAACGATCAATGCGATGGCCCACGGTCTAACCTAAGGCTCAGGGATTTAGCATTGAATTTGAGACGATGCAACATGCAATTATGGGTCTACACAAATTGGATTAGAGTGCCAATTACAAGTGCAAGGGCTTCCACTTCCACTAGTTAGCATCTCTATCCAGACAGCAAATCCTCGCTATCTGGACCGAGGTCAACAGTCCAAGCCTGAATCAGACCACGCTTAAACATCCTAGGTAGATCACAACTCTACATGACATGAAATTAGAAATAATTCAACAAGTATTGAGCCTGCACAACTCAATGTGGATGGGGTAGGTACCTGGTTTGATGAGTCAAAGGAGCTGGTGATTTGCAGAAGTGATGTTGAACTCAGAGGTTGCTTGAAGATGCAGAAGCTTCTACGAGCTGCGAGCGATCACCAGGGGACTTGAATGCCAAGTTGCACCCTTTAGCACGTTGGGAGGATTGACTGAGAGGTGGGGAAGGTTGACTAAATAGCTGGAATAGAAGCACAAAAATTGGAAGACTTCAGAGATATACACAATGAGCAAAGAGCTCAATATAGAGAATTCAGAGCTATTTATATCCCTGAAGGATGACAGGTGGTCGGGTCAAAGCCTAAGCTCGGGTCGACGAACTCAGCACTTTGATTACCAGGAATGGATTGACCGGGTCTCATGGCCCATTGGAATTGCTTAACAGATTCTAGGGATATTACTAACAACCTTTTGACGTGGCATGGGAGTGGGGGACATAACCTGGCGCCAACAGTACGAAGATTCCTTCACTGTCGGGAGCGATCAAACAAAGGAGATGATGAATAGAAGTGGGAGTAACACTGACTGTCTGATGGATCACACCAAATTGCAGAACGGCTCAGATGCACCTAATCTTAACAGTTAAATGTGGGGATGATATCAGTTGTTGGATCGTGGATGCGATCCGATGGATGATGAAGGATCCGAGCGAGGGAAAGACGGGATCGTTCGATCTAGGGATCTCGATCACACGATGACTCAAATGCTTTCCTCCGCTTTGAAAAACTGATCGTTGGATTAAATTAAGCAAAATAAATTAATTTAAATTAATTTAAATCTATTAATTAGAATAAATTCTAATTTAGGTCTAAATGACCTCCAAATTTTCTCAAAAAGTCATCCTTTGCTAATTTGAGGGTGGGGAATTAAAAAATAAAATCAAATTTTGATTTGGAGATAACTTTAATTTAGCTAATTTTTTAGGTGAATTAATTGGTAAAATAGCTAATTTATTCAATCGAGCTCTGATGGATCCCAAATTTTCAGGATTATATTTTAATGACACTATAAGTTTAATGGAATAAGAATTAGAACTTATCTTAGCCCAAATTAGCCAAGATAACAACCTAGGGTTGTTATAGTTTCACTCTGTGAGAATCAGTCTGTACAGACGTATTTGAGCCAGAGCATGCTATGAAAAGATCAGGAGACCACACATATTCTAGAGGGGGAGTGTGTGTGTCTTATACAGGAAACTTCAATACTTATAGTTGGGCAGATGTGTCTAACTCCTCATTTTGTTATGTAACATACACAAAGAACATATTTAAATAAGATAATTAACATAAAATTATAATTCCCACAATCTTATTCATTGTGGATGTTTTACTATAGTCTTATGACTATACTTTACAACATGCTTAATCCTTGAAGCTGCACTTCAGTTTACTTTGTTTTCTACATGCATAAGTACTTACTTTGTTTACTATAGTCTTATGACTATACTTTATAACATTCTCAGTCCTTGAAGCTGAGCTTCAGTTTACTTTGTTTTCTATATACATTAGTACTTATTTTATAATTTTACTTCAGCTTTAGTGTAGTGTATGTTTATATAGTTCACATTTATATTTTTCCTTACACTGCATTAACTTTTACTATTACTAAGCAAAATTTATGCATAACATTTACATGTTTCTTTTACTTTTTCATTTGCACTTTAATATTTTTATATTGTCTATAAATGTTTTTCTTACAAATTTTATACAGGATAAAGCAACCCCCTATGAGTTTTTTTACTTTGTTCCTATTTACTTTGCTATTCAAATTTAGTTATATTACCCAATTTTACTCCATCGCATTGTTCTCCGCTTTTATAATAATTGTAAATAGCTAATGTGATATCCATCAAAGCTAAAATAAATGACATTAGTAAATCCTAAAATGTACTTTGACTTATTAAATTTAATCACTTTTTTTTTTTTATTGATTGTGTTCTACCGTATTAAAATCAAATATGAATAAATCAAGAGCTTAGAGCGGAGCTAGAATCTAAGGTGAATCCTGAGCAATTGGAGCATGCCTGAGGACCTTAGTTTCTTTTTTCTTGATTTTATGTGAGGATGAGAGGCATTTATTATAATTTATATAATTTGGACTTAAATTGTGAATGCTTATCTTTTATTCCTATGATGAATATTCTATTTTCTTTATTATATATATATATATATATATATGGATGTTCTAGATGATAATTACTTAGGCAATAGGTGTTGATTTTCTTTCTTCCCATAAATTCCTGATCTAAAGTGGTGCTTAATAGTCGGTTAATATATATTAATCCAGTATTAAATACTACCATAACATTCACTATTGAATTTGAATGCCTAATCTAATGTTGGGCATTACATAGCCAAAGAAAACTTTAAGTGAGGGGCTTCCATATGAGGTTCATTTTGCTACTATTAATGAGAATAGTAGTATAACATAAGCCGAGACTATCTGTCTTTTGGTGCAATTGAACTTCTTTTCCAGAGTGCCAGTATTGAGGAACTGAGAACTAGCTGAGTTTATTTTTTGAAGAATAGACTTAAGGATATGCACATTTTTGAACCAACAAGGTAATAAGTTCCGCGCTAAAATTTTGAAAAATTGAAATTAACCTGCATAACTCTATGAGACCAACCAAAAAGTTGAGTTCATCTCATTATTTATATAAAGTGCACGACATATTTGGAAGGATCTTAAGATTGAGAAAACTATGGTGCTTTAATATCAATATTGAAGTTCGGGTGGATGCTCCCTCCCTCGCCTGAGAAAGCCAAAAACCTGCCTCAGATTTCCCCGAGAAGGGCGCGCTTTCACCGCATACTTGCAGATAAATACAAGCCGCCGTCTCATCTCCCATTTTGTGGTGCAGCCTCCGGACATGTACAACTTCCCATCATCAAAGCTGCCTGCACACAAAAGCTTCCATGTATATGAATTATTAGATGATATATGTATTTATAAGGACCCTTAATTAAGACATAAAATAAGTGGAGCTTAAGCGAGCTTAGCTTTGTCTGTGCTCGTGCATGGTTCATTTGGTTTGGCATTTGTCCAAGCTCAGCTCGATATCATTTACGTTTGGAGCTTGTGTTCGAGTTTAGCTCCATCATGTGAGCTCAAATTTTAATATTATACTGAATTTTAAATAGAAAATTTACACACAACACCTAAAATATTAAATAATGCACACTCAACACTCAGTTCAATAATATAATTAAGCTCCTGACAACTTATGTTTAGAACAATTTTAAAATTGGTGAAATGATGAGCGCTTAATTCATGATAAAATTTAGTGCTAAATATATGTTACTTAAGAATATAATTGCTACGCATGTAAATGATTTTGCATATACAAATTCATAAATATTATCTTATTTACATTTATGATTGAGCAAAACACAAATAGTACCATATTTGATCATGTTCAATTCAATAAAAAATCAAGCTTTAAAAAATGTGTTCAAACTTGGTTCGTTACATTATCGACCAAGCCAAACACTGAGCTATTTGCAACAAGCTTTTTGACAGCCTTACAATTGGCTCATTCTTTTTTATGTTCTTTTATGTAATTATATATAGGTATAACTATGCAAGCAACTTAGTGAGATGATAAACAAAAATGAGTTTCAAGCTTATGGCACCATTTAAAGAATCAACATACCTTCATCATCAAATAAAGAAGCCAATATAGCAAGGCACACACATATGCTAATGTCTTCGCCTAAGAAAGGAATAGAAAACATTAAATTACATATAAAAGATTTAACAACAGAAAAAATGATAAAAAGAACAAAAAATTTGACTCATGTTATCATAAGACGATAATCAAGAAAATCCTTTTATGGCTGAAAACATTATGGATTATTTTACTAACTTTTAAATAAAAAATGTACCAATATAATTAATACAAGTGAGTGTAATGGTTATTAAAAGTCATAATTACACTTTTGAGTGTAATGGTAAGCTAAGAAATTCTTCATCACCCAAATATTTCTATACATCGATAGGGATGTCATCCTATCATACCAATTTTTCACTCTTCATCATTTTTAAAGTATTCTAAATATCATCTCACTATAAAGTTGCTATTCAAAGATTAAAAAGATGTTAGATAAGTGGAGAAAATAATATTATTATACCTATTTACAAGAATAAGGGCTATGCTCAAGATTATACTAATTATAGAGGATTAAGTTAATGTGTCTTACATTGAAACTTTGAGAAAGAATAATTAAATATAGGTTACAAAGGATACTTTTATTTCTAAAAATCAATTTGATTTTATAACAGGTAAATTTACCATGGAAACTTACATATATTAAGAAATTTGATTAAGAAATATAGAGAAAAAATAAAAATCTTCATTTAAATTTTATTGAACTTGAAATGGCTCATAATAGAGTACCAAGAGAAATTTGTTGAAGAGAAAAGCAATTTGCGTTGCATATATTAATGTTATTAGAGAGCAATGGGTAATAACATGTGTTTGATTGCAAGATAACTTATCTAATAGTTTTTCAACTCCTATTGAACTACATCAAGACTCAACTCATAACCCATATTTTTTTGTTTTAATAAAGTGTTTATATTGAGCAAATTTAAGAGGAGGTTCCTTTAATTGATGACATTCTTTTGATTAATAAGACTAGGGATGAGATTAAAACAAAACTTGAGTTCTGGAGAACTACTTTAGAATTCAAAAGTTTTCATAGAACAACTATACAACCAACTATGTTATATGGGGCTGAATGTTGGCTAACATATAAGAAATTTACCAATAAAATAAGTGTTGCAGATATGAGGATGCTTAAGTGGATAAGTGGGTATACTCGTAATGATAGAATGAGATATGAATTTATCCATAGCAAAATTGGAGTGGCTCCAAT
Organism: Gastrodia elata; assembly: GCA_016760335.1. Taxonomy (NCBI): domain Eukaryota; kingdom Viridiplantae; phylum Streptophyta; class Magnoliopsida; order Asparagales; family Orchidaceae; genus Gastrodia; species Gastrodia elata. The sequence continues at coordinate 31,436,219 of CM028675.1, read as the reverse complement.
AGTGGATAAGATTAGGAAATGCCTCCCAAGATGGTTCAGACACATTAAGAATAGATCGTGCAATGCTTCTGTTAGAAAATTGAGTTTATGAATTTTCCCCATATTAAAAGAGGAAGAGAAAGATCAAAAATGACACAGGAAGAAACCAATAAAAAATGTTCTTCTCTATTTGGAAGTTGAGATGGGGCTTCTATTTGATCGTGTACAATGGAGGGGTAAATGTAAGACGGTGGGCTTAAGGTTTGGTGTTATTGTTGTTGGGTAAAATATTAAAACTAAAAAATTATAGAAAATTTGTTAGGAGCATCCAAGAATTAAAACAAGGAAGGCATAGTATTAACAATAATTTAATTAAATCTTCTTGAATTTTAAAACTTGTGATGAATTAAATATTTTAATTAAATATGCATTTTATTCTTGTAAAACCTACAATAATATTCGTTGTATGTTTTAGAAAATAAAATATTTTTAGTAACTAAATGAAAATTTATGGAATATTATATCTTAAAATTTAAAATTTAAAACATGTTATTACAACAGTTTTAAAATCATTGGGTGAGAAAAAAGCTTACTATTCAAAGAGATCTAAATATGCTAATAACTTTATGTGGCCACCTATGATAGCTGGTACATGCTCAATAAGCAATACATGGGCCAAACCCCTGGTATGTTTCTCAGGCAGAGCAATGCATATGACTGCTTAAGAGGGCTATTTATTGAGTCAAATTAAGCTCAGGTGCTCGATCTATCAGTTCTAAACTGTTCTGAAAATGGCAAGATTTCCTAGCATTACAGATCATTAGTCTTTGTAAAGCATTATGTGTATGGGCTCTGCGATGCTAGCAATACAAGTAAATGATAGATTGCGCATTGGGACTGATAAAAAAGTACCTCCAAAACAAAATTTTGCTAGCACATTTGTTTTATAACCAAAAATCTTTTGCACAAGCAAGATACAGACTTATGTCTCATACTGAATGTGAAATTTGGGGATTAAAATTTTGTTGCAAGAATTTGGATCTCCAACAACTAAGCCTATGATCAAGAATGGTGATAACCAAACAACCATATGCATCCTAGTTTTTTGTGAAAAAACCAAGAAAATATAAGTCAGTTGTCATTTAATCAAAGACATTTTTCTTACCAAATAGATCGTTATCATTCATGTCTCTAGTGTGAAAGAAGTATTTGATATCTTCCTGCTGTCCATAATAATGGATTACTGTTTCAAGCAACAAAAACAGTCGCTGCTTTCCTCCCTAACCAGCCCTTAAATTTTCTTATTAAGCCCTCTTATCCCAATCTAGATATCTGTCCCTCATAACTTGCCCAACATAATAATCATATTATTTGTAATCAAAATGTAAATATTTTAGGCGCCCAATTTATAGTATAAAAATGGACAAGTATTTTGGGTCAAGTCTTCTAGTGGCTTCATATAGTAAATAATTTTGCAGTTTGTCTCATAGGTATAATTGAAATTTTGTATTCTTTTTGTTTTAAGCAATTTTATATATTCACAGGTATAACTAAAAATTGCATTATTTTTGTTTTATGAATTTGATTCAAAGAAAAGGTTGAGCTATGGCTATAAATTTTAACTGTTAATATGCTCATCACAATATTAAAGTGCTAGTTTTAATTCTAATTCTATTTTATTAATAATAATGAGCAATTTAATAATTTGTTTGCTCATATGATTGTTTGTATTCAACTCAATAAAAGATTATTAATCATCATAACTTATATCATGCTAAACATGGGTCATTTCAAATAATATCAAAATGATCAATTAAAATAAAAAAATTATAGTAGAACGCATAACATCGAGGATATGAAATTTGAAGATCATGGGAAAAAATTGTGTTTTATATCATAAGAAAAAAATGGTGATATAGAGGGTGATGTGATTAACATGATCCAAAACACTAAGTCATCAAGCCTATAGAGAATTGGATGAAATTGAATGTTTGTAATGCTATACAAGGTAGAATGTGGCCTACAAAAAGAAGCATAATAATAAAATAGATATTATAAGATGATGATACAAAGGTAAATGAGAGAGTATATATGAAAAATATAATAAACATGAATACATTTATAGTATGATTATAGTAGCTCCAATTGAGAATAAGTTCATGTTGCCAACCTTATTTAATAAACTGAGGTTTGGTCAATGCCTCTATGTTCATAAAAAAAAAAAAGCACGCGCACCGTCAATGTCAGGGTGGGACATTCAGAGTATGACTAGGGTTCCTGCAGCTCTTATGCCTTTCGGGGCTAGACGTTCGTGCTGTCGTCGGTGCGATCATGGCAAGCGTTGCGGCCACGGCTGACATTTTTGGCCATGTCGGCTTTACCATCGATATCGATGGCTTCCTCTCTAACCTGCATCCTAAGTGAATCATTGGGCGGTCTGCGCCAAAATCCTTCCTTAATGAGCTCACAAAAGCATCCCCCTCATGAGGGATGATTAGTATCAAACCCATAGTAATTCTTAGAGGTGAACCGGTAATCTTTCTCTTCAATGAAAAGATGAAAATATTGGCAAAACCATTTGAGTTCACTTGTTGAAAAATTTCCTAATGGCAAACTTCCCTTGATTGTCATTCGAAAATTCCTCAACAGCTTGGGGTTGTCGGACTGACACTGCCAAATTAATCGATGCCCGTCATATTCTTGTCAGACTCTCAAATAAGTTGGAATATAAAGACTATTTGCTCGATGATCATACTACATTGAAAACTTCCATACGAAAATTTTGAAATAGGTCATTTCATTCGATTCAAAACATGAATCTCTCATCATTTTTGTTTGGATAAAGTTCCCATTGCTTAAAGTTCATTTGATAACTCATTCCATTTTTTTTTTGGATCTTACTTTGTGAAAGCCCTTAAAGTCGACTTTGCGATAACAAATCTGCTCCAACCATCTGCATGTCGTGTTCAGTTTCAATCCTTTTGCTAACAAATTTCATATGAATGGTTCTGACGAACACACTATTCCCGAGAATCCTCTATCCAATCCTACAGTGGAATCTAGTTTTGAGTCTGAAGAGGAACAAATCTACTTTGATAATGAATTTGATGAATTGGAAGAGGCCTTAAGTACAACAAAAAAGCACGAAGGGCTCCAATTATTCTAAATTGCTTCCTCATTATTGCTGCAATTGTAGGAAAAAGGTAGCACTGACGTAGATGCTTGAGTAATTGTTTATGGCTCTCCTTAATGGATTCTCCTTCTTTGGAAAAATCATAGGGGATAGTTTGGTAACTTTTTTTCTTGTTTATTTTATTTTTTATTTCTTATTTTAATTAATTGTTTTATTTTCTTTTATGGTTACCAATCAAATTTTGTTTGTAAATATATATATATATATATATATGGAGTATTTCCCGTTGGAGCTCTCTCCCTTGATAGAGTTCACAAGGGCATTCAGAGCCCCTTACATCGAATACATAAATGAGGCTAGATACATATCTTTAACTATATGATATAGAAATATCAATGCTAAATGTTAAAGCAGCAGTAATAAATTAGAGCATTCTATTATGATGACAAGACCCCTTTACTAAGCACAATTTAAGCTTTTTGGTTGTAAAATTATAAGATTAAGTGCAAATTATCATCACTTTGCCATCAAATTGGTTTAAACAAGTTTTAAGGCAAGAAGAGGCTGTTATAATATAGATACGGTTAGGAGTCTTTTCCATTGTCCATCCTATTTCTAGTTCCAATATTCTCTACAGCAGAAATATGACAGTAGTTGAAAAGGGGGATTGGGACAAGTACTATTGCCTAAGTTTTAAAGAAAAGGCAGTATCATACTTCATTGTTGATTACAGAATGGCTAAACATTCTCTTCTAACAGACATCACAGTTTTCAGCCACGTTTAGATATCTAAATTAAGGAACAGCCAAGGATCACAAATACATCTTAAACTTAGACTTAGTAAAGGTTTCTAATTTAATAGAGTTTAGCCAAATCACTCATTATAGAATCAGAGATTAACAGTTTTTAAGATCACTAGATGGACCATGGAAAACTGCAGGTTTCCATTTGTCTTAGTTAGAGCAGTAATTTCACTAATTTTAAATATATATAAATGGAATTTCGGATACATTTGCAATAAATTTAACTTCCTTTCATAAAAAATTTCTAACATACTCTAATAGTAAATCTGACTAAAACTCATGGGTTTATTATACCCTAGCTCTGAAATGAACTTAGCTCTGGTCTTTGATTGGACAGGAGCTAAGGACCAACCAAAAGTATCCTACCAAAGAAAGATCAAATAACAAGCTTGATTCCTATGATTCCTGCTACAGATTGGATCCCTTCCTAACTATATTAATTTCTTTTCCGCCAAAAGTTGTCAGCTCAAAATTATCCAAACAGCCCCCTTAATGTTTTTCTTGCTATATGAGATTAGTAGCAACTTTAAAGTAGTCGCTGCTGTACCTGTTTCCTTCCAGCTGCTGCAAATTTCTCCTCCAAACAGTCAGTCCAGATACCGATTCACTCCAGAAAACTTGACAGTGCCGTCTTACAAACAATCCTGACCCGATCTGCTGTACAAAACAGCAGAATTGCTGTTACAAGTAGCACTTTAACCTTCTATATTCGTTTTTCTTCCTTTTAACCCACTTGCCGCCCTAACAACAGCAATAGCTTACACAGAACTCTACAAACTTAAATTCACGGTCATTTGAATTAAGATTATAGTGAGTGGTTCAATTTCAATTGGGAAGGAATAAAACTTATGCAGATATGAAGTAGCCACTGTCTAAATTAGCCTGTTAACCATAACTCAACAACTAGATGAACTTATAAATCAAAAACAACCAACCAAAAACGAAAATTCAAAAATCATCAGCTGCTAATAAAAAGAAATCAATAAATATGCAGAGCCAAACTGTATTAATTAAACTTAAGGACCTATTCTAGTTTCATTAGAACACAATTGGATTAGACTAATTAATTTACAATGAATGAAAGATTCATGCAACATATACTAATTACAGTGCCATACTTACCCCATTATTAAAACAATCAGCATTTATTCAGAATTACAAAATAACATCATGTAGCTAGAAACTTAAAGATGCAACCTATAATATTGTTTGATTCAGGATAGCCTGTATTGACAGAATATCAAACACGACTACATGAAGATGTGCAGGATGAAGCAGAACCTCCCTATTCAACAACTAGGATTTGTATTAATCATGGATGTTATAATATATTTTCATAAAGCCATCACTATATATTGAAATTGGAAACGTGTAGATAATTCTTCACAACACTTTTCAATTCATTGGATAGCATCTTGAATTTATATTTACATTGTTTATCCATGGATTCTCATTAAACTAAATGGGTCCCTAATGAATGTGAACCATGATAGGTTAAGTTAAGCTACTCTCATTTTTTATATGATTAACGGGTCTTTGTAAGCTATACCCTATAGACTTGACCAGTAAGAAAAATAACGTCAGGTGCAAGAGATCAAATTAGTAACTAGGAATTAAATGAAATCTATCAATAGAGTGCATCTATAGTACATCTTAGGTTAAGCGAATTTATTAAATTCAATTAGAACCAAAACTTTAGTCAAATTTTGTTCTTATATCAAAATCAGATCTTCTCAACATAGCTTTTATGATTCTAATCAAATCAGAGTTGAACACGTAAAACATCAATGTACCTTGTAATAAGTAAATAAGAGTTCACATCTTTAACTGACTCTTACTAACATTGAGTGTAGTAATTCAAAAAGAACCATTCTAATTTTCACATATTTTACCTTGCGTTTCTTCAAGCATTGAAGTATAGAATTTGTGCAATGTTAAGTGTATATACAATATAATTGAAATCAAAAAATTGGAATGATCCTTACATCCTTTGACTAACACTTGGACAAAGGCATGGTCGACAGGAAACGCTGAGACGTTAGCATCGACTCTAGGTTCATACACAGGAAGAGATCCTTCGAAGGCTTCACGAGATGGCTAGGGTTTTCTGGCATGGAAATATTAACGGATTTTAGGGGTGTTGATTTGTGGAGTTTAATTAAAAATCCTAATGCCTGACAGATTTCTTCATAAACGATAGATTCAATGTCGGCCATTCCAAGAAGAGGAAGGGGAAACAATGTCCCTCTACCAAAGAACCTGTCAGCCATTAAGTCTTCTGTTATTCTTGAATTTTAAATTTATCAATATATATATATATTCAACTATTTTATGTTTCATTTGATTTGTAATTACGTAGAAAAATAAAAAATAGCAGAAAATTAACGTAAAGCAAAAATTAGCGGGAAAGGAACGCAAAACAAAAATGAGCGAGAAATTGACCAAGGGTCATTACGGCTTCCCACTGCTAAAAGCACACTTTATCACTCTTTATAATCTTCTCCTTGGGGTCTTAGTTTGATAAACGTTGATATCACAGTTGCCAATCTCTTGCTTCACTTAAGTCATTGGTTCTTCTATTTCTACATTTGGCTAACTTATATAAGCATCACTTAGCAATTATAAATTTATCATAAAAATTCTCAAATGTTGCAATCTTTGTATCATGAATTGCTTTTCTAGAGTCACGATAAGCTATCATAATTCTTCCAATTCTAATAATTGTTAATATTAAATCATTCTACAAAACATATCATTTTTTCTTTAAATTTGACTTAAACATCTTTTTTTCACCTCCGAGCAACTTTACTATTAAGTGTTTTCCCTTTAAATTCACCAAGTATAATTTTAACTACATAATGGATAATCTTATAATCAAATTTAGCATAAAGTTGTAGTACTAACCCTTCACTCCTAAGAATATTTATATAGGTTTAAGCATCAAGTTTTAAACATATTTTATTCAATGTTATTTTTTATTCTTTATTTTCAAATCTAAAATCAACAATTAATGTTGAGTTGTCAAGCAACCACTTAGCTGAAAATTTAGAACACGAGATATGGATTGGTGAAGACGAAGATGGATATTTTCAAGAATTGATGTTTGAAAACTTACCCAAATTTTGTAAACATTGTGGTAATTTGGGCCACAACACTGATACCTCCTTCAAGCTTGACCTAAAACTCCAAAACAAGATGGTTCCTTTTGATGAATCTACAATGGCTATTTTTGTAAATAAAAGACCAATTGTCAAACATGGTGCCATTAAATGTGTCTATGTGCCTAAGAAAATGTGGCTGGGAGAGCAATGGCTCCTTTAGCAAATGAACAGGCAATGGCCCCCTCATTGATCTCCAACCGGTTGCAACCCCTCTAACTTCAATGGTGCCTTAAACTGAAGCCATTTTGGTTGCAATTGAGATTGGAGATGAGGTTGTCAACAATTTTGAGGTTGCGCCCAATGTTAATGTTGTTTTACTTGAGGCCCGGTAGAGGAGGTGGAGAAAGGTAATGGATCTTTAACTTAGCCAGAAGTGACGCCACCAACCTCTACCACCCCCTATTGTGGCCCCAAACGAGAATCCTATAGCTATTGCCATGAATATGAATTTGCAATTGGGTAAGTCCTCTCTCAATCCTAATAGAGAGGATTTTGACCACAAATACACAAGATGTAAATGCTTTTTAGTAGAGGCTAAAAATTCAAAACCATTTGTGTACAAAGCCAAAACTCCCAAAGAGACTGAGGAAGATGCTGACTTATGATTTGATATCTCAGCTAAGCATCAAAAAGCCTTGGCCAATTCCATTAAAATATTGAAGAAATGAAAAGAGCGTGAGGTTGAGATGATTCCTAATGTCAAAGGTTTAATGGGAGCTCCCTCAAATATGATACGAGAATTTATTGAAGAAACCCATATAGTCATGAGTGGGCGACTTGATGATGATGCGTTTGTAGAGGCTCTCCCAACTCTAAATACATCCACCACCAAATTTTCAAATGAAAGAGATTTAGAGTCGAACAAAGACGAGAGTGAAAATATATCATTAAATGGCACATCGGTCCTCAATCCTTTTGCCAATGAATTTACTCATACAAAGGAAGGGGCAATTGATCTGAGTGGGGATAATAAGGTGGATTCTGATCCCGATGTGGAGAAAGACTTATCACTATTGGAAAACGAATATATTGGTATTGAAGAGAGCTTTAAAAAAATAAAAGGCAGAAAAAAGAAGAGAGTAGATCTAAGTCCCGTTATAAGTGCATAAATCGGAGAAGAAGCACTCGCTAATCTCACTCATAGCATGGGAATGCAATTACCGTTTTGTTTCTGACTTTATTACTTGTAATTGAATCTCTTATATGAGATTCATTTGGGAGGTTGGTAATCATTTGATCTTTTCATTTATTTTTTCTATCTTTTTTTTCCTTTTCTTTCGTCTTTATTTTGAGGCCACCAATCGCATCAGTTGTACTATTATCGATCATATATAAAATGCTAGTAGGCATTCCCTTTAATACATATATTAATATATATATATATATATGTGTGGAATATACATAATTTTCTTTGTGCAAAAATAAATACAATATATATAATAAAGTGACTTCATATATATATATATATATATATATATATATATATATATATATATATATATATATATATATCACTTCTTTGAGTGCAGGCACACCCAGATGTGACAAAAGGTGCGCCCCAGGCGTGCACAAACTATAACATCTAAAACAAATAAGGTGACACTTGGGTAGACCCCAGCGACAACCTCTCGAATTGCGCAGAGCGCCAAGACCGCCGGCATGCCCAAGAGCAAAGAGGTGCGCATGTGCACGATCTTGTCACAAGCACACGAGCATTAATTGGCAAAGTGGAAGGTTCGCGCCCAAACGCGAGAAAAAGCATGATCGTATCGACAAATAAGCTTGGACGCGGAGAATCTTGACACATGCACACATTAAAGACAATTGGAACAGTTTTCCCAAGTGGATGGAAGGGCGCCCAGATGTACATGCACACCGAACAGATATGGAACAGCTTAGCTTGGCCATTAATGACGTAGTAGCAAATTCGCACCTAAGCACAACTGAACTTGCGCCAAAGTGCGCATGGACTAATAGAAGGAAATCATTTCCATGTGCCAAGGCGCGTTATAGAGCATGCCCACGCACAAGTCAAGTAACAAGAAAGTGTCTATATATACTCATGCTACAGACTTGAAAAATGTACTGAGAAATAGAATTATGTGTAGTAATGTTTAAATCTTGTAATATTTCTTTATTCATAATAAACTTTTATCATGATGTGCGGCTCCATCGTTTTTCCTTGCAAAGAGTTTTCCAAATAAAATTATGGTGTCATTGTTTCACTTGCAAGAATTTAGTGATTGTTTTCAGGAACCCCTGCTCATAATTGCTCTAGGTGAAAAGAAGATGTAAATCCACAACACTTTGCATTAATTATGATTGCTCTTACTAAGCAAATTTAAGAGATGTCATAGTGCATAATTTTTACACGTAAAATTCTTCTTATTGATAAGATTATAAAAAGTGTTCAAGTCAAACACGACCTACGAAAAACAATTCCGCAATATAAGGAATTTTTTCTTAGTAAATGTAAATAGAATACATCAAGTATGAGTTTAATCATAATAAAAACTATATATCATAAATACGACAATTGAAGGGCAAATTATCAAGAATTTTGAAAGGTTTTAAATATTTTGACTCTAACTCACAAACAATGATTGAAAAAAGAAAGATTTTTTAATCAAATCAAAACATCTTGGATGAATTGGAGGAATGCTTTCAGATCACTGTGCAAATGTAAAATTCACTCAATTTTAAGAGAAAATTTAATAGAATAGTTATAAACCAAAAATGCTATGTAAGGCAATTTGTTGACCTATAAAGCAAAAGCAAGAGGAGGATGTGAAGATGGATAAGAATATATGAACAAAGAATATTATGATAAATGAATATATTCATAGCAATGTTGGAGCAACTTTTGTTAAAAATATGCTAAGAAAAGTTATCTTAGATGGTTCACACATAATTAAGTGTAGGATGTTAGATTCCCCTGCTAAAAAACTTGAGTTACTAAATTTAGCTATGTCAAAAGAGAGGAAGACGAAAAAATATATAACAATAAACTATTAAGAATGATGTCATACTTTGAAGTACAGGAAGAGTTTATTTGATCGAAAGTAATGAATCACAAGATTCACAATTGATCCAGGAAATATGGTTGTAGCCTATGCATTTATAAATAATATCACAGTTGATCCAACATAGTGGGACTACGGTTTGGTTGTGATGTTATATAACATACAAAGTTCAGGTTTTGCATGTATACAAGGGAAAAAATAATGAACAGTGAGGAGACATTCTAATAGATCAGTTTTGATCGTCAACTACAGCTTTATAATCTTTTGAGGTGACAAAATGGAGGGAGTTTAAAATGACATGGAAAATCATAAAGCTCAATTCTTATCCCTTTACATCTGATCATTAAGCAAGCAGGCTTTCATGCTTATTTAATAGAAAGGAAAAAACCATACAGTGGACGTTCCTTGAAAAACTTTTTGTAGTTATTGGCTTTAAAATATAGCTATGACATACCGTTGTCACAACAAATGAGTAATTTCTTCCCTTTTTTCAAGTGCAATTCTGCAAACCTTACTGCCAAATGAAGGCTGTTCATTAAGAAAAATCTGTCCAGTTTTGAAGACTGTGGAAAGAACATAAAAAAGGGGAAATTATATAATTTGAGATACCATAAGTTCACAAGTTAAGCAAGCACTTTAGCCTCACAAAATCAAATCAAGTTTCAGTAACAAACCAAAATAGGTAAATGCAAATAGCTGTCATCTGAAGTAGTGTTTGATGAACTTGATTTGGGACCACAATTCAATATACAATCAACACAAGCAAAGGTGTGCATTCCTGCAGAAAAGAAAATGCATAAAATAAAATAAAAAGTAAAAAAGTAAAAAAAGAATCAGTGTAGCAGAGCGGAAACAATTCAGAAAAAAAGTTGTCTTTAGCTTCAGTATGCCCAAAGGCTGGAGCTCAAATTAAAACAATGATTATTGGATATCTGCATCAATTATAGATGCTGAGCGATGCATATATTGTAATTCAGGTGTCATGGGATTTAAATTGGGGAACTAGGGTTAGACTATGCATAATTTCGCCCCATATCCAACACTACTAAAAAGTTGCACCTAGATTTTATACAGCTTTTAGTTCAAGCATATTAAACACTAGTTTGGTATATGAAGCTAAACAAAAAAAATTATTTTCATAAAAATAGATATTTCCAAAGTTTTGCACGACTTCCCACCTCAATTCCTATCATAATCATCAGCGCTATTTTTAACCCAATTATTTGGGGTTGGTATTTTGCATTCCCTTTCTCCTTTCACTCATTTTGTACACCAAAAAGTTGACTAAATTTTGCACAAAAAATACAATTCGCAATCCTTATAAATCATATTACCTTTCTTCTCCCTTTTCTGGTTCAAAAATTCATTCCAGAATAACTGGGTGTATCCATCTTATAACAGCCCATTCTACTCTTCAATGTGCACGTTGAACAATCAAGGCCTACCTTTAGTAACTAATCATGAGCATATGCTACTTCCATCATCTCTTCAATATACATAAACTTACAAAATATTAGATAAAAGCTTAAAAGATGATCGATATAGTAAAAAACTCAGCCGTATTGAATGATGACACATTGCACAATCATCAAAAGGCAATTCTTGTCAGTTTTTAACTTTTAACTTTATCATATATAGTCATGATAATCTATATAGCAACGGAAAAAAAAAAAACAGTGTACAATAATGGATTCTGTAATCATCAGAAGGTTAATTTCGTTAGTTTTAATTTTAGTATTATGATAAACGATCATGACATTTTTTGTATTTGAGAGTGTAATCACAGATTTTTGCAAGCACATCATAATTGTATATGCGATAGCTATCTAGCAAAGCAATCGTTCAATAAGCAATTCTTTGACAATACCCAGCAAGACACCTAAGAAATGAAATCTAACCTGAGAAATCTCTAAATCACACCAATAAGAGCTAGGCCTATTCTTGAGAGATCAAACAACCAGACAGCTGGAAAACCATTAAATTCTGAATATACGTCATATGTAATAATCGACAATCACGCACTAACTTGAGCATAGATCAGAGGGTTTGTTAATTGAATCCAAGTAGCAGGGATTTGTGATATCTTTACCGTTTCAACTCCATGAAACAACAAATAGTTTATCTGATTTGAAGACAACTTGCACAAAAATACAAGTATAAGTATGTAATTACATATAATTTTTATTAGCGAAATATTCACTTACATAAGAAAATTAGAATTGTTGAATAAATGCCCATAAAGTAGATGCCGTATAATGGGTAAGATAAAAGTAAATATTTGATGGATTATTTAAGGGGTACAGCATTAATAAATAATTAGTGGCAAATAGATGATGGAATTAATCTTATTTTAGGCACAGGATAATGGAGCATGGAAGGATGCAAGAGGATGATGACGAGGATGGCAACGCGATAACTCATTGATAGTCACAAGCAGTCGTTTGTTGTTTAGATTGCCTTCCTTAAAAGTCCTGTTAAAATTGTACATCTCGCACACAAGAGATTCTTTACTTAGTGGAAGAGAGCACAAGAAAATAAGACAAGTAATTCACTCATTCAGATAATTTATACATTCATTTCATGTCTAATATAACGAAAATGAGGGGGCTCTTATTTACAGGCCTTAAAAGCATGTCAAAAGAAATAAAAAACCTCACACTTACCCACAAATAACCATAAATTACTAGCATACCCTCAGCTCTTTAAATTACTCAAATAAAGATAAAAAATAAAAGCTACAACTTAACATAACAAAAATACAACTTAATAGAGCATTAAATTTTTTCCTACATTAGGTCTCCCCCTCTAAGAAAATTCGTCAACTTGTTGAGGAGGCAATACTAGCTCATATGGTACCAAATCAATTAAAATGAATTGTGGTTCCAGAAGAAATTGTAGTAGATTATCAAAAAGATGAAATGTTTGTATAGTGTCAGATAAAAGAAATTTGTTGTGGGTGCGTAGATATCTTATTTATGGGATCAATGATTGAGGATGATGAAGAGAGGAGAGACTCACCTAAGTCAAGACTATCACCAATAACTTAAAGTGTTGGAGAGACAGTTGGTTTATAACAAGTTCCTCAATTATATTGGAGATTTTACCTTAAAATATCGTCAAAGAAAGAATTCTAGTGATGGAGGAATGAGTGGCTCAATATAATGTACTTCAGATATGTGAAAACTCAACCTTATGAGAAACATCAAGAACTTGAGATAGTGGAGATTTGATCTTAGAAATATCATCAAAGATTTTGAGTGGCAGAGGAATGAGTGGCTCAATATAATGTTCTTCTGATATGTGAAGACCCAACTATATGAGAAATAACAAGAACTTCATGAGATGGTGGGAGAAGTGGCTCAAGTGTGGGTTTTTCAAATGTAAATGGAAATGAGAGTGCTGATTCACTGGATTCTTCAACTGTATATAGAGATAATGGTAATGACAATTGAAATTTATCTAGCTTAAGCTCTATTTCTTTTAAGTATTGTAAGTATCATTTGAATATGATATGGTGTGGTGGCAATAACTTTAAGAAAGCACAATGTCACCTTAAACTATAGCTTGGATATGTTCTATGATTGATTAAATATTGCACAGTAGCTTTTAATTTCTAGGTACTCACATGATTAACATATTGATAGCATGATGAACATAAATTGTAGTTGCTTCATGTCGAATATGAGCCGTACTAATCTTATTATCAATTATAAGTACAGCTATCTAATAAAAATGATCCTCATAAACTCAATAAGAATACTTAAAATTTGCCAAAAATTCCTTTTTTATGCTCCTTTTATTTTTTATTAAAAATAGTAATAATAACAATAATAATAATAATAATAATAATAATAATAATTAGCAAACATTTTTTAACCTTTTTAGTATTATTTTTTTTAATTATTCCCTTTTTTTTAGAAATCTTTCTTCTTTATATTTAAAAAATTATTTTTTCCCAAGTTTTTTCACTATTGTTTCATTTTTCCTTTTTCTATATAAAACAGCGACAACCCTCGATGAGGTCAGCAAAGCCCGTGAGCCAGCCGCATGAATATGGGGTGCGTACGTACGTAGCCTTTGAATCGTTGGTGAGTCGGGGCGGATAGCGGCGTTAGATGGGATGTTGCATGATCTGAGGGATTGTTGCTTGTTAGGTAGACTTGTTATGCGATTGAATCAAGCAACTGGATCAAAGAATGTAGGCTATGGTGCGGGTTGGCATAGGAGTTGGGACACTAGTTTAACGTGGGTTGATCGAATGGTTGTCGTTGGTCAATAAAATCGGAGGGTGTCTGTAATAGTCATGGATTGGTGCTAAAAGGAGAGGGAGTCGAGTTGTAACGGGAGACAGAGTGGATGAAAACTAATGGGATTGTCGAGGGGTGATGGGTCATCTGGCCCAACAAAGCACTGATAAGCTCTCTTGAGGATTCAGAGGCTGTCGAGTCCCTAGGATGTCAAATTTTGATAAAATTTGATGAGGAAGCTTGTGAAGTATGTTTTATTGAAAGTCTAGATAGCTATTTGAGGATGTGGAAAAAGGAGAAACAATGAGACAAATGACAAACTCAAAAAAGATTGAATCTCACAATTTTGATGTTGAATCGGTGAAACGCCCTTATTTGCAGCTGAGAGCCTCTACTAGCACTATACAATGCAAAAATATAAGAAGATAGCCTTGAGAATATCGATACTTGGGAAAGTAATCGAAGTCGGCTCTGATACCTAAATGATGGCACGCAAATCACAAAAGGTATGATGCTTAGGATGATGTAGGATGGAAGACTATGAGGATGGTGACGAAGATGGCAAGATACCTCAAAGTTGATCTTTAGGAGCAACCCATGCCATTTATATCGTCTTACTTCCTTAGAAGTTCTTCTCTAAGAGCTATACTTCTCACACACAAAAGATCTTTTATTTGAGTCAAAGAGAGAAAATAAAAATAAGAGTAATTCACTCATTCAAATATTTAATTCATTTATTTATGTCTAAAATACAAAGAATGAGTGGACTTAATATAAGCCTTAAAAGCATGTAAAAAAACAAAATCTCAAACTAAACAACTTTTAACTATAAATTACTAACATACTCTAAGCCTCTTCAATTACACAAATGATTTCATACTTACCGCCATTTAATACTAAAGGACTAAGCAATCCATAACTACTCATATGACAAACTTAAATATTTTGAAAATAACCCAAAAAACAACTCAATAAAGGCAAGAAAAATAATCAGGCACTATTTTTTGTCCTATATAAATAAGCTCATATTAAATTTTGATATGGTATATTGAATCTATAAAGTATAAATGAGAATAATGCTTATAGATTTAACAATGATAATTAAATTAAACAATTTATGAGCAAAGAAAGGATAGCATGAAAACGATTATATGCTGTGTAAAACAGTGTATGTCAGAACCGGCCAGCCTACCGGTTGAACCGGCAATCCTGTTTTGTTTTTAAAACCATGTGCATGATAGTTCATATTTACTTAAAATTAGAAAATTTTTAAGATTGATGATGTGATAACTCTTTATTTTAAATTTTGGATAATGGTTAGGATTATTTTAAAAATTTGTATTGTATATAAAGAACTCTATATAATAATCATTTTACATATTTAAATTAAAATTTAATATTTTATTTATAAGTTTTCGATTGAGTTGTTATCAAACCAAACATAGCACAGTATATGTCCAACTCACGAAAGAATCAAGCTTCAAATATGTATTCTAGCTTGGCTTGCAAGCTTATATCAATATGATAAAGCCAAGCCCAAGTTTCTTAATGGACCAATGGGTTGTTTGCGAACAATGAGTTTTTGATAGTCTTGCCCATAATAGAGTTGGCGATGTCGATATGCACAATAAACAGCAGAAAATATGCTCAATAAACCAACATATAGATTAATGCAGTGAAATAGAAAGAAATATAGAAAAAGTAAAAGTTTCACGGATAAACACTGTTCAGAATGATTTATGAAAAATAGATTTAACAGTATTGACAGCATCAATAAAACTCAATGTAAAATGAGAAATCAAAATTCCAACCCCAAATAATTGAGATGAGGATAAAATTACTATGGAATGAGAAAGCAATCATAATTCCAACATTTGATGTTTTCCTATCTAAAACTGTCAATTTTGATACAAGCAGGCTTGCAAACAAAAATAACTAAGCGCAATAGACAAGTAGGCAATGGATTAAATATTAAAATAACATGCATGAGAACATTCAAGTTTTTAAATACATTGGTGCGGGTTTTGTCCATCCAGAAAAAGGCTCCTTACTATAGCCAGTGGCTCCAACTAGCCAAGAAAGAAATTTACTGTTACATCTATTTCTACTTGTGCAGAAGCGAAACATGAAAAACAATATCCTTTGAAAAACTTGCTTTACTAGATAAGATTAAATTTCATTTTGCCCTACGATAATCTGTGCACAACAACAAAATCATTAAATATATAAATAAATAAACAGCTATCTTACCATCTTCAATAGTTCCCACAGCAAGGCTTGTTGAGCCAATCCAATATAATGCATGCTCTGAATTAACTGGCTTGGCACCCATACGATTTGATATATCAGAAGCTATGGACATAGAAAAATGCTCACCATTATTCGTATCTTTATTCAGGTTTCTGACTAGTTGAGAAAAATCACCCCTTTGGGCACGGTACACCCTGTCATTTTCAACAAGCTCAGAAACATTTTGGTTGCACATGCCAGGTCCTGAATCTATGAGATGATACACATGTTTCCAAAATAAAGTAGAATGCAAGCCTCGAGCCCAACTCTCTTCATCATCTCCAGCTCCAGGAATGTAATGCCAACTAAATTCTAAGGTGCTTCTTTGTTGAATTGTTCCATGCGATGCTGAAGCCGAAACCAGAATGATTGGTGTGAAATCCCAAGAATCATATCCGGGCACTTCATTTAACCAGATTACTGTCTTTTGAGAAATCCACAAAGGACGCATAGGCTTTTTAATTATAGATGCAACTGAATCTATATCAGCACCACTAGCTTCCAGCTGCCTGGTCCATTCCTCAATGCGATTCTCTATAGCAGCTTTCTCAGTATTTGAAACCCATAGTGGAAGATGCAAGGAGGAATCCCAATTAGGTAAGATGCGTTTTTCCAGCATCTCAGTTGATAAGATGCTAGAGTCCTGCAGCCAGTACAGAAATGCATTTTAATCTTCAACGTTTCAGAAGTAGAGTACTTTCAATGGAACAAAATGGATCTTCTCATAAAATGTTTAAGAAAATGCATATAATGAAGCACTAAAGTTTAAATCCCATTAGAAACAACTATATGTTGATGCAATGTAGAAACAGAGAAGTTACGAGAAGGATTTCTTGTTTCTTGATGGGGCTAGCAATCTATGTCTTTATTTATACTATACATCAGAGGAATAGGTTAGAGTATGAGTCTCAAAATATAAAGAGAATTCAATTTTTGGGGAGCTCTCACAAAATTTTACAATTTTTTATTTTTTTTAAATTCATATTAGGGCCGTTTAGTTTGTTGGATTTTAAATGTTGCTGTATTTTGATTATATAGTAAAATATTATTTTATTATTGTTTGATTTGTTATAAAGTTTTCAGGTAACTAAAATTTATATTTAGTATGAAGTAATCTGTGAGGTATAGTACTCTTGGTAACTTAAGTGGTGAAGTTACCAACTGCTAGAAGATGTCACAAGAGAGTCATTGCAGGAGACTCATCACAGAAGAGTCATCGCAGAAGAGATGTCTCAACGGTGAGAAGATGTGTCGCAAGATAAAACATAATGGGAAATAGAACGATGCAAAAGAATAAAAAATCGTAACATGATAAAGGTGCACAAAACGCATTGTAATGTAAAATAGGCTGAATTAAAAGTATTAGGATGCCGTGCAAAAATCCTATTTGGTTGTAATTATTACCTCAAAAATTACCTGTAATAAATTTATTCAATCCAAACAAGTAAGAATGTAAAATCCAAATAATCTAATTACTTTACATCAAGGATATTGCAAACCAAACAGCCACAAAAGGATGTTTAAGGTGAAAAACTATATTGCATTTTTTATTAATAATGAAAATTAATTTGACAATTTTTAAAATTCTTTTGAGAAATGTAATACTCCAAAAAACCATATTAATAAAACTTAAAAATTAAAAGCAACATGCCTAAACACTGATACCTAAAAAGTTAGCATTAAACATTACCCAACCATGAATCATTAAATAATTAAAAAGTCAAAAATGAGTGTTATGTTTGATAAAAATGGATGCATTTGAAATACATATCATTAATGTATAATTTGATGTTTAAGGGGCTATTTGGCATGAGATAATCTAAGAAATTTAAGTGTAAAGTAATTTGATTACAGTGAAATATGATTACAATATAATCAGATTACTTTACTATTGTTTGATAATTTTATAGGAAATTTAACATTTTTCTATTTAGCATGAAATAATTTGTGAGTATAATATTCTGAATAAACTGGGAAGATAAGTTTACCCCTTAAAAAAATTAGGATTTCTGAGTTACGAGACGAACGAAAGAATCGTCCGAATTTGGATGGAGAAGACGTTGGATCCGAGTAGGTCTACTGGACGCCAGAGAAGCCTCTCCCTGCTCAACTGCTCCACTTTGCATGTACTCGCAAGTTACGTCTTATTCGAACGTAACTGGATTTTCCTATTTCTATATATATTAATGCAAAATTGAATTACACTGTAAAAATTTTTTACCCATTTTACTTCATTACAAACGCCAGTAATCTCAATTTACCAGAAAATTTTTTAATTTACCCCCATTTAACCTCAATCCAAACAGCCCCTAAATGTAATTCAGAATAATTCAGGCCATGTAATAATAATATATAAGTAATACGATATTTTAGCATAAAAATTTGAATTTCAAAATTTCATGCTATTTATTAAAAAAAACAATGAAAAATATGATCAATTGACCAATCCCACTTAAATTTGAGATAACACTACCAGGAGCTTCATGATCAACTTTGAAGATGGTGGTGTGTATCCAAATTTCACACTACACTGAGAAGAAATAAGAAAATGAGATCTCACGGTTCCAAAAGAAGGGAGCCTTTACAATAGAACTTTCTAAATTTTAATTATTACTGAGGTTTTTTTAATTTATATAAAAAAGAACTTCTAGATTTTCATAAATTAATTTATGCTTTCCATTGTATTTGGTATATAAGTAATCAAGATTGTCTCATAATTCAAAAGATGTATATTAACAAACTTTTACAACTTATAGATAAAGTGTCCAAACTTTAATATTTATAAAATTAACATTTATCAACACCTATGTAACCATTTAATAAATAAAAACACAAGTGCTACATTTGATAGAAATAAAAAGATTTATGCAATAAATTGGTAAATATTATAATTTGGTGTTGAATATGTAAACGATAATTATTTTGAAGCCATTAACTAAATGACTTGTATTAATAACATACAGAATATATATATATATATTAGGTTGTGCATGTCATAAAGGAGAATAGATGCAGCTATAATGAGATGTTCTGACTGATCAAAATTTAACTGTTACAATGCAATTTGTCAACTCTTCCACGCACAAAAAAGATAATAAAATGGCATGAAAATTTTAGGTTCCTACATATCTAATATACTCTCTCAAAAATAACTCTACATAAAGAATGAGCACACTTAAATTTTAACCATTTTACTATTTTATTGATAAAAAAAGTTCAATAATCATTTAAAAGTAGACCTAGGGATGATCCGAGACTGACCGGGCACGAGTCGGGCCTGAACAGGCCAAGGACAGGCCGGTGAGTATTTGCAGGCTGAGTCGGTAAGCAGAGTCGGTAAGCCGGGTCGGTGAACATTTGAAGGCCAAAAAACATATAACAAGTTAAGCAAGGCTGGATTCTAAGCATGTGTACCTACACCCGGTATAAAATTTAGCGGGCCGGGCCGGCCAAGCCCAATATTGGTAGCGGGCCCTGAACTTACATGCATGTTCGATATTTAGCAGGGGGTCAAGCCTGTCGGGCTAGGGCATGAATTTGGCAGTAGATCCTAATCTTGTGCCCAAGCCCATATTTAATCGGGTCATGCCTATCGAGTCGTACGAGGCCCCTGGTCCATTCCCATGCCTACTTAAAAGATTGTGTATTTTTTTATAGTTTCAAATTCAATGGAAAAACAATGAAACTCTACCCCATCTAAGCCACACCTAAGAAACTAACTCAAAACTCTTCTGGAATTAGCACCCCCAAAACAACCATCACCTCACAACATATCCCTAAGAATGACAAAACCCAATCCAAACACAGAGCCAAGCTTCAACTCATCATCATTTCCCCTACACATCCCATCCTTCACATACAAGAGAAACTCTTTCCCTTACTCACCATTGAGGATTTAGAATTCAAAAGACTTATGAAGGAATTTTTTGATTTACTAACCATCCATCTTCTCCATGTCAAAGAAATCTCCCTCAACCTCTCTAAAATCCTCATTCCACCTACGGTTGTTAAACTGCTTAAGGAATACCCTGAAGCCACCCTGGAAGAGTTACCTAACCAACTACCTCCCCTTCGAGACATCCAACAAGCCATTGATCTAGTTCCCGTTGCTTCCTAATGTATCTCACTATTGCATGAACCCGCCGAACAAGCAGAATTTCAAAGACAAGTCAATAAACTTTTTCTTCAAAAGGGCCTACTCAGGGAATGTTTAAGCCCATTTGTCGTCCCTACTTGTAACAACCCAAAGTCGTTATTTTGCAAATTAGGTCAGAATTCTGCCGTAGGAATCAGGATCCCGGTGAATTTCAATTTAGGGTAAACAAAACTACCAATAGATAGAAATAATTTTTAGATCAAAGTGCCCTAATTTGAGAAAAAATCCGAAAGACGGAAGCTCCCGTTCTATCTTTAAAATTTCTAAATTCTAAAAATCAAAACATTGAAATACGTGTCCGAATTCATCGTTTTCAGTGTCGACGTGTTAAGTATTATTTAAAGCTGCTCGAGAAGTTTCATCAAATTCTGAGCGTCGATTTGATCGTGGCAAATTTTCAAAGTTTTAAACCCCTAAAATTAAAATAAAATAAAGTATTGCTCCGAATCGAAAATTTTCGGCGCGAGGGTGTTCGTCATGTCGTAACACACTTCGGTGTCAAGTTTCGTTGTATTTGGACGCCAAACAATGGAAACTTGCGATTAATTTGAAGTTTAAAAAAAAAAATTTCTCCTCTGTTTTTCCTTACTACGCCCCCCTTTTGATCGCATCCTGCGATCTTTCTCCCGCGCCAGGCAGAAGCCTGGCGCACATGCGGCGCCTGCCTACACCGTTTTTGGCGCAGGTTGTCGCCCATAGGGCCGACCACGACCCCACTCCCGCCTTCTGGGGAGAGAAGCTTCCGTGCCAAAAGCCCCCTGGCACGTGCCAGGCGCCATTATGGCCATTTGGCGCACGTTGTGGCGCCCCTCCTGCGCCTACAAGTACCCCATCCCCTCCCCTCTTCTCCCCACAGCCTTCCAGCAGCCTCTTTGTGAGGGCCCGATGCCAGTTCGGTAGAAACCGTTCTGGCATTGGGCAACTGCTCACCGCAGGATCATATCAAGCAATTTGAGAGAAAAGAATACGCATATAAAAGTAAATTATATTTTTCATTTATCTAAAGTTCTTATTACAAGTTCCATCATCGTACAAAACAAAAAAAAATAAAAAAAAAGAAAAAAATAAAAAAACAAAATAAACGTTGTTGATCTTTTGAAAGCTAAGGTTCTTGTTTAACCTCTTCTAGGAGCACCTGACCTGGTATTGTACAGAAAATAATACCGAGATTTGAATTCCCAGTAATTAGAGAATACTCTAAGTACAGCAGTATACAACAACAAATTAATTTACGAAAACGCATTTAGCAGAGGTAAAAATGCAGGATATGTAAGGCAACTGCGTAAAATAAGCGAGTAACTTTCTGCAACAAGTATTTATCACAAAATAACGGTTACTGATGTCATTTTCTAGTAACCAACCCCGAATGTTACTGATGTCATTTTTCCAGTAACAACCCCGAATGTTATTGATGTCATTTTCCAATAACAACCCCGAATGTTGCTGATGTCATTTTTCCAGCAACAAACCCGAATGTTACTGATGTCATTTTCCAGTAACAACCCCGAATGATACCGATGTCATTTTCCGGTAACAACCCCGAATGATATTACGTTGGTTTCGGACAACCAACCAAGCTTCAAAACGAAATTCGGCTCAAAGCAAATATGCGAAGCAAAGCAGTAATAGAAAAACTGCAATATGTAATGCAAGTCATATACTGGGTACCTTTAGTCTTTTAGTTCAGAAGTTCAACAGCTCGTATGAGTGACAGTTCGCCCAATCTGCATTTTAAGTTCCCGATATTTTTAAGTTAGCTTTTGATTCTTTTATTCTGTTTGTCTTTTTCTGCTTTTGATGTTCATTTAAATTAAGCTGCTGTTAAAGCAGTTGTTAAGGTGTCTTTATGATTATCATACTAATGTATGACAAAAAAGTCAGAATAATCGACGGAATTGACAAATAGAAATTAGTAGTCATTTATAACACATTGAATCGTTCTCATTATTAATTAATGAGGATAATTCTATTGTGTATGACTAGCTATAAATTTGATAGTGAGAATAATTAGATTAAGAGAAAGCGAATGAGTTCTTTCAAATTTCTTTCCCTTACCTTAGATTTAGGATTGCCGGCACACGAAATGAAGCTGGAACGGGTTGGCCGAAGGGTTGCTGGAGCCGCTGCGGGGGCTGCCGGGGGCTGCAGGGCTGACGGAAGGTGCTGCCGGGGACTTCCGGGTTGCTGGAAGCTGCGGAAAGTGGCTGTCGGGGGCTGCCAGGCTGCTGGAAGGAGGCTGGAAGGGCTGCCGGGCTGCCGGAAAGAGGTTGGAAGGGGCTGCCGGGCTGCTGGAAGGTGGCTGGAAGGGCTGTCGGGGGCTGCCGGGTTGCTGGAAGGTGGCTGGAAGGGCTGTCAGGGGCTGCCGGGTTGCTTGAAGGAGGCTGAAAAGGCTGTCGGGGCTGCCGGAAGGAGGAGGGTTGGCTGATTTGAGGAGGGGAGAGGGGAAGAGGCTGCTGAATGTGTGGGGAGAAGAGGAGAGGGGATGGGGGGCTTTATAGGCGCACGTAAAGGCGCCACAACGTGCGCCCATTGGCGCCATAATGGCGCCAAGTCGGCGCCTGGCGCGCGCGCCAGGAGGCTCTGGCGCGGAAGCTTCTCCCGCCAGAGGGCGGGAGTGGGGCCGGGAGACAGGGTCGGCCCTCTGGGCCGACAACCTGCGCCAAAAACGGCGCAGGCAGGCGCCAGGCTTCCGCCTGGCGCGGAAGCTTCTCCCGCCTGGCGCGGGAGAAAAAGGAGGGGCGTGCGTAAAGAAGAGAAAAAAACAGAGAAGGAAGAAAAAAAAATGGAAAAAGAATTTCAAATTTCAAATTAACCGCATTTTTTCGCCGTTCGGCGTCCGAATGCAACGAAACCTGGCACCGAGGTGTTTTACGACATGACGAACACCCTCGCGCCGAAAAATTTTCGATTCGGAGCAAAATTTTATTTTATTTTAATTTTAGGGGTTTAAAACTTCGAAAATTTGCCACGATCAAATCGACGCTCAGAATTTGATGAAACTTCTCGAGCAACTTTTAAATAATATACTTAACACGTCGACACTGAAAACGATGAATTCGGACACGTATTTCAATGTTTTTGATTTTCAGAAATTAGAAATTTCGAAGATAGAACGGGAGCTTCTGTCTTCCGGATTTCTCATGAATTAGGGCTCTTTGATCCTTAGAGTTGTTTCTATCAATTGGTAGTTTTGTTTGCCCTAAAGTGAAATTTCCCGGGATCCTGATTCCTAAGGTGGGATTCTGCCCTAATTTGCAATACAACGGTTTTTTTGGGTCGTTACACTCTTCCCCTCCTTTCCCCAAATCAGCCAACCCTTCCTCCTTCCGGCAGCCGGCAGCCCCGACAGCCACCTTCCGGCAGCCCGGCAGCCCCCGACAGCCACTTCCAACAGCTTCCAGCAGCCCGGCAGCCCCCGGCAGTACCTTCCGGCAGCCCCCACAGCAGCTCCAACAACCCTCGGCCATCTTTCGGCCAACCCGTTCCAACTTCTCTTTGTATTACGGCGATCCTAAATCTAAGGTAAGAGAAGGAAATTTGAAGAACATATTCGCTTTCTCTTAATTTGGTTACTCTCTTTATAACTATCAAATTTATGGCTAGTCATGCACAATATAATTATCCTCATTAATTAATAATGAGAACGATTCAAAGTGTTATAAATGACTACTATTTTTATTTGCCAATTCAGTCGATTATTATGACTTTTTCGTCATACATTAGTATGATAATCATGAAGACATCTTAACAACTGCTTTAACAGTAGCTTAATTCAATTAAACTTCAAAGGCGGAAGAAGAAGAACAGAATGAAAGAATAAATTAAACTCCTAAATCATTAAAAAGCTAACTTAAGAATATCGAGGACTTAAATCTAAGATTGAGCGAACTGTCACTCATTTGAGCTGTTGAACTGCTGAACTTAAAGATTAAAGGTATCCAGTACATAACATGTATTACATTTTGCATTTTTATTACTGCTTTGCTTCGCTTAAATTGCTTTGAGCCAAAAGCATTCGTAGCTTGGTTCGTTGTCCGGAACCAACGTAATATCATTCGGGGTTGTTACCGGAAAATGACATCGGTATCATTCGGGGTTGTTACTGGAAAAATGACATCAGTAACATTCGGGGTTGTTGCTGGAAAAATGACATCAGCAACTTTCGTGGTTGTTATTGGAAAATGACATCAATAACATTCGGGATTATTACTGAAAAAATGACATCAATAACATTCGGGGATAGTTACTGGAAAATGACATCAGTAACTTTTATTTTGTGATAAATACTTGTTGCAGGAAGTTACTTGCTTATTTTATGCGGTTGCCTTACCTATCCTGCATTTTTACCCCTGTAAACGCATTTTCATAAAGTAATTTGTTATTGTATACTGTTGTACTTAGAATATTCTCTAATTACTGGGAATTTAAATTTCGGTATTGTTTTCTGTACAATACCAGGTCAGGTGCTCCTGGAAGAGGTTAAACAAGAACCTTAATTTTCAAAAGATCGACGACGGCGTTGAATTGCTTATTTTGTTTCTTTGTTTTGTACGATGATGGACCTTGTAATAAGAATTTTTGATAAATAAAAAATATCATTCACTTTTATATGTGCATTCTTTTTCTCTCAAATTGCTTGATATGATCCTGCGGTGAGTAGTCACCCAATGCCAGAATGGTTTCTACCGAATCGGCATCGGGCCCTCACAATTGGTATCAGAGCAGGATTAAGCATATCTGAGGGGAAAGAATATACATACGAAAGTAAAAGTATATTCATTAAGCAAATTAGAAGATATATAACCTTCATGCATCATTACAATCTGATTATGAAAATGCTAAAGCATCATGTATATGTTAATCTTTTTAGATGGATCCTCGTGACGATATGGTTGAGTACTACGAGGACTGGGAGATTGGCCGTAATCCCTCAGACTCCGAAATTACAGATATTAGCATCAACATGAATACTCCTGCCGAAGAATCTAAAATTGATGTTCTAACAGAAAAGCTGAAAAAATGTAGAAGAAATATTAACCTGGTGGTTATCAAGATCCGGGAGCAGGATAAGGGATCTTGAGATGGAAGTGCAAGAGCTGAAAGGGACGCTACAGGGGAGGATGACTGCTCTTGAATGGGAAGTCAAGAGAAATGACGACGTGAAAAATCATCAGATCATCCGGCTTCAGGATGAGCTTTATCAAGTTAGGAAGCTCATAAAGTTTGGCAACATGATTGCCTCTACGTCTAGAGGAAAAGGGATAGTCAAGGACCTCGAGGAGTCCTTAAAAAGGAGGAAGTGTAGTTCTGAATCCTCCAGTGAGTAGGAGTTAAAATAAGGAGTTAGATTTTTTTTTTATCTTTTTGTTGCATTCAGTAAGGAATAAGTCCTACTGTTAATGCAATCCTCTTTTTGTATAAATCTATTATTAGATAAAGTTTTGTTTGAAACTAAAAGATGAAATCTTATATATCATGATTAATTGTTTGTGTATTCGGCAAGTTTCAAACCGCCCCTAAAACTCAAACTTTATCACTCTAAACAGATGGATTCCGATGAAGGCTTCCTCGCAGTACCCGCCGAAACCCCAGTTAAAACCACGATCTCCTCATCTGCAGCAGACAATAGGACAGATCGTTTACTAGAAGCTGTTTTACAAGCTCTCTCAAATCAAGTGAAAGCCTCCACCTCCCTGCTCTCAGCAGAAGCCCCTCAAGAGCAAAGAGTGCGAGTGGACAATGCCCTCCAGGCCTTCCTCAAACTCAACCCTCCTACTTTTAACAGCTCGGTCAGACCCATGGAGGCCGAAGATTGGATCTAAGCCGTAGAGAGCAAGCTAGACAGCTTGAAGTGTCCATCTAGAGAGGAAGTTAGACTAGCAAAATACTTGCTAGAGGGTGAAGTGGAGAGATGGTGGAGGATCACGTTCGAGACAACCTTTAATGGCTTCAATCTAGAGGACGTGTCATGGGCGGAGTTCACAACCGCTTTCAGAAGTCGTTATATTCCCCATTCCGCCCAAAGAATACTAGAAAGCCAATTTATAAGGGTAGCTCAGGGTGATCGATCTGTAGCAGCCTACGAGACGGAGTTTACGAAACTCTCTCGTTATGCACCGAAGCTGGTGGACTGCGAAGCTTCGAGGTTTAGTAGATTTTTAGAATGTCTAAAAGACAGCATTCGCACTAACTTGATTTCTTTGAGGCATACGAATTTTGCTGATCTTTTGGACTGTGCGACAATGCTGGAGCACAACGAGCAGGTGATCGCGAAGCGACAAGGGAAGAGACCAATCACCTCTAATGTGAACCAGGAGACTTTCAAACGTCCCCGTTACCCTCCTCCAGCAAGGGCATACCAAATGTCTGCAGAAGCTCCCAAGACCACCGAAGGCGGAGCATGTGATCGACCTCACCCTGGTGGGAGATGCTACCACGGGCAGAACTGCTGCTTTATTTGCGGACGCACCGGCCATGGTTACCATTTTTGTATCGCCAAAAGGACGGTAGATGGTGATATTATCCATGGGGCAAGATCTGCCCCAAGCCAAAATTCAGCACCAACAGCCTTCCCCGCCAATAATCATCGAAGGGGAACTGCTCCCAGGCAAGTCGCTTCGACAGCAGCACCTACCCAAAGGAATGGTCAGGCCCCTCGAGCCACCGTTCTAGCAAGGATATACACTCTTACCCCTTTCATAGCACCCGATGACAGTAACGTGGTATCAGGTACACTTTTCTTTATTTCATCATCACGCTTGTTTAAACTTTTTGTGATAGTTATTTCCTTTTTAATTAGGCACCATACAAATTAATAGTGAACATTTTAGCGTTTTGTTCGATGCGGGAGCAAGCCACTCATTTATTTCAGAAAATTGCGTTAAGGCCCTAAATATTCCGTGTTGCAATCTAACCAGCACCCTCAATATTGGGTTGCCTTTCGGTGCCACCATGAGTACTCAACATTTTGTATTTGCAACATCCCTATTAATAATGTAGTTTATGAGGCTACTCTACAAGTCCTTCCTATAAAGAACTTTGATATTATTTTGGGAATCGATTAGTTAAGTATGCATGAAGCAGTCATTGACTGTCAGAAGAAGAAAATTACTTTTAAGAAAGAAAGGAAACCAGAAGTATTCTTAAGCAGATTAAGTGTTAACGCTTCTCTAATCAGCGCACTTAAGGCCGAGAAGTTAATCCATAAGGGGTGTGAGGCCTACCTAGTCTCTTTGATAAATAAGCCGGAAGAAGACATCTCTTTATCAGAAACCAATGTTGTAAAAGATTTTCCTGATGTTTTCCCCGATGAACTACCTAGTCTACCTCCAATAAGGGAAGTAGATTTTCCTATTGAATTAGTACCTGGGTCGCAGCCTCTATCTAAAGCACCTTACCATCTAGCCCCAAAAGAACTGCAAGAACTTCACGAGCAATTGCTGGACCTAATTGAAAAAGGTCTTATTAAGCCCAGCACGTCACCATGGGGAGCTCCAGTTCTTTTTGTAAAGAAAAAGGATGGGTCAATGCGGATGTGCATCGACTACCGGGAATTGAACAAAATAACCATAAAAAATAAGTATCTGTTTCCTCGAATCGATAATCTGTTCGATCAACTCACCGGGGCTGAAGTCTTCTCAAAAATAGACTTACGATTAGGTTATCACCAAGTTCGAATACGAGAGGAAAATATTCCGAAAACTGCATTCAGAACTCATTACGGGCATTTCGAGTTTTTGTTAATGTCGTTTGGATTAACCAATGCTCCCTCAATTTTCATGGACCTAATGCAACGAGTTCTCAGACCGTTCCTGGATAAATTTGTGATCGTATTTATCGACGACATTCTTATTTTATCGAAAAGTGAAGAAGATCATGAAAATCACTTAAGGCTTGTGTTAAGCAAAATAAGGGAGCATCAATTATTTGCAAAATACACAAAATGTGAGTTTTGGCTTAAATCTGTTTCCTTTCTTGGCCATGTGATCAGTGCTGAAGGGATACAAGTTGAATCAGAATAAGATAAGCGCCATCCAGGATTGGCCGCAACCCTCTTCGGTGACTGAGATTTGTAGCTTTTTAGGTCTAGCAGGCTATTATCGAAAATTTGTGAAGGGGTTTTCGCTATTAGCCTCACCTCTTTCAAGGTTAACTCAAAAGGCGGTACCCTTTGTGTGGAGTCAAGATTGCGAGCAGGCATTCCAGAAGTTGAAGGAATTGTTGACCGCCGCACCAGTCCTGATCTTACCTCAAGAAAGGATTAATTTTCAAGTATACATTGATGCGTCCAACGTTGGCTTAGGATGCGTCCTAATGCAAGAAGAAAAAGTGATTGCCTACGCCTCAAGGCAATTAAAGAAACATGAAAAGAATTACCCAGTTCACAATCTGGAGTTAGCATCAGTTGTTTATGCCTTAAAAATATGGAGACACTACTTGTATGGGGTAAGATGCGAAATTTTTACCAACCACCAAAGCCTAAAGTATATTTTTACCCAGAAACATCTAAACTGTAGGCAAAGAAGATGGCTCGAATTAATTTGCGATTAAGATCTTAGTATCTCTTATCACCCCGGTAAAGTCAATGTTGTTGCTGATGCCCTCGGCAGAAAGGTATCCCTAAATGATTTAATCATAAAAAGTCCCTTGATAGAAGAATTTCAGAAGCTTGAGATAATGCCCACTTCCAGCAAGCAATTGAACGATCTACTTCAGGTATGTACCACCGAACCTACGCTTCTACAACAGATATTTATTGCTCAAGATCAAGACCCGATGTATTCAAAGCTAAAGAAGGACATAGAAAATGGACGTCGATCAGACTTGCAACTTCAGCAAGGGAATTATATTTACCACGGAAAAAGAGTGTGGGTCCCTAATATCATACCCATTCGAAGCCAGATACTAAGTGAAGCTCACAATTCAGGATATTCAGTTCATCCCGAAAATAATAAGATGTATCAAGATTTAAAAAGAGTATTATGGTGGCCAGGACTTAAAAGAAGTGTGGCTGAGTTTATTGCTAAGTGTCATGTGTGCTGCTTAGTAAAAACTGAGCATTAGAAGCCAGGTGGACTCTTACGTCCTTTAGAAATCCCGGAATGAAAATGGTCAGACATTTCTATAGACTTTGTCATGGGATTACCCCGAAGTCGTTCAGGAGCAGATACAATTTGGGTAATAGTAGACCGATTGACCAAATCAGCTCATTTTATTCCTATCAAGCAAACTGACACCGATGAAAGATTAGCCAAACTCTATATTAAAAAAATAATCAAACTTCACGGGATTCCAAAAGTCATAGTCTCGGATCGAGATAGCAGATTTACATCCCGATTTTGGCAAACGGTACATCGCGATCTAGGAATCGCTCTAGCTCTAAGCACTGCCTTCCACCCACAGACAGACGAGCAAACCGAAAGAGTTAATCAAATACTCGAAGATCTACTGCGGTTGAGTATTCTTGATTTTGGTGGTAGTTGGGAAAAGCATATACCATTAATCGAATTCGCATATAATAATAGCCACCAAGCAAGTATTGGAATGGCCCCTTATAAAACCCTTTATGGAAGAAAGTGCAGCACTCCACTAGCTTGGACACAAGTTGGAGACGTTCAAATCTACGGTTCAGATTTGATTGAAGAAACAAATGAAAAGATAAAGCAAATCAAGAGTCGAATTGCAGCAGCCCAGGACCGACAAAAGAAGTATCACGACGCTAGGCACCGGATGCTAGAATTTTGCGTTGGTGATCGTGCATATCTAAAGGTTAGCCCGATGAAAGGTATTCATCGCTTTGGAGTTACAAGTAAGTTGAGCCCCAGATATGTTGGACCATTCGAAGTAACCGTAAGAATTGGAAGCTCGGCTTAAAGACTCAAACTTCTTGAAAGATTTTCCGCCATACACAACGTTTTTCATGGTTTTGCTCTTCACAAATGCCTCCAGGAACCCTCTCAACAAATTTCTGATTCAATAGTTGAAATTCAACCTGATCTGACTTATGTCGAAAAGCCACTTCAAATCATTGAAAAAGACCGCCAAAAATTAAGAAGCAAAACGATCACGGTGGTTAAAGTACAGTTGTACAATCATACTGTAAAAAAAGCTACGCGGGAAAAAGAGGATGTTATGCGAAGAAAGTATTCTGAGTTATTTTCTAGCTGAGGTAACCCAGAACTTCCCTTAAAACTTCTTTTTGTTCTTTTGATGTCGAGGACGACATCGTTTTTAAGTACGGGAGTTTGTAACGACCCAAAGTCATTATTTTGCAAATTAGGTCAGAATTTCGCCGTAAGAATCAGGATCCCGAGGAATTTCAATTTATGGCAAACAAAACTACTAATAGATAGAAATAATTTTTAGATCAAAGTGCCCTAATTTGAGAAAAAATCCGAAAGACGGAAGCTCCCGTTCTATCTTTAAAATTTCTAAATTCTAAAAATCAAAAAAATTGAAATACGTGTCCGAATTCATCATTTTCAGTGTCGACATGTTAAGTATATTATTTAAAAGCTGCTCGAGAAGTTTCATCAAATTCTGAGCGTCAATTTGATCGTGGCAAATTTTCGAAGTTTTAAACCCCTAAAATTAAAATAAAATAAGTATTGCTCCGAATCGAAAATTTTCGGCACAAGAGTGTTCGTCATGTCGTAACACACCTCGGTGTCAAGTTTCGTTGTATTTGGATACCAAACGACGAAAAAATGCGATTAATTTGAAGTTTAAAAAAAAAATTTTCTCCTCTGTTTTTCCTTCCGCCCCCCCTTTTTGATCGCATCCTGCGATCTTTCTCCCGCACCAGGCGGGAGAATCTTCCGCGCCAGGCTTCCATGTGGCGCCTGCCTGCGCCGTTTTTGGCGCAGGTTGTCGGCCCATAGGGCCGACCACGACTCCCCCGACCCCACTCCCGCCTTCTGGCGGGAGAAGCTTCCGCGCCAGAAGCCCCCTGGCGCGTGCCAAGCGCCATTATGGCGCCATTTGGCGCACGTTGTGGCGCCCCCTCCTGCGCCTACAAGTACCCCACCCCTCTTCTCCCCACAGCCTTCCAGCAGCCTCTTCCCCTCTCCTTTCCCCAAATTAGCCAACCCTTCCTCCTTCCGGCAGTCCGGCAGCCCCGACAGCCACCTTCCGGCAGCCCGGCAGCCCCTTCCAGCCACCTTCCGGCAGCCCGGAAGCCCCCGACAGCCACTTCCAGCAGCTTCCAGCAGCCCCCGGCAGTACCTTCCGGCAGCCCGGCAGCCCCCACAGCAGCTCCAGCAACCCTCGGCCATCTTTCGGCTAACCCGTTCCAACTTCTCTTCGTATTTCGGCGATCCTAAATCTAAGGTAAGAGAAGGAAATTTGAAGAGCACATTCGCTTTCTCTTAATCTGGTTACTGTCTTTATAACTATCAAATTTATGGCTAGTCATGCACAATATAATTATCCTCATTAATTAATAATGAGAACGATTCAAAGTGTTATAAATGACTACTATTTCTATTTGCCAATTCAATCGATTATTCTGACTTTTTCGTCATATATTAGTATGATAATCATGAAGACACCTTAACAACTGCTTTAACAGCAGCTTAATTTAATTGAACTTCAAAGGCAGAAGAAGAAGAATAGAATGAAAGAATAAATTAAACTCCTAAATCATTAAAAAGCTAATTTAAAAATATCGGGGACTTAAATCTAAGATTGAGCGAACTGTCACTCATTCGAGCTGTTGAATTGCTGAACTTAAAGATTAAAAGTACCCAGTACATGACATGTATTACATTTTGCATTTTTATACTGCTTTGCTTCGCTTAAATTGCTTTGAGCCAAAACTATTCGTAGCTTTGTTGGTTGTCCGGAACCAACGTAATATCATTCGGGGTTGTTACCGAAAAATGACATCGGTATCATTCGGGGTTGTTACTGGAAAAATGACATCAGTAACATTCGGGGTTGTTGCTGGAAAAATGACATCAGCAACATTCGGGGTTGTTATTAGAAAATGACATCAATAACATTCGGGGTTGTTACTGGAAAAATGACATCAGTAACATTCAGGGATAGTTACTGGAAAATGACATCAGTAACTTTTATTTTGTGATAAATACTTGTTGCAGGAAGTTACTTGCTTATCTTACGCGGTTGTCTTACCTATTCTGCATTTTTACCCCTGCTAAACGCATTTTCATAAAGAAATTTGTTATTGTATACTGCTGTACTTAGAGTATTCTCTAATTACTGAGAATTCAAATTTCGGTATTGTTTTCTATACAATACCAGGTCAGGTGCTCCTGGAAGAGGTTAAACAAGAACCTTAATTTTCAAAAGATCGACGACGGCGCTGAATTGCTTATTTTGTTTCTTTGTTTTGTACGATGATGGACCTTGTAATAAGAATTTTTGATAAATGAAAAATATCATTCACTTTTACATGTGCATTCTTTTTCTCTCAAATTACTTGATATGATCCTGCGGTGAGTAGTCACCCAATGCCAGAACGGTTTCTACCGAACCGGCATCGGGCCCTCACACTACCCTTCTAACCCCTAAGAAAGATGGCTCTTGGAAAATCTGTGAATAGCAGAGCTATAAATAAAATCAATGTCAAGTACCGATTTCCCATTCCCCATTTAAATGGTATGTTGGACATGGTATCCAGCTCAAGCCTATTTTCAAATATCAATTTAAGAAAATGGATACCACCAAATTCGAATTAGACTAGGGGATGAATGAAAAATTGCCTTTAAAACACCTGAATGACTGTACGAATGGCTTTTCGTGCCTTTTTGTATGTCAAATGCCCCAAGTACCTTTATGAGATCAATGAACACAATTATAATACCTTTCTTAGAAAAATTTGTGGCAATTTATTTCGATGACATTTTGATTTTTAGCCTTGATGAAAAAAATCACTTATCCCACATTAGCCTCATGCTGGACAAACTAAGGGAAGAACAACTTTATATCAATAAAAATAAATATTTGTTCATGCAATCAGAAGTGATATTTTTAGAATTCAATGTTTTCATTTTCGGAATCAAACCCGATCCCACAAAAGTGCAAGCAATCTGTGACTGGCCAACCCCTAAAAGTTAATTGATATTAGGAGCTTCCATAGATTAGTCACATTTTACCGTATGTTCATTAGAAACTTTAGCTCGATATGGCTCCAATAACTAAAACCTTAAAAAGTAATAAGTTTGTTTTGACTGTCACTAATAAATCTTTCACTCAAATCAAAAGACTTATGACAACCGCCCTTGTTCTTAGACTCCTATTTCTCTAAAGTTTTTGAGATTTCCTATGATGCTTCAGGGGTAGGAGTACTTTGACAAGATGGCCACCCTGTTAATTACTTTAGTGAGAAATTAAATGATGCCAAATAACAGTACTCCACCTACGATCAAGAATTCTATGCCATTATCCAATCCCCAAACACTAATGGCACTACCTCCTACACCAAGAATTCATTCTCCCCTGGACCATCTGCATTGAAATACATTAACACCCAAGAGAAACTCAACCACGGCCACGACAAATGGATTGAATGCCTTCAAGACAGCACTTTTGTTCTAAAACATAAACCTAGGATTGAGAACAAACCCGCATATGCAATTTCTCGAGTCATGTTAGTTGTCACATCCCTGATCTCTCAAATCCTGAGATTCTGCAGGCTTAAGGATGATTATTCTACATGTCCTAACTTCCATCTCATCTTCCTAAATATATTAAATTTATTAAAAAACTTGTTTAGAAGAAAAAGATGTGGTGCGGTGTGATGCAAAGCAATGCATGTTTTAGTGGAGAGATTATATGTAAATAAATACGGAGAATGCAGAAAGTATATTCTGTTCCGTAAACATAAGAAAAAACAGCATTGCGATTACACAACAGGCTAAATAAAATTAAAAAGGTTGATCAGCAACAGAAAACAAGTAGAAATTCAGCTTCAGGAAGGACTACCTCATTAGGAAGATTCACCCAACCAAAAACTTACTTCCATATACAGAGAACTTCGATTTTTGCTACCACTGAATTGAAAAACAGATTTAAAATTCAATAAGGTAACAATGAAGTTTTCGCTATAACCAAAAGCATACCAGAAGACCATCCCCCTGAATCGGCGTCGGAAGCCTCCCTAACCGCCGCTCAATTGCTCGATTAAGCACGCACGTCCATATAGGGATCGTCTTCGACATGCTATCAGGGAAGCGCTTCCCCTTGCGCGTTGAATCGACTATAATGCATCCGCCTTTCTGCCCTACCCACGGCAAAGATAAACTTTTGAATCTAGGCTCTGCATAGCATGGCTCAGCATGAAATCAGCTAACCGAAATGGATTCCGTGCTTACCAGCGAGAAGGGCGATGTGAAGGTTGAGGCGCGAGGTGCTGAAAGACCAGTTGTTGGCGTGGCCGTCGGTGGATTTGAAGTAGGAAGTGGCCTCAAAACGAGGCGAGTACCAGAGTCCACAACGAAGGTTAGCCACTAATGGGAGATCCGGCCAAATCCCGGAAATCTCAGCCACGAAGATGGAGTCCTCGTAGATGGAACGGAGGGCGTTGTACAATGAATTCTCTCTTCTCTTTATGCTCCTGGCTGCACGGTAGATGTTTGTGATACTCTCGCCTTCCAGATCTGCCGTCGGCTCCGCAGCCGCAGACATTCTTCGTCGTCCTCTTCGCCGGACAACGGAGACCTTGCGCGCGGGCTGGCTACCTGCGCCTTTCTGTCCCTACGTTTATATACGAACAACCCGCCCGTAACACTCAATCTAGTAGGGTTCTTTTGGACTTTTACATACCTTCATGACACTCAATTTTTTTAATTTATTTATATAACACTCAAATTTTTTACATACATTAGCAATCAAATTCTTAAATATTACATATCTAGGACTAAACAATATGGTTAAGGCAAACACAAATAATATCATATTTGATCATTTTTTGTTCATATTATTGACCAAACAATCTTGTTTACATGCCTAATTATAATAAAACTTGTGTTGTATTTGAAAATTCAAGTGTTACTTTAAAATCTATACTTAATAATAATTCTATTATAGAGAAAATGTGCAATTCAAAATCATATTCCTAATTTTATTTATTTTGAATTTAATAAATAAAGACAAGCATAAATGGCAAATAATTTATGTTCTTTTTTTAGAGTGGAACTAAGCATGATATAATGATTTTGTCACTCTAAATACTCAAAATACTAAAAATCAGCAACTTAAGCAATCAATATATATACACAAATTATTTTTTTTTTCAAAATAAAGTATATTTCAAACACTATTATGTTTTAGGGATGATGGCAAAAATAATTAAACATATAATATTTAAATTTAGATTATGCATACGGAAATAATAATAACAATATATAATTCATAAGAAAAATATTTTTTTCATTCATATAGACAATAAAACAAATATTTTAAATGCTTTTAAAAAAGAGTTATTTTTCAAAATAGTATTGTATTTCTTGCAAAATATTCAAAATAGTCTTTAACTTTTCAAACTAATATTTTTTGGTCCTTTGAGTTTTGTATAATTGCTACTTTTAGTCCTTACAGTTAAAACCTCGTTAAACCAATTTTCTTTCATATAATGGAAGGGTAATTCTAGAATTAATCACGTGTAGCTAATTTTAATATTTCCCGTATCCATCGAGTCTATTCTACCTTATCGTTTTCTGTTTTTCTGCTACGCTTCTTTCGTTCTGCATTTTCTTTTTTCGTATGCTCCAATTTCGACACCGAGAAGCTTTACAATGACCATGTCGCTTCCGAGGTTCACACTGCCACCGAGGTCCAAGCCGCCTTTGTAACAACCCTAAGTTGTTACCTAACTTAATATGTGCTTAATTAAGTCTTAAGCTTAATGTCATTAAGATCTAAACCTCACTAAGACCTAACCCTGAAACTTTGTGGTCAATTGGACCTCAATAGGTTAAATTGGTTATTTTGCCAATTTTTGAATTCAGGAAATTAGTTAAATTAAATTGATCTCTAAATCTAATTTTGAGTGTATTTTTGAATCCGTTATTCTCAAATTAACTAAATGTAGAAATTTGAGAATTTTTGGAGCTCATTTAGGCCATAATTGAATTAAAATTAAAATGAAAAATTGCATTTTAGAATTTGCAACAATTTTTATTTCTAAACTAGACCCCCAACGGTCGGCAGATCGCCAGGAATCCACTGGGCGGACCGCGAGCGCTCCACTACGAGGCTCTGCGCACGCGACAGCCGTTTCCATGCATCCAAGCCATCTGTCTCCGCAAATCTAATGGTTTACATCAAATCTTGCATGCGTTTAATCCCGAACGTCAGATCACGCATGTGATCCAATGACATGGATGGCTCCCACATCTAGCCGTTATGATCCGACTCATTTGGGCCATCGCGTCTTTTTCCTCGATCGATCAGACAGACGTTGGCGCTCCCGACCCTGTAGATCGTCACCCTGGCTTCGCTTCATCTCGACAACAGCGAATCTTCGAACGACTGCTGTCATAACTGTCCCCCACTCCTTCTAACGACCTCCAACTGATTGCAATTATCTACCCCAACCTTCCATCAGGTCTCATTGGCCCAATTGTGACTGATAAGAAAGTTTGGGTCAGCAGCTGTCGGGCTCAAGCCCGAGAGCTTGGCCCGAGCTACCAGTGAGCTCTTTGATTATAAATAGCCTGGGAAACTCTTTAGAGAGTTTATTTTCTCATTAAGGAACCCTCTTGAAGTTCATTTGATTTTGGTTCATCCCTATCAAGCTGCAATTCTCCGTGCAGTGTCCAGCTCCCCTACCTGGCGTCTCCAGCTCCAATCCGTGGAAATCAGTGGGTGAGACTCGATGTTTAATTCCCCACTAGTTAGCCTGAAGCTCAAGGAACCCTTCAGCCATCAACTTAATCCTTAAAGTACCTTCAATTAATCATCTTCTTCCCAATCCAGGTACCATCCTTTTCCTAAGCTAATGGAGCTCTTTCAGCACTTGAATTTTGGATGGATGGATCATGTTAGGTTCAGGGTCTGATCTAAGATCGAATGGTTGTTTATTAGGTGCCCAAAGGGTCAAGCCAGTAAATACCACTACCTGTACTGGACAGTTGAGTCGAATGGTTGAGTAATCTCATTCGCAGGCAATTGGCCCTAAATTGGGTCGCCTGATTGCTTGCGAACTGATTCCTCATCGTATGCTGAAGTTCGATAGGGTCCCGGTAAGTCGATTGACTCATATGCTGTCCAAGCTGCTACGTCGCTCGATAGTGGAGGAGAGTCAATTAGAGACCTGCCATCCTAGCACACTTATGTTGGTGCTAAAATGGGGTTTTGGTTGGCCTCGATCTGTTGATCATTTTGGGATTGAGACCCAATCGAATCATTGGCTATGTTGAGAGAATTGACTCCCCATATTAAACCCTAGAACTCGGGGTGGACTGATTAGGGTCACGATAATCCCATCATCAC
This sequence comes from Gastrodia elata, assembly GCA_016760335.1. Lineage (NCBI taxonomy): Eukaryota > Viridiplantae > Streptophyta > Magnoliopsida > Asparagales > Orchidaceae > Gastrodia > Gastrodia elata. The sequence goes on along the minus strand of CM028675.1, from coordinate 31,397,971 downwards.
TACAGAGGGCTTTAAAGTGGAATCAATGTGCCTCGGTGAGGAGAACGATAAGAGATGAAGGTCAAGCCACAACATTACTTGTATCTTCTGGATTGAGCATTTTCCCTTTACCCTAGTAGTTTTAGCATTGGGGAATTTTCATAGAAGGTAAAGAACAGAGCAAGTCATGTCAGCTCGTGACCTGCGCTGTTCAATAGTAGCTGGTCATCGTGTGGCACCCGCCCCTGCCGCGGTCATGTTAACACGATTATGATGGAGTGATCGTCATGGTGCAATGCATCACTTACAATTAAATTAGGTTTTCATCCCTAATCAACTGTAACAACCCTAGGTTGTTACTCTGCTAATCTATAGTCTGAGTAATCATTTATTTTAATCTCATTACTTTTAGAACATCAAATGAAACCAACCCTGAAAAATTTGAAGTCTATAGGAATTCTCTAAGTGCAAAATAATATTTTAATCAATCTAGATGCCATAGTCTAGACCTAAAATATTTTGATCTTAAAATTAAATTCTGATTGTATTTTTGAATTCCTCACCCTCAAATTAGTTAAGGGTGAAAGTTTGATGCAATTTGGGAATCATTTAGAACATAATTCACATTTAATTAAAATGGTTTATTTGCAATTTAGGGCTCCTAACAAATTCAAATTGCAAATATACATTCCAACGGTCGAGATTCGCTGTCGGGACCGCAGGGGGATCCACTACGGGACCCCGACCGCGGTTTAGCAAATTAGGCGCATGGATGGCGTCGCACGAATCCTGGCGCCTTGATGTAGCGGTCCTGATCTCACATCTTAATGGAGCTGATCTACTGTCAGATCTTTTCCAAGGATCGAACGATCACGACCTCTTCCGCGTTCGTTCGTTAGCAGGGCTAGGATCAGATCGTCCGCACCTAACAAACGCATGATCGGACGACCCGGGGCCATCACCCACTGGATCGTCATCCCCAGATTTCTCGAAGGGTCCCGACAACGTCTGCTGTCAATGCTGGCGTGGCAATACGGGGATCCTCCCTGCTCCCCACTACTCCCCGGATCCTCAACGGCTTGGCAACCCAAACTCTCTAATCTGCCCCCACCTGTCCCCAACCCAACCAGCCCAAGCTTGGGTCGGCCATTAAGCTTGCCCAAGCTTCCACCCGCAATCTCCCAGGCTATAAATAGCCTAGGAATTGTCTCTGGAGGTCCCTTTGCCAACTGTGACCTCCTTCGCCACTTGAATTGCCCCATATTTTCCGTTGGAGCTCCTTTACAAGCTGTCGGTGATCCAGCACCCATCGCAGCCCAGTCCGAGGGTTAAGCTTGGTGTTCAAGCTCCCTATAGCTTCGGTTGGATCGGTGAAACTCATCTGCATCAGCTCCATCCTCTAGATCAATCTCTGTCTTCCTTAGTCAGTGAATCCAGTTCTCCTTCGCGTCCAAGTACCCCTTCTGCCATGGATCGAGTTAATAGGCTCGGCTCCTCCCTTTTCAATGCCATCTGCTTTCACTCTTAGTCTAGGCGATTATAACGCATAGGCTTAGTGGCTCTGGGTCAGCCCGATCGATTGTATCGATCGATCGGACTGCGTCATCCTTGAAGGTGTAGCCAATGCGCCCCGAGCCTGTCAAGCCCTTAGCGAGGAGAATTGCTCCTCCACCTCACTGGCCGAGGGGGGATTTTGGCCTAGTAGCTCCCCGGAGCTCTAGTTACTCTCGGATGGGAGTTTTGGGTTCCATCGGTGCGTCTTGTTATGCAGATGGAACCCCGATCCCATAGAGGTGGTGAGGTGGTTGGGGAGAGGAGAATTTAGCCCATTATGGTTACCCTAATCGGCTGGTTTTCGGGAGGGCGCCAGGAGGGAGATGAAGCATAGTGCGGGTTGGGTCGACCTATGACCCGCACTGTGCGACAGTGCTGGGCCATCGGGTCAGGGCTGACCCGCGCATTTTGTAAACGGGTCAAGGCCCATTTTAAATTAAAATAAAACCTAATCTAATTATTTTTCTTAAGAAAAATAGCCTAATTAAATCAGAAAAATACAAATATATTTTTAGAATAACTTTTAATCCACTAGTCCAAATCCTTTGATATTATATATAAAAATGATCAGAAAATTATCAGGGATCTGAATATAAAATAAAATTTTACATCTGATAGTTATATTTTAAATTGTTGCCTAATTATTGCAGATCTTAATTAGGGTGGATTAGCAATTATACTTAACTAAATTGCATGTTTAGGATGCTATTAGTTTGCTTATGATGAGTAGAATGCATGTGCTAAGTAAATTATTTTTCTGATCTCTGTATTTCAAATTATGCCCTAATTTTGTTAAACTATGATTAGTGAATATTAGGGTTTGTAATCACTGGATCTTAGAAAACTTAGTCTCTAATTGATTGTATGGTAATATAAAACTTATATGCCAAGATATATGGAATTCTGATGGTTGAATTTAGACTTATGTGCTAATCCCTTTTAATTAAATTAGGGTTTGATTAACACTAAGTGTCCTCTGTTGTTTGATGCATAACAGTAAGCTAGATATATTGAAATCAATTATGCAAACTTATGATGTGTACATTGAACAAATCAAAGAAATGAGAACTTAACCCTCATAAATAATCTTAAGAAATCTTAAGACTTTGATCAAGCTTTTAAGACTTGATCTAGGTTTGAGATTGCCACCAATAACACACTCTTAACTCACTAATTGACATTGATCATTAATCAAACACATGATCTTAATTGAATAAGAATAGGGGTCAAACCCTAATCTACTTAATTAAGGTCCAAACCCTTAAGAACCTTAACTAAAGTGGTTTGATTATAAGACAATTAACTTGACATTTCTCCAATGATACTACTGATTTGGTATTGATCTTAAACATTTGAATTAGACATGTTAAGGTTAATAATAAATCTATGTGATTGCATGATCTGAATCTAAACTTTAGATCATTAATTTTCTCCTAAATAAGACTATTAGCATAGAAGATTAATAAAATCATATGGATTGAACAAGTGATCCTAAACTTTAATAACATTCTTGATTTAAATCCCAGAATCTTAGATTAAGTTGTGTTCAGATGACTTAATCATCTGATCTGATCATTCTACACTTAACTATGAAATAGAACTTAAAATGTTAGAAATTAGAATTTAGAATGGGAGATATTAAGCATCTCTTCATAAGATCATCTTGAAACATTTAAAAGACTTAAATTACATACACCTTGAGGTAGGAGAACTTGTATGACTCATTGAGGTAGAAGTTTAGATGATCCCTTAACCTTAGAAACTGATCTTAACCCCTCGTGGTAGGAATCACTTAAGACACTAGAATGATACTTCTCCTTGTAATATAATCCTTGTTGAGTGATCTTTGATCACATTTTTGTGAAACCTTGTATAGGACTTCCCTATGTAGTATAGGCCTTTATAGTCTTGATCATTCCTTGATTCACTAAGTAGACTTGTTTGAACCCTAATTATTGGACGGTGTAATATAGTAAACTCATATTACTAGTTCTCTAGTAGTATTCAGGATTGGTTGATTCACTCTAATAAGGACTTATGAGCAGGTGCTATCCTGCAGGATTAGATGAATATAGTCCCATTAGAATAAATCACTCAAACCTAAGAGTGCATTGAACGGGTATTCATTCCTTATTTTGATTGAAATACAAATTGCCAACGGCGCAATGCCTCCTAGCGAGGACTGCTTCAATAGGTGTAGCTCAAACAAACTAAATAATGAGATTCATCTTCTTTAAGATACTAAGTATGGTGGTGAGTAAGTGATGAGAATCACTTTTCTTGCAAATGTGCTAAATATGTGTATACGTTCATCCCATCTAGTGATCTTTTATTAAATCTGTAACTTTAATCAATTATCATTCTAGAAGTTAGGAGACATAATTATTTTAGTAGGATTCTGCATAGTGGAGACTTAGAATTCATTATCTGTATTTCAAATTTCATGGATTTCTAGATTTTACTCATTAGAATAGAAGCATGGGCATAAGCATGAGCATAAACTTGAAGCATCATTTCAGGAGTGACGCATGAGTATCAGTGATAAAGTATGGGTTACGGAATATTGCATACACAGACTGGGGAATTTCAGGGTGCATCTACGTCACCGTATTGTCTTCCCAACTAGGTGTATGTATATATTGGATCGTACTACTCATAGCCTTTTAGTGATGATTCTGTGACATATCTGTGGCATACCATACTATGGCATACTTGAGTGCATCATTCTAGTGAAATACAGCACTGTATTTGACTTTCCTTTCACATAGCTTTCTGAGCATTTAATAGTTTCCTTTACTTTCAGTATGTAGTTTTGATGCAATTTTACTTTTCTTAGTCTTTACAGTTTCAGTCACTTAGTGTTTCTCTCAGCTTTTCTTCAGTTCTCTTTACTTTACTGTTTACTGCATTCACTTTAGTATTGCATAGTTGGTTGTAATATGTTAGACTTCTTGTCTAATACGGGGTACTTTTGGGATCCGATAATTTGCTAGATCCCAACAGCTTGTGGAGACAGGACATGAGGACTTGCAAAGGATTCCGGAGGAGTATGTGGAGCCCAAGAGGATCTGGCTGCCTCCTTTTTACTTTTTTTGCTTTATTTCAGCAGACTTTACTTTTCATATGTTAAATCAGTTTGTAATAACTCTAGATGTGCTTTTCTTTCATTATCTGAGATGAATGTTTACACACTGCTCTGTGATGAATGTATTCTAGATAATATACTTTTAGCTTCTGCACTCTATTATTCTATTATACTTAGTATTGTGATGAGATCAGTATATTGGAAATGTTGATATATTAATAATGTATATTGGATCCTTGTTTCCTTAAAATTCAATATACGTATTAGCCTAATACTTAAGATAAGTATTCTACTCTTATCTTAAGTATTGACTCTCAATCCTACTCTTAGGTTCGAGTCGGCAGCCTTTAGTATGGCTCAGTCTTTTAGATTAGCCTATTCGGGAAGATGGGTTCTGCTTGTATACCCACCCTAATGAGTAGCGCACCGCTTCACCGCTGAATATGTATATATTACTTGTCTTCTTAGGCACGGCAACGGGGCGGGGCGCTACTGTTGGTATCAGAGAAGTATCATAAAGTGTCAGATAAGGAGTTTGTTCCTATCTACTTTATGATATGTTCTCTATATCAGGCAAGGATCACAAGTTACTAAGTGTAGTGCCAAGCAATCATCCAAAAGTTCATCCAGCTATCTTAGAAATAAAAAGGGTAGACTACGTCTAGAATGTTGACACCTTAGGAATATCACGCATATAATAAATTGATTTAAACTACGAATCTTAAAATTGTCATCTTAGAACTTAAACAAACTTTGAAAGTAATAACAAAGTAATAAAAAACATACTTATGGGTTGAATCATCTTAGGTAAGGAATATTCGCAGTCAGCATCCTTATTCTACCTTAGGAGATTCGATGACTACTGGATAGATGACATTCGAGACGGACAGATCTATGGGAGGGTCATAGATGGAGTATCGCCTCGAGGAGTTGAAGTACTATACAAGATTCTGGTTCATTCATCTTTTGGAGGCACCAGCCTTTCGGTACTCATCAGAGAATGGTTGGATCGTGTTACTACTGCGCTTCGAGAGACAACCTATCTTGAGGAGCATCGTCTAGAGATCGTAGAGATCTTACTAAGGGGATCAGCGAGTCATTAGTGGTATTGGGTTTATAGGAGACTAGCTCGGAGGAACCCCATAGTCACATATAATGACTTCTGTGCTGCCTTTTGGGTAGAGTATTGTAACTAGGATTCTTAGAGAATTTTATTGTCATTTTCGTATCTTAGAGATATATTTTGCAGATCCATGTACCTTCTCTTCTGAAGAAGAAATGAATGAATGAAATTATAGTAAAACTTTATGCCTCTGAATTCCCACTTATATTGCAGTCATGAATCCTAGCACTCCTTCTGCTCCTACTCCAATCAAGAATGCGATCTCATCGTCGAGCGGACCTGAAGAATCCAATCCTATGGCTAGTTTATTGAAGGCCCTGATAAAAAGTAATGCGCAACAGGCGCAAGAGATACGTGCTCTTATTCTTTCAGTTAAATAGCAATCTGTACCCCAACCAGGGTTTTCATCATCTTCCCACTATTCGAGCGATGGAATCATGCACAGTTTCTTTCGTCTCCGAACTCCTACTTTCAATGGAGCGCTGAACCCAATGGACACTGTGAACTGGCTTAAAATGGCCGATAAGAATCTGGCCAGTATCAAGTGCCCTAACTCTGAGGCCATCTGCCTAGTGACCCATCTATTTCAAGAAGAAGCGGAATATTGGTGGGAGAACGAGCAGAACAATGAGTTTGCCGACTATGAAGTAGAGGGCATTCCATGGGACTTGTTCTTGGAGGCGTTCCGTGAAGCATTCATACCCGCATTAGCCCAAGCAATTTTGGAGGATGAACTTCTCCATCTCACACAAGGTAACCATACAGTATTTGAGTACAGACAAGAATTGTGAAGATTGTCACGTTTCGTTCCGGATTTGGTCAGGACAGAAGCATCAAAGTGCCACCATTTCTTGAAGGGTCTGAGAGACTCTATCAAAGCACACTTAGTATCTCGTCAGATCATGACTCTAACTGAATTGATTGAAGCTACTCGTTTGCAAGAAGGATTCCAGGGTCAATTGGACCGAAAGAGGAAAGCAATAGCCATGCAGCCGAGTAAGGAACGCTTTTGCCATTATAAGGTAGCAAAGGTCTACAACATGGAGTCAACACAACCTCTGAATTATGAATGTAAAAAGATGCATTTATATAGAAAATGCTACCACTTCGGTGGTGTATATTTTACTTGTGGACGAAAGGGCCACCGCTATTTCGAATGAAAGGAAAAGAACACAATCGACGGAGTGCCCATCGACCACTCCTGTCATAAACAAACCTTCCGTGCTCAACCAGTAAACCGCAGATAGCCTACTCCTGCCATAATGCCAGCTCCAACTTCAAACTCATAAGCAATTATACCAGCACAGAAGCCGAACTATGATCGTCAGGGTCAAAGGCCCCAGAACAAACAACCCTCAATATCTGCTAGGATATATATGTTAACTCCTGCCTCTGCTCCTAAGGACAACGACGTGGTGTCAGGTATACCTTAAAATTTATTTGTATTCAGTTCTCGCTATTTTAGTAATTAGTCTTTACCATTCAGTACTTTAAATATTGGGTAACTATTCTTATTAATTTACTATAATCATAGGCACCTTATCCATAAACGACATATCTTGTAACATCCTCTTCGATACGGGGGCAAGTCATTCATTTTTATCAAAAGATTGGGCTAAAACTCTTAAGCTACCAACCTATCAATTAACTAGCTCCTTGAGCATCGGATTACCTTCTGGAGCCCGTATGCAGTCCCAACAATTCTACAACCTCGATATTCCTATTAGAGGACAAAACTACGAGGCTAAGTTAATTATACTGCCAATCACCAACTTTGATATAATCTTAGGCATGAATTGGCTAAGCCAGCATGGAGCTTCCATAAATTGCCAAAAGAAGAAAATAACTCTGGGCAGTGAAAGTAAATCAAAATCATTCGTTGGAAGATTTAGTACCCAATCGTTGCTGATAAATGCAATGACAGCAGAAAAGTTAGTCAGGAAGGGATGCAGCGTATATCTCGTAATAATGCTGGGAGAGAAGAAAGAAGTTGTGCCTATTTCTGAAAAATCGTATAGTTTGTGAATTTCCTGATGTCTTCCCTGAAGAATTACCCGGTCTTCCTCCAGTTAGAGAACTAGAGTTCACAATTGAATTAATTCCCGGAACTCAACCATTATCAAAAGTTCTGTATCGTATGGCAGCAAAAGAACTTCAAAAGCTAAACAATCAACTTCAAGAAATGTTGGAGAAATGTCTTATTCATCCAAGTTCATCTCCTTGGGGAGCACCAAATTTGTTTGTGAAGAAGAAGGATAGATCGATGAGAATGTGCATCGATTACAGAGAATTAAATAAAGTAACTATCAAGAACAAATACCCTCTGCCTCGTATCGATGATCTATTTGATCAGTTATCCGGAGCTAAAGTCTTCTCAAAGATAGACTTACGATCGGGATATCACTAATTACGAGTTAAAGATTTAGATGTTGAGAAAATAGCATTAAGAACCCGCTATGGGCATTACAAATTTTTAGTGATGTCCTTTGGCCTGACAAATGCGCCGTCCATCTTTATGGACTTAATGCAGCATGTGTTGAAAGTATATATGAACAAATTCATCATCGTCTTCATCGACGATATTCTGATTTATTCGGTAAGTGAGACAAATCATGAGAACCATCTGCGATTAGTACTAGAAGAGCTACGAAGCCATAAACTATATGCCAAGTATTCTAAATGCGAATTTTGGTTTGACTCAGTCGATTTCCTGGGTCATGTCGTCGATTCCCAGGGAATCAAAGTCGATCAAAATAAAGTAAGCGCAGTCCAAGATTGGTCACAACCAAAATCCGTGACCGACATTAGAAATTTCTTAGGGCTGGCAGGATACTATAGGAAATTTGTCAAAGGCTTCTCGCAAATAGCGTCTCTACTCACAAAGTTGACGCAGAAAGCAGTGTCATTTGTCTGGAGTCCAGAGTGTGAGAAAGCATTCTTATCATTAAAAGATGCTCTTTCCTCTGCACCAGTTCTTGCCTTACCTAAAGAAGGCATGAATTACCAAGTCTATATTGACGCATCTGGCATAGGTTTGGGGTGTGTATTGATGCAGGAAGGAAGAGCTATAGCCTATGCATCTCATCAGTTAAGACCTCATGAGAAGAACTATCATGTCCATGATCTTGAGTTAACAGCAGTAGTCTTTGCTCTAAAAATCTGGCATCATTATCTTTATGGCATATAGTGTTCTATATTCACTGATCTTCAAAGCTTGAAGTACATCTTCACCCAACGTGAGTTGAACTATCGACAATAGAGATGGCTTGAGTTAATAAGCGATTATGACTTAAGCATCCAATATCATCTAGGAAAAGCAAACATCGTAGCGGATGCACTCAGTCGTCATGCTACCCTATCTTCTATGATACTATCAAGCATGTTGGAAGAAGATATTCGAAAGCTTGAAATCAGGCCAGTGCATGGCGCTATGCTAAGCACTCTAATATCCATGAGGTCAATTGAACCTACATTTTATCGCGACATCTCTATATCCCAAACCAAGGATGATGACTATCTGAAGTTTAAAGTGGACATCGAAAATGGTCGTCGCTTTGATCTTCAACTTTGAGGTAATGTAATTTATCAAGGGGATTATTTATGGATTCCCAAATCCATGCATAAAAAGATTCTGGTAGAAGGCCATAATTGTAGTTATCAAGTACATCCTAGTAGTACCAAGATGTACCAAGATCTGAAGAAATCATTCTGGTGGCCTGGAATGAAGAAAAGTGTGGCAGAATTTGTAGCAAAATATCACGCATGTAGCTTAGTCAAAGCCGAACACCAAAATCCTGGAGGACTTTTTCATCCTCTAGCAATTCCCGAATGGAAGTGGTTCCATATCTCTATGGATTTTATTATGGGTTTACCTAAAGCAAGATCAGGTGCCGATTCAATATGGGTCATTGTCGATCGACTGACCAAATCAGCACATTTTATCCCTATGAGTCAAACTGATTCTATGGAGAAATTAGCAAAGCTGTATATCAGGAAAATTGTCAGACTTCATGGAATTCCAAGATCTATCATGTCGGATCGAGATAGCCGCTTCACTTCTAAATTTTGGCAAGTAGTGCATCAGGACTTGGGGACTACTCTAGCCATGAGTACTGCTTTTCATCCTCAGGCTGATGGTTAAACGGAAAGAGTTAATCAAGTCTTAGAATATCTTCTTCGCCTCTGCATGCTGGATTTTGGAGGTTTCTGGGAAGATCATATTCCTCTCGTAGAGTTTGCATACAACAACAGCTTCCATACAAGTACAGGCATGGCTCCATAGGAAGCTCTGTATGGCAGAAAATGGAATACTCCGTTAGCATATTCTGAAACTGGCAGTGTGCAGCTTTATGGTTCTAATTTAGTGGAAGATATAAATCAAAATATTCAACTAATTCAACAAAGAATTAAAGCAGCTCAAGATCGTCAGAGTAAGTATCATGATGCTCATCATCGTACTTTGGAATTTGATGTTGGAAATTTTGCATACCTTAAAGTCAATCCGATGAAAGATGTATATCATTTCGGTGTAGCCGGGAAGCTAAGTTCCCACTACGTCGGACCATTTGAAATACTAGAAAAGATTGGTTCCGCTGCTTATAGATTGAGGCTTCCTAAAGATTTCTCTGCAGTCCATAATGTTTTCCACATTTCATCTCTATGGAGATGTCTTCGTAACCCATCCCACTTGATCCAACTTCCGGCGGTATCTCTTCAACTAGATCTTTCTTATGCGGAAGAGCCAATTAAGATCTTGGCTCATGATCAAAAGCAGCTGAGAACTCGCTCAATCCCAATGGTAAATGTTCAGTGGAGGAATCGCTCTTTAGAAGAATCTACTTGGGAGAAAGATGCAGATATCAGAAGGAAGTATCCCAGTCTCTTTGAAACCCCAGGTACCTATTAATTCCCTGAGTCTTATTCTATTCTTCCATTTCTTCATGTTTGTCTTCTCTCTTGAGATGATATCGAGGACGACATCGTTCTTAAGTGGGGGAGTCTATAATAACTCTGCTAATCTATAGTCTGAGTAATAATTTATTTTAATCCCATTGCTTTTAGAACATCAAATGAAACCTACCCTGAAAAATTTGAAGTCCATAGGACTTCTCAAGTCCAAAATAATATTTTGATCAGTCTAGATGCTTTAGTCTAGATCCAAAATATTTTGATCTCAAAATTAAATTATGATTGCATTTTTGAATTCCTCACCCCCAAATTAGTTAAGGGTGAAAGTTTGGTGCAATTTGGGAATCATTTAGACCATAATTCACATTTAATTAAAATGGTTTAATTATAATTTAGGGCTCCTAACAAATTTAAATTGCAAATATACCTTCCAACGGTCGGGATCCACTGTCGGGACCGCGGGGGGATCTGCTGCGGGACCCCGACCGCGGTTCAGCAAATTAGGCGCATGGATGGCGCTAAACGAATCCTAGTGCCTTGATCTAGCGGTCCCGATCTCGCGTCTAAATGGAGCCGATCTACCGTCGGATCTTTTCCAAGGATCGAATGGTCACGATCTCTTCCGCATTTGTTCGTTGGCAGGGCTAGGATCAGACCGTCCGCGCCTAACCAACGCATGATCGGACGATCCCGGGGCCATCACCCACTATGGATCGTCGTCCCCAGATTTCCCGAAGGGTCCCGACAGCGTCTGTTGTCAATGCTGGCGTGGCAGTACGGGGATCCTCCTTGCTCCCCAACTACTTCCAGGATCCTCAATGGCTTGGCAAACCAAACTCCCTAATCTGCCCCTGTTTGTCCCCAACCCAACCAGCCCGAGCTTGGGTCGGCCATTAGGCTTGCCCAAGCTTCCACCTGCAATCTCCCAGGCTATCAATAGCCCAGGAATTGTCTCTGGAGGTCCCTTTGCCAACTGCAACCTCCTTCGCCACTTGAATTTCCCCAAATTTTCCCTTGGAGCTCCTTTGCAAGCTGTTGGTGATCCAGCACCCGTCGCAGCCCAGTTCGAGGGTTAAGCTTGGTGTTCAAGCTCCCTATAGTTTCGGTTGGATCGGCGGAACTCGTGTGCATCAGCTCCAGCCTCTGGATCAATCTCTATCTTCCTCAGTCAATGAATCCAGTTCTCCTTCGCGTCCAGGTACCCCTTATGCTATGGATCGAGTCAATAGGCTCAGCTCCTCCCTTTTCAATGCCATCTGCTTTCACTCTTAGTGTAGGTGATTGTAACGCATAGGCTTAGTGGCTCTGGGTCAGCCCGATCGATCGTATCGATCGATCGGATTGTGTCGTCTGAGCAACCGGGCTCCCGAGTAAGGACCCACGCATCCAGTGGCCCTTGGGTCATGCCAAATTGGGGCTCGGGTGCGCCTTGTCGCCCTAAAGGTGTAGCCAATGCGCCCCGAGCCTGTCGAGCCCTTAGGGAGGAGAATTGCTCCTCCACCTCACTGACCGAGGGGGGATTTCGGCCTAGTAGCTCCCGGAGCCCCACTCTCTCTCGGATGGGGGTTTTGGGTTCCATTGGTGGGTCTTGTTATGCTAATGGAACCTCAATCCATTAGAGGTGGTGAGGTGGTTGGGGAGAGGAGAATTTAGCCGATTAAGGTTACCCTAATCGGCTGGTTCTCGGGAGGGCACCGGGAGGGAGACGCAACATAGTGCGGGTCGGGTCGACCCGTGACCCACGATGTGCGACAGTGCCGGGCCATCGAGTTAGGGCAGACCCGCGCATTTTGTAAATGGGTCAGGGCCCGTTTTAAATTAAAATAAAACCTAATCTAATTATTTTCTTAAGAAAAATAGCCTAATTAAATCAGAAAATACATAATGCATTTTTAGAATAACTTTTAATCCACTAGTCCAAATCCTTCGATATCATATATGAAAATGTTCAAAAAATATCAGGGATCTGAGTATAGAATAAAATTTTATATTTGATGGTTAGATTTTAAATTGTTGCCTAATTATTGCAAATATTAATTAGGGTGGATTAGCAATTATACTTAACTAAATTGTATGTTTATGGTGCCATTAGTTTGCTTATGATGAGTAGATTATATGTGCTAAGTAAATTATTTTTCTGATCTCTGTATTTTAAATTATGCCCTAATTTTGTTAAACCATGATTAGTGAATATTAGGGTTTGTAATCACTGAATCTTAGCAAACTTAGTCTTTAATTGATTGTATGGTAATGTATAACTTATATGCCAAGTTGTATGAAATTCTAATTGTTGGATTTAAACTTATGTGCTAATCCCTTTTAATTAAATTAGGATTTGATTAACACTAAGTGTCCTCTATCTTTTGAAAAATTCTTATTAATTGGATGCATAACCGTAAGCTAGATATATTGAAATGAATTATGCAAACTTATGATGTGTAAATTGAACAAATAAAAGAAATGAGAACTTAACCCTCATAATCAATCTTAAGAAATCTTAAGACTTTGATCAAGCTTTTAAGACTTGATCTAGGTTTGAGATTGCCACCAATAACACACTCTTAACTCACTGATTTGACATTGATCATTAATCAAACACATGACCTTAATTGAATAAGAATAGGGGTCAAACCCTAATCTACTTAATTAAGGTCCAAACCCTTAAGAACCTTAACTAAAGTGGTTTGATTATAAGACAATTAACTTGACATTTCTCCAATGATACTTCTGATTTGGTATTGATCTTAAACATTTGAATTAAACATGTTAAGTTTAATAATAAATCTATGTGATTGCTTGATCCGAATCTAAACTTTTGATCATTAATTTTCTCCTAAATAAGACTCTTAGCATAGAAGATTAATAAAATTATATGGATTGAACAAGTGATCCAAGACTTTAATAACATTCTTGATTTAAATCCCATAATCTTAGATTAAGTTGTGATCAGATGACTTAATCATCTGATCTGATCATTCTATAGTTAACTATGAAATAGAACCTAAAATGTTAGAAATCAGAATTTAGAATGTGAGACACTAAGCATCTCTTCATAAGATCATCTTAAAACATTTAAAAGACTTAAATTACATATACCTTGAGGTAGGAGAACTTGTATGACTCATTGAGGTAGAAGCATAGATAATCCCTTAACCTTAGAAACTAATCTTAACCCCTCATGGTAGGAATCACTTAAGACACTAGAATGATACTTTTACTTGTGGTATAATCCATGTTGAATGATCTTTGATCACATTTTTGTGAAACCTTGTATAGGACTTCACTATGTAGTATAGGCCTTTATAGTCTTGATCATTCCTTGATTCATTAAGTAAACTTATTTGAACCCTGATTATTGGACGGTGTAATATAGTATACCCATATTACTGGTTCTCTAGTATTATTCAGAATTGGTTGATTCACTCTAATGAGGACTTATGAGCAGGTGCCATCCAGCGAGATTAGATGAATATAGTCCCATTAGAATAAATCACTCAAACCTAAGAGTGCATTGAATGGGTATTCATTCCTTAGTTTGATTGAAATACAAATTGCCAATGGCGCAATGCCTCCTAGCGAAGACCGCTTCAATATGTGTTGCTCAAACAAACTATGTAATGAGATTCATCTTCTTTAAGACACTAAGTATGGTGGTGAGTAAGTGATGAGAATCACTTTTCTTATAAATGAGCTAAATATGTGTATACAATCATCCCATCTAGTGATCTTTAATTAAATATGTAACTTTAATCAATTATCATTCTAGAAGTTAGGAGACAGAATCCTTTTAGTTAGATTCTGCACAGTGAAGACTTAGAATTAATTATTTGCATTTGAAATTTCATAGATTTCTGGATTTTACTCATTAGAATAGAAGTATGGGCATAAGCATGAGCATAAATTTGAAGCATCATTTTAGCAGTGACTCATGAGTATCAGTGATAAAGTATGGGTTACGGAATGTTGCATACACATATAGGGGAATTTTAGGGTGCATCTATGTCACCATAGTGTCTTCCCAATTGGGTGTATGCATACATTGGACCATACTACTCATGGCCTTTTAATGATAATTCTGTGACATATCTGTGGCATACCATACTGTGGCATACTTGAGTGCATCATTCCAGTGACATACAGGACCGCATTTGACTTTCCTTTCACATAGCTTTCTAAGCATTTGATAGTTTCCTTTACTTTTAGTATGTAGTTTTGACAATTTTACTTTGCTTAGTCTTTACAGTTTCAGTCACTTAGTGTTCCTCTCAGCTTTTCTTCAGTTTTCTTTACTGTACTGTTTACTGCATTTATTTTAGTATTGTATAGTTAGTTGCGATGTGTTAGACTTCTTGTCTAACATGGGGTAGTTTTGGGATCCAACAATTTGCTAGATCTCGAGCAGCTTTTGGAGACAGGACATGAGGACTTGTAGGAGATCCCGAAGGAGTACGTGGAGCCCTAGAGGATCTGGCTGCCTCCTTTTTACTTTGTTTGCTTTATTTCAGTATACTTTACTTTTTATATGTTAAATCAGTTTATAATAACTCTAAATGTACTTTTCTTTTCTTTTCTTATCTGAGATGAATATTTATATACTACTCTGTGATGAATGTATTCTGGATGATATGCTTTTAGCTTTTGCACTCTGTTATACTATTATATTTAGTATTGTGATGAGATCAGTATACTGGAAATGCTGATATATTAATAACGTATATTGGATCCTTACTTATTTCCTTAAAATCCAATATACGTATTAGCCTAATACTTAAGATAAGTATTCCACTCTTATCTTAAGTATTAGCTCTCAATCAAACTCTTAGGTTCGAGTCAGGAGCTTTCAGTATGACTCAGTCTTTTAGATTAGTTTATTCAGGAAGATGGGTTGTGCTTGTATACCCACCCTCCCGAGTAGCGCACCTCTCTGCCGCAGAATATGTATATATTACTTGTCTTCTTGCGCACGGCGATAGGGCGGGGCGCTACATCAACTAATAAGAAAAATATATACCATATAAATAATTGAATTCTTCACTAAATAATCATGTATGAATATCAGAGTGCAGAAATAAATAACAATTAACATCTATGTAACTATGATGCAAAAATAGAATAGCATTCAGCTCAATATAAAATGTGTAGTAAGGGAAAATACAATTGAATACATGTATTATTCTTTCAGTTAAATAGCAATCTGTACCCCAACCAGGGTTTTCATCATCTTCCCACTATTCGAGCGATGGAATCATGCACAGTTTCTTTCGTCTCCGAACTCCTACTTTCAATGGAGCGCTGAACCCAATGGACACTGTGAACTGGCTTAAAATGGCCGATAAGAATCTGGCCAGTATCAAGTGCCCTAACTCTGAGGCCATCTGCCTAGTGACCCATCTATTTCAAGAAGAAGCGGAATATTGGTGGGAGAACGAGCAATCTGTACAATACAATTGAATTCTTCACTAAATAATCATGTATGAATATCAGAGTGCAGAAATAAATAACAATTAACATCTATGTAACTATGATGCAAAAATAGAATAGCATTCAGCTCAATATAAAATGTGTAGTAAGGGAAAATACAATTGAATACATGTATTATTATAATATTTAATCAAAGTTTAATGAAAGCAAGAAAAATCACTCATCCTCACTGAAAATAAAAGAGTAACCTAACTAAGGCTCCTCAGCAATAAGGTGTTCTTTCTTCTAACTCTTATCTTCCCTTGGTGCTATCTCCACAAAACACTCAGAAGCTGACAGTGTCGATTTCAAAATGCCAGGGCCCCAGCCAAAATAGAGAAAAAATCAGTTAGACAATTATCTAAGTACATTTTATGATGATACTTTTATATGTTTTATGATATCACAAATCATCATAAGAAATTTAGGTGTAGCAAAGCATCAATAGAAAGGAATAAAGCTATAAATCATACATTTATAACTTAAATAAAGTGTTAGGTAAAAAGACATACCTCAACCCAAAGCTGCATAAAATGTTAAGCATTTTATATATAAAAACTAATATGTATAAGAAAGATCATAAACAAATATGATCAATTTTACTTATACTAATTTTCTGAAATAAATGCGATATTAATAAAATTGAACTAAAATCTTGCACCATAATATGCTTGCACATAAAATCAAAAGCTGAAAACACATAAATATTGAAAATACTGTAAATGCTGAAAATGCTAAAAATACTGAAATTGAATTATAAGTAAATAAAACTTGCTGAAAATATTTTTATCTAAACATATGCTTATATTAGACCTGTCATAACAGAAAATTGGCTCAATTAGCCACTGAATCCAAAATTGAAGTATCTAAAATACTAATACCTAGATCAACAGATCTATCTGAACTGAACTGAAATCCTCCAGGACACTAATTCTTGGGAACTGAACTAAAATCATCCAGTTGATTAATTCCTGGGAATTGAACTGAAGTACTATTGTAACAACCCAAGGTTATTACCCAGCTTAATTTTAGCATAACCGTATCTTAATTATCATCCCATTAAGTTCATCTAGCCATTATAACTAAACCCTGAAAATTTGGAGCAATTTGGAGCTCAATCTACTATTTTGGAATATTTTAATATTTAATTACTTAGAAAATTGAGGTCTTTATTTTGACATCGAAATCGAAATCCGACTTCGTCGTTGCGACCATCACCCCCAATTTAGCTATAGGTGATGTTTTGGACACGTTTAGAAGTTGTTGGATTTTTGCGAATATTTTAATATAATTAAATACCCAAAAAATTATCATAATTAAATAATCGTTAGAATCAAATTCTGACTTCACCGTTGAATTTCTCACCCCCAAATTAGCTAGGAGTGAATTTTTGGAAATTTTTGGAGTGTGTTTTAAAAATCTAAATTTTTAAATAATTAAGGAAAATAATTAAGCAATTATTCAGTCCCCAAATTGCAATTTTTCTTGATTTTATATTGCATCCTGTCAGCCCCTCAGCTCATCCAGCGCCCCCATACCCCTTGGGCTGATTATTGATGACCTCTCCTCCTCCCCTTCACGTCCTAGCTACCTAGGCTTATGTTGGCTTTTACCCTTCATCATTTATTCTCCTCCTTAAAGAGAAGCTCAGTCCCTCTTCTTCTTCTTGCTAAAATTTTCTCTTCCTCCCTCCATTGTTGCACTTGTACTGAATGAGAAGGCTCATCTCCAAGCTTGAAGAAAATAGAGGTCCCTTCTTCTTCTTTTAAGGCTAAGGTACCCATTTGCTTACTCTCCTTATACCCATTTGCCTTCTTCATGTTATTATTATGCTTGAATGTATTTTTAGAAATCCATAAGTATGTATGGAAGCCATTAAGGCTCTTTAAAGCATCACATTTCTTTGAAAGAAAAACTGCTCTGTTTTCATTTATTTTGTACACCCCAGCATATATCACTATTTTTCATATAGTTAGGATTCTCTGTTTATGCCAATTTTAGTGTCAATGGAAAGGTATTGGAAAGGCCTTTCCATTGATATATGGCACCACTTATAAAACCCTCTGGATTGAGAGAATTTGAGCTCGAAACGAGTCCATTATGGGTTTTCATACTGGCGAAAACACCGTCTAGCGCTGCAGCGCCTAAGCTGTAAACTGGGCCACTGCAGTGCGCCATAGCGCGCTGTAGTGGGCTATAGCGCAATTTCAGAAAAATCATATAAAACCAGTTATTAAACTAATTGAATAGTAATTCGCAAGTGGACCGCTGCAGCGCGCCATAGCGCTCTGCAGCGGGCTGTAGTGGTATTTTAAGAAAATTATAGAAAATCAGAAAAATAAATTAATTGAACAGTATTTTCGCGAGTTGGACGGCTACAGCACGCCATAGCGCGCCATAGTGGCCGCAGCGCCAAAAGTGCCAAAGCGCGCTTCAGCGCCAGAAGCGCTGCAGCGCGCCATAGTGCGCCGCAGCGCCTAGAAACTATAAAATTGCCCATAAATTTTTGAAAATACCCAGAATTAGCTGAAATGGCTAGAACTTCACCATTTTTGCATTTTTAGGTCCCTTGGACCCTAGTCAAAATTAAGTTTGAAACTTTGTCATCTTTATCAAGTGCTCAAAACTTATTATGTATCTTAGTTGTATTGTGCCAATTGCTAGATAATAAAATCCTTAAAAGCTTGTATTACATAGGTATAATCTTAACAACCAAATGACATGAAACCTAAGTCTTTTAGATTTGTAATTAATTGCTAATCTCTTTGTTTTGATTTAGAATTTGGTTAGCCTTAATTACCTTTTATTCTATGCCATCTTTACATTTATATGCTTTCATGATATTAGGATGTATGTTAGAGAACTTTAATATTTATCTGGATACTTAAATGTGCTTAGTTGACATTAAACTATAATTGAACATAAAAATCTTGATAACTTGATTAAGTAAATGATACTTAATCTAAACCTAAAATTACCATCAATAATACACTAATAACATATTGATTTGTCATTAACCTTTAAAATTAACCTTTGATCTTAATGGTAGAAGGGTTATGGATTAAACCCTAACTTATCTTGATTAAGATCTAAACCTTAATCACCTAAATTAAGTAATTTTGATTTAAAGATAATTCAATCAATATGATTCCAATAATGCATATGATTTGACATTGATCTTAAATCATTGAATTAGAAGTGATAAGGTTAATATTGAATCTATGTGATTGAATCATCTAAATCTAAACTTTAGATCTTTGATTTTCTCCTATATAAGACTATTAGCATAAAGTGGATAATAAAATTATAATAATTTATGGAATAATCTAACTCTAATAAGATCTTTAATGTTATCCCATAATTATAAAATAGAGAAGGATCAGATGAATTTTAATCATTTGATTTGATCATTTGAAAGTTAACTTAAGAAGTAGAAAAGTGACATTTTAGGGATCTTGCTATAGGATCATTCTTAAAATGCTTAAAGACCTTAATTATTGACACATTGAGGTATGAAGAACTTTTATAACTTTTTGAGGTAGAAACTTAGATAATCCTTTATAACTTTAGAAGTAGAACTTGATGCCTTGTGGTAGGAGTCACCTAAAGTACTTAAAACGGGACTTACTCCATATAATAACAACATATATTGAGTGATCTTTTGATCATATCCTTAGAGCCTCGCATAAGACTCACCTATTTAGAGTGAGGATTAATAGCTTTGATAAATTTTTGTTGATTAAATAGAATTGTCTGAACTCAGATTATTAGTTGGGCATAGTATGGTATACCCATAGTATTGGATTACTTTAGTAGTATTCAGGATTAGTTGATTCACTCCAATATGAACTTATGACCATGTGCTATCCTGAGAGATTAGACAATACAGTCCGATGGAGTAAATATTTTAATATTAAGAGTATTATAAATAGGGACTCATTCTTTAGTTTGATTAAAATACAAATTGCTATCAGGTGATGCCTTCTAGCGAAGATCGCTTCAATAGGTAAGGCTTAAACAAACTAAGTAATTTGAGTCACATTCTTTAGGACACTAAGTGTGATTGTGAGTTGGGCATCTTAATAACTTAGCTTGAGATACAAATTGCCATCGAGTGATGCCTCCTATTGAAGATCGCTTCATTATGGTGGCTTAATCAAACTAAGTGTTAAGAACCACCTTTCTTGCAAACGTGCTAAATATGTGTATACAATCATCCCATCTAATGATTTTTAAGTAAACTCTCAACTTTAACCAATTATCAAATTATAATATAGGAGTCATAATCTTTTTAGTAGGATTCTGCACAATGGAGACCTTGAATTTATTATCGAATTTCTAAGCATTTTTCTGGATTTATCTCATGTAGACTAGAAGCATGGGCATGAGCATAAGCATGATGTTGAGTATCAGTAATGACATATGAATATCAGTGATGATTTATGAGTTACAAAATATTATATACATTGACTGGGGAATTTCAGGATGCATCGTCATCACAGTTCCCAACTAGATATATGTATACATTGGGCCATACTACTCATAGCAGTTCAGTGATATTTTTGTTGCATATCAGTAGCATATAGTGTTATAGCATATTCAGATGCAAAGTATCAGTGATATACATCATAGCCTTATAGATCATTACTCAGTTTCAAATTCATTACTCTTTAGATTTATTTTCAGTATTTAGTTTACAGTTCAATTTTACTTTACTTTACTTCAGTTCCGTATAGTTTTATTCAATTTTATACTTTCAGTTACCTTTATATTTTTTTTGCAAATTTACTTATATTATGTAAATGTTAAATGAATAACTAAAACTATTTAGATTAGTTTCGATGTGTTAGACTTATTATCTAATACGGGGTACTTTTGGGATATGACAATTTGCTAGATCTTGAGCATTATATTGAGCCATGTCAGGAGGACACCCAGGAGATTTAGGAGGATCCCATGGAGCACTAGTGGACTCTTCTTCAGCTTTACTTTTCTGCTTAATTTATTTTTAGTTTAGTACTTAGCCTTTATTATGTATTTTAGTAAACTATTTATAATAATTCTGGATGTGTTTTCTTTTCTTTTCTGAGACAAATATTTTATTTAGCTTCTATGATGAATGTTTTTGGATATTTGCTTTAAGCTTATGTACTCTATTATATACTACTTATACTTAGTATAATGATGTAATCAGTATACTAAAAATGCTAATATCTTATGCATATATTGGATTCTTCATATTGTATTCTAAATCCAATGTATGTATTTACCTTATTCTACTCTTATCTTAAGTATTAGCTCTCAACCCTCCTTGAGGTTGAGTCAGCAACCCTTCAGATGGGTTCGGTTTGCAGCTATTCGGAGAGACGGGATATTCCTCCCCGAGTGGCGCGCTGCTCCACCGCCGAACTGATTATACTTATCTTTTGCGTGTGGCGACGGGCGGGGTGCTACAACTACATTGTTTATCAAAACTATATAGACAAACTAATTAGGACATATTACACTAAATAGTGATCTTGTTTACTAGTTATCTGATATATCTAACACATTTAATCCACTTATATATATGACTTATGCAATTTCAGTTTTAATATAGAACATTCATCAAATATTCTATATTTCACTTGATATGTTAAAATAATAAACACTCAAAACAAAGAAGCAAAATGTATAAAACAAGGTGTAAATAGCACTACAAAAGTATTTGTGATATCACTTATTTTCTAGTTTAATCATTTTAACTAATCTGAGATTATACAAGCTCAAGATCTCTAACATCCTACTATCCAATATAAACTTAGAACTATAGTTCTATAAGGTTTAAAGTAATTAGAACTAATTCAGCTAATATAATTCAATCAGTGATGCTTATATAAGTTAAATAATAAATTGAACATCTTAATTAATGATTTTAATTAACCCTAACTAATCTTAGTTTAGATAAATCAAGATTGAGGGATTAAGAGTTAAGCTCTAGAATATTGGGGTTTAACCTTTTAATCCAAAATATTCTAAGGACTAATGGTCTAAGGTTAAGCCCATCTCTCACAGACAATATATTAAGGCTATCTTATTAAGCCTAATCAAATTTAATAAGATGGATCTCTAGTCTTAAACTAAGGTTTAAATGTAAAATAATCATAATAAAAGATAAAATTTAGAAATTAATAAAATTAATATTTCATCTATTGAGTAACCAATTTACTCAATGTGTGAATTATAACCTAAGTCTATAACTAATTCATAAGAAAGATTCCTAAAGACTTGAGAAAGAAGCTATTAAATGGAAATTACTTAAGGAATGACTTAATGAATAGTTCAATTATTAAGCATTAGATTTGCTTAAATCTTTATTATACTTATTTACTGATGTGGTGAACTTAGGGATGATATAATGTGGTCTTAACTTCACTTTATGAAACTTCTTAATTACTTAAGAATTTCTTAAGGGAAATATTAAGGTTTTACTTAAAAATAAATTTAATATGTCCAAATGATCTATAGTTGATTCCTAACCACTTAATTTATTGATTTTGCTGAATATTTTAAATTTCTAAGGCATAAGAATATTTAAACCTAATTTTGGGCAAACTGATAAAATTGCCCATACTTAAGGGTCAAAAATGCAACTTTTTGATTTAGGGTTCCAAGCTAAAATTTATTAATGCCAAATGGTTACTTACTATCTAATATAATGATAGACACTAACAACACCTAATTTGGCTGAGGATTAAGACTAATGAGTTCAATTTAGAGTTTTAGCTCATTAGGGGTTGATTTTCTTATAATTATACGTAGGGAAAATGGAATTTTTGCTAGACTTATGTTCTTCTTTTCTTAAAGATTCCATAGAAACCAAAATCACTAAATTCTGAGATCATTTGACCAAGTAATGGCCAAAATAAGTTTAGGGTATAAATGTGTAATTTAGGAGATTTAGGATTAGGTCTAAAAACTTAACTTTTCTATTTGATGTCTAAATTTAGCAAATTTAGTAGCTATAGACTCCCTATAGCACACTGAGTACAATGACTATGAGTTCACCCAATTTGGACCCTATTTGATTAACCTATGCCCTAATTAAGGTTTAGGATGATTAGTTGGTGATTAGTAAAATAAATCATCAAATTAGAAAATTAACTTCACTATTGTGTTCTACACTACACTAAGAGCTAATAGCAATATGAAATTCTAAATTTGGATAATTAGTGAAGCTAATATTCACTAATCAATTTTTAGAAATTATGATTAATTGGACAACATAATCACCAAAACTTAAATTTTATTGTAGTTTACTGTTCTTTAGGTTCTCCTGATTAAAATAGTATATTTGATTGCTTAATTTGGATGTTAATTGACTAAGCTATGGCCCAATGAAGATTTCTAAGTTTAATGGGTAATTAGGAGATGCCCTAAATGTCAGTAGTCAAAATAATACTCTAATAAAAAATTGGACACCACCATAATATTTCTCATTATTGTTTTGTTAAAATGAGATATAACATTAATATGTTTGGATTATTGGATTGCAAAATATGAATGTTTAAAATTTTGAATTTAATTTGTTTAATTAAGAAATTTTTTTTTAACTAATTCAATTAGTTAACCCATCATTTTCAAAGTTTGGCATTAGCGGGACCCATAGGCGCGACGTGGTAGCAAACGACGCAAGCTGGCATGACCCACAAGCGCTGACAGATGACTGCTCAGAACAAGTGGGACCAACCCGCAGTTTCGATAGACGAGGGTACAGGCCGGGTGACAGAGAGTTGCAGGTATGTGTGTAACAACCCGGTGTTGTTATCAAGCCGATTAGGCCTAAATCTAACCAGATTAAGACAAAATTTAAGATCTCGATTTAAGTTGAATAAAAATTAAATAAAAATATCCTTAAATAAAGCGTATTGAGAGGATCTTTTTGCCAAAATTTGAGTGTAACCGGGATCCCGGATCGTCCTAAATTATTTTGAGAAGTTTAAACTTCCGGGGTTGATAATAAATAAAATATAAATTGGAATTTTGAAATTTTTGTATATTTAAGTTAAGCATCATATGAAGATGCTATTTTTTAAGTTTCGTAAATTTTCAAGCTCCGAATTAATCTTAGCAAATTTTTGAAATTTTTCACTTAAAAAATTAATATAAAATAAAATACTAGTCTAAATTTAATAATTTTTGGACGAGACGCTCGTTTCGATACCAAGTTTGTAATTTTTGGAGTTTATTTGGCTATTCAATCAAACCTTAGAATTTTCGGTGATTCTTAGCCACTATATCTTGATCGAGTGGCTTTCATCAATCCGTTCGAGCTTATATTTAACCTCTCATCCATAATTTTTCTAACCTAGTTCTGTTTTTCTTAGCCGACACCTTATTCCTTTCCTTAAGCCGAAATCCTCCTCCTCCTCTTTTCCACGAGAGCCGTAGGCCGCAAGTCTTTCTCGACTTAATGTCGTCCACTCGCCCTCTCCTTTTGCTGCTACTACCTTCCCTCTCGGCAAGAGACTGAGAGGTTCCTCCTGCTGTTGTCTCGTCCTCTCTCGGCGGGAGGTCGAGAGCCTAACGAGCAGCCCTTCGTCGAGTCGACCAGCCCGCTCTCCTCCTTGGCCGAACTCAGCCTTCTCCGGCCACTTGAATCCATCTCAGCTGAGCTCAGGAAATGGCTGAAAAAGTCCTAATCTAAGACCGACGAGGATGAGATGCAGGTACGCTACCTACTGTTATTTTTATCGTAATTGCAGCTTTCTCTTTTTTTTGACAAGAGCATTTCCTTGCGTGAATGTAAGGAAAATTAGTCCACCTCGCCTAATAGGGACTACTGGGCTCTGTGATGCAGTTACAGCTTTTATTTCTTGTTATCCTTTGTCTTCTCCCATTGTGAATTGTTTCCTTCTTATCTTGAAAGTGTTAAAGGGAAATGTTGGAAGCAAAGAATGTGGTGACGATATAGAGGTAAGGGTGGTGAAAAGGGCAAGCTGTATGGGGCCAAGCAGCATGTGAGCAGGCCGGCTTTATACTGAATACTTAAAAGATTTATGTAGATTCCTTCTTAGCTTCTTTCATTATCAGCCAGCCGAGTTGTGTGAGCCTCTCCCTAGCTTTTTGCTCGAGTCCACTAGCTTTTAAGTTGGAAAAATGCTGCCATCCTAATGAACCTCAAAAAAAAAATGTGTGGAAGAATTTATGGTTTAATTGCGAAATGATATTATTTGTAGAAAGGCTTATGTTTATGCTTATCAATCTATTTAATTTATTTTTGTTATGGATTGCAAATAGTGTGAGAATAGGTGAGAGAGAAGAGAGAACCGAGAGGAGGAGAGGAGCTTTACATTCATAATAGACTTGACGCTATTACATGGCTTTATTTAAAGCTTTTGCATTTTTGTATCTCAATATTAGTGTTGGACTAGCACATTGATATTGCTTGATATTGCTCAGAGTGATAAGGAAAAATTAGGACGGCCTTATGAAAATATACCTTAATTATAATGAATGATTAATTCTGAACTCACCTATGAAAATTTAGTGTTTTTTGGGTTTTAAATTTGATATGAATGCCCACCAATGTCTCAAACAAAACTAAAGTGACATATATTTATATGAAATTAATTGTTTCGGTCACTCAATCTGCTCTTCAATACGAATTTAAGTTATTTTATCAAACTCGATCAATCACTGTCGAGTTCGAACTACTCTTACTGTATTTCTTTCACACGCACCAAAAGGCTGAAATTAGGATCCCCGATTTATTGACGTTGTAATGACTTAATTTATGTCTTACGTATGCCAAATGAAGACCTATACCTGAATGTCGTATTTTGTGTGTAATTTGCTTTCTGGAATCCTTGGATGCTCGATTCAGATGATGTCCTAGAATCATTAATCAAAGCCTAACGGGGGAGACGACGGTTCAAGGATTGTCCTCGATCGAACCGGCCAGTTCGACTGGAATCGAACCACACCATAATTTTCCTTCTCTTCCAGGCCACGTGGAGTTCTAATTTCAATGTGTCTCTATCAAAGTCTCTTTTTATTTAATTAACGACGACAGATAAATTAATAACCGAAGGAAGTAATTATGTATACGTACATGAAATTAAGGAATATTAATTTAAAAGTTTATTTTACTCATTATTTGCAAAATAGTTATCATATATATGTAATATTATATACCTTTTTGATCCTGAGATCGGGTAGATTAACAATATACCAATTAAATTATGTTTTGATGATTTAAAAATGTTTAGTAATTTTCTTTACTTGATCTCTATAAATTGTAGAGTCGCTATAGAGATAAATTGAATTGTATGAATTTTATATGATCCTTTAAATTAGATTATTTCCAATCATTGTTAATACTTTCATATTCCTATGATTTCAATATTATGAATTTTTGTAATAATACTTGCATGATAAATTTTTAAATTCAATTCTTTCATTATTAGAACACTTCATACAAAATTTAGAATCTTAATGATATTAATTGTTGATGATTAAATGATCCTCTTGAGTTCATTCTTAGAAATCGTGTTCTTATAATTTCATCTATTTACAAAGAATCGATTGTAATCAAAATATTGCATTCAATTATGTAGATCTCTCTCTAGCATGATGTAGTTATTATTCTATCATAGGTATTATTAGTGAATGAATTAGATGAAATCCACATTAGTCTAGGAACTAGCAAATTAATCAAAAGATATAATATAAATGTACTTTGCCCAATTAATGCAAATGCGGTAATTGACGTATCATTCCAATCAATTGTCGAGCTTCAAGTTTGAATCACTTTAAAGGTATGTAAGTACTTAGAACTTGTATTGAATTTTATATATTAAATTACTTATTTAGTCATATGCTAAGTGCGTACATCACTTGCATATTTCTTATTACTGTTTTTGTGCTTTTACTTTCTCAAGTTTTATGTTAACTTTTAGTTATTTTGCAAGTTGTGTTACAGGATTGAGGTGTTTTGATTTTATCTTGAATACTTAATTTCATTAAACTCTCATTTATCTTTAATTAAACTTAAGAGATCTTAAGGGCTTGATCAAGTGATTTACACTTAATCTGGATCTTAGATCGCCATCAATAATTCATTTAATTTGTCATTGATCTGTAATGTAACTATTGGTCTTAAATTGATAAGGTTAGGGGTTAACACCTAATCTGTCTAATTTAGACCCAAACTCTTAATCACTTAAACAACCAACCTGATTGTAAGATAATTTGACTAACATAATTCTAATAATCTATTTGATTTGATATTGACTTTAATTCATTGAATTAGAAGTGCTAAGGAAATTAAAAGAATTGGTATGATTAATCATCTGGACTTGAACTTAAGATCTTTGATATCTTAAATAAGATTATTAACATGAAATCAACTGTAAAATCTATAATGATTCATCACAAAATCAAATCCTATTAAGATTTTTGATTATATCTCATGATTGTAGTCTAGGACTCGATCAGATGGAGCTATCCACCTGATCTAGTTAACCAAACTTAATGAATAATCCCATATGATTATATTGAGTATTTAGATATGTGAGATCTTGATGATCTTACATTAAGTTTTATGTGATAATGATACTAGCCTTAATCATCTTTAAACCAATGAGGTTGGAAAGACTTTTTGTGTTATCAAGAGGTAAAAGCTTAGATGATCTTACTTGATCTTAGAAGTTGATCTTAAATTCTTGTGGTAGAATCACCTAGACTACTTAGAATGAGATTTATTCCATATGGTAGTATTCTATATTGGGTGATCCCTTAGTCACATCATTGAAACCTTATGTAGGATGTATCCCCTTTGAATCTTAGATTCACAGTTTTGGTAATCCATGTTGATTAAATAGCATTGATGTAACTCAGATTGTTGGCTGAGTCTAGTGTTGTAGATCCATAGAGCTAGGTCACTCCAGTAATATTCAGTATTGGTGAGTTACTTTAAGTACGACTTATATTATGCTATCCTGTGGGCTTAGGCAGATACAGTCCACTTAGAGTAAATCAATCAATCCTAAGAGTGTTATAATTAGTGAATTTGATCCTTAGTTTGAAGAAATAACTGTGATAGGGTTCTGTCTTCTATCATTATGCGTGGCAATAAGTGCAGTTATAAGCAAACTAAGTATCTAAAGTTACTCTTCTTAAGACACTATTAGTATGCTATATTTAGGGAAATGGAATCCTTAGTTTGAAGGAACAACCGTGACAGGGTTCTGCCTCCTATCGCTGCGTGTGGCGATAAGTGTGGTTATAAACAAACTAAGTATTTCAAATCACCCTCTTTAAAACACTTACTATGCTTGTAATTTAGGTATTTAACAGCTTAGTTTGAAGAAGTAACTGTGACATAGTTCTGCCTCCTATCGTTGTGCATGGCGATAAGTGAAGTTATAAGCAAACTAAGTGTTAAATTCACATTTCTTGGAAACATATAGCTATGTGTATACAACCTTCCTAGTTGATGATGTTAAGTAAAGTCCTAATTAAAACCAATTATTGAAATTATATTTAGGAGTCACAACTCATTTAGATGAATTCTACACAATGGAGACTCTTGATTCATTATTTGATTTATATCGTTTTTCTAGATTTTGAGCTTTAAGTCATGTAGACATAGAAGCATAAGCATGATCATAAGCACGATGTATGAGTATTAGTGAAGATTTATGGATTACGAAATATTGTATATATATCAATCGTGGAAGTTGCAGAATGATTAGTACTATATTCCCAATTGGATATATATAAGTATAAGACCGTACGATTCATAGTAGTTTAGTGATATATAGGTTACATATCATGATATTCCATTTAGTGGCATATACAGATACATTTATTCTGGGGCATACAACATACCTTCATATGTACCTTATTCTGTTTCAGATCATTTACTATCTTTTCCATTTTCAGTATTCAACTTTACATTTCAGCGTTACTTTACTTTACTGCAAATTTCATACAGTTCAGTTATTTAGCACCTTTACAGCTTTTCTGCAATTTTACTCTTTGCTTCAATTTTGTACAGCTTTATATTTTAAGTTATTTTATAATATTTCTGCAGCTTGATGTCTGTCTTACCATTATGTTGAATAACAACTTTTAAATGCAAGTATATGCTATTTTACAACTTTATTGTACTTAAACTTTATAGGTCTAATATTATTTTTCCTCTGTTGGCTTGGCCCTATCATATATGTACATATGGTAGCATCAGGTGTTAGCTCAGACCTTGTGCTTGGGGGTGTGCTGGTGATAGAAGGTCGAGTGAGATTGATAGTCTGCAAAGAAGGAGATCTTGCTCAGTTATTAAAATTTACGTTGCTCACATTTAATTAAATGTAATAAATGAGTTTCTTTCTTATTATTCTGCATTTTCTATATTGTATATGAATAATTATATGTGGATATTGTTGAATGCCTTCTTCTTAATTTTTGCACTGCTTTACCTATATTTTTGTTAAGGTCTTGCTCACATTTTGATTAATATCATGGATATAAGTTGTCTATTATCTATGGTATTAGTGACAGTCACCATTTGATCATAGTTGAGTTAGTGTTACTCGACGACGGTCAAGAGGCGGCCGTTACAATGCGGGCCTAGCTCCATAAGTGTGAGTTGGGCCTGACTCGACCTGACCAGACTCGCAGAGGGTCATCTTCTTCCCATCGGGTGATAGTATGCTAGGGCATCGCTTAGGTCTGTGAACACATCTCCTTCGGCTATGATTCAAACAACAAAAAAGATCCCATGGATTGGCCTATCATTTAAGACTAAAATCCCTGTCCTAGACGCTTAACCACACTAGAAATCGGGATGCCCTAAAATTCTTGGGCACTGATACTATGCAAAACTAATGATTAATCGCAAAATATGCTCGATCGTGCACGATCAAACATTAATCAGACGCATGAAATAAATTAACAAAATGAGATCAAATGCTTTGTGTGAAGAAATGGAGGTGGTTGACGATACCTAAAATCAGCGGCTACGAGCTTGGATCGATTGCAGGAGCTGGTTCGAAGGCCTCAGGTTCGGCTTCAATGCAAAGAAGCAAAAAATTGGGGATTAGGGAAGTGATGAGGATTTAATTGTGTCACCACCGAGGTTATCAGTGGCAGGAATAACGCTACACGCTGCCGGTCCCAGTCACGTACAGCCAAGGACTCTCGCATGCAAAGCGCGTGGCTTTGATGGGGAAGGAGGTTCGGGAACTGTCCGATTCGGGAGACTAATTTGATCATACAGCATGAATGCATCACCGTCTGATCAAACTCAAACTGTTAGGCTAATCAACAGCGTAGAGGGAGAGAGGGTGACAGAAGTTAAATTCAATTAATAAATTATTATTTAAATAATTAATATAATTTTTCTTATTTAAAAATTAGTCATAAGACAACTTTAAAATTTTTTTCAATAAATCACCCCTAGCTAAATAGAGGGTGACAAACGCAACTGCAAAGTCAAATTTTGATTTCGATGAGTATTTAATTATTCTAATTTTTGGAGTATTTAAATATATTAAAATAATCTGGGAAAATCCAATGACTTCAAAACACTTCTAAAACATCACCTCTAGCTAATTTGAGGGTGATGAGCGCAATTGTGAAGTCAAATTTCAATTTGAGGTTAGTTTAATTAGGTCATTTTCCAAATTATCAGGATTTCTCAAAATCAGGGTTTGATTCTATTAACTTTTAATTTGAATTAAATCTTCAGGGTGTGCTCCTAATAGCTTATTAAGACTACTGGAATCAAGATCAGGACCTAGTTTAGTCCAAATTGACTAGGGTAACAACCTACACATTGGTCCCCGACCAACCCGTATTATAACAACACAAGATTGTTACACAGCTTAATTTTAGCTTAATCGTATCTTAATTAAGTTCATCTAGTCTTTAGAACTAATCCCTGAAGATTCGGCGTGATTTGGAGCTTAATCAAATATTTTGGATTATTTAAAAATTTAATTAATTAGAAAATTGAGGTTTTTAAACTAACCTCAAAATCGAAATTCGACTTTGCCGTTGCGATTGTCACCCCCAAATTAGCTAAGGATGATATTTTGGACGCTTTTGGAAGTCGTCAGATTCTCACGAATATTTTAATATAATTAAATACAAAAAAAAATGATAATTGAATAATCATCGGAATTGAAATCTGACTTTGACATTGGATTCTTCACCCCTAAATTAGCTAGGGGCGAATTTTTGGAATTTTTCAGAGCGCGTTTCTTAAATCAAAATTTTTAAAATAATTAAGAAAATGAATATTTATTTATTATTTCTAAAATTTTCCTACTTTTATATTTCTCATTTTCCTACCTGGCTGCCCCCTTACCTCATTTGGCGCCCCCTTCCTCCATTGCACGCAAGGGGCAGAGCCCCATTCCCTTAACCCAGGCCTCCCCTTCCTCTTAGCCCATGCCTTCACCTCTCCTCTTCTCTCCTTTAAGGAGGAGCTCAGATCCTTCTTCATCTCCATTTGCAAAAGCTGGGAGCTCCTCCCTCCTTCCTCCATTACTGCCCTTGTGCTGAAGATGAAGGCTCCTCTCCAAGGTTCTTGAAGAAAACAGAGTTTCTTCTTCCTCTCTTAAAAGCTAAGGTATTATTTTGCTCACTCTTTCTTGTGCTCTCTTCATTTGATTTATCAAAAGCTGTGTCTAGTATGTTTATTAGCCATTGTATGGAATGCATGTGTGATCGTCAAGCTCCAAACGGACTCAAATGAGTTCGATTAAAGCTCACTCCTCCATTAGAAAAACTATCAAAATCTGGATGATTTTTTTGTATACCAGTAGCTATAACTTTAATTTATGCTTGCTATAATAATCCATTCTTGCCGATTTTAATATCAATGGAAAGTTCTCAGAACGATCTTTCCATCGGTATATGGCACCACTCATGGAATGCTCTAGATTAAGAGTATTTGAGCTCAAAATGAGACCCTTCACGGTTTTGCACATACAAAATCACCGTCGGGCGCTAGCTGTAGCGCCTGAGTTTCGAAGTGTATCCGTCGTTGCGTGTCATAGCACGCCGCGGTGTGCTACAGTGCTTTTGGAGCTAAAATAATGGCCTGGAAGCAAGCCGCTGCAACGCGCCACAGTGGGCTACATCGTTATTTCAGGAAAAACTACAGGAAATCAAGAGAAAAAAATAATTGAACAGTCACTCGAAAGTTAAATCGCTGCAGCGCGTCACAGCAGGCTGCAGTGTCATTTTGGGAAAACCATATGAAATCAAGAAGTAAATCCAATCCCTGAACGTAGTCCAACCTTCGGTCCTTCTGAATTCAACAGTAATTCAAACTTCAAACTGCTACAGCGCGCCGCATCGCTTGAAACCGCTACCGCGCGCCATAGCATCTAGCTCTCGGATCAAATGCCGGAGCGTGCCGTAGCGCCTGAAAGCACTGTAGCGCGCCACCGCGCTATTTTTCACCGTAGCGCCTGGCTTTTGGCCAGAAGGCACCACAGTGCGCCGTAGCACCCAGAATTGCCCGAAAGTGTTTAGAATTGGCTGAAATGGCCAAAACTTCGCATTTTTTTACATTTTGAGGTCCCTATGACCATGGTGGGACCGAATTATACCAGGTTTAGTTAAAATTGAGCATTGCATAAAATGTTATGTGAAAATTAAATATGAAAGTTTGCCCTTTTTAACATGCGCTTAAAATCTCTTATGTGTCTTAAATATCTTGTGCCAAATATTAAAGAATAGAATCCTTGATTGCATGAAACCTAAGTCATTTAGATTTGTAATCAAGTGCTAACCCCTTTGATTTGATTTAGAATTTGGTTAGCCTTAATTACATTATATTTTATGTCACTTTACATTCCTGTGCTTTCATGATATTAGGATGTATGTTAGAGAACTTTAATATTTATTTGGACATCTTGATGTACATAAATTGATAATAAACTATAATTGAATATAGGAATCTTGAGAACTTGATTAAGTAAATGATACTTAATCTAAATCTAAAATTTGACATCAAAAATATATCAAAAATATATTAATTTGTCATAACTCAACCATCGGTCTTTATTCTAGTAAGGCTTGGTGTTAAACCCTAACTTGTCTTAATTAAGATCTAAACCTTAACCACCTTAATCAAGTAAGTTTGATTAAAAGATAATTCAACTTGCATGATTCTAATAATGCATATCATTTGACATTGATCTTAATTCATTAAATTAAAAGTGCTAAGGTGATTAAAGAACTTGTATGATTAAGTATCAGAATTTAAACTTTAGATCTTTGATTTTCTCTTATATAGACGCTTGGCATAAAAGTTAATTATAAAATTAAGTTGATTTATCACAAGACCAAATTTTAATAACACTCTTGATTTTACCCCATGATTGTAGTATAGGATGTGATCAGACGGGCCTAACCATCTGATCTGATCAAAATAACTTCAACTTAGTAAAGTCAACTTATGCAAGTCATTAAGTTAAAAGTTAGATGTGTAAGATCTTGATGATCTTACAATAGAATTTTATATAATTAAAAGGCCTAATTTATGCTAATATATTGAGGTAGGAAAGATTTTATTATTACATCCTGAGGTAGGAACTTAGATGATCCTTCTTAGCCTTAGAAGATTAATCTTAAACCCTTATGGTAGGATCACCCAAAGTCCTTAGAATGAGTTTCCTCTCATGTGATAGTAACCTATATTGAGTGACCTCTTAGTCACACTCTTGAAACCTTGTGTAGGATTCACCCAATTAGAGTCAGTATTTATAGTTTTGGTAAATCCTTAGTTGCTAAATAGAATTACTATAACCCAAAATATTGGTTGGAAGTGATGTGGCGCCCCACTCCTTAAGCACACAATCATTAGGCTAAGGAGCAAAGGGTCACTGGTGCAAATCACTCACTTATCATTGGATTAGGTAGACCCACAATCCACTAATAAGGAAAGGACGTGTATAGAACATCTGAGGGGATCAGTCACTATATCTAACTTACATACAGAGTGCAGAAGCAAAATAACTAATTAATACATCCATTCACCATGCATCACATAATAAATAATAAAAGATAACTCAACTAATAATAAAGTGTAGAAAAGTAAAACACAGTCACAGTATCTGTATTATTATAACATTTAAGAAAATAGTTTAAAGACTGAAAGTAAATCTAAAGTCACTCATCCTCACAAAAGACTGAAAGGTACCAAGTAGTATTCGACTCTCCTGGTTCAAGATCCTCCTCTAAGTAAGGCACCTCCTCTTCAGCACCTAGCTCCTCAAACATAACTGAATATGATATTATCAGTTTCATAATACCAGGGCCCCAGCCAATAAAAGAAAAATCTAGTTAGACAATTGTCTAAGTATATTTTAGGCTAAATATTTTACATGTGTTATTAATGTCACCATTCTTATACTTAAGCACAACGAAAAGTAACTAAGCAGTAGGGAGCAGCAAGCGTACAAAGAAATAGGGATAGTTATAAATGTAACATTTATAACTAAACAATAAATGAGGCAAAAGCACACCTCAACAACTAAGCAAGAAATGAGCATATACATATATAGTACAGTAGTAAAAGTCTTGAAAGTAAAGTCTAATCTTAGACTGCTGATGATCATATGATATATGCTAATTAAAGATAGAAATTTAAAATTATTACAAGTAGTAAGCATTAAAGTGTAGCATCCTATAAATATGTACAGGTAAGCAGAAAGTAAAGAAACAGAGCTGACTAAAATATGCATCAAAATATGGTACACAGTGATGAATCTATAAATTATATCTAAAATAAAGGAAAATCTCATACATTCATGATCCTTAAACTGATCCTAAATCAAATTTTATCTACCTTTTCAAGAAAATGGCATCCATAGGAGTTCTAAGACATTTATGCAGAAATTCCTATTTTTTTCAAAGAAAACTGCTGCAGCGCGCTACAACGCGTTGCAGCTGGTCATTTTGCAAATTATGGCGCTATAGCGCACTGCAGCAGGTCCATTTGCAAAACGCGGGCACGCGCGCTGCAGCGGGTCCAATTGTTAATCGCGGGCACGGTAGCGCGCTGCAGTGGATCCAGTTGTGAACCATGGGCGCGGTAGCGCGCTGCAGCGAGTCCATTTGCAAACCGTAGGCATGGTAGCGCACTACAGCGGAGCTATTTACAAATTGAACCGCTACCACACGATGCAACGGTACGATTTGCAAAATGCTAGCGCTACAACGGGTCACTTTGCAAAATTTGGACGCGGTAGCGCGCGGTAGCGGAACACTTAGCAAAATTTGCTGGTACCATTACGCGGCAGCGGCCTGTCGCTATTTTGCCAGACAGGAGCATTTATTGCGGCTGGGACAAAACTCCCAACCTGCATATTGTCCCCAGCCATCATTCCCTGCAGCTGCTACATTTTTTATATGGAAAAGAAGATCTTGAGGTGATATTTTGGCTAGACAAATAGAGATATTGGTCACTTTAGCATCAATTGGGAATTTTGCCATCATTACTCAGAATTTTCTATTAGAAATGCTAGTTTAGATCATAAGTGGGATGAAGGCAGCCCCTCCCCTATATATATCACTCCTCTTGACTAGAGGAGGGTTCCCAATTTTGCTCAAAATACTAAGTAAGGAGGAGGGTAGCATAAGTGGAAGTAAGGAACTCCCCAAGGGTAGCAAAGCAAGTTTTTGCTAAGGAAGAGAAGAAAGAAGGCAACACTAGCGACCTAAGAGAGAACCTTGAAGAAGGAGAAGAAGAAATATGGAGAACTTCCAAGGAATGTTCCTAGTATCTTCTAAACTTTACTTTTGTAGTTTCTTTTCTTAGTTGATCATGAAAGGGTCTTTATCCATGTATGTGTTTTTCTTTATTTCCTTTGTAATGAGTAGCTAAATCTCCCTTGGGGAGGGTTGGGGAAATCCCATGTGTATGAGTTATTTTTATTGTATGAAATTTTCCTCAAGCACAAATAAAATATAATAACTCTATGCTTTATTAAGAAAATGCCTTTTATTGTTTAGTCTTGAATATGAATTAAAGGAAAATGAACTCATAAACTCAAGAACTAACTTGTCTTGTGCTCCATAGCTCACCTTAGGTTGGATGCTAGGTTTATGAGTGCATGAAAGCTTAGAACTATGTGATAAAGTTCTAAAGCTTAGTGCACCTTAATCTAAGCTCAACCAAAGTGTTGATGCATATGATGCTAAAACCTACTAAATGAGCTCCTTAGCTCAATATAATTGAGGGAGAGGAAGAAATAGTTGAGTGCTCATGAATTAAGTGACATAGTCATTGAGCCCAATATATTAATCCCTCATCTCAACTATGTGTGATGCGAGTGATGCTCGTAGTGGAATCAATGCTTATAAGATCTTAAGGATTTAATAATCGTAATCTCCTTGATCAATAGATAAGATGAAAACTTAAGAAACCTAAAATCTTATAGGAATCTTTGTGCTGAAATAGAATCGAATGTGTGTTAATTTTGTGCACAAGATTTGAACTTGTGAGACTTTGAGACAAAACTCAAGGTGAACAAAGTGCACTTGATTTAAAAATAAATGAAAGATAAAGCTTGAGAAATCAACATACATTAGTAATATATCATAATATGTGAGGTAACCCTAACCCTCATCTCTGTTTTATCTAACTTATCTTCACTTAGTAATTATTGTGCTAAATCTAGGACCAACTCAACCAATCAATCGTAGCTTAAACATTAGTGAGAATAAATAGACCTTAGTAACAAAACAACCAATTCTATATGGTTCGATAAATCCCATAAATTAACACTTTCCACTTATTATTTTAGACCACGTACACTTGCGTGTGAGCGCAGAAGTGTATTTACAGTCTGTCACACAGTAAGCTAAAATTAAAATAGGTATGTAACGACTGCCATATCAAAAAGTTGGCCATCAGGCCAGTGAAATCCCCAAAGCCTTTCTGGGCTTGGGCAGATAGAAATTCTCATAGCCTTTCTGGGCTAGGGCAGACAGAACCAGCAGCAGAACTGAGGAGGCAGTAAATACAAATGTAGAATCTTTTAGTTATTTTACTTTTGCTTCTGTGGACACGTCCAAAAACAGCTGAGCAGTTTAGCATGTCTACAAGACTATATGGGTTTCAAGCTTAACACATACTCCTCAATGAGTAATGTTAAGCATCCTTATTACTCCTTACCCCTATCCATTATGGTAAATGTGCACCCAAATCTACTAAAATATATTGAACCCAAAGACAACTATTATCCTAGTTATTCTAAGTTTTCATTTCATGCACAAAGTTCTCTTATATGATATGTCCAAGGAAGTAAGCACAAAATACAAGGAATGCATAGCAACAAAATAAATCAAGTAAGCAATGGTGTGGCACCCCACCCCTTAATCCACAAGATTAAGCTAAGGGGTGGTGTGTCACTCTAGTTAAGCCTTCTCTTATCATTAGATTAGGATGAAATCCACAATTCACCTGATAAGGGAAGGAGTAACACAGAATTAAATAGTTAGCCACTATCTAAGAAAATCATATAAAGTGCGAAAGTAAACTAAAAATGAGAAACATCCAAGCATCATAGCATAAGTCGAATGAAATATAACTGATAATATAAGTATAGAAATCCAAATACATAATCAAGGGTACCTGTATTATTATTACATCAATTTAAAGTTTAAGTAATAAGAAAATAAAAATACTCTAATCCTCACATAAAATCTAAGCAGCTTCTTCTTCCAAAGGCTCCTCCTCTAGATAAGGCTCCACGCCTAGCTCCTGATCGTTTGACTGAAGAGGATCTGCCATTGTCAGTTTCACAATGTAGGGCCTCAACTAAAAAAGAAGAGAAAAATCTTGTGTTAGACAATTGTCTAAGTATATTTTAGGCTGATATGTTTTATGTGTTTTATAATATCACCATTTAATAATTTTTAAGCAACAACTATGGCAAATAAAGGAGCAACTAGCATTACAAAAAGAAAGGAAAAAGCTATAAATAATTATTTATAACTTAAGTAAGAAGAAGGCTAAGGCATGCCTCATATATAAGCTAAACAAGGCAGGGCACATATAAATAACTAAATAAGTACTGAAAGAAAATACATCCTAAATATGCTGATGATCAAAAGAAATATACAAATTAAATAATTTAAACTCAACAATGATACATATAATAGCAGCAAAATTATATATATATATATATAAGTAGGATAAAGGAATAGCTGACTGAATAAAAAAAAATACTGCAAGGTAAACAAAATATCAAAATTGTATATATGAATATCTGTGTACTAACTGCCATACAGAAAAGAGCTAATTTAGCCCACTAAAGTATCAAAGGATCTTAGCGCCAACACGGAGGCTAAGGCACAAAAGCTATATACTCCTAGTGTCATCTGAGACTAGGCAGGATATAGGGTTTTCTCCTAGTTTCATCTGAGACTAAGCAAGAAAACACAACAAATTTTCTCTTAGTGTCAACACGGAGACTAAGCAAATAAGATATAAACAAAGTCTTCTCCTAGTGTCATCTGAGACTAGGCAAAGAAGATATAAATAAAGTCTTCTCCTAGTGTCATCTAAGAATAGGCAAAAGACATCACTGAGAGGCAGCTCTAATACAGACAATTATTATATTTAATCAATCACTTTAATATTTTCACAAGGAATCTAAGGAGTCTCCATATTTTCCTAACATTTTATTCATGCATCAAAGTCTTATATGATATGTCTAAGGAATTATGGCACAAACAATCAAGGAATGCGTAGCACAAAATATCAAAGTAAGCAAGGGACTCTACTAAGCATGATGATATCATTTGTTTTCTATTTTAGCCAATCTAACTATTCTAAGTACACAAATTTAGGATCTCTAATTCTTACTATCGAGTGTAACTTAGAAGCTTGTCCTTATAAGTTAAAAGAATTAGAACTGATCAGGTTCTAATCTAATTCAATCAAATTATGACTATGAGTTAAATCAATAAATCATGCATCCTAATTTTTGTGAATTTAGATGTTTTATCTAAGATCTGATCAAGATCTTTTAGGCTATAGATTAGGGATTAAAGACCACGAGATTGGGTAAGACCTAAGATCTAGGTTTTATTCTAAAAGTGATATACTAAGGCAAATCTTATTAAATAATCAAACTTAATAGGATAAATCTCCTATCCTAAATTTAAGATTAAAAGACAAAATAATCAGAATAAGTTGTAAAATTTTAGAAACTAATAAAACCAAGGCTTTATCTATTGAGTAACCCATTTACCTAATGAATGAATTCTAACCAATGATCTAATCTTAGTCTTAAGAATAGTCCTTATGTGATGTGTAAAGATCCTAAGAAAGTGACTTAGAAGGATTTTTAGGGATTTTACAAATTTGACCTAAAGATTGATTTTACTCACTTAAATGACTCTAATATGGCTCTAATGTTAATTGTAGTGGTTTAAAAGATTTATTAAGGTTTAAGGGCACTTAACCTAAATTTTAGGTAAAATGACTATTTTGCCTCTACTCAAGGGTCTAAAAACTCAACTTTTGATTTAAGGGTCCAAATTGAAGTTTCTTAGTTTCACATGATTTGTTACTGTCTAACTTGAAGATAGACAGTAAGTACACTCAATTTGGATGAGAAACGGTCAAGTTATGACCTAATTAAAGCTAGGGGTATTTTGGTCATTTTCTAAATTTCTAGAGTTCAGGTCCTAAATATTATTTCAGTTTATTGAGGACATTGGAATTATAAACTAGTTAGAATCTTGAATTTTTAGATTTGGAGTTGAATTGACCAAGTTATGGCCATTTGAATCATAGGGCATTTTGGTCAATTTTCCCTAAAGTCAACTGTGAGATCTAGGGTTGACTTTTTATCCTGATGTCCAAATGGGAAAACTAATACTACTATTGTGACGGGGCTGTTCTCCTGAGTATTTTAAGACCCATATTGATTATATTTGGATGCCTAGGTTAAAAGTTATGGGGTCTTAAGTAAGTCATAAAATGCTACTTCGTTATGCGTACCCAAAAACTATTTTTGCATTATGTCATTTGACTCATTTTATTTTTTTGAGTAAAATTAGACCTATATTAGCTATATTTTGATCATTCTACAAAAAGTTATTAATCCTCTAAGTTCTATTTAATTTTTTAATTAATTAAATTACTATTCAAAAATATAATTTGTATTATTTTATTATTTATTTATTCAATTTGTATTAATTTATTATTCATTTTCTAAAGTTAAATATACATATTTCTGTATTAATCAATTAATTAATAAAATATCAAAAATCTATATTTAATTATTAACTAATTAATTAATCTATTATTAATTAATACTTAATTAATTACTTATTACCTTATTATTTAATTATGTTTAATATTAACTATTCACACTTAATTATTAATCTTCTGCCTAATTATAAAGTAACTTTACTGTTTGAATTTAAGAGTAGCTTAATTTACCACAATTAGAATTAATTAATTTGATTAATTTAAATTAGTTAAATATTTGATAAGTATTTAACTAGTATATTAATTATCTTAACATAATTCACTAATACTTATTATTAACTAATTTATTTAATTAATTATTATTACTAATTAATTATCACTAATTATTAATTCAATTATTATGACTTTTAATTAACCTAATGTTTTGACCTAATTAATGATCTATAAATCTTATGTTAAATAATATTAATTAATTTGATTTAATAAATAAATTAATATTTACTGAAATATTCATTATTTAATTAAATTAATTTAATTAACTATAATTAATATTAATATAGACTTAACACTAATTAATTATTTTTCTTATCCTAAGTTTCTGTATAAGATTAATCTATTTAGTTTACTACTAAACTTAATTATTCTAACAGTATTTATATATACATATATATATATATATATATACATATATACATATATATATATATATATACATATATATATATATATATATATATATATATATACATATATATATATATATTTCTAATTATCTCTGCAAGTTATTGATGGCGGCGGGACCCATCATCAACACGCGGCGGGCTCAGACGGGGTGTGACAGCGGAGCAGGTCCCACATGCTGTCGCTGGAGGGAACAGCGGAGACACGTGTCTGCGCAGGACTAGGCGAGGAGACAACTAGCGGGCCTAGCGCCAGACGTTCGCACCAACGAGGGACCCACCCCTCCTGAGGTGCGCCTGAGGACGCCACGCGTCGGCTCCAACGCGTGACGGCGCACGCCGCAGGTCCCGCTACCTGGCGCAACTCGAGGCGCACGTCCTGGACAGCACGCGGTTCGGGCCCGAGTCGACCCGACCCGGCCCGACATTCTGAGCCTTCTCCCGATACTCCTGGCAGCCACGGCTAGGGCATGCGATTTTTCGATGCTCCGGCAACGGCGAGGTTCGAACCGACCGTTGATGGGAAGGTCTTGACAAAATCTACCGACAGGTATGTGGGTCGAGACCTAAGGACGACTCTACCGCCGACAACTTCAAGCCCTAGCGTTCTAGGTACGACGAGCCGATGCTAACGGGACATCGGCACGAATTGGTTCGATCGGACCCGATCGAACGTGATCGGGTCCGCACAAAGCCTAATCTAGTCCAAGCAATCAACAATGGAATCAAGAAAACAGAAATCAATTGAACGGATCAAAGGGTAGAGGTACCTGAAACGAACGGCGGAGGGGAGTGCTAGAGTTTGCAGAAGTGACCTCCAGAGAGCTCCCGATGGTTTGAGATTGAGTGACGCGGGCTGAGAGTCCTGTAGGTAGATTAAGGAGGGGAGGGTGGACTCGCCGAGGTCCTCCGGACCGTGGATAGGTGACCGCAACGACGGTCATCCTTCGCGAGCCACGCGGACGGGGAGCCGAGGGACGAAAGGGGTTGACCGTTGGATCTCCGATCAAACGGTCCAGGATGATCGTTAGGCGTAGACGTCAAGAGGGAGACGACATTGATTGCTTAACGGCACGAATTTTAATAAAATTTAAATTAAATTAAATTAAATATTCTATTTAATTAAATCTAATATTCATAATTAATAATTTTTTGAAAATTCCCAAATACTCACCCTTAGCTAATTGAGGGGTGGGGAACGCAATGGTGTGGTCGGATTTTCGATCCGACGAGTATTTTAATTTCGCAAATTTTTGGGGTATTTAAATATTATTAAAATATTCGTTAAATTTCGACGACTTCCAATTGACATGAAAACTTCACCCATAGCTAATTTGGAGTCAATGAACGCAATGGCGATGTCCGTTTTCCAATCTGAGGTTGTTCTAGATAGTTTAAATTTTAGGGTTTTATAGATTTTCCAAAAATCAGGATTCGGTCCATTTGACTCCTAATTTGGACTAGGTCCTAGGGATTGACTCTAATTGACCTAATTAGCACTTATGATTAACTTTAAGACTAAGATTAGTCATAATTAACTAAGGTACAACTTGGGTTATTACAGGCTCCCCCACCTCGACATCACTCAAGTGGAATTAAAGGCAAGAATTAAATATGACTTGAATAAGAATTGAGAGTGGAAATACCTGGATTTTCGAAGAGTCTAAGATATTTGGATCTCTGTAACAACCCAAACTCTTAACACCAAGGTATTGTCCATTTTGGCCTGAAAGGCCTCATGGTTTTGCCCTTAGAAGATAAATTCCCAGCAGGTCACCCATCCTGAGAGTGCTCCCACCTGAGCACACTTAACTTTGGAGTTCTTATCAAGAACTCCACCGTTATCTGAAAAAGCATCTCAATGTTTAAGAGTTTCACTTATTACTACTTAAGTGGGTCATCACAGTCTCCCCAACTTAAGTAACTGACGTCCTCATCAGTATCCACACAGATCCAAGAACCATCCATTGGGTAGATAGGACTAGAGGTGACCCCTACAAGCGCAAGAGGTACCCACAACCATGTAGCACCTTAACCATCATGGGTTCAAAAGGCTGCTCACATGAAGTGGTACTTTGCCATGTATGGCACTTAGCTCCTATCTGATACCCTATGGTTTGCTCTGATACCATTTGTAATAGCCCAAACTCTTAATACCAAAGTATTGTCCACTTTAGCCTGAAAGGCCTCATAGTTTTGCCCTTAGAAGATAACTTCCCAGCAGGTCACCCATCCTGGGAGTGCTCCCTCCTGAGCACACTTAACTTTGCAGTTCTTATCAGGAACTCCACCGTTATCTGAAAAGGCACCTCGATGTTTAAGAGTTTCACTTATTACTACTTAAGTGGGTCATCACAATCTCATATCAGATTCCTTCTCCCAAGTGGCTTCGTTGCAAGAATGATTCTTCCACTGGACTTTGATCATGTCGATAGCACGACTTTTAAGCTATTTGCGATCACGAGCTAGGATTTGAGTTGGCTCCTCGGCATAAGACAGATCTGGCTGGATTTGGATTTCTGGGAACTGTACGAGATGAGATGGATCTCTAAGGCACCTCCTTAAGGACGATACGTGGAACACGTTGTGCACTATAGCAAAATCTACTGGCAGTTCCAACTGGTAAGCTGCCATTCCAATTCTCTTCAGTACTTTGAACAGTCCAACATACCTTGGGCTGAGTTTGCCCACAACTCCAAAACGATATACACCCTTCATAGGGCTAACTTTTAAGTATATATAGTCTCCTTCTTGGAATTCCAAAGGATGTCGATGGATGTCGTGATATTTGCTCTGCCTATCTTGGGCTGTCCTGATCCTTTACTGTATGAGCTTCACCTTTTTGTTTGTCTTCTCTACCAATTCGAAGAGTCTAGGATATTTGGATCTCATATCAGATTCCTTCTCCCAAGTGGCTTCGTTGCAAGAACAATTCTTCCACTGGACTTTGATCATGTCGATAGCACGACTTTTAAGCTGTTTGCGATCACGAGCTAGGATTTGAGTTGGCTCCTCGGCACAAGACAGATCTGGCTGGATTTGGATTTCTGGGAACTGTACGATATGAGATGGATCTCTAAGGCACCTCCTTAAGGACGATACGTGGAACACGTTGTGCACTATAGCAAAATCTACTGGCAGTTCCAACTGGTAAGCTGCCGTTCCAATTCTCTTCAGTACT
Organism: Gastrodia elata; assembly: GCA_016760335.1. Lineage (NCBI taxonomy): Eukaryota > Viridiplantae > Streptophyta > Magnoliopsida > Asparagales > Orchidaceae > Gastrodia > Gastrodia elata. Next base: position 31,353,769 of record CM028675.1, on the reverse strand, counting down.
TTGAACAGTCCAACATACCTTGGGCTGAGTTTGCCCGCAACTCCAAAACGATATACACCCTTCATAGGGCTAACTTTTAAGTATATATAGTCTCCTTCTTGGAATTCCAAAGGACGTCGATGGATGTCGTGATATTTGCTCTGCCTATCTTGGGCTGTCCTGATCCTTTACTGTATGAGCTTCACCTTTTTGTTTGTCTCCTCTACCAATTCGAAGAGTCTAGGATATTTGGATCTCATATCAGATTCCTTCTCCCAAGTGGCTTCGTTGCAAGAACGATTCTTCCACTGGACTTTGATCATGTCGATAGCACGACTTTTAAGCTGTTTGCGATCACGAGCTAGGATTTGAGTTGGCTCCTCGGCACAAGACAGATCTGGCTAGATTTGGATTTCTGGGAACTGTACGATATGAGATGGATCTCTAAGGCACCTCCTTAAGGATGATACGTGGAACACGTTGTGCACTATAGCAAAATCTATTGGCAGTTCCAACTGGTAAGCTGCCATTCCAATTCTCTTCAGTACTTTGAACAGTCCAACATACCTTGGGCCGAGTTTGCCCGCAACTCCAAAATGATATACACCCTTCATAGGGCTAACTTTTAAGTATATATAGTCTCCTTCTTGGAATTCCAAAGGACGTCGATGGATGTCGTGATATTGGCTCTGCCTATCTTGTGCTGTCCTGATCCTTTACTGTATGAGCTTCACCTTTTTGTTTGTCTCATCTACCAATTCAGAGACATACAACTGAACATCTCCCATTTCCGCCCATGCCATTGACGTAGAACATTTCCTACTATACAGGGCTTCATATGGTGCCATCTTAATACTCGCCTGGAAGCTGTTATTATATGCAAATTCTACTAGGGGAATATTATAACAGTCTAAACTCTTAATACTAAGGTATTGTCCACTTTGGCCTGAAAGGCCTTATGATTTTGCCCTCAGAAGATAACTTCCCAGCAGGTCACCCATCCTGGGAGTGCTCCCACCTGAGCACGCTTAACTTTGGAGTTCTTATCAGAAACTCCACCATTATCTGAAAAGGCGCATCGATGCTTAAGAGTTTCACTTATTACTACTTAAGTGGGTCTTCACAATCTCCCTAACTTAAGTACCTGACGTCCACGTCAGTATCCGCACGCTGATCCAAGAACCATCCATTGGGTAGATAGGACTAGAGGTGACCCCTACAGACGCAAGAGGTACCACAACCATGTAGCACCTTAACCATTATGAGTTCAAGAGGCTGCTCACATGAAGTGGTACTTTGCCCTGTATGGCACTTAGCTCCTATCTGACACCCTATGGTTTGCTCTGATACTATTTGTAATAGCCCAAACTCTTAAGCACCAAGGTATTGTCCACTTTGGCTAGAAAGGCCTCACGATTTTGCCCTCAGAAGATAACTTCCCAGCAGGTCACCCATCCTGGGAGCACTCCCAGGATGGGTGACCTGCTGGGAAGTTATCTTCTGAGGGCAAAACCGTGAGGCCTTTCTAGCCAAAACGGACAATACCTTGGTGCTTAAGAGTTTGGGCAGTTACAAATATGTTCTTCCCAGGATCCTGCAAAGTATAGTATACAGAGTCGGAGCAAGTCTTCCAGAACTTGATTTACTGTTTCTATTTGACCATCTGTCTGAGGATGGAAGGCTGTGCTCATGGCTAGCGTAGTACCCAGATCTTGATGGACTGCCTACCAGAATTTTGATGTGAATCGACTATCTCTATCCGATACAATAGTCTTGGGAATACCATGAAGTCGAGCTATTTCCTTGATATAGATCTTCGCAAGCTTCTCAATTGAATCAGTTTGTCGGACTAGAAGAAAGTGCATAGATTTAGTGAGACGTTCTATGATGACCCAGATTGTGTCAGCTCCAGATCTCGCACGAGGTAGTCCCATAATAAAATCCATGGATATGTTTGACCACTTCCACTCTGGAATTTCTAGTGGGTGCAGTAGACCGCCTGGCTTCTGGTGTTCTGCCTTTACTAGGCAACACGTGTGGCATTTTGCCACAAAATCTGCTACGCTCCTTTTCATCCCTGGCCACCAAAATGATAGCTTCAGGTCCTGATACATCCTTGAGCCTCCGGGATGAATCTGGTATCTGGAGTTATGGTCTTCAATCAGCACCTCCTGGTGCATGGACTTAGGAATCCATAAGCGATCCCCTTGATAGATAGCACCCTTATGGAATCAAAGATCGGTACGGCGACCACTTTCAATGGCCTGATTGAAACTTAAGTACTCTTTGTCCTTGGTCTGTAATATGGACACATCTCTGTGAAAGGTAGGTTCCACATTGATGTTTGACAGCGCTGAGCTGAGTTTGTCCCCGCAGATAGGCTTGATATTCATTTTGTGGAATTCTTCTACTAACAAGCTTCCCGATATGACGGCATTTAGTGTGGCTTGACAACTTAGGGGGTCAGCTACGATGTTGGCTTTCCCAGGATGATACTGTATGTCCAAATCATAGTCACTGATCAATTTTAGCCATCTTCTTTGTCTACAGTTCAGTTCCCTCTGGGTGAATATGTATTTTAGACTTTGATGATCTGTGAAAATCGAGCATTGAATTCCGTAGAGATAGTGCCGCCAAATCTTCAGAGCAAACACTATTGCAGCTAATTTTAGATCATGTACGGCATAGTTTCTTTCATGGATCTTCAGTTAACGGGAAGCATATGCTATGACATTCCCTTCCTGCATCAATACAGCACCTAAGCCTATACCAGAGATGTCTGTGTATACTTGATAGTTCACTCCTTCTCTTAGGAGGACTAATACGGGGACAGAAGTAAGTGCATCCTTAAGTGCTTGGAATGCCTCTTCACATGCCAGTGACCATTCAAAGGGTACCGCCTTCTGGGTAAGTTTGGTGAGTGGAGAGGCTATCTGAGAGAAGCCTTTTACAAACCTTCTATAGTATCCGGCCAAACCCAAGAAACTCCTGATCTCCTGATCTCTGTCACTGTCTTGGATCACGCTGACCTTGTTTTGATCCACTCTAATCCCTTGTGCGTCTACAATGTGGCCTAAGGAGGTGACAGACTCCAGCCAAAACTTGCACTTTGAGTATTTGGCTAATAATTGGAGGCTTCTTAGCTCTTCTAGTACAGTTCAGAGATGTCCTTCGTGTTCCTTCTACATCTTACAGTATATCAAGATATCATCTATAAACACGATGACAAATTTGTCAAGATAGGGTTTCAGGATTTGCTGCATCAAATCCATGAAGATAGAGGGTGCGTTGGTCAATCCAAATGACATTACCAAGTACTCATAGTGACTGTATCGAGTTCTGAAAGCAGTTTTAGCAATATCGGACTCCTTTACTTACAGCTGGTGGTATCCAGACCGCATATCGATCTTTGAGAACACTTTTGCCCCGACCAATTGATCAAATAGGTCGTCAATGCGGGGTAATGGATACTTATTCTTAATGGTCACCTTGTTCAGCTCTCTGTAGTCAATACACATCCTCATTGATCCATCTTTTGTTTTCACGAACAAAACTGGAGCTCCCCATGGGGATGAACTTGGCCTGATAAGACCTTTTTCCAGTAACTCCTGCAGTTGCTTATTTAGTTCCTTTAACTCCTTGGGTGCCATTCTATAGGGTACCTTTGAAATAGGTTGAGTCCCTGGGACCACATTGATTGTGAACTCTACTTCTCGTATGGGAGAAAGACTGGGTAGATCTTCGGGAAAAACATCGGTGAATTCACAAACGACTAGATTCTAGGATATGGGAACTTCTTCTTTCCTTTCCCTTAGTATCGTTACTAGGAAGGCACTACAACCTTTGCTTATTAGTTTCTTGGCTTGAATAGCATTGACTAGGGAAGCTCTTGTACTAAAGTTCCCTATGAATGACTTAGCTTGTTTACCACTACCTAGGGTGATCTTCTTCTTTTGGCAGTTGATAGTGGCATCATGCTGACTTAGCCAATTCATGCCTAAAATAACATCGAAATTGGCTATCGGCAGTACTACCAACTTGGCTTCAAATTTTGTTTCTCCGAAGGGGACTTGTAGCTTATAAAATTGATTAGCTTGCAGTTGAGCTCTGGATGGTAACCCTATGCTTAGAGGTTTTGCAAGGTGATGCATAGTCAAATTGAGAGACTTCGTCCAGCTCTCAGAGATGAAGGAGTGGCTAGCTCCAGTGTCGAATAGAAGATTGCAGGGTTTATTATTTATATAAATGGTACCTAATTATGGATGCAGTAATTTACTAGTTACTATTAAGCAAGTATTAATAAATGCTAGATTAGTTCAGAAGCATGTACCTGACACTATGTGATTGCAATTAGTAAACTAGATCCTTAGTTTGAGATATAAACTGTGATCGAGTTCTGTCTCCTATGGTAGTGTGCTATGATAAGTGTAGTTTAAGTAAACTAAGTATCTCAAGTCACTTTGCATAGAATTCTAAGTATGCTCATAATTAGGTTATTTAACAGCTTAGCTTGAGATATAAACTGTGACTGAGTTCTACCTCCTATCAAAGTGTGCTTCAATAAGTGTAGTTTTAAACAAGTTAAGGGTTAAATCTACTTTTCTTGGAAATAAACAACCATGTGTATACAACCTTTCCAATTATTGATCATAAGTAAAATCCTAAGTAAAGATAGTTATTAAAAATAGAACTAGGAGTCAGAATCCATTTGGAGAGATTCTACACAATGGTGATACTTGATTCATTATCTAATTTTAAATCATTTTCTGGATTTCTGAATTTTAAAGTATGTAGTATGAATATGAGTATGGACATAAGTATGAACATGAGCATTGCATATGAGTATCAGTGATGATTCATGGATTACAAAATGTTGCATATATTAATTGGGGAATTTGTAGGATGACTAGTACTGGATTCCCAACTAGATATATGTAGACATTGGACCGTACGATTCATACCCGTTCAGTAATATTTTGGTTGCATATCAGTAATGTATCATGGCATATACAGATGCATGACTTCAGTGGCATACAACATAGTTTTATATATTTTTACTCAGTTTCAAATTCATTACTATTTTTGATTCACTTTCAGTATCCAGTTTATAGTTCAGCTTTACTTTACTTTACTTTAATTTTATACAATTTTATACTTGTAGTTACATTTACAGTATTTATGTAGATTTATTTATACTATGTAAATGTTAAATGAATAATTAGAACTATTAGGTAAGTTTCAATATGTTGGACTTATTGTCTAACACGTGTTACTTTTGGGATCTGGTAATTTGCTAGATCCAGAGCAGTTAGTGGAGCCAGATCAGGTGGACACTCAGGAGATTCAGGAGGAGTTCGTGAAGTACTAGTAGTCTCTTCCCCAGCTTTACTATTTTTCTTAGTTTATTTTAGTTCAGTAGTTAGACTTTGTTTTAGTACCATTTCAGTAAACAGTTTGTAATAATTCTGGATATATTTTCTTTTCTTTTATGAGGAATATTTCATTCAGCTTCTATGATGAATGTTTTTTGGATATTTGCTTTAGCTTTCGCACTCTATTTATATACTATTTATACTTAGTATTGTGATGTGATCAGTATATTGGAAATGCTGATACCTTATACATATATTGGATTCATCATATATATTTTAAATCCAATATATATATTAGTCTAATACTTAGGATAATGATACTACTCTTATCATAAGTATTTATTTTAAACCCTCCTTGAGGTTGAATCAGTAGCCCTTCAGATGGGCTTTATTCGAGCTATTCGGGGAGATGGGGTATTCCTCCCTGAGTGGCGCACCGCTCTGCCACCGAATTGATTAGGTTATCTTTTTTTGCGCACGATGACGAGGCAGGGCGCTACACGTATTGTCCCGTTGAAGGATGACATGTCAGGTCTCGGCTGACCCGACCGGCCTAGAGTTATTGGAATGTAATAATTTCGAATGCATTTTGATTTTCTAGGATTCTAACTTAGGAATAATGCACAGAATTTAGTTTTTAGATTTTTACCTCATCTGATATCTAGATGCTATGATATTATATATCATTTTGATTAAAAAAATGTAAGGAATAATAAACTGCAAAAATATTTCAATTTGTGTGAATATTTTTCTTAATTATGCTTAATTATCCAAATGCATGATTAGTAAAAATTAGAATGAATACTTATCCAAATATTTAGGATCATTATTTCTTTCTTATATCAATTAGAACTTAATTATGCAATTAAATTTATATTTATGTGATTTATTTTGCTAATCATTTATTAATTTCATTAGGCATTGATTAGTGAATTTTGGGCTCATTTTTAATCTAATTCTTACAAACTTAGTATCTATGGAATTATTAATCAGTAAGGAACATAGTGGTAACCTTATATTTTAGTTTTAGCATATTTAAATTCTAATTATTCATAATTAGCTTAAAACCCTAATTGCAAATATCAAGTATGTCAGCTAACCAAATTTAAGTTAATTGTTGATTTTACATTCAATAGACAGCAAGGATTGATTTAGCATCAAATCAGTGAATTTTATTCATATCCGTCAGACTGACTTTGTAGAAAAGTTCACAAGGCTTTATATTAAAAAATTGTCAAGCTGCATGGTATTCCTAAGTTGATAGTATCCGACAATGATGACAGATTTACTAGTAAGTTTTGGCAAGCAATGCACTAAGATTTAGGGACCACCCTAGCTATGAGAACGGCTATTCATACTCAAACGGATGGTCAGACTAAAGGAGTAAATCAGGTTCTTGAAGATCCGTTTTGGCTCTATATTTTTTATTTTGTCAGTTCCTGGGAAGATCATATCCCATTAGTGGAGTTCGCATACAATAATAGTTTTTGGGCTAGTATCAAAATGGCTCCTTATGAAACTCGTTATGGCAGAATGTGCAGTACTCCTCTGGTATGGTTAGAAATAAAAAGAGTTCAGTTTTATGGATCCGAATTGGTTGAAGAAACTAACAAGAAGATTCAGTTGATTTAGCAGAAGATTCGTTTTGCTCAAGATTTTCAGAGCAAATATCATGATGCTCATCATCGTCTTATAGAATTCAACGTTGGAGATTTTACTTACCTGAAAGTTATTCTGATGAAAGGTGTCTATAGATTTAGTGTAGTAAGGAAACTCAATCCCCATTATATTTGACCTTTTGAGATCTTAGCCAAGGTAGGAACATCAGCATACATGTTAAATCTTTCTGATGATTTTGCAGCAGTTCACAATATGTTCCATGTGTCATCATTTTGAAGATGTATTAGAGACCCTTCTCACGTCATCCAACTTCAAGTTATAGAGATCCAGCTTGATCTTCCTTATTCCTAAGAATCAGTTAAAATTTTAGCTCGTGATCAAAAGTAGCTAATGAACCGTTCAATTCCAATGATTAAAGTTCAATGAAAAAATTGCTTGTCAGAAGAATCAACTTGAGAAAAAGAAGCGGATATGCGCCATAAATATTCAAAGTTTTTTGAAAATCCAGGTACTCCTCCTATTCCTTTCTTTTCAGTTGTTATTTAATATTTAATTTTCATTGTAGATTTTTACTTGAGTGATGTCGGGGATGACATTGTTCTTATGTGGAGGAGTTTATAATAACTCTAGTTGTTACTCTATCTAATCAAAGTTAATCTAAACCAAACCAAGCTTTAATTTTTATTCTATTATACTCAATGGGTCATTCAAACATAACCTTAGAAGTTTGATATCAATTAGAGCTCATTTAAGCAATATAGCTATTTTGCTTATATTAGGATCCTGAATATTACATAAAATATTTTGATCTTCAAATTAAAATCGAATTGCATTTTTGAATTCCTTGCACCATAATTAACTAAGAGTGAATTATTGGAAATTTTTTGAGCTTATATAGTCTACAATTGGATTTAAAATTATTAAGGATTATTTATATTAATTAAAGTTTAATTAATATTAATTAAAGGTTAATTAATATTAATTAAAGGTTAATTAATATTAATTAAATTAAAATTTATAAGAAATTATTATGTGGGATTTGCAGTCGGGACCACGATAAATCCGCTGTAGGGTCCATGCTATGGGGCAGCCACTATGACACATGGATTCTCTTGCACGAATACTGGCACATTGCATCCTACGGTATATACTCCCTGCACTGAGATCTAATCTTTGCCGATGGATCATCCCCTCGCATCCAATGATAAATAGCTAATAGGTTTAAGTAATTAACTCGGGGCGCATCAAGACTGTTCAGAACAAATGATCGATCCATCAGACACCCATGAGCACCCCAAATCCTATTCACCTTCATCCCCAGCTCATCTATCCATGCGCTAAGTCCACCCCTGACAGCCCTACTATAGTGCCCCACCCCGTCGCTGCGCGTAAAAGATAAGTATAACTAACAGATCGGTGGCGAGTGGTGCGCTACTCGGGGAAATAGGCAACTGACAACAGCATCTCCCTGAATAGGCTAAGAGACTGAGCCACACTGAAGGTTGTTGACTCAAACCAAAGAGTAAGATTGAGAGTCAATACTTAAGATAAGAGTAGAATACTTGTTTTAAGTATTAGACTAATACGTATATTAGATTTAAAGAGGTAAATATGAATTAACTATACATTATCAATATATCAACATTTTTAGTATGCTGATCATATTACAATACTAAGTATAGTAGTATAACAGAGTGCGGAAGCTAAAGCAAAATATCCATGATAAATTCATCACAGAAGAATAGTAAATATTTGTCTCAGAAAAAAAAGTAAAATACATCCAGAATTATTATAAACAGATTTAAAAGATGAGAAGTAAATTCTATCTGAAGTACTAAAAATAAAGCAGTAAGTAAAAGGTGGAATATTGATCCACTAAGGCTCCACGTACTCCTCCTGGGTCTCCTGTAAATTCTCCTGCCCCGTCTCTACAAGCTGCTCGGGATCTAGCAAATTGACGTATCCCAAAAGTATCTCGTGTTAGACAAGAAGTCAAACACATCGTAACTAACTAAGCAGTTCTAAAGTAAATACAATAGACTGTAAAGTAAACATGACTATAGAAAATAATAGTAAAGGCAATATGTAACTGAAATTGTACAAACTAAGCAAAGTAAAACTACATCGAAACTGAATACTGAAAATAAATGAAATATCAAATGCTCAAAAGTCAATGTGAAAAATGTTCAATGCTATACTATATATCAATGGAATGATGCACCCAAATATGCCACAACACAGTATGCCACGGTATATAACAGAACTATCACTGAAAGGCTATGAGTCATACGATCCAATGTATACATACACCTAGTTGGGAAGAGAATACGATGATGCCGATGCATCCTGAAATTCTCCAGTCAAGGTATGCAACATTCCGTAACCCATAATTTGTCATTGATACTCATACGTCACCATTGAAATGCTCATGCTCATGTTTATGCCCATGTTTCTATTCTATATGAGAAAAAATCTGAAAAATCTATAAGGCTTTAAATACAGATGATGAATTCAAGGTCTCCACTATGCATAATCTTGCTAAAAGGATTCTGACTCCTAACTTCTAGAATGAGAATTGGTTAAGGATGAAGATTTATTAAAAGATCATTGGATGAGATAATTGTATACACATATTTAGTATATTTGCAAGAAAAGTGATCTGTATCACTTAGTTTGATTAAGCCACGTTAACAAAGCGGTCTTCGATAGGAGGCATCGCCCGTTGGTGATTTGTATCTCAAGCTAAGTTATTAAGATGCCCTACTCACAATCGCACTTAGTGTCTTAAAGAAAGTGACTCTAATTACTTTGTTTGTTTGAGCCACACCTATTGAAGCAGTCTTCGCTAAGAGGTATTGCTCGTTGATGATTTGTATTTCAATCAAACTAAGGAACTAGTGCGTATTTTATACACTCTAAGTCTTGGGAGATTTACTCTAATGGGACTGTATTCATCTAATCCCTCGGGATAGCACCTGCTCATAAATCTACCTTAGAGTGAATCAACCAATCTTGAATACTACTGAAGGAATCCAGTACTATGAGTATACTATACTACACCAACCAATAACTAGGGTTCAACAACTCTATTTAAAAACTAAGGGTTTATCTAGACTATTGATTCATATGCTAAATAGGTAAGTCCTATATAAGGCTTTAAGAAAAATATGATCAGGGATCACTCAATATAGATTCTACCACAAGAAAAAGTATCATTCTAGTATCCAAAGTGATTCATACCACGAGGGGTTAAGATCAAGTTCTAAGGTGAAGGGATCATCTAAGCTTCTACCTCAATGAGTTATACAAAATTCTCCTACCTCAAGGTATATTTAAATTTAGGTCTTTAAAATATTTCATAGGCGATCTTATAATGAGATTCTTAAGATCTCACCTTCTTAATTTTAATGCTAACACTTTAGGTTTTACTGATCATTAGATTTAGAGTGATCGGATCAGATGATTAAGTCATCTGATCATAATTTATTCTTAAGATTATGAGATTTAAATCAAGGATGTTATTAGAGTTAGGTCACTTGTTCAATCAACATGATTTTATTAATCTTCTTATGTTAATAGTCTTATTTAAGAGAAAATTAAGAATCTAAAGTTTAGATTCAGATTAAGCAATCACATAGCTTTACCAATAACCTTAATATGTTTAATTTAAATGTTTAAGATCGATACAAAATCAGATGCATTATTGAAATAATGTCAATTTCATTATCTTATAATCAAGTCAATTTAATTAACGCTTTAAGGGTTTGGATCTTTATCAAATAGATTTGGGTTTAACCCCTTACTCATGCTTAATTAAGATCAAATGCTTATGTATAAATTAAATGTCCAATAAGTGAATTTGGGATGTATTATTGGTGATAATACGCATATAATCGAATTAAAAGGAGGGCGGTTTGAGCCTCATTGGCTTGAAACTAGAAAATGGGGGTACTTGGTTGGACGGGGGAGCTCGGGATGATCGACTAAGGGTTCTGCTAACCTTAGCTGAGCTTCCAAGCACTGCAAAGGATCCTAAACTCCAGGAGAGCCTACTATCAGCAGTTCGAGAGCTTCTGGGATCGCCTACGCAAACTCAGACAGATGACAATGGTGAAAGAGGGTCAAATAGAGAGATGTTGAGGCTATTTATAGCCTCAGGTGAGTGCACGGAAGGTTCCAGAGAGTTGAATTGGGCTGGGGAGGCTCGAGAGACCGAGCCATGGCCGAGCTCTTGAATTTTCAATTCGAGCTCGGTCGGGTCACGAGGCCCGATCGGGGGGTCATTGCCAAGTTGTTACCATAGTCAATTAGAACTAACTTATGTCATAACTCTGATCTTAGTACTCTAATGAAGTCATTAGGTATTCACCACTAAATCTAGTTCAAATCAGGAGTCAAATGGATCAAATTCAGATTTTGGGAATTTTAAGAATCCTGAAAATTGACCTATCTAAATTAACCCCAAATCAAAAATTAGACTTTGCCATTGTGCTAATTGCCCCCAAATTAGCTAGAGGTGAAGTTTTGGTGGCAATTGGAAGTCGTCAAATTTTGACGAATATTTTAATAATATTTAAATATCCGAAACATGAGAAAATTAAATACTCATCGGAATCGAAATCCGACTTCGCCGTTGCATTTCTCACCCCTCAATTAGCTAGAGGTAAATATTTGATGATTTTTAAAAATCATTCAATTAATTAAAATTGATTAATAAAAAATTAGAAATCTTATTTATTAAATTCTAATAAATCCTTTTCTTTTATTTTTATTTTTATTTTTCTTTCTTTTTTCCTTATCTTCTCTTCTTTTTTTTTCTTTCCTCCGCCAAGCATTAGCCCTAGGTCCCGATCGCTCGCCTCCCTCCTCGCCTCTCCTCATGCGACACGCGTCTTCCTCTCCTATAAGTCTCCGCCGCTCGCCCTCGCAACCTCCGTCTCCCGGCCCTCAAAGCCTCCTCACTGGTTCCGCCCTCGCATTTTTCAACATTCATCTTATCCGAGAGTCTCGAGCCCTCTCGGTCGCCCCACCTCTCCTCTCCACTCAGCCGACCACCTCTCCATCTCCACGGCCGAGCTCCATCCAGCCAAGGGCAGCCGTCTCCTTCCCTCTCGGCATGGCCGAGAGCTCCTCTTAACGCGTCAAGCTGGCCTCGCCGTCTACTCCAGGTACTCACTTCACCCCCTTCTTCTTGCTTCACCCCCTTCTTCTTGCTGTACTCCTCTGTTCTTATTTCTGTGCGCTAATCTACTTTTATATGTGTGTATTATGATAATCCTTATCATGGGTAAGGATGATACCATTTTTTTTTTTTTAAAGGACCATCAAAACTACTTTGAAGTAAATGATCTATGTCATCCATACTACTTTATAATCTATTGTTTATATTCACTTAATCAAAATCTGCATATGATCTACAATGTACTCCCTCATCTCTATTTCCTTTTCTTTAGATGTGTATAAGATATGCTGAATCCTGTCTATCTAATCTATGCTGAAAATTTTGATGGCGTTAAATTTAATTAGTTTTTAAGCCATTGCATTTTCGGATTAGGCAGCACTACCATCTCCAGGTTTAGCTTTAACTCTCCTTAGTACCTAGTGAAGGATCGAGCGATTGATTGCTTGTTAGAGAATACTAAGTTTATGTACTAGTTTTAAGTTAGCAGCGATGCAGTAGTGGCACTTATGTTATTCTCTTGCATTTCTGGACTAAGAGTATGCTTGTGCTTTCTTAATGTGTTGCTGAAATCAAGCATTCTTTTCAATTTATCATTGACAAAGTACCTGCCCACATTATGTTTTACTCAGTCTTTTTTTTTTGAGATTTTGTGCTATGGTCATGACTGGTTTGCTATCACATTAAAGCTTCATAAGACTGTCCCATCTCTAAATCTTCTATGATGATCTTATAAGCTCAGTGACTTATATTTAATTTTATGCTAAATTTCAGAATTTATATTTAAATGCTACCTTACTTCGATAGCACTTTGCTTATGCTCCATTCAATCCATTCACTACTGTAATTGTCATTTGTTGTCCCTATTTTTTTTGTAACATTCTTGAGCTCATTAAAAGTTATATTTATTTTATTTTTCATAAATTGCTATCATGGGTTAATGCAAAACTAGTATGAGTTTATGTTTTAGCATTCAAATGATGGCAGCTCACTCATTCCAGTGTAAGTGATGCTTATTTAGCTTACACTTGGCAAACTATTAATCAAAGCTTATGGAGTTGAATCCTATCAAAATATTAGCATACAAATTAAAATTGATTTACATACTGTAGAGCCATTATAGTCTTAATAACAGTGAAAATATCTAAATATATACAATATTTTTTTTCTCTTTCTTTCTTTTTAATTTCTGTTTTGAGGACATACATATAGTTAAACAAAATTGAGATCTTGCGCTAGAAAATATTGATGGCCATGCTTAAGAGCTATTAAAATAAAAGCCTGCTGTTTGAGAAAATGTTTATTTGTCTCTTTAATACACTTTAATTCAATGCGATAAATTAATAGCCGAAAGTTGAACATATTTGAAGTTCAAACCGAACACAAATAAAAACATATTCATTGATGTTCTGCTCAATAATTGATTGATAATAAGTTTAAGAAAATATAAAATATAGATGCTAGTTTTGTAAATATAAAAATTTAGTTGTTAGATATATATAAATACATATTTTTGTATTGCATACAAATAATCATCCCAAAAGATTTATTTGGATGTCAAAATTGATATAATTTACACAAAGCTCATGAGCTTTAATATTTATATAGAAATCACTATCATTCTATTTATGTTTGACCTTTTATATATAAATATGAGATGTAATATAACTATAAGAATTATAAGCTGAAAATTTCTTTTTACAAGAGATTCAATGTCAAATACATTACTATATGTGATATGTATGTAAGAATCTTAATTTAAAATATTAATATTACAAGAACAACTACTAAGCCTTAATCTCAATAGGTAGGGTTATTTACATGAATCCTTCGTCTCCATTTATGCCTTATGAAGTAGTAGTTCCTTCTTAAGTCTCAAGTATGTGAGACCATTTCTAATAGTTTCTTGCATTATCCTTTTTATGGTATTCTTCTCTTTCTCTTTAGCATGAATAATATCCATTGACTCAACTTTCCTTATAGTGGCATTTAATAACCCAGGCTCAATAGGTTCAAACCATCTTAGGCAACGTTTGTTTGAGCCCATCCTTAATGGGTGTTTCTCAATCTTACTTATAAATGAATACAAGTGCATACTCACATCAACCTAAATATCCTCATCTCCATGACACTCATTTATTAGTATGTTTCCACTTTGTAGGCTATTGTTTTGCTCCATATAGTATCATTGGTCATATAGCTGTACTTTAAACTTTCCTTTGAGTTTGGGCTAGATATTATCGCATAATGCGTAGAAGTGCATTATTTCATGCAACTTGGATCTATTAGTCACATCACCATTGATTTCATCATTATATTACATGAGTGTACATAATTAATTCCCTCATTCTCCATGGTAATATGGTTTGTGTCATATCCTCTATAATATAACTACTATTATGATTATACTTACACTATATGCATATGTCATAGCTATCTATGCTCTCATTATTCCATCTTATAAGATTCTTTAAATAATATGGTCTATAACAATGTCATGCCATTTTCTTCAGCAAATGCTGAATTCAATATAGCTATTCCTTACACATTAAGTCATATATTAATAACTTTATAATGCGGATTAAATATTGTAATATTTGAAATACTGTATTAATATTGTTGCATTCTATATTTGTTGAATTTAATGATTTGCAACATTTCACAAAGCTAAATGAATGTTGCTGTCCTATGTGTTAATACTTCAAGATTACTCTTGTACTTTATAAATGCTGAGTTCAATATAGCTATCCTTTGCACATTAAGTCATATAATGCTATCATTATTATTGTTAAAGTAAATATTGTTGTTTCATAAAATGTTAAATCAATGATCCTTAAGGCTAAAATAATTCCAAATTGATCTTAATATAAATTGTAATTATGCAATATAAATGTTAAGAATGTTGTTAAAGTTAATTCATATCTTCTTGATTTAATGTTACATATTGATTTTATATCATGAAGTCTAAATTCTCAGTTTAAATAGATTGTCATTAAAATCTTAGTCAAGTTATCCCATGAGTTTAAAATTCAAATTGCATATGTCCTTTCATAAGCTGAGTTCATGAACATTAACAAAGTTATCAAAGTAAACAAACATGTTTAAGAATAAATTTAATTGAGGACTCATTCTTAACTATTTAAGAATACTTACACTCAGAAATAAGATTTCCATGCAATAAATATAGGTTACATATATTATCTAAGCAAATATAACTATGCATAAACATTCTCATAATGCCATAATTACAATTTGGACAGCCTACGAGTGGGCAACCATTGTAATTATGCATTATACCTTCCCGCTGTTACACCATATAAAAACTAAAGTAATTTAAATTAAATTTACTCATGTTAACTGTAATAGAAGCTGTGGGAAATATAATCTTAACAATAACATAAATAGATATTGAGAGTAGTGAATTAAATGAGTAATAATATTGAAAGAAGAATAGTATCAAGTTTATATGTTCAATTGCAGTCTTTCTTCTTATGCAAAATAATTAAGTTTAAGCTTCATGATATGAAATCAATCTCATATCATGCCTTCTTAAACTCCTATAATCCTCTCTATTTCATTCTCAATCTTCCTAATAACACTAGTGAGGATTTGTGTCTGAGTGTTAATCTTAGTGATTAAGAGCCATTTTCTTAGGATTAAGAATATATCATAGGTTAGAATTCATCTATTGAGTAAATTGGGTTACTCAATAGGTTAAGCCTTGGTTTGATAGTCTTATAGATTTTCTTAATTTGTTAATGATTATTTGAACTTTCAATCTTAGAACTAAGAATAGAAATCTATTCTATTGAGTATAATTTACTCATTAGGATTTGCCTTAATCTAATTTTGTGAGAATTAGGTTCTACGCCTTAGACCTTTAGATATACCTTTGGATTGGGTGATTAAACCCCATCATTTGGAGTTAAATCTTTAATCCTTTTATCTTAATTGATTAATCAAGATGGATTGGGATTATGATAAAATATCAAATTAGGTCGATTGATTTGTTTAATTGAATACTATAGTCAACATTGATTCAGTAAGATTAGAACATGACCAGTTTTAATCCTTTTTAACTTATAAGGCCAAGCTTCTAAGTTACACTCAATAGTAGAAATTGGAGATCCTGAACTTGTGTAACTTGGAATAGTTAGAATGGTTTAATTAGAAAACAAATAATATTACCATATTTAGTAGAGTCCCTTGCTTACTTTGATATTTTGTGCTACGCATTTCTTGATATTTGTGCCATATTTTCTTGAGCATATCATATAAGACTTTGATGCATGAATACAATTTTAGGAAAATATGGAGACTCCTTAGATTCCTTATGAAAACATTAATGTAAATGATTAAAGATAATAATTGTATGTGTTAGAGCTACCTCTCAGTTATGTCTTCTGCCTAGTCTCCTTGTTGACGCTAGAAGAAGACTATGTTTATATATTTTCTGCCTAGTCTTCTTTATGACGCTAGGAGAAGATTTGTTATGTGTTTTCTGCCTATGCCTCATTGTATGACGCTAGTAGAAAACCCTATACCCTGCATAGTCTCCTTGATGACGCTAGGAGTGTAAAGTCTTGCGCCTTAGCCTCCTTATTGATGCTAAGATCCTTTTAATATTCGGTGGGCTAGATTAGCTCTTTTCTATATAACAGTTATTACACAGATATTCATATACAGTTTTGATGTTTTGTATACATTTCAGTATTTTTGTTTAGTCAGCTATTCCTTTGTTCTGCTTATATATATTTTAAGATGTTAGATTTATTTCTGCTATTTATATGTATCACTGATGAGTTGTGTATTTAATTTGTATATTTCTTTTGATCACCAGCATATTTAGGATGTAGTATTTTCTTTCAGTACTTATTTAGTTACTTATATTTATATGCCCTACATTATTTAGCTTACATTTGAGGCATGCCTTAGCCTTCTTCTTGCTTAGCTTTTCCTTTATCTTGTCATGCTAGTTGCTCCTATATTTGATGTAGTTATTATTAAGAATATGTTAAATGGTGATATTAGAAAACACATAAAACTTATCAGCTTAAAATATACTTAGACAATTGTCTAACAAGAATTTTCTTTTTTTGGCTGGGGCCCTGGCATTTTGAAACCGACAATATCAGTCCTTGAGCAATTAGAGGATCTAGTACCTGTGGTGGAGCCACTTCAGAAGTAGCATCAATCCAGAGTTGAAGAGTCTTAGTATAAGTTTCCTTTTCTGTGGTAAGGATGAGTGACATCTTCTTTCATTCAAAGTTATGTAAAATTGATGTAATAATTCAGATATTTAATGTATTTTCTTTTACTTTACTGTTTTACTCTGAGTTGCATGTCATATTATTATGGAATTGGATGTGCTATGTTATCCTTCTTGCTTCCACGCACTGAAATGTTAAGTATTTAATGATTGATTCTATTGCATGTATTCTTGGTATATCTCTCCCTTATTAATGGATTGTGGATTATACATAATCCAATGATAAGTGAGAGATTTTCCAGAGAGGCACACCACCCCATTAAGTCTAATGAGGCTGGGAGCCATAAGTACTCTTTGGCTCAGTTACTTGAATATACTAGGATGCTAGTGTTGTTTCAATTTGGTTTTATTTTTTAGTACAATTTGATTGTTTGTAAATCAGCACATATTTTGATGATTATTGATAAATCTTAGATTTAAACTAATTTTAAGTTAATAAGAATAAAACTTTTAATTAGGATTTGTATGCTTTGATATGCTTTTGCTAGTTTTCAGGACAAAGAAGAGCTTCAATTCTGTAGTGAAAACTAGAACATCTGGAAGAATCAAGCTACAGCGCGCTATTGTGCATCGCAGAACTCTGTTGCAGAAATCACTTTGAAAGTGCCATGCTACCGTGCGCCGTAGCAAATCTAAGTTTAAAACTAACGTGCTACCGTGCGCCACAGAGAACATATAACCAAAAGTCAGACGCTACCACGCGTTATAGCAGTTACCAATTTGAAGGTCTGGTGCTACCGCACGCCACAACAGATATAGGATGTTACCCGGTGCTTCACATTAATGCAAATAATTGAAAGTGTTGTGCTACCGCTCACTGTAGCAGTATTAAAACCAAAAATATGATGCTATTGCTTGCCGTAGCAGGTACAAAATTTGAAAGTCTTGCATTTCTGCGTGCTGCAGTGGTCTCAATACCAAAACTTTGGCGCTACACTGTGCCGCAGCACTACATAATTCGAAACTCTTGCACTACCGTGTACTGTAGTGCCCTCAAAATTGAAACTCTGGTGCCACTACGTGCCGTTGCCCCGCTGTAAATTCTGCCAGGTAGAAGCATTCAAAATAACATTGGGAAAGCCAAAGATTATAACTCATCCTCCTCCCACAGTAAGGAATTATTGCAAATGCATTAAAGTCCCTCATTTTAAAGAGCATAGCAGAATAAAATCTTAATGAAATTCAAATCTCAAGGATGGGAAAGGGTGGCCAATTAAATGTTGAAGGATTATTTGGAGGGATATAAAAGCACAACTTTAAGACTAAAGAAGGGTTCCGGTTTTTGATGATCAAAGTCCATTGGAGACTGAGGCTATTGAGCATTAGGAAGGAGAGTCCCCCCTGCCTAAGGAAGGAGAAGATTTTGTACTGAAGGAGAAAGGAACAAGAATAGGAAATTAAAGGGAGAAAGAGCTCTGAGATAGAGAGAAGATCTAGCGAACATGACTTTAGTTCATAGTATTTTATCTCAATCTCACTCTTTTTTTTCTATAAGAGCCATGCAAGGACTCTCAATTCTTAGTAGCTATCATTGTATATCATTTTTAATGGAAGCCTAAACCCTCCTTAGGGAGGGTTAGGCACATGCATTTAATGAGTTAAGGAATAAATTGTGTTTGTACTATGAAATTATTAATGAATATCTTCTTCAGTCATTTATTTTGATTAAATGATGCGAAGAATGCTTGTATGAATTATTTATCATGAATAAATTTTAAGCATATAAACATTTTAAACAAGGAAAACCATCAAGCTAGTTGACTATTGGAACTAAGGGTATGCATGTTGAGTATCCTCGGCACAAATGCCCGTGACAACATTCACTGTGCAAAGATGACCAATCCAAATCCTTAGGTTTGATATGATGAACAGAGCAATGGAATAATAAATAATCTTTGAGCTCAACTGCTCAACATTAGCTTATGAAAGGAACATATGCATGATTACCTAGAGTCTTATGACAAGCTCTATGAGTGTCGTAGAGTAGTTCCTTCAGCTAGGCTGAGAAGTTGATGTGTGTGAGCCAAGAGCCACCGGTTGAGCTTCAATGCTCATGCTAAGTTTATGCATGGATTACGATGTATTGTGTGATTGTGGGTGATGCAACATAACCCACTTAGCTACTAGGCTCTCTTCCTTCACTAACTCTAGAACTAATGCATGTGATGCATTGGTGGAATCATGCTCAGGTGATGCACAACTGAAGCTGTAAATTTGATAACTTAGACGCAAGCATCGAATTCAACTAACATTGATCACATGAGGGTCTATGTGCTGAGATTGAACCTTCTTGTGTGTGTTCATCTCCGAGCACTAGGCAAAACTTAGTACATTTGGGGGACACCTTAGAGAAGACTATGTTTTTTGATTATTATTAAAATATCCAATTCATTTGACACTATAAGTTGATAAAGAAGAGTACTTACACAAACCATTAATAAATTGCATGCTAAACCTAACTCTCCATACTTTCTCAATAAGTAGTCTCTAATCCAAGAAACTCTGATTTGCTTAAATTAGAACCAACATCAACACTAAATTATCATTTAAATATTAGTAAATTCAAATATGCTTTAGTAACAAAACAACACCGTTCTTAGTGGACGATAAATCTCAGGATCTCACCATCTCAATTATTACTTTAGGCCATATGCACTTGCGTGTAAGCATATTAGGATGATTTTTCTTTTAGTATTTTCAATTATTATATATTTACTACTTAACCTTGTTGCAGCTTCTAGTTAAGGAATGTGGTCTCACGTACTTTGTTTTGCTTAGTTATAAATGCTTTATTTTTAATTATCATGTTCCTTGTTGCTTGTTGCACCCTTAAAATGCTTGTATGCTTAGTAAAATGTGATATTTTTAAATATGTAGTTCATTAAATCAGCTTAAAATATGCTTAGAAAATTATCTAACTGTAAGTTTTTTCTTTTCTTTTCTAGGCTGAGGCCCTGACATTGTGATACCGACAATGTCAGATTTAGAGCTAATAGTTGAGGTTGCTTCAGGAGAGGAGTTTAGTCAGGAGGAGGACCTTCCTGCTGCCGAAGCTTAGCTAGTTTTCTTTCCAGCTTGTGAGGATGAGTGTTCCTTTTATTTAAATTGTCTGTAATAATTAAATATTCTGGATGTATTTACTTTCTGCATCTTCATATTGAGCTGAGTTATTATCTTTACTTTTTCCTTACTGTGCTGTGGATGTGGATCTTACTTTTACTTTCTTCTGCTAATTTGATAATTTGATGCATGACCTTCAGTTTTAGGTGACAGGTCTTCCAATTAAGGCTGTTTAGATTTATACCTAACTCAACTATAGTTGGGAGGGTTGCGACACAGTGACTGTATTTATTATAATCATGTTAATCTCAGTGTTAGCATAATCATGGAGGGTACGAGGCCACATAGTTGGTATCAGAGAACACCATAAGGTGTCATATTGGAATTTGTATTCCTATCTATCGAATAGATAATTTTTCTAAAATGCTGTCATCAAAATATCACATCCATAGCATAATACTCTCAAGTAACTTTATATGAAAGTGTAAATTGAAAATATGCACATAAGATAACTAAATTACTCTCAAGTAACTTAAGGAACTTATAAATTCTCTTAATATAACCAAATGGAGTGTCGAAGATCTGAATTGGGCTACTACTTAATCATATTTGTTACTACCTAGGAGTACAACTACAATTGGGGTTGGGAAAGTAAGAGATCTATAGCCAGAATTTCTGCCAATGGAGTCATTGTTCTGAACAAGCTTCTTCAGCAACCCATCTTCAGAGGTCTTGACCTTCTAATATTAGCCAAGGAATGGTCGCATAGTGTGGAGTCAGTTTTGGATTATATAGAAAGTCCTGATTTCATCAGTGTTAATCTTATGACATTTTTGCTCCAAGATGCTGTAGAAGTCTGGTGGGTCATCACCAATTAAAAGCTAGAGAAGAAATGCAAGAATAAGCACCATGTAATTACCTTCGTGAACTTTCGTCTTGCATTATGTATTAAGTTCATTAAGGAGCACTAATGCTTAGTATAGAGCAGCTAAAGTGATTATAGCCTTTATCATTTCATGTGTTAGCATCTATATGAGCTTATAGTCTATCTTAAAGCTTTTGTAATCTTCACTCCTTTAATAAAGAAATTTTGTGATTTTTAGGTTCAATATCAAAACTTTGTCTTCTTTCCTTAAATTTATTCTAAAGTAAAGATTATTCTTGCTAAAATTGGATGATTCCTGTATCACCCTCAACAACTTGCCTATTAAGACTGCTATAGCTTATAGCAGTTCCACTGATGAGGTGACCCATCTGTGGAATATGGTAGCAACAATGTTAGAAAATCTAACTCAGCAAGTCATGGCAATCCAAAGGCTAATTATCATTCATCATTCAGCTACGGCTACTAATAGTCCTACGCCGACCGCACCTGCATCATATGTACCCCTTGTGTCCCATCAATCTACTGATGGACTTCTCCATAGTTTTTTGAGATTGAGGCCTTCCACTTTCAGTGGGAATCTATCCCCTAAAGATGGCTGAAAAGAGCTTAACCAGCATCAAATGCTCTAACTCTGAAGCGATCCGTCTCATTACCCATCTATTCCATAAAGAGGCAGAATACTGGTGGGATAACATCCACAACAGTCATTTCATCGATAACGAGATTGAATTCATAAGAGAATTTAAATCTGAATTCATTCCTCTATCTGCACAAAATATGATAGAAGATATAATTCTGAGGTTGAAGCAAGGAAGCCATACTGTCTCAGATTATGAGATGGAAATTAGGAGGCTTACGCGCCTTGCCCCTGAGCTCATTTAATCTGAAGCTACAAGATGTCACTGTTTTTAGAGTGAGTTACATGACTCTATTAATGATCACATCATCCCACTTTATCTTCTTGATTTCTCATAATTAGTAGAAACATCACAAGTGGTGGATCACCACCAGTTAGAGCGAGATCTATAGCAAAAGATCCATACAACACCGAGCCGTCACAAAGCTTTCAAGAGGCACAGGCCTCAATCTTTTAAAGTTTATCCACTTGAAGCTGCTCCATCTACTAAACCTATTCCTAGCTATAATAGACCTCACCCATATGGCAAGAGTTATCACTTTTGATATAAATGCTTCACTTACGGTTGTCAAGGCCACATGTTCTATAACAGCATGCACTCATAAACTATGGATGGTGTCCGTATAAACCATTCATAATGGAACCAAGTCTTTTGAGCTACACCTTTGAACAAAAGAAATCCAGGGATGAAAAATATGCTAGCTCATGCTGCTGAACTAGCAAGATAACATGTTGTTGCTCCAAACTTCCAAAATAACTTCAAAAAGCAAGTTACTAACCATCATACTGGTCCTACGCGAGTATATGCCTTAACACCTCTGGAAGTTGTTGAAGATAACAATGTGGTTTTTGGTACACATTTCTGAACCCCTTCTTTAATACGTATTTCCTGCATATTATTATTGCAATTAGTAATGAGTTTATTTGCTCAACTTCAGGAGCGCTTTATTTCAATGACAAATCCTGCAATGTGTTGTTCGACACTAGGGCCAGTAATTCTCTTATATTTGAACATTTTGTCAACGTTCTTAATCTACCTGCGTACAAATTAGCTAAGTTGCTAAATGTTGAACTTCCATTCGGAGCCCAACTCAATGCTCATAAATTTTACGATGTTAAAATCCCATTAAATAATAAAGCTTTCGATTCCAAGTAAATTGTTTTGCCACTAGCCAACTTTTTCTTCCCGGCCCGTCCGAGCCCTCCCCGGCCTCGGCGAGGTCGCCGGCAGGTCTATAAGACCCCGGCCGGCCTCTGGGCTCTGAGTTCTTGCAAACCCGAGCCCAGATCAAGCCCGAAGCCCCGAGCCGCGTGACGGTTCGGCTCCCCGGTGGGGCCCACAGTGCCACCGGGCCGCCTATGGGCCCGCCACGTGTCAAGTGGGACCCACTGCCCGAGCCCCGCGCGGCGGTTCGGCTTCCCAGTGGGGCCCATAGTGCCACGTGGCAGCCTCTGGGCCCGCCACGTGGCAAGTGGGACCCACTGCCCGGTCAACCGCAGTGGTCCGGCTCCCCGTGGGGCCCACAGTACCACGTGTCAAGTGGGGCCCACTGCCCAGTCACCCGAGCTGACTCAGCCTCTGTGGGGCTTACAGTGCCACGTGGTAGCCTCTCGCAGTGCCACGTGTCTAGTGGGGCCCACTGTCTGTTAATTTAATTAATAATTTAATTACTGTTAGTGTTAATTAATTACTTTTAATGATTAATTAATTACAGTTAGTGGTTAATTAAGTTAGGATTAGTGTTAATTACTTTTGAATAGTAACCTTAATTAATTAAGTATAATTAGAGATTAATTAGGGTTAATTAAAGGTTAATTAAACATTAAATAGTAATTAGAATAATTAATTATTATTAAACAGTAAAGTATAATTAATTATTCTTAATTAGATATTAATAGGTAATTAAGACTATTTAAATAGTGATTAGCACTAATTACTTTGCTATAGCAAAGTATTAATTAAATAATAGATTAATTAATGTTAATTAATAATTAAGCCTAATTAATCACAGATTAATTAAGGATTAATAATTTCAAAAATTTTATATAAAAACTTTAGGAATGAACAGTAAAATAATACAATTTGAATAAATGAATAATAAAATAATTCAAATTGTATTTTTGAATAGTAAATCTTAAAAGTTTAATAACTTTTTATAGGATGATCTAAACATAGCCAATATAGGTCTTAAAATACTCAAAAAAATGTAATGATTCAAATAACGTAATGTAAAAATTTATTTCGGGGTACGTATAACAAGGTAGCATTTTATGACCTCTTTAGAGCCTCATAACTTTTTACCTATTTATCAAAACCTAGTTAATATGGGTCTTAAAATGCTTAGGAGAGCAGCCCCATCACCATAGTAGTATTATTTTTCCCATTCGGACATCAGGACAAAAAGTCAACCCTAGAATCCTCGGTGAAAAATGACCAAAATGCCCCTAGACTTCAAACAACCATAACTTAGTCAAATCAACTCCAAATTGGAAAATTCAAGATGCTAACCAGCCTAGAATTTCAATGTCATCAATATAATGAAATAATATTTTGGATCTGAACCCTGAAAATTTAGGTAAATGACCAAATTACCCCTAGCCTTATTTTAGTCATAACCTGATCGTTTCTCGCCCAATTTAGGCGTACTTACTGTCTATTTTCAAGTTAGATAGTAAGGAATCATATGGAAAAGAGAAACTTCAATTTTGACCCTTAAAACAAAAGTTGACTTTTTGACCCTTAAAGTAGGGGCAAAATAGTCATTTTGCCCTAAGATTGGACTATGTACTCTTAATCTCTAGTTTGCATTTCAAAACTTGTAAACCAATGTTATAAAGATCGTAGTGACTTTAAGTGAGTGAAATCAACTATTAGGTTAAATTCTAGGATTTTCCTAAGTCTTTAGCACTACACCTTAAGGATCCTTCCTGAGACTAGGACTAGATCATAGGTTAGAGTTCATTCATTGGATAAATTGGGTTACCCAATGGGTGAAATCTTGGTTTTATTAGTTTCTAGACTTTTTTTTATTTTACAATTCATTCTGATTATTTTGTCTTTAAACCTTAGATTTTAGGATGGAGATTCATCCTATTAAGTTTGATTACTTAATAAGATTTGCCTTAATTAGTAGATCACTTATAGTATAAAACCTAGAACTTAGGTCTTATCCTTTTTGGATTATGTGATTAAACCTAATTCTCATAGTGTTTAATCCATAATCTATAGGTTTAGAAGATCTTGATCAGATCTTAGTTAGAATGTTTAAATTCACAAAACTAGGACGTATGATTTATTGATTTAACTCGTAGTCGTCTATCTGATTGAACTAGATTGGAACCTGATCAGTTCCAATCCTTTTTAACTTATAAGGATGAATTTCTGGGTTACACTCGATAGTAGGAAAATGGTGATCCTGAACTTGTGTAACTTGGAATAGTTAGAAGGTTAAGTAGAAAACAAATAATATTACCATGTTTAGTAGAATCCCTTGCTTCTATTTGATACTTTGTTGCTTACGCATTCCTTGATTTTTGTGTCATATTTCCTTGAGCATATCATATAAGACATTTGATGCATGAATAAAATATTAGGAAAATATGGAGACTCCTTAGATTCCTTGTGAAAATATTAAAGTGATTTATGAAAAGATAATGGTTTTATGAGCTGCCTCTCACTTATGTCCTGATTGCCTAGCCTCCTTATGTCGTTAGGGGAAGGATCTGTTTTGTTGTGTGCATAGTTTACTAGCCTCCTTATGTCGCTAGGGGTACACCATTCGTGCCTTAGTCGTACTGGTGTTAAGGTTGCCTTGTATGCTTAGTTTACTAGCCTCCTTATATCGCTAGGGGCATACAGTTGGGCCTTAACCGTACTGGTGCTAAGAGCCTTCGTTTGCTTTGTGTGCTTATTTGCCTAGCCTCCTTATATCGCTAGGGGTACACAGTTTATGACTTAGCCGTGATGGTGCTAAGCTTCTTTGGTATTCGATGGGTTTGAGTAGCTCTTTTCTGTATGGCAGTCGATGCACGTGTGGCTTTATATGCAGTTATTATTGTTTACTTTTCAGTATTCTTATTTCATCAGCTACTTCCTTGTACTGCTTGTATCTATATTTAAGATATTAGAACCTTGCTGCTATTTATGTATACCACTGCTGAGTTATTTATTTTAATTGGCATGTTTTCTGTTGATCACCAGCATGTTTAGGATGTAGAATTTTTCTTACTGCACTTGTTTAGTTATGTATATTTATATGCCATTCCTTATTTAGTTTGTATGCGAGGCATGTCTCAGCCTCTTTCTTTTTTCTTTGCTTAAGTTATAAATGATGATTTATAGCTTCCCTGTTTCTTTTGTATTGCTTGCCGCTCCTTTTCATATATATATATGTTGCTTAGATGTTATCAAATGGTGATATTACTTAATACTTATAATAATTTATTAGCTTAAAATGTACTTAGACAATTGTCTAACCAGAATTTTCTTTTTTTGGCTGGGGCCCTACATTGTGAAACTGACAATGGCAGACTCCTTTCAGTTAGACAAGCAGGAGTTAGTGTGGAGCCTTACCCAGAGGAGGAGCCCGTGGAAGAAGCTGCCGTCTAGTTCCTTTATAGTTCGAGTGAGGATGAGTGGTTTTCATTCTATTTCTGTTTAGACATTTTAAATTATGTAATAATGCAGGTACTATTGACTGTGTATTTGGATTGTATGCTTATATTATGAGTTCTATTTTTCCTATTTGTACTGTGATACTTGGATGGTTTACTTTTCCTTAAATCGCTTCAGCACTTTGTTTGTTTACTTATACAGTGACTGTTAGCTTGATTATGTGTTAATCCTTCCCTAATCAGGTGGATTGTGGAGTCTATCCTAATTCAATGATAAGTGAGGGGTTAGCCAGCGTGACACCCCACCCTTAACCTAATCCTTTGGCGGATTAAGGGTGCGGGGTGCCACACTGGAGCCCCGATCAGCCCAACCCGAGCCGAACCCCTCCGTCGTCCAAACCAAGTACCCCCGATTTCCCCCTCTCTTCCATTTGATCGCCGTTTCAACACTTGATAATTGTAGATGCTAGGTTGGATTGTCGATCCATCGGACCTGATCGGGTTCGATCAGGTCCGAGCCACTCAAATCAAGGTTTAAAGCCTCGGGCCAAACCCTCGTCGCGTCCGCCGAAACCCTAGGACCTAGGGTTAGCTCTAGCCGTCTCCGGCCACCTCCGGCAAGGGTCTGCCCGCCGACATGTAGGCCTCGTCGAGGGTTACCGTCAGCCGTGCGGGCCGAGGTGGTCCGGCGCCCGGAAGGCCGGCAAATGTCGTGCCCTAGCCCGGCGCCCTCGGGACGCCCCGCAAAGCGAGTGGCGTTCGGGTCGGGCCTGGTCGACCCGAGCCCAACCCGGCTGCGGTCGGGTCCGCGTAGGCCAGGTGGGGCCACCGAGCCACGTGGCACCTTCAGGGCCTGCCACCAGCCGAGCCCGCGTCGCTTTGGCTTCGGCCGTGGGGCCCACTACGCCACGTGGCAGCCAGCGGCATGCCACGTGTCCCGTGGGGCCCACAGCTCGAGCCCCGCGGCTCTTCGGCTTCGGCCGTGGGGCCCACTGTGCCACGTGACAGCCAACCGGCACGCCACGTGTCACGTGGGGCCCACAGCCCGAGCCCGCGCGGCTCTTCGGCTTCCCTATGGGGCCCACCGTGCCACGTGGCAGCCTCTGGGCCCGCCACGTGTCAAGTGGGACCCACTGCCCGGTCACCCGTGGTGCTTCGACTCCCTGTGGGGCCCACAGTGCCACGTGGCAGCCTTTGGCAGTGCGACAAGTTAAGTGGGACCCACTGCCCGGTCACCCGATCCGTTTCGCCTCCCTGTGGGGCCCACAGTGCCACGTGGCAGCCTCTGGCAGTGCCACGTGTCAAGTGGGACCCACTGCCCGGTCACCCGATCCGTTTCGCCTCCCTATGGGGCCCACAGTGCCACGTGGCAGCCTTGGCAGTGCCACGTGTCAAGTGGAGCCCACTGACCGTTAATTAAAATTAATTAATTACTGTTAGCTTAATTAAATGTAATTAATAAGTAATTAAATTAGGATTAGTGTTAATGAATTTGGAATAATAATTTCATAATTAATTAACAGTAATTAGGGATTAATTAGGGATAAATTAAGATTAATTAAACCCTAACTGTATTTAGAATAATTAATTATTAATAAACAGTAAAATATAATTAATTATTCTTAAATAAATATTAACAGATGATTAAGGCTAATCAAATAAGTAATTAGTGCTAATTATTTTGCTACAGTAAAATATTTATAAATACAATTTAATTAATTAATTAATGGATTAATTAATGTTAATTAATAATTAAACCTAATTAATCACAGATTAATTAAAGATTAATAATTTCAGAAATTTTATATAAAACTTTAGGAATGAACAATAAAATCATTTAATTTGAATAAATGAATAGTAAATTAATTCAAATTATATTTTTGAATAGTAAATCTTAAAAGTTTAATAACTTTTTGTAGGATAATCCAAACATAGCCAATATAGATCTCATTTTGATCAGAAAAATATAAAAAATCAAATAACGTAAGTAAAAAATTAATTTTGAGGTACGTATAACGAGGTAGCATTTTATGACCTCTTCAGAGCCTCATAACTTTTTACCCAATTATCAGAATATAATCGATATGGGTCTTAAAATGCTCAGGAGAGCATCCCCATCACTGTAGAAGTATTAGTTTTCTCATTTGAATATCAGAACAAAAAGTCAACCTTAGAATTCTTAGTGAAAAATAACCAAAATACCCCTAGACTTCAAATAGCTATAACTTAGTCAAATCAACTCCAAATTTAAAAATTTAAGATGCTAACTAACCTATAATTTCAATATCATTAATAAACTGAAAGGATATTTAGGATTTGAACTCTAGAAATTTAGGTAAATGACCAAATTACCCTTGGCCTTATTTTGGTCATAACTTGACCGTTTCTCGTCCAAATTAGGCGTACTTACTGTCTATCTTCAAGTTAGACAGTAAAGGATCAGTGGGAACTAAGATAATTCAATTCTGACCCATAAGTCAAAAGTTGACTTTTTGACCCTTAAAGTAGGGGCAAAATGCTCATTTTGCCCCAAGATTGGACTAAGTACCCCTACCCCTTTAGTAACATTCCAAAACATTAAAACTAATGTTATAATTATCTTAGTGACATTTAAGTGAGTGAAATCAACCATTAAGTCAGATTCATGAATCTCTCTAAGTTTTAAACACTACACCTTAAGGACCCTTCGTGAGACTAGGACTAGATCATAGGTTATAGTTAATTCGTTAGGTAACTTGGGTTACCCAATGGGAGAAACCTTGGTTTTATTAGCTTTTAGACTTTTCTTTTATTTTACAACTTGTTCCATTTATTTTGTATTTAAACCTTAGATTTAAGATAGGAGATTCATCCTATTAAGTTTGACTACTTAATAGGATTTGCTTTAACTAGTAGATCACTTATATAGTAAAGCCTAAAACTTAGGTCTTATCCTCTTTAGATTATGTGATTAAACATAAATTTCGTAGTGTTTAATCCATAATCTATAGGTTTAGAATATCTTAATCAGATCTTAGCTAGAACATCTAAATTCAAAGAAGTAGGACGTATGATTTATTGATTTAACTCGTAGTCATCTATCTGATTGAATTAGATTAGAACCTGATTAATTCTAATCCTTTTTAACTTATAGGGACGAGTTTCTGAGTTACACTCGATAGTAAGAAAATGGTGATCCTAAACTTGTGTAACTTAGAATAGCTAGAATGGTTAAGTAGAAAAAAAATGATATCACCATATTTAGTAGAGTCCATTACTTCTATTTGATATTTTGTTGCTATGTGTTCCTTGTACTTTTGTGCCATATTTTTCTTGAACATATCATATAAGACTGTTGATGCATAAATAAAATGTTAAAAAAATATGAAGACTCCTTAGATTCCTTGTGAAAATATTAAAGTGATTAACGATAAGATAACAATTGAATGTGTTTGAGCTGCCTCTCAGTATTTCCTTCTGACTGCTTAGTCAACTTATGTTACTAGGGGAAGGCCTTTATTTTGTTGTGTGTTGTTTGCCTAGTCTCCTTATTGACACTAGGGGTACACCGTTGGTTCCCTAGCTGTACTGGTGCTAGGAACCGCCCTAGCCGTACTGGTGCTAGGATCCTTTGATTATGCAATTGATTCCTTAGCCATACTAGTGCTAGGAACCGCCATAGCCGTACTGGTGCTAAGAACCTTCAGCCTTCTGGTGGGCTAGATTAGCTCGTTTCTATATGGCAGATTGTATGCGTACGTTTATATGCAGTTGATGTTTGGTTACCTTTCAGTATTCTTATTCAGTCAGCTATTCCCTTGTACTGCTTTTATATATATTTAGGATGTTAAAATCTTGCTGCTATTTATATGTACCACTACTGAGTTCTTTTATTTAATTAGCATATATCTTTGATCACCAGCATGTTTAGGTTGTAGCATCTTTCTTACTACACTTATTTATTTATGTATATTTATATGCCTTACCTTGTTTAGCTCGCATGTGAGGCATATCTTAGCCTCTCCTTTGCTTAAGTTATAAATGATAGTTTATAGCTTTCCCTTTTCTTTTGTACTGCTTGCTGCTCCTTTATACACATTGTTGCTTAGAAGTCATAGGATGGTGATATTATATAACACATAAAACTTAACAGCTTAAAATATACTTAGACAATTGTCTAACCAGATTTTTCTTTTTTTTTGCTGGGTCCTACATTGTGAAACCGACAATGACAGACCCTCTTCAGTTAGATGAGCAGGAGTTAGGAGTGGAGCCATACCCAGAGGAGGAGCCCGTGGAAAAAGCCGCTGTTTAGCCCTTTTACTTTGTATGTAAGGATGAGAGTATTTGCACTTTTTTTTATTTAAACTGTTAAATGATGTAATAATACAGGTACTGGTGACTGCGTATGTAGATTTTATACTTACGTTCTGAGATACTTTTCTTTATATTTATGTTGTGATGCTTGGATGATGTATATTGAAAATCACTTTCGCACTCTGTATGTTTACTTAGATAGTGACTGCATGTTTGATTTTATATTTACTCTTTACTTAGATAGTGACTGCATGCTTGGATGATTTTATCCTAATCCAATTATAAGTGAAGGGTTAACTAGAGTGACACGCCACCCCTTAATTTAATTCTTGCGGATTAAGGGGTGGGGCGCCACACTACCATTATCAGTATCATAATGGTAGGGCCCAAACCAACAAAAGAAAATTCTAGTTAGACAAATATGTCTAAGTTCATTTTAAGGTAATGAATTTTAATATATTTTAATGATATCACAATTATAATTTAAGCAAAGCATAGTGGTAAAACAACAAAGAAATAAAGAATAAGTTTTGAGGTAGAAACATACCTCAACTCAGGCTGCAATACATGGTAAGTAAAGTATAAGTGCAAATCTACTAAGTACAAAGAAAAGTCCTAAGGAATATGATCAAACTAACATGCTAGTTATAGTATAAGTAAAAGTACTGTACTAAAAATATAAAGACTAGCATCCTAACATGCTCTTAAGTAAGTAAAACAGTTGACATACAGAAAGTTCTGAAATATAAAGGAACTGCAGAAAATGAAAAAAAAAATATAAAACAAAAATATGCTGAAACGGTAGAGTAAAGTAAGTCTGAAGTGTAAAGAAAACACGTAAAGTAACTGTAAAGAGACAGAAAAGTAAATGTAAGTAGTGTAGATTAAAGTATTGTACATGTGAGATACTCTTACTTAGTCTGCCAAAAAGTAAAATCCATCTAATAATCTAGGAAAAATATCCCAGATTAAAGTAATATCCACCAAAGAGGCATCCAGGAGAAACATCCTATATTAAAGTAATATCCACCAAAGAGGCATCTAGGAGAAACATCCCAAATCCTAAAGTAAAATCTACAAAGTATGTAAAGAGCATATAGGAGAAACATCCCAATGCCAAAGTCACATACCATAGGGGAAATTCCCTAGGCAAAATCTGTCCTAAAGTAAAGTTATACTAAATGTCAGACTAAGTAAAATATAAACCACAAGTATAAAGTTATTTGTTTTATTTAAATGCAAATGTTATATGAATGTAATTCAAAGTATATATCAAAGTATATGTCAAGTTTATGTTAAGCATGTCCAAAAGTATAAAAGGCTCAAACAATAAAGGAAGCAAAATAATTCAAATCAAGGAAATAAATAGCACTACACAAACTTTGTGATATCACCTGTTTTCTAATTTAAATATTCTAACTACTCTAAGTTACATAAGATTCAGAATCCTCAATTTCTACACTGTCTGTAACTTAGAATCACAAACCTATAAGTTAAACATAATTAGGATTGGCCACATCCTAATTATAACTGAATCAAAGTCGTCTATAATCAATTGTCCTAATTTGTTATTTTATAAATCCCAAACCAACTCTTGATTAGTCAAATCAAGATTGAAAGGATTAAGAATCAAACTCTAAAGAATGAAGTTTAATCACAGGGTCATCTTAAGGACTAAGGTTTAATCCCATCTTACATATTAAATGTTAAGGCAAATCCTATTGAATTAATTCAAACTCAATAAGAATGATTTCTAATTCTAACTCTAATGTTAAAATATCAAATAATTAATTAATAAACTATGAAAAATCTAATAAACTAGTAAGATCAAGGTTTCACCTGAATGAGTAACCCACTTTACTCATTAGATGAATTCTAACCTAAGATATATTCCTAATCCTAGGAATTAAAGCTCTTAAGTGCTAAGATTATCACTCAGACACACATCCTAACTAAGGTTATAAGACCTAAAGGATGATCTAAGAAGTTCAAAGGAAATGAAAGATCTCTCATATGTCACTTAGGTTTTACTTAAGACTTAACTTAAGATTTTTGTCAAATTTCTAATTTGAGACTTATAATTATCTAAATAAGGTCTAAATCATTTTATTTACTAATTGTTGGGATTTAGAGATGAAATCAGGTCTTAATTTCATTAAACCCTAATTCTGGGCTAAAATACCATTTTGCCCCTAATTTAAGGGTCTAAAACTCATCTTTATGAATTAGTGTTAAATTCTAGATTTTAATAAAGTAGAGTGATTACTTACTATCTAATAAGAGTTTAGACAGCAAGTTCATTAATTTTGGTTAAGTATTAAGCCTTATAAGGTCAAATTAAGGTATTTGATCTATAAGGGCAATTTAGTAGTTTTACCCTAATAATACCTTTTTTTTGTCTGTTTATTAAAAGTTAAGTTCTAAGCTTTTCATAGAACCTAAAATCATCAAATTTTGATGTGTATTGGCTAAGTTATAGCCAATACAAGTTCTAGGGTTTAAATGATAATTAAGGGTTCTTAATTAAGATCAAATTTTTCTAACTTCTCCAATTGATATCCAAATTGAGCAAAATCAGTGGCAATGATTCACAAATGATCCACTGATTTTATTGACTAGTGGTGGATTCAATTTGGAACTTAATTGGCTAAGTTATGGCCTAATTAGGGTTTAGGGTGATTAGTGAGTGATTAGTAAAATTAATCATCAAATCACTAATCCAACCACACCATTAGGTTTTAATGTACTTAAGGAGTCCTTTGAAACTTAAATTGTGCAATTTGGATTATTAGATTTGCTAATATTCACTAATCAAGTTTTAGAGTAATTAGGGTTGATTAGCAAATCTAACCGTTGGATCCTAAATATTTTTATATATTATTGTAAATTAGATTTTTTAATCTAAATTGATATTTGGATTACTTAATTTAGAGCTCATTTTACTAACTTATGGTCAATTGAAATTCTAGGGTTAATTGACCTAATTAAGGTTAGGTCCTAAATGTGATTAGTCTAAATTAAATCCAAACAACAAATTAAACATTCTTAGGTTATTCCTTAGGGTTTTGTGATCACTTTAAGACCCATATTGGGTAAGTTTGAATAAACACATACAAAGTTATGATTAAATGAAGTTTTGTGGTATTTAGGGTTCAAATTAGGGATCCTAAATGTTACTATGTGAAATATACCTCCAACTAGAAATTTGACAGTGCCAAATTATTTGTCTCATTTTTCCTGATTTCAACGGTATATAATTTTGTTATGATTGGATTAACGAATCTTAATTTATAGGCGATTAAAGTTTGTAATTACATTAATTTAATGAGTCTTATTTTTGTTATTTGTTTTTAATTAAATCCATTTGATTTTTATGGCTGGGATCCATCGCATTAGACGAGACATGCCACACCAGCCGGAGCGGTCTCACGACTTTACTCTGATGGCCGACACGTGGCCACTGGGATCGAAGACAACGTCTTCGTCCCCAATGCCCTGACGTAGAGGAGAACCTAGGGCTTCGAGAAACTCGCAGTACCGAGCGCCAAATGGAGAAATACAGGTGCTGATCGTGAGGTCCTTCTGAGACCGCTCGATGGACACCGGAATCAACACTAGTGGTTCCTTCCAGCCTTAGGAACCTTGATGCCCTAATTTGCGGGGTCGAAGGTTAACGCAGCCACATACAAATCGACACAAAAATCATACGAATCCATTTCATCCTAATTCGAATATTCAATTATAAGTTATAATTATTTAAAACTAATCACCATGAGAAATCATTCAGGAGAGTTAATTGACGATTCACAGTATTTAGAAACTGAATTTAAAATTAATACAGAAATTGAATCGATTTGATTTTGATAAATGGCAGAATTATAAGCATAGTATAATTGCAATAACTATGAAAATGGTTTAATTGATAGCTTTGAGAGATCATAGTACCTAAATTGGAGGTTCAAGTTTCTCACAGAAATCGAAACGGCTTGAGAACGATCGATGTCCTGCACCCGATGGTTCCTTAGAAGAATGTGAAGAAAGAAGATAGGATTTTTCGAAGATATCAAGGAACTAGAAGCAGCGAGCGCCATCTGGATCGGCAGTGAGCACCGCAAGTGCGACAGAGGGACACGCGGGCTCATGAGAAGACTCACGGCAGGGACGAAGTGGAGACCATCCAATCCTTTGATCGGACGGTCTAGGTTGACCGTTAGTTCTAACCACATATGGCAAACGACGCTACTTTGAATAAACGACGCCGTTAAGCCTATTTAAATACATTATTACTAAATTATTAATTGATAATTTTATTATTTACATTTAATTAATTAAACGCGTTTCAAAAATTTTCAATATATCACCCCTAGCTAATTGAGGGTTAAGGAATGCAATGACATAATTGGATTTTTTATTTGACGAGTATTTAATTATTCGATTTTTTTTCGGGTATTTAAATAATATTAAAATATTTTGACGAAAATTTAACGACTTCCAAATGCTTCCAAAACTTCACCCATAGCTAATTTGGGGGTGGTGAACGTAATGACAAAGTCAATTTTTGAATCTGAGGTCAAAATAAAAAGTCAATTTCTAGGGTTTTGGGATTTTCTAGAAATCTAGATTTGATTCAATTGACTTCAAATTTGACCTAGATTTTAGAGATGAGTTCTAAATGACATAATTAGGGTACTAGAACTACAATTAAGACTTATATTAGACTCAAGTAACCCTAGTAATAACTTGAGTTGTTACAGACTCCCCCACTTAAGAACGATGTTGTCCTCGACATCACCAGCAAAGTCTTCTGGCAGTTCTAGCTTATAAGCTACTGATCCAATCTTCTGCATGATCTTGAAAGGCCCAACATACCTTGGACTGAGTTTTCCGCGGACTCCAAAATGATAAATTCCCTTCATCGGGCTCACCTTTAAATATACTAAGTCTTCTTCTTTGAACTCAAGTGGACGGTAATGATTATTATGATATTTGCTTTATCTGTCTTGAGCTGTTTTGATTCTTTGTTGGATGAGTTTTACTTTCTTGTTTGTTTCTTCTACTAACTCGGAATCATATAATTGAGTACCTCTTGTCTTAGACCAAGCTAGTGGAGTTGAGCATTTTCTACCATATAATGCTTCATATGGTGCCATCTTAATACTGGATTGGAAACTCTTATTATATGCAAATTCTATTAAAGGAATATGATCTTCCCAGGATCCTGAAAAATCTAGCATACATAAGCGGAGTAGATCTTCTAAGACTTGGTTCACTCTTTCTGTCTGGCCATCCGTTTGTGGATGGAATGCAGTACCCATTGCCAGAGTAGTTCCTAGGTCCTGATAGACAGCTTGCCAAAACTTTGAGGTAAACCGACTGTCTCTATCAGATACAATCGATTTAGGAATTCCATGTAACCTGATTATTTCTTTGATATATAGTTTGTCTAGTTTCTCCACTGAGTCTGTCTGCCAGATAGGAATAAAGTGAGCAGATTTAGTTAATCTATCAACAATCACCAAAATTGCATCATACCCAGATTTTGATTGAGGCAAACCCATTACAAAGTCCATTGATATATCTAACCACTTCCATTCTGGTATCTCAAGTGGGTGAAGTAAACCACCAGGTCGCTGGTGTTTTGCTTTAACTAAACTATAAGCATGGCATT
The DNA here is from genome assembly GCA_016760335.1 of Gastrodia elata. Lineage (NCBI taxonomy): Eukaryota > Viridiplantae > Streptophyta > Magnoliopsida > Asparagales > Orchidaceae > Gastrodia > Gastrodia elata. The sequence continues at coordinate 31,317,189 of CM028675.1, read as the reverse complement.
TCTCAACGAACTCTGCCACACTCCTTTTCATCCCAAGCCACCAGAATGACTATTTTAGATCTTGATACATTTTTGTGCTTCCGGGATGACTATGATAACCAGAATTATGTCCTTCATTTAATACCTCCTGTTGCATGGATTTAGGAATCCATAAACGATTATCCTGATAAATTACTGACCCGTGCAATTGCAAATCATGACGACGTCCTCCTTTAATATCCATCTTAAACTTCAAGTATTCTTCATCTTTAGTTTGAGAGACGAAAACATCTCTATGGAATGTGGGTTCAATGTTTAGGTTAGTTAATATTGTACTCATAACATTACCCCAAATAGGAACAATATCCATTCTTTAAAATTCTTCTATTAATGAACTTGTAGTGATCATTGCTGATAAGGTTGCACTACGGCTAAGGGCATCTGCCACCACATTTGCTTTACCTGGGTGGTATTGAATTTTTACATCATAGTCACTTAAACAATTCAAGCCATCTTCTTTGGCAACAATTCAATTCACATTGAGTGAATATGTATTTCAGGCTTTGGTGATCAGTGAAAATGGAACATTGAACACCATATAAATAATGACGCCATATTTTCAATGCAAAAATTACCGCATTAAGTTCTAGATCGTGTACTGGATAATTCCTCTCATGAGGCCTCAACTGTCGTGAAGCATATGCAATCACCTTTCCTTCTTGTATTAGCACGCAACCTAATCCAGTTCCTGAGGTGTCTGTATATACTTGATAGTTCATACCTTCTTTTGGTAGCACTAATACTGGAGCAGTAGAAAGAGCATCTTTTAAGGTTTGAAATGACTTTTCACATTCAGGAGCCCAAATAAATAGAACAGCTTTCTGAGTTAGCTTGGTTAATGGAGCAGCTATATGAGAGAATCCTTTGACAAATTTTCTATAGTAGCCAGCGAGACCTAAGAAACTTCTTATATTTGTTACTATTTTTGGCTGGTTCCATTCTTGAATAGCACAGATCTTCTGTTAATCAACCCGGATTCCCTGAGCATCTACAATATGACCCAGGAATGCTACTGACTTCAACCAAAATTCACATTTTGAAAATTTGGCATATAATATATATTCTTGCAAAGTTTTTAATACGGTTCTTAAATGATCTTCATAATCTTCCATAGTCTTTGAATAGATGAGTATATCATCAATGAATACTATTACAAATTTATCTAAGAATGGGTTTAGGACTTGCTGCATTAAGTCCATGAAAATAGAAGGTGCATTTGTGAGTCCAAAGAACATTACAAGAAATTCGTAGTGCCCGTACCAGGTTTTAAATGCTGTCTTCTCCATGTCATAACCTTTTACTTAAAGTTGATGACAACCAGATCTTAAATCAATCTTTAAGAATACTATTGCTCCGGATAACTGATCGAATAAATCATCGATTCTGGAAAGTGGGTATTTATTCTTAATAGTGCCTTTATTTAATTCTCATAGTCTATACACATTCGCATAGACCCATCTTTCTTTTTTACAAATAATACTGGAGCACCCCATTGTGACATACTTGGCTTAATAAATCCTTTATTCAATAGTTCTTTTAATTGCTCACTGAGTTTGTGAAGTTCCTTAGGAGCCATTCTGTAAGGAGCTTTTGAAATTGGTTGGGTACCCGGGACTAAATTAATTGCCATTTCAACTTCTCTTGGTGGAGGTAACCCTGGTAGCTCATCAGGAAAAATATCAGCAAATTCATTAACCACCTTAATCTTAGAAAGTGGTATATCCTTTTTACTCTCTCCTAGCATAGTAACTAGGTGTGCTGAACAACCCTTGTTCACTAGCTTAATTACTGTTATTACATTAATTAGTGAACTTAAAGTACTGAACCTCCTTATGAATGTTGATGTAGTGTCTGGTGATCGAAGTGATATCTTCTTTTGTTGATAATTAATAGTAGCGTTGTGAGTACTAAGCTAGTTCATACCCAGGATTATATCAAAGTTTACTATTGGTAAAATTATTAACTTGGCTTGAAATACTTGCTCATTTAAGGGTACTTGAAAGTTACAAAAGTGGGTGGTATTGAGTTGAGTTTTGAATGGTAGCCCAACTGCTAAAGATCTTGCCATTTTGTAACATGGCAAATTTAAACTTTTAGCAAAATTATCAAATATAAATGAATGGCTTGCTCCCGTATCAAATAGCAGTTTGCACGGATGATCATTAATACTTATAGTGCCTAAATAAAATAATAATTACTTAAAACTTATTAAAAGCTTAAAAATAAATACAATATGAATTATGTATACCTGATATCACATTATTATCTTCTGTAGCTTCCATAGGAGTGAGAGTATATACTTTAGCAGGTCCTATAGATTTCTTAATAAACACCTGCTTTTGAGGATTTCTGGATGTGCTGGGTTGATTTGATCTTCCTTTATCATTCCTTTGGATTTACCCTTTAGTTTGTGGAGTAGGCATAATGGTCAGCGGTTGATCCCGTTAATTGATTGGAGTTGGATTTAACATTTGATTGCGTCTGGAATGATCAATACGAACTCCATCTATAGTTACCTCATAATCACATTACTGGTAGAAGTGTCCTTTGCAACCACACGTATAATAACATTGTTTATTGTGATAGCATTTTCCATATGGGTATGGTTTTGTACACCCATTGTAAGGATCTGTTGGTGGGCTCTCAGCTTTCCTTTGATATGCTTTTCCAGAAGAAAGCCTAATTTTTCTGGGATCATTGTTCCTTTGAGAAGACATATTGAAAGTTCTCTTATTTTCTTTTTGAGTTAGATTCCGATCAATTACATGAGCTATTTCTATAAGTTCCATAAAATTGGATAGTCTTAATGGAATAATTTGATCTCTTATCGATTCTTTAAGACCACTAAGAAATCGGAGACATTGAGATCCTTCTGTTTGTACCATGATTGGCAAAAATCTAGATAATTTTTTGAACTCTGTCTCGTATTCTGATAAGGTCCGATTTCCTTGCTTGAGATTGAGGAACATATCCCCCAAATTATTTTGTACGGAGGGAGGCACGTACTCTGCCATGAATGCTTCTACAAACTTATTCCAAGGAATTGTGTCAATCCGGTACCCGGCGAATAATGTCTGGCGGATGTGATCCCACCAAAATTCTGCCTCTTCTTAAAACATATGTGTAGTTAAACGAACAGATTCTGACTCAGGACAGTTCAAACTTGTAAGATTCTTCTCAACTATTTTTAACCAATTAACCGTATCAATTGCAGACATAGTCCCATTGAATACTGGGGTTCTTAATCTAATGAAATTATGTAAAAGTCCATCAGCAGTTTGTTGATATTGTTGAGAAGGGAAATTAGATGTTGGGTTAACTGATGCAGGAGAGGGGTTATTCTGCATAGCCAATAGTCTTTCTATTTTCTCTGCCTGCTTGGCATTGGTTTCTACTAATTTTTTAACAGTTTCCAATAATGCATTGATCTCGGATGACTGACTGATTGACGCAGCAAGAGCTGATGAAGATTGACCGGGATTCATTATTATACCTGAATTTAAATAACAAACATTCTTTTTAGAAGAATGAAAGGGTATTTTATTCAATTATTTCAGTCATGTAATTTTAGGAAATAGCTTTTTGTTTATTTGTTCTTAGAGTTCCTAATGTATGAGTTTGAGTATCTTTATGTTCTTACTCTAAGTGTTTTATTCCTGCTATTCTGAAGATTGGATGATATAGATGTTATTCTAGTATTCATTTAGTGATTGTAAGGCAGAAGAACTATCCATTAGGTAAATAGGAATACAAATTCCAATCTGACATCTTATGGAGTTCTCTGATACTAACTGTGGTGGCCACCCCTTATAATTATAAGGATTAGGGAGTGGTCATCACTAAGCACATCTCATATTTAATATTAGGTTGGAATTTAAGACTCCAATCCAATCTTAAGAAAAAGATGTACTTTTCATAATAAGGTAAAGATTAACAATCACTTAATGAGTATCAAAGTGCGGAAGAAAAGTACAAACTAAAGTAATCATCCATACTATAAAGTAAAGACATCTAGCTCAGAATATATACAATGTAGGAAAGTAAAGCACAATTTAGTTCTGTATTATTACAAATATTTAAAGTTTAAAGAACTGTAACGTAAAATGCTCTCATCCTCACAGAGTAAAAGTAAGGTAATCTAGTAAGTAGACTAAGGTCCCTCAGTAGTCTGGACCTCCTCCTGGATCAGCTCCTGGCTCAATCTCCTCAAAAAGCTCAGAATCTACCATTATCAGTATCATAATGGTAGGGCCCCAGCCAACAAAAGAAAATTTTAGTTAGACAAATATGTCTAAGTACATTTTAAGGTAATGAATTTTAATGTATTTTAATGATATCACAATTGTAATTTAAGCAAAGCATAGTGGTAAAGCAACAAAGAAATGAAGAATAAGTTTTGAGGTAGAAATATACCTCAACTCAGGCTGCAATACATAGTAAGTAAAGTACAAGTGCAAATCTACTAAGTACAAAGAAAAGTCTTAAGGAATATGATCAAACTAACATGCCAGTTATAGTATAAGTAAAAGTACTATACTGAAAATATAAAGACTAGCATCCTAACATGCTCTCAAGTAAGTAAAACGGCTGACATACAGAAAGTTTTGAAATGTAAAGGAATTACAGAAAATGAAAAAAAATATGAAAGAAAAATATGCTGAAATGGTAAAGTAAAGTAGGTCTGAAGTGTAAAGAAAACACGTAAAGTAACTATAAAGAGACTGAAAAGTAAATGTAAGTAGTGTAGATTAAAGTACTGTACGTGTGAGATACTCTTACTTAGTCTGCCAAAAAGTAAAGTCCATCTGATAATCTAGGAGAAATATCCCAGATTAAAGTAATATCCACCAAAGAGGCATCTAGGAGAAACATCCCAAATCCTAAAGTAAAATCCACAAAGTATCTTAAGAGCATATAGGAGAAACATCCCAATGCCAAAATAACATACTATAGGGGAAATTCCCTAGGCAAAAGCTGTCCTAAAGTAAAGTTATATTAAATGGCAGGCTAAGTAAAATATAAACCACAAGTATAATGTTGTTTGTTTTATTTAAATGCAAATATTATATGAATGTAATTCAAAGTATATATCAAAGTATATGTCAAGTTTATGTTAAGCATGTCCAAAAGTATAAAAGGCTCAAATAACAAATGAAGCATAACAATTTAAATCCAGGAAATAAATAGCACTACACAAACTTTGTGATATCACCTATTTTTTAATTTAGACGTTCTAATTATTCTAAGTTACATAAGATTCAGAATCCTCAATTCCTACACTATCTGTAACTTAGAATCACGAACCTATAAGTTAAACATAATTAGGATCGGCCACATTCTAATTATAACTGAATCAAAGTCATCTACAAGATTAAATAAATAAATCATTCATCCTAATTTGTTATTTTATAAATCCCAAACCAACTCTTGATTAGTCAAATCAAGATTGAAAGGATTAAGAATCAAACATTAAAGAATGAAGTTTAATCACAGGGTCATCTTAAGGACTAAGGTTCAATCACATCTCACATATTAAATGTTAAGGCAAATCCTATTGAATTAAGTCAAACTCAATAGGATAGATTTCTAATTCTAACTCTAATGTTAAAATATCAAATAATCAATTAATAAACTATGAAAAATCTAATAAACTAGTAAGATCAAGGTTTCACCTTAATGAGTAACCCACTTTACTCATTAGATGAATTCTAACCTAAGAAATATTCCTAATCTTAGAAATTAAAGCTCTTAAGTGCTAAGAGTATCACTCAGACACATATCCTAACTAAGGTTATAAGACCTAATGTAACAACCCAAGTTGGTACTTTAGTTAATTAGGACTAATCTTAAGTCTTAAAACTAATCTTAAGTGCTAATTCGGTCAATTGGAGTCAACCTCTAAGACCCAGATCAAATCAGGAGTCGATTGGACCAAATCCTGATTTTTGGAAATCCAGAAACCCTAGAATTTGACCCATTTAAATTGACCTCGGATTAGAAAACGGACTTCACCATTGAGCTCATTGACCCCAATTTAGCTAGGGGTGAAGTTTTCATGTCAATCGGAAGTCGTCGAAAATTCGACGAATATTTTAATAATATTAAATACCCCGAAAATCGAGGCATCAAAATATTCGTCGGATCAAAAATCTGACCTCGCCGTTGCGTTCCTCACCCCTCAATTAGTTAGGGGTGAGTATTTGGGAATTTTCAGAAATTAATTATTAATTATGAATATTAGATTTAATTAAATAGAATATTTTATTTAATTAGAATAATTAGAATTTAAGGTTTTATTAAATTCCGTGCCGTTAAACTGTTGGCGTCGTCTCCTTCTCCCCCATCAAATCAGACGGCTAATGAGAGCCGTCTGATCGCAAGATCCAGCGGCTGAGGCTTCGCCTCCTTCCCCGCTAACTTTAGGCGTCCGCGTGGCGCGTCGTGACCGGGGGACGCCGCGGTCGCCCAACCAGAGCCCGGTGGCTCCTCGATGGATCTGTCGAAGGCCCAATAAACGGCCTAGCTCACTCCAAGCGCAGTATCCAAACCCTAGCACCCTCAGTAGCAGCCGAAGATCTCGAACACCCCCGAGCCGTCGATTGCGAGGTACGTCATTCTCCCTCGATTCTCATTCGATTCATTCGATTGTTTAATGCATTCCTATTTCAACATATGGAGTAGATTATTGTAGCGTTCGATTAGAGTATGGACGGCCCGATCGCATGCAATTTAGGGTTAGTCCACAGTAGATACCGTTAGGAGTAGCCGTCCCGATTTTCACCGTCTAGGGTTAGGTTTGCCGGGTCCGTCCGTCGCCCTCCGACCTCGAGCCCACCGCCAATAGGAAGCTGCCGATGTCCTCCTTCCAACGTCGTGCGGGCTGGACGCCGGTACCGCCGGGAGGCCGCCCAAAAATGGAGCCCTAGCTCAGCCGCCTCGGGAGGAAGGCGAAAAGTCGCCGGGCCGCGCCGGGTCGGGCCCGACCCGCGCGAGCCCGAGCGGGCCAGCCACGCGTCCCACGCACAACGGCTCCGCCAGACGCGGGCCCCGCCCGCTGAGCTGCTCCATCTCACACCCCGCCGCGTGTCGCGCGGGCCCCACGCGCGTACTCGCGAGTCAGCCGGTGAACCCCCCTCTGCCCTCGTGCCAATCCCGGCACGACACGTGTTCGGGCTGCCTCCTCCAGCCGCAGCAGGTGGGCCCCGCCGTCTCTACCACAGCCAATCACGAGCTGCCACGTGTCCAAGACTGGTCAGCCGAAATGATGATCTGCAGAAAAAAATAATAAAGATATTTAATTATATATTTAATAGATATAATATATATATATATATATAATTATAATTAGTTAATTATAATTAATATTGATTAGATTGTTTGACTATTACTATATCTCATTCTAAGTGGTATTATACTAATTCTCATTGGTTCTCTTAAGGAACTTATGACTTTTAAATAGCATACAATTTGCTTGGGATAGATTTACTAAAATTTTGTTGGCAAATCATACAAGCTAAATTCCTAAATTTCGTAAGATAAAGATTAATAAAGAAGAATTGAATTTAGAAAGGTACTATGGACTAATCTTAATAGATTCTTGACATTACAATTACATATTTGTAATGTTATCAACACTAATTTACATTTACATCTAGCTTTAAAGATCATAAGCAATTTATAACTCCAAATCATTTCTATAGCAATTATAATAAGGATGAAGTAACACCAATAAATTGCTAAGTATGTCAATCATCATATTCCTGAAATTTAAGTCTCAAACATACAATTGAAAATATATGGGAACTATGTAAAGTGAAATATGTTTGCTATTCTGAGGTTTAAATACCTTAAAATTAACATGGATGAAAATTACCTAATTTAAGAAGGTAACTACCTAAAATCTTTATGTGTTGTCCAAATAAAATGATGTACATAAATATGGAATCCTTATAATATAAGAAGAACATTGACACTAACTAGGTTAAATTTGGACAACTTTATGATTTTAGGTTTGGAGGACTCCTAACTAGGGTTATAATATCATTAAGAGATTTAGGATTCAAAACCTAAATTTGATTTTATATTATTCTCATACACATTTTTATGATTGAAATGGGCTATTTAAATGTCAAATTTGGATATCAATAATTCAAGTTATGCCTTATATAAGATTTAGGCTAAATTGAAATTAATTAATTAACCTAAAATAGTGATTAAATAAAATAATCAGAAAAATAGAAATCAAATGATGTATTAATGATGTATGCATTTTTGTGATCAAATTAGTATATAATAACATGTATTTTGGTTAATTATTTTGAATGGTGATTAATTTTTCAAAAGAAGATTAATTTATTTACTTAATTTTCTTAAATTCAATATTTGTAATACTCCTTTGTTCCGGCACCTTAACATATGCATTAATGGGCCAATATTTGGGCTGCGAAATTGGCCCATGACTTAAGCAGTGAAAGCAGCCCATTTGGCCTGAATCATTTTATCCTTCACGAAGAACCACGAGCCTGTAAATGGGTCGTAGTCATGGGCCCATTTAGAGGTATTGGCTTCTTCCCTATCACGCAAGCAGACAGAGTCAATAGGGAATGATCCTAAAATCTAGAGTTTGTAAGAAGAAGATTGGCAAACAAACTTGAAATGAAGAAAAAAAAAAAATTATGTCAAGGTTTAATGTTACAAATTAATATGAATGATGTTACTGCAATATGCTTAATAATTCCAGAATTAAAAACATGGAAGTAGAGAGCAGAAATTATATTCCTTCACGTAGATCTTTGAGCTTAATCGGGCTCTATCACCCGATCAGTTCATACATATGCAATAATTGATAACAAGTATTATCAGATGCATTTCTTTTTTTTTTGGGTTGTTGAAAGAAGAATAATATTCTGGGAGCATACATCAAAGACATAAATATCAAGTCTTGCTAAGCTTGATTTGGCTACTCCAATTATCCCAATGCTTTAAGAAAGGAAGTCGAATATGAAATTAAAGAATCTAACTGTTTGAAGATGAGGGTAGTACCTGGCTGATCGTCGCTTAATTTAAAGCATGAGGAAGACTATACCGGCAGTAGGTTCCCTTTAGTTCCTCTTCGCAAATTTTCAAGATCGAATTCGAAGCGATGGAGGAAAATGCTGAATGAAAATAAAATCATGGAGAAGGGTAGCTCAGCCATATTAGCTACGATGAAGGACGCGAGTACTCCTGCTACTCATAGTGCGATCGTGGAGGGTACGACAGGGGAGGTGTACAGTGGACGAAGGTGGGTCGTTCGATCGAGCGTTAGGGGATGGACGACACAGATAGAATCGTGCCATTTGATCAAATGGCGGGTCCAGCGCCATCAGTCCAAATCACACACACACACACACACACACACACACACACACATACATATATATATATATATATATTATTTTAAATAAATGCTGTGCTTAATTATTTAATTATTTGATTTAACTAATTTAAACTCAATTTTAAATAATCAAACAAGCTCTGAAAAATCCCAAAATTTTACCCTTACCTTATTTAGTGGTGAGGAACTCAAAAATAAAATTAGATTTTTGATCGGGGTCAAATTAATTATTGTAATTTTATGAGTATTTAAATAATATTAAAATATTCGCAAAAAAGTCAACAACTTTTAAATACTTCCAAAATATCACCCCTAGCTAATTTGGGGGTGGTGAATTCAATGGTAGACTCCGTTTTTTATTCTGAGGTTTATATAATTTAGGTATTCTCAGAATTATTAGGAAATTTGAAAATATTGGAAATTGTCTAACGATCTCCAAATCACACAAAATTCGAGGTGGATGCTCTTAATTCGATTTTAAGAGTAATGGAGAAGGATTTAATTCGATTATGTTACTAATTAATGGATAACAATGTTAGGGTTGTTACATACTTCCCCTCTTTGAAAAGAGTGTCATCCTTGACACACACCAATTAAAATACGAAAATGTATTACAAGAAGAAAATTGTAATAAAACATAATTAAAAATGGGAGAACTGAAGCTACCTGATTATTGAAAGAATTCTAAAAATTTCTTCCACATATTCTCTTCTTTTTCCCATGTGGTTTCTTTATCTGAATGATTATGCCAGTTGATTTTGATCATAAGAATGCCGTGATTTCTTAATTGCTTAATATCTCTCCCCAGAATTGCAACAGGTTTAACAATGAAAGTTATATTGGGTTGTAGCTCGATTGCGAGAATTTGAAATTGCAAATTAGGATCTAGTAAACACCTTCTCAAGGATTAAACATGCAACACATTATGAACAATTGAGAAGTCTTCAGGCAACTCCAATCTGTACATAGATATTCCAACTCTCTCTATCATTTCAAAGGGTCCTATATATCTTGGACTCAGCTTTCCAGACACATCGAACCATTGTACACCTCTCATCAGACTTACTCTCAGATATGCTCGATCTCCCACTTGAAATTCTAACTAATGATGGCGAGCATCATGATATTTCTTCTGTCTATCATGAGCTGCCATTATATTGCGTTTAATCAGTTGAACTTCTTAGTGGTTTCTTTAATCAATTTTGACCCATAAAGTTGAGTGTCTCCTACTTCATTCCACACAATAGGAGTAGTGCACCTCCTTCCATAAAGAGCTTCATAAGGAGCCATACCAATACTGGACTGATAACTATTATTATAGGCGAACTCAACCAAAGCTAGTGATCTTCCCATGATCCACCGAAATCAATTATTCAAAGACGCAAAAGATCTTCCAAGATCTGATTAACACGTTAAGTTTGACCATCAGTCTGGGGATGGAAAGCAGTACGGAATGCTAAATTCCTCCCCAAGTTTTGCTGAACAGCCCGAACCAAAATCTAGAAGTGAATCTACTGTCTCTGTCAAAAATTATACAGTTTGGTGTACCATGTAACTGAATAATCTCCTTAACGTAAAGCTTACCTAACTTCTCAACAAGATCTATCTAATGAATGGGAAAGAAATGAGCTAATTTGGTGAGTCTGTTGACAATCACCAAAATTGAGTTAGAATCAGATCTACTCTTAGGCAGCCCCATAATGAAATCCATGGAAATATCGAACCATTTTCATTCAAGAATGTCTAAGAGTTTAAGAATTCTACCAGGCTTCTGGTGCTCGACCTTAACTAAAGAACATGGATGACACTTGGAAATAAAAATAGCTATATCCCACTTCTTGCCCGACGACCAAAACGTTTCTTAAGATTCCGATACATCCTACAACTACCAGGGTGCACAGTATAGCCAGAGTTATGTACTTCAGAGAGTATTTGTAACTGCAAGCTCTTAGGAATCTATAACTTAGACTTTTGGAAAATTACACCTTCAGCTTCAAGGCGTGATTCAGATCTCTTACCACTTGCAATATTAGAAATTAGATCAAAATAAGAAGAGTCTTCTTTTTGAGATTCAACTATCCTTAACCTCAGGGATGACTTAGACTGAATAACAAATAATAAAGTGCACAAACCAGCATATCTAATTAGCTCAAGATTCAATCTTTCAAAGTCATTGATTAAAGAATTATTACAATATAATGAAGATAAAACTGCATTATGACTTAGGGCATCACCTACCACATTAGCTTTACCTAGATGATACAAATTTTAAGTCGTAATCACATATTAATTCTAGCAACTTACATTATTAGCAGTTAAGTTCTTTCTGAGTGAAGATGTACTTTAGACTTTGATGATCAGTAAACACATCACACTTAACTCCATACAAGTAGTGTCTCTAAATTTTAAGAGCAAAAACTATCTCTAATAACCCAAGTTATTACCCTAGTTAATTAAGATTAATTTGAGTCATAATTCTAATCTTAGTGTATTAATTAAGTCATTAGGAGTTTACTACCAAGACCTAGTTCCAAATCAGGAAGCAAGTATATCAAATCTTGATTTTGGGAATTTCAGAAATCTTGAAATTGGACCTAATTATTTTAACATCAGATTAAAAATCGGACTTTGCATTGCGCTCATTGCCCCAAAATTAGCTAGGGGTGATGTTTTGTTGGCAATCGGAAGTTGTCAAAATTTCGTCAAATATTTTAATAATATTAATTAATGGAAAATTGAGATATTTAATAGGACCTTGAAATCAAAATCCGACTTCGCCACTGCGATCGTCACCCCAAAATTAGCTTGGGGTGATGTTTTTAAAACACACAGATTCTTTCTCAAAGATTTTGTCGTTAATACCTACAAAAGAGGTCTTTTTTTGCAGGAGCTGCAGCTCGTGTAGATGATATATGTGAAATCAATAGGCTAAGCTAATTTAGGTATTTGTGTTCTAAAGATTCTTATATTTTTTCAACATTGGGCAGGGCTTCAAGTTTGATTTTAACATTATGTAGGGATCTAGATGTTTTCCTTGAATGTTTTGATAATGATTTTGAGACTCTTCTGGCTGAGATGGAAAAAGAAATAAACATGGCCGATATCATAAGGGAATTGAGATATACATGCACTTCCAACATTTCACATTGCAAAGAGATGCTCTTTCATTTTCTATCTCTAAGTGAGGTGACACTTGCCAGGTTGCACAAAATATGCATTATACATTTTGTTGGAAGCAGCTCAGCATGTGAATCATCATCATTGATCTCTTGGAATGTTGATGTTCTTGTAGATTTAATTAGGCAAATGGTGATGTAATCATCCTAAAACTTCAATTTTGCAGTTATGAACATGTTAATTGTAAACTTTTTGCTCATGTTGCTTATTGAATTTTAGGCTCCAACCATTAACTGGGTGAACATCATGGAAAATCTAGATCATCGTGGATTTAACATTCCTGATGAAATGTCCTTTTCTTTATTAATGTCTATATATAGAAAATCTTGTCAGGTTTGTTGTTTATGCACCACATTTTTGAAATAATTGCACTTTTAATAGTTTTGATGATTATGAAAATAAGCATTTCAGGATCAATTTCCTCTTCATACTATTTGTGGATCTGTTTGGAGGAACAGAGAAGGAAAATTATCTTTTTTAAGGCATGATGTGTCTACTAGGGCTGATGTGTTTACCATTGCACATTCTTCTAGGCATATGGTAACTTGCCACTCTTTCTCAGTCTAGGAATTTCTCGTAAATTGGTTGGTGCCTTGACTCTTTCTATAAACTTTCTAATAGCTTCACCTTGATTCAATTTGATTTGCAAATAAAGAAGGCAACCAGGCATGTTCATGTCTAGATCTCCAAGAGATTTTATGTAAATGGGATATAGAATCCAATAGAGCTCCTTGAGCTAGAAAATTTTAGGAAGAAAAGTCAGCTTTGTTTTCCCTTCTTTCTATATATCTTGACTTTTAACTCCATTATTTGCATAGTTAGAAAAATCATTTTGTGCCGATTTTGGTATCAATAGAAATGTATCAAAATTACCTTTCTATCGGCATATGGCACCGCACGAGAGGTGCTCTAAATTGGGAGTATTTGAGTGCAAAAGGTGACCCATTGCGGTTTTCACACAGGCAAAATCACATTCGGGGGCTACAGCACGCCGTAGCGCCCGAGTCTCGGGCTGAGTCCACCGTAGCGCGCAATGCGGCGGCATATTAATTTGATGAGTTGAATAAATTTGATGAAGCATATAAATATTATGAAGCTGGTAAATTTGATAAAATAAAATTAAATGTGCCTTAGTACTGAAATCCTCCGCAGTACCTAGACATCGGGAAGTTCTGGAGTCGTAGCGCGTCGTAGCGCCTGAATGGGCTGCTGCGCACCATAGCGCTTAAATCCGCTGCAGCTTGCCACAGCGGCAGCACCCGAAGGCGCTACAGCGCGCCGTAGCCCCCGCGCCTCAGAACATCAAGCGCCACAGCGCCTAGCTTTTGGCTAGAATGTACTACGGTGAGCTGTAGTGCCCAGAACTATTTGAAAATGCCAAGAACTGTCTGAAAGTGCCAAGAACTGTCCGGAATGGCCGAAACATCATTTTTTTGCATTTTAATGACCATAGAACCATAATAGGGCCAAAATATATCAACATCAAACCTTGTAAATGGGTCGTAATCATGGGGCCATTTAGAGGTATTGGCTTCATCCCTATCATGCAAGCAGATGGAGTCAAGAGGGAACGATCCTAAAATCTAGGGTTCGTAAGAAGAAGATAGGTGGACAAACTTGAAATGAAGAAAAAAAATATTATGTCAAGGTTTAGTCTTACAAATTATTATGAATGATGTAACTGCAATACACTTAAAAATTATAGAATTAAAAATATGGAAGTAGAGAGTAGAAATTAATTTCCTTTATATAGATCTTCGAGCTTAATCGGGCTCTGTCGCCCGATCAGTTCATACATACACAATAATTGATAACAAGTATTGTCGGATGCATTTTTTTGTTTTGAGTTATTGAAAGAAGAAAAATATTTTGGGAGCATACATCAAATACTGAGATATCAAGTCTTTCTAAGCTTGATTTGGCTACTCCAATTATCCCAATGCTTTAAGAAAGGAAGTCGAATATGAAATTGAAGAATCTAACTGTTGAAGATGAGAGTAGTACATAGCTGATCATCTCTTAAGTTAGGGCACAAGGAAGACTACACCGAATGTAGGTTCCCTTTAGTTCCTCTGCGCAGTTATTCAAGATCAAAATCAAAGCGATGGAGGAAAATGCCGAATGAAAACAAAATCATGGAGAAGGGTAGCTTGGCCATATTAGCTTGCGACGAAGGACACAAGTACTCCTGCTGCTCATCATGCGATCGTGGAGGGTACGACAGGGGAGGTCTACAGTGGGCAAAGGTGGGTCGTTCGATCGAACGTTAGGCGAAGGACGGCGCAGATAGAATCTCGTCATTTGATCAAACAACGGGTCCAGCGCCATCAGTCCATAATATATATATATATATATATATATATATATATATATATATTATTTTAAATGCTTTACTTAATTATTCAATTATTTATTTAACTAATTTAATACTCAAATTTAAATACTCAAACATGCTCCGAAAAATACCAAAATTACACCCTTATCTTATTTAGGGGTGAGGAAATAAAAAATGAAATCAGATTTTTGATCGGAAGTCAAATTAATTATCGTAATTTTTTAAGCATTTAAATAATGTTAAAATATTAGTGAAAAATTCGACGACTCCCAAAAAACTTACAAAATATCACCTATAGCTAATTTGAGGGTGGTTAGTCCAATGGTGGACTTTGTTTCCCATTCATAGGTTTATATAATTTAGGTATTCTCAAAATTATTGAGAAATCAAGAAATATTGGAAATTATCAAATGGTCTCCACATCACACAAAATTCGAGGTGGAGGCTCTTAATTCTATTTTAAGAGTAATGGAGAAGGATTTGTCAATTGGGCCCTTTCAGGAAAATGGGGACGATGATCCACAGCAGGAGGTGAGCCAGGGACCATCTAATATGCGATCGATTAGGAGTAAACGGCCTAATGCGATCCCTATTTAATGAATGGTCTCGGGAGAGACATCAGCCGTTCGATTATTAATAAGATCCAACGACTGATAATCGAGATGGCGTGAGGCGAGGTCCGCTAGATCAAGATTCCAAGATCCGTTCAGTGCCATCCAGTGGGCACGAAAGGCTGTACCATTGTCGGAGCCCCGCAGCAGATCTACCGTCGGTCCCGACAGCGGATCCCGATCGTTGAAAGGTAAATATGCAATTAAAAATTGATCCAAACCCTAATTTGCAGGTCACCCATTTAAATTAAATTCAATTAATGCCTAAATGACCTTCAAAAATTCTCAAACTTCCATCCTCACTAATTTGGGGGTGAGGAATTCAAAAATGCAATCAAATTTTGGATTAGAGATCAAAATATTTTTGCTATATATTAGGGTACCTAATTGGACCAAAATGCCCATTTAACCTAGAGAGGTTCGATTGACCCAAAATTTTTAGAGTTAGTATATAATGATCTATTAAATGCAATGACATTATAATTAGAGCATGATTAAGCTTATATTTAGCTAAGTAACTATCTAGAGTTGTTACTGTAATAATTCTAGCGTTGTTACCCATCAATTAGTAACTTAATTGACTCCAAACTATTTTCCATTATTCTTCTAATATAATTAGGAGTCTCCACCTCAAATTTAGTGCAATTTGGAGATCGTTTGACAATTTCCAATATTTCCTAGTTTTCTAATAATTTTGAAAATACCTAATTTATTTAGACTTCATAATCGAAAATGGAGTCCACAATTGGACTCACCACACCCAAATTAGCTATGAGTGATATTTTAGAAGTAGTTTGGGAGTAGTTAAATTTTTTGTGAATATTTTAATAAATTTAAATACCCAGAAAATTAAGTAAATTAAATATACCTCAGATCAAAATCCAATCTCAGTTTTTAAGTTCCTCACCCCTCAATAAAGAAAGGATGAAATTTAAGAATTTTTCAGAATTCGTTGGAGTATTTAATTTTGATTTAATAAAAGGATAAAATTAATTTTTAAATATAGTTTTTGAATAAATTAATATGTATATATATATACATATATATATTAATCAGCTGATTTAATATTACCAAACTGACTAATAATAGAAAAGCGCTGATTCGCTGTAACTGCAGAACACAAAAAACCCCAATCTTCCAATCGAATGCTCCCATCCTTTCCTGTTATGATTGGACTGTTGATTTCGATCAAGAAGATCCAATGGCCCATTCAAAATGAATCCTTTTGTAAACATGCGGAGCGCCTCCAGCCTTTGAATAAGCTTTATACACGATTTTGTACATCCATCGGCTGCGACTAGGATCACTACATACCTACCGAATGGATGATATCCTTCGCAGAGATCGTGCAGTCGCGAGGGATAGGACTCCTTAGGGCTTGCCTTATCTCCATTCCTTCTGGGGACGTTGGGGTGGCTGGTACCTAAGGAGCTCTCGCAAACCTGAGAGGTGGTAGGCGTGCTCTTGCAAACAAGAAATCAAACGCTTCTTCCCTGACCTAAATTGACGAAAAGGAACTCTAAGGTAACTCTACCTAATTTTATATCCTCATTTCCATATTCATTTCATTTCGTGATGATCTTCAATAAATTTCAGCATATTCTAAATACGTATGTGATTCAACTCTTATCCTTAAGTGTATGCAATTTACTTTAGATTTAGAGGTATAAAGAGTAGGTAGTGTTGATTGGGCACTAGAATGCCCGATCAAACAACATACCTCCTGAAGAGGAGATAATCTAAATTTTTCCATTTTTAATTTTGGTTATTTATTCAGGCATTTGAGAATTATTGTGATGAGAATGTTCATAGATTTGCCTTACGAATCATTTCATCTTTTACTTGTAAAATAAATTACTGCCAATTTGATTTTTTTTTTCTTCCTTATTTGTTTTATCTAAGTTACATATGAATGAAAAGAAAGAATAAGAAAACTTATGGCCATATCCATTTTAACTTTTCAGTTCTATGCATTGTAGTTTTTTCTTACTTTTAATTCATTGTATTTCAATTTTATTGAGATTATTTGATTTAATGATATAGATTTCAGTTTAGTCAATGATGTCATTGCAATATTATACATTAATATGTGTTGGATTAGATGCACTTCGATGAATGGCTATATTTAAATCTTCTTTTTATCGATATACCCTGCAGTTCTTCTTCTTAGCCTATTCTTGTTTTCCTTATCTTATTTTAATTAATGAAGTTCATGAAATTTTCTTTTGTCGAACATAAATTTTAGGCATGATATATAAATATAATGAAGGCTTTGTGTAATTACTGTATTTAAATCCACTGTCTTTCCATTGCATCTTTTTCCTCATCATATTAAGAACACTTTTCTCATTATGGGATTAGTTGCATCTGCTCTACTGATGGCAACATCATATAACATGGCACCTTCAAAAGCACATCTTAGACACGATTGAATGGAAATTAGATATTTGAGCATCTTAACATTTTCATTCTTTATTCTTAGTTTTACTCATAATGATTATTTACTTTCTAGCACTTTACATGCAATGTTACACATAAATGATAAAGATACAACATTTAACTAACTAAAGATTCTTGAATTTTCCATCGTAATTGACATATTCTTACTTATATTACTCTCAAAAGGAATTTCTCTATTTAGTCACATAATTTTGAGAAATTTTATTTATTATTTTTGTCATGAATTTTTTTTGTAAAATGAGTTTGAGATTCGTGAGTATTTTACGTTGATATCCACATGTTTGTTTTTAGGCATTGATCACCAGATTGTTCATTCTATTAAACACAAGTCTTTTATCTAATACATGTTAACTATTCTGTTGATGCATGCACTATTAATTATCATTCTACTTTTCAATATTTTCACTTTATCTCATAAAATAAATTAAATGCGAGAAGTATAAATAAGTTATATCATTTGGAAAATTCCCTTATTTAGTTTCATCTGTACTTAATGAAGATTTTATATGTATTCTCTAATTAGAAACATTTTGCTGCCAAAATTTTTACGTGAATTTGCTTTGTGATGAAACTTACTGATTTTATTAGATTGTGAAACCAATTAATTCAATGCAAAGTTTAAGCTCTTTTTCATGGAAGCTCATGAATTTCTTGAGAATTTGTATGATGAGTATACCTTCTTTCCTTATACTGTTTAATCTTTAAAGTTGCTTTATTAATTAAGTATGAAGTATGTTTGACTTTTATATTTGGAAGTGTCGAATTCTTTTCTTCCGGACAATATCTAATTTAATGCTTTTCTTTGAATTACATAATGCCTATTTTAGATGCTAAAAATATTGTATATATTACTGCGATTGATATGATGGTTTGTCCCATAATGTTGTAGATTTTAATAATGCTTCATTTAATGTTTAAATTACAATGTTTAGTAATTCTTCACTTGATACTATTATATCTAAATTATGGAATGCTAGAATAAATATTTAGTTATTGATATTATAAATAATATTGCTGATGATGTAAATGTTTTAAACTTCCTTCCTTTTAGAATTTTAAATTTTAGTTGTTATCTATTTCAAAATGAAATCAAATGCTGCCTTTTTATTTTTAAGTAAGATCAATAATATCAAATGTGATTAAATGGCCATATCTATTTGATGAAATCATATGTTGCTATGATTTTTGAAGTAAGATCAATAAGATCACATGGGATTAAATGCTGTCATTAAATGTATTGTAAGACGACAAATTTTAGTTTAAGTGATTGTTGTTACTTTTATATATAAATTCTAAACTAAATATTGTTATTCTTTGTAAGTTAAGTTATAAACTAAAATTAATAAAAATGTTGAACCAAAATGCCATCACTTATTGCATTTTAAGTCAAATGATGCTCCCCCATATATTACTAAATTAATTACTGCATCTCTTATTATTTTCATAGACGTTTGATTTAGGATGTGTGATTCTTAAGTTAGTAAATTGCTTCATTTGATTTTTTCACATGAAATTATTAAAACTGGAAATAGTCAATCCCATGTAACAGATTGACTTATAAATTGATATTCTTTACAATTGTTGCAATTATTAGAATTAGAAATAGCCAATCTCATGTAACGGATTGACTTATATATTGATGTTGTATGTGTTTATTTTAAGCAAATATAAAGGAGACCATGCAAAAAATTTTAGAATTAGAATTTTATTTTTGTGTTGTAAATGCTTTGCTTCTCCATTTGTAATATGTAAGATTTAAATTTAGAATCCTTTGAACTCTTTTGCATTCAAATTAGTTCAAAACTTATAATTGCTAGTTAAAGTTCTTTATAAGAACCCATAATAAGACTAGTGCTCAAATAATCTTTTAGATAAGTAGCACATATCCTAAAAGTCTTAAATCTTTTAATTAGTTCTCAATTGATTTAAATTGAGAACAATATTTTCCTATTTTACTTTTTACAAGCTATAGATTCTAACCTCCTACAATTACAAATGAATTTTTACTTGTAGGATAAAAATCTAATTCCTTCCCTACATTCAAATATTCAATGTCAATTAATCCTAAAAAAATTTCATGATTGAATTGAATTAATAATTTTTGCTTATAAGTTAACTAGATGAAGCTAATAGAATATTTCTAAGTTAATACTTTCATTAGATTAGCAATCTATAAACACAATTCCTTCTTACTAGTTTCCTTAAACTTTAATCATAAATATATTTAATTTGATTAGTTTAGGACTAGTATAGGATGAACTTCAATTACATGAAAATACTATTTTTCCAAACTTATTTTCCTTCTACTTTTTATCAAAAATTGACTTAAAGATCAATATCTATAAGTTAATTTAGGAGCTCAAATAGCTCTAATCATTAAGTAGGTTATTACGATTTAGATAACAAAAAGGATATCACATAGTTTAAAATTATTGAAATTTATTGAATGCTTGCTTCACTTTAAGCTTTTTTCCTTAAACATTTATTCAAGATCATTGTGCATAAATAAAAAGTTTCATAAAAGTTTATGGGGAATGCCTTATGTTAAATTTGAACAAGAAAGATAGCGCTAATAATAGGACTTCACATTTTAGAGAGGGTAAATATGAATGTTTGACCTCCCCATAGTATCTAGTTAGGTAGATGTGCTTAACTCCTTGTCCCATTCTGTTAACTATCTCGCAAAATGAGATAGCTTCTAAATATAACTTCAACTAATAATATAAGAGTTCTTTTACAATCTTATTGATTGTAAGATCTCTTCATAACTATTTAGTTATGCTTATTTTTCATAGTCCTAGGCTATATTTATCTTAGATTAAGAGTCTAAGATACTTCCTTATTTTCTATACCTTACACTCTCTATTTCCAGAATTGTGCTTTACTCACTTACAGTTCATTTAAAATATAGTGTATGTTGCTTAATTTTATTTAATACTTCACTGTATTTCAATTTCTTACTTAGCATAAATTTTATTGAACATATACTACTTTCATTTCATTTACTTTAATGCACATAATAGATTATAGCCTTTTAGGATGCTTTCTCTTACCAATTTTGGATACAGGCTAGGACTTATATACAAGTGAGTGTTCTTACTCCACTTATTTCATACTAGTCTCTTTTATAGTTATGCTTGATTCCTTTTTCTATACATGATAGCTTTAATAGCCTCGCTGCTTACTTTAAATTGTAAATTATGCTTGTGATATCTTATTAACTTAAAAAGTAGCCAATCTTAAATTATACTTAGACTGTTTAGTCTAACTGTACTTTTTCTTTTATTGGCTTTGCCCTATCATATTTAAATACCAAAATATGATAGATCAAGAGCGCTTTGATTCAGGTAATTCAGGTCCAAGCGCTTGAAGATCTTACAAAGAATCTTTACTTTCGCTTAATTAAAAATGTTTACTTACATTTTATTATAAGTGAGAGAGTGACCTACTTACTTTCTCTTACTCTTACTTTTAAAAGGTTTATAATAATTAAATTATAAATTGCTTGAGTTTGCTTAAGTTACTTTTACATACTCTTAAATATCTGTATTGTGTTTACTATTTTATAATTGCTTGGAATGAATGAGTGGATTAATACTAATTGTTTGTATTGTAAATACTTACAATGTTGTATTTACGTTATCTCCTTATCATGTATCTTCTTTTGCATTCAATTGTATAACTTATTTTAACTTAACAACTACTCATAAAGTGACTTGGCCACTTAGCATCTATACTTGAATTATTTTCTTCTAATTGAGTATTGGATGCTAAGGTAACATTCTAATGTTTGGATTAATTTCCTACCCAGTTATTGGAGTCGTTATAGTTACATAGTAGGGTTTCCTATTTGAGTGAAAGTACTGACCGATGAGTTGAGACGCAAGATTGAGAAGTTTAACGGCACGAACTTTATATTCTGGAAAATGCAAAGGGAGGATTTATTTTGTCAGAAAAAGTTGTATCAACTATTAAATGGAGCTGACAGAAAACCAATGACTATGTTAGATGAAGAATAGGAGGTTCTTGATAGAACCACATTGGGTTTAATTTATTTATCATTGTCTTCTTCTATTGTATTTAATATTATTATTGTGAAAAATACTATATATCTCATGGATGCAAGAACAAGGATGTATGAGAAGCTGCTAGCTTCTAACAAAGTTTTTTTTGATGAAGAGATGTTTGATATAAAGATGATGGATGGTTGTTCAATGATTGAACATCTCAATGGTCACAACACTATGATAAGACAGTTGAGTTCAGTGGGCATCCAATTTGATGGCAATGTCTGAGCTTTTTTACTCCTCTCATCATTGCAAGACAGTTGGGATGAGTTGGTTACATCCATTAGTATTTCATCATGAAATGCATCATTGAAATTTGATGACCTTGTTAGGCTAGTGCTTATAAAGAGATGCAGAAGAGATCCCATATGGAGGCATCTCTTAAACATTGAATGCTGAAATCAGAGGAAGACTATGTAAACCAAAGACAAAACAGAAATAGGTCTATGTATAGATGAGAAAAATTAAGCCCTAGAAAAGCAAAGCTGATGTAGCGCCCCACCCCGTCACCGCGCGCAAAGAGGTGAAAACATAACTTTGGCGGCAGAGCGGTGCGCCCCTCAGGGAGGAATAACCTGTCTCCCCGAAATAGCTGCGAATCAAGCCCATCTGGAGGCTGCTGACTCAACCTCAAGTGGGGTTAAGAGCTAATACATAAGATAAGAGTAGTATCCTTATCCTAAGTATTAGGCAAATATATACATTGGATTTAGAATACAATAGGAATCTAATATATGTATAATATATCAGCATTTCTAGTATGCTGATCACATCACAATACTAAGTATAAGTGATATACAAATAGAGTGCGGAAGCTTAAAGAAAACATCCAGAAAACATTTATCACAGAAGTTGTATGAAAACATTCGTCTCCAAAAAGAAAAGAAAAGAAAATACATCAAGAATTATTACAAATAGCTTACTGAAATAGATTTAAAATTAAGTACTGAACTAAAAATATTAAGCAGAAAATAAAATTGGAGGAGAGTCAACTAGTGCTCCACTGGCTCCTCCTAAATCTCCTGGGTGTCCTCCTTACCTGTCTCAATATACTGCTCAGGATCTAGCAAATTGCCGAATCCCAAAAGTACCTCGTGTTAGACAATAAGTCTAACACATCGAACTAGTCTAAGCAATTCTAATTATCCATTTAACATTTACATAATATAATTAAATCTTTAGAAAAACTGTAAAGGTAACTGAAAGCATAAAACTGTATAAAATTGTACAAAACTTAAGTAAAGTAAGGTAAAGCAGAATTATAAACTGAAATACTGAAAATAACCCAAAATAGTACTAAATCTGAACTGAATAATCATCTGTAAAATTATGCTATATGTCATTGAAACTATGCATCTGAATATGCCACAATATTGTATGCTACTGATATGCAACCAAAATATCACTGAACTGATATGAGTAGTACGGTCCAATGTATATATATCTCCAGTTGGGAATACTGTTTACTGATGATGCTGATGTATCATGAAAATTCTCTAATCAATGTATGCAACATTCCATAACTCATAAATCATCACTGATACTTATACATTATTATAATACTCACACGTCATTCTGATACTTGTACATCATGCTTATGCTCATGCTCATGCTTATAAACTACATGAGATAAATCTAAAAAATACTTTAAAATCTGATAATGAATCCAAAGTCTCCATTGTGCAGAATCCTGCTAAAAGGATTCTGACTCCTAAATCAAATCTCGATAATTAGTTAAAGTTGAGAGTTGATTTAAAAATTATTAGCTGGAGAGATTGTATACACATATTTAGCATGTTTACAAGAAAGGTAGATTTGACCCTTAGCTTGTCTAAACTGCACTTATTGAAGCGCACTACGATAGGAGGCAGAACCCGGTCACAGTTTATATATCAAGCTAAGCCGTTAAATGCCCTAATTATAAGTATACTTAGTGGTCTACACAAAGTAACTTAAGATACTTAGCTTGCATAAACTGCACTTATCAAAGCGCACTACGATAGGAGGCAGAACTCGATCACAGTTTATATCCCAAACTAAGGATCTTGTTGACTAATTGTAACACTTTTAGTCTTGGAAGATTTACTCTAATAGGACTGTATTTAGCGAATCCCGCAGGATAACACCTGGTCATAAGTCCACATTAGAGTGAATCAACCAACCCTGAATACTACTGAAATAACCCAGAAATATGGGTATACCCTACTATACTCAACCAATAATCTGAGTTCAGAAGTTTATATTTAATATATAAGGATTTATCAAATCTATTAATCCTTACTCTAAGTAGGTGTATCCTACATAAGGCTCTAAGGATGTGATCGAAGGATCACTCAACATAGGTTGCTATCACAAGGAATGAGCCACAATCTAAGTACCTTAGGTGATTCTTACCACAAGGTATCAAGTTCAACTTCTAAGTTATGAAGGATCAACTAGGTTCCTACCTCAATAAGTTACAAAAGTTCTTCCTACCTCAATGCATCATTAGTTAAGGTCTTTAACCATTTCAATAACGATCCTATAGCAAGACCATTAAGATCTCACTTTTCTACTTCTTAAGGTTCACTTATTATACTTAGGTTAAGTGATCAGATCAGATGATTAAAATTCATTTGATCCTTGCCTATTCTACAATCATGGGATAAAATCAAAGATCTTATTAGAATTAGATCATTGCATAAATCATTACAACTTTTATTTCTATCTTATGCTAATTATCTTATATAAGAGAAAATCAGAGATCTAAAGTTTGGATTCAGATGGTTCAATCACACATATTCAATATTATTCTTAGCACTTCTAATTTGATGATTTAAGATCAATATCAAATCATATGTATTATTAGAATAATGTCAATTAAATTATCTTACAATCAAGTTAATTAATTAAGTGATTAAGATTTAGATCTCAATCAAGATAAGTTAGGGTTTAACCCTTAACCTTCCTATTATTAAGACCAAAGGTTAATTTAAAGGTCAATGACAAATCAATGTATTATTAGTGCATTATAGACGTCAAACTTAGATTTGGATTATGTATCATCTACTTAATCAAGTTATCAAGATTCTTATGTCCAAGTGTAGTTTAATGTCAATTAAGTGTACTTAAATGTCTAAATAATGTTTATAGTTCTCTAACATACATCCTAATATCATAAAGGCATATAAATGGAAATATGACGTAAAATAAAAAGGTGATTAATGCTAATCAAATCCTAAAATAAACAAAAGGATTAGCACTTAATCACAATTCTAAGAGATCTAAGTTTCATGCCATTTAGGTTATTAAAGTTTACCTATTTAATACATACTTTTAAGGATTCTATTACTTAGCATTTGACATGACATACATTTAAAGTACATAGTAGATTGTTGAGCACATTAAGAATAACAAAGTTTTAAATTTAGTATAACTTAGCCCCACTAGGGTCCTAGGGACCTTGAAATACAAAAACAGGGAAGTTTTGGCGATTTCAGCCAAAACTGGGCAGTTTTCTAAAATTCTGGGAAAATTTGCAAGATTGGGCGCTGCAGCGCGCTGGAGCGCTTTCCGCGTCGTAGCGCCTTTTGTGCGGTAGCGCCTTTCGCGCGGTAGTGCCTTGAGCGCTAGGGTGCATCGCGGCTTGCTGCAGCCCGCTGCGACGCGCTATGGCGCGCGGCAGCGGTTCAATTTGCAAAATCACTGTTTAATTAATTCATTTTCCTATTTCCTAAGGTTTCCCAAATATTTCTGCTGCAGCCCGCTGCAACACGCTACGGTACGCTGTAGCAGTCCATTTTGCAAATTTACTGTTCAAATAGTTTAATTAATGTTTTTATATATTCCACCGAAATCCCGCTGCAGAACGCTGTAGCGCACTGCAGCGCTAGACGACATTTTTCTCCTGGACGAAAACTTAAGGCCCATTTTTCGAGCTTAAATGCTCCCAATCCAGAGCATTCCATGAGAGGTGCAATATATCATTGGAATGGTATTTCCAATAACTTTTCATCGACACTAAAATCGGCACAAACAGAGTATCCTAGCTATACTAAAAATATAGATGAATGACAAGGTGTGCAGAGTAAATGAAAAATAGAGCAGCACATTTTATATCTTGGAGAGTTGTAATGGCTTGCATACTTAAACATGGCTATCTAGAGATGCAATAAGCATAATAGCAAGATGAACTAGACAAGGAGAGGAACAAAGCGGTACCTTTATGTTCTTAGAAGGAGAGAAAGAAGAGGACCTTTACTTTCTTCAAGACCTTGGGAAGGAGCCTTCTCCTTCAAGGTGCAGCTATGGAGGGAAAGGGAGAGAGCTCTAGAGCCTTACTTGACAGCAAGGAGAGGAAGGAGGGATGAGCTTCTCTTTTAAAGGAGGAGAGGAAGGAGGGAAGCCATTATGAGCTAAGAGAAGCTAGAGGGGGAGAGGGATGGACTTAGCATTTAATGTGCAAGGGAGGTAAGGGGGGTCAACCGCATGGAAGGAAATTGCCAGCCCCAAAATGACTTAGAAATAAATGGGGAAATTGCAGTTTAGGGATTGGATAATTGCATATATATTTCCCATAGTTTTTTTTAAATTCAGATTTTTAAAATATACTCCGAAAATTCCCAAAAATTCACCCTAGTTAATTTGGAGGTGAGGAATTCAACGGTGAAGTCGGATTTCGATTCTGACGATTATTTAATTATTCTATCTTTCGGCGCATTTAATTATATTAAAATATTGACAATAATTCGATGACCTCCAAACGCGTCCAAAACATCACCCCTAACTAATTTGGGGGTGATGATCGCAATGGCGAAGTCAGATTTTGATTTCGAGGTCAAAATAAATACCTCAATTTTCTAATTAATTACATATTAAAATAATTCCAAATTTTGGATTTAGCTTTGAATTGCGCCAAATCTTTAAGAATTGATTCAATAGCTAAATGAAATAAACAGAATGATAATTAAGATGAAATTAGGCTAAGACTAAGCTAGGTAACAACCTTGGGTTGTTATAACTGAATTGCTGGAACTGTGGGAAGGCAGGTCATTTTAAGAAGGACTATCTTTGTAATATCCCAAACTCTTATGCACCATGGTATTGCATGATTTCATTTAAAAGGCCTTATGGTTTTGCCTTCAGAAGATAACTTTTTAGCAGTTCACCCATCCTGAGAGTTATCTTATATGAGCACGCTTAACTTTGGATATTTTTTAGGAACTCCACTACTATCTGAAAAGGCACCTCGATGTTTAAGGGTTTCTCTTAATACTACTTAGGTAGGTCTTTATATCCTGAAGTAACCAAGTGGTGGAGGAAAGCTTATGTGCCCCACTATGAATGTTTCACCTGAAGAGGATCAGAATGCTTTGATCATCTCACTTGTAAACATGGAAACCTGGGTGGTGGACTCGAGCGTATCTTTCATGCAACTCCTATGAGGGGTGCTTTCAAGACTTACACCAAGGGTGAAATGGGTAAGGTATATCTTGCCGATGATAAGGCATGCAATATTATTGGCAGAGGTGATGTGGATGTTCAGTTACCAAGCATCGCAGTTTGGAAGCTCAGAGATGTTAGACATGTGCTATATCTAAAGAGAAACCTAATTTTAATAAGATAATTAGTCAGGGAGGGCTACATCATATGCTTTACAGGAGACTCATGGAAGGCACCAAGGGTACACTCGTTATTGCATGGGGCAACATGGAGTGTAAACTTTACTTGATCAATAAAGTGTCTGATTCCATTATAGCTGTAGAACAGATAGACATAGGTCTATGACACTAGAGGCTTGGCCATATGAGAGAAAGGGATTTGAAATCCCTACAGTCAAAGGGAAAGCTCCAAGGATTGAAGTCAATAGACTTAGATTTCTATGAAGATTGTGTGTTGGGCAAGTAGAAGAAGGTTTTATTCTCCATAGTTGAAGGAGAGTTGAAAGGCAAAAAATTCAAGTTGGTGTATATAAATGTATGGGGGCAATCTCCTACTTCTTCCAAAAGTAAAGCCACATATTTAATCACGTTCATTAATGACCATATAAGGAAGGTATGGGTTTACTTTCTAAAATATACATTTGATATATTTTATGTGCTGAGAAAGTAGTTAGCTTTGGTGGAGAATGAGACATGATTGAAGCTTAAGTGCTTGAGATTCGATAATGATGACGAGTAATGTGATAGGGAGTTCAAGGAGTTATGTTCTTTGAGATATAAAGAGGGAATTTACAGTTCCAAGAATAGCACAACAAAATGGTGTTATAGAGCGAATGAACAAAATGATCACAGAAAGAGCCAGGAGCATGAGATGGCCTGCATGTCTCCCAAAGTAGTTTGGAGCTGAAGTTGTTAACACAACTATTTATCTGATAAATTGGGGACCTTCCGCACCCCTAAATGAAAAGATTGAGGAGGCTTGGAGTGGAAAGGAGGTGAAATTGAACCACCCTAAGGTATTTGGCTGTTCATCTTATGTGCACATTGATGTAGTATCCAGGAAGAAGCTTGAAGCTAAAGCGATCAAGTGCACATTCATTGGATATGGTGTGGGCGAGTTCAGTTACAGATTCTGGGACAATCAAACTAGAAAGTTATTAGAAGTAAGGATGTCACTTTCAATGAAAGTGATATGTACAAGGATTAATTTGGAGTCAGGACTGATTCCAAGAATGCTTCATATGATGAGCCCATGCACCTAGAGATGGATGACAACATTAAGCCAGATGTGTATATACATAAAGTTATTCAGGAGAGTGCCAATGTTAAACCACAAACACCAATGTTGTGGAGAGCTCCAAGAGTCACATGACCACACAGAGGTACTCCAATTTCTTATTTTATTTGTTACTAACGGATGAGGGTGAACCAGAAAGTTATGAAAAGGTGCTTCAAGTTGAAGTTTTAATTAAGTGGGAGGCTACTATGAATGATGAAATGGCATGACTCATGTCAAATGGGACATGGGAATTGATAGCTTTACTAGCTGGAAAGAAAGCTCTTCAGACAAGTGGATTTATCAGGTGAAGGAAGAACCAGATGGGAGCAAGCGTTACAGGGTGAGGCTTGTAGCAAAGGGCTTCCAGCAACAACATGAGATTGACTATAGTGAGAAATTCACCCTAGTTATGAAGGTCACATATATCAGGTTTATGCTAACATTATTGCAGTTGAGGATTTGCATATAAAGCAAATGGATGTTAAAACTGCATTCCTTCACGAAGAGCTGGAGGAGGAATTGTACATGCAATAACTTGAGGGTAAAAGGCTCAAGAGATGGGAAATGTGAGCTAGTATGCAAACTCAAGAAGAGCCTATATAGCTTGAAACAAGTGCCAAGGCAATGGTACAAGAGGTTCCATAAGTTCATGTTTGAGTTTGGGTACAAGAGGTGCCGATCAGATCACTATTGCTATATAAAATAGTGTAAGTTCTCTTGTATTATTTTGTTGTTGTATGTGAATAATATGTTGATCACAAGATCGGACATCGCGGAGATAAGGATACTGAAAGAGAAGATGTCAAAGGAGTTTGATTTGAAGGACTTAGGACCAGCCAAGCAGATTCTTGGGATAAGAATCAACAGGGAGAGAAGTGCAGAAAATTTGAATCTATCTCAGAATGAATAAGTAGAAAAGGTGTTAAAAAGATTCAACATAAGTGAGGCAAACCAGCGAGCACTCCCCTATAGTCACTTCAGCTTATCGAAGGGACATATACCGAAGTTTGAAGAGGAGAAGGAACATTTGCTGAAAGTTCCTTATGCTTCAGCAGTTGGGAGCTTGATGTATATGATGATCTACACAAGATTAAATATTGCTCATGTAGTGGGAGTGGTTAGCTTATTTATGGGAAACCCATAGAAACACAATTGAGATGCGATCAACTGGATATTAAAGTATCTAAAAGGTACAATGGGCAAAGCATTATGCTTTGGAAGATCTGACATTTCTCTATAGGGCTATGTAGACTCAGATCTTATAGGTTATGCTGATAGTTAGAGAAGCACTACTAGATATGTGTATACATTGGGAAGTGCGGCAGTGAGTTGGATCACCAAGATATAAAATATTGTAGCTCTATTTATCACAGAGGCAGAGTACGTCTCCATCACTAAGGTGAGTAAAAGGATGATTTGACTAAAGATTTTATGGTGGAATTGAGCAAGGAGCAAGAGGATGTGAAGCTATATAGTGGTTGTATGAGCGCTATTCACCTAGCCAAGAATGCATTATTTAATTCTAGGACAAAGCACATTCAACTATGGTGCCACTTCCTCAAAATACTATTGGAACAAGGATAGCTAGGATTGGAGAAGATTTACACTTCTAAAAGTATCACTAATATGCTTACAAAAGTGGTAACCATGGAGAAACTAAAGTGTTGTTCTGCTTTAGATTGCCCCAGCATGTGATAAGAGAGTGGCGGCGAGCCATACCATATTCTTGATAAGGATTAAAGAAAATAATAAAAAATCAAGATGAAAAGATGGATGATTCCCGAGGCTTGGGCACTATGGCAAGCTGCAGTACCAGATGGATTTTAGCTACGGTCTAGGTTACGCCTAAGCTATTTGAGGGGTATTTTAGTCCATTTAGGGTTCAAAATGAAGTTGAGTATTTTAGAAAACATCTTGGATATATTTCCAATATTGTCTAAGTGTTTGAGAGGGCTTTAGTTGCTGTTGGAGGATATTCTAAGGAGGAACTGATGCTAGTGGGCTGCATTATTATGTAAATTAGGTATTTAAATATTGAATGAATTGGTAAGATAATATCTAAGGATGATTTCTGGAGTTTGTGGTGGTTTGGTTATAGTTTTAGAGCGAATTATCTAAAGGAAAACCAAGACTAGTCCAGATCAAGTCTAGTTTGGGTTGATTCAAAATATTCCTTTTGTAGGTGGGGTTTTAGGGTTCAAAATAAAGTTGAGTATTTAAGAAAACATCTTAGATATATTTCCAATATTGGCTAAGCGTTTGAGAGGGCTTTGGCTACTGTTGGAGGATAATCCAAGGAGGAACTGATGCTAGTGGGTTGCCTTTTTTTTTGGTAAATTAGGTATTTAAATATTGAATGGATTTGTAGGATAATCTCTAGGGATGATTTCTAAAGTTTGTGGTGGGTTGGTTATAGTCTTAGAGTGAACTATATAAAGGAAAGCCAAGACTAGTCTAGATGAAGCCTAGTTTGGGTTGATTCAAAATATCCCTTTTATAGGTGGGCTTTTAGTGGGTTAAAGGGTTGAAAAATAAATTAATATAGGTAGCCTAATATGTGTAATTTGGATATGGAGTAGCTGGCTAGGTTTGATGGTGTTTAGATGGGTGTCGAGTGGTAGTGAAGAAGACTAGGTCGGGATGTTTTTAGATTTAGCTGTGGAGGTTGTGGTGGAGTTTTGAGAGTGTTTGAGAGATTAGATAATAATTTAATAATTTTAAAGGATACTTAAGATGTTGTAGAAGATGTGTGGATGGTTTGAAGTTATGAGAATAAGAGTATAGTTAGAAAATAAAATATAAATAAGATAATAACCTAACTCACTAAAGATAGGCAGTAAACTTTACACCACCAAGAACCAAGCAATATGAGAGCTATTCATCACAAAATTCTTTTATTTAAGTTACTTAATTACATTACATTTATGCTCATATTTATAGGAACAACAAGTTTCTTGCCCTATGATCTTTGGAGGGAAAGATGGGTAGTTGGTAATTAGTGAGGGAGTAACTCCAGCTATTTACATTAAATATTTTTCTCATGACATGACTGGCCAAACATATGCCTTAATAAATAAAAAAAGTACAATAATAAAAAAAAACAAAATACAAATAGTAAACTTAATATTTGGGCTCTTTATTGGGCTTTTTGATCGGGCTCTTATAATTGGGCCCATAATTAAATATTTCCCTTGAACTTTAGCCATGCCTCTTATTGTTGGACCTTTAATAATATTATTTGGATGTGATATATCAACTCCCTTTAGCCCAATTGAACTCTGCACCAAAGAGTTAAAATTCAAGTAATCTTCTACTAATTGTGGTCTAGAGCTTCTAAATTTGTATGTGTTAGCCATGTGTCTTTTGTAGGCGGCATATTCTTCCAATGAATGAGAAAACGATGCCCTTTATCTTAATCTTTAGGAGTCTTCTCAGTGATGATGTGGTCAATGTCTAAAATAGATGAAGTTTGCATGTGGGGAACTATATCTCCTATTCAAAAATCAAATTGTGCAAGTGGAGGTTTGCTAACTCCTTCATATGATAAAATAGCTTCAATATTAATAATAGGATGAATTAGCATATCATTAAGCAAATCAATGTGATAAGCATTAGATCTATTTTTCCTAAGAACTTTGAAAGGGCCACAAGCTCTTGGATATAATTTCTTATATTTGGTGTTGTTATATCGCTCAGGGCGGATGCGAACCAAAACATAATCACCTTCTTCAAATTCTTTAGTTGAATTATTATGATTTGCCTTAGATTCATATTTTTTATTAATTAAAGTGATTTGTTGTCTTATAGAATCATGAAGGCTTTGAAAATAATTGGCAAATATGAATGTTGAATCAGAAAATGCATGAGAAGGAAGGTCGATAGCATCAATCGGCCATTTAGGATTATGGCAATACACCACTTTAAATAGAGATGTTTTAGTTGTTTGAGAAGTACTACTATTATATGCAAATTCAACAATAGGTAAATGTATGCCCCAATTACCTATGCCTTTTCTAATAAGGCACCTAAGTAAGTTTCCTAAGTTTCGATTGACAACTTCAGTTGGACCATCCATTTGGGGGTGAAAAGCTGATGAAAATTTCAATTTTTGTCCCAAGAAGTTTCCATAAGGTCTTCCAAAAGTATGGTACAAACCTAATATCCTGATTTGATACAATAGTTGATGGAAGGCTATGCAATCACATAATTTTCTTAAAGAATAATTTTACAGTATGGGAGGCATCATTAGTTTTAGAGCAAGGTATAGAATTGGCCATCTTAGAAAATCTATCAATAACCACAAATATGCTATCATGACCATGAGCTGTTTGTGGTAACCCAAGAATAAAATCCATTGATAAATCTTCCCAAGGCCTATGAGGAACAAGCAATGTCTTGTATTGGCTAGATTTTTGTTTAGTAGCTTTAGCCTGTTTACAAGTTAAACATTCAGCTACTTGTTTTTAAAAATCTCTTTTTAAAGAAGACTAAGAAAATCTATTATCCATCAAGCATATTATTTTATCCTTTCCAAAATGGCCAGCAATTTCTCCTGAGTGCAGTTCAAAAATCAAAAACTCCCTAAGAGAAGACTTAGGAATGCAAAGTTTCTTTCCTCTATAAATATACCCATAAATCACATAATATGTTGCATTTAAGGTTAGTGGTTTGTCCAAGTGCTCCATGTAAATCAGATGAAAGTCTGCGCACACTGGGTACTCATCTCGAATTCATTCAAATCCAAAAATTTTGAATTCTAAAGAGAAGATGGTTATTGCCACCCTTTACAATGCGTCAATAGGTATGTTTTCAATTTCTAGTTTATGTTTAAGGACAAATGAATACTCTTGGTGAAACTCAACCCATTTGGCATGTTTGTGATTTAATTTTTGTTGAGTATTGATAAATTTAATGGCATGATGGCCTGAGCTAAGAACAAAGTCATTGTGTAAAAGATAGTGTCTCCAATGCCTTAATGACTTAATGATAACATAAAATTTTCGATCATATGTTGAGTATAGTTGCTTTGTATCATTCAAATTCTCACTAAAGAAAGCAACATGATGATTTTCTTGACTTAAAACTCCTATAATTCCAATTCTAGATGCAACAAGTCACTTCAAAGGTTTTTAAGAAATCAAGGAGTCAAAGAACTGGGGTTGTTGTCATTAAGACCTTAATTTGATCTAAAACCTTTTGAGCAGTTGGGGTCCAACAAAACTTGTCTAACTTCAGTATACCAATTATTGGCACTACAACAGCACTAAAGTTTCTAATGAATCTCCTATAGAATGTTGCGAGGCCATGAAAACTCCTTAATTCAGTAAAAGTTTTAGGAGTTGGTCACTCCATAATTGCCTTAACTTTGGTCAGGTTAAGTTTTATTCCTTCAGATGAAATGATAAAACATAAGAATATCACCTCAGTTTGCAAGAAGAATTTTTTTTTCAAATTAATGTATAACTTCTCTATTTTAAAGGTCTCAAAAATTTATCTAAGATGAGTAAGGTGGTCTACTTTATTTGGGCTAAAAATTAATATATCATCAAAATAAATCACCCAATCTTTTTTATAAATGGCTTAAGAACAATATTCATCAATCTCATAAATGTACTAGGTGCATTCGAAAGTCCAAATGATATGACCAACCATTCATAGAGTCCATCGATATTTGATAGTGATTTTATTGATAGCCCGACTATCGATGCACATTCTCCATGTTCCATCCTTCTTAGAAGTTATTAGGGCGGGGACTACAAAGGACTAAAACTATCTTGTATAAATCCTTTCTCAAGTAACTCAGTGACTTGTCTCTTAATTTATGCATCTTCTGTGGGGCTCAATTTATAATGAGGAAGGTTTGGAAGTTGTGAACCTGGAACTAAGTCTATTGCATGTTGGATGGATCGAAGTGGTTGTAATTCATTTGGGAGTTCCTCCGGAGCAATTTCTTTAAATTCGAAAAGGAGAGGTAAAACCTCTTTAAGAATGGGAATCTCATTAATATTTTAAGTTAACTTCTTTTATATGTAAAAGGTGAACATTGGTTGGATCAGAAATTTTTTTTCTTAAGGTTCCAAATCCCATTGAGCTTATGTCAAACATTGAAGAAGAATGAGTAAACAAGCTAGAACTAGGATTATGCATAGGATCCCTTGTCACGATCAGTTGAAGCTTTGCTCCTTTCTTGATAGTGGGTTTTGGTAGAAGATCAGATGCTGGTTTATATGGTGCAATAGACAGTATCTTCTCTAGTGGTCTGATTGGAAAAGGTTTGATGGTTTTATTATTATGTTTAAGAACATATGTGTTCTCTCTACCATAAAAAGTTACACTAAAGTCATAGATCCATGGTCGTCCAAGTAGAATATGAGCGATATCCATAGGGAGCACATCATGCCAAATTTTATCCTCACAACTACCAATCTTTATAGGAACTAAACATCAACTAGTGATTGGAAGCAAAGTATGGTCAACCCAACTAACATGTAAGGGTTGGGGATGAGGTCCAGTTTTTAAATTAGCTCTTGATATAACATTGTTAGAGATAACATTCATTGCACTACCCCCATCAATAACTAACCTACACCTTCGCTCATTGCACACAACATACATGCTAAAAATATTCCTTCTCCTTCAATCTTCTTCTTCATTCTTAGCTATTGTATGGAATCTTGTCACATTAACTTGAGGATCATCCACAAATTCTTTATCTGATAATGGGGTATCATCATAAACTTCTTTTATGGTTTCATCTAAAGGGTCATGAACATCATCTAACAATAAGCTTTGTGCCTTACATAAGTTCTGCATGTGACCTCTCCCCTGACATTTGAAATAAATAATATTTTTAATGTTATTAGAGCTTCCCTCTTTGGGTGGATAGGTTAAGCTAGTGGGGGGAATGGGTTTGGTAGTTGACTTATGATTTGAATTAGAAGTCACTTGAGCTCTAGTTCCTATTATAGAAGCTAACTTCTTTTGTTATTCAACAAGTAGAGCATAATGGAATGCTTCTTCTAAGGTTTGGGGATCAAAAAGTTTAACCTAATTTCTAATTTCCATTCTAAGCCCAATAACACATTTATCAGTAAGTTTCCAACCATTATTTTTACAATCGGTCCAAGAAACTATATCCTCAAAAGTATTTATGTATTCTATTATATAAAGAGAGCTTACCTTAGAGTCAGCAATTGACCATATAACTTCTTATCATGATGTCAAGGACAATATTTTGACCTAAGCATTTCTTTCATCTCTATCTAAGTAAGATTTGTCCTTCCTAACCTTTGTTCTCTTACTAAAGTGTTTGCCCAATAAATCTTAGCATGACCACTCAATTTCATCTTAGCAAAAGAATTTCATTGATAATCATCCATCCTATTCCAATCAAAGAAGTCTTCCATTTAGGTTAACCAATCTAAGAATTTTTATGGATCATGTGTGCCATCATAACTAAGAGCTTCAACTTTAACTCTCATAGAGGGATCATTAAAATAATTAGCAACTCATTGGTGGTCTCTCCTTTCTCCACTCTTAGGATTTAGTTGCCTTCGATGAGGTTGGGGAGGTGGTGGAACATGGGGTTGGAAAGCACTTGCATTTATGTATGAGCCATCATCTTCCATAGGTAATTTCACTTTTAAGGTCTTATTTTCTTAAGAATTATAAATTAATTTAAGTGATGAAAATAAGCAACTAATATTACCATAAATACCAAATGTAGAATGTAAAGAAGTTCATATAATCTTTTTATTCACATCAAGTTAAAGCCTTTAATATTAAGTGGAACACTCACTTTCCATGCTTTCACTCAAGTAAATGTTTAAGGTATGTTAACACAAGGATATTTGCTAGGCTATGTAATGGTGCTCACTAATTGGAGTTCATGCACACACTATAAACTTGCAAGTAATATGACAAATTTTCAAGTAATTAATATGAAAAATATTAAGTCATTAAAATGATTAACTTAGCTTTCACTTGTTGGCATGACTCCAAAGCTTGTGGAGAAAATTTCACTAAAATTTATTCCTCATGCCAAGACATTTTTTTTTCCAGCTTTCCCAACCTCGCTTTGATACAAAAATATGATGATAGTGTTCCTTTTTTTTTGGGTAAATTTAGTATTTATATATTGAATGGATTGGTAAGATAATGTCCAAGGATGATTTCTAGAGTTTGTGTGGTTATGGGTTTAGAGTGAACTATTTAAAAGAAAATCAGGATTAGTCCAGATCGAGCATAGTTTGGGTTGATTCAAAATATCCCTTTTATAGGTGGGGTTTTAGTGGGATAAAGGGTTGGAAATAAATTAATATAGGTTGCCTGAGATGTGTAGTTTGGATCTAGAGTAGATGGCTAGGTTTGATGGTGTTTAGATGGGTGTTGAGGGGTAAGTAAGAAGACTAGGTTATTTTATTTTCAGATTTGGCCGTTGAGATTATGGTGGAGTTTGGGAAGGTTTGAGAGACTAGATAATGATTTAAAAATTTTAAGGGATACTTAAGATGTTGAAAAAGATGTGTGGATGGTTTGAGGTTATGAGAATAAGAATATAGTTAGAAAATAAAATATAAATAAGATAACATCCTATCTCACTAAAGATAGGTAATAAATTGGACACCACCTAGCAGCAAGCAATATGAGAGCTATTCATCACGAAATTCCTTCATTCAAGTTACTTTATTACATTTCATTTTAGCTCATATTTATAAGAATTATAAGTCTCTTGCCTTATGAGCTTTGGAGGGAAAATATGGAGGGAAGTTTTGGAGGGAAATATGGGTAGTTGGCAATTAGTGATGGAGTAACTCCAACTACTTACATTAAATATTTTGCTCATTATATGGCTGCCAAAATATGTGACTTAATAAATAAAAAAAGTACAACATTAATAAAAATAAATTACAAAGGGTAAGCCTAACATCTAGGCTCTTTAATGGGCTTTTGATTGGGTTCTTGTAATTAGGCCCACCTTCAAATTCTTCCCTTGAACTTTAGCCACAGCTTTTATTATTGGGCCTTTGATAATATTCTTAGGATGTGCTACATTTAGAACCCTAAGGGAGAGCTGCTTTGCAAGGGAGCTCTTACATGTTGGATAAAACACTCCAGGTGGTGGCTACTACTTCTCCTCTTCATTTTAAAGTAAGAGCTAGTGTTCCTTGAGGAGGTTAAGCTTTTTATAACTCTGTACTTTTTAAGATTCATAGTTGAAATTTCTATATGAGGTGGCTCTATGGTTTTTCCCATTCTTGAGTTTTCTACATAAAATATGTGTAGTTTGAATTTGCATGTGGTTGTAATGCATGCATGTGCTATGATTATTTTTTCTTACTATTTTCTAATCTTGTATTTTACTTGCCAACCATCAATGCATCCCTGATCCTCGACTCAAATGCTCAAAACTGCTTCAGCTGCGGTGCTCGATCTATACTCATCAAGTGGTATCAAAGAAAAGGTTTCTTGTTAATTCTAAGGTTTGCTGTTTGAGTGGGAGCAATAGCCGATGAGATGAGACACAGGATTGAGAAGTTCAAAGGCACAAAATTTATGTTCTGGAAAATGCAAATGGAGGATTTGCTTTATTAGAAGAAGTTGCATAAACCATTAAGTGAAGCCTACAGAATACTAACAATATTGTT
The DNA here is from genome assembly GCA_016760335.1 of Gastrodia elata. NCBI lineage: Eukaryota > Viridiplantae > Streptophyta > Magnoliopsida > Asparagales > Orchidaceae > Gastrodia > Gastrodia elata. The sequence goes on along the minus strand of CM028675.1, from coordinate 31,278,778 downwards.
TACTTTACAACCTCTTTACTTTGTTTTTAGGTTCTTGGAATTTACTTCTATAGATCATACTTGTATATTGTTATTGCTTAACCAGTCTCTTGTAAGGAAACATTGTGTACATTAGAACACCTTCTAGTATTTACTTATTTTGTCAGTTTTTATTTCCAGTATTTCATTTATAAATGCATTGTGCACTTTTATTATATATTGCTAAATTGTGATATCCTCCAACTAAGAAGTACTAGATACCTTAAAATATACTTAGACTTATGTAATTTTAATCACTTATTTTATTTATCGGTTGTGCCCTATCATATTAAAAATCAAATATGATAGATCAGGAGCATGGAGTGGATCTAGCAGGTGAACTTGGAGTGGAGCTAGAGGATCAAGAACAGACTTGAATATATTACTAGTTCTTATTTTTTATTTTTGTCATATTATGATGAGTGTGTTTTAGTTATTGAAATATTGTAATACTTAGTAAATTTGGACATTTTATTTTTTTCTTAATTTGAGATGAATAATTTTCTTTTAATTTATCTAGATGAATGTTTGGGTAATATGTATCACTTTATATGAAATACATATATATTTCTTATTGTATAGGTCCTCTGCCTCTTATAATGCTTAATAATGGGTTAAGATATGTTAACACAGTATTAAATACTACATTGATGCTCAATGTTGGGCCAGGACACCTAATCCAACACCGTGTCATTACATTGGGATCCCTAAACTATGAGGATTTATAAAGTACAGTATTTATATAGCTTTGACTCAAAGATTAGAAATATTAATATTTTATTCAAATTTAGGTCATGACCCAATTAGGTCTCATTTGGATTCCTTAGGTGATTTAAGAGTAGCCTAACCCATAGAGCACTATTGCTAGAATGTTAGATTGGAATTGGATGTAAATTTTCTAAACCTATAATTCTAGGAAAAGAACCTAAGGTTAGATTTATTTGGAACCTTTAATTTGAAAAGCTTAGCGAATGTGTTAGATTATGTGAGCTAATAATTTATAGAAGTAAAGGATAAACTCTTAGGTAGAAGAAGGATAGAAGGCTTAGAATTACTTTAGGATATGCGTAATTAATAATCAAGAATTGGTGAGTTAATGATTAAAGACATATGAGTTATAGAAATGGAACAATTAGAACATAATTAGAATTGACAAGAATTTGCAATGGGACCAAGATTTGGGTAAAATTAGTGTTAGGTGATCTTTATTTAATGATTCATTCCTCGTTAGATTATTAGAGAATATTGGCCTAGAAATGTGGTGGCTTATCAAAAGAGAAGTTTAATTTAGAATATTTGGCACTCTGTAATAGCTAGGGAGTTTGTGCACCTAATAGTATTCTTAAGACAAGTTTTGATAATTAGCTCAATTAGAAGGTTTAGGTGAACCTAGTGTCTATATTATTAGATTTAAGATAAGTATTAGATTTATTCATTCTTAATATTGCCAGAGTAGTATTTGATCAAATTATATATTTTCAAATCTATATTTGTATTTATGTATGTATGTATGTAATAAATAAATAAATATATACGTATATATATATATATATTATCTTTCAATTGACTAAAGAAATGTGTTTAATGTCTAAAGCTAATTGGGGTTCAATTGACCCTAATCATTAATGTAGATAACTTAAAATAAATAACAAATGTATATCACATGATTTGTAATTAAAATTTGGGAATTCTTTGAAATGAAACATGCTTTGAAACTCTTAATCCTTTGACCATAACATCAATTTTTTGTATTCACATAAATTTAAAATAAAATAGAGAAGGAGTTTCATTCAGGGTGGATTAGTTTGTACAGACAATAGTAAGATAGGGTTGGCTATGGAGTGGACAGGACACTACACATGTCCTCGAGGGGGACTTTGTACATATAGTTAGGTAGACGTGCCCAACTCCTCGTTGTTTTGTACGTGCCCACAGAACATAATATTATATAGTAACAACATCTAATTTACAGTTACATATTACATCCGTAACACTTACATGTTTCAGTTCGCTTTTACTATTACAACATCCTTTATATTGTTTTTACAATTTTCAGCATGTATTTACTTAGCTCATATTAGTCCTATGCTTTGTCTATTGCTATTTCTTAACTTATTTTCTTGTAGGGAACTATTGAGTACATTTGCACATTTACTTTCATTACTTATTTTTACTATTTACTTTACTTTCAGTATTCTTTTTTTATTAATATTCTATTGTGCTCCACCATATTCTGCTTGCTAATACCAAATGTGATATCCTGAACAATTAATAAAATATAAAGTCTTAAAATGTACTTAGACTTATGTAAATTTTGAAACTTATTTTTCTTTGGCTGTGCCATATAGAACTAAAAACTAAATACAGTAAACCAGGAGCTTGGAGTGGATTTAGCAGTTGAGCCAAGAGTAGAGCTAGAGGTTCAGGAGCAACTTTGAAGTTTTTCATTTGGTCTTTTTCTCTTTTATGTGAAGATGAGTGTTTATGTTATTTAATTAATGTTGTAAAACTTAAACATAGTTAAGACTTTTTAATTATGAAATATGAGACAAATATTTTCTTTTATTTATTTGAATGATTGTAATGATAATGGTTATTATTATACTTATAAATGCATCTATACTTTTCATCTTATTTATCCTTTTCCCCGTAGTACTTAATAATGGGTTAAGACTTGCTAACACTGTGTTAAGCACTACAGTGACACTCAGTATTAGATCAAAATATCTAATATAACACTTGGTCATTACAAAAAATGTATGGATGTATTTTTTTTATTGCACTATTATACTAACCCAAATATAGTTTTTGAAAAGTTAACACTTAATGTTTGTTTAGTTTGGCTAACCCAACATCAGGTCTTTACACTAATTGTACCTTCTTTATTGCTCAAGATATCAAACTTTCCTTGTAAGAACAAGTTATATACAAACCTTTATTTATCCATGTTGAAGAGCATACAAAGAGCTTAATCTTTGACAGGAATCAAAACACTAAATCATAATCGAAGCACAAAATCATAAAATAACAACAATATGAAAATTCAACATTTAAATAACATTTAAATATAGTAAAAATAACATTTAAATATAAAGAGTAGTGTGGTGGCCCATGCCCCGCCGTGGTCTTGTTAACCCTTAAGTTAACATGATTACGGTGGAGGGGTCACCAAATGACAAAGTCCCCACTTAGAATTGAATTAGACACGTGTTCTAATCCAACTTAAATAAGAACTTTTCCATTCAATCCATAAGAACTATCACTAAATGACTATACATGAACTCAGAGTACGGAAGCATATAAAAGTATAACATCCATCCATATAGTATAAATACAACAATACAGAATAAGCAAAGAGCTAAAAAGAAAAGTTAACTTGTATTATTACAACATTTAAAATAGATTAAAAGAGCTGAAAATAAACTCTCATCCTCATAAGTGCAGAAAGAAAGCTAAGTATGAGGGTTTTCAGGTACAGTCTCCTCCTCCAATGGCAAGTCCTCCACTGGATCAACTGCTCTAAAAAACTCAGAACCTATCATTATCGGTTTCATAATGATAGGGCCCCAGCCAACAAAAGAAAAAAACTTGGTTAGACAATATGTCTAAGTACATTTTAGGGAAAACAATTTTATTAAGTTACTTGAATATCACCATAAACCAGCACTGAAGCAAAAAGGTGCAGAAAGCGTACAAAAAGGATAGTAATAAGTTATAAATAAACAGTTTATAACTAAGCAAATAGGAAATAATACATACCTCCTCCAAGCAACTGCAATAAAGACAAGTAAGCAAAGACTTAACAAAACTGTAAGAAATACAACCTAAATATATTTATGATCAATAGATTATGCTCAGTAATATATAGAAATCGAACAATTTAAAACTGAAAACAACTAACATCCTATGTGAGCATATGAAAATAGTAAGTAAAACTAGCATCTTATATATAACATATGCAGGAAAGCTGTAAGTAAAACAGTGCTACAATGTAGAATATGCAAGTAAAACAGTAACTGAAAATGGAAACTGTAGTGACCATCTAAGTCACTCAAACTGAAAATATACTCAGCAAATCTTAGCCTGATGAGCTAAGACAGAATTGAATGTAAGTGTACTTGAATTAGTATAACCATATCAGAATCCTGACTCTATAGTCAGTATGGCAAGAGTCTATCCATCCTATCACTCGGACTAGGCATGGCCATAGACTGTCGGACATTAAACCCTCGAAAGGTTGCCGACCCGAACGGGTTGATCGAAGAGGTATACTAATCAAGCTACACCTTACAAATCTCTTGAGAAACGAAAACATAATGCTGCTTATGAATGTTCCAAATTAACATAAGATATTTATCAAATATCTTAAGTACATAATACATGTTCAAGGTATAAGGCTCAAAATCAAGGAATGCGAAGCATCAAAATCAAAGTGCAAGAAATTCTATCTAAAATACAGGTGATATCCGTTGTTATCTACTTTATTTGTTCATCTACTCTAAGTTACATAAGTTTTAGAATCATCAATTCTTACATATTCTGTAACTTAGAATCACGAATCCTATTAGTTGAAGATAATTAGGACTGGCCAAGTCCTAATTATAACTTAATCAAAAAATGACTATTTGGTTTAAGTGAATAAATCATCGACTTAATTTTTTTTAAAATACCTCAAACCTCATCTTGATTATCCAAATCAAGATGAAAAGATTAAGAATTAGACTCCAGATAATGGGGTCTAATCACTTAATTCAAAGGTATAACTAAAGATCTAAGGTTTAGAACCGAAATCTCATAGATTAAATTAAGGCAAGTCCTAATGATAAATCAAATTCATTAGGATAGATCTCTATTCTTAATTCTAAGGTTTAAATATCAAATAATCATTTAATAAACTAAGAAAATCTATAAACTAGTAAACTAAAGGTTTCACATATTGAGTAACCCAATTTACTTAATAGATGAATTCTAACTTAAGATATATTCTTAATCTTAGGAATTTAAAGCTCTTAATTACTAAAAGTATCTCTCAAGACACACATTCTAACTAATGTTATAAGGACCTAAGGGAAGGTCTAAGAATGATTAGAGAAGGAGAAAATCACTCACTTAAGACTTAGGAAATTTTCCTTAAGCAGCAAATTTTGAGATTTTAATCAAAATCTAATTTAGACTTGGATTTGATTAATTTCAGTTATAAATAATTCTATTTACTGATTTTAGTGATTAGAAACTGAATTTAGGGCTTTTAAAGGCTAAACTCTAAATTTGGACAAAATGACTATTTTGCCCTTACTTAAGGGTTCAAAAGATCAAATTTTGATCTAGGGCTTAAATTCTGAAATTTTCTTTTGGAAAGTGATTCTTACTATCTAATGTAAAATTAGACAGCAACTAAACTAATTTTGGGTTATTCTTTAGCCATATGAAGTCAAATTAGTGAATTTGACTCAAAAGGGCAAATTAGAAATTTGACTCATAAGGGCGAATTAGGAATTTGGTTGAATGAAAGTTAAATTTTCTTTTATATTATTGTTCTTTACTGCCTAAGCTTTCCATTGAATCTAAATTTGCTAAATTCTAATAAGTATTGGCCAAGTTATGGCCAATACAAGATTTAGAGTTTAAGGGTGATTAAGGGTCCTTAATTATGGGTCATAAATCCTAACTTTGCCAATTAGTGTCCAAATTAAGTAAAATCAATGGCTATGGTTTACAAATAGTCCACTGATCACAATTACATGTGGTAGGCTCAATTTGGATCTAATTTGACTAAGTTAAGACATAATTAGGGTTTAGGGTGATTAGTGAGTGATTAGTGAAATTCATCACTCAAACACTAATCCAACCTTATAGATAGATTCTAAATGACTCTAAGAGTCCTCTGAAACTTAAATTGTCCAATTTGGATTATTAAATTTGCTAATATTCATTAATCACGTTTTAGAGTAATTAGGGGTGATTAGCAAATCTAACCATTGGATCCTAAATATTTTTGTGGATTACTGTAAATTAGGTTTTCCTGATCTAAATTGATATTTGGATCACCTAATTTGGAGCTAAGATGACCAACTTATGGTCATTTGAAGTTCTAGGTCAAATTAAGCTAATTAGGGTTAAATCCTAAAAGTCATTAGTCAAATGTTAATCCAAACAACAAAGTTAATATTACTAGAATGTTCCTTAGAGTTTTTTGGATCACTTTGAGACCCATATTGGGTATGTTTCGAGTAGTGTGTGCAAAGTTATAAGGGTTTGAAAATTTGGGACAATTAGGGCTTAATTAGGGGTCCTAAATGTTACTAAGTTAAATATTGATCCAAATGAAATTTTTGATAGTATCAATGTGTTCTCCTCATTTTTCTGATTTTAGTAATATATAATTTCGCTATGTTTGGATTATTAAATTTATATTTATGAGAGAATGAAAATTCTTAATTAAATTGATTTAAATTAAATGATTTAATTTAATTGAAATAAATTAATGGATTTTTAAATGCGTGGGTCCCATAATTAAAACAACGGGACACGCATAGGGCATCGAGGAATCGGGCCAAACTCTCTACGCCTGGGTCACGAAAGACCCGAGAAGAGCCCGAATTCCTTCTTCCTCCCCCTTCCGCGGACAGGAGAATTATGGCATCTCCCTAATTCAACGAACATCGGGCCTCCAAAGGCGAGACGTGAGGGAAACGTAAGCCCTTACTTCCTTCTCCTGACGAGCTAAAGGAGTGAAGATGCGCCGACCTCCAACACCCGATCCTACTATGCCCTAAAACGAGGGCAGAGACCTCTAAAAAGCCTAGTCCCTCAGTCAAGATTCGATTACTAAATTGATGATTTCAGTACTCTTACTCCACTTCAATGAACACTTCAATTTCTGTAATATAACATATGAGATTATTTTGAATTGAAGTGCAAAGATTTGAGATCACTCATTCGATTGAAAACGAGATTTGAAATAGTTCGTTCTGTTTTGTGTTAATCACCTAGAATATCAATTCATAATATTGATTGACAGTTATGCAATGTAGAACGAATATCGTGCCATTACAGAATTCAATTTTTTTTTTTAAGTTTTAAGAAAAGGGGATGCATATCGAATTTGATAAAAAGGAAACAATCATCATTCAATTTCCATTAGTTCATGATTACAATTCATTTTGAACTTAACAATAGTACTAATCAATCTAGAAGATGGTATTTTAATAAGGAGGAAGGTACCTGAAGTATCGAAGTGTCAGAGGAACCCTATCTAATGAGTTTGCTGCAGAATCGACCTTTGAACTTTCCTAAAGAAATCTCTCTCGGTGAGGCAGCAGGTAAGTTAAGGATTTATGAGGCTCTATCAGCGACGGGAGGCTTCACGCGTCAACTCGAGCTGCCAGATCCCTCCTCTGCGCGACTCGCGGAGCTCTCGTTCGAGGACGCGAGGACGAAGCTCTTCTGCCGTCCGATTCGATGATCTGACGGCACAGGAATGCATCATCCCGATTAGCGGGGTGTGAGGAATTAGAAAGGAACGGCGTCAGGAATATCAAACAACGCCGTTAGAAATTAAGAAAATATTAATAATTTCAATTAAATTATATAATTTCTTAATTCAATTTATATGATTAAGTGTATCCAGAAAATTTCCAATATATCATCCCTAGCTAAATGAAGGGTGCTGAACGTAACGGCGCACTCGGATTTTTGATTTGACGAATATTTAATTATTTAAATTTTCAGGTAATTAAATAATATTAAAATATTTGACAAAAATCCAACGACTTCCAAATGTTTTCAAAACTTCACCCCTGGCTAATTTGGGTGTTCTGAATGCAATGACGAAGTCAGATTTTCAATCTGAGATCTAGATAAAAAGTTAATTTCTATAATTAGGTATTTTCCAGAATTTCTAATTTGACTCAGTTGACTTCTGATTTGACCTAGATTTCAGAGATGAGTTCTAAATTACTTAATTAGTGACTTAGAACCTTAATTAAGACTAAAATTAGTCTTAATTGAGCCAAGTAACAACCTGAGTTGTTACAAGTAGAGAGTATGATCCATTTATATAAAGAATATTTTGAAAGTGCAAAAAAGTTCAAATGTTTTGTAAGTACAATGGTATTATAAGTTACTCAATTTGGCCAAATATTCAACTTTCTCTCCTTAGAACCTTATTTAAATTAGTGTTTAATTCAAGGTACATAAAAAGTCTTAACTGCCACTTTGACAGTTTCTACTTTGACAGTTTCTAAGTTAGTTAAGTTCCCTAATACACTTATTAGGACCTCTTATATGGGATTTTACTAAGCTAATCTTTGTCTCTAAAATTTGAACTCATGTTGATTTATTTTACCTTATATTTTTCATAGTAAATTCTTCTTTTGTACACTAAAATCTAAAATTAGCTAAATTTAAAGTTCTTCCTCAAAATTTAACTTTAACTTGACTCCCTATTGAGATTGATCTCAAATAATCTTAATCAAATCATTTTCTTCTCATAATTGAGCTTAGAACTCAACTCATTCTAAGACTTAGAATTAACTATCATTTAATTAAATCTTTCAAGGCTTAAAATTTTATTGAGCAAGGCTTTACTTATGTTCCTCTGATCTTATAGTATTTATTCTTTAACTGGCTAGGTTTTACCATGTAAGGTGATTAATAATATACTTAACTTAATAAAAATTGAATTTAATGAATAATGGCATTTTTATTCTCCAAATATATGATTAGATGCTCTATTTTTTGTGGGCATATGGCTAAAATTTAATCAAATTTGAATAATAAATTATAAGAATATTTACACAATTCAATTACAATTAGTTTGTTTAATTTTTTAACGATTCCTAATATTGTGTTGTGGAGACCAATTAGTGCATTATGGAGATGATAATGGTGCTCTGGTGCACTTCTGGGAGGTTCCGAAAAGATTCGGAATAAAGGGTGAAGTTCAGGAATAGCACAGGCGCTACGGCGCAACGCAGTACGCCTCAGTGCTCTCTCACTCGAGACAGAGGCACTGTCGCGCGTCTCAGCGGTCAGCAGACTTATAAGCAGGTGCTACCGTGTGACGCTGCAAAAATCGGCACTTCAGCGCTCCCAGTGGCAGTCATCCCGAGAGGCAGGCGCTACCACGCACCGCAGTGGTTGGAAAACAGAGACCAGGATGCTACAGTACGCCCTGATGCTTGGCTACCCAAAGCCCATGCGCTCCAACGCACCGTTGTGCTTAGCAGAATTCTGCTCCGGTTCCGGTTTTGCCCTAAGTAATTTGGAGTGTATTTTGGATTTTTTAGGGTTCGAAATTGAGCTGGGTACTTAATGAGACATGTGAAAGAATTTTCTAAGCAAGCTAAGTGTGTTGGCATTCCAGTTGGAGGCTTTGGCTATTGTGAGGAGGAGATTCCAAGGTGAAGCCTTAAGGAAGCTATAGGGTAAGAGAGCTCTTGCATATTAGAGAAGATACTCCTGGTAGTGGCTGGTTCATCTCCTCTTCATATTAGAGTAATATCTTGTGTGATTTCTATCAAAGATTAAGCTCTTTATAACTCTGTACTCTTCAAAACTCTTAATAAACATTTATGGTAGTGTGGCTCCATAGTTTCTCCCATTCCTGGGTTTTTCATGTAATTTTCTGTGTTTGGATGTATATTTTCTTGAGTTTGTTTTTTCATGCATGTGATATGATTTCTTGTTTGTGGATTTGTGATTTCGGACTTGCTTGGTAACCTTCAAAATAACTCTGGTACTCAATCGAGTGCGCTAACCAAACAACTTCCACTACGAAATGTTCTCGATGCCGGAAGTTTATTTCACCAACAAATGGTATCGGACAGAGGTTACCATGTTGGTCCTAGGGATTGCTGTTTGAGTGGGAGCAATGGCCGATGAGATGAGACACAAGATTAGGAAATTCTACGGTATGAACTTTGCATTTAAGAAAATGCAGATAGAGGATCTGCTTTACTAGAATAAGTTATATCTTCCATTGAAAGGAGCTGACATAAAACCTGCAACTATGACTGATGAAGAGTGGGAAGTTCTCAAAAGAACTGCACTAGGTTTGATTCGATTATCATTGTCTTCTTATGTTGCATTTAACCTCGTTAATAAAAAAACTATTGTTGATCTCATGGATGCCCGGATGAGAATGTATGAGAAGCCCTCCGCATCTAACAAAGTTTTTATGATGAAAAGATTATTCAACATGAAGATAATGGATGGTTATTCAATGACTAAACACCTCAATGGGTTCAACATGGTGACAAGCCAGTTAAGTTTGGTGTATATCTATTTTGATAACGAGGTCCGAGCTTTGTTGTTCCTCTCTTCATTATCAGATAGTTGGGATGGGCTGGTTGCATCCATCTGTAACTCATCAAGAAATGTGTCGTTGAGATTCGACGACATTGTCGGGCTTGTGTTGAATGAGGAGGTGTGGAGGAAATCCCATGGGGAGCCATCCACTTCAACGTTGAATGCTGAAAGTAGGAGAAGACATATAAAAAGGAGACATAACAGAAATAGGTCAAGGTCTCGTTGAGGAAAATCAAGACCCATAATAGAAAATCCAGATTGCTAGAATTGTGAAAAGGCAGGTCACTTTAAGAAGGACTGCCCTACTATAATAGCCCTAGTGTTGTTGCCCATTAATTAGTAACCTAATCAACTTTGTTTTTTTTTCTAATGCTCTTATATTAGTGTTAAGAGCCTCCATCTCAAATTTTGTACGATTTAGTGATTATTTGAGACATGAACTTCACACGACTTTCTTGACAAAAATAAGAAGAAGACAATGAAAAATCAAGGATTAAAGATGGGGTAATTTTTTAAAGGTCTCCAAGTGGCAAATTTTTATGTTATGAATACCATTTAGTCCATCATCGAGATGCTAATGGTGCTTCAGTGCACTTCCTGGAGGTTGTGAGGCGATTCAGAATAAAGTGTGAAGTTCAGGAACAGCACAGGTGCTACGGCGACCTGTGGTGCACCGTAGAGCACCTTGGCGGTACCTCACCCAAGACGGTCCCTCACCCAAGACGGTGGTGCTATCACTAGCCTTATAGGCCAGAAAATTAAAAACCGGGTGCTATCACGCGCCGTAGTGAAAATCGGCGCTGCAGCACGCCGCAACTGAAATCGACGCTGCAGCGCGCCCCAGCGTTAGTCATCGAGCGCCTAACAGAATTCTGGTCTAGTTCAAGTTTCGCTATAAATAATTTTGAGGGAATAATAGACTTTTCAGTGTTCAAAATTGAGCTGAGTACGTAAGAAAATATGTGGAGGAGTTTTTTGAGCAAGTTAAGTCTGTTGACATTCTAGTTTGAGGCTTTGGCTGCTGTGAGAACGAGATCCCAAGGTGAAGCCCTAACAAAGATGCAGTGCAAGAGAGCTCTTGTATGTTGGAGATGATAATCCCGGTGGTGGTTGCTTCCTCTCCTTTTCATATTAGAGTAAGATCTTGAGTGATTTATGTCTAAAGTTAAGCTCTTTGTAACTCTGTACTCTTCAAGATTCTTAACGGATATTTTTTGTGGTGTGGCTCTGTGATTTTTTCTATTCTTAGGTTTTCCACATAATTTTATGAGTTTGGATGTATGTGTGCTTGAGTTTGTTCTTGCATGCATATGCTGTAATTTCTTGTTTGTGGATTTGTGATTTCAAACTTGCTTGGTAACTGTCAATGCAACCCCGATCCTCAATCGAGTGCGCTAACCAAGTCGTTTCCACTACAGAGTGTTCTCAGTGCTTAAAGTTTATTTCCTGAAAGCCTAGTCAGTTAATTTATGTTATTATCATTAAGTTCTTCTTATCGGATTTGTGAGTCTATCGGATCTCTGATCGACTGCCCAACTGATTTAGAGTTTATCTTATCGAATTTATCATTTTAAATAATTAAACCGACCCGACCTGGCACAATTTCTCTTCTTCCCCAATTCCTTAACCCGATGAATCCCTACCCATGGTTTTCTTTTGACGACCAATATAGCCACCACAGTGGTCTTCAATGCTTTAGGAAAGTCCCAACTAACTCACCTTGATCTGGCATATCTTTATGATGCAATAACTCATATATTTGGCTACTCTTGTAAATAACAAGAATTAAACCAAAAAAATTTATACTTTAATTTCTTGATTCTGAATTCGAACACTTTGCCCTAAATTCCTAATCCATAAATGATTAATTGCTTGTGACAGAACTATAAGAACCATATGTTAATTCAAAAGTTTTGCAAACATGTATTAGTTATCAATTATAATCTTTGTGCTTTCTTGATATAGAGCAACTTTTCCTACTATCTGAAGAATCTCCTAAACAGTCATTATTGATCACAAATGCCCTAAATTGCTGCTCTAAAGATGTTAAATAATTATGGAAAATCGATAAAGATCTTAATATAATCTCAGAACCTAAATCTAAGAGTACACACCTTCTATAATTTATTTCTAATACCCTAAAATTGATTTTTATTTAGTACAATACAACTCATCTTCTGCTTCCATTATCTCCTGCTTTCATTTTTGTATTCCAAAGCATGACACATTAGATAATTTAGGGCGTAAAAACGTTTCTTATTGACGAAGTTGTTGATCATACTGCTCGGGTAAAGCTTAAATTTTCATCAGTAAATTCGAATTCAGTAAATTTGAATTTAGGGTAATAACATCGTAAGACTGTTACAGCTAGGGAGGGGTTGGTGCCTATTAGCATGATATTGTGCTAAAAGCCAACAGGTTGGTTGAACTATCTTTTCCATTAAAATTCTAGATTAATGAACCGATGATTTGTTAAAATGTCACTAGGTTCATTTAAAAATTTGGCATTGTCGATCGCCCAGATGCATGTTGCGCATCTGACTATATGTGTGAGCCGTTATGCGTCATAACACATGTTTTCATTTCTTAGGCCCAAATCGTCCTCATGCAAGGCTTCTCCTGAATTTGGGTGAGCTGGAGTCAATACTTATAATCTCTTAATCAATTTTCAACTTTGAATTTTATGAGAAGTAGCATTAATTTGTCCTTTCTTGCGAAAGCAAGCAAGATAGCAAACAAAGAACAAAGGATTGATAAGCCACTTGCAATTAGTATGAAAATTAATTTGGCTATTTTATTGCATCATCATCCATGCTAGCACTAGATTGCCACTGTTACTACTAAAACAAAGATAGATAGCAAAATTGCAAGCTTTGAAATACCCAACTCACAATTATAACAAGCTATCTCACACCACTAAAATGTTTCCTTATATCAAAGGTGAAAGCTAGAGATAACATAAGTAACTCTGAAAATAACATAAGAATTTCTTCCAAAACATTTCCCAAAAAGAAAGAAAAATTCATTCCAAGTTATACAAAATCAATGCACAGACTTCAATATCTTCGTGAGAAAACCTCGGTTTGATTTACAGTGATCTGTTAATACGAGTTGTGTCAAATTTGACTTGTTTGATGCGGATTCGTACAAAAAAAGTTAAATAATAATGTATCGTTGGCTCTCCAAAATAAGTCATGATGTCATTTCCCTGCAATTCTATGTGCTTACTCCGAAGTTAGAGGCATATGCCGTAAATTTGTTCCCTTACCTTCTGACTATTGATTTTGATGGCTTATCTTTGGACTTCTGCAACATTTTTTAATTGTGGTCCAAAAATCTATTCAATTAAACAAAGAAAAACTTTTCACTTGCATTGTCATTGACTTGGTGGTAAGGATCGATAGCCAATCTCTTGTATTTCTTTTTTATGTTGAGATTCTTGTTGGTTGTGAGAAGTTTAGTTTTTTGAAAGAGTTTGAGGCCCATGGGCCTAGTTTCATTCCCAAAAATAGTAGCTTAATTGCTGTAAATAAATTAAATAGAAAACTAAAATCACAAGTTACAATGTATGGGAGCAAATATAATTCGTCCCACAAATTAATGGAATATAATCCCATCCTTCAATAAAGCACACAGATTATTTAGCTATAATTAAGGATTAATGGGAGCCAAATCAGATTTTGAGGCTATGTATCTTCGTGAAGCTACAAAGTGTAACACGCCATAGAGGATATACAACGTCATAAGAAGAGTTGCTGATTTTTAATGTTTTAGCATAAACTGAGTTGTAACTAGTAGATAAAAAGGTATCGGGCTGCTGAGGAGCAGAGAAGATGAAGCAACATGCTCGGCAAACAAGTGAGAGATTTTTGTGCATGGTAGAAAAATAAGTACTTCGAAAATCACATCCTTCATTTATGGTTGTTCATGGAGGAAACTCTCTAAACTTCAAGATGCATGGCGTTAAGAACATGATAAAATTGCAAGTTGCATTTATAGCTATTTTTGAAGGAAACCCTCGAAACTGTTAGATGCGCTAGAGAGGTAAATTTAAAACTCCAGAAAACTGCCAATTCCTTTCATGGCTAGCTATGAGGGTGTACATACCCATGGCCTATGATTAGTCATGTTTAGCATGGAATTTATAGATGAAAGTGTGATGTATGCAAAGAGTGTGTTTGCTTGTATTTCACAATGAAATCTTCGCTGTGTCGCAACGTGATTTTTCTCCAGCTTAAGGTTTTTCATATAAATATTGGTGATCATCTTATGTGATCGTGTGATTGTTCATTTGTGTTTAATTTCATCATTCAACCTTGCTTGTATTCGTTTAAAAGTGTGACGAAGCCTTTAATCATCCCGACGACTAATTTTATAAACTTTTCTTAGAAAAAGTAACCCAAATGTGAAGCAATGGTTGTTGATTAGGTGTCTTCAAGTCAAGTATGAGTGTGTCAAACTTGATTAGAACTTAAGTTTTCAAATTTGGCTGATAAAGTCAGCTAAAACTCGAATTCGATTTGAGTTCACTTTTTTCTTTTTTCTTTTAGGGCTCCCGTGAGCTCTCGAGGGCGATTCTGCAGGCATCTCCTTCGCGGTTACCCCCCGTCGGCGCTGCCGACGGTCTTCAGGGATCTCAACGGTTCTCTTACGGGTGATCCTTTTTCTTGGTTTTCGTTTGTTTATCATCATTCCACCTTGCTTGGTTATGTTTTAGGTATGGAAGACCCTCCGGCCATCCGATCGTTCCGTGATATTGTGGCCAATATTTAGCCTGTGGCAGCTAAACCTGTTGGTAGATTCAATGGTGGTCCTGCTATTTTCTTTACGAATGAGGAGGTCGCCTCGTTGCTACTTTGCACGCCTTAACGCTGGTTGGTAAATTCGCTCGGGTCAAACCTAGTTTTGTTTTAGTCAATGGTTTCATCGATGGCTTAAAACTAGTGGCCCCGGTGAAAATTCGTTCTTTTGATTCTCATCGAGTGTTCTTTACATTTGAGTCGGATCTCGACTATGCGCGCTTATTTTTAAAAGGCTCATTTGATCCCAAAGGTAACACAATGAGATTTTGCAAATGGGATCCTTTTTCTGATGTTAGGCTTGATGTTCCAATTGTTCCAGTGTGGATTAACTTACCGGGGCTCCGGCTTCAGTTTATTTCTAAATATATTTTGTTTAATATTGGCTCGGTCTTGTGAAAGCTCGCGCAAAGAAGGCATATGTCAGCTCTCAGCGGCGGTGGGCATGTCGTCGTTCGAGCCTCCATACCTCTCGAGCCCACCACTCCTCCGCATAATCCTGAAGGAGGATCTCAAGGATGTCAAGTCGAACATCATCTGGACATTCCAGTTCATCAAACACTTTGGTTACTCTATGTAACCATTCTCTGGCCAGGATGGGGAAATCCAGTCCTCTGAACACTGCACCTTCCAGCATCTTCTCAAGAACGCTAGCTCCGGCTGGGGAGGCTCCTTAGACTTCCCTCCCATATATTTTTGCTAAGAACACATCGAATGCCCACCTATCCTTAAAATGGGCGAAAAGATCGTACCCTGTCATGCTCGCACAGTATCCTAGACATCCAGATCAAGTGAAGTAAGGAAAACAGTTTTTAGATATTTTTAAAGATCAGGTTATGATGATACAGAAAGGAATACAGATAGCACATGAAATAAAACTAAGGCTTCTATCCAATGTATCGGGCTGTAAAGGCATGACAGAAATCTTCGTAGGTGACGTCCCGCGGTAACCATTCACGTCGATAGGTGAGTGCTCTAAGGGTGACGCGCCACTAGTCTCTAACTCTATCCTGTAGGAGGCGTGTCACGAGGGCAATCTTTGCGTTGTCCATAATGTTCATCATCCCAATCATAGTATCGGTCCTTATTAGCTATTCCTTAGCTAATGCAGGGAGATCATATCCTCTGAATGCGGTTTGCTAGAGCAGTTGGGTCAACATCCTGTCTTCAGGATATGATCTTCCTTCTATGTACACATCATGTCGTTGATGGAATTGGACAATACTTTCCCAGCTTTCATTGAATCGTCAGTGATGCCTTTCAACCGTCATTCTAGCGTATCTAATTATGTTAACATTTAAAATCTTATTTGATACCACTGCTTGTGTATTTTGATTATCAACTTCTTATTCTGAGTGTGACGTTGTGATCCCTTGGATGTGACTCTAATGTATTCTGAAATAGTCACTGAATTGGCAGAAGAATCATCCATTAGGTAGATAAGAATGCAAATTCTCATCTGAAACCTTATAGAATTCTCTAATACCAACTGGGGCGACCAGCACCCTTAATCCGCCAAAGGATTAGGTTAAGGGTGGAGTGTCACTCTGGCTAACCCCTCACTTACCATTGGATTAGGATAAACTCCACAATCCACCTGATTAGGGAATGATCAACACAAAATCAATCTAATAGTCACTATATAAGTAAACGTACAGAGTGCAAAAGCAATAAATGACATCCAAGCATCACAATATAATATAAGTGCAAAATACAACTCAGAATATAAGCATATAAGTCCAAATGCACAGTCAAGGATACCTGCATTATACAATATTTAAAGTTCAAATAAAAAGGAAATGCAAATGCACTCATCCTCACAATAACTCTAAGGACTAGATATGCTCTGGTCCGAGCTGCTGCTCCTCCTCTAGGTAAAGCTCCTCCTCAGGTACTGGATCCTCTACCTGCTCTACCTCTGCCATTATCGGTTTCACAATGTAGGGCTCCAACCAAAAAAGAGAAAATCTGGTTAAATAATTTATCTAAGTACATTTTAGGCTGATATATTTTTATATATTTTATAATATCACCACTTTACACAATTTTCCTAAGCAATAATATATAAAGGAGCAACTGGCAATACAATAAGAAAGAGAAAAAGCTATAAATAACATTTATAACTTAAACAAAGGAGGCTAAGACATGCCCCAAAAGTGAGGTAAACAAGGTAAGGCATATAATATAAGTAACTAAACATGTGCTGAAAGAAAATACTACATCCTAATACATGTTGATAATCAAATGAAATATACAAATTATAATAATAAATCTCAGCAGTGATACATATAAATATCAACAAAATCTAACATCCTACTGTATATAAGCTGTACAAGGAAATAGCTGACTGAATAAGCAATGCCAAAATATTGCCAAATACTAAAACTGCACATCAAACTCTATATACTGACTGCCATATCAGAAAACTTGGCCAAACTAGCCCACATATATATACATCTCAATATGTAAACATACTAAACATACTGCATGACTGACGAGGCAGACAATACTTGAGCAACGTATTTTAGTTATTTTACTTTTATTTCTATGGACAATTGTTAGAAACAACTGAGGAGTCAAGCACGTCTGCAATACTATATGGATCCCAAGCCTAACACACTCTCCTCAATGAGAATGTTAGGCATCCTGATCTCATCTTACCCCTGTCCATTGGGGCAAATGTGCACCATAATATCCACAAACCAGACCCAAAGGCAACTGTTATCCTAATATTTTAAGTTTTCATTTTCATGCACAAAATTATCTTATATGAAATGTCCAAGGAAGTAAGCTCAAATATACAAGGAATGCATAGCACAAGGTATCAAAATAGGCAAGGGACTCTACTAATATGGTGATACCATCTATTTTCTATTATCCATTATAACTATTCCAAATTACACAAGTTCAGGATCACCATTTTTCTACATATCAAGTGCAACTTAGAAATTATTCTTATAAGTTACAAAATATCAGGACTAGCTAGGTCCTAATATACTGAATCAAAGTCGACTATAAAGGTTAAGAAATAAATCATCGTGACCTAATTAATGATTTTAGACGTTCTAACTAAAACTACTAAACTATAGATTATGGATTAAATGCCACGAGATTGGGCTTAATCACATAATCCCAAAAAGGATAAGACCTAAGATCTAAGTTTCATTCTAAAAGTGATCTAATAATTTTAGGCCAATCCTATTAAGTAATCAAACTTAATAGGATGAATCTCCTATCTTAGATATAAGGTTAAAAGATAAAATAATCAAAAATAAGTTGAAAACTTCTAGAAATCTAATAAAACCAAGGATTCATTCATTGAAAAACCCCATTTTTCAATGAATGAAATCAACCCTATGATCTAGTCCTAGTCTTAGGAAGGGTCCTTAAGGTGTAGTGTTAAAGACTTAGGAAAATTCTAAAATCTGACCTAACTGTTGATTTTACTTACTTAAATATCGCTAATATGGTTATAACGTAAATTTTAGTATTTTAAAAGACTAATTAAAGGCTAAGGGTGTTTATCCTAAATTTTTGGCAAAAGGACCATTTTGCTCCTACTTAAGGGTCCAAAAAGTTAACTTTTGATTTAAGTGTCCAAATTAAAGTTTCTCTTTTCCATATGATTTTTTACTATCTAACTTGAATATCGATAGTAAGTATGTTCAATTTTGACGGGAAACGGGTCCTACAGGTCCAAATTAAGGTTTTTGTTTTAAGGGCGTTTACGTAATTTTCACTCAACTGAAAACTAAGTTGTTATACAGTTTATTGTAGGTTACTGCTTGAGGATTCCATAGAGTCTGAGAATAATGCATTCTGAGGTCAATTGACTAAGTTATGAACATTTTAAGTTTGAAGGGCAATTTGGTAAATTCGAGTCTGTCAACGGGTGACAAAAACTGAACTTTTCTGTTTGAAGTCTAATTTCAGTAAACTCAGTTTCTAAAGCTTTCCTATAATGTACTGAGTATGTAGGTAGGGAGTAGACCTAATTTAGACCTTAAATTGTTAAGTATGACATAACTAAGGTTGGGGTATTTTGGTCATTTTCTAAATTTTTAGGGTTCAGAACCTAAATGTTATTTCAGTTTATTGGTGACATTGAAATTCTAAGTTAGTTAGCATCTTGATTTTTGAATTGGAGTTGATTTGACCAAGTTATGATCATTTGAATTCTAGGGGCAATTTGGTCATTTTTCACTAAAGTCAACTCTGAATTTTAGGGTTGACTTTTTATCCTGATATCCAAATGAGAAAACTAATACTACTACGGTGATGGGGCTGATCTCCTGAGCATTTTAAGACCCATATTGACTATGTTCTGATAACTGGGTAAAAAGTTTTAAGGTTTTAAAGAGGTCCTAAAATGTTACCTAGTTATGCGTACCCCGAAATTAATTTTTGACTTACGTTATTTGATTCCTTCATTTTTCTGAGTATTTTGAGACCTATATTTTTTATTTACTTTTAAGTTTTACTATTCAAAAATATAATTTGTATTAATTTACTATTCATTTATGCAAATTAAATTAATTTTCTATTCATTCCTAAAGTTATATATATAAATTCTGAAATTATTAATTCTTAATTAATCTTAATTAATTAATATCTAATTATTAATTAATTATGAATTAATATATTATTTTAATTATTTTAAATATAATATTATTATTACTACTGTTTAATTAGGTTTAAGTTAATTACTATTTATGTCTTAATTAATTATCTGTTCATAATTATTAATCCTAAGATTAGGATTAATTAATAGGTTAATAATTATTAAATTATTAATATTACTGTATATATATATATATTAATTTACTGATTATTTAAATTAATATTAATCTAGTTAGCATTAATTAATGGATTAATTAATTTACTGGATTAAGATTAATTTGATTAATATTAATTTATTAACAGATTCAAATATTAGTCTAATTCACTTAATTGATATTAATCTAATTAATATTAATTATTAATTAACAAATTATAACACTAATTAACAGATTCCTAATATTAACCTAATTTTAATAATTGATCTAACACTAATCTAATTAATATTAATTATAACTAACGTTTTATAATTATATATATATATATATATATATATATATATATATATGTTTATGTATACATATATATTTATTCTATATCTAAAGTTCTGTATAATTATTTGCATAAAAATTATTTAATCTAAAGTTCTAATTATGATTATAATTATATATATATATATATATATATTTATTTATTTATTTATACTTTTATTTTATTAACTCTGACTTTCTGCAGGGTCATCATTGCAGCAGGACGCGTGTCACGCTGCTATTGGACACACAGAGGAGGCGGGACCCACGCGGTCAGCCGACACGCCATGCGTCAACCGCACGCGGCGACAGCGGGGACGTGGCCCGCGTTCCGGGCACAGCGCCCACACACGACCCGTGCGTGCTGCCACGGCTGGACTCGGCCCGGCCCGACCCGGAAGGGGAGGGGTCTCCTTCGTCCTGGGCTCTCGGTCTAGGGTTTGGTTTTAACTGGCGATCTTGCCGGCGATAGGGGTGAACCCGCACGGCGTTGTGGAGGTCTCACCGAGACTTGCACAACCATAGGCTCACAGACTCGAGAGGATGCATATACGCCGGGCACGGACGAACCCTAGACCTACGGCTTCGGCGGACGCTTTGGCTAACGGTTTGTACTGTGGCAAACTCCTAAAATTCCACGTATCGAACTCAAATTAGTTTAATCAGAACCGAGCAATCGATAATCGGACTGCAGAAATTACGATACGAAATGAAGTTTGCATAATCGAATGAGAATTTGGGGTATACGACGTACCTCACGATCGACGGCTCGGGCAGGATCAGGACTCACAGAGCTCGAAACGATTCAATCCGCACATAATGTGACTAGCCCTAAGTGCAAATGGGGATTTAGAGAGTCTTAGGGCGGAGATGACGAAGCTGAGGAGGACACCGGTTGGGCGGATTCGGCGGTCAGTGCCGCGTGGCTTGCTAGGGCGAGGCGGAGCCCTCGAGGAGGAAGACGACGCGTCCACCGTCTGATCCTGGATCAGAAGGCCCAGATCTGCCGTCTGATCCAAACGGCAACTCTGACGGCATAGCCAAAAGCAGCTAACGGCGTCGGGTTTCTAACGGCGCCGTAGAATTAAAATAATAATAAATATTAAATAATTTCAATTAATTTATTATTTTAAATTCTTAATTAAATGTAATTACTTCTAAATAATTAAATGCCCTTAGGAAAATTCCAAATATTCACCCTAGCTAATGGAGGGGTGAGGAACGCAATTGTGAGATCGAATTTTTGATCCGATGAGTATTTTAATTTTTCGATTTGCGGGGTTCTTAAATATTATTAAAATAATCGTCGAAATTTCGACGACTTCCGATTGACACGAAACCATCACCCCTAGCTAATTTGGGGGCAATGAGCGCAAAGGCGAAGTCCGTTTTTTGATCGGAGGTCAATTTAAATAGGTCAAATTCAAGGGTTTCTAGATTTCCAGAAATTAGGATTCGATCCGTTTAACTCCTGATTTGGACTAAGTCTTAGAGGTTGACTCCAATTGACCTAATTAGCACTTATGATTAGTCTTAAGACTAAGATTAGTCATAATTGACCTATGTAACAACCTGGGTTGTTACAAACTCCTCCACTTAAGAACGATGTCGTCCTCGACATCACTCAAACAGAATTAAGGACAAGAGTTAAAAATATCACTAAGAATTTGAAATGGAATTACCTGGGTTCTCGAAGAGTCTGGGATATTTCGATCGCATGTTAGATTCATTCTCCCAAGTGGCTTCGTTGCAGGAACGATTCTTCCACTGGACTTTGATCATGTCGATGGCACGACTTCTGAGCTGCTTGCGATCATGAGCTAGGATTCGAATCGGCTCCTCGGCATATGACAGATCAGGTTGGATCTGAACTTCTGGGAGTTGCAAAAGGTGAGACGGGTGCCGTGGAGACATTTCCTTAGGGACGATACGTGAAAGACGTTGTGCACTGCGGCGAAATCCATTGGCAATTCTAACTGGTAGGCAGCTGACCCAATCCTTTTCAGGATTTTGAATGGTTCAACATACCTTGGGCTAAGGTTACTGGCAACCTCGAAACGATAGACTCCCTTCATGGGACTGACTTTTAAGTATACAGAGTCTCCTTCCTGAAATTCCAAGGGGTGACAATGGAGGTCATGATACTTGCTCTGCCTATCCTGGGCTATCATAATCCTTTGCTGTATAAGCTTTATATTCTTGTTTGTCTCCTCTATTAGCTCAGAGCCATATAGTTGAACATCTCTTATTTCTACCCAAGCCAGAGGCATAGAGCACTTCCTACCATAAAGTGCTGCATACGGAGCCATCTTGATACTAGCCTGGAAGCTGTTGTTATATGCAAATTCTACCAAGGGAAGGTGATCTTCCCAAGATCCTGCAAAGTCTAAAATACAGAGGCGGAGTAAGTCTTCTAAAACTTGATTTACTCTCTTTGTTTGACCGTCTGTTTGAGGATGGAAGGCTGTACTCATGGCTAGCGTGGTGCCTAGGTCATGATGGATGGCCTGCCAAAATTTTGATGTGAATCGGCTATCTCTGTCTGACACAATAGTCTTTGGAATACCATGAAGCCGAACTATTTCCTTGATATAGATTTTGGCAAGTCTCTCCACTGAGTCCGTTTGTCAGATTGGAATGAAGTGTGCAGACTTGGTTAATCGATCAACTATGACCCAAATTGCATCTGCCGCAGACCTTGCATGAGGCAATCCCATAACAAAATCCATTGATATGTCTGACCATTTCCATTCTGGAATTTATAGTGGGTGTAGCAAACCTCCTGGTTTTTGATGTTCTGCCTTTACTAAGCAACATGAGTGGCACTTAGCCACAAAGTCTGCTACGCTCTTCTTCATCCCTGGCCACCAGAATGATAACTTTAGGTCCTGATACATTTTTGTACTTCCTGGGTGCACTTGATATCCTGAACTTTGACCCTCAACTAGTATTTCACGTTGCATAGATTTAGGGATCCACAAACGATCTCCTAAATAGATAGCACCCTTTTGAAATCGAAGATCAGTGTGGCGGCCACTTTCAATAGCTTGCTTGAAGCCCAAGTATTCCTCATCCTTGGTTTGTGAGATAGATACGTCCCTGTGAAAGGTGGGCTCCACATTGATGTTTGCCAGAGTTAAGTTGATACCCATTTTGCAGAATTCTTCAATTAACAGTCCCTCCGATATTATGGCATTTAGTGAGGCCTGACGACTTAAAGCGTCGGCTACAACGTTGGCTTTCCCATGATGGTATTGAATGTCCAAGTCATAATCACTGATCAGCTCTAACCACCTTCTCTGCCTACAGTTTAGTTCTCATTGGGTGAATATGTATTTCAGGCTTTGGTGATCGGTAAATATCGAGCATTGAACTCCGTAGAGATAGTGTCGCCAAATCTTTAGAGCAAACACTACTGCGGCCAGCTCGAGGTCGTGGACTACATAATTCTTCTCGTGGACCTTTAGTTGTCACGAGGCGTAAGCGATGACTCTTCCTTCTTGCATCAATACAGCCCCTAGGCCTATGCCCGAGGCGTCCGTATATACCTGAAAGTTCACTCCTTATTTTGGAAGGACTAGTACAGGGGCAGAGGTAAGCGCATCCTTAAGTGCTTGGAAGGCCTTCTCGCATGCGGGCAACCATTCAAATGGTACTGCTTTTTGAGTGAGCTTGGTAATAGGAGAGGCGATTTGGGAAAATCCCTTCACAAACTTCCTATAATAGCCTGCTAATCCCAGAAAACTTCTGACCTCCGTAATTATTTTAGGCTGGGCCCATTCTTGGATTGCATGAATCTTATTTTGATCCACCCTGATCCCGTGAGCATCCACAACATGGCCTAGGAAGGCGATAGATTCTAGCCAGAATTCGCACTTCGAATACTTGGCGTATAGTTGGTGGTTCCTTAGTTCCTCCAATACAGTCCGGAGATGTTCCTCGTGCTCGTTCTTGGACTTAGAGTATATCAGGATGTCATCTATGAATATGATGACGAACCTGTTCAGGTACGGTTTCAAGATTTGTTGCATTAGGTCCATAAATATAGACAGTGCATTCGTGAGTCCAAACTACATCACCAGGAATTCGTAGTGACTGTATCTAGTCCGGAAGGCAGTCTTCGCAATATCAAAGTCTTTCACCTGCAGTTGGTGGTATCCAGATCGCAGGTCAATTTTTGAGAATACCTTGGCTCCTGCCAATTGATTAAACAGATCGTCTATGCGCGGCAAAGGATATTTATTTTTGATTGTGACTTTATTTAATTCGCGGTAGTCGACACACATCCGCATAGAACCATCCATATTCTTTACGAACAATACTAGTGCTCCCCATGGTGACGAGCTTGGCCTTATGAGACCTTTTTCTAGGAGTTCTTGTAACTGTTTGTTCAGCTCCTGCAATTCCTTAGGCGCCATTATATTTGGGGCTTTAGAAATGGGTTGTGTTCCTGGAATAACATTAATTGCGAATTCGACTTCCCAAATAGGAGGAAGACCAGGTAAGTCTTCTGGGAAGACATCTACGAATTTGCAAACAACTGGGTTCTCAGCTAGTGGCACTTATTCTTTCTTCTCTCCTAGTATTGTCACTAGGAAGGCTTCGCATCCTTTCTGAACCAATCTTTTACTTCTATTGCATTGATGAGTGAGGCACGAGTACTAAGGTTGCCAACAAAAGATATGACTTCGCTCCCACTACCCAAGGTAATCTTTTTCTTGGTACAGTTGATAGTGGCATCGTGTTGGCTTAGCCAGTTCATGCCTAGTATTATATCAAAGTAGGCTATGGGAAGAACTACTAGCTTAGCCTCATACTTTCTAGTTGAACTTGGAATCTGTATCTTGCAAAACTGGCGAGCTAGCAATTGGGCTCCAGAAGGTAACCCAACTTTAACAGGATTGGCCAAGTGATACATAATGAGGTTTAGTGACTTTGCCCATCCTTCAAATACAAAAGAGTGGCTAGCCCCAATGTCAAATAAGATGCTACAGAGTTTACTATTTATACAGATTGAACCTAATCATGTCATAAATAAATGACTTAACTGTGCATAGTAAGTAATAATAGTAAAGATGAGTAGGTTCAAGATAATGTACCTGATACCACATGGTTGTCTTCTGTAGCCTCAACGGTGTGAGAGTGTACACACGTGCAGGTCCAGCAGGCCGGTTGTTATAATTTTGCCTTGGAGGTGGTCCAGGTGCATTTGGGCAAGGGGCATTGGGTACCTCACGCCTTATGACTGAAGTAGGAGAGGGGGCTGGACGGGCAGCTGCAAGTTTCTGGTACAGGTCAATGACTTAACGGTGTTTGGTATGATCGATCACATCACCATCCACCGTTTCTGTGGCTGCACAGTCGAGGAATCCATGACCTGGCCATCCGCAGGTATAGCAGACACGACTCCCATGGTAGTACCACCCATAAGGGTGTGGTTTGGTGCAACCATTGAATGGATCTGATGCTAGAGTCTCGGCCTCGAGTTGGTATTCCCTAGCTCGCTTGAATGACTGCAGCTGTAATGAAGTGGACCCTATATTCCTTCTGGATCCTTCCCTGGCCTGATCTTGTTCCACTACCTTGGCTGTTTCAAGTAATTATGAGAAATCGGTTATGCGCAAAGGAATCACTTGACTCCGGATTGAAGGTCGCAGGCTATCCTGGAATCAGAAATAGCAGCCTGTCTCTGTAGGGATCAGTCTTGTAGAAAATCTGGCAAGGCAACAGAATTCAGCCTCAAATGCTGACACGGATCGATCTCCTTGCTACAATTTTAGTAGCATTTCTCCCAAGTGATGCTTGGCTGATGGGGGAATGAATCGAGCATGGAACACTTCGACGAACTCATCCCACGTTATATCGGCTAACGAAACTCCAGAGAATGTGGTGCTGCGGGTGGTATCCCACCAGTATTCAACTTCGTTCTGCAAGAGGTGGGTAGTAAGGCGAACTATGGCCAATTATGGGCATTGGATGCTCGTTAAATTCTTCTCGACCATCTTTATCCATGCGGCCATATTGACTGCCGAGAGGGTCCCATCAAACGTAGGAGGCCTCAATCGGAGAAAGCTGTGGAGTATCCCTTCTGTGGACTGATTCTGCGGTTGGGTCTGGGGTGCTGGGGTACTTCCCATGGTGGTACGGTTCTGGTTTATTTGAGATACCAGAAGCCGTTCCATCCATTCGGCTTGTTTAACATGGGCCTTTACGGCCTTTTTAGCCTGCTTTTGGCTAAATTCAACCTGTCGCTAATGGGTTTCCACGATAAGTTTCACAGCTTCCAGTAACGCGTTTACCTCATTATAGGAGGTGCTGGAGGGAACAGAAGGGGAACTTGATCCTGGTTTCATGGTTTCCAACAACAGAATCAAGAACAACGCATTCTTCAGAACTCAATAAACAGAGATCGAAACATTCTATTTACTTTATTAACCAGATACAATACATCATTTAAAGCAGTACATAAAAAGATATCAATAGTGAGAACACGGAGTCTATCCTATGTACTCTCTTGTGAAAGCTCGCGCAAAGAAGGCGTATGTCAGCTCTCGACGGTGGTGGGCATGTCGTCGTTCAAACCTCCATACCTCTCGAGCCCACCACTCCTCTGTATAATCCTGAAGGAGGATCTCTAGGATGTCAAGTTGAGCATCATCTGGACATTCCAATTCATCAAACACTTTGGTTACTCTACGTAACCATTCTCTGGCCAGGATGGGGAAATCCAGTCCCCTGAACACTGCACCTTCCAGCATCCTCTCAAGAATGCATGCTCTGGCTGGGGAGACTTCTTGGACTTCCCTCCCATATCTCTTTGCTAAGAACACATCGTATGCCCACCTATCCTTAAAATGGGTGAAAAGATCGTACCCTATCATGCTCACACAGTATCTTAGACATCCAGATCAAGTGAAGTAAAGAAAATAGTTTTTAGATTTTTTTAAAGATCAGGTTATGATGATACAAAAAGGAATACATATAGCACATGAAATAAAACTAAGGCTTCTATCCAATGTATCGGGTTGTAAAGGCACGATGTAAATCTTCGTAGGCGACGTCCCGCAGTAACCATTCACGTTGATAGGTGAGTGCTCTAAGGGTGACGCGCCACCAATCTCTAGCTCTATCCTGCAGGAGGTGTGTCACGAGGGCAATCTTTGTATTGTCCATAATGTTCACCATCCCCATCACAGTATCGATCCTTATTAGCCATTCCTTAGCTAATGCAAGGAGATCATACCCTCTGAATGCACTTTGCTGGAGCAGTTGGGTCAACATCCTGTCTTCAGGATCTGATCTTCCTTCTACGTACACATCGTGTTGTTGATAGAATTGGACAATACTTACCTAGCTTTCATTAAATCATCGGTGATACCTTTCAACCGTCATTCTAGCGTATCTAATTATGTTAACATTTAGAATCTTGTTTGATACCACTGCTTGTGTATTTTGATTATCAACTTCTTATTCTGAGTGTGACATTGTGATCCCTTGGATATAACTCTAATGTATTCTGACATAGTAACTGAATTAGCAGAAGAATCATCCATTAGGTAGATAAGAATGCAAATTCTCATCTAACACCTTATGGAATTCCCTGATACCAACTGGGGCGACCCGCACCCTTAATTCGCCAAAGGATTAGGTTAAGGGTGGAGTGTCACTCTCGCTAACCCCTCACTTACCATTAGATTAGGATAAACTCTACAATCCACCAGATTAGGGAAGGATTAACACAGAATCAATCTAGCAGTCACATTATAAATAAACGTATAGAGTGCGGAAGCAATAAATGACATCCAAGCATCACAATATAATATAAGTGCAAAATACCACTCAGAATATAAGCATATAAGTCCAAATGCACAGTCAAGGGTACCTGCATTATTACAACATTTAAAGTTCAAATAAAAAGGAAATGCAAATGCACCATCCCCACAATAACTCTAAGGACTAGATATGCTCTGGTCCGAGCTGCTCCTCCTCCCTAGGTAAAGCTCCTCCTCAGGTACTGGATCCTCTACCTGCTCTACGCTTACCATTGTCAGTTTCACAATGTAGGGCCCCAGCCAAAAAAGAGAAAATCTGGTTAGACAATTTGTCTAAGTACATTTTAGGCCGATACATTTTTATACGTTTTATAATATCACCACTTTACACAATTTTCCTAAGCAACAATATATAAAGGAGCAACTGGCAATATAATAAGAAAGAGGAAAAGCTATAAATAACATTTATAACTTAAACAAAGGAGGCTAAGACATGCCCCAAAAGCGAGGTAAATAAGGTAAGGCATATAATATAAGTAACTAAACATGTGCTGAAAGAAAATACTACATCCTAATAAATGCTGATGATCAAATGAAATATTCAAATTATAATAATAAATCTCAGCAGTGATACATATAAATAGCAACAAAATCTAACATCCTACTGTATATAAGCTGTACAAGGAAATAGCTGACTGAATAAGCAATGCCAAAATATAGCCAAATAATAAAACTGCACATCAAACTCTGTATACTGTCTGCCATATCAGAAAGCTTAGCCAAATTGGCCCATATATATATATATATATATCTCAATCTGTAAACATACTAAACATACTACATGACTGAAGAGGCAGACAATACTTATGCAACATATTTTAGTTATTTTACTTTTATTTCTATGGACAACTGTTAGAAATAACTGAGGAGTCAAGCACATCTGCAAGACTATACAGGTCCCAAGCTTAACACACTCTCTTCAATGAGAATGTTAGGCATCATGATCTCACCTTACCCCTGTCCATCGGGGCAAATGTGCACTATAATCTCCAAAAACCAGACCCAAAAGCAACTGTTATCCTAATATTCTAAGTTTTTATTTTCATGCACAAAATTATCTTATATGAAATGTCCAACGAAGTAAGCTCAAATATACACGGAATGCGTAGCACAAGGTATCAAAATAGGCAAGTGTAACAACCCTAGGTTGTTACCCTTGCTAAAACTAGATTAATTAAGCTAAACCAAGGTTTGATTTTAATTCCATTGGATTCAATGGGTCATTTAAATCTAAACCTTGAAGTTTGAAATCAATTGGAGCTAAATTGAAAAATTTGATATTTTTGGCTATTTTTAATTTAAATAAACATTCAGAATAAATTAATTAAATAACTTTAGTTATACAGATCCAAATGGTATGATCCAATATACCATTTGAATCAGAAAAATTCAAGGAATCTGAATATAAAATAAAATCTCAGATCCAATGGTTGGATTTAAAATTATTTGCCAAACCTTCTCTGTTCTTAAATAAATCATATAAAATCATCTAAATATCCAATTTATGAGTTTAAGGGCTCTGATTGCTCCTTGTATCATAAGGAACAATTCCAGACCCTTAAAATTAATTTTAGATAATTAATTTTATTAATCACTCCTTAATCACCCTAATTCAAGGATTAGTGAATTAAACCCTAATTAGGCCCCTGATGTGGGTGAAGATGGTTCTTAACATCATATTAGACCTAGTATAACCTAAGTGTAAGGTTGGATTACCTTAAAGTGCCATAATTTCACTAATCACTCTAAGAGGCTAAATTAAATAATTAGTGCTAATTAAGAACATTTAGGTCATCAAAACCTAAATTAAGGGTGTTTCTCACTTCATTAAGTAATATGAAACACATTAAAATAGATTAGAACAAATTTGAGTAAGTAAACCCTAAAATCTCAATTTTAGCCTTAAGAGGGGCATTTTTGTCATTTTGACCAAAATGTGATTTAGTGTTCTTTAAGGATTGCAAATTTCAGTAAACCACTATAAAGTAGGTTGGAAATGTTCTCTGAAATCCTAGGACAATAATAATCATTAGTCCATAAAGTCTCATTACTTTCTCAATTAAAATGCTTAGATCTTAAGTTGTACCTATAAAAATCATATGGCATTAAACTTTAAACCTAATAATTAAAATGGTCAATTATCTCATTAATAAGTTCAGTTAAGATGACTTAAGAATTAAATGTTAAAGGAAAAGAAATTGGAAATGCCTAAGTAAAATCTTAGCTTAAGATCTAAAGTGATCAAAACTCACCCTTAGATCTTAAGTAACCTAAGAAGGTCAAAATGGGTTTAATGTTAATCTAATGCTTGAAGTTGTTAATTATAACCTTAATAAGCTCCTTATAGTTAATTATGAAATTAGGTTCTAAAGAAAATCACAAATGGAAACTCTTAAGTCAAAACTCTAATTAGAAGTTTAAAGTGATCAAACTTCAGATCTTTAGATCTTAGATCTTAGACTTAGATCTTCAATTTGAATCAAACCACCTCCAATTGAAATTCTTTAATGATTGATTGTTTAATCTTTTGAAACCTTCCATGTGGGTATAGGATGACTCAATCAATAAGATAATGAAGTTATCTTAAGAATTGAATATAGATCTTAGATTCTCAAGTTCTTAATCGATTATTTTATCTTATAATTAGTATAATAGCCTTTCACTAAGATCTTAGTTCCTAAATCTTTCAACTTATAGGATTTTTTACCTTCAAATTGGGTATTAAGTGAGAAACCTAGATCCCATTTAGAATATCACCTAGGATTTGGGACTTGAACTCAACATAGGGTTTAAGTTCTAAATTCTTGAATCTTGATTTATTTGATCAAGATTTGGGTAAGAGAGTAAAATATTCATAAAAATAGGTCGTTGATTTGCTTACTTCAACTATATAGTCGTCACATAATTTTGGATTAGAACTTGTTAAGTTCTAATATTTAACTTTAAGGACGTAAATCTGAGATTCTACTCGATAACTGGATATTGGAGATCCTAAGCTTGTACCTTCTCAGAGTAGTTAGATTTGGTAATTAGACAACAACATATATCACATAAGTCTAGATTGAGTCTCTTGCTTACTTGACTAGATTGCTTTGCATACCTTAGATTTTGAGCTTTAGCCTTGAGCATAATAGGAAAAACTTAGGATGATGTATCCTAAGCTAGTATTGAAATTATATATCATTCAATTTTGTTTTGTTTACAGCTAGTAGAATATGACCTAGCTAAGTCTGTCTCTTTAGTAGTAGTATTGTATAAACTGGACTCAGACCTAGCATATTTGGATGGCTAGGCTGGGGATTGATTGATTGATATTGGAGGCCCTATATGGCCTATTAGCTAGTATGGCAGTACTAGGGCTTAGGCTTATTGCTACTTTAGCTGAATTGTTTTGTTTTTTGATTTGCTTTGCCACATGCTTCAGTGGTCTTATTTTCAGTATTTGCTCGCATTGCCACATGTCTCAGTGGTTTTATATTTTATATATTGCTTTGCTTTTGTCACATGTCTCAGTGGCCTTTCTTTTCATATTAATCTGCATGTTGTATGTATATTTTATGGCTTAGATATATATATAAATGGCATGTTTAGGATGCTATAATTTTATCATATTCAGTACTTGTGTTCTATTATACTCAGCATGTTTTACTTCGATCATAATCATGTTAGGATCATGTTTATTCAATAGTTGCAGTTATTTCATTTTTAGCCGTACCTTGCTTATTTAGTGTTTTGTATGTCACTTCACATACATGTTGCATGCTATAAATAGATAGTTTATAGTAACCCATTTCTTTCATAGCTTGTTGCCCCTTTACTGCTTGTATGTGTAGTTAAAGTAAATGTGATATCCTTTAATATTCAATTCATTTAAATAGCCTAAAATGTACTTAGACAATTGTCTAACTGTAACCTTTTTATTTTGTTGGCTGGGGCCCTGACATTTGTGATACCGACAAATGTCAGATTCAGACATGTTCACGGGCAGTGTCGCTGAGGAGGAGCCAGTTCAGGATGAGGACCTTCCAGCTGCTGTTTAGATAGTTTTGGCTTATTTATTTCAGTGAGGATGAGAGTCTTTCATTTTTCAGTTATTCATTTCAGTTTGTAATAATTAACTTTCTGGATGTACTCTACTTTCTGCATTGTGATGAGTTACTTTATTGCATTTTTTTTCCTACTATGTATGCTTGTGGATGTTACTTTATTTTGTACTGCTTCCGCCACTTTGATATTTATATTGATGGATGTTATAGCACTTGGTGACAAGCCATTGACTTAAGGTAGGTTGGATTCGCCTAACTTTACTTAAGTTGGAGATTTGCCATAGTTGGAGCACCGTACCTTCTTATTACCAGTATGGGAGCACCACAGTTGGTATCAAAGAATACCATAAGGTGTCAGAATGGGATCTATGATTCCTTTCTGCCTAATGGATCGTTCTTCTGAAATACACGCATCAATATAACTGACATCCATAACATAGTAGTGCCAGTAACTCTATGCACAATGAAAAAGGAGAATACTCCCAACCTAATAAATTTATTCATTTAGGGTCTAACACAAATATAGTAAAATTCTGCCCCCATAGTCAGATGGGATCTGAAGAGTCCGATATAGACTACTATCAGCATATCTTCAAGAGTGCTTGGAACAGTATCTTGAAATGGAGGCAGGAAAGCAACTGGCAAATCGAAGGAGTTTCATCAAGAGGAATTTTGGTCCTGGACAAGCTTCTCCGACAAACTGTATATCGAGGGCTCAACTTTCCCGTATATGCGCAAGAATGGCTGAGCCGAGTAGAGTCCCTTTTGGAACACATAGAGTGTCCCGAGTCACTTTATGTAGATGTTGTGACTGACCTAATGGTGGACTACGCCGAAGTATGGTGGTATGAGACTATGGCAAAGCTTGAGAAGAAGCGTAATAGGAAGCGGCGAGAAGTCACCTTTGAGGATTTTTGTGTAGCCTTTAGGGCAGAGTACATTGATAAAGTTTAAATGATAGTTAGGTTAAATGTTATTTCAATTTTAGGCAACTTCATTTGATTTACAGTTTGGCATTGTAATTTCTAAATTTTATGATTAATGAGAAATTTTGATTTCCCTTCCTTAGAGTAAATTCTGAATCTGTTCTGTTCTTAATTAAATTAGAATGGATTCTGGATCACCACCCACTGTTACTCCTATCAAGAACACTGTGGCCTCCAGTAGTTCTAGCAACGAGGTGGCTCATCTGTGAGCCATGGTGGCAACTCTCTTAGGAAACCAAGCTCAACAGGCACTGGTCATGCAGAAGTTTTTGAATGATCACGTAACTCCAGCAACTGTCGCTGCTCCAACAGTCCATGCTCCACAAGTTGCTTCATCTTCACACCATACAACAGATAATCTCCTCCATAATTTCCTAAGGTTAAGGCCTCCAACTTTTGGCGGGAACTTGTCCCCGATGGATACGATCGATTGGCTAAAGGCCATGGAGAAGGATCTAGTTAGTCTGAAAATTCCAAACTCTGAAGCCGTCCATCTCACCATCCATCTGTTTCACGCTGAGGCAGAATATTGGTGGGAAGAAGTCAGGAACATCCAGTTCATCGATTATGAACTAGACGACATTCCTTGGGATGCATTTGTTGAAGCCTTCAAGACTGAGTTTATCCCCCCGTCTGCACAAAACATGATTACAGATACGATCATGAGGTTGACTCAAGGGAGTCGCTCAATGGCAGAATACGAAAGAGAGTTCCGTAGATTAATCTGTTTTGCACCAAAAGTCACCCATTACGAGTCAGCAAAGTGTCATCGCTTCCTTTGTGGACTCAGAAGTTTGTTGAAGAATCAAATAGTGCCACTCTGTCTAACTAGTTTCTTCAAACTAGTGGAAATGACTTAGGTGATTGAACATCACCAATCCGAAGAAGATCATAAGCGAAAGGCGCAAACCAATCTGAACCAATGAGAAAATTTCAAAAGACACAGGTCCAACCCCGCGAAAGTGTATCAGCTGGAAGTAGCACCTACTATCGATCAGGCTCAAAATTGTACCAAACCACACCTGTATGGCAAGTGTTACCACTTTGGCCAGAGATGTTTTAATTGTGGGCACACAGGCCATCTGTTCTATCAGTGTGACCACACAGAAACAATAGACGGAGTTCAAATGAAGCCGTATCATAAGTAGTAGGTGTTCCGAGCAACTCCACTGAATCGGAAGGAACCAAATCTAGCCATAATGCCAGCCCCTACTCCTGAAGTGGCTCACACACAACCACCAGCACCCAATTCTCAGAATTTCAGCGATGACAAACTAACAATCGCCCTGCTGGACCGGCCCGAGTATACGCTTTAACTCCTATGGAAGCCGCGGAAGATAACAACGTGGTTTCAGGTACACACTCTTAAACCTCTCTTGTTACATTGTCTTTCTGTATGTTAAATCTTTTCAAGTTGCTAATGCAAAACTGTGTAATTTAGGCACACTTTATTTCAATAACCAGCCTTGTAACGTATTGTTCGATACGGGTGCCAGTCACTCATTCATCTCATAAAAATTTGCTAATAATCTTAAACTTCACGCATACAACCTAGCACAAAAATTGAGTGTTGGACTTCCATCAGGAATCCAACTAAGCGCTCATAAATTTTGCATTATCAAAGTCCCGATAAACGATCAAGAATTTCGGGCTAAGCTAATCGTTCTACCGATAGCAAACTTTGACATCATCTTCGAGATGAATTGGCTTAGTGACAATAATGATGTGATTAACTGTCATAAAAAGAGAGTCACTCTTCATTCCCAGGGTAAGCGTGAAACCTTTGTAGGAAAAACTAGCACACAGTTATCTTTAATAAATGCCATTAAAGTAGAACAGTTGATTGTCAAAGGTTGTAGCGCCTACTTAGTCACCATGTTGGGTGAAACAAAAGAAAATATCTCCCTTGCTGATTGTAAGGTAATCAAAGAATTCGCCGATGTATTCCCAGAAGATTTGCCTGGTGTACCTCCTTCCAGTGAAGTGGAATTCTCCATTGAATTGATTCCTGGTACACAGCCAATATCCAAAGCACCTTATAGGATGGCACCTAAGGAGCTTTAGGAACTCAACGAGCAGTTGCAAGAGCTCCTGAATAAAGGTTTTATTAGGCCAAGCATGTCTCCTTGGGGAGCGCCAGTTTTATTTGTGAAGAAGAAGGATGAATCTATGCGTATGTGTATAGACTATCGTGAACTGAACAAGATCATCATAAAGAACAAATACCCACTACCTAGAATTGATGATCTGTTCGATCAATTATCCGGAGCCATGATATTTTCTAAAATCAATTTAAGGTCTGGATACCATCAGTTGCGGGTAAAAGAAGACGACTTAGGGAAGACTGCGTTCCGTACTCGTTATGGACACTTCGAGTTTTTGGTGATGTCGTTCGGACTCACCAATGCACCATCCATCTTTATGGATTTAATGCAGTGAGTACTAAAACCATATCTGGACAAATTCGTAATCGTCTTTATTAACGATATCCTCATTTACTCCAAAACTCTGAAAGACCATGAAGAACATCTAAGGCTAGTGTTGAAAACCTTGCGTGAGCATCAACTTTATGCCAAGTTCTCTAAGTGCGAGTTCTGGCTTAACTCCATTGCATTTTTGGGGCACGTAGTCGATGCTCAGGGAATTCGAGTAGACCAGAGCAAAGTAAAAGCTATTTAGAATTGGGCTCAACCTAAGTCCGTAACCGACATTAGGAGTTTTCTGGGATTAGCAGGGTACTACATGAATTTCGTTAAAGGCTTTTCCCAGATTGCTTCACCATTGACTAAACTAACCCAAAAGGCTGTCTCATTCATTTGGATCCCGGAATGCGAGAAAGCTTTCAAACCCTTAAAGATGCTCTATCCACCGCTCCAGTTCTTGTTCTACCAAAGGAAGGTTTGAACTATCAGGTGTATACCGATGCCTCTGGAATCGGTCTAGGATGTGTTTTGATGCAAGAGGGTAAGATAATTACTTACGCTTCTCATCAACTAAAACCCCACGAGAGAAATTATCTAGTTCATGACCTTGAACTTGCAGCCGTAATATTTGCCTTGAAAATATGGCGTCACTACTTATACGGAGTGCAATGTTCAATTTTCACTGATCATCAAAGTTTGAAGTACATCTTCACCTAGAGAGAATTGAATTGCCGCCAGAGAATATGGTTAGAACTCATTAGTGATTATGATCTCAGCATTCAATATCATCCGGGGAAGGCTAATGTAGTGGCTGATGCTCTTAGTCATCGTGCTACTCTAACCTCTATGATTGCCTCCAGTTTCCTAGAACCTGAATTTCGTAAGCTCGAGATTTCTCCAGTTAATGTCAAGATGCTAAGTTCGCTATTAGCAAATACTAATGTGGAACCCACTTTCCACCGAGATGTCTCCATCTCGCAAACCAAAGATGATGAGTATTTGAAATTTAAAGCAGATATCGAAGGTGGTCGTTGTCAGGATTTGCAGTTGCAGGATGGTGTAGTTTATCAGGTGTGGCGACCGGGGATCGAAGTTCGAGAGTCTTTAAAGAATAATTCATCTCAATTGGAAATATAAATATTTTTATAATTCAAAAAGGACATAATAAAATAAAATAATGAACTTCACAGTCCTTTTATACATAGAGCCAAAACATATATGAAAAGTTACATCAGTTTAAAAATATAAGAAATATATATATTCTTCTGCTTCCTTTATTCTTCTTCTTTTAATTTGGCAGATCTTTTAAGTTCTCTAATTATTAAAAACCTGAAAAAAAAATTCAGATTACCAGTCAGGTAGGAGTACGCAAATCGTTCTTATAAGAATAAATCTAGCATCCTATAATATGTATGAATCATATATAAAAATGACTGAAAATAAAACTGCAAGTAAAGTAAGCAATTTCCAAATGCAATTTCTGCCCTGCAAAAATAGCTGTGAAAATCAACATATATGAAATAAATTTTATCAAAAGCATTTGTAACAATAAGTCGAGTCCGGAGACCCCTAAGCCCAAATGGGTAAACCCATAGGCATGATCTGTAGGAAGCTTATCTCGCCACCCGTCGGTAGCTTACTCAAATAATAATTCTTGGTGTGTCTTTCCTCTGGATTTGCCTACTTCTTACAAGAGGCGAAATCCCTCCATATAACTCCCAGGGGCTACTAGCTGGCCCAATCTGTACAGATTCTCAGTATTGCGTTCCACTCTCCAAAGACAAACACTACAATAATATATTCATTATTTCTTCTTTTTGTTACATGCTATTCGATATCATTCTTTTTGCAGATTATAAAGCAGTAAGCAGTGTAAATAATATTCAAATGGAAAAAATGGCTCAAATATAAGAATATTGAAATGAAACTTATAAGTAGATTTGCGTACCTGACTTGTTTTATCTCAAAATCAATCAATTCAATTTGTTTGATCTGCCAAATGTTTGATCTGCCAAAAGTAGTTTAAGTTATTAATTTAATGCTTCATGATTTGTAATAATAGGTTTTTATGATATTTGATATTTGGATTTATTGAAGTAATTATTTTTATGACTAATATTTTCAAATGAAGTGATAATTTATATGAAATTTCTAGAAATATGTGAAAACTTCTATATTTCATATAAATTTCTAAGTCCTAAAATTCTTAAAAATTTCGGCAGAGTCTCCTTTGTTTTCGTTAAAATTTTCCAAATTTTATGCAAACATTCTCCAATTCTAAATATAGAGTTCAGTCCTTTTTACAAGACTGCTCATTTCCAGTTCTAAAAATAGAGT
Source organism: Gastrodia elata (assembly GCA_016760335.1). Taxonomy (NCBI): domain Eukaryota; kingdom Viridiplantae; phylum Streptophyta; class Magnoliopsida; order Asparagales; family Orchidaceae; genus Gastrodia; species Gastrodia elata. Next base: position 31,240,939 of record CM028675.1, on the reverse strand, counting down.
TTAATTCCAGTTCTAAAATAGAGTTCAACCCTTTTTATAGGATTGCTCATTTCCAATTCTACAAAAATATTAAATACATTCAATTAAACTAAGCAGTTTAATAACCTGTATCAAACATCTAATAGCAAAAGATGCAGAAATTAATTCAGCAATTTTTTTAGGGGCAGCATTATTTAGATTATTTTTGCTATATGTTAATAGCATTTAGCGTAGCATTTCTCTTGATACTAATTTACAGCTCGACCTGCAAAGAATAACATCATTAAAGTTAACATTTAAATATAAATGAAACAAGTAGGGTTTTAATTGAATTCTTAAAACATCATTTGATTCTTTAAATGCATTTAATAAAAGGAGTTAATTTAATACAAGTAATGTAAGGAACAGAATTAAATGACAATATTCCATGATTCTTTCATATATTTATTTGATCATATATGGTTTTAATAAGACAACTGACAGTATTTAATCATGTGATTTTACTTAGGAATTAGAGAAAACTTTCGATTTCACTTTAAATGAAAGGCAACGTATGATTTCATTTACAAGAAATGGCACAGTTAATCTCGTATGATCTCCCATTATAATAGATAGTAACATTGAATGACAGTATATGATTCTAATATAGAAACAGTGACATTTTATCTAATACGATTTTATTGATCTCATTTAGAAAAAGAGGCAACATGTGATTCTATAAAGAATGGCAGCAATTATCTTATATTATATGGTATAGAAGAATGAATTCAGCATTTCACAACTCATATGAAGACCAATACATATGCAGTATATTACTTATGATAGTACTTGACTCACATTAGGATAAACGGCAGCATTTGGAGTTCCTAAATTACTTGGCAGCATTTATATCTTACAAAGCAAATGACAGCATCAATGATCCTATAATCTTTTAACAAGAAATGAGACTATAAGGAATGGACAGCATGATGATCTCAATTTAAAGAAATGATAGCACTGAATTTCATCAACTTGTCTAGTAGCATTTGATTCATAATGAAATAATTGACAAATACTTGTTCTCTCATTTCTTTAGATAACGACATTTAGATCTTATAGAATATATTGCAGCATTTGATTTTATTTGAGATATGGCAACATATAGTTCTATTTAAGATTAATGACAGCAATTTATATCTCAACATTATTACATAATAGCATATGATGCTAAGAAAAACAATTATAACATTTATTTTAATATTCCATTCATCTCGAATTCATTAAATGATAGCATGCGACTCTTACTTAAATGTACGAGAACAACTATCCTTACCTTACAATGAAATAAAAATATTTAAACCCTCTACATATTGATGACAACATATAATCCTATGCATAGTAGATAACAGCATTCATTCTTACATACAATTGTTGGCAACTTATGTTTTTATTCACAATTAATAGCAAATGTTGAATTTTATTTGATACATGACAGTAAGTGGATCCATAACAGAAATAGAAACACCTCATTCGAGATATGGCAGCATTGTATTTCAGCATTTACTATCTTATTCATGACATCATTACTTAATGGAAAAGAATTAGGAGTTAGTATCTTTGCATAGTTAGTTATCACTAAGAAATAATAGAGGAAGATTAAAAGTAAGAGAAACCATCCTTCCAACAATTAACATTAAAGTGCTTTTAAATGAGACAAAGTGAAATGAATGATAATCATCACTTGCAATCCATATAACATCTTAAGTTACCACATAGCCATCAAATCCTTCTTATTATCATAACAATCTAAAACATATTGAGAACCTACGCATAATTGAACAAGCTTAGATTTTCAGATTTGTGAGCCACAAATTACAAGTACTTAAATGAATTAATTAAAGAAAATTGATGCCTCCAAATATATAAACTAAAGATGCTTTATGCATATCCAAAGAGGCAACCACAAAGTTAAACAGCATAGAAACTTAATTTCTGAAATATTCTTGAAATTCATTAATTTATTTGTTATCTTTTAATAGAATCCTTAGACAACTTAAACTCATTCAGTTAACGATTAATGAAGAATACAATATAATATATATATATATATATATATATTTCGTTCCTGCATGCCTTTATGAGTATCAATTCTAAGAACAGTATGAGTAATGGGAAGGGTTAAAACATTAAGGTTTGTAAATACTATTTTATGAAGGAAATAAAATTATCTGCAAAATTTTCATTAGACTGAATTATGGAGAGGTTTAGGTGCATTTAAAAGCAGCATGGAGTATGATTAATATATCACATATATTCATGAATACTATATACTTTTCAACGAATACTCACAGTTGGAAAGTATAAGAAAAAAGTAATATGCATCAAAACCTGATTTATATACATAAGTAATCTTAGATTAAGTGTATGCCTAACGAGTAACCATCAAGCTTGCGAACATTTTCTCATCATTTAAACATAATCATTGCTGAAATTCTTTCACTTATATACCAAATATCCATCACAAAATTATCTATGATTCCTATGAATCCTTCAAGATTAGTTTATAAAAACTATGTTGGAAAAGAAATCGAGGGGAGTACCTTTGTTTCTTTGAAACTCGAAATGGAGAGGGCTTGACAAGTGGAGAGGTTTCGGCTAAATGGAAAGGAAGGCGTTTGGCGAATGGGAGGGGGCTTCGGTTGGCAAGACACTCGGCCAGATGGAGGCTCGGCGAGAGGGAGCTTGGCGAGTGAATGGCTCGGCTTGATGAAAACAAGAGCATAGCGCATCTGCCGATCTCCCATAATAAAGAGTGATAGCCGAGGGATATGGATGGAGGAGGAGCTTACCGTCTCGGCTTGACAGATGGAGGATTGAAGAGGAGATAAGGAGAATTGAGGTGCTGTCGTGCGATGGAGAGGGCAAGTGTCGCGTGCGTGAAGGAGTTGGCTTGCGTAGGAAAGGAAGTTTCGGCTGAGGGCATTAGGATTTAGATGAGAAAGAATTTAGGTTAGGTTTATAAGTAAACTTAGGATTTTATATTAGCCGTTTGATTAAAACAAATGGCTGGAATTTCTGAGCCAAGATCTGGAGTAATTTGAGCTCAAAAAATTACAAACTTGGTATTGAAACGATCGTCTCGAAGAGACGAACACCCGCATCCAAAAATTATTGAATTTGGACAAGTACTTTATTTTATATTGATTTTTAAGTGAAAAACTAGAAAATTTAATTAAGATAAATTGGAAACTTGAAAATTAAGGAAACTTGAAACATAGCATCCTCATATGATGCTTAACTTAGATATACAAAAATTTTCAAATTCTGATTTATATTTTTCATATTATTAGCCTTTAAATTTTGTACTTCATGAATTTATTCAGGACAATCCAGGATTCCATATGCGCTCAAATTTTTGCAGTAGGATCCTTTCAATAGGTATTATAAGATGATATTTTTATTATATTTTTATTTGATTTAAATTGGATTCCTATTTTGACTAAAATTTCTGAGTGATCGAAAATATCTGGGAAAATCAATGATTTTCAATAATTCCTAGAATAACATTCTAAGTTAATTTGGAGTTACTGAGTCCAATGGTAGTCTTTGTTTTTGATTCTGAGTTCTAAATTATTTAAATATTAATAAACAATTTTGAAAAGAATTTCTGGTATTTTACATTCTCTCCAACTTAAAAGAGATGTCGCCCCGACATCAATCTAATATTAAAGATATTTATAAGATCTAGAATTACTTACTAGTGGAATAAGTAAGGATATGCTTTCCTTAGACTTGATTCTTCTTCCCACGTAGCTTCTTCTTTATGACAGTTCTTCCATTTGATCTTTATTATGGGAATAGTTTTACTTCTTAACTTCCTTTCATCTCGATCTAGAATCTATTCTCATTGAAGGTTCAGATAAGCACTTTCTTAGTGAAGAGATATGAAACACATCGTGCATTAGACTCAGATGTGGTGGTAGTTTGATTTGATATGCCACCTGGCCTACTCTTTTTAAAACTTCAAAAGGTCCAATAAATCTTGGACTTAATTTCCCAGAAACTCCAAATCTGGAAACTCCTTTGAATGGGCTCACTTTTAAATATACAAAATCTCCAACAGAAAATTCAATATGACGATGATGAGCATCAAAATACCGTTTCTGTCTGTCTTGAGCTGCTTTCATTCGATGCTGAATTATTTTTATCTTTTCTGTTGCCTGAAGAATCAAATCTGATTTTAATATCCTGTTTTCTCCAACACTATTCCAGGATAAGGGAGTGATACACTTCCTTCCATAAAGGGCTTCATAAGGAGCCATTCCAATACTTGCTTGAAAATTATTGTTATAAGAAAATTCAATTAATGGTAGGTGATCATCCCAACTTCCTCCAAAATCTAAGATACAAAGGCGAAGAAGATCTTCTAGAGTTTGATTCACTCTTTCAGTTTGTCCATCAGTCTGTGGATGAAAAGCTGTACTCATACAGAGCTGTGAACCAAGATCTTGATGAACTGCTTTCCAGAACTTTGAAGTGAATCTACTATCTCTATCAGAAACAATAGTTTTTGGAATACCATGCAACCTTACTATCTCTTTTAGATAAATTTTTGCCAATTTATCTATTGAATCTGTTTGCTTAATGGGTAAAAAGTGCGCTGATTTGGTAAGCCTATCCACAATTACCCAAATAGAGTCATTATTGGATTTTGAACGAGGAAATCCTGTTATAAAATCCATGGAGATATCTTCCCATTTCCATTGAGGTATAGCTAGAGGTTGAAGTAATCCACGAGGTTTCTGAAGTTCTGCTTTTACCAGATTACATGCTTTATATTTTGATATGAACTCAGCTATACTTCTTTTCATTCCTGGCCACCAAAAATGTGATTTTAAGTCTTGATACATCTTATTATTCCCAGGATGAATTGAATATTTAGACTGATGAGCTTCTTTCAATATTTTAGTTCTTAGCTCATCCTTATTTGGTATCCATATTCTGGATCCACACCAAATATTCTTATTGGAATCTTAATTCAATTCTAAGTGTTTTCATGATTGAATGGATGTAGATAAGGAGTTATATTCTTCATCAAGGTGTTGAGCTTCTTTAATCTCATCCATTAATGAACATTCTATAGTCATTTGAAATAACTTAGCAATTACTGGCAATATGACTTCTAATTGAAGATCTTCTATTTCCTTGAGTAATGTAGGATTAGAAGTCAAAACATGCAAATATGGAACTATCTTTCGACTTAGTGCATCTGACTTCTTCAGTAGTATCCATTTCCGGGGCAAAACTGGCTAGACGAGTGAATTCCTCCTCATACTCAGTTACTGAATGACTTCCTTGCTTTAGGTTTAATAGCTCTTTTCTCATTGTCTGCCTAGCAGATTGAGGCACATATTTGCCCAAAAATGCTTTCACAAATTCTCCCCATTGAATTTCTTCTTCTGTTCTGTTTTGGAATGTGGTATTCTTGGTCATCTTCCACCACTTTTCAGCAGCTTTTGTCAGAAGGTAAGTAGCTAGAGATACCTTCTGGTCATCTGAGCTCTTTGCACATTTAAACTGCTTTTCTATTCTTTGAATCCATTCCTCAGCTTGGTAAGGAGTTGCTTTGCCATTGAATCTGGGAGGCTGAAGTTTAAGAAATATTTGCATGTCTTCATTTATTGCTTTTCTCTGAATAGGATGAGGGTTCTGGATTTGTTGACTATTCATGAACTGGAGCATCTGATTTGCTCCACTATGATCAAAGGAATAGACTGCTTCAACATCAGGTGAAATAGTCTCATTGTGACTAGGAGTGTTTTGAGGAACATTTTCCTCCTGTGATTGATTGTTGTTATTGTTGTTGTTGTTGTTTTGACTATCCATAATCTGGGAAATAATAAACTATACTTAGTTGGCTCTTCAACTTAAAATCAACTTCTAATAACTTAGTAACTATATTCATATAGTTGGCTCTTCTAGTGAATTATTCCTTAAATAGTCTCAAACTTCGCTCTGATACCAATTTCTGTGGCGACTGGGGATCGAAGTTCGAGAGTCTTTAAAGAATAATTCATCTCAATTGGAAATATAAATATTTTTATAATTCAAAAAGGACATAATAAAATAAAATAATGAAATTTACAGTCCTTTTATACATAGAGCCAAAACATATATGAAAAGTTACATCAGTTTAAAAATATAAGAAATATCTACATTCTTCTGCTTCCTTTATTCTTCTTCTTTTAATTTGGCAGATCTTCTAAGTTCTCTAATTATTAAAAACCTGAAAAAAAATTCAGATTACCAGTCAGGTAGGAGTACGCAAATCGTTCTTATAAGAATAAATCTAGCATCCTATAATAGGTATGAATCATATATGAAAATGACTGAAAATAAAACTGCAAGTAAAGTAAGCAATTTCCAAATGCAATTTCTGCCCTGCAAAAATAGCTGTGAAAATCAACATATATGAAATAAATTTTATCAAAAGCATTTGTAACAATAAGTCGAGTCCGGAGACCCCTAAGCCCAAATGGGTAAACCCATAGGCATGATCTGTAGGAAGCTTATCTCACCACCCGTCGGTAGCTTACTCAAATAATAATTCTTGGTGTGTCTTTCCTCTGGATTTGTCTACTTCTTACAAGAGGCTAAATCCCTCCATATAACTCCCAGGGGCTACTAGCTGGCCCAATCTGTACAGATTCTCAGTGTTGCGTTCCACCCTCCAAAGACAAACACCACAATAATATATTTATTGTTTCATCTTTTTGTTACATGCTATTCGATATCATTCTTTTTGCAGATTATAAAGCGGTAAGCAGTGTAAATAATATTCAAATGGAAAAAATGGCTCAAATATAAGAATACTGAAATGAAACTTATAAGTAGATTTGCGTACCTGACTTGTTTTGTCTCAAAATCAATCAATTCAATTTGTTTGATCTGTCAAAAGTAGTTTAAGTTATTAATTTAATGCTTCATGATTTGTAATAATAGGTTTTTATGATATTTGATATTTGGATTTATTGAAGTAATTATTTTTATGACTAATATTTTCAAATGAAGTGATAATTTATATGAAATTTCTAGAAATATATGAAAACATCTATATTTCATATAATTTTCTAAGTCCTAAAATTCTTAAAAATTTCGTCAGAGTCTCCTTTGTTTTTGTTCAAATTTTTCAAATTTTATACAAACATTCTCCAATTCTAAATATAGAGTTCAGTCCTTTTTACAAGACTGCTCATTTCCAGTTCTAAAAATAGAGTTTAATTCCAGTTCTAAAATAGAGTTCAACCCTTTTTACAGGATTGCTCATTTCCAATTCTACAAAAATTTTAAATACATTCAATTAAACTAAGCAGTTTAATAACCTGTATCAAACATCGAATAGCAAAAGATGCAGAAATTAATTCAGCAATTTTTAGGGGCAGCATTATTTAGCTTATTTTTGCTATATGTTAATAGCATTTAGCGTAGCATTTCTCTTGATACTAATTTACAGCTCGACCTGCAAAGAATAACATCATTAAAGTTAACATTTAAATATAAATGAAACAAGTAGGGTTTTAATTGAATTCTTAAAACATCATTTGATTCTTTAAATGTATTTAATAAAAGGAGTTAATTTAATACAAGTAATGTAAGGAACAGAATTAAATGACAATATTCCATGATTCTTTCATATATTTATTTGATCACATATGGTTTTAATAAGACAACTGACAGTATTTAATCATGTGATTTTACTTAGGAATTAGAGAAAACTTTCGATTTCACTTTAAATGAAAGGCAGCGTATGATTTCTTTTACAAGAAATGGCACAGTTAATCTCTTATGATCTCCCATTATAATAGATAGTAACATTGAATGACAGTATATGATTCTAATATAGAAATAGTGACATTTTATCTAATACGATTTTATTGATCTCATTTAGAAAAAGAGGCAACATGTGATTCTATAAAGAATGGCAGCAATTATCTTATATTATATGGTATAGAAGAATGAATTCAGCATTTCACAACTCATATGAAGACCAATACATATGCAGTATATTACTTATGATAGTACTTGACTCACATTAGGATAAACGGCAGCATTTGGAGTTCCTAAATTACTTGGCAGCATTTATATCTTACAAAGCAAATGACAGCATCAATGATCCTATAATCTTTTAACAAGAAATGAGACTATAAGGAATGGACAGCATGATGATCTCAATTTAAAGAAATGATAGCACTGAATTTCATCAACTTGTCTAGTAGCATTTGATTCATAATGAAATAATTGACAAATACTTGTTCTCTCATTTCTTTAGATAACGACATTTAGATCTTATAGAATATATTGCAGCATTTGATTTTATTTGAGATATGGCAACATATAGTTCTATTTAAGATTAATGACAGCAATTTATATCTCAACATTATTACATAATAGCATATGATGCTAAGAAAAACAATTATAACATTTATTTTAATATTCCATTCATCTCGAATTCATTAAATGATAGCATGCGACTCTTACTTAAATGTACGAGAACAACTATCCTTACCTTACAATGAAATAAAAATATTTAAACCCTCTACATATTGATGACAACATATAATCCTATGCATAGTAGATAACAGCATTCATTCTTTCATACAATTGTTGGCAACTTATGTTTTTATTCACAATTAATAGCAAATGTTGAATTTTATTTGATACATGACAGTAAGTGGATCCATAACAGAAATAGAAACACCTCATTCGAGATATGGCAGCATTGTATTTCAGCATTTACTATCTTATTCATGACATCATTACTTAATGGAAAAGAACTAGGAGTTAGTATCTTTGCATAGTTAGTTATCACTAAGAAATAATAGAGGAAGATTAAAGGTAAGAGAAACCATCCTTCCAACAATTAACATTAAAGTGCTTTTAAATGAGACAAAGTGAAATGAATGACAATCATCACCTGCAATCCATATAACATCTTAAGTTACCACATAGCCATCAAATCCTTATTATTATCATAACAATCTAAAACATATTGAGAACCTACGCATAATTAAACAAGCTTAGATTTTCAGATTTGTGAGCCACAAATTACAAGTACTTAAATGAATTAATTAAAGAAAATCGATGCCTCCAAATATATAAACTAAAGATGCTTTATGCATATCCAAAGAGGCAACCACAAAGTTAAACAGCATAGAAACTTAATTTCTGAAATATTCTTGAAATTCATTAATTTATTTGTTATCTTTTAATAGAATCCTTAGACAACTTAAACTCATTCAGTTAACGATTAATGAAGAATACAATATAATATATATATATATATATATATATATATATATATATATATATCGTTCCTGCATGCCTTTATGAGTATCAATTCTAAGAACAGTATGAGTAATGGGAAGGGTTAAAACATTAAGGTTTGTAAATACTATTTTATGAAGGAAATAAAATTATCTGCAAGATTTTCATTAGACTGAATTATGGAGAGGTTTAGGTGCATTTAAAAGCAGCATGGAGTATGATTAATATATCACATATATTCATGAATACTATATACTTTTCAACGAATACTCACAGTTGGAAAGTATAAGAAAAAAGTAATATGCATCAAAACCTGATTTATATACATAAGTAATCTTAGATTAAGTGTATGCCTAACGAGTAACCATCAAGCTTGCGAACATTTTCTCATCATTTAAACATAATCATTGCTGAAATTCTTTCACTTATATACCAAATATCCATCACAAAATTATCTATGATTCTTATGAATCCTTCAAGATTAGTTTATAAAAACTATGTTGGAAAAGAAATCGAGGGGAGTACCTTTGTTTCTTTGAAACTCGAAATGGAGAGGGCTTGACAAGTGGAGAGGTTTCGGCTAAATGGAAAGGAAGGCGTTTGGCGAATGGGAGGGGGCTTCGGTTGGCAAGACACTCGGCCAGATGGAGGCTCGGCGAGAGGGAGCTTGGCGAGTGAATGGCTCGGCTTGATGAAAACAAGAGCATAGCGCATCTGCCGATCTGCCATAATAAAGAGTGATAGCCGAGGGATATGGATGGAGGAGGAGCTTACCGTCTCGGCTTGACAGATGGAGGATTGAAGAGGAGATAAGGAGAATTTGAGGTGCTGTCGTGCGATGGAGAGGGCAAGTGTCGCGTGCGTGAAGGAGTCGGCTTGCGTAGGAAAGGAAGTTTCGGCTGAGGGCATTAGGATTTAGATGAGAAAGAATTTAGGTTAGGTTTATAAGTAAACTTAGGATTTTATATTAGCCGTTTGATTAAAACAAATGGCTGGAATTTCTGAGCCAAGATCTGGAGTCATTTGAGCTCCAAAAATTACAAACTTAGTATCAAAACGATCATCTCGATGAGACAAACACCTGCATCTAAAAATTATTGAATTTGGACAAGTACTTTATTTTATATTGATTTTTAAGTGAAAAACTTGGAAAATTAATTAAGATAAATTGCAAACTTGAAAATTAACGAAACTTGAAACATAGCATCCTCATATGATGCTGAACTTAGATATACAAAAATTTTCAAATTCTGATTTATATTTTTCATATTATTAGCCTTTAAAGTTTATAATTCATGAATTTATTCAGGACAATCCAGGATTCCATATGCGCTCAAATTTTTGCAGTAGGATCCTTTCAATAGGTATTATAAGATGATATTTTTATTATATTTTTGTTTGATTTAAATTGGATTCCTATTTTGATGAAAATTTTTGAGTGATTGAAAATATCTGGGAAAATCAATGATTTTCAATAATTCCCAGAATAATATTCTAAGTTAATTTGGAGTTACTGAGTCCAATGGTAGTCTTCGTTTTCGATTCTGAGTTCTAAATTATTTAAATATTAATGAATAATTTTGAAAAGAATTTCTGGTATTTTACATCAGGGCAATCGATTGTGGATCCCTAAGTCTATGCATCAAGAGGTTTTAGTCGAAGGCCATAATTCTGGGTATCATATTCACCCAGGCAGTACTTAGATGTATCAAGATTTGAAGCAATCATTTTGGTGGCCAGGTATGAAGAAAGATGTAGCTGATTTTATGGCCAAATGTCATGCCTATAATCTAGTAAAGGCCGAACACCAAAGACTTGATGGTCTTTTGCATCCGCTAGATATTCCTGAATGGAATTGGTTTGATATATCCATGGATTTTGTCATGGGATTGCCTCATGCCAAATCTGGTGCTGACGCAATCTGAGTTATTGTTGATCGATTAACTAAATCAGCGCATTTCCTTCCTATTCGTCAAACTGATTCAGTAGAGAAGTTGGCAAAGCTCTACATCAAGGAGATTGTCAGACTGCATGGAATTCCAAAGTCAATCGTATCCGATAGAGACAGTAGATTTACTTCCAAATTTTGGCAAGCTGTGCATCAAGATCTAGTAATGACTCTAGCCATGAGTACAGCTTTTCATCCTCAGACGGATGGTCAGACTGAGAGAGTAAATCAAGTTCTGGAAGATTTGCTTAGGCTTTGTATTCTTGATTTTGCTGGTTCCTGGGAGGATCACATCCCGTTAGTGGAATTTGCCTACAACAACAGTTTTCAAGCCAATATTAAGATGGCTCCGTATGAAGCGTTGTATGGTAGAAAATGCAATACTCCACTAGCCTGGTCTGAAATAGGAAGTGTTCAACTGTTTGGTTCAGAATTGGTAGAAGAGACCAGCAGTAAGATCAAGTTAATTCAGTAGAGAATTCGTTCAGCTCAAGATCGTCAGAGTAAGTATCATGACTCTCACCATCGTCTCTTAGAATTCAATGTGGGAGATTTTGCTTATCTGAAGGTCAGCCCAATGAAGGGTGTTTTTAGATTTGGTGTAGCTGGGAAACTCAGTCCTCACTATGTCAGACCTTTTAAAGTATTGGCCAAGGTAGGGTCATCTGCTTATCGGCTAGGCCTACCTGATGGCTTTGCAGCTATTCATAACATATTTCATGTATCCTCATTGAGAAGATGTCTTCGAGACCCTTCTCATCTCGTTCAACTTCCAGCAATAGAAATTCAACCTGATCTTTCTTATGCCGAAGGACCTATCAGAATTTTAGCTCGTGATCAGAAATAGCTGAGGAATCGTTCCATTCCTATGGTCAAAATTCAGTGGAAGAACAGATCGATGGAAGAATCTACCTAGGAAAAAGAGGTGGATATGCGCAATAAATATCCCCAGCTCTTTGCAAACTCAGGTACTAGTCATTTCTTTTCTTTCAATTATATCTAAACTCGTATTATCGCAGTAGAATATTTCTTCACTTAGGTGATGTCGGGGACGACATCGTTCTTAAGTGGGGGAGTCTGTAACAACCCTAGGTTGTTACCCTAGCTAAAACTAGATTAATTAAGCTAAACTAAAGTTTGATTTTGATTCTATTGGATTCAATGGGTCATTTAAATCTAAACCTAGAAGTTTGGAATCAATTGGAGCTAAATTGGAAAATTTGATATTTTTGGCTATTTTTAAACCCTGAAAAATACCTAAATTATTTTGATCTCCAAATTGAAATCTGATTTCATTTTTGGGTTCCCCAACCCCAAATTAGCTAAGGGTGAAATTTTAGGAATTTTTGGAGGTCATTTAGTCATATTTTGGATTTAATTTAAATTGGTTTAATTGTAAATTAGGGTTTTAGACAATTCCAAATTACAAATCTACCCTTCCCCAACGGTCGGCTCCTTCCCAAACCGCGGGTGCCATCTGGGCCGTCCGTTCCGCGGTCTTGATCCAACGGCCCGCACCGTTGGATGAATCCATCTAATCTTCGCCGTTCCGCGGTTTCAAGATCCCGATCCGACAGCATCTAAGCGATCCGCCGTAAATACCTTCAATCAACCGTTCGATTCCCCGATTGGATCCAACGCCTGATCTTTTATCCTCGATCGTCCGTTAGATGTCGGAAGATCTGGACCGTTCTGCGTCAACCAACGATCCATCAAATGGCTCTGCCAACTCCCGCTACTGTGGATCGTCTCCTTCCCCCAGCCCACGCCCGACAGCTGAATCCTCCCGTACTGCCACGTCCTCCAGCAGGTCTGCCACTCTCGCGCCACGTTAGGAAAACCGTTGCGGCCTTGCCCTTGCTTCCCGAGCAGTCCCGGCCAAGCCCGAAGCCCGGTCCACCCCCAATTCGGGAAAAATGAAGGAACCCCTCGGGCCGAGCCATTCCTCCCAACCCAAGCTCTGGGAGCCACTCCCCATAGCCCTTGGGCCTATAAATACCCTGAGTGAATCACAGTGAGCCTCTTTGCTCGCTGTGATCCCCCCTTTGATGGCTAGAACCCCGTAGAGCTCTCACCTTCCTCAGAGAATTCCCAGCAATTTCTGAAGGCTAGAACCGCTGATAGAGGGTCCGTCTGGTGTTTAGACCCCCTGTGGAGCTTCGTCTACTGACTAGGAAGCTCAAGGACACTCCAATTTTCCTCAGTTAGGCCAGTAAACCCGAAGTCAGGTACAGCTTCCTCCATTAAAATCTTCTGAAGCTCGTTTCATTTCTGTCTTCTGGAATGAGCTCTGAATGTCGTCTAAGCAGCCTTAGCCACTTAGGAAACTCCTGTGATTGTCGCCTGGGGCTAAGCTAGCTCGAGTCGATCGTATTGATCAACTGGGCTAGCCATCGAGCCAATGGCTGAGTCCGAGTAAGGACCCAGCAATTGGCTGCGCCTCGGGTTAAGATAGGTTGGGGTTTCGACACGTCTAGTCTCCCTAAACATGTAGGGATCAAAATTCAATCGAATCGAGGTCCCTGTGAGGAGAATTTCCCCTCACAGGCGACCTGAGATATCTCGCAGAAGGACGTCTCGGGTGAGCTAGACCCCATCGATCCAAAGGGATCCAGATGGGGGTTCTTGGTCCAATAGACACGCCTCGACTCAAGGAACGTGTCGGGATCGATTCGAGCCCCGGCCGTCGCCGGAGCGCTGAGAATTTCAGCTTTGAAATTTGACGGGCTCGGGACCCGTCGAGAGGAAGAAGACGAAGTCTTGGGTCTGGGCCGGGCCGACCCGTGACCCGTGCGGTTCTGATTTTGGGCCGCGCCTAATTAATAATTATTGGATAGCATTTTTAATGATTGTGAAATTAATTAATTAAAACCCTTTAGTTTTAATTTAAATAAATATTCAAAATAAATTAATTAAATAACTTTAGTTATACAGATCCAAATGGTATGATCCAATATACCATTTGAATCAGAAAAATTCAAGGAATCTGAATATAAAATAAAATCTCAGATCCAATGGTTGGATTTAAAATTATTTGCCAAACCTTCTCCGTTCTTAAATAAATCATATAAAATCATCTAAATATCCATTTTATGAGTTTAAGGGCTCTGATTGCTCCTTGTACCCTAAGGAACAATTCCAGACCCTTAAAATTAATTTTGGATAATTAATTTTTTTAATCATTCCTTAATCACCCTAATTCAATAATTAGTGAATTAAACCCTAATTAAGCCCCTGATGTGGGTGAGGATGGTTCCTAACATAAACTAGCTATTTACAAAAGATCATTCCCTTCATTTCAATGTGGGTGGTAAGATTATGGTCTCCCATTTGGCTTTTGCCGATGATCTCATTCTTTTTACAAATGGGACCTCCAATATGATCAATAAACTCAGAAACCTCTTCTCTATGCTTGAAAAGGATTCTGGATTAACAATAAACCCCCTTAAATCCCAATTTTTCACAAACCAAAGCTGTCCTGCTAGAAGCATATCCAAACTAAAAAACTCTTTCCTTTTCAAACAAGCCCCTTTTCCTACCTAGGTATCCCTATCTTCAACGGCCATAATAAAAACTGTCATTTTAAAGGTCTTTTGGAGATCATCTTTAAGAAACTCCAAGGGTGGGAACAAAAATTCTTATCCCGGGGATGGAGACTCACTCTCATAAAGTATGTCCTGAATTCCATACCAATTTACTGGCTTGAAGTCACCTCTCCGATCAACTACATTTTTTAAACTTTAAAGACTATCTTTTCCAAGTTCCTTTGGACTCACCCCAAAGGTAGTAAAATTAATTGGTGTAATTGGGATAAAGTCACTTTCCCCAATAATGAAGAGGGTCTCGATCTTAGAAACCTCTCCTCCATCCATGTTGCATTTTCCCTCAATCTTTGGTGGACGTTTAGGGCCTCCACTCCATATGGGCTGACATTTTGCTAGCTAAATATTTTGCTAAATCCCACCCGTCTAAAACCAAATCTAAAATCAATTGTTCGCTTACTTGGAGTTTGATTGCTGGAATCAATCCTCCGTCTCCTTCTAGTTTGATTACCAGAATCAATCCTTCGTCTTAGCAAATCAAAATTTGGAGATATCCACTCATAATCTCAAGGTTTGTGACTATTTTGATAAGAGTTCTGGTTGGAACCTCGATCTTTTTTGTAGGTTTCTCCCTAGTCAGTTGGTTCCCTCCATTAGCTCTTTTGTTCCTATTGTGACTGAGACTAAATTGGCAAACTCTACTATGTGCTCTAAGAATATCATTCAATTCAAAACCATTTGGAAATGCTGCATAACCTATCTTCCTTCTGAATACCCAATTTGGGCTTGGCATAAGTGCGTCCCTACCTTGATTAGCCTCTTTCTTTGGAGGGTATTGATATAGCTAGAATTTATAGCAAAATTATAGTGCTTAAACATTCATATTACCATATATATATCCCTATACATTGAGTTGAAAATTAAAGTTTTTTAGGTAAATGAAGAATACAGATTGCATGGGCTGAATTACCAAATTCTGGGACAAAACTGCCGTAGCGCGCCATAGCGTGCCGTCGCGCGCCATAGAGCGCCGCAGCATGCCATGGCGGCCCTTAAAAGCTTTTTACCTGGAAGCAGAACTACAAACTAGGAGAAAGACCGCTGCAGCACGCTGCAGCGTGCCATAGCGTCATGTCGCTAAAGATAAATTAAAATCATACATATGAGTAATTGAACAGTAATACTCAAGTTTGCACATTGCTGCGCACCACAACATCGTTTCTCGAGGAATTATTAAAACTTTATAAATGACTAATTGAATAGTATTACGAAACTTTTTTCGCCGCAGCGCGCCGTAGTGGGTAAACTTTCATTTTATAAAATTATAGAAGAACTAATTGAATAGTGAACCCAAAAGTTTGTCCGCTGTAGCGCGTCGCAGCGGGCAAATTTTCATTTTATAAGACTATAGAAGAACTAATTAAATAGTAAACCAGAAAGTTTATCCTCTGTTGTGCGCCACAATGCGCCTCGGCGGACGCTGCAATGACCGAACAAAAAAGATACTAACTTACATGCAGGAACAGCATTTGGAGCACTGCTGCTACAGCGCACAGCAACGGAACATGATTTGGAATGCGGTTGTCGCAGTGCGCCACAGTGGAACAGTGTTTGGAATATTGCTGCCATAGCGGACAGTCCAGAAATTCCTAAACAATAATTAAGGCAGCATGGGGAAGGCTACAAAAATGTGACCTTTGACCTTCCCCAGCCTCTTGAAAACAGATGACTTAATCCCTAAACAGGTTAGCTTCCTTCCTTTATTATATTATTTGGCTTTTTTTTGCACGTGGAAGTTTGTAAGCAAATCGAGCAGAATTCTTATGTTTTTAAGATTTCTTTTTACCCCCTCAAGTTTGAGGATTGTAAATTTTATCTTTTGGAGGGACTTTTTAGATTCTATCCTGGGACCCTCTATTTTTTTGGGTTGGCTTTTGACTTTTTAGTGATATGATTGAGTGTAACCACCCAATCCATCTTGTATATTCTTTTGATAATAATAAAATTGAACAGGTTTAACTAATATATATATATATATATATATATAATCTGAAGCTCTACCTGACTGCGTATATACGATACAAGAAAAATTCTGAGTCAAATAAGCAAAGCAAATGATTAAAAGACCGGACACAACTAACTTTTAGAGATGAGAAATCTTAATCATTGAAACGGACCAATAATAGGTACAACAAGTCAATTGCAAAGCACAGCCTGAGCAGCAGTCCACTCGAATGAATTTATCAATGATCAAGCTGAGAAGTCAGCTGATACTTTTTCTCTAAAATGTGCCAATGCTGAGCCCAATCTTCTTAGATCAAATCAACAATGAAAAGAATACAAAATGTATTACTTTAAAAAGAAATCTTTTCCATTCATTCTTAATTAAGAAGCGTATCCAAGCAGCTACCAACAAAATGATTTTGGTGGAGCCTCGTCGCAATCATGAACAGTTAATATCCTTATTAGCAGCAAACTCAACAAACACTAAATTTTAACCAAATTGAAGTATTACCATTTGTAATATCCAATGTAATTAGATTTGGCATGGGGGCCGAGAAAAAGGGCAAAATTCAAGCCATAGCATGTTGTTTTTGCATTTAAAGGGCCATAGCATGTTGTTTTTGCATTTCTCCTATTTTGCAATGTGATTGTTATTTTGAGCTAATTCTCCGGGCTTTATCGATGTATGATGCATGCCATTGACTCTGGGAATGTACAGTGCCCGGGTCTAACAGTCCTCCTATCGAGCCGATGTTCTATAGGATTCAATAAAGGGTTCCTTGGGTCGAGACTGACCCAAGGAATCAAATGGCACCTTAAAAATGCCAAGTGGTTGACTGTGATGGGGGCCTTATTCTCCACAATAAACCTTAAGGTTAAGGACTATTGTCTTGGGTGAGAGTGATTTATGTATCATCAATTAGGGCTTATTATGCCAATGTGTAGAGCATCTTGCTAGATTCATTTTGGTGTATACGACGTTGTTTAAGGCTTACTTTGCATGGAAAATTTTGATGCCTTAGTTCTTTAGGGTTTGGGATTTCTGTCGGGGAGATGTACAGTGCTGGGTAGGTTGACCCTGACTAGCGTAGCATTGTAGATAGGCCCGCCCACTCAGACGACCTTGGTGTACTGCAGTGTCCATATGTGCGTATAGTGGCTGTGGCAGATGGGAGTACATGCGTATGGAGAAATATTAGATTAAATAATAATTATTTTATTTTATTTCCAAAACTAGGTCTTGAAAATAGCGGATGCCTGGGCGAGCCTGAGCTCCCAGGTCACTATCTATCAGGAGCTTAGGCATGCTTGAGCGCATAGATCTCAACCTGTCGAGCGCCTAGGCGTGTCTGAACGTGGGGTGCCTGAGCGCCTGGGTTCCAAAAAACTCCTAAAATCAACAATCTCCACCTCGAATCTCATTTGCGCCACATGAGAGTTAACCCCAACATGCTCCCAAGAGTAGCATAGCGGATGCTCCCGAAATAGTTGCCTACGTATCCTCATCCTAGAGGAATCAAGCCATGTGTAATTCATCCAAATGTGTAGCCATGATCAATGTTTCGCCATGCTCACTAATCTCTTGGAATCAACGAACTTCAATATTATCAAGATATTCCTAGAAGATTGCCGCATATGGATCTCTTCATCAAATTCACCATGTCAAAATCCTTTCTTCTTACACTACTCCGCGATCAGTTCAACTTGCGCTGCAATTGCTATGAGAATATGGATGGTGGGATATTTAACAATAGGAGAAAACTCTTCATCGTATTCTATCCATCTTTTTTTTGCAAGGACTTTATCAACAAATCTTATCTTATAGCACATCAACAGCTCCTTGAGATCCTTTTATTTTTGGCACACACCAGTTTGCATCCAATTGCAGTTCTACCTGGAGGAAGCTTCACCAAAATCCAATTTACAATTTTATGAAGAGACTCCATCTCTTCATCCATCGCCATCTTCTAGTGCTCACTCTTAGGGCTCTCCATAGCTTCCTTATAGTGACATGGACTTTCGGTTTTAGAAATTGCCAAAGCAAATCCAAAGCCATTTGATACTAAAGTCTCTTCTACTCTCACCTTCTCCGCATAAAAACTCTGATTATCCTCTGAGTTATCTTGTTTAGTAACAAGATATAGGGAAGTAGGAGACTATTGAGCAAACGAAACTATTACAAGTTCCACATTATGCAATTTTCCAATGACTTCTGTTGGATATTCCACCTGCTCTGAGCTCCTAGGCCTCAAAAGAAACTCTTCCCCTGTGGTGCCCCACCCCTTAATCCATAAGCTTAAGCTAAGAGGTGGTGTGTCACTCTAGCTAACCCTTCACTTATTATTGGATTAGGATGAAATCCACAATCCACCTAATAAGGGAAGGAGAAAGCATAGAATCAAATATTCAGTCACTTAATAAGAATTCATATAGAGTGCAGAAGCAATTTATAACAAGAAACATCTAAGCATCACAGTATAAATGAAATGAATACAACTCAGAATATAAGCATATAATAATCCTAATACACAGTCACAGGTACCTGCACTATTATAATATTTAATTTTAATCAAAAAGGAGATAAAATACACTCATTCTCATAGGAAAAGTAAATGGCTAGATATCCTCAGGTGCAAGCTATTGCTCCTCCTCCAAGTAAGGCTTCTCTTCAGGTACTGCAACCTCAGCCTGCTCTAAACCTGACATTGTCGGTTCACAATGTAGGGCCCCAGCCAAAAAAAAAAAAAATCTTGTGTTAGACAATTGTCTAAGTATATTTTAGGCTGATAAGTTTTTATGTGTTTTGTAATATCACCATTTTACAATTTCTAAGCAACAATTATATAAGAGAGCAACAAGCAATACAATAAGGAAGGAAAAAGCTATAAATAATTATTTATAACTTAAGCAAAAAGAAAGGCTAAGACATGCCTCACATGCAAGCTAAACAATATAAGGCATATGAATATAAATAACTGAGTAATGACTGAAAGAAAATGTTACATCCTAAACATGCTAGAAATCAAAAAGAAATATGCAAATTTAAAATGACATAACTCAGCAGTGATACATATAAATAGTAGCAAAATTCTAACATCATAAAATATATAAGCAGTACAAAGAAAATAGCTGACTGAATAAAAATGCTGAAAGGTAACCAAAACATTAAACTGCATATATAAACATCTGTGTACAATCTGCCATACAGAAAAGATCTAATCTAGCCCACTAGAAAAGCTGAAGGATCTTAGCACCAGTATGGTTAAGGCACCAACGGTATAATCGAAGGATCTTAGCACCAGTACGGCTAAGGCACCAATAGTGTCCCCTAGTGTCATCAAGGAGACTAGGCAATAGGCACACAACAAAACAAAGTCCTTCCCCTATTGACATAAGATGACTAGGCAATCAGGACACAACTGAGAGGCAGCTCAAACACATATAATTATTGTCTTTTCATTAATCACTTTAATATTTTCATAAGGAATCTAAGGAGTCTCTATATTTTTCTAACATTTTATTTATGCATCAAAAATTTTATATGATATGCTCAATGAAATATAGCATAAAAATCAAGGAATGTGTAAGCGACAATATCAAAAGTAAGCAAGGGACTCTACTAATATGGTAATATCATTAGTTTTCTATTATACATTTTAATTATTCCGAGTTACACAAGTTCAGGATCACTATTTTCCTACATATCAAGTGTAACTTAGAAATTCATCCTTATAAGTTAAAAAGGATTAGAACTGATCAGGTTCTAATCTAGTTCAATCAGATAGATGACTATGAGTTGAATCAATAAATCATGCATCCTAATTTTGTGAATTTAGATGTTATATCTAAGATCTGATCAAAATATTCTAAGCCTATAGATTATAGATTAAATACTATGAGATTTAGGTTTAATTACATAATCCAAGAAGGTAAGATCTAAGTTCTAGGTTTCATTATAATAGTGATCTAATAATTGAGGCAAATCCTAAGTAATCAGACTTAATAGAATGAATCTCCTATCCTAAAAACTAAAGTTAAAAGATAAAATAATCAAAACGTATTGTAAAATAAAAGTAAAGTCTATAAACTAATAAAACTAAGGTTTCACCCATTGGGTAACCCGTTTACCCAATGAATGAACTCTAACCTATGATCTAGTCCTAGTCTCAAGAAGGGTCCTTAAGGTGTAGTGTAAGATCATAAGAAAGAGTCTTAGAAGAATTTTCAAGAAATTTGATAGATTGACCTAATTATTGGTTTTTTTCTTACTTAAATGATACTAATATAGTTTTAATGTTGGTTTAAGTGTTTTAAAAGACTAGTTAAGGATTAAGGGCACTTAACTTAAATTTTTATGCAATTTATTGTTGATTATTATTCAAGGATTTATAGAGTTCAAGAACACTGTATTATGAGATCATATGACTAAGTTATAGTTAATTTGATTTAGAAGCTTAATTGAAAGATTAGAAGATTTGATGATCGCATGATGAGAGATGAGTCTCTCATCATGAATCTTAATACTTATTTATTTTGCACAAAAGAAAAGGTGCAATTCGACTCATAATTCTATTATTAATCGATCTGTTATTTTTACTATTCAATCCGCTCATTACAGTAAAAGATAGTAATTGATTCAATATGTGATGTATGGTAATATAATTTCAATCTTACCAATATCTCAAGTATTTGCCAACACGCTTATATTGCATCTGCTAAAAGAAATGATATAACATTGCTCTATACCACATTTGAGGCAAGCATAGAGTTGTTATATATGATTTCTCTAAAACAACCAACATGGCATTTGAATTCCTTAATTAATCCCTCTTGATTTTGTAACATCATTTATATAATATATATACATATATATATACATATTGGATGTGATTATAAATGAGTAAATATATAATAAGATTGAGAACAAGCTTAGGGGTAGTTATTTTAAATAAATTGAAACATTTAGCAGAGATTATTAGGTGTTCTATTGATGAAATTGAGTTCTTTTAGATGATATCATTAATTTCCATTAACCTCACTACCATTTTTTTTATATGTAACTATCTTGGAGCTAGAAAATTTATTAACAAATTCTTCTTTATTCTTTGTGTTTGGGTGGTACAATATAGCCGTATTATTTGTTTATGTTTTTCAAGCCTTCATTTTAATAACAAGGTAGATATAAATTGAATAGTTGAGCGAATAAATTGGCCAAAGAAAATAGTCTAGGACTAATTTAGTTAACTGAAAGAGTCATGCACTATGTTGGCAAATTATCCAAGTATTATCACACCCATACCATGATAGTACTTCGTCTCTCCTAACTTGAGGTTGCCATTCCCTTGAGCAAGCGGTCTCAGGAATGGATTCAGCACCCCCCTCATCCTGGTCCCCAGCCCTCTTATGAAATCACATCAAAATGTTTTGAAAACCCATCCAAACATGTAGTAGAATGCTAAAGTTTTCACTACCAACCTTTAACAATGAGGAATTCCGTACTCGAATGCTTAATTTTGATGAGATCCAATTATTAATAGAATATAGCTTTGCGAACCCATAGGTGCGAATTAATTTTATGGCCCTTCAATTACATACAAAATGTGTAGATGAGATGAGACGAGATGATTGTTGAGTGTTTTATTTAGAGCTCCTTAAAATTTATATCATTTTAAATATACGAAATTATAAAGCTAACCAAACTATCGTTGCTGAAAGAAAACTATAATAATCATGAAAGATCAAAAGAGTCCTTAAAGAGAGGGCCAAACATTATTGAAGTTATAGTAATTTAGATTAATGATATATTTAATCATGCTTTTATGAGCTTTGATATAATACCACTACAAGATTGTTGAAAAAAAAAATCCACAACTTGGATATAATACTACAACTTCGATATAATACTGCCACAATATGGCCTAGAAATAGCATTTAATATAAAAATATTTACAAGATATTACCTCTTAGAAAAGTCATGAAATTTCCAAATTCTGACTTGTTGACATCAAGCAAAGTATGTGCAATGCCATAATGCAAAAAGGATATGTAGATATAAAAACAGGCGTTGTAAAGAACCAAAATGAAATTATAGGTTCATTTTATTTGATGATCAAGATATGATATGGCATGTCGCGGAGTCCTTGAAAATATTGGGAGACAAAAACAACAACAAAAAAAATAATTCCCATTGTTATTCGAATAAGAAGTTCTTTGTGGTTGTCCAGGTTATGGCTAAGAAAAATAAGCTAAAATTCTCAATATGAGAAATAGATATAAAAAATTAGTTGGTTGTTCCAAGTTTTGTTATATCTATAAAAAAATATAATAATATAATAAACCGAAAATAAGGGCAATTAATACTCTCCACCTATATCGAATCAACAATGGGATAGCATGTATGCAGATTTCTTTAGTAAATAATAGAAAACTAAATTAAAACACTATATTTTGTAAAACTCTTTGAGTAATAGAGAACATACCCCATGGCTTCCATTTACAATAAAAGAACATTTTCATTCAAACCATTGAGAGAAGAATTGGGCGAAGTGAAGTACTCAAGGGTCGGAGGGGGTACTTTCCTGATCGCTTTGCTATATAAATCTTGGGTTTGTCTTTTGAGAATTTCAAAGTTCAAAAATGTATTTTAATAGTTGACAAAGCATACTCGTGCGAAAAATAATGATGAACGAATCAATAAACTGATTTAAGATTCTATTCATGAATTTCATAAATGTGCCTAGAGCATTTATTAGGCCAAAGGATATCACTACAAATTCATAAGGCTTTGTATGATGTTATCTTTGGCATAGCTTTTATGACTCATTTTTGATATCTAGATCTCAAGTTAATTTTTTTTTTTTTTTAAAACATTGAAGCTCCTTTGGAGAGGTATTATACCCTTAAAAGTGTTAACTAGAAATTCTTACAAATAGAGTTTCAATTCTAGCAACTCTTTTGCTGTCATACAAGTGAACCAATTGATCTTACAATAATTATAAAAGTGAAATAATTGAATCTGCATTTGTATCATGCAATTTGAAGAAAAAAGGTAAACGATATTGCGATAAAGCTAGAGAAATCATTTAACATGATATTTTGATAAGCTTGGCAACAATTATAAAATGTAAAAGATTTTGAAGAAACAACATATCCTTACTGTTAAATAAAATTTCAGTAACCCATCTTAAACTAGACTTCTATGCAAGCTTTATCCTTTTAAACTTTCCCCAACTTCTATATAATCATATTATAGGGTAATAAGTACTTGCATGAGCTTAAGTCCGAAAGATCTGAACTCATCTTTCTTCCAAACACGGTATGTCTAAAGAGTAAATGGGAGGAGAGGGTACCTTACGGGATGGGTGCGCGCATCGGAAGATCGGGAGGGATGAAGGGGAGAGGTCGGCGACTCCATGTTGTGCCGAAAGGGGGGAGAGGGATGCTCGGCCGCAACCCATCTTGGGATCAACTTGGCCGAGGAGGTGGAGAGGTGGAAGAGGCGAGACTCGGCCGGCGAGGAGGACGCGTGCGGCTCCTACTTGCGACCGCACAAGGGAGGGCTGCGCCTTGCGAGCTTCGGCCATGGAGGAGAAAAAGGTCGATTGAGGGTTAAGAAGAAATATCCGAAGGGCGGAGGCAGCGAGGAGGCTTTGAGGGCCAGGAGGCGGAGGTTGCGAGGGTGAGGCGACGCGTGTCGAGCGCAGAGGGAGGAGAGGCGAGGTCGCTCGAGGATGGAGGCGTGCGAATGGGGAGGTTCGCCCGAAAGCGAGGGAAGGATCGGGCGAGCGAAGGCTTGAGTTCAGCTGCTCGTGCGAAGGGTTTTTAGGGCAATAGGGTGGAGGTTTTTAGGAGAGAAAGAAAAAAAAATAGAAAAGATAAGAAATAAATAAACATATTTATTTATATTTGGAAAATTAAATCATTTAAAATTGCATAATTTTATTTATTAAATGGTTTAAAAAAAAGTCACCAAATATTCACCCGTAGCTAATCGAGGGGTGAGGAACGCAACGGCGAAGTCGGATTTCGATTCCGACGAGTATTTAATTTTCTCAATTTCCGGGGTATTTAAATATTATTAAAATATTCGTCAAAATTTTGATGACTCCCGATTGACACGAAAATATCGCCCCTAGCTACTTTGGGGGCAATGAGCGCAATGGCGAAGTCCATTTTTTGATTGGAGGTCAATTTAAATAGGACAATTTTCAGGGTTCCTGAAATCCCCGAAATCAAGATTTGATCCGTTTGACCCCTGTTTTAGACTGGGTCTTGGTGGTTGACTCATAATAACTTAATTAGCATTTAGAATCAAGATTAAGCTAAGATTAGTCCTAATTGATAATGGTAACAACTTGGGTTGTTATATCCCCAAAGATCACATCCCTACATATTATAAATTTCATATCCTTCATATCATACAATTTGAAACCTTTAGCTCATCTTCTATATCCAATAAATATATATATTTTGGCTTCATTCTTGATATTATATTAAGCAAGACATCCAAAGATCTTCAAATAATGATAATCAATAGTAGGTTTATCTGACCATACCTCTACAAGAGTCTTCTTTCCAGTAGTAGTAGAAAGAAAATGGCTGACAATGTGGTAGACATAGTCAAGGGCCTCTGTCCAAAAGACTCTCTCCATCCCAGCATTCGATAACATACACTGGACTTTCTCTACCAAAGTATGATTCATTTTCTTTGCATATCTGTTCTATTGTTGTGCTTCCATCACCGTGAAGTGGTGCTAAATCTCAACTTTATGACACTCTTGTTAGAACTTATGTGAAGAATACTCGCCCTTGTTATTTGATCTGATTTTAATCACCTTATTTCCAGTATGATTCTCCACCCCTTTTTCCACTTCATGAAATTATCTAGCAATTCTCCTTTGCATGTCATGGTGTATACCCATACATGTATGGAATAGTAGTTAACAAAAGTGATAAAATATCACTGTCTGCCAGATGATGATGTCCTCGTCGTACCCCAAACCTATGTGTGCACATAATCAAGAATTACAATGGTATTGTGGATGACAGTACCAATGGATGCACATGTGTTCTTACCAAACATACCATGCTCACACAATTTGGGCTTGCAGAAATGATCTCCTGCAATCAAACCTTACTTCTTCATGGTAATAAGTGATGGTTCCCCAAGATGTGCTAGTTTCATCTGCCACAAAGTAGTAGCATCAATATGTTCATTAGCATTAACAACTCCACCTTCTACTATACTTCCCTAAAGTAAATACAGATTATGCTATCGAACTCCTCTCATGTACTTTATAGCTCTCCGACTGATTCTCCGATTGATTCTTAGAACTCCTGCCACAAAAACAACTCTGAAACCCTCAGCTTCAAGAGATTCAATTAACAAAAGATTCTTATAGATATCTGTAAAACACCACACATCTTTCAATTCTCTAACCATACCATTATGCAAGCACACAAAAATACTCCCTATCCCAACAATATGATAGGCATGATTGTTGCCCATCGTCATAACATGTAATGCCCCGATATTAGATTAGACATACTAACCTAACATCGGGTGTTGTGGCAGTAATTAATTTTGAATTTATAAGAACTAACACACTATTAAGTATTACAATTGGCCAAGAATTTAAGAGGAGAGAAAAGTAAATGCATAACATATAAAATATTTAACATTCTACACTTCTAGGTATATGCAAAGAAAAGCATCAATCACAGAAAAGAAAATAAAAAGAAATCATTCAAATTTAGTTAAGTTATACAGACTAAAAGAAATATAAAATCATTCATCTTCGCAAGTAATCAAAGATAAAACTAAAGTCTTTAATGTTGCTTCAATGAACCAAGATCTGCCTTTGGTTCCAGCTCCACTTCAAGCGCTTTACCTACTGTACTTAGTTTTTAATACGATAGGGCATCGCCAATAAAAGAAAAAAGTGGTTAGACTTATAAAGTCTAAGTACATTTTAATGTTACTAATTTTATTCTTATTAGGGAATATCACATTTATAATTTAAAAATTTTTTTTGCTATAAGCGATGCACAAAGTAGTATAAAGGTGATATTCTAAAGTATGAAAAGATTGAAAACTAACAAATAAAAAGGGAAAATATACATATTGTGGGGGTTGCTTGAGACTGCAAAAAATATGTTAAGCAAAAGAAGCAGGTACAAGTAGCTATGTATAGTAATGTGCATATGGGAATAAATGAAAAAAGTATATGTTTAATAGCATATATGTTGAGCAAATTAAAAGTAAAAGTAAGAGCAGTGCAAGGAAATGTAACTGTAAAGCTATGAAATACATACACTGTAGATATGCTAACGACTAAAAAGTAAAGTTTTGAAAAACATGTAAGGTAATCTCAGTCCTAAGGACTGAATAAACTAAAAGATACAATCATAAAACCATTTAAAGTCATACACAATCAATAAGATTGTGTTTAATGCATTATTGATTTTTTTATCTTAAAAAAGGGTTTGTTCTGTGGGCACATTATAGAACAGGTGAAGAGTTGGGACATCTGCTCATTCAAATGTAGCGGAGTCTTCCAAAATACACACACTCCCCCTCTAGGATATGTGTAGTATCCTGATCTGTCTTTAGCTTGCCCTTGCTCAAATATGTATATACAAACTAATACACCACATGAAACCCTTTGTATAATGTTTTAATGTCTTATTTATGGATAATGTTTGAGTGAATGTAAAGGGATCTAGTCTTAATGTGATGTAACATTCAAGGATTAATAAAGTTAATTATAAATTATGTGATATATATTGTTATCTACTTTTAATTATCTACCTTAATAATTATGGATTATCAAGTCCCCAATTAATATAGACATTAACTAATGTCTAAGTCAATTGAATAACACACACACATGCACACGCACACGTACGCACACACACACACACAAACACACGCACCCACCCACACACACACATATATATATGATTTAAAAAAATAATGATTTAAAAGTATTATTATGGTTAATGAGAAATATAAAATGAATTATAATTAAGAGATTCTATTTGTGTAACTTATCCTACCTCTAGAATTTATAATCTTCAAAGTTTTCTACTTAGTCTCTATCCTTGCACTTAGAATGTAGGGTCTACTAGAAGAAGGATACTAAAACAGCATTTCTAAGGTTCAAGCTCATCTATTTATTTTTACTTACTAAAGGATTAAAGGTTAGGTTGTTTGAGCTCCTTTCTAACACAACTCTAGATTTATTTTACTAGTGGACTGATGAACCACACTTACTAATATTTATTAATTCCAGCTCCCTAATGTTAAATTCCTTATCATAAGAAGTCTAAGAATAGAGGATATTCTATTTTTAAGTTCATCTAAGCCCTCAAGGTTCTTCTAAGCTAGATATTTAATAAATGAAACTTAGATATGGGGCACTTGTAGTTCTAACTCCTACTTGTTGATCTATATCTATTATAATGCAAATGGCATCACAAATCTAATAATTTTCTCAATGTCACATTCTCTCCCTTAGAAGTTAGGGTAGGATTAGACAATTGTTAGGCTAGTCTAATTGTTTTTCCTACTAATATCCTTCTCTATAAATCAGTCTAAGCAAGTCACAGCTCATTTCCTAGTGTATAAGGAAGCAAACTGAGAAAATCCAAAAATTTGATTACAATATTAATATATTGGAGTCCTAAGAGTCAAATTCTTCATTTGATGTTTAGATGGAATGAAGTTAGTGGATATGTACTCCTTATAGTATAAGGATTATAATGACATGTACTAGTATCAATTTAAAGCACTTTAAGCTTGATTTTGCACTAATCACTCTTAATAATGATTAGGAAAGCTATTGGTAAAAAAATTCTCAAACCTAAAATTTACTATCATATTATTGTTCTACTCATTTTTGTGATTATTTTGGTATATAATTCCAATATATTTGGGTAGGTATTTTAAGAGATATTGCATTAATTAAATTTGCATTATTTCTTAAATTCCAATATATAAATCCAAATAAAATTTATTTAATTCGCATTGCACGACACTGTTGGGTCAGCCATGACCTGATGGGCCCACCCTTCAGGACAACATGATCGTGGGCAACCTGGCTCGCATTGTTCTTCTTCTTTAACCTTTCGCGCTAGGGCCGAGAAGGAGCTCCTAGGGCTTAGAAATTCTCCATGCACAGATCATCTTAAGAAACATATTATATGTCAAAATGAAGCTGGTTATGAGACCTATCAAGGTGCCATTGGTTTCTTAGGTCGAGGCCAACCCAAGAGATCCTATATTAAAACTCGAGGAGTCCTGTTTCATCAATTGGAATATTGGGCTCGAGTATTATACATCACTGTACATATCCAACACCAATTATAATCGATTGAGATCGATAGAACCAATCGATTATCTCAGAGGAACAATCACATCATAAAATCACTAAACAAAACTAAGGAAGACTAAATTATCTAGTATAACTAGGAAGAAATGGAATACCTCTCACCCGTTGATCACCGAGATCGCTTGATCTAGAATTTCCTGGAGTTGTGCCAAATTCCCGCAATCACTAGCCAAAGACGAAAAGGAGTGATTGAGACCTTTAGCAATGCTTTAGGAGCTATGGAAAGTGGGGAGGATGGGGCTATGGTCACAACCTCTATGCGATGATCATGGTCGTGGTCGTTTAGAGGAACACGATAGAGCACAACGCTCTGTCATGTTCTGGCCATTGGATCTATGATTTGATCCAACGACTAGATAAAGGACGCGCCGCAGATTGCCTCTCAGTCGTTTGATCAAAAGAACAATTTGAATCGAATGGTCCCGATCTCTCTCCGTTCGACCCAAACAGTAATCAGCCATTAATTAATACTTTTATTTAATTAGTTGAATAGTAAATAACATAATTTAAATTAATAAAATTTTATTGACCAAATGAGCTCCAAAAATTTCATGAAATTCAAATTTAGCTAATTTGGAGGTGAGAAATTCAAAAATGAAGTTAGATTTTTGATAGGAGGTCAATTTAATTTTCTTATTTTTATATATATTTAATTTGATTAAAAAATCAAAAGACTTTCAAATTGGTTCAAATTATTATAGATTATTTCAAATGATGTTTGGAGATTAATGGGGAGATTTCATGCTGATTTGATTAGCAATAAGTGGTAACAGCACCAGGGTTGTTTCACAACACCACTCTTCAACACTATAACTATGGAACTAATTGTGTCGTGAACAAATATAATAGGTAGCACCTGTGTTCATAATCCAACATGAGTATTCTATGTACAAGCACTAAGATACCATCATTAGAGAAACATTGGAGTCATCAATTTTAGAGTTTATTTGTGTAACATTTTCTACTGTATATGATGAATCATTCTACATGCTCTTCAATTTTGGACAATCCCTCTTCCAATGACCACTCTCCAAATATAAGGCACACTAATTGTGCCCAAGATTTTGACCTCTGGACTTGTCCCTCATTTGGCTACCACCACCATTCTTCTTGTTAGATCTTCCGTGTTGGAGGATAAGTACGTCGAACATCTCTAACTTTGAAGACTCATCTCTTTGTCATAGTTCATTATTCAACAATGTCATCATTTATTCATCATACATTAAGGCCTCCTTCCCATGAAAGAGCGTCATGGTGAAGTTTTCATACTCATACGGGAGCGAGTTTAATAGAAGAAGACCATTGTCTTTATCCTCCACCTTTTCATTCAAATTAAGAATATTTTCTAGTAATTTGGTGAACTTATTGTGTTCATGAATGGAGAATCCCCATCGCATATGAAATATGTACAAAAGCTGTTTCATGTAGAGATGATTCCTCACGCTTTATGTGAAATACTTGTTCTTAAGGAATTTTCAGAACTTCCATACCAATGTTTCCATCATCACCGCATACTTGATTTCTTGGGTCAAATAATTTAGGATCAATGCGCATGCGCTGCAGTTAATCTTGACCCAATCCCTCTCCGTAATCTCCTATGATTTTTTATTGCAATCAAGAATGTCCTCCAGGTTCAACGCACAAAGTGCATTCGTGACTTCACACCTCAACATCCTGAAGTTGTTATTGTCATCAAACTTGACAACATCGATCATTTCCAGATGTGCTACAACTTGGTGGAAAGAGCGTTCCAACCCCCCAACGATGAAGAACTAGAAGCTTCTCTTCCAACTCACTCTTCTATGACTTCTTGAATGTTAATAGATTCTCCAAGAATAAAAGAATCAATTTTGAATCATTGAATCCTAAGCCTTGCTCTAATACCACTTGTTACAAATTATTCTATGAATCAAACCAAAGTATTCTCAAGCATTTACTACAACACAAAAATGCAAGAATAAAAATATACATCAAATAACAAAATTTACATGGTTCAGTGTAAAAACTTGCATCCACATGGGGGTGTGCAATTTTTGTATTTATGGGACCCTCAAAATCGGGTCTTGAAAATAGTGGGTGCCTGAGCACCCAGGCTTCTACCTGTCAGGCGCCTGGGCATGCCTGAGCGCGGGGTGCCTGAGTGCGCCTGAGCTCTTGGGTACCAAAAAAATCAACAGTTTCAACAAAAGGAAAAGAATTTAGCAGGCAAATTCACTCATTGGATGACAAATTGGTCCCTTGGCAGACAACATCTCTCGAGGAGCGGATGGTGGTGGGTTTGCTGGTGGTATTTGTCAGCAATGATGAAGGAATTGAGCAGGATGAAGGTTTGGGTATGTAGCTGAAATAAGGTGAATCACATTATGTTCATGCTAAGTTTTTGCATGGAATATATGAAAACTCTCGAAGTTGCATATATGTAATAATAAAATTGATACCATTTTTGGAACCTCCAATGATCAGGTCAACACGTGTGAGGTGTTATTGATTCCTAGACTGAGGTTGACTGATTCAACTACTTTGGAGCCTAGCACATTTTCTGCTACAACACACACAAAAGTTGTTTGCAAAATGTGCCTATTGGATCTGTTGGCAACAATCCAAGTGTTTGATATTTAGCCATAAGGATGCCAATGACAACTACTGAACACCTACAATAGGTTTGGAATAAACATAATCTGTTGGAGAAATGCCTTAACACGATGGACCTATAAATCAAAATGTAGGAGGATGGCAATGTTTAATTGACATTAATAAAGACCTTGAAGGATGAAGTCAATTCAAATGAGCTTTAGTGGTACGGCTTTTCTATAGAGTGTTCCCTTTTGTATTTTATACACAGAATTACATTGAAGATGGGACTCATTTAAAAAATTCCAAGTGATATCATTGGATATCGATTGCTTGTAGGGCCAAGTTGAAGAGGCTGCGGCATAATACCATGTGCACACATGCAACCCATAGCTTATTGGAGGGCAAGCTTTAGGGATTGATGATTTAGTATCTAGATTTATCTCATCTGATAAGGTGGCCTTTACCATGCCAGTTTGGGTGATATTTTTTGGTTTGCCTTTGGAGCTTGGATGAAGAGAAACCTTACAAGAATCAAATCCATCATTGGAGAGTTCATGTGCATTGATGGATCCATAGTGAGTGTTGAGAAAGGTTCCTTCACTCGTGTATGCATCTGAGTAGATCTTGCGAGATCATTATGCCCTTTAATTAATTTTTTGTGTTTCCATGGATTAACCTCCTAGCCGATTCGCTATGAAGGCTCGATGGTAGTGTGCTTTGAATGCAGAATGGTGGGACACAAATTGAATGTTTGAACTTCTTCTTTGAAATAACCTATTGCCGAATATGCCAGTGCCGTGGGCCACATCGCGACGCCTATCGGGCTGAGTCATGGGAATAATGCTAAATCCTTAATAAATGCACCTATTTTTCATCATTCCTCTGGTCACGTAGGAGATGTTACGATAGTGAATGTTTTGCACAGACATGAGAGGGTCCAACCAGCGTTATATGAAGTTCCTATTGCTCTTGATACCAAAGGTGGACAAACAGATTTATCGAGGGAGGATTTGAGTTTGGGACCTTGGACAATGGTGGATATCCATAAAAGGTGCTACTACTTAAAGATCACATTGGCAATTAGCCTACCAACCAAAATTTGAATGGTGCCTGACATACAAAACAACCCTCTTTTTCTTGCGCTTGCTTTTGATGCATTGCTCCACAGCCCTATGCAAGCAACAAAAAGTCTAAGAGTAGTGATTAAGTGTGGAGCCCCATCCCTACTGTGGTCATATTAACACGCGTATTAAAATGATTACGGTTGTGTGAACACTATGATAGATCCTCAATTTTATCCATATTAGGTTTTTTCTCTAATCTATTGATAACTACAAGATATACCACCTGCATGTAAACGATACACCAAATGAACATGCATGAATAACAGGGCCAAGCTCTTCTCCTAGTGAAGCCTCCTTAAAAATCTCCAAATCTGACATATTGGTTTCACACGCCAAGGCCCCAACCAAGAAAAGAAAAAAATGTTGAGTTAGATAATTGTCTAAATATA
Source organism: Gastrodia elata (assembly GCA_016760335.1). NCBI lineage: Eukaryota > Viridiplantae > Streptophyta > Magnoliopsida > Asparagales > Orchidaceae > Gastrodia > Gastrodia elata. The sequence goes on along the minus strand of CM028675.1, from coordinate 31,207,684 downwards.
TTTTAAGATGATTTTTTTTGAATTCTACAATGTTTGGGATATCACATCTTAACATAAATGGCATTAAACAAGCTATGGATGCAACAAGCCACAAATAAAAGGAAAGCTATAAATAAAGCATTTATAACTCATCAAAATGAGGTAAATATAAGAACATACCTCAAACTAGAAGCTACAATATGGCTCACCAATAATATATATATAAGAACACCCTCTTTTTTTCTTAAGATCTCGCTCCCTTGTAAGGGTGGAGGTTTTTCCATTACGACTGTTTGCCTTAAAGGCTGGATTTCGATTTCTTGGCTAAATAATTTGTTAAACTTTTTCTGTAATGGTGGTTTTTGGATTGTTGCTGCTCCAAATAATTGCTTCTTGATTTCTTTGGTTCTTTTTGATGATTTTGTCAGACTGCTTGATGCTCAGTTTATAAGGCTTGGCAGGGGAATATTGAAAGTTTTTGTTGAAAAAGGGATTGTTGATCCGATGGATTCCTTTTGAGAACCCCATTGGATCAACTTTCCGAACCTAAGGCCAAAACTTAACAATTCCCACCACCTATGGGCTCTGGCTAGTTTAGTTGGTGCCCCAATTGCGATTGATAGGTTTTCCAGTTTTTGGCATGCTCCCAGAGCAAGAGTTCTTGTAGATTTAAATGTTTCTATTCGATGCCCTAAGTCTATTATAATTTTTTGTAATATATTTGAGCATTTTCAAAGAATAGTGGTGGAAAAGGAATATGTTAAGTGTTCTGTTTGCAGTAAATGTGGTCATATTTGTGAGGAATGTAGTCGAATAAGAAAGAAAGTGTGGAAGGTGAAACAATTTGGGTTGAAAGCTCCAGATTATTCTAATTCTTTGTTAAACCAATTAAAGATATTGTTCTTTATGAAGGAAAGTCTGATTCTTTTGGTTTGCTCCAGAAGAATTATATTTCAGTTTCTTCTGATGCTTATTTTGATCCTCTGTTGGTGCAAAATAATGTGATATCCCTCATTCTTCAAGCTTTAGAAAGGAAGGTTAAGGAAAGTGACAAAGCTCAATTGGTGTCACTGGACCCTGATTTATCTTTGGATACCCAATAAAATTGGGTATCTCAAAAGAAAAAGTCGAGGGCTACCAGGAGAACTAGAGTGGCTATGTTACTTATCAGATACCAATCCAGGAAATCTAGTAGAGTTAATCCATGTTAGACAAATCAGTTTTATTTTGGATTGTGCGTGGTATTGCTGCCATAAAAACCAGGAAAAGGCTGAAATCTATTTGTAAGAGAAATAATGTTCTCTTCATATGTATTTTTGAATCATTTATTAATGGTGGGGCTATAAGCATATTAGCAAATTATATGGGTTTTTTCAATTTTCTAATTAATGTTTATAATAAAATTTGGATTTTCTAGAAATCCCCCTTTCTTTTTGATGTGGTGGCAGTTGAGGATCAATGTATTCATGGTATTTGTTCTGGGCATAACTTGTTTTGGAAGCTCTCAGCAGTATATGCTAACTGTTCCTATACTTTGAGACGTCAGCTATGGGTATCTATTGAAAATTGGTGTAACGTGGATGATTTGCCCTGTATTATGGGTGGGGATTTTAATGTAATAAGGAAGGAATGGGAAAGAATTGGTAGAGGAAAGTTTTCTGGCATTGCTTCAAGAGAATTTAATGATATGATAAGTAAAGCTGACCTAATTGATCTTAATTTTTTGGGCTCAAACTTTACCTGGTCCAATAACCTGACAGTTTCCAGGATTGATAGAATTATGGTTACTCCATATTGTTTAAATTTATTTAACAATCTTCAGATTAATCATCTTAGTAGACTGGGGTCGGATCATGCTCCTCTTCTTCTCCCCCTAACTTCTTCTTTCACCACTAAAGGAAGATTCAGATTTCAAAATATGTGGGTACAGCATCCAAATTTTTTGGAGTTTATTAAGTCTGTTTAGCATTCTCCCCTTGATCATGTGCCTCCCCCATGATTCTTCTTCATCTACAGCTGAAAAGGCTCAGGAAATCACTGTCCTTGTGGAATAAAACTATTTTTGGTAACATTTTTGATAATGTCAGATTGGCTGAAGCTGAGGTTGCTGAGTTGGAAGTGGCTGTTGATGACTCTAGATCCTCGAATCTAAAAGGTAAGTTGTCTAAAGCTCTCGATCATCTGGAAAATGTTCTAAATATGGAACAAGCTTTTTGGACTCAAAAATCTACACTAAAAAAGTTCAAAGATGGGGAGAGAAATACTAAATTTTTTCATTCCTGGGTGAAAGTCAAGCAGGCTTCAAATGCTTTTGTCTGCTTAAAATCTGATGATGGGAGCTATATTCCTCAAGAGATGTTGGGAAGTTCTGCTTGTGAGTTTTTTTCTAAGCTTTGGTCCAGTGAGGGTTGTGATCTTAGTTTTTTATTTAATGAAGTCCAGTTTCCTAAAATTTTCGATGAAGAGAATGCGAGGCTTATTTCATCTCCCTCAGAAAAGGAGATTGAGGATGTTATTAATTCTATGAATGAAGACTCGGCTACAGGTCCAGATGGTTTCTCTCCCCTTTTCTTTAAACACTGTTGGGAAATTATAAAAAAGGATGTTACGGAAGTAGTATTAGATTATTTCAGATCCAACTATATTCCAAAATTTTTCACTTTTACAGCTGTTGCCCTTATTCCTAAAGTGTCTTCACCTAAGTGTTCATCGGATTTTAGACCTATCAGTCTTTGCAATGTTTTCAATAAAATGTGCACTAAAATAGTGGCCAAAAGGTTATGTTCTATTCTTCCTAAAATCATTTCCCCTTATCAAAATGCCTTTGTCAAGGGTAGGTTACTCTCTGATAATTTCCTCCTGGCTAAGGAACTTGTCAATGATATTGATAAAACCTGCTTTAGGGGTAATGCTCTAATTAAATTGGATATGATGAAAGCTTATGATAGAATTGAGTGGAGCTTCTTATTTTCAATTCTTAGAAGATTTGGATTCTCAGAAATTTTTATTCAATTTGTTTATAAGTCTATTTCAAACGTGTGGTTCTCTATCCTTCTAAATGGTACTTGTGCTAGTTTTTTTAAGTCTACAAGGGGTATTAGACAAGGGGATCCACTATCTCCTGCCCTTTTCATTATTGCAAATGACTATTTTTTAAGAATAGTCTCTCATCATTTCTCAATTTTAAAGGGGATTAACTTTCATAATTCTGGAAAATCCATCATCCCCCTTCTAGCGTTTGCTGATGACAATCATTTTCTGTAGAGCTACAACTAAAGTATTTACTACCATCCTTATCATTCTGGACCATATGAAAAAGGTGTCTGGGATGCAGGTTAATATGAATAAATCGAGTGTTGTGTTTGGCAAACATGTGGCTAGTAGCAGAATTGATGAAATCTTAAGTTTATCTGGTTTCTCAAGGGCAAATTTTCTGATCTAGTATCTAGGCCTCCCTCTCTCTAAAGGAAAAATGACTTGGTCTTTCTTTCAACCTTTGCTGGATTCTATGTCCTCTAAGATTAATGGTTGGGCTTCCAAATGTTTATCCTTCGGAGGCCGCATGGTTTTATTACAATCAGTTCTTAACTCTATCCCCAATCATTTTCTTGCTATTTTTAAGCATACAGATTCTATAACACTGCTTATAAACTTTGCAATGGTTTCCATTGGGATGATTATGGCTCGAGAAGGGCTGTAAGGTGGTCTTCCTGGTTGGAGATTGCAGTTCCCAAAGCCGCTGGTGGTCTAAGCTTTTTCCCTTTTAAGTTTACAGCATTTGCTTTTAGTATTAAAGACTGGTGGAGATTGAGAAAGAATGATGGTCTTTGGGCCAATTTTATGAATAATAAATATGGGTGCTTAGAGCATGTTACTTTGAGAAATATGAAGCAAATGATTCTATTGTTTGGAAGAAACTTCTAAAGGTTAAGTTGGTTGCTGAGAATTTTGTGTTTTGGAAAGTGGGTAAGGGTTTAATTTCCTTTTGGTTCGATAATTGGACTAGAGAGGGCCCTTTAGTTTTTGAGTTCCCAATCAGGGGTCCATCAAGAGCTTGTGTTGCAGATTTTTGGTTAGAAGGTCTCTGGGACTCTAGTAAACTTGCACCTGTTGGTTTAAATGGTGAGTGGATTAACAGAATTTGTGATTCGTTATCCATCAATCTATTTGAGAGGGACGAAATGCAGATTATTATTGGAAAAAAGGTGAAGACTTGTTTAAAGTCGGCTAGAAAGATTTTGAACTATCTTATCCCCAGTACGTTGCATTTTTGGTTCAAAATGCCCATTAACGCTCTTTCTTTTTTTATTTGGAGAATGTTTAATAATTTCATTTTAGTGGAAGGTATTCTGAAGCTGAGAGGGTTTTCTTTAGCCTCTAAATGTGCTCACTGCCAGTCGGAAGAATCTATGTCTCACCTTTTTTTAAATTGCTCTTATGCTGTAAGTATTTGGAGAGAGTTGAATCAGTTTTTGAAGGTGAATGATATCTTGAATAAGTCCAATATTGTGGATGTGCTGACTCTCTTTTGTAATGCTGACCCTTTTGTTTTCACTCTAATCTGTCGTGTTTGCTGGCAGATTTGGCAAGTCAGAAATCAATTAAGATGGAATAACCGCTTTATGTCCGTTACTAAGTCTTTGTTTAATATTGGTAATTACATTCAACTTGCTATTAATTCAGGAAAACTAGCTCCAAATGAAAGGTTTTCTAATTTTTTTACTCATAATTCTGCTTGTTTTACTCCTTTGGAGATCAGAGGGAACATCTGTAGCATTTGGAAGAGTAGACATTCGTTCTTTTGTCACATCTCTAGGATAAATTCTGGATTGATTTGGTTCACTAGAATGTATTGGCTTGGTTACTCTGGTTGGGGTCTTAAATTTGTCACATGGCATGTTAATCTTAATGGGGTCAAAATCTAGATAATCCCCTGGTTGATTCTTAATTATGTTTTTTTGAATTTTGGTGCTATAAACAATTTGATTTTAGTTGGCAACAAGGAGTCATACAATTACTTAATAGAGTTTGTAAAGGAAAATAAAGGTATTTCTTCTATGCTGGATAAGTGGAATCAGTTCAAGCGAGTCACTATCTGGTGGATAATGGAAAGGTAATTTTTTCCATCTATTTTCTTCGCTGACCGGATCGGTTTTTCTTTCTAAATTTTTTTGCTGGATGGCTTATTAGCAATCGCAGTTTTTTTTGGGAGATATTGGATTTTATTTGTGTTTCCTTGGTTCATGGGTCTTTTCCTGTTGGATGTCAGTGGTCTTGTTAGTGCTGTGAAGTTCAGTGGCTTAGTCTGGAAAATTTATTTTCATAATTACCTGTCGCTTGGGCTTCTGCTTTCTGTTGTTTCTCTGCGGCTTTTTAAGTATGTTCTCAGCTTTTTGCTGGCGTCTTGGCTATCTTCTTATCCGAAAGTACCTTTTATACGGTGGGATCTTTTCTCATGGCATGCTGGCTGCTCTATAAGGTTTGGTTCTCTTCCCCATTTTTATCGGAAGCAGGATGGCTTTGCTTGCACTTCTTTTTCAGAAAAATGGCGAGGGGAGTCCAAATTGCTTTTTTGTGGCAACTGCTAATTCAGTTCTGCGAGTCTACTCTTTCTGCTTAGTTGGGTCCGATGTTCTTCGGCATTCCTGAAACCTTTTGGCTTTGTGCTACGATGCTGGTGTTGCTGAACTTCCTGCTAGATGAGTCTACATGCTGCTGCCTTCCCTTTCTGTCTACTGTTCGATCGGTGTGGTTTAGCTTTTGGCTTATTGCAGTAATGATTTTTTGTGACTTTTGATTGGTTTTCAAAAGTTTTTTGTTTATTCTTTTGCTGGACTTACCCTGTTTTGAGCTAGATGGGTATTTTTTTGTGTGTTGATAAGGTCTTTTGCCTGGAGGGCAGCTTTCTGTGTGTGTGTTATAAGCTGCCTAGCATGTTTGTATTAGTCATGTTTGGAAATTTATTGAATTGGATGGTTCTTAATATATATATATATATATATATATATATATAAGACTCTAAAATATCTTTAATGATTGAGATGAACATCCTATTAGTAATATGATCATTAAAAGTATGCATAGTAAATAGTAAACATAATTGAACAATGATACATAGAAATCGACTAAGCCAAACAACAATCAAAACTAACATTCTAATATGCATATAAGTACAAGTAAAAGCTGTATAAAGAGCTAAAACAAAAGTGAAAGCGTGTAAAACTAAAAGTAAGAAAATCAAAGCTGCCATACTAGAAGCTTAGCTAGCAAAGCCATTATAATTGTAACACTATTGTAACATATCATGCAATCATTTAGCTACTCAGAGCTAAAGCTAAAACTGAATTGAATTAAAGAGGTAGAAATACAAATGCAAGTTTATTTTAGTTATTTTACTTTACTTCTATGGACACATCCAAAAGTAATTAAAAAGTCAAGCATGTCTGCAAGACTGAGGTGGGTCCTTGAACTAGACACAACTCTCCTGAATGAGTACATGTCAAGTATCCTTATTTGTCCTTACAGACGGTCCATTGGTTGTAATGTGTATACACTGATATGAACTCAATGCAAATGTTATCATAATTGCCAAGTTTTTATTTTCATGCATCAAATTAATCTTGTGTGACATGTTCAAGGAAAAAGGCTCAAAATAAGGAATGCAAATAATCAAATATTAAGGAATAATCAATACTCGTACTAATAACTCATGTGATATCCGTTATTATCTAATTAGCATATTCTATCTATTCTAAGAAATTACAAGTTCATGATCTCCAACATTTACTATCCAGTAAATTCTCAGAGTCACGATCCTCTAAGGTCAAACATTAGAACTAATCAAGTTCTAATTCAAGATCAGATAATATTGCCTAGTAAAGTTAAATAATTAAATTTAAGAGAAAATGTGAAATCTAAAATCACATCCAAATCTACTTAGGAGCTAGATTCTAAACCAAACTAAAATTAGTTTAAAGGATGAATTTATAAGTTCAAACAAGTCTAAACTGGTATAAAAAGGTTCTAAATGCTAATCTAATGATTTAAGAGAGGGAATATAGATTCTAAATCCACATTCATAAACTTTAGATCTAAATTAGGGCAAAAAACAGTTTAAGAAATTTAGGCTAAATATTGATCAATTAGGCTTAAAAAAGGTTCTAATTAGTTTACTTACTAATTTTAAGGGTAATAGACAGAATGGAAAGCCTAAATTTTGCTTACGTTAAGATTCATTCAAAATTACTAAAATGCCATTCCTTAAGAGTTCAAAAGTTGATTTCAAGTTTTAAGTTTACAAAATGAATTTGCTCATTTTCAAATGATTCCACATTGTTAAGAAGAAGATAAACACCTTGAACATTTAATTTCCACAATAAATGAGCTCAATGAACACTAATTAGGTTTTAAGTTATTAAGAGGTGATTAACAAAATTAACCTATAAAAATAAGGTTTAGGGTTACCATTAGGTTCCATTCTACCTAAGGAGTTAGTAGATACCTTAATTGCTAAAATCAAAGCACTAATGATTTGATTATTCACTAATTTTTATTTTGATTAATTAATGAATAATTAACAAAATTAAGCACAAAAAAATTTCAACTCCATAATTAAATTCTCCTTTTCCTATTAGAGCTTAATCAAGGATTCTACTCAGAGAAACCTAAATGTTTTTATAGTTTATTATTCTTCATGATTTTATGATCAAAATGGTATTTTGAATCACTAAGTTAGGATTTAAATTGACTAAGTTATTTTAATAATTTAAATGGAATTATTTCAGTAATAGAATCATTGGAATTAGAATAAATGACCTATTTTCCTGAAGAAAGTTAAATCCAGAAAATCAGCTGATTTAACAACCCTTGCAAAAAGGCACAGGTCGGGGTTTGATCCGGCTAGCTACCGTGTTTCTCTTCAACTAGATTTCTTGACTGCATGCACACTAGGGTTAGGGAAGCAATGCCGAATTTGGGACACCCCAGTCCACCTGTTAACCTGGTTTTCATCTCAAATCACTCCTTGCATCATGACACGTTGAATGCACGATGAAGCTCCATGGGGGAGTGCCTTGATCTCCAAGAGCTTGCCTGCCCTAAATCAGTCATATTGAGAATCTAGGGTTAACTATTGTGGGGCCCCGTACTCTCCTCAACCATGCTAATATGGATATTAGCATAATCGTAGAAAGCACGGTGCTCTAACTATGGCAAATCCCCAACTTTAGTAAAGTCAGGTAGGACCCAACCTGCCTTAAGTCAGGGACTTGTCACCTAGAATTATAAACATACATCAATACAAATCAAAGTGGTAGAAGCAAAAAATATTATAATATAACATTCACATCACAACATAGTATAAGAGAAGTATATAAGAGTAAGAGGAATAGTAACTCAGTTCAAAGTGCAAAAAGTAAATACATCCAAAGTTTAATTATTACAAATTGAATTAAATGAAAGTAAATATCTCTCAATCTTACTGCAAGAAAAATGAGAATCTATCTAAATGGGCAGTAGGAAGATTCTCCTCCGGCACCAGCTCCTCTCCTGCAACACTGCCTATGAACAGCTCCAAATATGACATTTGTTGGTATCACAAATGCCTGGGCCCTAGCTAACAAAAGAAAAATGTTATAATTAGATAATTTGTCAAAGTACATTTTAGGCTATTTAAGTGAACTGAATATTTAAGATATCATATTTAAAGGTTTTGAATATGCAAGCATTATAAGGTGCTACAAGCTATAAAGAATGGGATAGCCATAAGATAATCATTTATAGCTAATCAACAAGTATGCAAGAATAATATACAAAATAGCAACTAAACATGGTGAGGCTCAAAGCAAAATAATTCCAACTACATGAAATAAATCTAATCCTAACATGCTTATGATCATATGGATACATGCTGATTATATAAAGAACACAAGTGCTGAAATAAACATATAATTCTAGCATCCTAAACATGCCAATATTTAATACTAATCACTAAGAGCATTTATACAAGCATGCAGATTAATATGTAAAAGGCCACTGAGGCATGTGGTAAAAGTAAACTAAGTACATGAATGAATAAAAAGTGGAGCCACTGAAACATGTGGCAAAGCAAGATAAGCACTAAAGTAAGGCCACTGAAGCATGTGACAAAGCAAAGCAAATACTAAAAATTGAACTAAAGTAGAAGTAAGCCTAAGACATAGTGCTGCCATAACAGAAATAGGCCTTACAGGACCTCTGAACTGAAAGTTCAACATGTGTCCATCCTAGACATCCATAGAGTTAGGTCCGAGTTGAACTTATAGAATAAAACATGTATCCAACCTAGACATCCGCAGAGCTAGGTCCGAGTGTATTCTATAACAAAACTAGAATTGAAGAGGTAGACTAAGCTAGGACATACTCTACTAACTGAAAGTACTAAAAGAACTGAATTAATGCTATGCTTTTTAAATACTAACTTAGGATGTATCATCCATATCCTAAGTTTACCTATTATGCTCAAGGAACTAGGCTCAATATTCAAGGTGTGCAAGGCGATCAAGTCAAGTAAGCAAGAGACTCAATCTAGACATATGTGATATTTGTTGTTATCTAATTTATCGGACTAACTATTCTGAGAAGATACAAGTTTAGGATCTCCAATATCTAACTATCGAGTATAATTCCAGATTCATGACCTTAATGTTAACTTTAGAACTTAACAAGTTCTAATTCATAATCATATAATGACTATAAGGGATTAAAGTAAATAAATCAATGACTTAATTATTATTTTTTCCTCTCTTAACCCAAATCTTGATTTAAGGAAATCAAGATTAAGGATCCTGGATCTAAACTCCACATATGGGGTTCATATTTTGTATCCAAGGTGATATCTTAAAAGGGATCTAGAGTTCCCACTCAAACACAATTTAAAGATAAGAAATCTTATAAGTTGAAGGATTCATAAACTAAGATCTTAATGAAAGGTTATTTTCTACTAGTTATAAGATAAAATAATCCATTAAGAATTAAGAATCTAAGATCTATATTTAATCTTTAGGGTAATTACATTATTATAAAGATTGAATCAATCCTACACCCACAAGGAAGGTTTCAAAAGGATTAAACAGTTAATCAAGTAAGGAATTCCAAATGAAGGTAATTCAATTCAATCAGATGATCTAAGGCTAAGATCTAAGATCTAGGGTCTGAAGTTTGATCACTTAGATCTAACTAATAAGTCTAAGTTTTAGGGTTCTTTAAAGCTCTTGATTTTACTTTCTTAAAGATTATAACTCATGAATAAACTTTTGTAAAATAACTAGGATTAGAAACTTTAACATTATTATTGATTAAGCTAAGACTTTTAGGAAGGGTCTTAAGATTACTTAAGATCTTGAGAGCTTACCTAAGGATTTTAAGATTTAAGCACTAAGATTCAATCATGAGGTGATACCACTCAACAATTGATGTTAATACATTTCATTATTGATTATAAAAATTTTACTTGAGATTCTTATGGTTTAGGGGTACTTAAGCACATTTTGGTTAAAATGACCAAAATACTCCTTTTAAGGCTAAAAATGGGACTTTAGGATTTATTCATCTAAATTGATTCAAATCTATTTTAATGAGCTTTATATTGATTAATGAAGTGGAATAAAGACTCATCTTAGGGTTTGATACTCTAATTAGCCTAATTAGCACTAATCTCAATTTAAGGCCAATTAAGGTGATTAAGGAAATTAGGGTATCCTAGAGTGATCCATTTGCATTTATAGACTCTACTATCCTTAATAAGGCATTAGGAACTTAGTTCCTTAAAATCAAAGGTTAAATCAAAGCTTAATTCACTAATCTCATTTTAGGGTAATTAAGGAGTGATTAATAAAATTAAAGATCTTAAATTACTTTTAAGGGTCTACATAAGTTATTTATGGTCTCATGAGAAATCAGAGACCTTAATTAACACTTTTGGATAATTAATGAATTTAATATGATTTAAATACAAATAGAAAAAGATTAGGCAATTATTTAAAATTTAACCATTAGATCTTTGATTTTGTTTTATATTATTGTTCCTTGTATTTTCTAATCAAAACGGTATATTGGATCATACCATTTGGATAAGTATGGCTAAAGTTATTTAAATAATTAATTATGTATTTTTATTTAAATTAGAATCATAGGGTTTTATTTTCTGAATTAATTTCCTTAAGGAAATTAATTCCAGAAATCCTTTAATTAAATGGCGGCCCAAAATTGAAACTGCGCAGGACGGGGTCTGGCCTGACCCGGCACTAGTCGTCTTCTCCGTGGCTAAGTCTTGATACCCGAACCCTAGGGATTGCTTCGATCGTTAAATTCTCCACGCTCAGACCACGCTACGCTAGGATCTCAACGGCTACACCTTCAGGGAACTAAGACCATCGATTGATGTAAGAACCCCCATCTGGGTCATGCTAGATCATCAGGGTGCTACTCCACCGAGACGCTCGAAGGAATGGGAGTTGGGGTTCACTGTGAGGGAGCAATTTACCTCACGGAGGCTACTAAATGGACGGGGCTTGATCTCTACAACATTAGTGAGGTGAGGTGAGTCAAACCCCTACAGAATTGCAGCCTGGGGTGCAGCCGATTGCTGGGTCCTTACTCGAACTCAGCCATGGCTCGGCTGCTAGCTCGATCGATTGATATGATCGATCGGAGCTAGCTCAGACCTTGGGAATGATTGGGTTAGGTTCCTAGAGGGCTAAGGGAGCTAGACGACATCCAGAGGCAATAATTGAAGAGCTAAAATCATGACTTGAGCTTATACAGCTTAGTTGGAAGAGGTTGTACCTGAAGTCGAGGTTGCAGGCATGACTAAGAGGAATTGAGGTGAGCCGGAGTTTCCCGAGCAGCAGACACAAGTTCACAGGGAGTCTGAACACCAAACGGACCCTCTATCAGCAGTTTTAAGCTTTAGGAATGCTGAGAAATTGCTGAGATAATGGGAGCACCAGAGCACTTTAGCTGAGCAATTGAGGATTCATAGTGAGCAAAGAGACTCATTATGAGATCCTGGGGGTATTTATAGGCTTAATGGAACATCGAGGGTGGATTCCAGAGCTCGAGCTCCATGGCATTGTTTCAGACCGAAGGTATGGTTCGGTTCAATGGCTAGGGGCAATTCAAGAAAGCTACTAGCAGCAGGAGGTTGCACTGATGGTAGGAGAGGAATTTTGGCATATTTTCGTACTGCTACGGGGGCTGGAAGGGGATATGGCTGTCGGGGGTACCAGTGAGCGACGGGCGAGAGGAAGGGGATGATCCACAGTGCTCGGGGTGCTCCAGGCCATCTGATTGATCATCAATCGACGCGGAACGGCTCTAATCTCCTGACACTTAATGAACGAATGCGGATAAAAGATTAGCCATTGGATCAGATCGGGATATCCTACGGTTGATCGAGGATACTTACAGTGGATAGCTAGATGTCGTTTGAAAGGAATCTCAGAACCGCGGAACGGTTAAGATAAGATAGATCCGATCAAAGGTGCGGGCCATTGGATCAGATTCACGGAATGGATGGCCCGGATGGCGCCCACGGTTTGGGGTCAACCGACCATTGGAGGGAGGGTACAAATGCAATTAGGAATTGTTTAGAACCATAATTTGCAATTGAACTGATTTAAATTAAATCCAAAATATGCCTAAATGACCTCCAAAAATTCCCAAAAATTTACCCTTAGCTAATTTGGGGGTGGAGAATTCAAAAATTAAATTAATTTTTAATTTGGAGATCAATTTAATTTAGGTATTTTCTAAGGTTCAAAAATAGGCAAAAATATCAAAATTCTCAATTAAGCTCTGATTGATTTTAAACTTCTAGAGTTAAGTTTAAATGACCCATTGAGTCTAATGGAATCAAAATTGGAACTTAGTTTAACTTAAATAATCTGAATTTAGCAAGGGTAGCAACTAGGGTTATTACAACTGTGGGGAGAAAATTCTCCTCATTAAGAGCTCGTCATCTCACCATCTTGATCATTACACGATCAGAAATTATAGATGGAGCAATAAAGCAGTTAATAAGGCCTGATAATCAACTGGATCATCAGGACTGAACTTGCTAGTGTGCACTATAGCGCACTATCACGAGTCAGATCAATATTGATTAATTGAACTAAATTGATCGACCTCGGTTAGACCCGATGATTTCTAATCCTTAGTAATCACTCCTAGACATCTTTGGGAGTTCAAGTGGACCCCACTTAACTTAAATTGTTGAGGATCGATAGGCTGACTGGTAGCACCCACCTAGACAATACACTACACTATCAGCCTTGCCACCTGGTCAAGCCTATGTTTGAACTCAATGCTAGCTTTTAAGGAATGGTCCTAGTATAACATCTAGCATAGCCGAGATGAATTAATCGAAAATTGAGCTGAACTAACTCACTGGGAAAGATAGGTACCTAGACCTGAAGAAGATGGGCAATCCAAGGAAGTCAGGAATACGTTAGGGGCTAGTTCTGGTCATAAGAGATTCATTGAGCTTCTGGAGACTAGCTGGGTCTTTAAACTCCATGACTCACCCATTGATCTCTATGGACTAGAGCTAAAGTCGCCGATTATTGATTGGACAACATGAAGGGAAAACTGGGCATGCAAAGCTTCTCAGGGCACAATTGGCTCAAGGTATGAGACACAATGAGCAACGAGCTCACCGTGGGAAAATTCAGCGCTATTTATAGCCCTGAAGTTTTCTAGGAAGCTCGGCGAGGGTAATGGAATTGAGCTCGACTGAGCTTAGCCTAATTTCCATGACAAGCGCAATCAAACCATGGTGACCCATCGATAAGGTTGTGCTTCAATGGGTAAGATGCCGGTGACCATTAGAGGTTGGGGGACAAGGTCTGATGCGGCGGTAAGATGCGATTTACTCTCTCAGGATGAAGGGAATTTGGAATAATGATTAATAGGATCAGGAGTGATTTAGGGTTAGGTTCTAATGATTACTTTAGTCTAATGGAACAAAAATTAGAACTTAATTTAGTTCAAAATATATCGAGCAACAACCTATGGTTGTTACAAACTCTCCCACTAAAGAATGATGTCGTCCTCAACATCACCTAAGCAGAAACGATGCAAAGATTTAAGGACATGAATTTAAGAGAAGTTTGGAATAGTACCAAGGCTTTCAAATAGTCTTGGATACTTTAACACCATATTAGATTCCTTCTCCCAATTAGCTTCTTCAGCACTGTGATTTTGCCATTGAAATTTAACCATCAAGATAGAACGGCTTCAAAGCTGCTTTTGATCCTTGTCCAGAATTATGATAGGCTCCTTAATAAATAATAGATATGGTTCAATGCTCATAGAAGGAATGTAGATGAGATGATGAGGTTTGCTAAGGCACTTTCTGAGTGACGGTTTTATGCACAACAGAGAGATCATCTGGTAATTCAAGCTTATAGGCAGATGATCCAATTCTTGATAGAATTTTAAAGGGTCCTACATATCATGAACTGAACTTACTAGCTACACCAAAAGGGTAAACACCTTTCATCAGACTTACTTTCAGATATACAAAATCACCTTCAATGAATTCTAGAGGACAATGATGAGAATCGTGATATTTACTATGTCAGTCTTGAGCTGTCTAAGATCTTTGTTGAATGAGTCTGACTTTTTTTATTAATTTCTTCAACTAATTTTGACCCATACAATTGAACATCACCAATTTCAGACAATGATAACAGAGTACTATATTTTATTATGTACAACGCCTCATGTAGAGCTATTTTAATGATACCTTGTAAACTCTTATCAAACGCAAATTGACCAGCGACAAATGCTCTTCAAGAACTTGATTATGTACAACGCCTCATATAGAGCCATTGAAATTCAGAATACATAGTCTATGAAATCTTCAAGAACTTGATTCAATCTTTCGGTTTGGACATCAATTTGAGGATAAAGGATCATGCTTATAGCTAGGATGGTTCCTTGGTCCTGGTGCACTTCCTGCTAAAACTTAGAAGTAAAGTGATCTCTGTCAGATACTATCGATATAGAAATACCATGTAGCTTGACCATTTCTTTTATATAGAGCTTCACGAGCTTTTTAATAGAGTCAAATTAATAGTTAGGAATGAAGTGGGCAGGTGTGGTTAGACAATCAATGATGATCCAGATTGCATCAACACTAGAATTTGTGTGAGGTAATCGCATCACAAAGTCCTTCGAATGTTAAATCATTTCCACTCAGGAATCTCTAATGGATGTAGCAGACTGTTAGGCCTTTCATGCTTGGCCTTTAAGAAATTTCATGCGTGACACTTCATGTGGGGCCCCCGTACTGACAATAGAAAGTACGGTGTTCCAACTGTGGCAAATCCTCAGCTTAAATAAAATTAGGTGAAAATCCAACTTACCTTAAGCCAAGAACTTGTCACCATAATACTATGAATATTCATCAATAAACATACAGATATCAAATTGGCGAAAGCAATAAGTGTATAGTAACATCCACAAGCACAACATAGTAGAGAGAAAGGAAAACAATATAGTCACTCATCACAATACAGAAATGAAATATATCCAAAATTAATTATTACAAACTGAATTTAAAAGAAAATGCAAGGTCTCTCAATCTCACTGGAAAATAGAAATGTAAAGTCTATCAAAGCAGCAGCAACACGATCCTCTTCCTGAACCTGCTCCTCTTCTGCGACACTGCCCACGAACAAGTATGAATCTGACATTTGTCGGTATCACAAATGCCAGGGCCCCAGCCAACAAAACAAAAAGGTTACAGTTAGACAATTATCTAAGTACATTTTAGGCTATTTTAATGAACTGATATTTTAAAGATATCACATTTAATAATCTAAACATGCGAGAAATAATGGGTGCGACAAGCTATGAAAGAAATGGGTAACTATAAACTATCCATTTATAGCCAACAATTAGTATGAAAAGTAACATACAATACCAAATAGAGAAGATGATGCTAAAGCTAAAAGCAACAACGACAATAATACAAATTCTGAACCTAACATGCTTATGATCGTATTAACACATGCGGAGTATATAAAGGACACAAATACTGAAATAAACATATAATTCTAGCATCCTAAATATGCCAATATACATATGTAAGTCATAAGAGTATACATACAACATGATAATTGATACAAAAGAAAAGAAAAGAGCCACTAAGACATGTGGCAAAAGCTGAGCAATCTATAAAATGTAAAGCTACTGAGACATGTGGCAAAAGCAAGGCAAGTACTGAAAGTAAGGCCACTAAAGCATGTGGCAAAGCAAACCAGAAAACAATACTGAACAATCTAGCTATAGTAGTAATAAGCCTAAGACGTAGTACTACCATACCAGCTAATAGGCCATATAGGGCCCCCAATACTAAAATATCAATCAATACCCAGCCAATAGGCCATCCCAATCCTTTAGGCCTAGGTCAATCCTACACAATACTATTACTGAAGAGGCATATTACACTAGGACATATTCTACCAACTTCAAATAAGGTAAGAGCTGAGTGATATGCAATTTAATTACTAACTTAGGATGTATCATCCCCAACGGCTAGATGCCGATCGGGCAGGTAGGATGCGATCAAGGCGCGTGGTTTGTGAGTCGTTGGATCGAGAGCGCTAAGATGCGTGTTATTGCATCGGGTGGCTTATACGCATGCGCCGCTGTCGAGACCACGCAGCGGATCTGCTGCGGTCCCAACAGCGAATCCCGCCGATTTAATTTTAATTAAAAATTAATTTAAATATATATAAAACAAATTAAATAATATATAATAATTCTTAAATATTCTGAATCCAATTTAGGACCAAATGAGCTCCAAAAATTCCCAAAATTTCACCCTTAGCTAATTAGGGTATGAGGAATTCAAAAATGAAATCAAGTTTTGATTTGGAGATCAAATTAATTTAGGTATTTTCTAGGGCTCAAAAATAGCCAAAAATACAAAAATTTCCAATTTAGCTCTGGTTGATTCCAAACTTCTAGGGTTAGGTTTAAATGACCCATTGAGTCTAATGGAATCAAAATCAAAGCTTGGATTAGCTTAATTAGTCTAGGTTTAGCTAAGATAACAACTATGGTTGTTACACTTCACGACAAATTCAAGATGCTCTTATTCATACTTGACCACCAAAACGACTGCTTCAAGTATTACTACATCTTAGAACTTCTAGGATGAATCTTATAGCTGAACTTGTGAGCTTCAAAGAGAACCTCTAGATGCATAAATTTTAAAATATATATTTTATTGCCTTGATAGATCAAGGCACCATGGAGTTGTAGATTAGTTTGTCAACCATTCTCTATATCAGATATTATTTATCTTTGGTTTGTTATATATAAATGTCTCTGATAAATGTTAGCTCTATCTAACTAAAATCAATCATTTCATTAAGCATTCTCCTGTGATAGGTTTGATGCAAGACTTACAAAAGTTTTTAGCTATAGAACTCTCGGCAATCATAGCACAAAGTGTAGCATGATGGCTATGGGCATCTGCTATGACATTTGCCTTTCCGGGGTGATATTGATTTCTCAGATCATAATCACTGATTATCTCTAACCATTCTCTTTGACATAAATTTAGTTCACATTGAGTAAATATATACTGCAAGCTCTGGTGATGAGTGGAGATTTTACAATTGACACAAAATAGATAATATTTCTAGATTTTTAGAATAAAAATAACAACAACAAGTTTGAGGTCATGCATGGGATAATTCTTCTCATGCGGCTTTAATTGATGAGGAACATATGCAATGACTTTTCCTTCTTGCATCAGCATACATCCCAAGCTAATTAAAGATGCATTGGTGTAGACCTGGTAATCTGGACATTCATTTGGTACGACTAGTACTGGTGCAAATGAGAGTTCATTCTTAAGCTTTTGAAATGTCTCTTCACAATCAAGATTTCAGACGAATGGTGCTGGCTTTTTAGTCAACTTGGTTAATTGAGATGTGATCTGGGAGAAACCTTTGAAAAATTTTCTGTAGTACCGGCTAATCTCAAAAAGCTTTAAATGTCTGTTATTGACTTGGGTTGTACCCAACCAGAATTGCACAAGCCTTATTTTGATATGCTCGAATTCCTTGGACATTAATAACATGACCCAATAATGCTTTTGAGTCTAGCTAGAATTAGCACTTAGATAATTATCTATACAAACAATAAGCTCGCAATGTTTCAAACAATGCTATTAAGTGATCTTCATGATCCTTAAAATCTTTCGAATATATGAGGATGTCGTCATTAAGGACTATGACAAATATATCTAAATAAGAGCTTAGGAATCGTTGCATCAAGTCCATGAAGATAGACGATGCATTTGTGAGTCCAAAATACATTACTAGGAACTCATAATGAACATAACGAGAATAGAAAGTTGTCTTCTCGACATCATAATCTTTCACTCGTAGTTGATGATATTCCGATCTTAAATCAGTCATGGAAAATATCACTACTCAAGATAACTGATCCAACAGACCATTTATTCTAAGGAGAGATTAATTATTCTTAATGATGACTTTATTCAATTTACGATAATCTATACACATGTACATAGATTCATCCTTGTTTTTAACAAAAACTGATGCTCCACAAGAGGACATGTTGGGTCTAATAAACCCATTGCTCAAGAACTCTTGCAACTGCTCATTTAATTTTTGCAGTTCCTTGGGTTCCATTTTGTACGGAGCTATAGATATAAGCTGAGTTCTAGGAATTAACTCAATAGAAACTTCTACTCTTCTGACAGGCGGCAAAACAGGTAGATCTTCTGGGAAAGCATCAATGAATCCCGTAACTACTTTGCTTTTAGAAAGTGAAGTACTTTCTTTTGCCTCACCCATCATAGTGATAAGGTAAGAATCCATCCCTCACTATTCACCTTCTCTACTTTGATTGAATTGATTAAGTGTGCTTGATTAATGATCTTTTTTATAAAGGTTTCTAGCTTCTTATGGGAGTGAAAGGTAACTTTCTTCTTTTGAAAGTTAATTATTGCACTATGCCTATTGATGCTAGTGCACTACCTTTTTGGTAAATTAAGTATTCAAATATTGTATGAATTAGTAGGGTAATGTCTAAGGATGATTTTTGGAGTTTATGATCAGTTGGTTATGGGCTTAGAGTGGACTATCTAAAGGAAAACCATGGCTAATCTAGATCAAGTCTAGTTTGGGCAGATTTGAAATATCCCTCTTATAAGTGGGGTTTCAGTACGTTAAAGGGCTGGAAATAACTTAATATAGATAGCCTAAGATGTGTAGTTTGGATATAGAGTAGATTGTCTAGTTTGATTGTGTTTAGATGGGTGTCAAGGGGTAGGGAATAAGACTAGGTCAAGCTATTCTCAAATTTGGCTGTAGAGGTTTTGGTGGAGTTTGGAGTGTGTTTGAGAAATTAGATAATAATTTAATAATTTTAAGGGAAACTTAAGATGCTGGAGAAGATGTATGTATGGTTTGAGATTATGAGCATAAGTGTACAGTCAGAAAATAAACTATAAATAGCATAACAACCTAACTCACCAAAGATAGGCAATAAACTTAATGCCACAAAGCACCAAACAATATGAGAGATGTTCACCACAAAATATCTTCATTCAAGTTGCTTCATTATATTACATTTTAGCTCATATTTATAGGCACAACAAGTCTCTTGCCCTTATGAGCTTTGGAGGGAAAATATGAAGGAAACTTTTGGAGGGAAATATGGGTAGTTTGCAATTAGTGAGAGAGTAACTCCAACTACTTCCATTTAATATTTTCCTCATAACATAGTTGGCCAAACATATGCCTTAATAAATAAAAAGTACAGTATTAATAAAAACAAAATACAAACGGTAAACCCAATATTTGGGCTCTTTATTAAGCTATTGATTGGGCTCTTGTAGTTAGGCCCACCTTCAAATTCTTCACTTAAGCTTTAGCCATGGCTCTTATTGTTAGGCCTTTGATAATATTCTTAGGATGTGCTACATCAAGTTCTGTCGGCACAATTAAACTCTGCACCAAAGAGTTAAAATTTTAATAACTTCTACTAATTGTGGGTCTAGAGCTTCCAAATCAGTATGTGTTAGCCATGTGTGTTATGTAGGCAGCTTATTCTTCCAACGAATGAGAAAACAATGCCTTCATCTTGATCATTAGGAACCTTCTTTGTGATGATGTAGTCAATTTTGAAAAAGGATGGAGTTTGCATGTGGAGAATTATACCTACTGCTAAAAAGTTTAACTACGCAAGTGGAGGCTTACTAACTCCTTCATATGATAAAATATCTTCAATATTAATAATATGATGAATTAGCATATAATTAGACAAATCAAGATGATAAGCATTAAATTCATTTTTCTTAAAAATTTTGAATGGGCCACAACCCTTAGATGTAATTGCTTATATTTGGTGTTGTTATTATATATTTTTCTTATTATTATATTATCTCTCAATTAAATATTGCACTCCTATTTTTATAATAATATTTTTATCATATAAATAAAAAATAAAATAATAATAATAATATCGATATTATTTATACTATTATTTTTATCACTATTATTTTTGTAGTCATTATTATTAGCTACATTATCATACTTTTTCATTATTTTAATCATCCTCTTCTTTCCTTATTTTTGTTTATTCTTTTAACTAACAGAAAGAGAGAGAGAGAGAGAGAGAGAGAGAGAGAGAGAGAGAGAAGATAATAAAAATCAATATTATTATGAAAATTCCTTCATCATTTTACTAATCAAGAAATTGTATGCTTAGATTTGCAAGAGATTAACTTACCAAGACAAATAGGTATCCCTAATATCATAAAATATATTTATATATTCTAATTTAATTATATGTTATTTACTCTGCTTTAAAACTCATATATTTCATTGATTTATTTATATACTTTTGCTCTACTTTAAGCCTTGCAAATTTCATGATTAAAGTATACTATCACTATTTAACATACTATAAAAAATAGATAAATGATACTAATAGAATAAAAATGGGGTTCTACTAAGGTTATTTATATTTGTAATTTTATGTTTAGAATGATACCAGCTCATTATCATTTTACTTTAAAAGATATAATGATACTATGACTATGCCTACAAGGGGGCTAGCATACGTGATATGATATATATGTTATATTAGAATTCAAAATTAGGATAATCAAGCAGATGTGCCTAATTCCTCAGTATTTGAGATTTTCCCACTCAAACAATATTATTTTTATTATTTATTCATTTTGGTGATAGTGATATTAATTATTGATGAAGTATGACTTACTTGTAAGAGGTTACTTTTACTACTATTTCAGTTATTTTTCAATGTTAATTTATAGAAAAAACTATGATAATCCTCAAAAGAGAATTCATTGTCTTTTGATTTCTTATTAATTTGTTTCTCTATATTTTACAAATTTAATTCCATTCTTTCTACTTATATATATAATTATAATTAATAATATCCAAGATACTTAGAGGTTTCTCTGATGGGTGTTGAACCCAAGAATTTTCATTGTAAATGCTAGATCATGATATTGCTGAAGAACTGGAACAATACTGAATAGTCAACTGTTGCAATTTTACATTCTTGTTTTCTTCCTGTATTTTAAATAAAGAAGAAAATTCTACTCTTATAATTGCTACTATATTGAAATAAAAATACTTGTCTTATTTTCAAAGTAATTGAGCAATTGTCTATGATACTTATGTTATTATTCTAAATCTCGGCTACAATTCTCGGCAAATCAAATGATGTAACCCCAATCCTTGGACTCGTGCTGGAAACCAGGTTTGGGGAACGTCACTGTTTGTATGAGAGCTATAGTTGTGATAAATTTAGAAAGATAACATAAAATTTAAATTTGTTCAAAGTTAATTTGAAAAATAATATATATATATATATATATTTATATAATTATTATAATAAATTAATTATACAGATAGATTCTAAAAATGAGTCCATATATTACTTTGAAGAAAAATGAAGATCATTGTGAAATAGACTTATGCCCATCAAGAAGCCTAAAAAATTGCAGTATTGATCGATATCCCACCTTAGAAATTTAATTCCAAACGTTAACCCAAAAATTTAAGGAGATAAAAGATCTATTCCTCACAATCTTCCATGCTCAAACTATAAATTATAGGAGAGTAATAGAAAACCTAAAAAGCACCATCAAAAAGGTAGCTGCAACATACGAGTATCATTTAATAGAGCTAGAAGAGAAATGGAAAGCAACTAAGGTCATTCAGTAGAAATTCTCATCATCTAACATAAGTTAAAACTACCATTATTAAGAGAAAAATAAGATCAGTGAAAGAAAGAACACATCAAAAATGATAGAACTCAGATTTTTACCATATACATATATAAATGTATTTAAATATGTATATGCATGTATACATGTGTGTTTGTATCTTTCAAATGCAACTTTATATTATAGAAAGAGTTTGGGATTTAATATAAATCATGTTCTTAACAATTGGATCCACAAGATTTTTGGACAAATTCCTCAGAACCAGTATCCATGACTAAAATCCCATGGCAATTTGAGATTTTTGAAATCAACTATGTTCCAAGCTCACCAACCCTGCATGAATAAATTCAAATTTTGGAAGAAATAACAAAAATAATTATTTGTGCTTTAGCCACATTTACAATGTTAACTAATGAGAGGCTTGACAACTTGAAAATGTGAAATAACAGAAGGATGAATTTAGTCACCAAGTTAATAAACTGAAAAAGAAGATCCATCTTCTAATGAATCCCAAAATAGAAGACAAAGCAACCACCCTCCATACATTAGAATGAACTATTAACATATAACAGTATTTATGAAGCATATAAAGCCAATATATATATATATATATATATATATATATATATATATATATATATATATATATATGCATATGTGTGTGTGTGTGTGTTCATATGTGTGTATGTGTGTGCGTGTGTATGCGTGTGTGTGCATGCGTGTGTATGTGTATGTGCGTGTGTGTGTGAAAGGTTTTTCTTAAACATAAATAAAATAAAGACCTTTATTTTGCTTAAATACATTATCAGTATTATATAGATTATGTATCAAATCTTATCTCATTATCTTTCCTTTTATTTTTCAGATGGATTCTTAAAAAACTCTTATTATCATACCCGACTACAATGAATCCGTTGAGGATAGAACCAATAAGATGTTTGAACTAGTAATAACCTTATTTCTTAACCAAGCTACCAATCATACATCAATATTCTTAATATAACATACCTCAAATCAAAATTTCTCCCCTGATGGAATCATTCAAGCTTATCTTAATCTAAAGCCATCCACTTTTAATGGGAAAACCTGACTAATGGAAGTTGAAGATTGGTTGAAAAAGATCAAAAAGAAGTTAAGAACAATAAAGTGTTCAAAAGTTGATTCAATAAGTTTGGTCATTTATCTCCTTTAAGGTAAAGCTAAGAATTGGTGGGAATCCACCAAAAGCACTAAATTTGCATATTTCAATCTAGAGGACATAAGTTTTAAAGACTTCTTTAAAGTCTTTTGAGGGCAATACATTTTGCCATTTGCCTAGGCAATAATGGAGGACACATTTATAAGGCTATATCAAGGAAATATGAGTGTTTCAAAATATGCTATAAAGTTTACAAGGTTAGCTTGATATACATCTAATATAGTAAATATAGAAGTGGTTCATTACAATCGATTCCTGAAAGGTCTTAATGATCATATATGAAGACTTTTAATCACTTTTAGATATACAATTTTTTTGATCTACTTAAATTTTCAATAAAGTTGGAACTTGATGATGAAATAATAACTGAGAGGATGAAAAGTAGAATCCAACCAGGAACTACACAAGAAGGTACTTTATAAAGATTTTGTAAAATACCAAAAATTTCCATTTCAAACTGTTTATTAATATATAAATAATATTGACTTCAGATTGAAAATTTGACTCCGCCATTGTGTTCACCACCCCCAAATTAGCTAGGGGTGAAGTATTGAATGCATTTGGAAGTCGTAAAATTTTAGACAAATATTTTAATATTATTTAAATACCTAAAAATTCGAGTAATTAAATACTCGTCGGATCAAAAATCTGAGTGCGCCATTGTGTTCAAAAGCACTCAATTAGCTAGGATAGATATATAAATATATATATATATATATTTTTCTATATATCATACAATAAAAAATTAAATATTAAGTTAATTAAAATTTAATTTAATAGTTATATATATTACTTATCTCTTTATTTTCTTCTCATTCGCATCCTAACCGAAAAACCCTAAGCCCCTTCGCAAGGATCGCGGGATCGCGGGATCAACGCCATTCGATCAAGGTGAGAACCAAGAACACGTGGCTTCCACCGTCATCTATGCCAATAAATGTTCGAATAAGAGACCAGGATAACCACCACGACCTCATCTAGCCGCAAGTCGCAAGCAAACGGCCAAAAGTTCTGATCTAGGTAAGAGTCGAGGCCATCCTTATTCAATCCTTATTTAGACCCTCGATACTTCGCATTCACAAGGGGAATCGCAAGCAGTAGGCGGCGTAAAGGGTGATCTCCTAAACCCTAAAGTTTGTGACTCAGGTACTTCATCCGATTATTCCCTATCATATAGTTCGAATGCTATAAGGATATAAAGAACAAATTAAGACTTTAAAATTTCAGTTTGCGGGATATTTTGGCTTGATTTGGTTAGGATTGCGTCTATTTCAACTTGATATTATATGTTCAGTTGCCATCACTGTGAGTCATTGGCCTTTGCAAGGTTGTCTGTGAATCTTGTAACAAAGGCAAATGCTTCTCATTATGATTATGTTTTAGCTGCTTGTTATTAGTGCTGCAAATGAACTTTTGCAAATCCTATGGTTGACATGTATCCAAAAACATAGGAGTTAAAATGGTTGATATTATTACAGGAGATTGGCAATGGTCTTGAAAGTTTGTAGATGTAGTTGTTTTCACTGCCTTTAGCTATTGTTCATGCTGCAATCGATGATTCCTGATGCTGGAAAATTCATATGAGGTTTCTATTCTGCTGGAAAAGCAGAGATTGCTGAATTCTTGACTTTGGATGCTATGACTCTATGAGGGATTCATTTTCCTGCTATTGCTCAGCTTTATTTTTTTGAAGGATTTTGTATAGGATGAGAACATAGGATACCAGCAGTTAATGGTAGCAGTTGAGAATTTTTACTATTATAATGATGGAGATTTGAAACACCAATCAGTTTTTCATGAGGCTCGTTGTTTCTTACTTATCACTTTTGATTCAATATTAGCTAAAATTGTGCTCAAATTGTGAACTCATGCTCAATAAAAGATATTGTCGCCATTTATCAACTAAAGATCTAATGCTAATATTGATACTTATGCTGCAGATTTAGGTGTAATATAAGATTGTGTTTGTAATTTATGTTGATATTCTTTAGAAATGATATTTCAGCTACCTTTTAAAAATACTGAGCCCATTATTGCATTTAATTGAATATGAGATCATAAGTGATCCACATGCTGCCAAAGGATTATATACTCTCAATTTTTCTTATAAAATCCTATGTTGCCTTCAAATTTCATAAGAGAATATATACTGTTTTTTTTTAAGAATAAGATCACATGAGGTCATCAAATGCATAAGATTCAAGTTGCTCCCATGTATAGTATGAATCAAAATGCTGCCATTTATGAGAAACAAATGCTGTCATTTGCTTTGTAAGATATAAATGCTGTCAAGAAATTTAGGAACTCCAAATGCTGCCGTTTATCCTAATGAGAGTCAAGTACTATCATGAGTAGAATTATATGTTGCCTTTTATTTTAAAATAAGATCAATGGGTTATATTAAATTACATGCTCTTTACTATAAGTCAATATGTATTGATGAACCTTATATATTCATTGCTGCTATATCATGAATAAATGCTGAATACCAATATTCATACTTCAGTCTTATTTATTGAGGTTAAAAGCTGAGAATGAATGATACCATACTTTATAAGCATGGTAGATTATGGCTGCCATTAATTTTAGTATGAATCGATTGCTTTAATTAAGTTGAAGGAAATGAATGCTATAAAACATTTAAGAAAGATCAAATGTTGCTATAGATTCAATTGCTGCCATCTATCACGTGTAAGATCATAGATCATATGTTGCTTTTCATGCTAAGGTGAAGTTAATGGTTCGTATTAAATAAATTCTATCAATTGATGAATGGGAATTAATGTAATATGAGAATAATTGTTGCCTTCTTTTGATAAAGGATTAATTACATGTTGCCTTTCTTCCCAAGATAAATGGGATAAAATGCTGCCCTTATTATCAAGTGAATTGGGAAAAATAAGCTACCATTTTTATTGAAATTCCAATTGCTATCTTTAATTTTATTTGAATCATATGCTTTCATTTATCATGTGTAAGATTAATATTATTATCATTCATTTTAGAATCAAATGCTAAACGAACATGAGTGATTCAATGGAATTGAACGCTGTTAATGATTTGTGAAATCTATAGACTAATATTTACTTCAAATATGAATTATGTTGTCATTCTTTTAATAAACTCTAGTTGCTGTCATCTTTTGTTAGATAGGTTTAAATACGATGTCCCAATGATGCTAAATTTGTTTTGAAATTCAAATACTATTTTTTTTTTAGTAAGAGTTGAATCAAAAGCTGTCATTCATCCTAGTATGAGTCAAGTGTAGTCATAAGTAATATACTGCATATGTAATTGTCTTCATAGGTATTATGAAATGTTGAATTCATTTTTCTTTACCATGCAATGTCATATAAGATAAATGCTGCTATTTATAGGAGTACTAGTTTAAATACTACCATCTCTTATAATAAATAATTTAATATCGATTATTCTAATGTGATAGAATTGCTGCACTTCTTAAACATAGCGGACATGCTTAGAGAATGATTTAATACTTGCAATTTGTGCTTAAGGATCATACTTAAATGTAATGAGACATTTTCTAGTTATGTTTAAATGAAACTATCTAATATTATGATGTAAGGCTGCCTCAAATTCTTCCATAAATAAATAAATATAAGAAATCTCCATTGTAGATATTCTACAAAATTTTAATAAGCATTGGGGAATTTAGTTCCAAGTATTATTTATAAGGTTTGGGATGCTGCCAATAAATTAAATGAAAAATAAATACTGATATTCTTTTATAGAATCATATGTTTGTTATTATAAGAATGTGGGATTAATGCGATAGTAAAATGGATGCTACCATTTCTTTTATTAAAAATCGCATGTTTTCATTTAATTTGTGAAATCTAAATGCTACTATGTAATACACAAGATTTATATGCTTTCTTTCAATTTCAGTAAAAATCAATGTGATTAAATACTATTAACTATTAAATGCAATGGTAAGGAATAAATACTATGATAGACTTTAGTTTAAATGGTTATTGTTTCTTTTACATATTAATTGTTAACTTTAAATAATGTCATATTTTGCAGGTTGAATTATAAGCTATTAATGAAGGAAATGCTGCGCTAAAAGCTATTATCCTATAGCATAATTAAGCTAAAGGATGCTGCTCTTATAAATTTCTAAACTAAATTTTTTTTTGCATCTTTTGTTATTTTTCATAGATGCTGAGATAGGATGTATAAATTTATAGGTTGTTAGATTGTTTTAATTATGACTTATAAAATTATTGCTCTTTTAAATGCTAACTCTATTTTAGAATTGGAAATGAGCAATCCTTTAATGGATTGAACTCTACTTTAGAACTGGAAATAGTCAATGGATTGACTTATATTTTGATTGTATAAATTTGGAAAATTTGAACGAAAACAAAGGAGACTCTGCCAAAATTTTTAAGAATTTTAGGATTTAGAAAATTTTAGGAAATATAGATGTTTACTCATAATTCTAGAAATTTCATATAAATTATCACTCATTTGAAAAATAAAAATACTTCAATATCAAATATCATAAAAACCTATAATTACAAATCATGAAGTATCAAATTAATGACTTGAACTACTTATTGACAGATCAAACAAATTGAATTGATTAATGTTGAGACAAAACTAGTCAGGTACGCAAATCTACTTATAAGTTTCATTTCAGTATTCTTATATTTGAGCCATATTTTTTTCAATTGAATATTAGTTACACTGCTTACCGCGTTATACTTTGCAAAAAGAATGATATTGAATAGCATGTAACAAAAAGTTGAAGCAATGAATTTATTATTGTGGTGGTTGTCTTTGGAGGGAGGAACGCAACACTGAGAATCTGTACAGATTGGGCCAGCTAGCAGCCCCTGGGAGTTATATGAAGGGATTTAGCCTCTTGTAGGAAGTAGGCAATCCAGAGGAAAGACACACCAAGAATTATTATTTAAGTAAGCTACCGACGGGTGGCGAGATAAGCTTCCTACAGATTATGCCTATGGGTTTACCCATTTGGGCTCAGGAGTCTTCGGACTCGCCTTATTGTTACAAGTGCTTTCAATAAAATTTATTTCATATATGTTGATTTTCACAGCTATTTTGCAGGGCAGAAATTGCTTACTTTACTTGCAGTTTTATTTTCAGTCATTTTCATATATGATTTATACCTATTATAGGATGCTAGATTTATTCTTATAAGACCAATTTGCGTACTCCTACCTGACTGGTAATCTGAATTTTTCAGGTTTTGATAATTAAAAAGAACTCAGAAGATCTGCCAAATCAAAATAAGAAGAATAAATGGAGCAAAAGAATGTAGAAATTTCTAATTCATATTTTGTATAATTCAAACTATTGTAAATTTTCATATATGTTTTGGCTCTATGTATAAAAGGACTTTAAATTTTATTTATTTTATTATGTCCTTTTTGAATTATAAAAATGTTTATATTTTCAATTGAGATGAATTGTTCTTTAAAGACTCTCGAACTTCGATCCCCGGTCGCCACAGATTTCAACCAAATCCACCACCAATTAGAAGAAAGTCAAAAATACCACAAAATAGATTAATACTTAATAGAGCTTTCCAATTACTATATTCATATGGTAACTATTACCATCATAAAGATCAATGTCATAAATACGGTAAAACTGGTAACCACTTTAAGTTTTGTTGAGCAAATTATACAATATATGGATAGCCTATAAGGAGAATCAATCCAGCTTTCAATCAAGCATCATAAGCAGTCTCAAGTCAAAGTACCTACCTCTATTCTCTGACAGATGTCTACCCCTATTCACCAATAAGTATAAGCTCCTGATCAAGCTTGAAGAAATCCTACCCCTGTAAGAATGTATACACTTACCTCTATCATAACACTAGAAAAATCGAAGGTAATATCAGGTATTTCATATTATAAATATTGACCATATTCCATTTTATTTGATACAAGAGCCAGTCAATCATTTATATCAGAAGTATTTGCCAATTGGGTTCAACTGCCATGTTCAAAATTAGAAGAATCATTAAAGATGGGATTACCATCTGGTGCATTTATACTGCCAAGGAATAATGCCTCTAAAATATATTGATAGACATAAAATCCTTTATTTCCACACTAATGTTACATCTTATTTCTAATTTTGATATTATTCTGGGAATGGATTGGCTAAGTTAGCATAAAGCTATTATAGATTATCAAGAGAGAAAAGTGACACTAAATGGGGATAGCAAGTCAAAAACTTTCAAAGGAAAATTAAAGACATTGACACACAATATTGATATTATAAAGATAAGAATATTGATTAAAAAAAGATATGAATTTTATCTGTTAATAATGATAGGTATGGAGAAAGATAGAGTTTCTTTAACAGACACTAGAATAGTAAAAGATTTTGCAAATATATTCCCCATTAATGTTCCAAGATTACCACATATTCATGAGATAGATTTTTCAATTAAAATCCTTCATAATACAAAATTACTATCCAAAAAAACTTATAGAATGGCACCATGGGAATTATAAAAACTCAAAATACAAATACAGGAATTGATGGACAAAGGGCTTATTCATTCAAGTATATCCCATTGGGGTGCACTAGTATTATTTGTTTAGAAGAAAGATGATTCCTTAAGTATGTGTATAGATTATAGATTAAATAGAGTAACAGTAAACAATAAGTATTCACTTCCATGAATAGATGATTTATTTGATCAATTATCATGGGCTATAGTATTTTTAAAAATTGATCTTAAATTAGGATATTATCAAATAAAGATAAATTACAAAGACATATCAAAGATAGCCTTCAGAACTAGGTATGGATATTTCAAATTCTTGGTTATGTCATTTGGCCTTACAAATGCCCTTCTAGTATTTATGGACTTAAAATAAAAAAATTTTACAACAATTTTTGGATGAATTTGTAATAATATTTAGTGATGATAAACTAATTTACTTCAAAAATGAGAAGGATCTTGAGCAACATTCAACATTTACAAGTAGTACTGACAATACTTAGACAACACCGGTTATATGTTAAATTTTCAAAATGTGAATTTGGGTTAAATTCAATAACTTTTCTAAGTCATATTGTTAATAGTAGTGGCATTCAAGCTTATCCAATAAAGATAAGTACAATTCAAAGATGACCTCAACCAATAATAATAATTGAAATAAGAAGCTTTCTTGAACTCATTAAGCATTATAAGAGATTCATCCAAAACAAATTAAAATAACAGCTCCTCTTATAAGATTTTCACAAAAGGTAGTACCTTTTATATGGAGTCCAGAATATGAATAAGTATTTCAGAAAATAAAGGATGTTCTAATGACATCACAAATCTTAATATTGCCACTAGAAGGAATTGATTACCAAAAATTTTCAAATGTATCTGAAAATGGATTAGGATGCGTATTAATGCAAAATAAAAGGTTATCGCTTACGCATCCTGATAATTCAATGTTAATAAGAAAAATTACCCATTTCATGACCTAGAGTTAACAATAGTAGTATTTTCCTTTAGTATATATTCACTCGAAAAGAGCTTAACTTTAGATAGAGTTGATGGTTGGAATTAATAACAAATTGTGATCTTACTATTCAGTATCATCCATGAAAGGCAAATGTAGTCGCAGATGCTTTAAAAAGAAAATCTGTAGGGATCCTTTGCATGAAAGAACTTAATATAATGGGTCTAAAAATGAACTTCAACTCTTAATTAAATACCATATGCAGTATTGAGTCAATCAAACCTACTTTGGAAGAAAAAGTTAAGGATGTTTAACATAAAGATGAAGAATACTCCATATTAAAACAAGACATAGAGAGTGAACTCAAAGGCAATTTACAATTGAAAGACACTTATATTTATTATGAGATGAGAATATAGATTTCTAATAATCTTGAATTATGTAATCAAATACTACCAAAGGCTCATTAATCAGGATACCCAATACATACAACAAGTATAAAAATACATAATGACTTAAAAAAAGTATTTTGACAGCTAGGATTAAAGAAAGATGTTGGGAAATTTGTAACTCGTTGTCACACATGTAGTCTCATAGAAGCTAAACATCAAAATAGTAGAGGACTTCTACAACCATTACAGATCCCTTAATGGAAATGGATATACATATCCATGGACTTTATAGTTGAACTTCCTCAAGGTAAATATGAAGCTAATATTATTTGGGTGATAATGGATAGGCTAACAAAATCAACACATTTTATTCCAATTACAAATACATCTAAAATTAAGAAATTGGCAAAAGTAGATATAAAAGAAATTGTTAGGTTACACTGTATCCCTTCAATAATAGTATTTGATCGAGACAAACAACTTACATCATAATTTTATAAATAAATACATCAAGATTTTGGAACTAATTTAGTTATAAGTATTGCATTTCATCATCAATCAGATGGCTAAACAAAAATAAAAGGAATTCACCATTTTAGGGTAACAGGAATATTAAGCCCTATATATGTCAGATCATTTGAAGTATTGGCCAAAGTAGATAGTTTATCTTATCAATTAAAACTACCAAAATATTTTTTTACTGTACATGATGCCTTCCATGTATCATCTCATTGCAAATGTCTGATCAACTTAGAACATATATATATATATATACATCCTAGGAGATTGCATTTAGTCAAACTTACGTATATCAAAGTACTTATCAAAATACTAGTAAAAGACATTCACCAACTTCACAACAAATGAATTCCCATGGTAAATATACAACAGAGCAAACAAAGTTCAAATGAAGTCACTTGGAAAAAAAAGGATGACATGCACATAAAGTATCCAAACCACTTTAGAGTAACTAGGTAATCACCAACTCAAACTACATATGATGTCGAGGATGACAACCATTTGAAGTAAGGGAGTTTAAAATAACATAAATCTTGATTAAAATAATTAGGATCCTGGGTAAGTTTATAGTTAAGCCAAACCAAATATATAGTTAGAAAGAATATATTTTTGTGATTGTAATGCCCTGGTTTAGGGGTAATCTAAACAATGGATACTCTTTTATTAATTTTTGAATTTTTAAAATACAAAAATTAGGGAAAAAAATAAGTACAAATAAAAAACTTTTAGTGTTGTGGTGTTCTTAATAATAAAAGAAGACTATAAAAGAAGTTTTGTCTCATAACATTACTAATATACTAATCACTAATTTTTATTTTTGCTCTTGACCACTAACTTTTATTTCTACTCCTAATATTTTTTTTTGCAATTTTCTTGCTCTTTTATTTTAGTGCTTTTTATTTTATTTATTATTATTATTATTATTATATATATATATTTATTTATTTACTATAGTATAATTATTATATAATATTATAGTTATATTATTTTACTATATTAGTCTATAATAATAA
Organism: Gastrodia elata; assembly: GCA_016760335.1. Classification (NCBI taxonomy): domain Eukaryota; kingdom Viridiplantae; phylum Streptophyta; class Magnoliopsida; order Asparagales; family Orchidaceae; genus Gastrodia; species Gastrodia elata. Next base: position 31,174,826 of record CM028675.1, on the reverse strand, counting down.
TAATTATAATAATAACATTAATTTGTTATTAATATTGTTATGATAATTATTATAATTATTATTGATAGTAATTATGATAATAATAATAATTCTTAAATATTATTATTATCATTAGGTAATAATAATAAATCAATAATTATATTATTGTCATATTATTATTATTACTACTAAAGATAGTGTTAAATCATAATAATAATAAGTATAAAAAATTATTATACTCATTATTACATGTATAATAATAATAATAACAATACTTTTATTATTATAATCAAATATTATTATAATAATAATGATCTCTTCATATTATTATATTATTCTCTCTCTACTATAATAATAATAAGTATATATTTACTTATTATTATTATTATTATTATTATCATAATATAATAGTATAATATTAATTTTATTATTATATTATTATAATATTCTCTCTCCATTTTTAATTAATAATAATAAAAATAATAAGTATACTATTATACTTATTATTATTATTATTGTTGTTGTATGAATAATAATAATAATAATACTTTTATTATTATTATTTTAGTATTATCATAATATTTTCTCTCTAAAATAATATATGTACATAATATTATCATAGGAAATAATGATATTATTTTTTTCCTATTATCAAATTCTCTCTCCAGAATAAATAATAATATTACTTTTACATGTAAATTATTATATAAATAATAATGATAATAATGATAAAATATTATTATTATCATTATTATCCTTGATTATTATCTCTACATTTCTAAGCAAATAATATTTTATAAATAATAATAATAATATTAGTATTATAATAATAATAATTATTATTTTATCACTATTATTTTTGTTATCATTATTACTATCTATGTTATCATATGTCTTCATCATTTCAATCATCTTCTTTTCTCCCAATTTACATTTATTCTTTTACTAATAAGAGAGAGAGAGAGAGAGAGAGAGAGAGAGAAGAAAAAATTATACCCACAAATTGAAGGAGATCAGCCTAACAAGAAAAATATATACTCTCGATATACATGCTCTTTGCTCCATTTTGAAACATGCAGATTTTATTGATTTAATTATTTACTTTTGCTCTACTTTAAGCCATGCAAATTTCACTATTTAAGTATACTATCCCTATTTGAGATAGTATCAAAAATAGATAATTAATCTTTATGGAATAAAAATGAAGTTCTGCTGAAATTATTTACAATGTGTAAGGAATGTAATTTTATGCTTAGAACAAGGCTAGTTCGTTATTATCCAGGTTTGCAAGAGATAAGAATATTATGATTATGCTTACGAGGGAGCTAGCATCGGTGAAATGACATATATGTTACGTTATAACCCAAAATTATGATAATTAAGCAGATGACCTTGATGTAACAATCGAAGTTGTTACTCTAGCCAATTAGGACTAATTTGAGTCATGATTCTAATCTTAGTGTATTAATTAAGTCATTAGAAGTTCACCACCAAGACCTAGTCCAAATCAAGAGGCAAATGGACCAAATCCTGATTTTATAAATTTCAAAATCTTGAAATTGGACATAAATATTTTAACCTCAAATCAAAAATCAGACTTTGCCATTGTGCTCATTACCTCCAAATTTGCTTGGGGTGATATTTTGGACGCATTTGGAAGTCGTCGGATTTTATTGAATATTTTAATGTAATCAAATACCTCGAAAAATAGGAAAAAATTAAACACTCGTCAGAATCGAAATCCGACTTCGCCATTAAATTTCTCACCTCCAAATTAGCTATGGGTGAATTTTAAGGATATTTCAGAGATCGTTTAGAAAATCTGATTTTAAAGCAATAAATAATTAAATAAATTTAAAATCAAAATTTATTAAATAATAATTTTCATTTCTTTTCCCTAAACCCTGCCTATGCCTGTCAGCGCTTTTCAGTCTGCTCCATTTCGCATCCCTCCTTCTCTCCCTACTCGCATGTAAGAAACCTACCCCCCTCCTTTTCTCCATTTTCTTTCTTTGCAACATCTCCTCCCCATGCTTATGATGGGATGAGTCAAGCTCATCCTGACAGACTGTAAATACACATCTGCGCTCACACGCAAGTGTACGTGGTTTTAAGTAATAAGTGGAAAGAGTTACTTTCTGGGATTTATCGAACCACAGAGAATTGGTTGTTTTGTTACTAAGGTCTATCTATTCTCACTAATGTTTAAGCTATGATTTAATTGATGAGTTGGTCCTAGACTTAGCACAGTAACTACTAAATGAAGATAAGTTAGATAAAAGAGAGAGAAGAGTGAGGGTTATTCCACATGTGATGCTACATTACCAATGTACTTTTGATTTCTCAAGCTTTGTCTTTCATTTATAATTTATTTATCAAGTGCACATTGATCACCTTGAGATTTTATCTCAAAGTCTCACAAGTTCAAATCTTGTGCATAAAATGAACACACATTTGGTTCTACTTTGGCACAAAAATTCTTATAAGATTTTAGGTTTTAGATTTTTATCTTATCTCTTGATCAAAAAGATTATGATTATTTATATTTTAAGATCTTATAAGCATTGATTCCACTACGAGCATCACTTGCATCCCACATAGTTGAGATTAGGGATTAATATATTGGCCTCAATGACTATGTCACTTAGTTGATGAGCACTCACCTATTTCTTCCTTTACCTCAATTATGTTAAGCTAAGGAGCTCATTTAGTGGGTCTTAGCATCACATGTATCAACACTTTGATTGAGCTTAGATTAAGGTGCATTAAGCTCAAGAACTTTGTCACATAGCTCTAAGCTCTCATGCACTCATAAACCTAGCATCCAACCTTAGGTGAGCTATGGAGCACAAGACAATTTAGTTCTTGAAATTATTAGTTCATTTCCTTTTATCCTCATTCAAGATCAAATAATAAAAAGCATATTTCATTAAGTCCTTTACAATTTAATTTTACTAGAGGAAAACTTCATACACTAATTATAACACATACACATGAGAATTCCCCAACTCTCCCCAAGGGAGATTTAGCTACTCATTACAAAGAAAGTGAAGAAAAATACATACATGGATAAAGACCCTTTCATGATCAACTAAGAAAAGAAATACAAGAGTAAGGTTTAGAAGATACTAGGAACGTTCCTTGGAAGTTCTCCAGATTTCTTCTTCTCCTTCTTCAAGCTCCTCCCTTAAGTCGCTAGTGCTGCCTTCTTTCTTCTCCTCCTTAGCTAGAGCTTGCCTTGCCACCCTTGAGGAGTTCCTCACTTCTCCTTATGCACTCCTCCTCTTTACTTAGTGTTTTGAGCAAAATTGTGAACCCTCCTCTAGTAAAGAGATGTATTTATAGGAGAGGGGCTGTATAATCCTTCATCCTCTCCAAAACTAGCAATTTGATAAAAAAATCTGAAGTAATGATGGCAAATCCCAAATTAAAGATGAAGTGACCAATATCCTTCTTTATTTTTCCTTCTTATCAAACCAAGAGGCCATCTTCCATTGAAAATCAGAGCTGCTGCAGGGAATGATGGCTGGGGACAAAGATGCAGGTTGGGGGTCTTGTCCTAGCGGCAATAAATAAATCTGACTGGCAAAACTGGCGGTGGCAGCTGCAGCGCGTGGCAGCGCGTTAAAAAGTAAAACTGCTGCTGTAACGCGCGGTCGCCCTTTGTGGTTTTACAAATAAATCCACTGTAGTGTGTGGCCGCGCTTTGTGGTTTTACAAATAAATCCGCTGCAGCGCGCAGTCATGCCTGTGTTTTGCAAAATTACCTGTTGCAGCACGCTATAGCGATTTCTTTTGCAAATCGTACCGCTGCAGCGCGCTGTAGCGGGTGAATTTCGCAAAATGCTCTGCTGCAACGCGCGGTAGCGGCTCAATTTGCAAAATGTCCCGCTGCAGCATGCTACCGTGCTTGCGGTTCGCAACTAGATCAGCTGCAGCGCGCTACCGCGCCCACGGTTCGCAAATGCACCCGCTGCAGCGCGCGACTGTGGTTTCCTTTTAAAAATTTTGCAAATTTTGTAAAAAATATCTCAGAACTCCTTTGGATGCCATTTTCCTGAAAAAGATAGATATAATTTGATTTAGGAGCAGTTTAAAGGTCAGATTCGAATGAGTCCTTTATTTTAGATATAATTTATGGATTCATCACACCCCACACTTAAATTCTTGCTCGTCCTCGAGTAAGCTTAAAATGGTATTTTTTCTGTTACAATAGAGATGATAATCACAAAAATTCAATTAGAGTCAATATAAGTCAATGTTTGTGCATAGCAAAAATGAAACAAAACATTTAACAATATTTAATGTTTTAACCTTGGCAATAAGTGTGGTTTAATCAATTAATCTCCAAATATTATTCATAATTTTTAATTTATTAAAAATTTGAATTAATTAAATGTGCTCCGAAAAATCCAAAAAATTCACCCCTATCTAATTTGGGAATGAGGAATTCAATGGCGACATTGGATTTCAATTCCGATGATTATTTAATTATTCCCTTTTTCGGTGCATTTAATTATATTAAAATATTCACAAAAATTCGATGACTTCCAAATGCATTCAAAGCATCACCCCTAGCTAATTTGGGGGTGACGATCGCAATGGTGAAGTCGAATTTCGATTTTGAGGTCAAAATGAATACCTCAATTTTCTAATTAATTAATATTAAAATAATCCAAAATATTGGATTTAGCTTTGAATTGCTCCAAACCTTCAAGGTTTGGTTCTAAGAGCTAGATGAAATCAACAAAATAATAATTAAAATATGATTAGGCTCAAATTAAGCTGAGTAACAACCTTGGGTTGTTACAGCTGTCCTCATATATTTGTATCTTAGGTTTTTGTCTTTGATGGTTGGTTAACTCATTGATCTTTGTTGATCCATATTGAATGGAATTGTTGGTTAGTTTATTTGCTGGGTTTATTTAGCTGATTTGCAGGCTAATTTTTTGGGTTTGTTGAGCTTTGGTTCCTGTGATTATTTGGTTTATTCCTAGTTTTCTTTGTTGGATATGTGGGCTGCTTGTTGTGATAGTGCTTTTAATAGTGGATGTTTGTACCTGTGCTTTTGCTGAGTTGGCATTTCTCCTTTTGTTTCTTAGAAAACACCACTAGTATACAGAGAACATAGCAAAACAACAAGAGATCAAAGCTGCAAGGATGACAGCACCACATAGCAAAACACTACTTGAACAACAAGTAGAACCAAAAAAGCGCAAGCAGAACATGGCACCAGCAGAACTCAAGAGCACATAGCACTGCACCACTTAACATAACAACACAAGAGCAGAAAGCACAGAACATAGCACCAGAAAATAGCACCCAGAACAAACAAAGCACAACAATAAACACACCACATAAAGTAGAAACAACAGATCAAAACACCCCATAAATAACCCCACAATAACCCAAATGGCACAGAAACCAGAAAGCACCACAGAAGACAACAGCCAAAACACAATAACACAGAGCACTGCACCACCATAAAAGCACCACCAATTATCCCAAAGCAGCCAGCAAATCAGGGGAATGGACAGCCCCATAAAGAGACCACTTCTAGAACCCAAGAACCCATGAACTCAAAAACCCAGCAACCCATAACCCCAAGAACCTAGAAAACCCATCACCATAAAACATAATCAAACCTAGAAATACAAAAATCAGAAAGCATCACTAGAAGAAGCATCACACAAAACCACAACATCAACTAAACATAGAGTCAAATAAGAAAAGACATATAACCACCATAAAATAAAGAGAATTGCAAAATAGGCCAAAGCACCATGACAATAGCCAACATAGAACAATGTACCCAAGAAAATAGCCAACAAAACAGCCCCAACAGATGGGGGGGACTGTTGGATAGCCCTTGAAAGAAACCACTTTTAAAAGAAAAATCCTCGAGTCTGCCAGAGAAAAACAACAAAACCATCATTCCAATATGAGCCTATTCTCCATATTGATTTCATAAAGATTTTTCTAGTTGAAGGCTTTCGTATCAAAGTTGCTAAGATAAGTTTTAACATCCTCGTTTATGTTAAAAATAGTCACAGCCATATTAAACTTAGCATTTGTATATTTAGCTTTGTTTCTTGCATGTCGGTTGTGCCATAGAGTATAAACATCAAAGAGATTGACTATGTGAATTTTAGCACCTTTAATTTTAGGCCATCAAAGAAAAATATTTCTAGTATCATCAAGTAAAGAAGGAGATATCAAGCAAGTAGCAATCCAAATCATTTTACTGAAACCACTTTCAATGAAGACATGGTTTATAGATTCAATTTCATTGCATCAATGACAACTAGAAGCTAGGTTATAGCCCAAGCTTTGCATTTTCGATGCTAATAAGGTTCTTATGAAGCCTCCAAAGAAAAATACTAAATAATTTTGGGATACATTTGTGCCAAATCTAGTTCGTGAAAAAAGGATTAACATGAGTTATACAGCAATTCCATAAGATGGGGAGGCCAATTTTATTATTGATACAAAACACAGAGTTAGCAGATTTTTCTTCTTCAAAGATAGGATATAAGGCAGTGATGTTATTAAAATTGGAACCAGAGAAAATATCTTGAAGGAGAGTCAAATTCCAACTAGTACTATTGGAGTAACTGTCACCAAGTTTCAATTTAGGATATTTGATTGCCTACAACTAGTAAATAAGGCTTTGTTGTTTTTCCAACAATCATACTAAAAGGATATGGAAGTGTCAAGTTTTTCCCACCTTATGGTATCCTCTACAGTATCCTTAAGAGTAAGCATTCTTCTCCAAATAGGAGATATAATGATTTTGTTTTTTACCACAGTAAGATAAGAGTTAGCACAATATTTAGCAAGCAGTATTTTATTCTAAATTGAGGAGGAGATTTTTAGCTTACACCAAAGTTTAAGAGAAAAAGAATTGTGAATAGAAGAAATGCATCTAATCCTAAGACCTCCTTTTGCATAAGGGAGAGTAATTTGATCCTAGGAGTACCAAATGATTTTACTTCCTTTAGGATTTACCCAAAAATTTATTGAAAATTATGATGTTCTTATTCAAAATAAAAGTAGTAGGAGAACAAACCTCCAGCTAATAAGGAGGGATATTATTCAACACATGCTTGATTAGAATAAGTCAACCCCTTGAGAAAGATATTTGTTTTCTCAACATTGAAGCCTTTTAAGAATATTGTCAAGAAGGCCTTTATAGCTTATATTTTTGTTGTGCCTAGAGGATATAGGGATCCCAAGATAAGTAAAAGGGAATTTTTCTTTCTTAAATATAAAGATATTTGAATTTTAGTACAGTTATTTTGGGGACTTTTGTTATTAACAAAAAAATTAGATTTGAGTCTGTTGATGTTAAGTCCATAGTCAATTTCAAGGGAAGAGAGGATAGGTGCCAGCTTTTTCATTGAGTTGCTGCTACAATTGGTAAAAATCATAAGATCATCAGCATAAGCAAGGTGGGACACCATAGTATTGCCCCCAACATTGAAGTGCAAATTAGAGTTATATTGAAATAGGAGATATATATTGTTGGACCAATAGTTCATGGCTAATATGAAGAGAAGAGGGCATAGGGGATCCCCTTGAATAAGCCTTCTCTTAGAAGGAAAGAAGCCAGTATGATTATCATTGAGAATGACGGAGAACCAATTATAATGAGTTAAATATTTTATTTTAGTAATGAATTGTTCATTGAAATCATATAATTTCAGGATATGGACGAGAAAATTCTAATTTAGCTTGTCATATGATTTTTTAAGGTCTATTTTTAGGATGAGATTGTGCCCACAACATTTCTTTTTCAAATTATGGAAAAGCACTTGAGTAGCAAGGATATTATCTTGAATGTGTCTACTAGGAACAAATCTGAATTGGTTTAGATCAATTAGGGAGGGGAGAATAATTTGGTATTATTTAGCAAATATTTTAGAGATTATTTTGTTCAAAGTGGTGTAATGGCTAATTGGTCTAAACTTTGTCCACTAAGAAGCTTTATCAGTTTTAGGGATCAAGGTAATCATGGTGTCAGTGAAGAATTTTGGAAGAGCCACATCACAGAAGAATTCCTTTATCCCATTACAAATGTCCAGCTTTAAAATGTCCCAAAATTTTCTAAAAAACTCCCCAGGGAAACCATCAGATCCAGGGCAAGAGTTGTCCTTAAGATTTTAATAATTTCCCAAATTTTTTCATCATTATGCAATTGGTTTAACATGTTGTTAATGTCATGAGTAAGTTCAACATCATGGATAAGCAAATTGTTTGTATGGGGAGTGTGAGGGTATTTTTTGAAAGTTTCTTTGAAATAGTTGATAACAAAGTTTTGCAAATCTGTAATATTAAAACTTTTTTGATCATTTGGGGAGTTGTCTTCATTAATATTATTTATGTCTCCTTTTTCTTACCAAATCATGGTAAAAAGGTGGTGTTACGCTCTCCTTTCATTTCCAATTAATGGAACATTTTTGTTTCCAAAAAGATTCCACATCATTATGATTCATAATAAGCTTAGCTTTTGCTTTAGAGGCAACCATCCTATTGCCTTCAGAAAGATCCATATCAAAGATAGATTCCAGAGTAGTGAATAAATTTTCTTGAAGGGACAAGTTGTAAAAATATCGCTAATGGAAGACATGTTCCAAATGTCAAGAGATTTCCTAAGCTTTTCAAATTTCTCATCAAGTCTGTAAAGATCATAGTACTGCCAAGGTTCGTTCCAATTGGAATTCACAATATTATGACAATCTTCTTTTTGAAGCCAAAAAAGCAGAAAATGAAAGGATTTAGGGAACGTACCTTTATTATTCCAAGAGGATAATGTAATTAATTTATGGTCAGAAACAATGGAGTTTAAGGATGAGTTTATGTAATTGGAGAAGGTGTTACACCAAGTGTTATTTATCAGGAATCTATATAGATGGGTAAATTTTTGGCAAACATTCCAAGTAAGAGGTACACCATAGTATTTGAAATCCTCTAAGCCACAATCAAGCATTACCGTATTGAAATTAAATGTGGAGTCTGGATAGTAATAGGAGTAGCCTTTATATTTATTACCTTTCAGGACAACATTAAAATCCCTTCCAACTGCCCAAGGAAGAGTAGTAGTTTCACAGTCTTGAAGGAAGGACCAGAAGGGGATGCAATCTTGCTAATATTATGAGCATGGACAAATATAAGGTAGAAATTATGGTTTTCAATGAAAAATCTGAGGTGAATGGCTTGGTCACATTGACGAAGGACTTTAGCATTCCAAAGATTTGACCACATGACTCAAATTTTATTGGAAATGGAAGAGACAACATTGTCAAATTTAGCAAAACTACTAATGGTAAGAATATTATCAGCAGTCAGCTTAAGAATTGCTGAAATATTAATTTTGTTTTCAAAAACATTATGTTTAAATCAATTTCTTGATAAGACATTGCCAATGCCTCGAATGTTCCAGCATAATATATTCATAAGCAAACTTTATAACTACCCTTAAGGGACTTCTGATTGTTTTTATTAGCATAAATTAAAGTATTTATTTGATTGTCTGTATCAATATCATTAATAATGTCAGGTAGAGTGGACAAGGATTTGTACCTATTTTTGACTGTGGTATTGGGATTTTTAGTGGAGAATGATCCGCATTGTATAATATTTAAAGGACTCTTTGGCATATGGAACATATCCCTATGTTCATGAACAAACTACAAAGAATCTTGAGAAAGTATGTTAGAATCATTAGTAGCATCAAGTTTTAAGTTAGTGTCACAAACATTTGTGTTGTCACTAGTCATAATCTTATCAATCTCAACATATTTTTAAGTAATTGCAATAACATCAGCATTATAATGTTTAATTTTATTACCTATGCCAGCATAAATGACATCTATATCAGCAATATTGTTTCCTTTAGATTTATCCACATCACAAACCTTATTATCAGAAATTGAGGCATCGGCTCTTGAAAGAGCCATAACATTTGAGGTAGTTTCTAAGCAGATATCAAAAAAATTAACATCTCCAGCATCGGATGTAGGGACATATAATATAATAGCATTTTCAATATGTGCGGGAGCAATTTCAGTATGTATATTAGTAGATCTAGCATTGGAGAGATCAGCAGATGAGAAAACGACATCATTATTAGCAGTTTCTATATTAGATAAAGTAAGAGCCCCAACATTATTACCAAACATTTCATTGACATTAGTAATATCTATTCTAGCATTAGTATTAATATTTCCAGCATGTGAAGTAATATTGGCAGTATTAATATCAACATTATTAGATATCAAGAGTTTATTAAAATCATAGTTTCCCTCAACTTGTTGTAAGCATTCCAACATAATACTGTTAGTATAATGAGGGACTGAGACAACCCGACGCCTGGCGCTAATGTGGGGACTGTTGTGATGAAATGTGCAGTCATCCATGTTATGCTCTAATGTGCTACACCAATTGCAAAATGATGGTATATTTTTATAGATGATTTCCTGGAGGTAACCCCTTTCTCTAAAACCTAGCCAAATGTGGTTTAGAGGGGAGGTAGAGATATTTAAATCTAATAATATTCTAGGAGAAGCAATGTTCCTGAGAATTGCTGTATTTTTATCCAGTTGGAGAGGTCTGTCGATAGCTCTTCCAATGTTTAAATGGATATCTTTAGCTATATAGTGCAGTCTAAGGCCGGGCAGTTTAATCCACACTGGAACAATAGGAACATCATGTGTGACATCAGAGAAGGGATCCCATTTACAAAACGCATTGCATTACCTTTAAGATCATATGAACCTTTCGAAAACACGCTAGCATAATCCAGATCGAATTCAAAAGTGAAGAAAACATTGTGCGAATCGAAAGATCTAATGTTCACAAGAGCAAGTAGCTTTAAACCTTTAATGAAACCAACGATCAGCCCAAAACTAGGCTTAGATCTAGCAAACTTAGAAAAAACAATAGGGCATGAGGGTTGGCAAGGTTAATAACCTCTTCATCAGAGAGAAACAACGCTGGAGCACTGTTAAATGTTTCCACAGGCTTTGAGATGGTCGGGAGGAGGATTCCACAACGTCCTTGAAGGAACTGACGGAAGGAGGAATCTCCATTATCGGCACATCCACAAACCAAGCAAGTAACTTAAGCAGATAAAGCAAAGAAATTAGAGAGCAAAGTATGAGAGTGTCACCAAAAGCGCAAGAGCTTCGTCGGCAAAGTCGACGAAGGCAAAACCCTAAATCGCCTTCCTCATCGCCTTTCAGGAGAGCCCAAGGTCGAGAGAAAGAAAGAAATTATATATATATATATATATATATATATATATATATATATATATATATATAACTTATATAGAAACTATGAATTTGATTGTATAACTAGTAGAGTAAAATAATAAAATGAATGAATGTGTCACAATTGTAAGGCAAAATATTATATAGGGCAAAGTATTGGAATGCAAAGTAAAATGCATATGTTACAAAGATGAGCTGTTAAAGTTATGAGATGGCATACACAATAAGATAGGATAAGATGAGATTCAACTGTAGTAAGATTGGACTAGTTCTTGTTGAGGATAAACTTAGAGACAATAAACTTAAGAGATTTAAGCATAGTGCTTTAAAACCTTTTGATGCACTAGTTAAAAATTTGCTCATGCTAAAATGCAGATGAATATTTGACACGAAATTAGTATTGGTCTCATATAGTAAGAGCTTGTTGTTGTTCGATCATGAGTCATGGAGATTATAATTCTTGTAGTTTGATAGTACTTTCTATGATCAAAGATAGGACATATGAGAAGTGATTACAGATGAGCTTATCCACAAGCAAAATACCATTGATAGAAATGCATTTTAAACTGACTTCTCAAACAATTTCCACAGTACAAACGTAGAAATTGAGAAAAATATTAAGCAAACTCATGAATAGTGAACAAAATTATACATGAAAAGTGAACAAAACATCGATTCACCTTTCATCCAAATGCAAAGTTGCACTGTTTTCTGTATATTCTTATATCAGATACCGAGACAAATTTACAACTGAAGGCTTCATTAAAAACCAACTTTCTTTTCTCATTAAATATAAATAAATATATATATATATATGTAAGCTAAGAGAGCCAAAACAGGAGCTAGTAAAAGGCAGGTATTAAAATTTTTTAATCACCGAGCAATTCGAATAAATCATCCATTGTAGGATAACCGTCAGCAGCAAAAGCAGAAACATCATCTTCATTCACTCCTCCATCAGCTTTATTCTTTTTGGCCATCATTGAGTCGCAGCCGTCGTCTTCTCTGGTGACGGCGTCCTTCCCTGTGAGGCTCTGCACCACAGACTTGAACTGCTCTGCGTCAGTCTCGACGAACTTCGTCACGATGAATTTCACCTTCGTCTCCTTCCGTCCTTGCCTCGACATGTCAATCGTAGATCCAAGCAACGGACGGGAGAGGCTTAAATTCAAATTTTCAAGTGTAATTTCAAAATGGAGTGATTTGACCTGCTGAGGAATATATTGACCAGAGACTTGACAGTTTGACCGGGCTCGGTTTTTTTCCAGTCAAATGATAACCATTTTGGGTTTGTTTATCTTGCTCGTTTTTTGAAGCGTTCTGTGATTCTAGTTGCGCCGCGAATACTGAATGATTTGAAAAAGTCTATCTACCCGTTAGCTATGAACCCAAAAAAAAAATTAGTCATCACATATATATATATATATATATATATATATATTTATTAGGAGTATTACTATACTTACACACTAGTATACAAATAAGAATAATTCTTAGAGTTTTTGTAAGAGTTTGTAAATACTAAAATTCATTATACTCCCTTCTCAACATAGTGAAAATTTTACTCTCTTTTTCGTGGACGTAGGTGTTAGCAACGAACCACGTAAATTGCGTTTTCTTGGGTTGTGATTGTTTGCACGCGGTTATCATTTCTTTATATTAGTTTACTCAACACTTTGAAGCTATTTGTTCCACATTGATTCATAACCCCAAAGATCACAACAAGTGGCATCAGGAGAGGTTGCCTTATTTTGTTCTTGAGGGCTAGGGTTTGTTTGAGCTGTTTATTATTTTATGTTTGAGTTTTCTAAAGTAAGGTGAAAGGCATAGCAGAAAGAGGAGAAGATGTTGTTAGAATTTCATCATCGTCGGTGGTGGAAAGGTCCCTCCACCAAGTTGTGACACATCCGATGAAAATAAATGTTTTCAAATTTTATGGGAAGAATGTTTTTGACGGTGAGGAAAAACTAGAAGAAATATCAGAGAGGGATTGAATCAAGATAAACCGTAGTGCATGCGACTTAATCTAGAATTGTTAAACTCATATGATCAAATATGAAGTTATGAAGGAGACGTCGACGTGGAAATTGTGGAAATTGCTAGAAGCCAAGTATTTGATGAAAAGCTTGGAGAATCAACTTGTAGCGCTCCATCCCGTCACCACGTGCAAATGTGTTAACAATTGGCGACGGAACGGTGCGCTACTCAGGAAGGACTGTTGAACATTCCCAAATAATCCTGCTGAAACAAAAGCTGCTGGACTAATCTTTATGATAAGCGTAAAATCACGCGTTAGACAATGAGTCTACCACATTGAAAACTACTCTAAGTAGTTATAATTATCTAAGGTTTAGCATTTAAGCAATTAAAACAAACTGTAGAAAATCACTAAAATAGTTGAAAAGTGTAAAACTTGTACAAATCTGAAAATAAGGTAAAATAGTAGCTGAAAGACTAAGTACTGGAATAAAAAATAGTAAATAAGTTAAAACTAAATAAAAGTTGAAATAAGACTGTAATGTATGTCACTGAATATGCATCTGATTATGCTACTGATTTATGTTGTCATTATGCATTTGGTGCCTCATGCACCATAAAAATCCTAATATCCATGATACATGCTGCATCCCGTAGGTCCTACCAATATTGATATATGATGTATCCTAGTGCTCACAATGCTTTCATGCTTATGCTTATGCAATTATGCCAATGATTTTAGTTCAACATGATTCATAAAATCATAGAAAAATAAAAGTCAATTTCATGAAAATAATCATTTAACATAATTCTTGATTCTCATAATTATTCTAACAAGCAGTAATGCTTGTATCTACTGAATTCAGAATATATCACAATTTCAATCATATATTTCTAAATCATGACATATGTAGAGTACATGTACATATGAAGTAAGTATTTATGAAGGTAAACTTGCACTTTTTAGTTTGTTTAATTGTACTTATCAATGCACATAGAGATAAGGGGCTGAAATTCTTGTACAGTTTATTCTCTCAATCTAAGATATTCAATACCCTAATTGATACATTATTTTGAGTGCATTCTAAGAAAGGTAACATAAATCACTTAGTTTGTTTAACTTCACTTATCAATGCACATAAAGATAAGGGGACGAAACCCTTTAACAATCTTATTTAGGACAAATCAACCAATTTTATGTCTTACTGAATTGTATCAGTCATATGGACAAGCACTAAAATCTTCATATGATAATACTAATATTATCATTCTAAACTGGCAAATTTAAAATCCAAGGAATATAAGATTAATTGAATCCACACTCCATTGTGGTGAATCCTGCACAAGGGTTTCATGAGGGTGATATAAAAATCACTCAATTTAGGATATTGCCATAAGAATATAATCTCATTCTAGAGTCCTTAGGTTATTCTACCATAAGGATATAAGATTAGAATCTAAGGATCTTAAGGGTTCATCTAAGCTTCTATCCCAAAATCAGACAATAAGCTTTTCCTACCTCAATAATTCATTTAATTTAAAGTCTTACAATTGATTGAACTAAACCATTAACATTTCAAACTTAAAGTTCTAAGCATGGAAGTATACAATAATTCAAGCTAAAATGATTATATTAGACCTACAAGCCTAAATATATTGAGTTTGATTATGCAAATCAGATGGGCAAAACCAATATTATCTTAACCAGTACTATAATTATGGGGTATAATCACATAATTTATTAGGAATTGATCATTTACAAATCATTATCATTTTACAATTTAGTTTATACTAATAGTCTGTCATAAGAGAAAATCAAAAATCTAAAGATTAGATTTATATTATCAATCATGCGAGTTTGTTATAAAACTAAGTTCTTCTAATTTAATAGTTTAAGATCAAATGACAAATCAACAATAATTATTGGAGTTATGCAAGTTCTTAGTGTCCAAATTAATTGCCTTATTTATTGATCAAGATTTGAGTCTTAATCTAACTAGGCTAGGGTTTAACTCCCAACTCGATCAAATCATGATTGATTATATAATAATTAATCAATTTAAAAATCAGCAAGCTTATTATCCATTATTGATGTCCAATTCCATGTAAATTCATTTATTGATTTATATAAGCACTTCTTTAAGATTCTTTAAGGCTTAATTATTGATTAATGTTAAATCAATTAATCAAGTGTCCAAAACATGAAATAAAGTTTCTAACATGCATCCTATTGTTATTGTAACATAGAAATATCACATTGATTAAAAGAGTTAGTAATTAAGGCCAAACATTATACTAATTGCCATTTAGCACAAAATATTCAAGTGAATCCGTTAAAACATGTAATTTGGATAAGAGGTGGAGTTCATATTGAAAATGACCTCTAAATTCACATGATGCATGATTTCTAATAGCCAATTTTAGTTTTGGTATATTTTTGCATTTTTAGGGTTCCAGAGTCATTAAAATACAAAAAATATTGAATTTAAGCAAGACTGGACAGTACCGTGCACTACGGCACACCGTAGCGCCTACTGGCCGAGAGCCGGGCATTACGGCACGCTGCGGCGCGCGCTGGAGCTCCTCCTGGCCGAGAGCTAGGTGCTACGATGCACTGTAGCGCTTAACGACAATTTTCCTGGGTGAAAATAGAATGTGTCCCCATTTTCACTCAAATACTCTCGATTTAGGACACCTCACATGCGGTGCCATATACCGATGGAAAGGTATTTCAAATACCTTTGCATAGGTACCAAAAATGGCACAAAAGGAATACCCTAATGCCACAAACAATGGAACATTAGCTACACATGAAAATATTTCCTTTTACACAGCATCATTCATTTTCTTATTTTAAAATGGATTCTGATCGAGGTCTATTGAGTTCGATCGCTCAAATACATGATCTTAATAATGAAATAAGCATATGAGAACATGAAGCAACATTCATGGAGCTGGAAGAGGGGATGACAGGGTAGCAGTCATGGAGCAGCAGACCCTCTCCCATCAACAACATGGTGAGGAAGCTTCCTTGTGTAAGAAGTGGGGGAAAAGGTGCAGGGAAAGGAAGAGAAGGCAGGCGGGTCCCAGCGAACAGAGGGAAAATGAAAAATAAATGGAAAATAATATTTTCTAGTTTTTTAAATTTATGCATTAAAAATTAAATTTGAAAAACGTGCTCCATGAGATAAAAAATTTCACCCCTAACTAATTTGGGGTTGAGGAATTCAGCGACAAAGTTAGATTTTAATTTGGAGATCAATTTAATTATCCTAATTTTTAGGGTATTTAAATTTATTAAAATATTCACGAAAATCCAACGACTTCCAAATACTTCCAAAACATCACCTCCAAAATATCACCCTTAGTTAATTTTGGGTGACGAGAGCAATGACAAAGTTAGATTTCAATTTCGTGGTCATATTAAATATCTTAATTTTCTAATTAATTAACAATTATTAATATAATCCAAATATTTGTTTGAGCTCTAAATTGCTCTGAATCTTCAGGTATTGATTCTAATGACTAAATAAATATAATGGAATAATAGTTAGGATGCAATTAAACTAAGTAACAACCTAGAGTTATTACACAACTCCACATGAAAAGGAGGCTCTACTGATTTCAAATGAGAAGGGAAATTTCTAAAGATGGGCACCTAAATAAGTTCACAAATTTGTTGGTCGATTTACTGAATCTAGATGAAATTGTAGAGGATGAAGATAAGACCCTGTTATTATTGAACTCATTGTCAGATGAGTATGAGCAATTAACCATGACTTTGATCAATTGGAAGGTAGTTCTAAAGTATGAGGAGGTGGCGACAACCCTAGTGAACCATGAGTTTAGAAGAAGGGATAAAGAGTCCACCAAATCAGATATAATAGAGGCTCATATATTCCAAAGAGTCTCTTTATGGGCTGAAGTAATCACTGAGACAATGGTACAAAGAATTTGTTCAGCTTATGTAGAAGGAGGAGTACCAAAGAAGCCATTTTGACCATTATGTGTACTTCAAGAGGTTACCTCAAGGTAACTTTATTTACTTAATATTGTATGTTGATGACATGTTGATAGCTACTTCAAATTAGACAGAGATGGATCACATGAAGGATCAGCTGTCAAATTACTTTGAAATAAAGAACTTGGGATAAGAAAAAAAACTATAGGGAATGGAAATCTATAGGGATAGAATAATAGGGAAGATTTAGGTACCCAAAAGAAGTATTTGGTGAAGGTGCTGAGGAGGTTTAGAATAGAAAATACTGCAAAGTCAGTGAGTATATCTCTAGCACCTCACTTTTGCTTATCTGCAGAGCAATGTCCAAAGACACATTTAAGAAAAAAAGAAATGCAGACAGTGCCATATGCTAGTGCAGTCATATGTCATGGTTTGTACTTGACCAAATTTGTCTTAAGAAATCGGAGTTGTGAGCAGATACATGCACAATCCAGGGAATGATCACTAGCACGTAATCATGGAGATATTTTGGTACCTAAAAAGTATAATTATATTTGGACTATTATTTCAAAAGTAGCTATCAATAGCTAGCTTCTATGTTGGATATGTGGAGTTCAACTATGCTAAAAATTTGGATCGAAGATGATCAACAATTGGTTATTTATTCACTCTAGCTGGAGGTCCAGTAGAGTGGAGGTCAACTCTTCAATGTACAGTTTCCTTATCTACCATAGAAGCCGAATATATGGCAGTTACTAAAGGGTTCAAGAAAGTAATATGGATGAAAGGCTTGTTAGAAGACTTGGGTGCAAGGAAAATGGAGGTAGTAGTACATTGTGATACTTAGAGTACTATATTTTAGCAACAAATCTGGCCAGTCATGATCGCACAAAGCATATTGATGTTTGACACCATTTCATTCAAGATGTTATTGAAAAAGATGAGATCATACTAGAGAAGATTGACACAAAAGATAATACTTCTAATATTATGACAAGGTGCTCACAATTAAAAAACTCACTGTGGGGCCCCCGTACTGACAATTAGGAAGTACGGTGCTCCAACTGTGGCAAATCCCCAACTTAAGTAAAGTTAGGTAAACCCAACCTTCCTTAAGGCAAGGAGTTTTCACCAAGTGCTATAACTTTCATCAATATAAATATCAAAGTAGCGGAAGCAATATAAAATAGAGTAACATCCACAAGCATACATAGTAGGGAAAAGAAAATGCAATATAGTAACTCATCACAATGCAGAAGTAAAGTACATCCAGAAAGTTTAATTATTATAAATTGAAATGAATAACTGAAAATAAAAGACTCTCGTCCTCACTGAAATAAACAAGGCAAAACTATCTAAACAGCAGCTGGAAGGTCCTCCTGAATGGGCTCCTCCTCTGCGACCCTGCCTACGAACACGTCTGAATCTGACATTTATCAGTATCACAAATGCCAGGGCCCCAGCCAACAAAATAAAAAGGTTACAGTTAGACAATTGTCTAAGTACATTTTGGGCTATTTAAAGTGAACTGAATATTAAAGGATATCACATTTAAATTTAACCATACATGTAGCAATAAAGGGGTGCAACAAGCTATGAAAGAATTGGGATACTATAAACTATCTATTTATAGCATGCAATATGTATGTGAAGTAACATACAGAACTCAAAATAAGCAAGGTAAGGCTAAGAGCAAAAAATAACTGCAACTACAGAATAAACATGATCCTAACATGATTATGATCGAAGTAAAATATGCTGAGTATAAAAGAACACGAGTACTGAATATAATAAAATTCTAGCATCCTAAACATGCCATTTATACATATATCTAAGCCATAAAATATACATACAACATGCAGATTAATATGAAAAGAAATGCCATAGAGACATGTGGCAAAAGCAAAGCAATATATGATAAGTAAATCCACTGAGACATGTGGCAAAGCGAGCAAATATTGAAAAAATAAGGCCACTGAAGCATGTGGCAAAATAAACCAGAAAACAAAAATAATACTATACAGGTAAAGTAGTAATATGCCTAAGTTCTAGTACTGCTATACCAGCCAATAGGCCATACAGGGCCTCCAATATCAAACAATCAGTCAATCCCCAGCCTAGCCATCCAAAAATGCTAGGTCTGAGTCCAATCTATACAATACTATTATTGAAGAGGCAGACTAAACTAGGTCATATTCTACTAACTGTGACAAAACAAAACTGAATGATATGTAAATTCAATACTAGCTTAGGATACATCATCCTAAGTTTTCCTATTATGCTCAAGGGCTAAAGCTCAAAATCCAAAGTATGTAAAGTAATCTAGTCAAAGTAAGCAAAAGACTCAATCTAGACTTATGTGATATCTGTTGTTGTCTAATTTCCAAATCTAACTACTCTGAGAAGGTACAAGCTTAGGATCTCCGATATCCAGCTATCGAGTAGAATCTCAGATTTACGTCCTTAAAGTCAAATATTAGAACTTAACAAGTTCTAATCCAAAAATCATGTGACGATTATATGGTTAATAAGCAAATCAACGACCTAGTTTTATGAATATTTTACTCTCTTACCCAAATCTTGATCAAATAAATCAAGATTTAAGAATTTAGAACTTAAACCCTATGAGGGTTCAAATTTCAAATCCAAGGTGCTATTCTAAATAGGATCTAAGTTTCTCACTTAATCCCAAAGGTAAAGAATCCTATAAGTTGAAAGATTCAAGAACTAAGATCCTAGTGAAAGGCTATTTTGCTGATTATAAGATAAAATAATCAATTAAGAACTTAAGAATCTAAGATCTATATTCAATCTTTAAAATAACTCCATTATCTTATTAATTGAATCATCCTATACCCACATGGATGGTTTCAAAAGATTAAATAATAAATCATTAAAGAATTTCAATTGGAGGTAGTTTGATTCAAATTGAAGATCTAAGTCTAAGATCTAAGATCTAAAGATCTGAAGTTTGATCACTTTAGACTTTTAATTAGAGTTTTGACTTAAGGGTTTCCATTTGTGATTTTCTTTAGAATCTAATTTCATAATTAACTATAAGGAGCTTATTAATATTAAGAACTGATAATTCCAAGTATTAGATTAACATTAAACCCATTTTGACCTTCTTAGGCTACTTAAGATCTAAGGGTCAGAGTTTTGTCACTTTAGTTTTTAAGCTAAGATTCTACTTAGACATTTCTAGTTCCCTTTTTCTTTTAACACTTAACTCTAATATTATCTTAACTAACTTAATAATGAGGTAATTGACCATTTCAATTATTAGACTTAATTAAGTTAAGGTCCAATGATCTTTATAAGGAATGCTTAGATTTAAGTATCTTAATTAAGGAATTAATGATACCTTATGGATTGGTGATTATTATTGTTCTAGGATTTCAAAGAACATTTCCAATCTATGTTAGAGTGGCTTACTGAAATTTTCAATCCTTAAAGAACACTAAATCACATTTTGGCCAAAATGACCAAAATGCCCCTCTTAAGGCTAAAATTGGGATTTTAGGGTTGTCTAAATTTATTCTAATCTATTTTAAAGCATTTCATAAGACTAATGAAGTGGGAAACACCTTTACTTTAGGTTTGATGACCTAAATGGTCTTAATTAGCACTAATCACCTACTTAAGGCACTTTGGGTGATTAGTGAAATTAGGGCACTTTAGAGCAATCCAACCTTACACTTAGGTCTTACTAGGTTTAATATGATATTAGGAACCATTCTAACCCAAATCAGAGGCTTAATTAGGGTTTATTTTACTAATCCTTAGTTAGGGTGATTATGGAGTGATTAAGAAAATTAATTATCCAAAATTAATTTTAAGGGTCTGGAATTGTTCCTTAGGGTACAAGGAGCAATCAGAGCCCTTAATCTCATAAATTGGATAATTATATGATTTTATTTGATTTAATTAAAAATAGAGAAGGTTTGGCAAATAATTTTTAATCCAACCATTGGATCTAAGATTTTATTGTATATTTAGATTTCTTGAATTTTTTCTAATTTAAATGGTATATTGGATTATATCATTTGGATCTGTATAACTAAAGTTATTTAATTAATTTATTATGTATTTTTATTTAATTAAAACTATAGTGTTTAATTAAATAAATTCAGAATCATTAAAAATGTATTCCTAAAATTATTCAATAATCGCGGCCCAAATTCTAAACCGCGCGGGTCAGGGCTCGGCCCTGCCCAAAATCCTCGTCTTCCTCCTCCCGATCGCGCCCGCAGCCCTAATCCCTGAGACGGGCTTCCAGCGCCAAATTCACCGCACTCCGGTCACGCCGCGCCGCAATTTCGACGGCTACACGTTCCCTGACCTCAGACGCGCCGATTGAACTAAGAAGCCCTAATTGGGAATCCCTAGATCATTAGATGCCTATTTGGCCAAAACGCTTTGGCTGGCGCGCCTGTGAGGAGATAATTCTCCTCACTGAGTCCACGAGCCATCGATATCTCGATCCCTACACGTTCAGGGATCGAAGAGGGAGCGTTAGGGCGCAACGAGGGATCGTGAGATGGCCCAGATCGCCGGGGGTGCTACTCGGCATTTTCTGCCGTCTAGACCCGTGACTGGATCGATCGATTCCAGTCGAATCGATCGATCTGGTTGGGCTCAAACCACGATACCAGCTCGCAATTATTGTCCAACGCGTTCCTAGTACTAGCTAGGCTATTAATTCCAACTGGCAAGCCGTGTTTGACGAACCAGAATTTCGTCTGGCTGTGCGCTCAGACGAGGAATCCGTCGTCTGGGTCACTGCCAGACTATGCTTTCCCCTTGATCGACCCGCGGAGGAGATCAGGTAAGATCCTACTCAACATCTAGGCTTGCAAAAGGCGATAAGAGAGCTGAATTCCAGCTTGACAGGAAACGGAAGAAGGCTGTACCTCAGTTCGACAACTCGCAGCGAAGGAGGCAATGCAGCTAGGCCGGATTGTTCCAGAAGGTTGTAGAAGCTCGGCAAGGGGGTCTGAACGCCAGACCACGCTCTCTATCAGCAGGCGCATCTCTGAAAATCTCCTGGAATGGCGGCAGCTCCAATGGACACCAGCAGGAAAAAGGGAGGATTCCCGAGAGTTTCAGTGAGCAAACGAGCTCACTGAATTGCGGGATGGCTATTTATAGGGCAAGGGGCTCTGGAGGAAAGGGTCCATAGCTGAGGTTCGAGAAACAAGTTTGGCCGAGGAGTTTACTCGGACGCTTTCTAATGGACTGGCCTGGACACCCTACCCCAGCTCCCTAGGCTTGGCCCTTACCGGAAAGATGCTAACGGTCTGTAGACGAGGAGTGGGGGGAGTGGCAGACAAACCTGACGTGGCGAATTTCTGCGAATTTCCTCTGTCGGGGCTGAGGATCACGCGGGGGACGAAGATGAACAGGCAGGGACTGTCCTCCGCCGTCTGATATAGAAGCCGTTGGGTTTGAACGGTCTGATGCGGAGATTTAAATGATCTGTTGGATCTAACTGAAGCGATCCAATGCTCCATCAGAGTTTACCTTAAGACGGGGCGTGGAAAGCCGTTGGATCAAATTTCTTGATCGAGCAGCCAAGATCAGATCAATGGTGACGACGGATTCGCGTCGCCGCACGGCTCGAAATTGCGTGCCGCTGTCGGGACCCCGCAGCAAATTTGTCGCGGTTCCGATAGCAAATCCTAATAGTAATTTTAAATGATTTAAATGAAATTATTAATTAATTAAAATTAATTTAATTATTCTATTAATTCCTATATCCATTTAGGACCAAATGAGCTCCAAAAATTCCCAAAAATTCACCCTTAGCTAATTTGGATGTGAGGAATTCAAAGATGAAATCAGATTTTAATTTGGAGATCAAAATAATTTAGGTATTTTTCAGGGGCTTAAAAATAGCCAAAAATATCAAATTTTCCAATTTAGTTCCGATAAATTTCAAACTTCTAGGTTTAGGTTTAAATGACCCATTAAATCCAATGGAATCAAAATCAAACCTTGGTTTAGCTTAATTAATCTATTTTAAGCTAGATAACACTTAGGGTTGTACACTCGCCCAATGCAAAACTTTTTGGGCTTAGGGTTTAACGTTTAGGGATTTAGGTCATTAAGTTCTAACTTCCTTTAACTGTAGGATCGATATTCTAGATTTATACTCAATAGATGGATATTGGAGATCCTAAACTTGTATAAGTTCAGATTAGATAGAATGACTTAATTAGAAAACAAAGAAATATCACCAAAGTTGATTAGTGCTATTTATTCATTAAAAATTGTAGGCTATGGCTTTCCTTATTTTGGACTTCATTATATATTTGGACACATTATATGAACATGGAATATTAGATGAATATTCTATTTAAATTTGAATACCTCATATACATTTTAATTAAGGAGAAAATTTAATGAAATAACTTTATTAAATGTGTGAGTTATGTCTTATTTAGTCTGCCTTCTAGTATAACATTACTTTTGAGATAGCTTTTGCCTAGGAGACTTTCCTAGTACATGTTAATTTTGCATAGGACACTTTCCTAGTGCGTGATACTTTAATCTGAGACAATTTTCCTAATGCTCAGAAGATACTTTTCAGATGGAATTAAATTTAATCTGGGACTCTTTCCTAGATGATCAAATGGACCTTACTTTTTTGGCAGACTAAGTAGGAGATCTCCACACTTTACTTTATACCTTTACTTTACATTTACTTTACCATTATTTTATAGTTCTGGCATATCTTTTGCTTTACAGTTCAGCATACTCACATACATCAGTTCCTTAGTACTTACACCATTATATGTATGTTATACTTTCAGTAGCTTACTCTTACTTTATGGCATGTTAGGATGTTAGAACTTTACTTTCAGTTCAGTACTTCATTTTATATGGTAACTAGCATGTCTTAAGTTGATCATATTACTTAGGAATTTCCTTGTGCTTAGTAGATTTCATTATGTGTTACTTAACCCTTTTTTTTGCAGCTTGAGTTGAGGTATGTGCTTACCTCACGCCTTGTATGAGTTATAATTATGTTAATTATAACTTTGTTACCTTTTTTTGATGCCTTACTGCTCCTACTGTGCTTATATGTTGTGGTATCATTTAAATTAACAATTTATAGCCTAAAATGTACTTAGGCATTTTGTATAACTAGAATTTTCTTTTGTTAGCTGGGGTCCTATCATTGTGAAACTGATAATGGTAAATTCTAAGCTTTTTGAGGTCGTGGAACCTTCTGAAGATTTGATTCAAAAGGAGGAGCTTACAGGAGAAGACCCTTAGTTGTTTCCTTTTACTTTGTGAGGATTGAGTGATCTTTACTTTACTGCTTAAACTTAAATATCATTTTGTAAAAATACAGGATTTAAACTGCTTTACTTTTCATGATTATGTATTCTGAGTTGTATAGTTCTTATTTGGATTGTATGGATGTTGTTACTTATCTATCTTCCGCACTTTGATATATTATAATATGCTCATTATGTGATTGGTTTTCTTTTCTCTTTCTCTTTAGGGTACATCTTCCCTTGGCATTTGATTAAGAAGGCCTATTCCTTAATCTAAATGCTAAGTGAAGGTTTGCCCGTTGACGACCACCTCCTAATCCAAGAGATTAAGGGGCGGCCGCCACAATTGGGCATGGCCATGTAAGAGCACATGGATGTAATGTTTGCACTCTTCAATTCAATAAAATGTTACTTAAATCTTGAATGTTTGTATATTATGAATGATTGGAAATGTGGATTCCTTATATAAATGTATACATATATATTTTCATTATATAAATTTCATAGAGCTCAATGATCGCCTTGTACTAAGGTTGTCCATGCAAGAACGTTAATGCCGCGAATGTCAGTGACAACATTCACATTGCCAAAATAGCCCATGCACAACCTTGGACAAGTGCTTGATCACTTGAGCCAAGAGAAATGTTAACATTCTCTGAGCTCTATAGCTCACCCTTGATTTATGCGAGGTAATTGATGCACGTTAATCTATAAGCTATGTGACTAGCTCATTTAGCTTCATAGCATATTACCTTGGTTAAAGCAATAGTAAACGCCTATGAGTCGGGAAACCACCAATTGAGCCATATCCCACCCTACGTTTATGCGAGGTTCTATATCACTAGGTGCTATGGGTGATGTGATATAAACTCATTTAGCCTAGTTGCTCATTTCTATAGCTAAATCAAGAGTTGACTCATGTGACATTGGTGGAATCAATTTTATGTGATATTCAACCTAAAATATAAGATTTTATCACTTAGATGTAAGAGATAAAATCATAAGCTAATTATCACAAGAACATTTATGTGCTAAAACTAAACCTTCTAGTATTCATTTCAGAGCACTAGATAATATTTCCTACATTTAGTAAAGTTCATCAAGAAAACTAAATCTCTTGATTATGAAATAAGAAATTAATCCAATTAACTTATTATGAAGCTGAGAAGAAAAGTACTAGCATAACCCATGTCATTTGCATATTTAATCCCAACTGTCCCTAATTTTTCAAAAATAATTCAATTTAAAGAAACTATGAAATTGTAATTTTGGAACAAATTCAAAACCAATTTGGGAACTTAAAACATTATTGAAATTAGGTATACTATAGTAATGAAACTAAACAATGTTCCCAGAGGACAATAAATCTCCAGATCTAACCATTTCATATTACTTTGAACCACGCGCATTTGCGTGCAAGCACAGACTACGTATTTTTGGTTTGTCATAGTACAAGAGAGTAATTACATTTAAATTATTCCTCCAGCAAGTACATCAGATAATCTCATTATTAGCTGATGGGTTTGTCTAATCCTCTTTAGAAATTGATTATGTAGTTCTTCCATATTTCTCTTGAATCTTCAAATTGTATCGAGACTAATTTAATTTTTTGATAACGTGACCCTTTCCACCAATTTTATAAGTTTTTTAATAAGATAAGCTATTAAATTGAGTTGATATGATTAATGTTGACAAACCAATATCCTTAATGGAAACCATTTTTCTTGAAAATTGATAATATTGTTACTTTTTTATACTCAGTAACAATTCCATCCCTCATTTAATCTTTAAGAATTCCTCTCTCATTACATGCATGGCTGATGGTGGTGCACATTTATCAAGAAACCTCTTCACAAACTTAGTCCACCTTGAAAATTTATTTCCATTATGAAACTTCACAAATTCCAAAAAAGGTATTTACCCTCTCACAATCTATTGATTCCTCAGGTACTTAACACACTTGAGCACAAGTCAAGTGCCATGTCTCCCAATTGATCCTTACATTATCTTCCATGATAATGCATCTGAATGCACCTATATACATATTTAAAACAGTTACTTGACTGAGAGCTTAATGCTTGACTACATTTAAGCATCAACTTCTCTGCCATAGCGACTGAGCTAACATGCCACAATGCACTCTAGATCACATAAGGGCTCCCAACTAGAATTCTTTATAATAATAATTATCATAGTTAATAATTAATAACATATTGTTATTGCATAAGTTGACTAGCATTTTTAGTAAGCATTTTCAGGTTTCGCGTTATCATTGATTTTTCTTAATAGATTTGATTTTCTTGAGTATCAAGTTGATCTCTGGGTGAGATAAAGTCCTGTAAAACCTTATTGATTTCTATTTAACTCTTATATATATGTTGAAAGGGTTATTCATGGTAATTTTATTGATGAATGGATATAAATATTAGTGACTCTGTGAATGTTTTGTGATGAAAAGATAGTGATGGTTATTTTTTTATTTTATTATATTTTATTTTTTTGATTTAACAAATTTCATTTTTTGATTGTTGGATCATCACATCATGAAAGTAAGTGATTATGATTCATTGCTCTTAAGAAAAACATTTTTCTTAAATTTCTCCCTTGAAATGATAATTTTGTTCTGCATATGAAATACAATGATGAACTTCATGAATTTAGGATGCATTTCATGTATTAGTGAATTTATTCAAGATAAATGAAAATTATCATTTTTTCTGTGATTTTGCATAAAGAAACCTACATAATATTTATGTCTTTAATACAATACTGAAAATAAGTGCAAATTTTGATATTCAGCTGTGCATTCCAAATATCTTCATTTGTTTATTCTATAATAGATCCTTTAGGCTTAATATAATCAACTTATTATAAATTAAATCCAATTTCAACAGAATTTTATGATTAGGTATGTGAGGCAACATCTATAATATTTATATTTTCCCTTGTAAATACAATAAAAATCACTTATACAACACTTGATGTGTGAGAGGCTTTCCAAGTGGAAGGAAAAGATCACAAACTTTCAAGGTATGTATGGAAGTAATTGTAATATTACAACAGACAAATCTTGAAGGGGAATTTTCAATATAAAAAGTCTCACTAATTTGATTTTAAAATGCAAAATTATATAACTTTGAATGAGGGATATTAAATTTTTACTTTGGCAAATGATTAAATATCTTTTTGCTAATGCTTAATCAATTATTGGTCTTACAACAAATTATGTAAAACAAAAAGTTAATCATGATTTTGTAGTTGACAACCAAATGATTGGCACTTAATAATCTATATGCATGTGTAACCTACAACAATTATAAGATGAGCAATTTTTGAGTTCATTATTTGACACATATTTTGCTGCACGAATATATCATATGATCATATTTTCAGATTGTGTATATGTCATCTAATGTTGAGTTTGCTTTATCATATTACAAAAAGATTGTATTATCTCTTTTAGGATATGTAAGAGTTCATAAATACTTAAACTATTTCAATAGTTAAACAAGCTTTTGAATCTTCTATCCCCTTTTGTAGGTTGTTTCAATGAATACTCTAATGTTGTAATCAAGATTTGAGTTGCATTAAGCACACAGATACTATTTTCAATTAATGTTATATTATTATTATCCAAAACTCTTAGAACTAATGGAATCAACATAGATTTATTTGTTCTTATTTTAGATTGTCTATTCAATGCAATATCATATTCCACATAAAATTGAGTTGAAGTTTGTAGTAAAAATTCTTGTAAAAGTCAACTCAAGAACTCACAACAGAAACATAATATAGAAAGAAAGAGAATTAAATATCATTAACATCACCCTCTTAGGCATTAAAGTATTCTTTTCAAGGTGATTAAATATCATTAATAAAATTATAATTATGATTTTAATTATTATAGATTGAATACTGTAAAAGAAAATACATTGCTCCAATAAAAATGTTTTCGTTAAATATTTCTAAACATCTCTCTTTGATTTAGTCTTCTGTATGGGAGCTGATAAGCTTGCGAATAGCAGCCATTTATAAAAAGAAGCCATTACTTGGTTTGCTGAAATCTCAAGAACTGATAAATTTTGTTATATTTTGCAGATTAAAATGTCTTGCAGAATGATTTAAAGTTCGTGCAAAAAGTGCGACGTTCGTTGTATCTACCCCATCGTGGCCTTTAATCAAGCTTCTCTGCCATTACGGGGTCATCAACATCCCTGAATTAGGTTCATTGGACCTCGCCAACTTCGCCAAAGGTTGCCTTCGCCACCATTATCTTGGCATCAACGCCTTAGTCAAAGAAAATTCAATAGCCAAATATAATCACATGCTTATTGCCTGTCGTCCTTAGCCTTGTTGTCACGTTGCTCTGACCCTTGCTAGTCTTCTTCGCCTATTGGCACTAGGTGTGAGGATCTTGTGGCTTAGGTTATATTTGTCTTTAAATTTATACTTATTTCCTTGAGAATATAAAATTTATTTTACCTAGAATATGTTCTTCTAAAAGCAAAATAGCTTAATGCATGTTCTTCAAAGCTTCGCGTTTTAATTTGAATTATGATTTGCTTGAGCAAAATTTATAGGGTAAGAAAAACTAGATGCATAAAATGATGAAGAAGATAGGAACAAAAGGCAAACACTTAAGAAGACGATGACTGATTGTTCAGGTGTGCCAAACTCTATCATGAAGATTTGCCACATGTTATACTTTTATAGTCCAGGAGCTACATCCTTTTGTAGTTTTGAAACCAAACATTTTTACAAACTCTCAAATTTTGAATACATACACAGGTGTGCTTTTCTTACTGACCACATTCCTTGCTAAATTTTAGTATACAAAACCTTATAATCCTAACATCGCCCAATTTTTGAAATTTGGAAAACTAGTTCTCAATTAAACCAAACATGTAATTTGGCGAGTTTGGTTACCAATTTTTGCAACAATCAGAACCAGATAGTCATTCAGAAGCAGAGATTTCACTTTCAATAAAAATGAAATGTATAATGATTGTATTGAATTTCCAGACTGACTCCAAGGATGCTTCCGACGGTGAGCCCCACAAATGCAGATTGATGAGAGCATTGAGCCAGATATGCGAGCGCAAGAAAGTACTCAGGAGGTTGTCAATGTTGAACCATAAACAACCCATGTTACGAAGATCCATAAGAGTCACAAGACCGCCATAGAGGTACTCTCCTTCCATATTTTATCTATTACTAATGGACCAAGGTGAACCAGAAAGCTTAGAAGATGCACTTCAAGTTAAAGATTCAATTAAGTGGGAGGCTTCATGGATGATGAAATGGCATCACTCATGTCAGATGGGACATAGGAGTTGGCAGGCTCTACCAGCTTGGGAAGAAAGCTCTTCAGAACAAGTGAATTTATCGAGTGAAGGAAGAACCATATGAGAGCAAATGATACAAGGGCAAGATTTGCAGTAAAGATCTTGCAGCAACGGCATGGGGTTGATTATAGTGAGATCTTTGTCATTGTGTTGAAAATTGTTGCAGTTGATGTTTGCATATGGAGCAAATGAATACCAAAACTATGCTTCTTCATGGAGAGCTGGAGGAGGAGCTGTACATGCAACAACCTGAGGGGTACAAGGCTCAAGAGAATAGAAAGACTAAGCTAGTGTGCAAGCTCAAGAAGAGCCTCTACGACTTAAAGCAAGTGCCAAGGAAATGGTAGCAAGAGATTCAATAGTTCATGTCTGAGTCTAGGTACAAAAGATGTCAGACGGATCACTGTTGTTACATAAAATAGTGTAAGCCTGCCAATATCAATCTGTTGTTGTATGTTGATGATATATTGATCACAGGATCGGACATGGAGGAGATAAGGATATTGAATGAGCTGATAACAAGGGAGTTTAACATGAAGGACATAGGGTCAGCCAAGCAGATTCTTGGGATAAAAAATCAACAGTGAGAGAAGTGTTGGGGGATGAGCCTACTTAGCTGCACGCCCTATTTCGCAGCAAAAGCAGTTTGAGAAAGAGCGCACACTTTGATTCAAGGACCGGGGCTGCGTTGACGGTTACCAAGTAATCTTAGAAATCACATAAAATCACAAGAATAGAAAATGCAGCACAAGCATGCACAAGTAATAGCACACAAAACATCCAAACACCAAGATATATATAGAAAACCCAAGAATGGGAAATACTACGGAGCCACACCATAAGAATCCACTAGAATATGACTGAAGTTATAAAGTTGCAAAGAACTTGTCACCTTAGCACAACCTATTCAAGCTCTTACTCTAAAATAGGGAGGCGAGAAAGTAGCCACCACCTAGAGTATCTCCTCCAAAATGCAAGGCCTGACTTGCACTATAGCTTCCTTAGGGTTCAGCCTAGGGATCTCCTCCTCACACAAGCTTTCAGCCTCCACTTGACTTTACTAGCATTCACAAAACTTAAAAATCTCCTCCCAATGTTTACTTAAGTACTCAGCTGAAGAAACAAGCCCTAAAAAGTCCAAAATACCCTCCTATTTTCCTAGGGTGTAAGTTGGAATGGGTTGATTTCCGCTAGGCGCTACGGCGCGCCGTAGCACCCGAGCATTTGAGTTGAATTTGCTACGGTGCGCTGTTGCGCACTAGCTCTCGAGTTGAATCCTCTGAGGCGCGCTATGGCACCGGTTCCCATTGCGGCACGCAACAGTGATGATTTTCATTGCGGTATGCTGCTGCACTTGCTTCTCAATTTTTGATCACCGAGGTGCACGACAGTGCCTCAACTCTTGAGTTGAATTTGTTGTGGCGCTCTGCTGCACTTGCTTCTCAATTTTTGACCACTAAGGTGCACGACAATGCCTCAGCTCTCTAGTTGAATCAGCTGCGATGCTCCTTGGCGCGTGGTAGTGCTTTTACTGCACTTGGACTAAAGTCTCTCCACACATAACAATCTCCCACTTGGAGACCTTTAGTAAAATCTTCCCTCCTTTACTCCCTTGACCCTTTATTATTCTTCTTTGTCTGTCAAGAAACATGGTGTGGCTCATCCTGCTCTCTCTTCACATACCGAGGCAAACTGAAATTGCACATACCTTTAGTTTCTCCATTATAACTGCTTTAATAAGCATATATAATGGATTCTTAGAAGTATGGATCTTCTCCAATCCAAGCTGTCCTTCTTAAAATAGTGTTTAGATAAAATGGTAATAGAGTTGAATGTGCTTTGTCTTGGCATGAAAAGCGGCATTCTTTGCCAGATGAATAGCGCTCATACTATCATTGTAGAGCCTCACATCCTTCTACACCTTGCCCAATTCTGGCAAGAAACCCTTCAACTATATCATCTCCTTGCTTGCCTCCATGATGGCAATGTGTTCCGCCTCCGTGGTAGATAACGATACAATGTTTTGTAGCCTAGAGATCTACCTCACTGCTGCACTTCCTAATGTATACACATAGCCTATAATTCTTCTCCTGCTATCAACATCTCCTACAAGATCTGAATCTACATAGCCCTATAAAATAATGTCAGATCTTCCAAAGCATAAAGCATTGCCCGCTGTACCTTTCAAATACCTTAGGATTCACTTGACCGTGTCCCAATGGTGAATTCCTGAGTTTCCCATGAATCTGCTAATCACTCCCATTACATGGGCAATAACTGATCTCATGCAGATCATTGCGTATATCAGGCTCCCAACTACTGAAGCATAAGGAACCTTTATTATATGCTCCTTCACCTCTTCAGACTTCAGCATATGTTCCCTTGATAAGCTGAAGTGACTTGCTAGGCGAGTGCTCACTAGCTTCGCTTCATTCATGTTGAATATTTTTAACACCTTCTCAACATACTCCTTTTGCGATAGCTTCATAATTCCTGCACTTCTCTCCCTATTGATTCTCATTCCAAGAATCTGCGTGGCCGGCCCCAAGTCCTTCATGTCAAACTCCTTTGACATCAATTCTTTCAGCATCCTTATCTCCTCCATGTTAGATCCTGTGATCAACATATCATCTATATACAATAATAGAATGATATAGGAGGACTTACAGTGCATTATGTAATAGCAGTGATCTGCCTGGAATCTCTTGTACCCAAATTTTGACATAAACTTGTCAAATCATTTGAACCACTGACTTGGTGCCTACTTCAAGCTGTAGAGGCTCTTCTTAAGCTTGCACACTAGCTCAAACTTGCTTTTTCTTGAGCATTGTACCCTTCAAGCTGTTGCATGTATATCTCTTATTCCAGTTCTCCATGAAGGAATGCAATTTAACATCCATTTGCTCCTGATGCAAATTTTCAATTGCAATAATGTTCAGCACAACCCTGATGGTTGTCATCTACACAATTGGGGCAAAGATCTCATTATAGTTGACCCCATGTCTTTGTTGGAAACCTTTTAATACAAGTTTCGCCTTATAACGATTGCTTCCATTTAACTCTTCCTTCACCTGGTAAACCCACTTTTTTTTGAAGAGCCTTCTTCCTAGTTGGTAAGGGTGTCAACTCCCATGTCCCATTTGACATGAGTGAAGCCATTTCATCATTCATGGCAGCTTCCCACTTGATTGAATCTTCAACTTGAAGCACTTCTTCCAAGCTTTTTGGTTCACCACTATCCATTAGCAACAAATAGAACAAAGAAGGAGAGTACCTCTATGGTGGTCCAGAGACTCTAGTAGATCTTCTTAACATGTGTGTTTATAGTTCAACATTGATTCCCTCCTAAGCTTCTCCATGTTCTCCAACATCTGGCTTAATACTCTTATCTATCTCTATATGTCAGGGTTCTCCATCTGAAGCATCTTTGGAATTAGTCTTGACTATAATACAATCCTTGTATATTTCACTTTCATTGAAAGTGACATCCATGCTTCTGATGACTTCTTACTTCTAATTGTCCTAGAATCTCTAACCGAACTCACCTGCGCCATATCCAACAAATGTGCACTTGATCGCCTTAGCGTCAAGTTAGCTCTTGGATCCTACATCAATGTGCACATAGAAAGGGCAGCCAAATACGTTGAGGTGGTTTGGTTTCACATCTTTTTAGCTCCAAGTTTTATTGAGGATCCCTTCATTCAAGGGTACGAAAGGTCCCCTATTGATTAGATATACAACTGTGCTAATGACTTCAGCCAAGAACTGCTTTGGGAGACTAGCATGCAATCTCATATTTCTGGCTCTTTTAGTGATTATTCTATTCATCCGTTCTACAACACTATTTTGATGTGATGTTCTAGGGACTATGAACTCCCTTTTGATTCCTCTCAAGGCATAGAATTCCTTGAACTCTCTATCACAGTACTCGCTGCTATTATCAAATTTTAAGCATTTCAGCTTTAGTCCTGTCTTGTTCTCCACCAAAGCTAGCCACTTTCCAAGTACATCATATACGTCAGATTTATGTTTTAGAAAGTAGACCCATACCTTCCGAGTATGATCATCAATGAAGGTGACAAAGTATGTTGCTCGATCTATGGAAGATGTAGGAGTTAGTCCCCATACATCTGTATGCACCAATTCTAATTTCTTGCTTTTTAGCTCCTTTCGAACATTTGAGAATGAAACCTTCTTCAGTTTGCCAAACACGCAGTATTCACCAAGATCCAAGTCCACTGACTTCAATTCTTAGAGCTTCCCATTTGAATGTAGGGATTTCAATCCCCTCCCGCTCATATGTCCAAGCCTCTGGTGCCACAGATTTGCATCTATCTCATATGCACTGTAATAGTGTCAATCACATTACTGATTAAGTAAAGTGTACCTTCCATACTGCTCTGTGCAAGAATGAGTGCACCCTTGGTGACCTTCCATGAGTCCCTATGAAATAAGTGTTGTAGCCCTCTAGCTAACTGGCTCACTGAATCAAGTTTCTTCTTAGACATGGTACATGTCTAGCATCTTTTTGCTTCCAAACTATGCCACTTTGTAGCTTAACATCCACATCACCTCTACCAATGATGTCACATGCTTTATCATCTCCAAGGTACACTTTCCCCAAGTCACCTTGGTGTAACTCTTGAAGGCATTCATCAATGAGTGGCATGAATGATGCACCAGAGTCAAACACCCAGGACTCTGTGTTGACAAGTGAGAGGATCAAAGCATCCTGATCCTCCTCAATTGAGACATTCACAGTGGGGTTTATCATTTTACCACCACCACTTGGCTTCTTCAGGATAGGGCCATCTTTCTTGAAATGACCTACCTTCCCGTAGTTCCAGCAATCCAGCTTTGCTTTATACCGAGACTGATTTACCTCATGAGACATCAACCTATTCATGGTATGTCTCCTCTCATTATGTCTTCCCCTGCTCTCAACATTCAGCGCTAAGGTAGATGCCTCCCATGAGATCTCTTCTGCACCTCCCATTAAACACTAGCCTAATGATGTCATCGAACTTTAATGACGCATTTCTAGATGAATTGCTGATGGCTGTAACCAGCCCATCCCAATTGTCCGGCAATGAAGAGAGGAGCAACGAGCTCAGATCTCATCATCATCAGAGCTGATGCCCGCCACACTCAGCTAGCTCGTCATAGTGTTGAACCCTTTTAGATGTTCAGCCACTGAATACCCATCCATCATCTTCATATTAAATAGTCTCTTCATTAGGAAAACTTTATTCGAAGCCAAAGGCTTCTCATACATCCTTGTTAGGGCATTTATGAGATCTATGTTGTTTTTTCATTAATAATATTAAAAGTAATAGAAGAAGATAATGATAAATGAATCAAACCCAATGTAGTTCTATCAAGAACTTCCCATTCTTCATCAGTCATTGCTATAAGTTTATTGTCGGCTCTTTTTAATAGAAGATACAACTTCTTCTGGTATAGCAGATCCTCCATCTGCATCTTCTAGAATAAAAAGTTTGTTCTACTGAATTTCTTGATTTTGAGTCTCATCTCTTCGGCCATTGCTCCTACTCAAACAGACAAACCCTAGGACCAATAAGGTAAACCTCACTTTGATAGCACTTGTTGGGGATAAACTTACTCAGTTGCATGCCCTATTCTGCAGCGGAAGCGATTTGAGAAAGAGCGCACCTTTTAATTGAGGACCCGGGTTGCGTTGACGGTTACCAAGTAATTTTAGAAATCATAGAAAATCACAAGAATAGAAAATATAGCACATGCATGCATAAGTCATAACACACAAAACATCCAAATACCAAGATATCGTGGAAAACCCAAGAATGGGAAAACTACAGAGCCACACCACAAGAATCCACTAGAATATGACTGAAGTTACAGAGTTTCAAAGAACTTATCACCTTAGCACAAAGTTGTAACAACCCAAGGTTGTTACCCAGCTTAATTTTAGCGTGATCATCTCTTAATTATCATACCATTAAGTTCATCAAGCCAGTAGAACCAAACCCTAAAAATTTGGAGCAATTCAGAGCTCAATCGATTATTTGGAATATTTTAATATGTAATTAATTAGAAAATTGAGGTATTTATTTTGACCTCGAAATCGAAATCTGACTTCGCTGTTGCGATCGTCACCCCAATGTAGCTAGGGGTGACGTTTTGAACGTATTTGGAAGTCGTGAGATTTTCGTGAATATTTTAATATAATTAATACCCCAAAATCAGCATAATTAAATAATCATCAAAATCAAATTCTGACTTCACCGTTGAATTCCTCACCCCCAAATTAGCTAAGGGTGAATTTTTAGAAATTTTTGTAGCACGTTTAATTAACCTGAATTTTAAGTAATTTAGAAAATAAATATAATTATTAATTAAGAAAAATCAATTTCTTAATTTTCCCTAATAGCCCCCATGCAATTTTGGCTGGCCATCCCTCCCCTGTCCTCTTAGCCATGCTCTCCCTAAGCTCATGATGGCTCCCTCTACTCCTCCCTCTCCCTAGGTTCATCATTTCTCCTTCTCCTTTAAGAAGAAGCTCAAGCTCCTTCTTTATCCCCATTTGGCAAAAGCTGCAGCTCTCTATTCCTCCTCACTTGTGTTGTATGAAGAAGTTCTCTCCGAGATCTTGAGGAAAATAGAGTTTTCTTCCCCTCTCTTCTTGCAAAGTCCAAAGGTACCCGTTGCTTACTCTTCTTGTACCCATTTGCCTTCTTCATGTTGTTATTATGCTTGAATCTATCTCTAGAAATCCATAAGCATGTATGGAAGCCATTAAGGCTCTTTAAAGCATCACATTTTTTGAAAGAAAAACTGCTCTATTTTTTGTTTATCCTGTACACCCCTAAATTTGTCACCATTTTTTCTATAATTAGGATGCTTCATTTGTGCTAATTTTGGTGTCAATAGAAAGGTATCAGAAAAATCAATTTCTATATGGCACTGCTCATGGGATGCTCTGATTGAGAGTATTTTAGCTCGGAATGAGGCCTTATGGGTTTCACTCTGGCGAAAACATCGTCTGGCACTGCAGCGCCCAAGCTTCAAAATGGACTGCTGCAGCGCGCCATAGCGCACTGAAGCGGGCTGCATCATCATTTCAGGTAAAATCATATAAAATCACCCATTTGCCTAAATGAACAGTAAATCGCAAATGGACCACTGCAGCGCGCCATAGCGCGCTGTAGCGGCATTCTAGGAAAACCTTATGAAATATGAAAAATAATAATTTGAACAGTATTTTCACAAGTTAGACCGCTACACACACCATAGCGCACCACAACGGGCAACATTATTAATAGTGCCACAGCGCGCTACAACACCAAAAGCACCACAACAAGCGTACTACGGCGCTAGAGCGTGCTACAGCGCCAGAAGTGCCACGACGCACAGCACCCAAAAATTATAAATTTGCCTAGAATTTCTAAAAATTCCAAGAATTGGCTGAAATGGCCAGAATATCTCTGTTTTTGCATTTTAAGGTCCCTAGGACCCTAGTGGGACTGAATTATATCAAATTTGAACCAAGTTTAGTAAATTTTGAGGATTCCATAAAAATATACAGAATTGGTTGAAATTACTAGAACTTCTCCATTTATAGTTAAAATTGAGCATTACATAAAATTTTATTTTCAAATTAAGTTTGAAAGTTTGTCAATTTTATCAAGTACTCAAAACCTATTATGTATCTTAGATGAATTGTGCCAATTGCTAGATAATAGAATCCTTAAAAGCTTGTATTGAATAGGTATATCTTAATAACTAAATGGCATGAAACCTAAGTCCTTTAAATTTGTAATTTAGTGCTAACTCCTTTGGTTTGATTTAGAATTTAGTTAGCCTTAATTACTTTCCATTTTATGTCAAATTTACATTTCTATGCTTTCATGATATTAGGATGTATATTAGAAAACTCTAAACATTTATTTGGACACCTAATTGTGTATAATTGACATTAAACTACAATTGAATATAAGAATCTTGATAACTTGATTAAGTAGATGATACTTAATCAAAATCTAAAATTTGACATCAATAATATACTAATAATACATTGATTTGTCATTGACCTTTAAATTAACCTTTGGTCTTAATGGTAGAAGGGTTAGAGGTTAAACCCTAACTTATATTTATTAAGATCTAAACCTTAATCACTTAATCAATTAACTTGATTGAAAGATAATTTAATTGACATTATTCTAATAATGCATTTGACTTGGTATTGATCTTAAATCATTGAAATAGAAGTGTTAAAGTTAATATTAAATCTACGTGATTGAATCATTTCAACCTAAACTTTGGATCTTTGATTTTCTCTTATATATGACTATTGGCATAAGATGGAAAACAAATTGTAATGATCTAACTCTAATAAGATCTTTGATTTCATCTCATGATTATAGATAGGAAAGGATTAGATGGATTCTATTCATCTGATATAATCACTTAAATCCATGATTAATAAGTAAACCTTGAATGATAACTTAAGAAGTATAAAAGTGAGATCTTAAGGGTCTTGATGTAAGATCATTCTTGAAATATTTAAAGACTTTAATTATTGATATATTGAGGTAAGAAGAACTTTTGTAACTTATTCAGGTAGGAATCTTAGATGATCCTTCATAACTTTAGAGGTTAACCTTGACACCTTGTGGTAGGAACTACCTAAAGCACCTAGAATGGAACTTCCCCCTTATGGTAGAAATCATTATTAAGTGATCTCTATAATCACATCCTAGGAGCTTTGTGTAGGACACACCTATTTAGAGTAAGGATTAATAGCTTTGATAAATCCTTATTGATTAAATAGAGCATTCTGAACCTAGATTATTAGTTAAGGTACAGTAAGGTATGCCCATAGTATTTGATTATTTTAGTAATATTCAGGATTGGTTGATTCACTCCAATGTGGACTTATAACCAGATGCTATCCTGAGGGATTAGACAAATACAATCCCGTTACAGTAAATCTTCCAAGACTAAGAGTGTTACATTTAGTGAACAAGATCCTTAGTTTGAGATATAAACTGCGACCGGGTTCTGCCTTCTATCGTAGTGCACTTCGATAAGTGCAGTTTATGCAAACTAAGTATCTCAAGTCACTTTGCGTAGAACACAAATATTTGTAATTATGATATTTAACGGCTTAGCTTGAGATGTAAACTATGACTGGGTTTTGCCTCCTATCGTAGTGCGCTTCGATAAGTGCAGTTTAAAAAAGCTGAGAGTTAAATCCATCTTTCTTGCAAACATGCTAATTATGCATATACAAACATCCCATCTAATGATTTTCAAGTAAACTCTCAACTTTAACCAATTATCAAAGTTAAAATTTTAGGAGTCAGAATCCTTTTAGCAGGATTCTACATAATAGAGACCTTGAATTCATTATCGAATTTCAAAGCATTTTCTGGATTTGTGGATTTATCTCATGTAGCCTAGAAGCATGAGCATGAGCATAAGCATGATGTGTGAGTATATAATGTATGAGTATCAGTAATGATTTATGGGTTATGGAATATTGCATACATTAACTAGGGAGTTTCAGGATGCATCGACATCACAGTAAATGGTATTCCCAACTGGATGTATGTATATATTGGACTGTACCACTCATAATAGTTTTATAATATTTCAGTTGTATATCAGTAGCATATAGTGTTGTGGCATATTCAGATGCATAGTTTTAGTGATATACAGCATAGTGTTTAGATCATTACTCAGTTTTAGATCCATTACTATTTTTGGTTTACTTCAGTATTCAGTTTACAGTTCAGTTTTACTTTATCTTACTTCAATTTTGTACAGTTTTATACTTTCAGTTACCCTACATTATTACTGTAGATTTAATTACATTATATAAATATTAAATGAATAATTAGGACTATTTAGACTAGTTTCAATGTATTAGACTTATTATCTAACACGGGGTACTTTTGGGATCCGACAATTTACTAGATCTCGAGCAATTATTGAGCCAGGTCAAGAGGACACCCAAGAGATTCAGGAGGAGCCAGTGGACCACTAGTGGACTCTTCTTCAGCTTGACTTTTCTGCTTAGTTTATTTTCAGTTCAGTACTTAACTTTTATGTCTATTTCAGTAAAATATTTGTAATAATTCTATAAGTATTTTCTTTTCTTTTCTGAGACAAATGTTTTCATATAGCTTCTGTGATGAATATTTATGGATATTTGCTTTAAGCTTATGCACTTTATTATATACCACTTATACTTAGTATTGTGATGTGATCAGTATATTAGAAATGCTGATATCTTATACATACTTAGGATTCCTATTATATTCTAAATCCAATATATGTATTTGTCTAATACTTAGGATAAGGATACTACTCCTATCTTAAGTATTAGCTCTCAACCCTCATTGAGGTTGAGTTAGCAGCCCTTTAGATGGGTTTGGTGTTTCCGATATTTCAAAGAGACGGGATGTTCCTCCCCGAGTGGCGCACCGTTCCATCGCCAAATTTAATTATGACTATTTCATTTGCACACGGAGACAGAGCGGGGCGTTACAAAACTGCTCAATCTATTACTCTAAAATGGAGAGGAGAGGAATCGGCCACCACCTGGAGTATCTCCTCCAATATGCAAGGCCTAACTTGCACTACAGCTTCCTTAGGGTTCAACCTAGGGATCTCCTCCTCACACAAGCTTCTAACCTCCACTTGTCTTCACTAGCATTCACAAAACTTAGAAATCTTCTCGTAATATTTACTTAAGTACTTAACAGAAGAAATAGGCCCTGAAAAGTCCAAAATGCCCTCTTATTTGCTTAGGGCATAATCTGAACTGGGCTGATTTCTGCCAAGCGCTATAGCGCACTGTAGCACCCAAGCTCTCGAGTTGAATTGGCTATGGCATGCTGCACCGCACCACGTGTGCTGTAGTGCACGAGCTCTTGAGTTGAATCTGCTACGGTGCACTATGGCGCTGATTCCCGTTGCGGCGCGCTGCAGTGACAATATTTACTGCGGCGCGCTGCAGCACCTGCTTCTCATTTTTTACTGTTGAGGCACGCGACAGCACCTCAACTCTCGAGTTGAATCCACTGTGGTGCACCACCACGTGCAGCAACGCTTTTGCTGCTCCTGGACACTAAAGGCTCTCCACACATAACAAGAAGTGCTATAACTTTGAAGCTATCTCAGAAAGACTGTGTTGAAAAGGTGCTGAAAGATTTAATATGAGTGAGGAAAAGCCAGTAAGCACTCCCCTAGTAAGTCACTTCAGCTTATCAAAGAAAGAGATCCTGATGTCTAAAGGGGAGAAGAAACACATGCTGAAAGTTCCTTATGCTTTAGTTGTTGGAAGCTTGATGTATGTAAGTAAAGTTCTATGCTTTGGTAGATCTAACATTCCTCTATAGGGTTATGTAAGCTTAGATGTTACAGGAGATGTTGATAACCAGAGAAATACTATTGGATATGTGTATACATTAGGAAGTGCAGTAGTGAGCTGGATCTCTAGGTTACAAAATATTCTAGCTCTATCTACCATGGAGGCGGAGTATGTTGCCATTATAAAGGCAAGTAAATAAATGATTTGCCTAAGATAATTTTTAGAGGAATTGGGCAAGGAGTGGAAAGATGTGAAGCTCTACAATGATAGCTTGAGCATTATTCACCTAGCAAAAAGCAGCATTTTACGCCAGGAAAAAGTACATGCAACTTCAGTACCATTTTATCATAACACTGTTGGAGGACAGTTGGGCTTAAAGAAGATACACACTTTTAAGAATTTTGCTGACAAGCTTACAAAAGCAGTAACATTGGAGAAACTGAAGTTATGTGCTGCTTTAATTGTCTTTGATATATATAAAGAACGGGGGTGAGCCACCCCACAATCCTAACAGAAATTGAAGAAACAATGAAGGATTAGGGAAAAAAAATGATTCCAAAAGGTCTCCAAGTGGAAAATTATTAAGTTTTGGAGACCATTTAGATCTCATGGATATGTTAATGGTGCTCCGGTGAATTTTAGAAGGTTCCGAGGCAATTTATAACAAGGTTGAAAAATTTGGTTGCAGCATAGGCGCCACAGCGTGCCGTGGAGCGCTGCACTCGAAAGGAAGGAATCGTAGCATGCCATGGCAGCAGCAGACCGATACCAGGGCATTGCAGTGTGCACTGGATGATAAAGTTTAGAGGTTGTGGTGCTGTAGTGTGGCACAATGAAAGAAAATAGAGACTAGAGCGCTACAGCGCGCCCTAGTGGCAAGCACCCGAGAGCAAGGCGCTACAGTGGTGCACGCCATAATGCCAACAACGACTGTGCACTCTATAGCAAGGCGTTATAGCACACTCTGGCAAACGCTACCAGAGGTTTGGGCTCTACGATGCGTCGTAAATCCTAGTGAATTTCTGCTCCAGTTCAGGTTTCGCCATAAGATATTTGAGGGGCATTTTGAACTATTTAGGCTCAAAATAGAGCTGGATACTTATAGAAACTTAAGCAGGAGTTTCCTAAGTTGGCATTTGAGCTAGAGAGGGCTTTAGCTATTATTGGAGGAGATTCCAAATGAGGAATCCTAAGAAAGAGTTGTTGTGCAAGGGAGCTCTTGTATGCTAGAGAAAATACACTAGGTGGTGGCTGCTACTTCTCCTCTTCATCCTAGAGTAAGAGCTAGTGTACATTATTGATGTTAAACTTTTTGTAATTTTGTACTCTTCAAGATTTATAGTAAAAATTATGTGTGGTATGACTCCATAGTTTTTCCCATTCTTCAGTTTTTCACATAAGAATTGTAATTATTTGGATGTGCTTACGGTTGTGTTGCATGTATGTGGTGTGATTCCTTTGTGATATTGTGTTTTGCATAGTAACCGTTAATGTAACTTCGGTCTTCGAGCGCAAATTGCTTCTGCTACGATGTGCTTAGTGAAGGTACAATAACTCATGCTACTATCTACTGTTCGGCCAACGACGAGTGATCCCCGCAGTTGGATTTGGATAGATTTAGGCCGTTGGATCGGCTGATCCGTCTGCCCAGAAATGCCAATTTGTTGTCCCTGTTAGGTTCTGCAGCAGACCGCCTAATGGATTTAAATAAATTTAAAAATTAAGAAATCAATTAAATTGATTTAATTTGTTTGTATTTTGTTCATTTTCCTTTGTTTTGCATTCAAAAAATGTGAAACTTTCACCCTTAACTAATTTGGAGGTGATGAATTAAAAAACACCAAATTTATATGATTCGAAATTTTTTTTCTTATTTTTTTAATGATATTAAAATAATAATAAAATAATACAAAAATATTTTTTGTGATGTTTTTTTTTCATTCTCTTGAGGAGTGTTTTTAACAAAGTGGTTAGGTCATATAATAACTTAATTTTCTTTGATAACTTATGTAATTATGTGGGTTGTACAGACTCCCCTACTTAAGTGATGTCGTCCTTGGTATCACTAGTAGGCAAGAAAAAGAATAAGATACTTGGAGATGAGATTTCATTACCTCAAGCATGGAATAGATATGGGTACTTTTTCTGTATAGAATATTCCCTTTCCCAAGTGATTTTTTTTGCTGTTGCATTCAGCCACTGTACTCTTACTATGAGAGTGTGATGACTTTGTAATTTGTGGTTGTCTGCTTCAATGATCTCGAGTGGTTCTTCATTGAAAGTCATATCAGGTTGTAGTTCGCTTGATGGAGTAGAGACGAGTTGGGAAGGCTTTAACAGGCACTTTTGTAGTGAAGCTACATAGAGACACTATGAGCAATCGTAAACTTCTTGAGTAGTTCGAATTTGTAAGCATTGACACTACTCGAGTTGTTATTTCATAGGGCCCAACATATTTGGGGCTTAAGTTTTCTGATATATTGAATCTAAGAGCTTCTCTCATCAAGCTTACTTTTAAGTAGGCTCGATCTCTTATCTGAATTTAAATAAAGCAATTCTAATGATGTGGTACTTTTTTTATGTTTATCTTAAGCTACCAAGATGCATTGTATGATGAGGTGAAACTTCTTATTGGTTTCTATGACTAATTTTGGTCCATATAGTTGTATGTCTCCTGCTTCAGTTCAAGCTAGAGGGGTGCTACATTTCCTCCCATACAAAGTTTCATAAGGGCCATGTTGATGCTAATTTGATGGTTATTATTGTATGTAAACTCCACTAGTGGTGGGAAGTGTTTGTCCCAGTTCCCACCTGTAACAACCAAGGTTGTTTCCTAACTTAATTTAAGCCTAATCATGTCTTAATTTCCATTCCATTAAATTCATCTAGTCATTTGAATCAATCCCTAAAGATTTGGCGCGATTCATAGTTAAATCCAACATTTTGAAACATTTTAATATTTAATTAATTAGAAAATTGAACTATTTATTTTGATCTCAAAATCGAAATCCGACTTCCCTGTTGCGATCGTTACCCCCAAATTAACTAGGGGTGACGATTTGGACACGTTTGGAAGTCGTCGAAATTTTCGCGAATATTTTAATATAATTAAATACCCCGAAAATTAGCATAATTAAATAATCATCGGAATCAAATTCCGACTTCGCCGTTGAATTCCTCACCCCCAAATTAGCTAGGGGTGAATTTTTGAGATTTTTCGGAGCGCGTTTTAAAAATTCAAATTTTTAAATAAATAAGAATAAATAAGCAATCTTTGGATCTCCTATCTGCAATTTCCCAATTCTTTTAATCTCCATCTGCGGCTGGCCGTCAACTCAGCCGGCGCCCCATGCCTTTGGCTGAATTTTTAATGGCCTCCCCTCCTTCCTCCTTCTCCCTCTCCCTAGGTCTCATGATAGCCTATCCCCTTAGGCTCATCATTGCTTCTCCTCTTTAAATGGAGAGCTCAGCCCCCTTCTATTGCTTGCTGAAATTTTCTCCATTTATCCTCTCCATTGCTGCACTTTGAAGAAGAAGCTCCTCTCCCAAGGACTTGAGGGAAACAAAGGTACCCCTTTTCCTACCCCTTTACTCTTTTGCCTTCTTCATATGCTTGAATACATCTGTAGATATCCATGTTTAAGTATGCAAGCCATTAAGGCTCTTGAAAGCATCATAGAAGAATGCTCTATTTTTCTTGTATTCTGTACACCCTGTCATTTATCTATTTTTTAGTATAGCTATGATACTCCGTTCGTGCTGATTTTGGTGTCGATGGAAAGGTATCAAAAATACATTTCC
The DNA here is from genome assembly GCA_016760335.1 of Gastrodia elata. Taxonomy (NCBI): domain Eukaryota; kingdom Viridiplantae; phylum Streptophyta; class Magnoliopsida; order Asparagales; family Orchidaceae; genus Gastrodia; species Gastrodia elata. The sequence goes on along the minus strand of CM028675.1, from coordinate 31,129,848 downwards.
ATTGATATATGGCACCGCTCATGGAACTCTCTGGATTGAGAGTAATTAAGCTCGAAAAATAGCTTACACGGGTTTCGCACCTGGCGAAATCACCATCTGCTGCTACAGCGGGTCGCAGCAGTTGGTCACGGGCGTAAAAACTTAGGGAAAATGTTAATAGAACTAATTGAATAGTAAATTGCGAAGTGAACCGCTACAGCGCGCGGTCGCGCGCTGCAGCAGTTTGCAGCGGCATTTCTTGAAACTTATGAGAATGGCCTTAAATTTAATTGAACAGTAATTTGTGAAATAGGCCACTAAAGCGCGCGGTAGAGCGCTGCAGCGGACTGTAGCGGAAATTACAGAACTATATAAAATGTCAAAATAAATTAATTGAATAGTAATTTGCAAGATGGACCGCTACAGCGCGCGGTCGCGCGCTGCAGCGGTCTGCAGCTATAATTTTGCGGAATTTATGAAATCATTTAATAAAAGTAATTAAACAGTGGTTTTGCAAAATGAACCGCTCTAGCGCGCTATAGCGCGCTGCAGCGGGTCACAGCGGGTTACAGCGGATCGCAGTAATTCACAGCGCAAAGGCGCTACCACCGCTGTCGCGCTGCAGCGCCTAAATTGCAAATTGCCCAGAAATTTAGAAAAACTGCCCAGATTTTGTAAAACTGCCCAGTTTCGGCTGAAATGGCCAAAACTCAATTGTTTTGATATTTTAAGACCCCTAGGACCCTAGTGGGGTTGAGTCATATAAAAATTGAACATAGCATAAAATTCTATATGAAAATTAAGTTTGGAAACCTTGCCATTTTAATAGGTGATCAAAACCTACCTTGTACCTAAAATGCATTATGCAAATGGCTAGATATCTTAGAATTTTAGTGCCAAATAATAATCTAAAATAATATTTAGGATTTGGAAACTTATGAAATTAGAAAATTATCGATATACCCTTAGAAATTCAAACGGTTAAAATTAATTCATTAGACCTCAGAATTTAGTGTTCTTAGACTTTATGGAATCCTTGAACAACAACTAATAGTAAACTACATAAAAATTTAGGTTCCATTAAGTGTAAATTACAAAATTGCCCCTTAGGTCAAAAACCTTAGATTGGACCTGCAGGACCTATTTCTTATCCAAATTTAGTGTACCTACTCTATCTTCATGTTAGACAGTAAAAAATCTTTTGACAGTAAGAAATTTCAATTTGGAGCCTTAAATCAAAAGTTGGCTTTTTAGACCCTTAGTTAGGGGCAAAATAGTCATTTTGCCCAAAATTTATGTTAAGCATCATTAACCTCTAGATTATGCTATAAGCTACTAAAATTAGTATTGGAACTATATTATATTCATTTTAGTGAGAAAAATCATTTATTAGGTCAACTCAGTAAAATTTCCTAAAATTCTCTAAGTCTTTTCCTTAGGATCTTTCACCTCGCATTAGGATTATTCCTAAGATTAGGGCTAGATCATAATTTAGATTCATTTATTGGGTAAGTGGGTTATTCAATAAATGAATCCTTGGTTTTATTAGTTTCTAGATATTTATAACTTATTTTGATTATTTTGTCTTTCAAACCTTAGATCCAGGATAGGGAAATTCATCATATTAAGTTTGATTTGTTTAATAGGATTTACCTAATCCAATATATAACTTTTAGACAGAAACTTAGATCTTATGTTTTCCTTTGGGATTATGTGAGTAAGTCCATTCTCATGGTATTTAATCCATAATATCAAGTTTAGTAGTTTTGATCAGATCTTAGTCTAGGACGTTCTAAAATCATTAACCAGGTCATGATGATTTATTATTTAACCCTTATAGTCGACCTTGATTAAGCATATTAGGACCTAGCTAGTCCTAATATTTTATAACCTATAAGAACGTACTTCTAAGTTGCACTCGATAGTAGGAACTGGGAGATCTTGAACTTGTGTAACTTAGTAATATTTAGAATGGTTTAAAATAGACAACAATAGTGTCACCATGTATAGAAGAGTTCCCTTGCTGTACTTGATTAATTTTGTTGCTAACGCATCCTTTTGCTTTTGTACTTAATCCCTTGAACATATCGTATAAGAGAACTTGTGCATGAAATGAAAACTTAGAATAATTAGATAGCAGTTGCCTTTGGGTTCGATATATTTAGTAGATTCGGGTAGGCAAATTTATCCTCATGGACAAGGGTAAAGGAGTAAGAAGGATGCTTAAAATTACTCATTGAGGAAGTGTGTGTTAAGCTTGGAACCCATATAAATCTTACAGACGTGCTTGACTCATCAGCTATTTTTGGACGTTTCCACAGAAAATAAAGTAAATAACTAAAAGATTCTGCATTTGTATTTACTGCCATCCTCAGTTCTGCTGCTCGATTATGTCTGCCCTAGCCCAGAAAGGCTATGGAATTTCTGTCTGCCCAAGCCAGAAAGGTTTTGGGATTTCACTAGCCCGATGGCCAACTTTCTGATATGGCAGTTCTTTACATACCTGTTTCAGTTTTCAGCTTACTGTGTACTGTGTTCTGATGTATATTTCAATCAGCTATTGTCCTTCACTTACCTGCTTACTTGTACATATTTATAGGGATTGCTAGACTTTACTGCTTATTATATTACTAGGGTTCAGATTTCTATCATTTAATTAGCATATGTCATATAATCATCAGCATGTTTAGGATTAGACTATACTTTCAGTACTTTTACTTACTGCAGTATAATATATGTATATGCCCTTCTTCTTGCTTAGTTGTTGAGGTGTGCCTTTGCCTCAATTTGTTGTTTAGTTATAAATGCTGTATTTATAAACTTATCATATTCCTTGTACGCTTACTACTCCTACTACTTTAGTTTACCTTTTTGTTTGCTTAAGTTAAAGTGGTGACATTAATAACTCATGAAAAATATTCAGCTTAAAATATACTTAGACAATTGTTTAACAAGATTTTCTTTTATTGGCTAGGGCCCTGGCATTATGAAACCGATAATGTCAGATTCAGATAGGTTTGAGGAGCTAGGTGCTGAAGCAGAGGTCCCTACTTAGAGGAGGAGCTTCAGCCAGGAGAGCTGGATACCGTTTAGTTTTCTGAGCTTCTTGTGAGGATGAATAATTTATTTTCAGTATTTAAAACTACTTATTTAATGTGTAATAATACAGGTACTGTGACTGTGTGATTTACCTTATGCACTTTATTATTTTTGAGCTATCTTATTACTATTTCTTATGTGATGCATGATGAATGGATGTACTATTTACTTCAGTTAGCTTCCGCACTCTGGTATATATGTCTTAATTAGTGACTGATCCTCTTATTTATTATGTACACTTCCTCCCCTTATTAGTGGATTATGGATCTTACCTAATCCAATGATAAGAGAAGGGTTTGGCACAAGTGACCTCCGCTCCTTAGCCTAATGATTGTGGGCTTAGGGAGCGGGGCGCCACACCACCAAAGTTCCAATGTGCATAAACGTAAAAGATCTTCTAGGATTTGATTAACATATTTAGTCTGACCATTAGTGTTGTGAGCTGGAAGGCTAGGATTAAGGCTAGGGCTAGTACCATATCTTGATGAACTATCTGGCTAACTTCTCGATAGAGTCTGTCTGATTAATAAGATGAAAGTGGGTGAACTTGGTTTGTCTGTCCACAATTACACATATAGCATCTGCCTTTTATTTACTTTTAGGCAAAACCATAACTAAATTCGTGGAGATGCCTATCCATTACCACTTGGGAATTTCTAATGAGTGGGAGAAGAACACTTGATTGCTAGTGCTCTGCCTTAACCATGTTATTGACATGGTATTTAGAGATTAACTCAGCTATGCTTCTTTTTAATCCGAGCCACCAAAAGGCCATTTTTAGATCTTTATGCATCTTGTTGTTTCTTAGATGGATTATATAGCCTATTGTGAGCCTCATTGAGAAATCTGCATTCAAATATTTAGGTTACATGGGACCCAATTCCTACTTCCATAAGAGATGTAGGTTCCTTCTTGTGGAAATAGGTCTAGGTACAATCATTGTCTACATCTTCTAGTAACTTTGGATACTCTTTGTTGGATTTTTGAGTGATCTTTATATGCGCTGAGAAAATGTGATTTAGTGGTGCTACAACTGAGCATGCTACTTAGGCCATCTTTGGAAATGAGCTCTACATTCAACAACTTGAATTCTTTTTTCTAATTCGCTAGAGAATATTATGGCATGAAGTTATGATCTTCTACTAAGAGAATCTATTGCAAAATTTACTTTGCCTGGATGATATTGTATTTCCATATCATAGTTGCTGAGCAGTTCCAGCCATCTTCTTTATCAGCAGTTTAATTCCATCCGAGTGAAAAAGTATTTCAAACTTTGATGATCGGTAAATATCTCACATCTTACTTCAGAAAGGTAGTGCGTCCATAACTTTTAAGGCAGAAAATACTACTACCAGTTTCAAGATCGTTAAATGGGTAGTTTTTTCTCATGCATCTTTAGCTGCCTAGAGGCATAGGTAATTACTTAATAGTCTTGCATGAGGACACATCCGAGTTCTATGAGCGAGGCATCAAAAAAAAACTTGATGCTCTTTCCCTTTTGGGTGTTAAAACTATACATGTGCAGAAGATTGATTTTTCAAAAATGCTTCCTCACACTTTTTATCCCATATAAAAGGTTACTGCTTTTGTGGCATCCTTATTAGCGGGGATGTGACGACCCCAATATTGAGTAGGAGTTAAACTCAACATTGGCACGTCACCTACTAGCATCTAATATCTAATTAGAAGGAACTAAATAATTGCTAATTGCTAAGTTTGGCCAAGGATCATGAAGAGGGTCTTAAGTTAAGATGAGAAAGAAATAGAAGAAAGGAAATACACATGATATATATGATTTCAAATGCATGTGATCAAAGTAGTTACAATTATATGTGCGAAAAATGATAATTATATGCATGTACAAGGCAAGTAAACATGTAACAAAAAGAAGTAATTACAATTACTTGAATATGAAAGTGTAGATACAATCATAAATAGAAGAAATGAAATATGTGAATGGAAAATACTTGCAAGATTCATGAAGTAATTTATAGATGCAATTACAATTAACAATAAGATATTAAGTGATTACAATTACATGTAGGAGCATAGCATTTGCAAGTAGTAGTAGAGGTAAGCATTTACATGAAGCAATATAAGTTGACATTATGAAATGCATGTACAATTATGCTATAAGTAAAGATATATGCAATTAATTACATATGACAAATGAGTTTATGAATATGAAATATTTATACAATTTAACAATTTATATATCCATTTATCCAAACCAAGCATTTTAAGTAAGAAAGAACTACATCCATCACAAAATAAGTAAGGACAAGAAATTAAATTAAGCTATTACATATCATTAATTAAACAATATGTAAGTAAAACTCTCTCTCATTTAAAAGAGATAAATCAAGTAAATAACATTCTAAGCGGAAGTAATTATGACTTCCAGCACTTGGTCCACCTCCACTAGCATCCAAATGTACGTGGTCCATCATATTTTGGAATTTAAATGTGATATGGCAAGGCCAATAAATAGAAAAGCATAGTTAGACTAAACAGTCTAAGCACATTTAAGATTAGGCTAAAATATTTTAATATTCATTTTGCATATCACAACTAGTTTACAATATAAGTAAAAGTAGTGGAGCAAATGAAAGCATATGAAAATGGAAGGAAATAGATAAGTGTAAAGAAGGACAATTGTAGTAAAAGAGTGAGTAAGAATACTCACAAGTATAAACATTCTAGCCTGCAAATAAAGTAAGGATAAGAGCATCCTAAATAGGTTAGAAAAAAGTGATATCCAAGTTATCTAATTTTAATGATTTACTTAATAATTGGAGCTAATTGAGCTCCTAATTGACTTAAGATATTGATCTCAAGTTAATTCTAAGTAATGGTATAAGTAGTTGGATTAATTAAATTTATGGGATGGTAAAATAATTTATAAGTATAATAATACTAAATGAAACTATTCTTATCCTTATCCTAAATCACTAATTGAAAATGGGTTAATCAAATCAAGGCTTAGGAAACTAATTAAGAAAATATAATGAATTAATATATTTGAGAAAGAGGAAGTTAAGGTTCTACAAAACTAAACTCATCTAATTAGGTTTTAATTGGAAGGATCTATCCAATTCAATTACTAATCTAGCTTGGTTAAAGTAATATGAAAGGTCTAAATGTATAGGAGAGAAAGGGATTGTAAGCTACAAGCTCTATATTTTCTATAGATTCAAGGTTAAATATAATCTATTACATACCTAAGTCATGATTAGAATATCTAGGGAACTCCTAAATCAAACAATAAAAAATCTACAAGAAGGTTAAGAGTTAATCTAGAATCCAATTTAATTGCTAAAAGATATTCCTATTAGATTCATAACCTAAAATCAAACATGCCTTAAGGTTAACTACACTAATTGGGTGTATTAACAATTTCTAAGATCATAAGTAAATCGCATTATAAAATTATTCCCAAATCATCTCTCCTAAGATTGTAATTGCACTAATCATTTTACAAATTATACATGCATCTAATACATAAAAATTTAGTTCTAAATATGAAATTAAAATAACATGGGAAGTAAATAAATGAGTCATGTTTGCTATCCTATGGTTTAAATACCTAAATCATACAATTTATGAAATTAGAAAATTAATAAAATTACCCTAAATTAGGAGCTAAAAACAAAACATTGTCCAAATGAAATAATATGCATAAAAAATGAGATCCTTATAGCATAATAAGTAAAAACGACAATAACTAGGTCGAAATTGGACAACGATGAAAAATTAGGCTTTTCGGAACACCTAATTAGGGTTAAAAAGTTATTATGAGATATAGTGTTCTAAACCTACATTAGATCTCACATTATTATTCCTCATATTTTTGTGAGTGAAATGGACTATTTGATCATTTAATTTAGACATTAAATGATCAAATTAGGTCACATAGATTATTGAAATTAATTAAATTAACCTAAATTATTCATTTAATAAAATAATCATCCAAACATAAATTAAATATCATGTTCATAATCTAAGCATTTTTATGATCAAAATGGTATATAATATTGCATTATTTGGATGTATATATTTAAAGTTATGATTAAATGAATTTTGGAGCATTAAATAATTAATTAATTACATAATGATTAAATAACAAAATTCATTATTTCAAAAGCGGTAGTCAGCACAAAAATTAAGAAGGCGCTGAATATGGGGTAAGAAAGCGGTCAGCACACGGATTAGGGCGGCTCGAAAAAACTGAATGATGCATAAAATTTTGTGTCGTTCACAACGGGACGACACGTGTCATCCCATTATCCTGCTAAGAAGAAGGCGGTGGCTCTATGAACCGGTCCAGTCAAGCGAAAGAAGCCGGACCAAACCAAGTTCAATCCAATGCTTTTTCCTCGACGCAGAGACGGAGAGATGGAGGAATTAGGGTTTGAATCCTCGTCTCACGCTGGACCTCCACCGAGCCCATCCGCACATCGTCGTGAAGATAACCTCATTGACGACACATCAGAATCAAGGGCATCGATTAGAACACGGTGAATGAAGTGATTCCCTAATTTGGGCTAACGGTTAGGGTTTTAAGTGCAGAAAACCTAAAACCCTAAAAATGTCGAGGAGTCGATCCAAGCTCACTTGAACTCAATCGATTCAACCAATGCATGCATGCTACTTAATAGACTAAGAAATTGCTACATGGAAGCAAAGGGAAAAAGAATGGAAGTACCTAATCGATCGTCTTGCCATCTAGGTTTAGGTTTAGGGCATGGTTCAGGATTCAAGGCAGCAGGTTCCCTTCCACAACTCAACAACCTCTCCTCAAGCTCTCAGTAGAAGGCAGATGAGGAAAAGGATGAGTGGAAGGATTATGCTGAGGCCTAAAGGTTGAGAAGAAGGGAAGCTAGCCTGCGCAACATACACTTGCCTGTTCTCAATGGTGGCGCAGAGTAGAGAGATGTACAAGAATAATCGTCTGGGTTGTCGGTTCGGAGCATTGATCTGACGACTAGATCTACTCGAACGATTCTACGCCGTCAGATCAAATCTAAAAATGTGCGACGGCTTAGATTAAGCGGAGAAGCTGTTTTGCATTTGGCGCTGCATACAGAATCCCCATGTTTTGGATTTAAGCCATTTGGAATTATTTATAAAATATATAATTTGAATTATAAAATATTTAATTAATTAAATAATTTAAACTCATTTAATTACTTAAATTTAAATAATCAAATGGATTCCAAAAAATCTCAAAAATTCACTCTTAGCTAATTGAGGGGTGAGGAACTCAAAAATTCAATTAGATTTTCAATCGGAGGTCAATTTAATTATTTTAATTTTCTGAGTATTTAAATAATATTAAAATATTCGGGGAAAATTTGACGACTTCCAAATACTTCCAAAATATCACTCCTTACTAATTTGGGTGTGGTGTGTCCAATGGTGGACTCCATTTTTGATTCTAAGGTCTAAATAAATTAGGCATTTTCAGAATTATTAGAAAACCAGGAAATGCTAGAAAATTACTAAATGATCTCCAAATCGCACAAAACTTGAAATAGAAGCTCTTAATACTATTATAAGATTAATGAAAGAAGATAGGTCACTAATTGATAGGTAACAACACTAGGGTTGTTACAAGGGATGCTAGCTTAGAGAAGTCTTTGATGAACTTTTGGTAGTATCCTACTAAGCCTAAGAGAACTGTTGGGGCTATTCTTGCAGAATGTCGATCTTCTGATCCACCTTGAGTCCTTCTGAATCCTTTAAATAACCTAAATAACGACATAATCCAACAAAAAATTGCACTTCAAACATTTGGCAAAAAGTTGGTGCTCTCTTAAGGTTTCAAGGACTGTTCTAAGATGGCACTCAAGATCCTCCAGGGTTTTGGATTAAATGAGGATATCATTTATGATTATTATTGCGAATTTATTGAGAAATGGCTGAAGCACTCTCTACATCAAGTCCATGAATATGAAAGGTGGATTGGTAAGTCCAAAGGACATAACTAAGAATTCAGAGTGCCTTATAACCGGTTGCAAAATGCAGTTTTTGGAATGCCTTCTTTTTTTATCCTTCCTTGGTGGTATGCCAACCTTAGGTCTAGCTTGGAGACTACCTTAGCTTCTAATAGTTGGTCAAAGAGATCATCAATGTGTGGTGTGGATATTTGTTCTTCACATTTATTTTGTTCAATTCTCTATAATCAATGCACATACGCATGGAGCCCTCTTTCTTCTTCACAAAGAGCATTAGAGCTCCCCAAGGAGACCTAATCTGCCTTATGAATCCCTTGCTTACTAACTCCTATAGTTGCTCACCCAATTCTTGGAATTCCTTGGGTGCCATTCGATAAGGTGTCTTTGATTTTGGCTTGGTACCAGGTACTACATCTATTGATAAGTCGTTTACACTTTTGGGTGGTTGTTTAAGAAAATTGTCTAGGAATATATCTTTGAGATCTCAAATAGCAAGCATTGCAGATAATGACATCTCCTCGCTTCTGTCTCCAATCATGGATACAAGATAGGCCTCACATCCTTTCTTGATTATGCTTCATATATTAAAGGGGTTTATTAAAGTGGCTAGTAACCTGCACTTCCCCCATAAATATGGTGGATACTTTACCATACTTGACGATCACTTTCTATTTACTACATTTGATTATGGCATTATGCTTGGTTAACGAACCCATGCATAGGATAATGTTAAAATTTGTGATAGGTAATAGGACTATGGTGGCTTTGAGTAGGTACCCATTTTTGGAAAGGCTTAGGCAGCAAAATTGCTCTACCCTTAAAATTCTTTTGAAGGTAATCCAACATCAAGGTGTTTACTGGTAGTGGAAAGGTAAACCTTGCATGGAGGCTATATCTTTAGAGATGGAGTGGCTTGTGCCCATGCTAAATAGTGTGTTGCATGGATTATTGATAAGGAATAATGTGCCTAGTAGGTTTACCTTAATAAAAAGTAGAGAAGGACATAAAAAAATAATTACTAATAAGAGAGTAGACAATATGGCATACCTGATATGACATCATTGCTCTCTGGGCAATAGCATGAGGAAGAGTGTACATCCTTGCCAGCATATGTTGTCGATAGGTGGATCCCACTTGATCTGCTATTGCGCTAGTTGGAGGAGCTAAATCCCTTCGCACAAGCGCTTGGTTTAGGGCCGCCCTTCTATAAGGAGTAGAGTTTACCAAGAGTGTCATATATCTTTGCTTGATGGTTTCCCCATCAATAATCTTACGGCTCTGGAGTCACATAATTGGTGGCCTGGTTTGCCTCAAATAAAGCTCTTATTACTACTATGGTAACACTTTCCATAGGGGTGGGGTCGGTGGCAGACTTCTTCTTGTCTGGGTCCAAGGTTCTTGGTGGTTAGCTGGTACAATTTGGTAAGAGGGTTGGGGCATTGCCTTAGAATTCTTCTTAGCTAATGTCTTATAGCTCAACATTGGTGAAGTGAGTGCTGAAAGTGAACTCCCACCATCTGCTGGCTTCACTCTTGAGCAGGTTGTGGGTTACCTGCATGTCTTTTTTGATTGAACATTCCATACTCTTCAGTGTCTTTTAAATTTCTCTTAGCCTACACTCTACTTCCATCAGGTAGTTTGTGCCATGGTAGATAGGTGGATTTACTTTCAAGAAGGACTGAAAGACTCCATTGAACCTATATTTCTCGGGTGAGGTTCAGAGGTTATAGAGGGTGATATGGAGCCCCGTACCCTCCATAGTCATGCTAATAGTGAGATTAACATAATTATGATGAATACGGTCACTAACTATTGCAAACCTCCCAACTATAGTCGAGTCAGGTATAAACCCAACCCGCCTTAATTAGAAGACTTGTCACTTGAAACTGAAGATCATGCATCAAAATATCAAAGTAGCGGAAGCAAGTAAGAGTATAACATCCACATCACAATAGAGTAAGGAAAATAGAAATAATAACTCAGCTCAATATGAAAAATGCAAAAAATAAATACATCTAGAATATGAAATTATTACAAATTGAAGTTAAAAGAAAAAAGAACACTCATCCTTACAACTGAAATAAAACTAGCTAAGCTACAGTGGTAGGAAGGTCTTCCTCCTGACCAAGCTCCTCTCTAGAAGCAACCTCTATGAACAACTCTGAATCTGATATTGTCAGTATCACAATGCCAGAACCCTAGCTAAGGAAAGAAAAATTTACATTTAGACACTTGTCTAAGCACATTTTAGGATGATTTAAATTAAACTGAACATTTAAGATATCACATTTTTAGAATATTTAAGCAATCAAGGGGAGCAATAAGCCACGAGAAATAGGATAACTATAAATTAACATTTATAACTAAACAAAGCAAAGTATGCAAATTAACATACCTCAACCAGAAGCAGTAACCAAGGTTATGCAGTAAGTATATAAATAGCTAAAAAGTACTGAAAGTAAACTCATCATAACATGCTTATGATCATATTAATACGTGCTAATTTATATAAAGGAAATCTAAATTGAAGCATAAGAAAAACTATCATAAGATAGCACCCTAAATATGCAAGTACTAAACAAAGTTGAACTGAAAATACTGAACTGAAAATAAAATTCAAAGTGCACAAAAAATAGTAAAATGCAAGTAAAACACATGGCTAAACAAGCCATTGAATTGGAACTAAACTGAGAAGTAGAAGTATGCCTAAGGTAGTACTGGCATAATCGAAATAAGCCAAAATAGAGCCACTGTACTGAAAGTTCAACATGTATACCCATAGGTATGCTTAAAGCTAGGTCCAAGTTGAACATATAGAATCAGGCATGTATCCCCCTAGCTAGCTACACAGTTAGGTTCCGAGTCTATTCTATATCCAAAGAGATGAACTGAAGAGGCAGACTAAGCTAAGACACACTCTACTGAACTGAGAACTGAATGAACTGAATAAAGTTAAATCATGTTTTTGCAATTTCAAACATAGCATAGGATATTGATCAAATATTATAAGTCCAGCTAATATGCTAAAGGAAAAAGGCTCCAACAAAAGGTATGCAAAGCAACAATAGTCAAAGTAAGCATGAGACTCAACAAGACATAGGTGATATCTGTTGTTGTCTAGTTAATATCATTCTATTTATTCTGAGCTAATACAAGTTTAGGATCTCCAATTTTTAACTATCCTGTAAAACCATAATTTTACGACCCTAAAATTAGCATTAGAACTTAACAGCTCTAATTCATAATCAAAAGTGACGACTATTGTAATAACCCAAGGTAGTTAATCATTGTTTAACAATCCAAATAACCTCAAATCTCTTATAATAGTCTTAATTAATCATTAGGAGTGAGTACCAAAGTTAAGGTCCAGTCTGAGGATCAAATGAGCAAAACCATAATTTTGGATAATTATTTAAATAAAAAAATGAGAAAATTATTTTGTCCTTAGATCAAAAATAGAATTTCGCCATTGAGATTCTCACCCCCAAATTAGCTATGAGTGAAAATTTGGCGAGTTTTGGAGATCGTCAAAAAGTTTTCGATTATTTTATTACATTTTTGATATCCTGAAAAATTAAATAATTAAAATGACTTCCGATTAAAATTTTGATTCTATTTTTGAGTTCGTCACCCACAATCTAGTTAAAGAGCAAATTTTTGAAATTTTTCTAGAAGCATATAATCACTTAATTCTAATTTAGTAAAATGTGTAATAATTAATTAATTTATCAATTATTAAATTTTAGTATAAATAAATTTTATTATTTCTTTAGCTGCTATACCTCTCTGCCCTAATCCCATTTGCACGCCCTTCGGTCGAATGGCGATGTTCGATTGAACGAATCAGCCGATCCATTGAGTGAAGGATCTTCTTCTCCTCTATGATCGCAGGAGCGACGCGTGACTCGCACCGCAAGCGCGCGCCAATGGGAAGCCTCAAGAGGATCAGATCACCGCTGATCTTACCCATTCAAGTTCATACCTTTTCACGTCTTAAAGGGAAGGATTCTAAGTCCATTAGGTTATTTGGAAGAATTAGAATCGAAATCATTGCAAGTTTGCTCAGGAACCCTAGCGGCAACCTCACGTCGCGCAAGTAGGTACTCCACTCGATTTTCCTCCTCAGTGTCATTTACACAAAAATCAATGTTAATTTAGGGCTTTATGCTATCAAAAGAGAACTCATTAGGGTTTATTCAAACCCAATTCAGGTTTTATAGAATTCAAGTTTATACAATCCTGCGTATACCCAAACTCTTAGCAACCTTATAAAATTTTTTTTATGCAATTGTGCTGCTCATTTATGAATTTTCATATCATTATGTGAAGATGTGGATGTGGATTCATATATACAAATATTGTTATAATATATGCATAAGACAGTCATAATAAGTAATTAATAGATGTAATCAATAAGCCAAGTTTAATATTGCTATGAATTATGGAATATGTGCATTGAACATTTTTATAACTTCCATTATACATATATATATATATATATATATATATATATATATATATATATATATAGGTAGATATTGCATTAATCTAATTTATAATATTTCTATTAAATATTTTTTTAATGCTTTTTCAATGATGAATTTTATTGTGATGTTCAATATGAAGAATTTTTATAAAAATAATAATAACATATGGACACATACTTTTATTTTATCACACTAACCTTTTGATGTATAGTTATTTAATGTGCAATACCATTCAAATTAGAGCATATTTCTATAATTAACCAAAAAGAAAAGAGAAATGCAATAGAGAAAGAAAAAGAAAAGAAGAAATGAAATAGAGAAAGACTTCTCTTGGAGAGGAAGAAGCTAGGCTTTTTCAAGATGTCCTTGAATTTCTATAATATTCCTTCAATCAGAACCCTTCAACATTTTAAAAATATTTTGTTTCAAGGCTCGTATGATCACATGATGGCAATGTGGTAGCTATCAGCTTTTTAACCTTGCTTAATACTTGGTAAATGACCAATACTCTTAAGAGCAAAATGAATCACCTGAACTAGTTGGTTTCTGTATATATATAATAATGTAGTCATTACTTTTGTAATTCAAAAGTATTTGAGCATTATCTCATATGATTTTTTTTTATGGATCATGTTTATAATAAACTGAGTTACTGCGATATGTTCTTTCTTTATTGATTCTTTGTATACATTTTAAGTGTACATTTTAAGTGTTATCAACTATTATTTCATTTTGTTTAGCTAAACATTCAGCCTGATTTCTTAATGTTGTGCTATTTTTCGTACTTAAGTTATGCACCTTCCTGTAGACCATAAATGAACTATTCTGTCAGCCAAGTCTCTTTTTTCCTTACATTGCTTAACTCAAAATGATTGAAGCTGCATTTAGGCCAAATTATGTTTGGGTAGATTTTACGAATTTAGAAATGATGTGCCTTTGTTATAGCATATTTCTATTTATTTTAACTTTCAAAAATTATATCAACTGCTGTTAATAGTGCCATTGGCTATCGCTGGCTGCTGCTGACTGCTACTGGCTGCTGCTGACTGCTGCTGGCTGATGCTGCTTGCTTTGGCTGTTGACGGTTGCCACTGGCTACTGTTGGCTGATGTTGGCTGCTGAATTGCAAAATGAACAACTTTTCTTTTACAAAATGAATAGTTACAGAAATGCAAAATGAATAGTATTTCTTTTACAAAATAAATAGTTGCTGAATTGCAAAATGAAAAATATTTCTCTTACAAAATAAATAATTACAAAAATGCGAAATGAATAGTATTTTTTTTACAAAATGAATAGTTGCTGAATTGTGAAATAAATAGTATTTCTTTTACAAAATGAATTGTTGCAGAAATACGAAATGAATAGTATTTCTTTTAGAAAATGAATAGCTGCTGAATTACAAAATAAATAGTATTTTCGTTACAAAATGAATAATTGTAGAAATGTGAAATGAATAGTAATTTTTTTACAAAAAGAATAGTTGCTGAATTACAAAATAAATAGTATTTCTTTTACAAAAAGAATAGTTATAGATATAAGAAATAAATAGTTGGTGAATTGCAAAATGAATAGTCTTTCTTTTGCAAAATGAATAGTTGCATAAATGCGAAATGAATATCATTTCTTTAACAAAATGAATAGCTTCTGAATTATGAAATGAATAGTATTTCTTTTACAAAATGAATTGTTGCAGAATTGTGAAGTGAATAGTATTTCTTTTACAAAATGAATAGTTGCAGAAATATGAAATAAATAGTATTTCTTTTACAAAATGAATAGCACTTCTTTTATAAAATGAATAGTTGCAGGATTGCGAGATGAATGGTACTACTTTTACAAAATGAATAGTAGCAGAATTGCGAAAAGAATAGTATTTCTTTTATAAAATGAATAGTTGTAGAATTGTGAAATGAATATATTACTTGTTTGATCGTTATTAGGGTTGCTAGAAAATTGCTAATATAATCTTATAAAGTAGAGTGAATAACTCGTGGAATATATAAGAGTTTAATCAAATACTTACCTTTAATACTAAGCTTATTTATTAGATTAATTAACTATGAAATCTATATCCCCTAAGTTAATTAGAGACTTTATTAGTCCCAAATCATTATGATAGATAATTAAAAAAATAAAAAATAATAAATATCATATGGTTTACAATATTTTGATAAATTTCTTGTTATGCTACAGCACATTAAACTTAAGCCTTGAATCATACACCAAGATTTTGTGCATATAATAAACACTTTAATAAAACACTTCAGAGGAGTTTCGATGGTGTATTTTAGGACAGGTGTCATAAAGCCTGGGCATACTATATGTGTATCTGGAGACCACATATTTCCTTTGAGGGGAATATGTGTGTTTGCAGTTGACCCCACATTCAGATAAGTTGAGTGGACGTACTCAATTCCTCACTTGTTCTGCATCCACAGAACAAAAATATAAGATAAATAAATCATAAATTACATTTTACAAACTTATTGATTGTGAATGATTAAGTATAGTCATATGACTATATATATATTCAGTCTTTAGACTGAAATTACTTAGTTTAATATTTTATAGCATTTTAAATCTTTCAGAATCATTTATGCAGTGTAAGATTTCCTATAAAAGTGCATTTTATTTTTCACACTATTTTTCTTATTTAGCATACAATATCATTTGAACATATTCATATTTTTTTCAACTGAAAATAACTCAATTGCCATGTTAACCTATTTGTTATATGATTAATAACGACACATAAGTAATGAGAGAAATTTTTATTACTTTACCGCCTTACTAGTTTCATGCTTATTACACTGCTTTCATTTTAGATTGTAAATGGCTAATCTAATATCTGCTTATTAATATATTTAGTTTACCCTTAAATATACTTAGACTTTTTAAAGTCTAATCACTTTTTTATTTTTATAGCTGTCCCTACTATATTTAAAAAGCAATATACAGTAGATCAAGAGCGTAGATTAGGTGCTGCATTTAAGGAAGAACCTAAGCTGTAGCTGGATTAAAAATCTCATTTACTCTCTTTGTGTTATTATGTCAGGAAGAGTGATTTTATTCTCAAAACTTGTAAATTAAAAATTTTGTGATGTTTTTAAGCTATTCTTTCATGTTGTATGTATTTCCATATATGAATGATGAATACTTAAATTAAAATGTTTGTATTTCCATCTACCCATAGATCCACACAATATAAGGTATTACTTATGGTTGGGTTAGAATTCCCTAACTCAATATTAGGTACTACCGCAACACCAGTTGTTAGATTAATATATCAAATCTAATAGCGGTATGTTACTGTTGGGATCAGAGATAGATTTGGGGAAATAAGAAGGAAGTTCAATATCTAATTAAATATTCATTATTTATAAAGAAATAATATGTTCAAGCATCCTCATAGTTAGGTAACTTGCCTTAAACCTAATATTATGTTAGATAGCAAATGAATATTTTAAATTAGATTGTGATATCAATCTTTTCCATCATTCTTAGAGTATCAATTCTGAACAAACTTTATTTATCATAATTTCAAAATAAATCCTCCAACTCCTATCAAGAGGACAGTACCACCCAATTCCTCATCATAATCTGATGAGATGGAGACCTTGATTGAGTTAGTCTAAGTTATGTAGAAGTTCAAACACAGGCTGCGCAAAAGGCCAGCATCCCTCCTAGTATCCAAGTTGCACCTCAGGCTCCATCCTCTTCTTCTATGGATGGACATCTTCAAGCTTTTCTCCATTTGAACCCTCCTTCTTTCAATGGGTTAGTACAGCCCATAGAAGCTATAAATTGGCTGATTGGATAAATATTTGGTGAGTCTAAAGTGTCCTGCCAGCAAAGTAATTTGTTTAGCTACACTTTTACTTTCTAAAGAGGCCAATTTTTTGTGGGATGAAGAATTAAGATCTTGCTTTGCTAGAAGAGAAGTTGAGGACATTACCTAGGACAAATTTGAAGAAGCATTTAAGATTCAGTATGTTCCTCTTTTAGCTCATAAGATTTTAGAGGATAAACTAATTTAATTAATTCAAGGCAACCGAGTTGTTTTCAGTATGAGGTTGAATTTAGAAGACTCTCCTGCTTCACTCCAAATTTAGTAAAATTTGAAGGTACAAGGTGTAGCCGCTTTCTAAAGGGGTTGCAAAACTCAATTAAAGATCATTTGGTGGTTCAACATCATACCAATTTTGTAGACCTCCTAGAGGGAGCAAGATTGATTGAACACCATCTTATCTAGAAAGTGCAGCAGCAGAAGTCTTATCTCCCAACTTTTAAAATAGATGTACTCAAGCAAATTAGGCCTATCCGACCTAAAGTTTTCAATGTGTAGCATCATCTACGGCAGTAGCGGCAATGCTCTTATCAAGTCTAGCATGTTAATCAATGTAACAGACCCCACCCTTATGGTAATTGTTACTATCAAGACGGAAGGTGTTTTGTCTGCGGCCGGGTTGGGCATCACTTCTGGCAATGTCGGGCCAGTTTTTAACCAACCTCATAATACTGTTTCTACAAGATATCCATCTATTAAGCCTCTTCCTGCTAATACTCAAATCTCTTATCAATAGAAGCCAAGGCCTAGCACTGCTCAAATAAATTCAAAAGATACTCAGAAAGGAAAGGCAGTCATATAAACTGCCTGCCAGCCAAGAGTATTTTTCCTGACTCCTATCATTGCTCAGGAAGACAACGATGTTGTGTCAGGTTAGCTTTAAATTATTGTAAAAGTTCATTACTGCATTCTAAAATTTTTTTGCATATTTATTATGTCATCATTCAGGCACACTTTACATAGAAAATCAGCCTTGTAAAGTATTATTTAATTCTGGCGCAAGCCATTCTTTCTGAAAATTGTGCTCAAAGCTTAAACCTTCTACAATTTAAGTTAGGAAAATTGATGCAAGTACAAATGCCTTCTGGAGCAAAAATTCACGCTAATAAATTTTGCTTATTGAAAATTCCCATCGGTAGTCTAGCCTTTGAATCAAAACTTATAATTATGCAAATAGTTTATTTTGACATAATACTGGGTATAAATTGGTTAAGAAAGTTGGATGTAGTAATAAATTATCCCAAGAAAAAAGTTACTGTGAGAATTGGGAAAAAGACTGAGACTTTTATTGGGAAACTAAGATTAAGTGCTTCTTTAATCAATGCAGTGAAGGCTAAGAAATTAATTGGATCTGGATGCGAAGCCTTCTTAATAATACTTATTAGAGAAGTGAAAGAACCAACACCCATTATTGAAATAGAGGTGGCAAAAGAATTCCAAGATGTATTTCTTGATGATTTACTAGGCTTACCTCCAATTCGATAAGTTGAATTATCAATCGATTTAGTACCTGACACTCAACCAAAATCAAAAGCACCTTATCATATGGCTCTTAAGGAATTGCAGGAGTTACATGAGCAATTGCATGAGCAATTGGAACAAGGATTTATTAGACCTAGTATGTCCCTAAGGGGAGCCCCAATATCTCTTATTAAAAAGAAGGTCAGTTCAATGCGAATGTGAATTTATTATCGTGAGCTAAATAAAGGAAAGATAAAGAGTAAATATCCTCTACCAAGAATTGATGATTTATTTGACCAATTATGTGGATCAAAGGTTTTCTACAAAATCAATTTAAGGTTAGAATATTATCAAATCAAAGTAAGAGACGATGATATTTTAAAGACTGCATTTAGGATCCGTTGTGGGCATTACGAGTTTTGAGTCATGTCCTTTGGACTGACTAATTCCCCATTTGTATTTATGGACCTAATGCAGCGTATTTTAAAACCCTATCTTGGTAAATTCATTATAGTATTTATCGATGGCATCATTATTTATTCCAAAACTAAATATGATCATGAAGGGCACCTCTATACTATTTTGTAATTATTAAGGGATAATAAACTCTTTGCCAAATTCTCAAAGTGTGAGTTTTGGTTAAATTCAATTGCATTTTTAGGGCATGTCATTGATGTGCAAAGAATAAAAGTTGATCAGAAAAAGATCAGTGCTATTTAGCAATGGGTTCAACCCCGATCTGTAACTGAAATCAGAAGCTTCTTGGGCCTTGCTGGCTATTATAGAAAGCTTGTTCCAAGATTTTCTCTGATAGCTTCTTTATTATCTTGTTTAATAAAGAAAGATGTTTCATTTGTATGGAATTCTGATTATGAGGAAGCTCCTAAAAAGCTTAAACACTTATTAACATCAGTACCAGTTTTAGTTTTACCTCAAGAAGGAAAGGACCTCTAAGCTTATACTGATGCTTCAAAATCAGAACTTGGATGTGTCTTGATGCAGGAAGGCAGAGTTATAGCTTTTGCCTCAAGGCAATTGAAACCAAATGAAAAGAACTACCCTGTCCATGATTTGAAAATGGCAGCTGTAGTCTATGCCTTAAAAATATGGAGACATTACTTATATGGAGTAAAGTATATAATATTCACTGATCATCAAAGCCTTAAGTATGTCTTTACTCAAAGGGAGTTGAATTGTAGACAAAGAAGATGGCTGGAATTCATATGTGATTATGATCTAGAAATCTTTTATCACTCGGGTAAAGCGAATGTAGTGGCAGATGATTTAAGTAGAACGGCAGTATTTTCTTCCTTAGTATCTAGTGAATTGCTAGTAAAAGATTTTGAGAAACTAATTATTAAACCTATTATAACCGCAGAATTAAAAGCCTTATTAACCAAGTCTAGTACTAAGCCTCATTAAAGAGCATAATTGTAGAAGCTCATAATTAAGATAAGGATTTTAATAAGTTAAAAATTAATATAGAAAGTGCTAAGAAACCTGAATTGAAGATAGGGAATGAAATTATCTCTTAGGAGATAGAATTTGGGTTTCTAAGAATATTTAATCAAAAATTTTATCTGAAGCACATAATTCTAGTTGTACCATTCTTCTAGGGAATAATAAGATGTATCAACATCTCAATAAAACCTTTTGGTTATCAGGCTTGAAGAAAGACATAGCAACATATGTATCCAAATGTCATTTGTGCTGTCTTGTAAAGGCAGAGCATCAGAGGCTTAGTGGACTTTTAAAATCATTAAAAATTCCTAAATTGAAATGGTCCGACATTTCTATTAATTTTGAT
This sequence comes from Gastrodia elata, assembly GCA_016760335.1. NCBI lineage: Eukaryota > Viridiplantae > Streptophyta > Magnoliopsida > Asparagales > Orchidaceae > Gastrodia > Gastrodia elata. The sequence continues at coordinate 31,109,208 of CM028675.1, read as the reverse complement.
ATGGGTTTGCCAAAGTGCAGATCTGGTTCAGATGCTATTTGGGTCACTGTCCATAGGTTAACCAAATTAGCTCATTTTATACATATTCGTCAGACAGATTCAGATGAAAAGTTAGCAAAACTACATGTAAATGAAATTATTCGCCTTCATGGTAAGCCAATATCAATTATTTCAGATCAAAATAGTAGATTCACCTCTTATTTCTGGAAAGCAATTCATTAAGATTTGGGAACTAGTTTGGCTATGAGTATAACATTTCATCTAAAAATAGATAGAAAAATAGAAAAAGTGAATCAGATTCTTAAGGATTTATTTCACCTTTGCATATTAGATTTTGGTGGAAGTTGGGAGGAACATGTTACCCTAATTGAATTTGCCTACAATAATAGTTTCCAAGCCAGTATAGGCATGGCACTTTATGAAGCACTTTATGGAAGAAGGTGTAATACTCCACTAGCATGGACTGAGGTTGGAGATATTCAATTATTTAGATTAAAATTAGTTGAAGATGCTAACAAGAAGATCCAGATAATTAAATCAGGATTGTTAACTGCTCAAGATAGACAAAAGAAGTATGAAGATTTTTTTCATCGTCCCCTTGAATTTAAAGTTGAGGATAAATTCTATCATAAATTGAGTCCTATGAAGGGAATTCAGCATTTTGGTATTTTTAGAAAGTTAAGTCAATAGATACGTTGGACCATTTGATGTAATTGTAAAAGTTGGGACGTCAGCTTACCATCTAAAACTACCCGACAACTTTGCAGGTGTTCATAATGTTTTTCATGTATCATCTTTTAGGAAATGTTTAATCAACCTAGAGCAACAAATTCAAGTTACATAGATTGAGTTGCAACCAAACATAACCTTTGAAATCAAGCCTGTTGGAATATTGGGAAGAGATCTTAAGCAGTTAAGAAGCTGTATAATTCCCATGGTCAAGGTTCTGTGGCAAAACCATTCAGTAGTGAAGCTACATTGGAGATAGAAGAATTTATACAAAAGAAATTTCCAGAACTTTTCTTGTAACTAAGGTATTCTTCAAATTCTTAACAGCTTATCTACATGTCATTCTTATTTAAAAGCTAGGTTGGATGTCGAGGATGACACCTCTTTTAAGATGGGCAACGTATAATAATCCAACGTGGTTAATCATTGTTTAACAGTTCAATTAACCTCAAATCATTCTAACAGTCTTAATTAATCATTAGGGGCGAGTACCGAAGTTTTGGTCTAGTTTGAATTTTGGATAATTAATTAAATAAGGAAAATGAGAAGATAATTTTGGGCTCTAATCAAAAATTGGACTTCACCATTGAGTTCCTCACCCCCAAATTGGCTATGGGTGAAAATTTGGTGAGTTTTGGAGATCATCAAAATTTTCCTATTATTTTATTACATTTTTGATATCTTGAAAAGGAAAATAATTAAAATGACTTCCCATTAAAATTTTGATTAAATTTTTGAGTTTGTCACCCAGATTTAGTTAAAGAGCAAATTTTTGAAATATTTCCAGAAGCATATAATTGCTTATTTCTAATTTAGTAATATGTGTAATAATTAATTAATTAATCAATTATTAAATTTTAGTATAAAAATTTTTATTATCTCTTTAGTTGTTATACCTCTCTGCCCTGATCCCATTCGCATGCCCTTCGGTCGAATGGCATTGTTTGATCGAACGAATCGACCGATCCATCGAGTGAAGGATCTCCTTCTCCTTTACGATCGCAAGAGTGACACGTGGCTCGCACCGCAAGCATGCACCAATGGGAAGCCTCAAGAGGATCAGATCGCCGCTAATCTTACCCATTCAATTCCATACCTTTTTGCATCTTAAATGGAAGGGTTCTGAGTCAATTAGGCTATTTTGAATGATTAGAATTGAAATCATTGTAAGCTTGCTCAAGAACCCTAACGGCAACCTCACGAAGCACAAGCAGGTACTCCACCAAATTTTCCTCCTCCGTGCTGTTTACACAAAAATCAATGTTAATTTTTAGGGCTTTGTGATGTCAACAGAGAACTCATTAGGGTTTATTCAAACACAAATCAGGTTCTATAGAATTCAAGTTTATGCAATCCTGTGTATACTCAAATTTTTAGCAACAATATTATTTTTTTTTTATGTGCTTGTGCTGCTCATTTATGAATTTTCATATCTTTATGCAAAGATGTGGATTGTGGATTCATATATACAAATATAGTTATAATATAAGCATAAGATAACCATAATAAGTAACTAAAAGATGTAACCAATAAGCCAAGATTAATATTGCTTTGGATTATTGAATATGTGCATTGAACTTTTTTATAAATTCAATTATATATATATATATATATATATATATATATATATATATATATATATAGGTAGATACTGCATTAATCTAATTTATAATATTTCTTAACAATCATTATTAAATACTTTTATTAATGCTTTTTCAATGATGCATTTTACTGTGATGTTCAATATGAAGAATTTTTATAAAAATAATTATTACATATGGAAACATACTTTTATTTTATCACATTAACCCTTTAATGCATAATTATTTAATGTGCAATACCTTTCAAATTAGAGCATCTTTCTTTAATTAACCAAAAAGAAAAGAAGAAATGCAATAGAGAAAGAAAAAGAAAAGAAGAAATGAAATAGATAAATACTTCTCTTGGAGAGGAAGAAACAAGGCTTTTTCAAGATGTCTTTGAATTCTTACAATATTCCTTCAATCTGAACCCTTCAACATCTTAAAAATATATTGTTTCAAGGTTCATATGATCACATGGTGGCAATGTGTAGCCATAAGCTTTTGAACCCTGCTTAATTCTCCGAAATGATCAATACTCTTAAGAGCAAAATGCATTACCTAAGCTAATTGATTTCCATATATATATAATGGTAGTCATTACTTTTGTTATTCTAAAATATTTGAGCATTATCTCATATGATTTTTTCTTATGGATAATGTTTATAATAAAGTGAGTTACTATGTTCTGTTCTTTCTTTATTGATTCTCTGTATACATTTTAAGTGTTATCAATTATTGTTTCATTCTGTTTAGCTAAACATTGAGCCTAGTTTCGAGATGTTGTGCTATTTTTCGTACTTAAGTTATGCACCTTCCATGCAGACCATAAATAAACTATTCTGTTAGCCAAGCCTCAATTTTTTTTACATTGCTTAACTCGAAACGATTAAAGCTGCATTTAGGCCAAATTATTTTGAGTATATTTTACAAATTTTGAAATGATGTGCTTTTATTATAGCATATTTAAAATTATTTAATCTTTCATAAATTATATCAACTACTGTTAATAGTGCCGCTGGCTGCTGCTAGCTATTGCGAGCTGCCGCTAACTGCTGCTGGCTGCTGCTAGCTGCTGCTAGTTAACGCTGGCTATTGTTGGTTGTTGTTAGCTGTTACAAGCTGCAACTGGCTGCTGCTCACCACTGCTGGCTGCTGCTGCTTGCTGTTGGTTGTAGTTCGCTGCTGAATTGTGAAATAAACAGTATTTATTTTGCAAAATGAATAATTGTAGAAATGCAAAATTGATAGTATTTCTTTTACAAAATAAATAGTTGCAGAAATATGTAATGAATAGTATTTCTTTTACAAAGTGTATACTTGCTGAATTGCGTAATGAATAGTATTTCTTTTATAAAATGAATAGTTGCAGAAATGCGAAATGAATAATATTTCTCTTACAAAATGAATAGTTTCTGAAATACGGAATAAATAGTATTTTTTTTACAAAATAAATAGTTGTAGAAATGCGAAATGAATAATATTTCTTTTATAAATTGAATAGTTGCTGAATTGCGAAATGAATAGTATTTCTTTTACAAAATAAATAGCTGCAGAAATGTGAAATGAATAGTATTTCTTTTAAAAAATGAACTATTGCTGAAATACAAAATAAATAGTATTTGTTTTACAAAATGAATACAGCAAAATTATGAAGTGAATATTATTTCTTTTACAAAATGAATAGTTGCAGAAATGCGCAATGAAAGTACTTTTTTAATACAAAATGAATAATTTCAGAATTGTGAAATGAATAGCACTTCTTTTACAAAATAAAGAGTTGCAGAATTGTGAAATGAATATTATTTCTTTTACAAAATGAATAGTTACATAATTGCGAAATGAATAGTATTTCTCTTACAAAATGAATAGTTGTAGAAATGCAAAATGAATAGTATTACTTATTTTGATCATCATTAGGCTTGCTAGAAAATTACTAATAGAATCTTATAAAGTAGAGTGAATAACTCATGGAATATATAAGAGTTCAATCAAATCCCAACTTTTAATACTAAACTCATTATTTGTATTAATTATCCTAAGAATCTATATCCTCTAAGTTAATTAGGAACTTTATTAGTCCCAAATCATTATGATAGATAATTAAAAAAAATAAAAACGATATCACGTGGTTTATATTATTTTGATATACTTCTTATTATGCTGCAACACATTGAACCTAAATCTTGAATCATACACTAAGATTTTGTCCATATAATAAACACTTTAATAAAATAATTCAGAGGGGTTTATATGGTAAATTTTAGGATAGCTATCATTAAATTTTGGCAGGCTATCGGTGTATCCGGAGACCCCATAATTCCTTTGAGGGGGAATGTGTGTGTTTTATAGTTGACCCCACTTTCAAATATATTGAGTAGATGTACTCAACTACTCACTTGTTCTACGCCCACATGAAAAAAATATACAAGATAATATATCATAAATTGTATTTCTCACAATTTTATTGATTGTTAATGATTAAGTATAGTCTTATGATTATTTATATATATGTATATATATATATATATATATATATATATATATATATTCAGTGATTATTTATATATATGTATATATATATATATATATAGATTCAGTCTTTAGACTGAAATTACTTACTTTACTACTTTATAGCATTTTAAATCTTTCAAAATTATTTATGCAGTGTAAGATTTCTTACAAAAAATCAATTTTATTTATTACACTATTTTTCTTATTTAGCATAAAATAACATTTGAACATATTCATATTTTTCCAATTGTAAATAATTCAATTGTAATGCAAGCATATTGGTTGCAGGATTAATAAAGAAGCTTAAGTAACGTGAGAATATTTTCTTACTTTACTACCTTACTAATTTCATGCTTATTACACTGCTTTCATTTTAAATTATAAATGGCTAATGAGATATTTACTTAATAATATATTTAGCTTACCCTTAAAATGTACTTAAGCTTTTTAAAGTCTAATTATTTTTTTTTTTATTGGCTGTGCCCTACCGTATTGAAAAACTAAAATACGATAGTTCAGGAGTGAGAATCAAGTGCTGCAATTAAGGAAGAATCTGAGCTGTAGCTGGATTAAATATCTTATTTACTCTATTCATTTTATTATGTGAGGATGAGTAATTTTATTCTCAAAACTTAAAAATTAAAAATTCTGTAATTTTTTTAAACTATTCTTTCATATTGTATATATTTCTATAATTAAATGATGAATACTAAAATTGGAATATTTGAGTTTCCTTCTACCCATAAGTTAGTATTCCCTAACTCAATATTAAGTACTACCATAACACCCTTTGTTAGATTAATATATCAAATCTAATAGTGGGATGTTATAACTATAAAGGGCTAAATAAATAAATCAACGACTTAGTTAATGTATTTTAATAATTGAAACCCAATATTAATTATGCTAATCAAGATTAAGGATTCTGGCCTTTACCTTCAATTTGGAGTTCAAACCTAAAATCCAGAGTACTATTCTTCTAAATATCTAAGGGTTCACACCCACCCTTATTCTAAAGATAGAAAATCTTAGAATTCAAAGGTTAAGAAATCTATGATCTTAAAGAAAGCCTGAGCCTAAAATTATAAGATAAAATAATCAGTGAAGAACTTGAGAATCTAAGATCTAAGTTCAATCTATAAAATAATCACATTATTCTATAGGTTGAATCAACCTAAACCCACAAAAGGGATTCAAAAGGATTAAAACAAATAAGAATTTTAAGATTAATATGGTACAATTCAAATGGATTACTATAGGTAGTCACTAAGGATCTAAGATCTAAGTCTTAGGTTTAATCACTTAAGACTTCAGCTTGGATTTAGACTTAGGATTTTTAATAAGACATTTTCTTTGGAAAAATTATTAAGATTAATTTTGATAAAATAATTAGTACTAGTTTCATAAGGTAAAATTTCATTAATCAAGATTAAATGAAGGCTCCAAGATCACTTGAAGGTCTTTATTATTTACTTAAGAAAAAACTTAAGAGGAATTAAGCTTAAGCCATTTTGATTAATCGATTAAGTCTAAAAGCTAAATGATTGATGTTAATAAATTATATCACTAATCAAAAGCATATTAATGATATTTCTAGGGTATATGGGTTTTTAAACAAACTTTTGGCCAATATGACCAAAGTACCCCTCTTAAGGCTAGAATTGGGATTTTAAGATTTAAGCATCCAAATTGACTCTAATAGGCTTAATATTGGCTAATAAGGGAAATGAGACACTTAAATTTCAGGTTGAACTTAAGATTAGATTACTTAGCGCTAATCACTTTTTAAGGCTAAGAAAAGTGATTAGTAAAATTTGGGTTTAATATGGGAATTTAAATACATATGTGAGTTCTAATACACTTAAGAAGAAATAGGAACTTAATTTACCAAAGTTAGAGGATTAATTATGTCATTGGTGACTAATTAAGATTTAGGATGATTAAGAGGTGATTAATAAATTTTGTACTTCTAAAATATAATTAAGAAAATGATTAGGTTCTCCTCTATCTTATAAATAATCAGAGACCTTAATCATGGATTTTGGACATAAAATTATTTATTTATTCACTAATAAAGATTAGAAAAAGATTGGGCTAATCTGAAAAGTCTAACCATTGGATCTATAATTTTATTACATATTAATATTCTTTATGATTTTTTGATCAAAATAGTATATTGGATCATACCATTTGGATAAGTATTAATTAAGTTATTCAATTAATTTAATTTGAATGTTTTTAATTAATTAAACCATATAATATTTAATTAAATTAATTTAACATTAATTTTCCTTTAGAAATTTACTTTCTAATTCATATTAATTAGCTCGACCCGAAATATGAAATGCGCAGGTTAGATCAGGGCTCGACTAGGTCAGCACTGTCGCACCGTGCGGACCTGGGCTGGCCTAGCCCGAAGCGATAGTGTCATCGTCCCCGCCCCACCCTTTGACGGGCTAAAGAGAGATGACACTGTAACAACCCTAGTGTTGTTACACGTCAATTAGTGACATAGTTGACTCTAATCTTATTCCTTTAGGTTTATAATAATATTAGGAGCCTCCATTTCAATTTTCATGCGATTTGGTGATCGTTTGGTAATTTCCAATATTTCTTGGTTTTCTAATAATTCTAAGAATGTCTAATTTATTTAGACCTCAAAATTAAAAATGGGGTCCACCATTGGACTCATCACATGTGGGGCCCCATACCCTCCGCAGCCATGCTAATACTGATATTAGCATAAACATGAGGAGCGTGTTGCTCCAACTATGGCAAATCCCCAACTCAAATAGAGTCAAGTAAGACCCAACCCACCTTAAGCCAAGGACTTGTCACTTGGAACTGTAAATATACATCAATATATAAAAGTAACGGAAGCAGGAAACAGTATAGTATAACATCCACATCACAACATAGTATAAAAGAGTAAAAGAAATAGTAACGCTGCTTAAGTACTAAAAGTAATTATATCTAGAATTTAATTATTATAGACTGAATTAAAAGAAAGAAAAGATCCCTCAACTCACTATAGAAAAAGAAAAGAAACTCTAACTAAGCAGCAGTAGGAAGATCCTCCTCCTGCACTAGCTCCTCTTCTGCAGAACCACCAACGAACAGCTCCAAATCTGACATTTGTCGGTATCACAAATGGCAGGGTCCCAGCCAACAAAAGAAAAATGTTACAATTAGACAAATTGTCTAAGTACCTTTTAAGCTATTTAAATGAACTTAATATTTAAAAATATCACATTTAATTACCTTAAACATGCAGGCATTATAAGGTGCATTAAGCTACAAAGAGAAGGATAACTATAACTATTCATTTATAACTGAGTAACATGTATATATAAAAATATAAAACTAAGCAAGGTGAGGCTAAAGACAAAAAATAACTGCAAGTGCCGCAATAAACTGATCCTAATATGCTTATGATCACATGAAGACATGTTGATTTTATAAAAGTAAACTATACTGAAAGGTACTTAAATAAATATACGAAACTAGCATCCTAAACATGCCAATATTTATTAATTACTCAATACAAATATATATACAAGCATGCGGATTTAATATATAAAAGGCCACTGAAGCATGTGGCAAAAACAAGCTAAGAGCATAAAGGCTAAAAAGGTAACTCCACTGAGACATGTGACAAAACCAAACAAAGCACTAAGAGTAAGGTCACTGAAGCATGTGGCAAAACAAAATAAAGCACTGAAACATAATTGAAGTAAAAGTGAGCCTAAAATATAGTACTGCCATATCAAAAATAGGCCTTACCGGGCCTCTGAATAGAAAGTTCAACATGTGTCCATCCTAGGCATCATCAGAGCTAAGTCTGAGTTAAACTCATAGAATAAGACATGTATCCATCCTAGCCAAGCACTGGGCTAGGTATGAGTCTATTCTACAATAAAGTTAGAACTGAGGAGGCAGACTAAGCTAGGACATATCCTATCGGATTGAATGCACTGAAAGAACTGAGTGAATGTTATGCTTTATAATTACTAACTTATGATGTATCTTCCATATCCTAAGTTCTCCTATCATACTCAAGGAATAAGGCTCAATATTCAAAATGTGCAGAGTAATCAAAGTCAAAGTAAGCAAGAGACTCAACTAGACTTATGTAATATCTATTGTTATCTAAATTATCCAAATCTAACTATCCTGAGAAGATAAAATTTTAGGATCTCCAATATTCAGCTATTAAGTATAATATCAGATTCACGACCTTAATTTTAACATTAGAACTTAACAAGTTCTGATTCATAATCAAATGATGACTATGAAGGTTGAAGTAAATAAAACAACGACCTAATTATTGTTATTATACTATCTTAACCCAAATCTTGAATGAGTAATTCAAGATTTAAGGATTCTGGATCCAAACCTCACATATGGGGTTTAATTTCTTGAATCCAAAGTAATATCCTAATGAGGATCTAGGGTTCACACTCAAACATAGTTTAGAGGTTCAAAATCATATATGTTGAAGGATTTAGAAGCTAAGATCTTAATGAAAGGTTATATGATAAAATAATCATTTAAGAACTAAGAATCTAAGATCTATATTCAATCTTTAGGATAATTGCATTATTCTATAGATTGAATAATTCTTACACCCACAAGGAGGTTTCAAAAGGATTAAATAATTAATCACTTAAGGAATTTCAAAAAAGATGATTCAATTCAATTAGATGATCTAAAGTCTAAGATCTAAGATTTGATCACTTTAGATGCAAGTAAAAACTAAACTTAGACTTTTAAAAGATTATTTACTTAAGATTTATAGCTTATGAATCAATTTAATAAAGTAATTATACTAAAGATTTAGTATTAAATCTGTTCAGTTTGCTCCTTTAAGAAAATGGCTTTAAGTACTATTAAGATCTTAAGATCTTAATTAGATCTTTCTAAGATTTCTTCACTTAACTCTATATTACTAACATAAGATTTTAGCGAGGTGCTAAATATATTAACTAGAGATACTTTACTGAAATTTCAAGGCTTAAGGGGTGCTTAAACCTATTGGTTGGTTAAAATGACCAAAATACCCCTTTTAAGGCTAAAAATAAGATTTTAAGATTTAATCATCTAAATTGATTTAAGTCTATCCTATTAAGTTTCATATTGATAAATGAAGTGGAATAAACACTTATTTTAGGATTTTGATATTTTAATTAGCTTAATTAGCACTAATCACAATTTAAGGCCAATTTAGGTGATTAAGGAAATTAGGGTATACTAGAATGATCCAAACACATTTATAGGCTCTACTATACTTAATAAGGCATTAGGAATTAGATTTACCAAAATTAGAGGTTAACTTAAGGCTTAACTCACTAATCCCCTTTTAGGGTAATTAAAAGGTGATTAGCAATTCTAATGGTCTCTAATTATTTTTAATGGCTTAAATAGTTTTCCATAGCCTTATTAGCAATCAGAGACCTAAATCAATATTTTTGGACATTAAATGAATTTATTATGATTTAAATAAAAATAGAGAAAGATTAAGCAATTATTTTAAATCCAACCATTAAATCCTTGATTTTCTTTTATATTTTTGTTCCTTGCATTTTTTTGATTAAAATAGTATATTGGATCATGACATTTGGATAAATATAATTAAAGTTATTTCATTAATTTAATCTGTATTTTTATTTAAATCAGAACCATAAATTTGCATTTATTAAATTAATTAACAGAGGAAATATAATTCCATAAATTCATTAATTAACCGCGGCCCAATCAAACCGCACGAGTCAGGACAGGCCCGATCCGATGCGCTAGTGCATCGTCCCCACACCTAATGCCCGACACCCGCTCCTTTAAGGTTAGCTTCAGACGCACAATTCTCCACGCACATGCCATGCCGTGCCCTGATCTCAATGGCTACACCTTCAAGGAACTAAGACGCATCGATTGAGGTAAGAACCCCCATCTGGGACACGCTGGATCGCCGGGGTGCTACTCAATCGAGACACACTAAGAGAGGGGCGTTATGGTTCACTGTGAAGGAACAATTCTCCTTACAGAGACCACTAAATGGACTGGGGCTCGATCCTTACACCATCAGTGAGGTGAGGCGAGTTGAACGCCCAAGGTTTCACAGCCTGGGGTGCAGCCAATCGCTAGGTCCTTACTCAGACTCAGCCATGGCTGGGCCGCTAGCTCAATCGATCGATATGATCGATAGGAGCTAGCTCAGACCCGAGGAATGATCAGGTTAGTTTCCTAGAGGGATAAGGGAGCTAGACAACATCAGAGGAAATAATTGAGAGCTCAGATTGACGGATTGAGCTTATACAGCTCAATGGGAAGGAGCTGCACCTGAAGATGGAATCACAGGCACGGCCGAGAGAAATTGAGAGGCTCCTGAGGTGACCAAGCAGTAGGCGCAAGTTTACAGGGGGTCTGGACACCAGACGGACCCATTATCAGTGGTTCGAAGCTTCAAAAATGCCGAGAAATCACCGAGGTGCTGGGAGCTCTAGAGGACTTCGGCTGGGCAATTGAGGGTTCACAATGAGAAAAGGGACTCGTTGTGAGGTTCTGGGGGTATTTATAGGTTTAAGGGAGGTCTGGGGTCGATACCAGGGCTCCGACATGGAGAAAGGCTCGGGCTGAACGAGGGGCTTAGCCAATGACCGAGGGCGATTCAGAAAGATTTCTACCGACAGGAGGTCATGCCGAGGGTTGAAAAGGAGAATCTGGGCTTTCCCGTATTTCCACGGGGGCTGGAGGTTGCCAGGTTATCGGGGGGACCAGCGAGCCACGGGTCGAGAGGTGGACGAAGGTCCACAGCGCTCAGGTTGCTCCGGACCGTCTGATGGATCGACCGTTGGTTATGGATGGTTCTGATGGATTACTTAAGAGGATCAAAGATCTGCCATCGGATGCGTACAATGAATCCGACACTTAAGATTAGATCTTAGCATGGAGGAGATCCCATCATTGGATTAAATGTGCCGAGATGCGTGCTAATTCATCGAAAGGATAGAACCATGCACCGCTATCGGGACCCCGCAGCGGATCAGCCACGGTCCCGATAGCAAATCCTGCTGATATTTTTAATTAAATAACTTAATTTAAATAATATAAAATCAATTAATTAATATAATTAATTCTAATTAATTAAAAATCCAATTTAAGCTTAAATGAGCTCCAAAAATTCCTAAAAATTCATCCTTAGCTAATTAAGGTGTGAGAAATTCAGAAATGAAGTCAGATTTTAATTTAGAGATCAAATTAATTTAAGTATTTTTTAGGATCCAAAAATAGCCAAAAATACCAAAATTCTCAATTTAGCTCCAATTGATCCCAAACTTCTAGAGTTAGGTTTAAATTACCCATTGAGTCTAATGAAAATAAAATTAAAATTTAGTTTAACTTAATTAATCTAAATTTAGCTATAGTAATAACTAGGGTTGTTATACCACACCCAAATTAGCTAGGAGTGGTATTTTGGAAGTGTTTTGAAGTCGTCAAATTTTCCCCGAATATTTTAATAATATTTAAATACCCAAAAAATTAAGATAATTACATTGACCTCCAATCAAAAATCTAATTTCACTTTTGAGTTTCCCACACCTCAATTAAGTAAGGGTGAATTTTTAGGATTTCTTGGAGCGTGTTTGGTTATTTAATTTTGATTAAATAAATTGGTTGAATTAATTAATTAAATATTCATTTAATTACATTAATATATATATATATATAATAATAATAATAATTAAATCCAACAGATCCTTCTTTTGATTGCAGAAATCAGCTGTGATGGATCAAACATGGACATTGATTATATGCAATCGTTGCCATCCCATGTTCTAAAGTTTGATCGAACGGTCTGATGGTGATTCACCAATCTGATTGTTGGATTGAGGTTCCAATCTATTCTAGGCTTGCTCCTTGTACGTCTTTCTGTCCTTTGTCTGGTCGTGGCCTGCCTCCGTGTATGATTGTCCTCCTTTCAGTGCCTTTAGGCCTCTCCTAATGATGGCTCCATGCATTTCTTTTCTTTTCTCCCTCACTAGTTGTCGACGCCATCTTAAGCTCCTGCCAAAGAAGCTGAGCTGCCTCCTTCCTGCTGAACCCTAAGCTGTATATTATTTTTAAATGCATAAGGTACCTCCTCTATCACCATAATATCTTCTTTTACTGTATTATTGTTTGGTCGTATTTTAGATGTCACAATTAGGGTTTAAAAATTTAGATGTTGTGATTAAATCAAACTTGAATGAGTTTAAATCAACCTCCTCCATCTATCCAATTAACATGCCTTCTTTTTGTATATCTATAAACCATAGAAGGTTTGAGACATGGGGGTTTATGATCCATAGAATAGAGCTCTTCATTAACTTCAGATCAATGGGTTGTACGCCTTGAGAGGACGCCTAATGGTGAATCTAAAGCTAGCCCTAATTCTGCGAATGTTCAAACCTCGTCGCCAGAAGGAGATGCACAGGGTGCGGTTTATTTGAACCGTGACACTGTGCGGGATGCTCTGTTCGCCCTGTCTTCAGTGCAAGGGCACGTGTCGACTTACCGTAAGCTCCGCCATCGCTTGAGGGGCCCACTTCTGGCGATATGTCGGCGCCATCATTCCTTTCTACGCCTACTTGAGACCGCGCCGGTTTGTTTTCTGCATCCTAATTATTAGTGCCGACACATAAAAATTATAATTAATAATGATTTAATAATATTAATTAAATACCATTCTTATTTCATTAATAACTCTAATAATATACACCCAGAATGTACAAACTTATATACCATTTTGATTATAAAAAGGTGTAGATTAATAATATGTAATTTAATTTTTATTTTGATAAATACTTTAATTAGACAATATTTAAGATTAATTAATTAATTAGAATTTAATTTTATCATTTCATGTGACATAATTTGATCATTTAATGTCTAAATTAAATGATCAAATAGTCCATTTCACTCACAAAAATGTGAGGAACAATAATATGAAATCAAATTTAATATTTTGAACCCTAATTTTTATAATCACTTTTTAACCCTAATTAGGAGTCACAAAAACCCTAAATTTCTAATGTTGTCCATATTTGACATACTTAGTGTCATTTTTCTCCTTGTGATATAAGGATTTCAATAATATGCATATTATTTCCATTGGACAACAATTAGTAATTTTAGGTTATTAACTCTTAATTAGTGTTAATGTGTTGAATTCTAATTCCTTAAAGTGCATGTTTTTGGTATTTTAAAACCTTAGGATAGCTAACATGTCACATTTATTACTTTCCATCTCAATTTATATTGCACGTGATTGAGCTTAGTTCTCATTACTCTAGCTACTTGAATCAATTGCAAAGTGCTTGATTCACCTTTTCAATCCTAAGGTAGAAACCCTAGGACTAATTTAAACATGAATTATAGTTGATCCCTAGATCTATTAGTTACATCCATTAAGAGTAGTTAACCTTAATGCCTTTGTAATTATAGGTTATTGAATCAACTAGGACTAGCCCTTAGTGATTAGATAAAAGCTTAGTTTATTCATCCGAATCCTTAAAGTCTTCACTTGAATACTTTAGGAGATAGTAGTTAGAATTCTAATTCACTTAGAATAGTTTAGGAATTCTATTAATTTCCTTAACCTTTAACTATTAGAAAACATAGAACTTATAGTTCTTAATCCCTTCATTTATATACTTTAAGCCTTTCATTTTTTTTACTATAACCTAGCTAGATTAGTATTTGATTTTGGTAAATCCTTCAACTACAACCTAGCTAGAGAACTTTAGTGAATTGAACCTTAACTTTCATTTCCTTTAAGTATGATAAGTTCATAACCTCAATCTTTCTTTACTTGTCACTCAAGCCTTAATTTAGTTATCTTCATTGAATCTTATAATTTATGACTATAATAGAACTCATTTCTATTTGTATGGCTATATATATAAATTATTTTGTCATCTCATAAAAATAAAATGAAATTACTATTTTCAAAACTCTAATTATTACTAATTATTATAATTAACTTAGATCAATATCTCAAGATTAATTGGGAGCTTAATTAGCTCCAATCATTAAGTAGAACATTAAAAGTTAGATAACTTTAGATATCACCTAGTTACAATTATTGAATTTTCTTTGAATGCTTGCTTAGCTTTGAGCCTTATTTATTTGAATCATTCATATAAGAAATTGTGCATGAATAAAACTTTAACATTAAAAACTATAGGGGTTGACATGATAGTCAAGCCAAGGGCAGGCTAATAAGGAGTAATAAGGAGACCTCACATTCTCAAAGGGTGAATGTGAGTATTATTTTTATTTGACCCCACTTTCCTTTACTTGTTAAATAGACATGTTTAACTCCTCATTTTATTCTGTATTTGCCCACAGAATGAATACTTTCTTAAAATAACTTTAATCATTTAAAATATGAGATCTTCTTCAATCTTATAGACTGTTAAGACTCATCATAGCTTTTAGCTATGTTATTTTTCATAATTCTAGACTATGTGAATCTTAGACTAATGGTCTAAGATCTTCCTCTAATTTCTATACTATGCATTTTTCATGTTTTAGTATTATACCTTACTTGTTTACAGTTTACTTAGATTACAGTGAACATTATTATAATTATATTTAAATGCTTCACTGTCTCTTTTCTTTACTTAGCATAAATTTATTGAACATATACATGCTTTACTTCATTTACTTTTATATATACTTTAGTTCTTTTCTAGCCAATTTAGGTTGGTTTTACCTTTGCATTACTTACAGGCTAGGATATATAATTATATGAGTATTCTTACTCACTTTACCTTTTACTTACTTCCTTTTCCATATTTTTATGCTTACATTTTGCACCCTTGCTTATGCTTAGGTTGTAACTAGTAGTGATATCTAAATATCTAATTAAATGCTTAGCTTAATCTTAAATTGTACTTGGACTGTTTACTCTAACTATATTTTCTATTTTTTAGCTTTGCCCTATCACATTTAAATGCCAAAATGTGATAGATCAGGTGCTTTTGGAGGCTAGTGGAGCTAGATCAAGTGCATAAGCTAACTGGTTCCGCTTAAAAATATTATAAAAATTTAGCTTAATATTTTTGCAAGTGAGCTATTGCTTTTTTTACTTCTTTTAATTACTTTTGGTCTGTAATAATTAAGTCATTCACTTTGTATTTATTATGCTTGTGTTGGAGTTTAATTTTATACTTAAATGCTTGGCTTGGGATGAATGGATGAATGTATGTAATGAATGCTAAATAAAGCCTTAGCTGCATATTTGCTTTGCATATTAACCTAGAGAGTAGTTGCATACTAGTTGTAAATTTATTTGTATATCGAATTGGAAAGTAGTTGTATGTTAAAGTTGAGAATTATTATTAATTCTTCATCCTCTTGTATCTATTAAGTGATATGGAATGTGCATATCCTTGGATAGATAATTGCTACATATGTATTTTCTCATTTCAAATTATTAGAATTAGAAATAAGCAATCCTACGTAACAGATTGATATTTTTTTACAATTAGAAATAAGCAATTCCATATAACGTATTGACTTTATATTAGAATTGTAAATAAGCAATATAATGTAATGGATTGACTTTATATTAGAACTTGAACTAAGTAATCTTATGTAATGGATTGATTTCATGCTTGTTTTATGTTGCTATCTTTTCAATTTAATCTTCCATTAGAATGGAAGATTTGTATGTTGAAATTGCAGGTGTATTTTTAACCAAATACAGTAAAATTCATGCAAAAATTTTTAAAATTTAATTGACTTATACTCATATTGCACATTGTACACTCATATCTCATATACAAATCATTAGTGTCTTCACATCTAAACTTGCAAGTACTCATATCATATTTCTTTACATTCATATTTTTCACAAGTATTACAAGTACCATTTTTCATAAAATTCCTTCCATATTAACTTAAGACCCTCTTCTAAATCCTTGGCAAAACACAGTATCTAATGATTTGGATTAGTTAACTTCTAATATAGTATTAGATATTATGGTGACATATTAATGTTGAGTTTAGTGATTCTCAATATTGTGGTCGTCATAGACACACTCGAGCCAAATTCTCAGTGCCAAGACCATGCTGATACCTGCTCTCGATTGTTACACATTCACAGAGTCAAGATGCATCAATTGGACCTAGAAGAGCTAACTTAGATGCAGTGGATCACTGGATGGCTAATTCACTGAAATGGCCTAAGTGAGGATGTTTATGGTGTACTGTGAGGGGTCAATTCTCCTCATAAAGACCACCAAACTGATAGAGTTTGATCCCTACACCATCAATGAGGTGAGGCGAGTCGAACCCCCAAAATTATACAACCTGGGCAATAGCTAGGTCCTGACTCCGACGCATCTTTTGGTTTGGCCGCTAGTGCCATCGATCAATATAATTGATCAGGGCTAGCTCAGACCCTAGCAATAGTTTGAATAGGTTTGACTGATCCAGAGAAGAAGATTCGAGACAGAATTTAGTGAAAATGTGCTTTAGTGTTTAGTGTGGCAGCCCCAACCTCACTGAGCACTAACACTGTCCAGATAGTGAGCAACCACTGTTTGGATAGGAGCCTATCAATTCCAACTACCAGCATGAACTTCTTAATAGGATAAGAAAAGTTAGATGACATCAAGAGGCTCTCCTAGCTACTTAATTAAATGTTGAGTCCACATGACTCAACGGGATTAGGCTAGTACCTAGAAATGGTGATGACAGAGACGTCTAAGTAGGAATTGAAGTGAACTATAGCTTCCTGGCAACTCGAGGAGAAGCACAAGGAGTTTGAACACCATACCTAGCCCTCTATCAGCAGTACGCAGTAGTAGGGATAGCCGTGAGTGCCAAGAGCTCCAAGGGATTGAACTGAGGAAACTAAGGGATCTCAATAAGCAAAGGGACTCACTGTAATATCTTAGGGGTATTTATAGGTAGTGGGAAGGTTTTGGGTTAGTTTCCATGGATGGGAGCCATGGTATAGGCTCAGACTAAAAGAGAGGTAAGGATGAGATGATCAAGGGCAACTCAGAGAGAAGGCAGCCGGCAAACTGTTGCGCTTGAAGGTAGAAGAGAAAGACCATGGCAAACCCGTACTGCCACTAGGTCTGCAGAGGTCAGGCTATCAGGGGGAACCAGACGAGTGAGAGGTGAGCTGGAGGAGATGATCCACATTGCTAAGCTCCCTAGGTGTCGTCTGATCACAGAGTCGTTGGGTCTGGATGGTTCTGATGCGCTACTTAGTCGATTAAACTTGGAGGAGACATCAGCTGTCAGATGGTAAGGGTTGATCCGATGGATATGTTTAAATCATGGAATGGCTAGGATGGACCGTGCTAAGATGCGTGTTAGAGCGATCATTCATGAAAACCTATGCACCGCTGTAGGGACCCTGTAGCGGATCTGCCGCAGTCTTGATAGCAAATCCCAAATATATAAAATTAATTTATATTTAATTTAAATAATATAATCCTTTAATTAAATAAATAATAATCCTATTAAATTTTAAATCCAATTCAGGACTTAATAAGCTCTAAAAATTCTCAAAAATTCACCCTTAGCTACTTAGGACAAAAGGGATATAAAAATAAAATAAAATTTTAATTTAGAGATCAAATTAATTTAGCTAATTTTTCAGAGTTCAAAAATAAGCAAAAATGGCTATGTTATAAATTTAATTCTGATCAATTTCAAACTTCTAGGATTAGGTTAAAGTGACATATTCAGTCTAATGGAATAAAAATCAAAGCTTGGTTTAGCTTAAATTCACTTTGATTAGCTAGGCCTAGTTTGATTCAAATAAAACACTTATTACTGCTATGGTAACACTTTCCATAGGGGTGGGGTCGGTGGCAGACTCTGCTTATCAGGGTCCGACATTCTTGGAAGTTAGCTGGTACAATTTGGTAGGAGGGTTGGGGCATTGCCTCAGAATTATTCTTAGCTAATGTCTTATAGCTTAACATTGGTGAAATGAGTGCAAAAAGTGAAATTCCACATCTACTGGCTTCACTCTTGATCATGTAGTTGGTTACCTGCATGTCTTTCTTGATAGAAAATTCCATACTCTCTAGTGTCTTTTAAATTTCTCTCAACCTATCATATGCTTCCATCAGGTAGTTTGTGCCATCTTAGATAGGTGGATTTACTTTCATGAAGGATTAAAAGACTCCATCAAACCTATTATTCTCAGGTGAGGTTTAGAGGTTATCGAGGGTGCACTCTTTTGATTGAATAGGAGTTTTATGACAGCTTCCATGAACCAATTATTAGTGTTGATGGAGGTCTCTCCCATCATGGGTAGCTTCACAGGTGATATTAATGATAGGTTCACGAATCCTTCTTTTGGGTTCATCGATAGAATTGAGAATGATTTAATAACAAAGAGTCTATAATTTTATTCAAATTGATAACCTAATAGTAAGTAGTGATAACCACTATTTTAAAGTGCTTAAATGTGGTCGGTTCTTCTTCTTGTTGGTAAAGTTCAACTCCTTAAACATCTCCACCAACATACTACTTCACTATGAAGTAACCTTGTAATTAGTTGGATGGGTATCTCTTTTAGGCAGATAAGGGACTCTAATATTGATACAACTAATGCCAGCCATTCTCTTGCAGCCACTGATGCTTGAATACCTCTAAAGATAAGGTCTGCTATGTAAGCATTTAAGGTTACTTCCATTGATGGGAAGTGTGATATTAGGCATGGGCCTAATATCCTACAAATTTGATTTTCAATTTCTTACTAATGGAGAAATTGTTTCTCGTATAAATTGACAAGTCATCTCATTTAATAATAGGGGATGTTTTATAGAGACAAAAGAACATTTTGAAATATAAAAAGCAAAAGTCATAGATAATCATGGAAACATAATGAAAATAAAATATGATAAAAAGCATGAAATATAGGGAAGGTAAATAAAAAACATGAAACATACATCATGAAATACTTATTATCTAGTATACTCATCCAAGTCAGAGGGACTAGTTTCTCCCTTTCCAAAATTCTTAAAGAATTCTCTCCTTTGAGGCACCCTTCTTAGTTTGATATTAGAGGTAGAGGCCTCATCCTATTAGAGTTTCTTCTTCAGCTTCTTGAGGTTTGCCTTGAGATTGAGATTCTCTTCTTCAAGGCAGTTACTTACTTCTGTCGTTACATCTTGTTAAAACCCAAGTTTGTTACCAGATCGATTAGACCTAAACATGATCGTATTAAGATAAAAAAATTAAGATTCTGATTTAAGCTGAATGAAAATTAAATAAAATTATCCTTATATTTGCTCGAAGAAATATCACAACTCCCACCACTGACCTTAGAATTTTAGATTGGGGAAAGAGGTTATCAGAAAGTTTGTCCTGTGCGTGGAATTCAAAGGTTTGGTGTGTCAGGAAAACTGAGTTCTAGATATTTGTGACCTTTGAGGTGATTGCTAAAGTGGGAACATCTACGTATATTTAGATCTTCCCAATGATATTTTAGTTGTACACATTATTTTCACGTCTTATCATTGAGAAGGTGTTTGCTTGATTCAAATTAGCAAGTTCAATTTCTTGCTATCGAACTATAGCCTGACATAAGTTTCATTGTCAAACTTATTGTAATTATAAGACTTTACCTCAAGCAATTGAGGAACTGCAGTATTTCTACGGTTAAAATTTACTGGCAGAATCACTCTATAGAAGAAGCCATGTGGGAAAAAGAGGGGGATATGCAAAAAAAGTTTCAAGAATTCTTCTTTTAATCAAGTAATTTGCAATCTTTTATTTTCAAGTATGTTTATTTCTTAATGAATTTGTTAGGGGGCTGAGGGCGACCCCTTTTTTAGAGGGGAGTCAGTAATAACCCTAATATTGTTGCTCATTATTGGGTAGTCAATTTAGCTTAAAATCATCATCATTAGACTTCTAATAACATTTGGAGCCAACCATTGAATTTTGGTGCAATTTGGAGATCGTTCATTTTTGATGAATATTTTGAGCAATTTAAATAGCCAGAAAATTAAGAAAATTAAGTTGACCTCTCATTAAAAATCTAACTTTATTTTTTAGTTCCCCACCTCCAAGTTAGCTAGGGGTGAATTTTGGGATTTTTTGGAACTTGTTTAATAGCTTAATTTTAATTAATAAAATTTATATAATTTAAATTAAATAATAATTTATTAATCAGCCCTAACTGCATCGACCCACCGTTTCATGAAACGACAAGTTCGATCTTACCCCTCCATCGTTCAAACCATCTAGATCAGATGACTATGTGCGGGAGCTAAAGAGAGTACTGTGTGTCTCCCACATCACGCGATCGTGCGCTCTAACCTAGTAAAGGCCATGCTACGGTTGCGCCAACTGGGCCCTCTGAGCTCCATCTTAGCCCATCGAGCCTTCCATTTCCACCCTTTCATCACCTGCTTGTTATGTTGAGCTCGGTGAAGTTTTGGAGTGCTCGCTGTCAATGAAATTGCAAACCCTAGGGGATCTCTATCGGAACTTAGATACACTAAATTCCTTCTATTTTAGCTTCGCTTTCCTTCTGATTGCATTTCATTTTCTCATTACATCACATAAGGAATGATTGCAAGGGGTCAACTGAGCTCTATCGAGTACGATTTGACCTCGATTTACTCGGCATGAACATTCATGCACAGTAAACCCCAAACCTAACTCCTGTCCGAGCTAGGGTTTGCAGTCGAGGCACTCTCGCTAGGGATTTCGCATGCCATTAGGTAGAGTCAGCATGTGGCTTCGTTTTGGCACCTCACTCGCATCTTGAGGTTATTTGTTCACCGCAAACTTCATAACCCTAAATTCTTAATGAAAGCCCATGATAGTATGAGGTGCAGTGGCGGGCGAGACGACTTGACCCGCGCGACACTGCACTCAGGCCCACATGCATGGTTCTTTCTCATATGGGTAGAAAGCACGTGGGATGCGTCAGCAGGTGCAGGCGTGCATGGTTGGTTCCGTTGGAAGGAATAGTGGCTTAGGGTTTAATGAGAACTTTAGGATTAGAAATATTTAATTTAAATTTTTAGCTTAACCTTTTATACACTTTTCCAAATTTAGCCAAATTATATATCATTTTGATCAGAAAAAGTGACAGGGCAATAATTTGCAATTTAATTTTGGTTTGGACTATTATTTTTGCTAATCACTTTTTAATTATCATTTGGAGTAATTAATCTTTAATTAAGCCAATGGTATCCAATTTAATCATACTTAGTATCATTCTAATCATTATGTTATAAGTGTTCATCTAAGTTTCCCTATAACACTTAATCAAACCTAGAATCTTTTAGATTGAAAATCTTCACTTAGTCTTTGTACTTTAAGACTTCACTATCATGTAGTTATTTAAGCTAGTGTAGTTTACAAATTAGCATTACTATGAACCCTTAAATGCCCTAGCAAGCTCCAAAGTTAGTAATCCTACAACTTATCTTCTAGTTAGAGAACCCTAACATTAGCCTATGTCTAGTAGCTAGAGAAGATTGGTAGGATTAGTAATAGGATAGGATTGAATTCATCATGCGTGTATACATATAAATTATTTTATCACTTAAGTTATTCCTAATCAAATTACTATTTCTTAAACTACAACTACTTATAGTATTATGCTTCAATTAACTTAAGAAACTTAATGTTTAAGTCAATTAAGCGCTTGATTAGTTATGATCATTAAGGTAGATAACTCAATTAAATAATAATGGATATCACATGGCTTACAGTTAACTTTAACTCCTTGAATGCTACTATGCTTTGAGATTACAACCTTGAACATACATTAAGATATTGTTCATGAATAAAACTTTAAGCCATTAAACATAAGAGTTTCATATGGTGAACTATTATGCTAGGGCAGGTTATAGAGTGATAAGGAAATTGCACATAATCTATAGGTGGAGTGTGTGTGTGTTATGGGAAATTTTAATTTACTTAGTTAGGAAGGTGTGCTTAACTCCTCATTTGTTCTATAATTTTTCTAGTATAATAGAACTTCACATGAGATAAACAACTTAAAATAACTTTTCTCACAATCTTATTGATTATGAATAACTTACTAAAGTTTTTTTACTATGCCTACTTATCATAGTCTTTGACTATGCTTACTCAGTTCTTGTGACTGAACTTCACTTTACTTGACTGTACAGTACTTCTTATTATTCTTATATTACATTCTTTAATTTCCTTATTTGCAATGTATGCACTTACTTACTCACATACATTTATGCTTACACTGCTCTCTTTTTAATGTTACTTAGCATAATTCCAAATGAGCATATTCATGTATCCCTTCATGTTTCATATGCACTATAGTAGTTTTTAGCCATTATATGCCGTATTTTTTCCCTTACATTTCTTATGCAAGTTAAAGCAAATTACTTGTGAGGACTTCACTTCCTTACCCACTTTACTGCTTTTGCATACTCTTATATCAATTTCTATTGATGCTTAGGGCTCCACTTACTCAAATAATTATAAATGGCTAATGTGTTCTTCGCTTATAACAAGTAAGACTTAGTGTAACCCTAAAATATACTTAGACTTTTTAAGTCTAATCACTTATTTTTATTTTATTGGTTGTGCTCTACAATATTAAATACCAAATATGATAGATCATGAGCATTTCATGGAACTTGGAGTTGGGATGAGTACTGGCCATTAGTAGCATTTGAAGACTTGCACCATTTTCCTTAATTTGTGAGGATGAGTGCATTTTCATAACATTTATATAATATTTATAATAACTTAAACTCTGGATATTTTTAATTTCTTTTCGGTGATGGATGCATTTTTATTCTTCTTTAAATGCTTGGTTTGGATGTGGGTGTGGATGTTCTTATACATATATACTTTGATCTTTTAAAATTACTATGATCTCCTTATCTCAAAAAGATTCTTGGCCACGTAGTACTTAATAGTCAGTAGAATTCCTACTAATTCAGTGTTAAGTACTACAATAACACCAGTTAATAGGCAAGAACTCACACTAGCAGCTAGACCAGCTCATGTACTTACAGTTGTTGCAATCAAAAGGAGAGGTCCACCCATTGCTCCTAAAGCACCAACTGCTAATCAAAGGGGAAGACCAATTGCTCCCCAACAAGCTGCACATACGAGGATCTATACCCTCACACCAGTTATAGCCCTAGTAGATAATGAAGTTGTATCAGGTACCACATTCTTTCTATTTATAAATATTTTTCATATTATATTTAAATAAAGTATAAAGTATCTTTCATTTGAAACCCTAGGCACCTTATATTTCAATGACAAATCTTGTGGAACATTATTGGATATTGGTGCAAGCCACTCATTCATTTTAGAAAGATTTTACAAAACTCTTGAATTACCATATTACAACTTAGTTGAAGCCTTGAACATCAGGTTACCTTCTGGTGCCCTGATGAGTGCACAAAAATGTTATGATTGTAACATATCAATTAATAGCAAGACATATGAAGCAAACTTAATAATATTTCCTATAGTAAATTTTGACATCATTCTAGGAATGAATTGGCTCAGCAAGCTAAAAGTTATGATTGAATGTCAAAGAAAGAAAGTCATTATCAAGGGTGGGAGAAAGCCTGAAGTATTTATAAGAAAGTTAGGAATATAAGCATTTTTAATCAATACTTCGCAGGAAGAGAAATTTATTCGAAAGCGGTGTAATTCATACTTAGTAATGTTGATAGGAGAAAAGATAGAAGAAATTCCTTTAGCATACACTCAAATTTTAAAGGAGTTTAAAGATGTGTTCCCTAATGAATTACCTAGATTACCACCAGTAAGAGAAATTAATTTCTCAATTGAGTTAATTCCTAATAATCAACTAATAGCAAAGGAACCTTACCATATGACACCTTAAGAACTGCAAGGGTTAAGCAAAACTACAAGAGTTGATGAACAAAGGTTTTATTCGATAAAGCATATCACAATGGGGAGCTCCAGTGCTCTTTGTAAAGAAGAAAGACAGTTCGAAGCGAATATGCATTGATTATCGTGAACTCAATAAGGTAAATGTTAAGAATAAGTACTCTCTACCACGTATTGATGATCTATTTGATTAATTATCTAGAGCTAAGATATTTTCCTATATACATCTAAAATCAGGCTATCATCAAGTAAGACTCAAAGAAGAAAATATTCCAAAAATAGCATTTAAGACTTACTACATGCATTATGAATTCTTGGTCTTATCAGTTTGTCTAACTAATACTCCATCCATCTTTATGAACTTAATGCAAGGAATCTTATGCCATATTTGGATAAATTTGTAGTAATATCATCGATGATATTCTAATTTATTTTGAGAGCAAGGAAGAACATGAAAATCATCTGAGAGCCATTCTAGAAACTCTAAGCCATCATCTGTTATACGCCAAATATTCCAAATCTAAATTTTGGCTGGATTTTGTAGCTTTCTTAGGCCGCGTAGTGAATGCTGAAGGAATCAAGGTTGATCTAAAAAAGATAAGCGCCATTCAGGAATGGCTCCAACCAAAGACAGTGACAGATATTCACAGAATTCTCAGTTTAGCCGGATATTATTAAAAATTTGTAAGAGGATTTTTGCAAATAGCTATACATTTAACCAAATTAATACAGAAAGTAGTTCAATTCATTTGGAGTTAGCAATGTCAGGAATCTTTTTAATAGTTAAAATAAACATTAAGAACCGCCCCAGTACTAACTCTACCACAAGAGATAAGAAATTATCAAGTTTATACTGACGCGTCCTTAGTAGGGCTTGGATGTGTTCTCATGCAAGAGAAGAAGGTAGTAGCATATGTATCTAGGCAATTAAAGATTCATAAGAGGAATTACCCAGTGCATGACTTAGAACTGGAAGCGATAGTATTTGAGGCACTACTTATATGGAGTGAGATCTAAAATTTTTACTGATCATCAAAGTTTAAAATATATTTTCACTCAGAAAAAGTTGAACAGTCGACAAAGGCGATGGTTGGAATTGATCAGTGACTATGACTTAAACATACAATATCATCCTGGTAATGCTAATGTAGTAGCTGATGCCTATAGCAGAAAAGCAGACCTAAATGCCTTAAAGGCAAGTTCATTAATTGAAGAATTCATAAAGTTAGGCTTAAAACTTATTAATAGAAATCAGTTAAATAATTTCCTTGAAAATAATATTATAGAGCCTACGTTCATTCAGCGCATAGCAATCGCCCAAGGGAATGATAATGGATATTCCAAGCTAAAAGCATACATCAAAAATGGTTGCATAATAGACTTATATTTGCAAAACGGGGTTTATATTTATCATGGAAAAAGGACTTGGATTACAAATGATTCATATATATGGAATCAAATTTTAATTGAAGCTCACAACTCAAGGTACGCAATTCACCCTGAAAATAATAAAATGTATAGAGATTTGAAAGAGTCCTTTTGGGGGCCTGAACTAAGGAAAAAGCTGAATATGTTGCTAAATGTTATGTCTACAATTTGGTAAAAGTAGAATATTAAAGTCTAGGTGGACAATTACATCCATTAGATATCCCATAGTGGAAATATTCAGATATTTCTACAGACTTTGTAATGGGATTTCCCAGAAGCCATACTACAATAAATGCGATTTGGGCAAGTGTAGATCGTCTAACAAAATCCGCACACATTTTTTCGACTAAGAAAAAATATTCGATAGAAAAGCTAGCCAAGTTATATATTAAGGAAATTATCAAATTACATGGAATTCTAATTATTATTGTCTCAGATCATGATGGCAGATTTACCTTCCATTTTTGGAAGGCAATACATCAAGATTTGGGAACAACATTGGCTATGAGTATAGCATTTCACCCTCAAATAGATGGTTAGACTGAGAGAGTAAGCCAAGTACTTGAAGTTCTTCTTCATTTAAGCATATTAGACTTCAATAGTAATTGGAAAGATTACCTTCCATTAGTAGAGTTTGCATACAACAACATCTACTAGTCCTATTTTGGAATGGCCTCATATGAAGCTTAGTATGGCCGAAAGTGTAGCACGCCATTGGCCTGAACTGAAGTAAGATATGTGTAGTTATATAGATCTGATATAGTTGAAAAGACTAATAAACAATTCATTTGATAAAGAGCAGGATTGCTACATCTCAAGATCCGCAAAAGAAATGTCATGATGCTAAACATCGAATGCTAGAATTTAAAATCAAAGATATGGCGTATTTAAAAGTTAGCCCAATGAAAGGCATATATTATTTTGGCGTAGCTGGTAAGTTAAGCCTGAGATACGTTGAACCCTTTGAAGAATTAAAACGAGTTGGAAATTCTATATACAAGTTAAAACTTGCTGAAGATTTGGCAGCAGTACACAACGTATTCTATGTATCTTCACTCCGTAGATGTTTACAAAATCTATTCCAGCAACTTTTCATACCTTTCATTGAAATTTAGTTAGATTTATCATTCATAAAAGAACCTATTATAATTATTGGATAGGACAATCATCCACTAAGAAATCGAAGCATACCCATGATAAAGATTCAGTTGAAAATTTATAGTGCCAAGGAAACCACTTAGGAAAGAGAAGATACTGTGCAGAAAAAGTATCCTGCACTATTTAAAAACCCAAGTAAATTTGATTTCCTTATTTTGTCTTGAACTTTAATATATAGTGTGATGTCGAGCACGACATCATTTTTAAGTACTATAACCATTATGGCTAAGCCAAACTCAAAAATCAGGACCTCGAGTGACTTTAAAATTAAGGCTAACCAAAAATACTATCAGATAGAGTATATTTTATGATCACAATTCCCAAGTTTGGGAGGAATCTGGATAGCGAATACTCTTAAATTAATTTCTGATTAATTTAAATTCAAAAAATTGGGAAAATTAAATAGAATCTAAATTTAGCAATTTTGGTGTCATTAGAATAAGAATATTATAAAAAGGCAGCAAAAAAAGTTTAATCATATTTAGAGCTCTAGATTGATCATACTTATTTTTTGAAGTTTTTATCTTCTGAAATTAATAAAAAATAAAATATTGCTCCAAATAAAAAAAAAAGTTACATAAATGTGTTTATCTCATCAAGATACACCTTCGTGTCAAGTTTTACTATTTCTTAGGAAAAAATGGAAGAGAGAGAAAGTAGAGAGAAAAAAGAGTTAAAGAGGAAGAGAAAGTCAGATTGAATACTCAAAGCATTTATGAGGAAGATGACAAATTTGCTCACATATAAATAATAGAGGAGAGAGAAAAATTAATATAATAAAATATTTAATTACGAAGTTAATAAATATACCACCACCCCATTTATTATATTAAATTATTCAATTAAAAAAGTCAATAAATACACCCCCACCCCCCTCCTCCTCTCATCTTCCCCCACCTCTCTTCTCCCCTCATCTCCTCTTCTTCCTCATCCACTACTAGTTTTCTCCACCGACCTCTAGTAAAACCTCCTCAACGCTAATACAAGATAAGAAATGAGAAAGTGAAATTTTTTTTTCTATTTTCTTCATTTCCTTATCTTAATATTAATAATAATGTTATTATTATTATTATTAATATTAATATTATTACTATTATTATTATATTTTTCCATTTATGCAAATTTTCATTTTTATTTATATGTATATATTTTCTAATTTATGCAACTTTCATTTCTATCATTTTCTTTTTTTTTTTATATATGTATATATTTTCTAATTTATACAACTTTCATTTTTGTCATTTTCTTTTTTTCTATATATGTATATATTTCATAATTTATGCAACTTTCATTTAAGTTATTTTCTGTTTTTTATATATGTATATATTTCCTAATTTTTCCAACTTTCATTAATGTCATTTTCTTTTTTCTATATATGTATATATTTTCTAATTTTTGCAACTTTCATTTCTGTCATTTTCTTTTTTTTTCTATATATGTATATATTTCCTAATTTCTTCAACTTTCATTTCTGTCATTTTCTTTTTTTCTATACATGTATGTATTTTCTAATTTATGCAACTTTCATTTCTGTCATTTTTTTTTCTATATATGTATATATTTCTTAATTTTTGTAACTTTCATTTCTGTCATTATATATATATATATATATATATATATATCTTAATTTATGTAATTTTTATTTCTGTTATTTTCTTTTTCTCTATATATGTATATTTTCCCTAATTTATGCAGACTTCATTCTTGTTATTCTATTTTTTTTCTATATATATATATATAGATATATATATATATATATATTTCTTAATCTTCGTAACTTTTAATTTTGTAATTTTCTTTTGTTATATATATGTACATATTTTCTTAATTTTTGCAACTTTTATTTCAATCATTTTATATATATATATTTCTAAATTTCTACAACTTTTAATTTAATAATTTTTCTTTCATTTCATATATATATATATTATTAATATAATAATAATAATAAATTATTATTTTTAATATATAAAGATAAATAATCAAGATAATATTAATATTGATATTTTTACTAAAATAAAATGAATAAATTTATTTTTTTCATTTAATGTATTTCATTTGCAGCATTTGCATCGCTATTAAGCTTTGACCCACTT
Organism: Gastrodia elata; assembly: GCA_016760335.1. Lineage (NCBI taxonomy): Eukaryota > Viridiplantae > Streptophyta > Magnoliopsida > Asparagales > Orchidaceae > Gastrodia > Gastrodia elata. Next base: position 31,079,807 of record CM028675.1, on the reverse strand, counting down.
TATTATATTTATATAAGTTTTTGTGCTCAAAATATGAAATATATAATCAAAAATCAGTATCATGGGTTCATTTAGGTAGATCTCAAGTCCGTACAAACAATACATTAGGCTAGGACAAGCCGATATTTAGAGAAATAAGGAGACTGCACATAGCAATTGAGAGGGAATGTGTAGTTAGTCTGGAACCCATATCTCAGATAGTTAGATAAACATATATAATGAATCGATTATTTTATAATTCTGTCTAACATAATAAATATAATATATTATTGTATATTCTTTCAGAGTAAGAATATGTATATTACATTCATAATTATGACAAATTTTTAAACATATCATACGTAAATATCACATTCTTTTTGTATATGCTTCTCATGCTCAATCATGCCATTTAATATTATATGCAAATTTTGATAACCTACAAACCTTACTTAGACCTTTGTGTCCAATTATTATTATTATTTTTTTCTCTTTCTTGGTTCGCCATGTCACACACACACACACACACACACACACACACACACACACACACACACACACACACACACACACACACACACACATATATATATATATATATATATATATATATATATTAATATATGGCAGTTTAGGTATAATCTCTGGATCAAATCTTTAAGCAAGAGCTGATGCAAGATGGAGCAACATAGATACTATTTTTCTTAAAGTTTTAAATTTTTCTGCTTTGTGTGTAATAAATTTTGTAAGATAATTATTATCTTTATAATGAATATATTTCCTTTATTATTTTAGTATTTCCGAATGTCGCAATTATAGTGGAAATGTGTATTTTATATGCCTCTAAATACAATGTTATACTAAACACCGATGTGATCCTAGGGAGTGAGCACCTAATGCCAGATTAGCTATGCTGACCCTGCAGCGGGTCACCATGAATAGTCTACCTTAGTTGGCTAGAGAATGGTTCTACAAAGTGTCTAAAGCCTTCCATATGATAAACTATCCTTATCCAATTTGTTTCAGAGTCTTAGAGACACTCTTTGACAACTATACCGAAGAGTGGTGGGAACGTGCTTATCATTTGCTTTTATCATTTCCCAATTTGTATTCCAACCTAGCATTAATGAAATCATTCCTATTTCTAGTTTTTGAATTGTTTCTTTGTTTTTTATAGAAGGAATCCTGAACCTAACACCCCTCCCCCTTCTGTTGAGAAGGCAACTACTTCATGTTCATCAACAATCAATTAGATCAAGACCTTGGTAAAGACTCAAACCAAAGCCGTTGAGAGAATCCTTGAACCTCATGCCCTACAAATAACTCATGTGAGTCCCTAGCCGACACCTATACAAATAGTAGATGGATCCCTCTGTGCCTTTCATAGACTCAATACTCATGCTTTCAATGGATCTGTCTAACCTATTGAAGCTAAAAATTGGCTCTAAGTCATCAAAAAAGACTTATCCGACATTAAGTGTCCAGAAAGTGAAGTCATTCGACTAACCACCCACATTTTTACTAAAGAGGCAAAGTATTGGTGGGATAGTGAACTTAAGACTCACTTTGCTGAAGTTAATATTGATGTAAATCCCTTGGAAAGATTTTGAGGAAGTTTCCAAGGTATAATTCATTCCACCCTCTGCATAGACTATGATAAAGGATAAGTTTACCTAGCTGATCTAAGGAAATAGAACAGTTCTCATTTACAAAATGGAGTTCAGAAAACTATCGAGATTTCCTCTAGACATAGTTCGTACTAAGGAAGCTAGGTGCAACAGATTCTTGAAGGGACTCTACGATTCCATTAAGGATCACCTTGTGTCTCAGCATTACGATAGTATTGCCAAGCTATTGGAGGGAGCTTGATTAATTGAGAATCATCAGATGCAAAAGGAGCTAAAGTAAAAACCTCATTCATCCACTCCAAAGTATGAACCGTTCAAAACAATTCATTCTCAAGGACCAAAAGTTTACCAGATGACTCAACATCAACAAGGTAGAAAAGGGAGACATTATCAAAGACCTCATCCATATGGAAAGTGTTACCATTTTGGTAACAAGTTCCATACTTATTATAAACCTATAAATAGATAATGGGATTACAGGGTTGTATGGACCATCGACAAAATGAAGATCAATCATTCTCTTACTATTCACAACCCTGTGTCCGTCAATGCTCAGGCACCGACAAGAGCAATAATGCCACGTTTTAGCTAGTGGGAATGCTTCAATGGGAAGCACCTCCACCTGCCCCAAAGCAGATTCAAGCCAAAGACAATGCTAAGGAAAAGGCTATTGCCCAATCTTTTGCCTTACCTTGAGTTTATGCCTTAGCTTTTGTTGTCGCTCAAGAGGACAACGTAGTTGTTACAGGAATGCACTATGTTTATTTTAGTATTCTATCTTTCTTTTTCTCCTATTTAATTTCTTGTCATTACTTTCCTGCATTAGTTGATAAAAAAAAGTTTTATTTCATCGTAGGAATGTTATTTATAAATACGCAATCATGCGACACACTCTTCAATATAGGTGCTGGTCACTCATTCATATCTAAAAAGTGTGCCCATTCCCTCAACCTTCAATAATTCTGTTTAGGAAAAGCTTTACACATACAAATGCCATCAAGAGCAGATATGTGTGTAGATAAATTATGCATCCTTAATATTCCCATTACCAACCAGCATTTCCAAGCTAAACTGATAGTTATGCCGATCACAAATTTCGACAAAATTTTGGGCATGAACTGGTTCAGCAAATTCAACGCAGGCATCGATTGCCAAAAAAAAAAGGCTACCTTAAGAATAGGTAAGAAGACTGAGGTTCAAAGGAAAACTTGGTGTAACAGCATCCTATATTAATGAAGTTGAAACCAAGTGCTTAATTAGTAAAGATTGTGATGTAATCCTAGTAACTATGTTGGGAGAAGCCAAAAGAGATCGGTCTATGGAAGACACCAATATTGTGAAAGAGTTTTGACTGACCAAAAATATGTAGTATTTTATCATCATCTGAGAGCTGTGTTTAGTTTCATTACTAGAGTATACTTAATTTCGATAATGTTTAAGTGATTAATTTGGTTTTGGATTAGGTCCTAAATTATAATTTCAAGGTTTTTTTTATTTGAAACTATCTTGGGAAAATTAGGGAAAGTTGGGATTAAACATAAAAAATAATATGGGATCATACAAGTTCTCTTCTTCTCAACTTCATATCAAGCCATTTGAATTATTTTCTTATTTCATAATCAAGAGATTTAGTTTTCTTTTGCGAACTTAGTAAATGTACTACATCTTTTCTAATGCTCTGTCATGAACACTAGAAGGCTCAATTTTGGCAAATAAACATTCATGTGATTGTTAGCTTATGAGTTCATCTCTTTCATCTAATCTAATGGCTCACATGCATCAACTCTTAACTTAGCTAAGGAAATGAGCTACTAGGCTAAATGAGCTTAGGTCACATCACTCATAGCTCTTAGTGCTCTAGATCCTCACATAAACCTAGGGTGAGCCATGGAGCACAATTGGCAGTTCTTGACTCATATGCGTCTACCCTTGATTTGGCTAAGGTAAAGTGCTACGAATCTAAATGAGCTTATCACGTACCTCTAAGCTTGACGAGCTCAATCACCTCGCATAAATCAAGAGTGAGATATGGAGATTGGAGAATGTTAACATTCCTTATGGCTCAAATGATAAAGAACTTGTCACAGACCCTCGTGGCGTTATCGATCATACAAGCACAACTTTAGGAGAAGGAAATCATTGGGCTTTATGATATTACATTTAAATATATATATATATATATATATATATATGTATGTATGTATGTATGTATGTATGTATGTATATAAAGAATCAACATTTTCCAATTTGTTCATTCACATAACACTCAAACATTGCAAATATAACATCCATATGTTTTTACATGCTCATGCCCAACACTCCCCAGTGAGAGTTTAGGGACTCTCCTCAATATTTCCTCCAGCATCCTTTAGTATCAAGAACTTAAAACTGAGATTTGGAACATTTTTTTAAGTCTTCAATTTTCCTTTTTATAACTCTTGCTTCAGCCTCCGCTCATCAAAGTAGCCAGCTTCTTTCTCCTTGAGAATTGGATTCATATTTATGTTTTATTCCTTTATTTCTTTGGTGATGAAGTATTTTTAATGGATGTCATCAATTTATTTTATGGGAAGATGGAAAAATTATGTCCATTGGTTTTCCCAATGCTGACTAGGAGGCTATTTACAAAGAAGAATTACTATGGGCGCTATGGCACGCTATAGTACCAAGGCTTCTATTGGCATGTGCTACAACGCGCTGTAGCGCCTAGCTCTCAAGCTAGGATCTGCTATGATGCGCTGTAGTTCCTGGCTCTTGGGAAGTTAAGCGCTATGGTACCCTGCAGTGCCTGATCCTCTGAAATTCTAGCATTTTGGCACGCTATAGTACCTTAGTCTTTGGATGTTGGGCGTTGTGGGGTGATATAGTGCACTATAGTGCGCTATGGCATGCAAAATTGTTCATTTTCATTTAATTCCATTTTTTTCTTGGAATCTAAACAATTCCTAGATGAAATGACATCCAACCTATAGCGCCCCGTCCCGTCGCCACGCGCAACAAGGATGTTTAAGGAGTAAGTACCCTAAACTGTTGGTGGTGGAATGACGTGTTACTTGGGAAGGGTTTCTAAGTGTGATTCTTCAAGTGTGAATCTTCTTGAATCCAAGTTGTCCTTCTTCCAATAATGTCCTGAATAAATGGTATCGAAGTTGTATATGCTTCATCCTGGCATGAAATATTACACTCTTTGCTAGGTGAATAACACTCATACTATCTCTGTAGAGCTTCACATCCTCCTCTCCTTGTCCAATTTTGCTTTAGCACTTCAGCCAAATCATTTCCTTACTCATCTCAGTAATGGAGACATACTATGCCTCTATGGTTGATTGAGCAATAATCTTCTGTAATATGGAGATCCATATTACCACTACACTTTTTAATGTGAACACATATCCAGTAGTGCTCCTTTAGCTATCAATATATTTTGCAAGGTCCATCTACAAAGCCCTGTAGAGTAATATCAGACTTACCAAAGCAAATTGCTTGTCTATTGTACCAAATGCTTCAAAATCCACTTTACCACATTCTTATGGTACTTTTTTGAGTTTCTTATGAATCTACTGACTACTCTCACTACTTGTGCAATGTCTAGTCTCGCGCAGATCATCGCATACATCAAGCTCCCAACTGTTGAAGCATAAGAAACCTTCTACATGTGTAACACCCTGTCCCCTCACTGCGCATAACAGGGAGGTTTAAAGATTGGTTACCTTAAACAATTGGAGGAGGAACGACGCATTACTTTGGAAGGATTTCTAAATCTTCTTGAATACGAATGCTGAGGGTCTACATAAGGTAGAATTAAAGGCCAATTTTTAAGACAAGTAATATTTTTATCTTAAGTATTAGTTGGAATACTTATATACATTGGAAAGGTAATCTTAATATTTCCTTAAGTTATCACATGTTGGAAGTGCATATACAAAAATATTATATTTCTAAGAAAGGTAACTTGAAACACTTAGTTTGTTTGACTGCACTTATCGATGTGCACAAAGATAAGTGGACGACACTCTTTTACAGTTGTTCTCCCAAACTAAGCTGTTCAACTCTCTACTTATAAATATAATTTAAAATGTTCTAAAAAAGGTAATTTGAAACATTTAGTGTGTTTAACTGCACTTATTGATGCGCACAAAGATAAGTGGACACCACCCTTTTATAGTTTGTTCTCCTAAACTAAGTTGTTCAATCCTTCACCTATAACACACTTGATAAAAACTAGGAAATTTATCCTAATGTTATTGTAGATTCATTTAAGATAAGATTAAGATATACAATTCCATTCATGATGAATTAACTAATTTCATATCCTTATTGAATCAAACTAGTTTTAAGGGTATACACTACAGTCTCCACATGATAAACACTAATGATAATCATTCTATACTAACTATCTAGAAACCAAGGAAACTCAAACTTATGAATCCATTCTTCATTGGATGTACTAAGGAATGGGGTGTAACATCCTTAAATTATTACTTTGCCTAATAATCATTCCATTAAGTTTAATTAGTCATTTGAACAAATCCTCGAAGATTTGGAGCTATTCGGACCTCAATCGAATATTTGGATTATTTTAATAATATTTAATTAATTAGAAACTAGAGATATTTAGTTTGATCTTAAAATCAAAATCCGACTTTGCAATTGTGCTCGTCACCCCCAAATTAGCTAGGGGTGATATTTTTGAAGTGTTTGGAAGTCGTCATATCTTATCAAATAATTTAATGTATTTAAATACCCCAAAAATTAAGATAATTAAATTGGCCTCCAAATAAAAATCTGACTTCATCGTTAAGTTTCTCTCCCCCAAATTAGCCAAAAATGAATTTTTGGGATTTTTTGAAGTCTGTTTGGTCATCCATTTTTAATTAAAGAAATGTATTAATTAAAATTAAGAATAATTAAGTATTTATTTAAAATCTTTCTTTTCTCTTCTGAGCTGGACCCCACTCCCCCTTCTCAATTTTCTACAAATGGTGCCTCACTCCTTTCCCTTATGGCACATGCAAGAGGCCCCCTTATCCTCTATGCTGCTAATGGGAGGGCTCAGGATGGAGCCATGCCTCCATCCTCCTTAAAGCTACTTCCCTCAGCACTCCTCCCTCCATTTGGACAACAGCAGAAGTTTCTTCTCCTCCCCAAGCTTTTAATGAACCTTTAGTTTTCTTCCTCCTCTTGCTAGTTGCTAAAGAAGAAGAAGTTCTTTCTCTTCCCAACCTCTTGAAGAACTATATCTTCTTCCATTTGCAATCTCAGGTACCCATTTGTTGTAACTTTCCATGCACCTCTTTCTTTTATCCTCCTTGTGCTACTCGTTCCATTTGTTTAGTCAAAGTATTTGTGAAATGGTATCTCAAGTAGTTATTGTATGGAGTCTAGGTGTAGCGCCCCGCCCCGTCACCGCGCGCAAAAGAGACAGGTTATAATCAATTTTGGCGGCGGAGTGGTGCGCCACTCAGGGAGGAATACCCGTCTCCCCGAATAGCTGCAAACCAAACCTATCTGAAGGGCTACTGAGTCAACCTCAAGGAGGGTTGAGAGCTAGTACTAAAGATAAGAGTAGTGTCATTGGATTTAGAATACAATATGAAGAATCCAATATATGCATAAGATATCAATATTTCTAGTATACTGATCAAATCACAATACTAAGTATAAGTAGTATATAACAGAGTCCGGAAGCTAAAGCAAATATCCAGAAATATTTATCACAGAAGCTTTATGAAAATATTCATCTCAGAAAAGAAAAGAAAATACATCCAGAATTATTACAACCAGTTACTGAATTACAGACATAAAGCTAAGTACTGAACTAAAATAAACTAAGCAGAAAGGTAATGAAATTGGAAGAGAGTCCAATAGTGCTCCATGGGCTCCTCCTGAATCTCCTGGGTATCCTCCTGACCTGGCTCAATATACTGCTCAAAATCTAGCAAATTGCTGGATCCCAAAAGTACCCATATTAGACAATAAGTCTAACACATCAAAACTAATCTAAGCAGTTTTTGTTATTCATTTAACATTTACATAATGTAATTAAATCTGCAGAAATACTATGAAGATAACTGAAGGCATAAAACTGTATAAAACTATACAAAACTAAAGTAAATTAAAGTAAAATTGAATTATAAACTGAATACTGAAAGTAAACCAAAAATAGTAATGGATCTGAAACTGAGTAATGATCTATAAAATTATGTTGTATGTCACTAAAACTGTGCATCTGAATATGCCATGATATTGTATACTACTTATATGCAACCAAATATCATTGAACTGTTATAAGTAGTACGGTCCAATGTATACATACATCCAATTGGGAATACTGTTTACTGTGATGCTGATGCATCATGAAATTCCCCAGTTAATGTATGAAACATTCTGTAACCCATATATCATCACTAATACTCATACATCATTTTGATACTCACATATCATGCTTATGCTCATGCTCATGCTTCTAAGCTACATGAGATTAATCTAGAAATCCAAAAAATGCTTTAAAATCCGATAATGAATTCAATGTCTCCATTGTGCAAAATCCTGCTAAAAGGATTTTGACTCCTATGATCTAGTTTAATAATTGGTTAAAGTTGAGAGTTTATATAAAAATCATTAGATATGATGATTGTATTCACAAATTTAGCATATCTACAAGAAAGGTGGATTTAACCCTTAGCTTTTTTAAACTGCACTTATCGAAGCGCACTACGATAGGAGGCAGAACTCGGTCACAGTTTACATCTCAAGCTAAGTCGTTAAATATCCTAATTGTAAGCATACTCAGTGTCCTACGCAAAGTGACTTGAGATACTTAGTTTGCATAAAGTGCACTTATCGAAGTGCACTACGATAAGAGGCAAAACTCGGTCACAGTTTATATCTCAAATTAAGAATCTTGTTCGCTAATTGTAACACTCTTTGTCTTGGAAGATTTACTCTAACAAGATTGTATTCATCTAATCCTTCGAGATAGCACCTGGTCATATGTCCACATTAGTGTGAATCAATCAATCCTAAATATTACTGAAATAACCCAATACTATGGGTATACCCTACTATACCCAACCAATAATCTAGTTTCAGAAGATTATATTTAATCAATAAGGATTTATCAAAGTTATTAATCCTTACTCTAAATAGGTGTGTCCTACATAAGGCTCCAATGATGTGATCATAGAGATCACTAAATAATGATTTCTACCACAATGGGGAAGTTCCATTCTATATGCTTTTGGTAGTTCCTACCACAAGGTGTCAAGATCAACCTCTAAGGTTATGAAGAATCATCTAAGATTCCTGCCTCAATAAGTTACAAAAGTTCTTCCTACCTCAATGTATCAATAATTAAAGTCTTTAAGCATTTCAAGAACAATCATAAAGTAAGACCATTAAGATCTCACTTTTCTACTTCTTAAGCTAACATTCAAGGTTTATTTATTAATTTTGGGTTAAAGTGATCAGATCAGATGAATAAAATCTATCTAATCCTTTCTTATTCTACAATCATGGGATAAAATCAAAGATCTTATTAGAGTTAGAGCATCATAAATCATTATAATTTTGTTATCCATCTTATGGTAATAGTCATATATAAGAGAAAATTAAAGATTTTAAGTTTAGATTCAGATGATTCAATCACACATATTCAATATTAACCTTAGCACTTTTAATTCAATGATTTAAGATCAATATCAAATCATATACATTATTGGAAAAATGTCAATTAAATTATCTTACTATCAAGTTAATTGATTAAGTGATTAAGGTTTATATCTTAATCAAGATAAGTTAAGATTTAACCCCTAGCCTTTCTACCATTAAGACCAAAGGTTAATTTAAAAGTCAATGAAAAATCAATATATTATTAGTGTATTATTGATGGCAAATTTCAGTTTAGATTAGGTATTATTTACTTAATCAAGTTCTCAAGATTCTTATGTTCACTTATAGTTTAATGTCAATTACACACAATTAGGTGTCCAAATAAATGGTTAGAGTTTTCTAACATACATCATAATATCAAGAAAGCATATAAATATAAAGATGGAAGGTAATTAAGGCTAACTAAATTCTAAAGTAAACCAAAGGAGTTAGCACTTGATTATAAATTCTAAAAGACTTAGGTTTCATGCCAATTGGTTGTTAAGATATACCTATTCAATATAAGCTTTTAAGGATTCTATTATCTAGCACTTGGCACAATACATTTAAGATACATAATAGGCATTGAGCACCTGATAAAAATAATAAAGTTTCAAACTTAATTTTAACATAAAATTTTATACAATGCTCAATTTTAACTAATTCAGTCCCACTAGGGTCCTAGGGACCTTAAAATGCGAAAACAGTGATGTTTCGGCCATTTCAGCCATTTCTGGAGATTTTCAGAAATTTTTGGGCAGTTTTATAATTTTTGGGCACTATGGCGCGCTGCAGCGCGCTGTGGCGCTTTTGGCGCTGTAGCGCGCTGGGTGCTTTTGGCGCGATAGCGTGCTGCCGCGCTTTTGACGCCACGGCTGGTTGTGGCGCACAATGGCGCACTGCTGTGCTTTTGACTGTGCGGTCCGCTGTGGCACGCTATGGCGTGCTGCAGTGATCCAACTCATGAAAATATTGTTCAATTAATTTATTTTTTTCACATTTCATATTGTTTTCCTAAAATGATGCTACAGCCCGCTACAGCGCGTGATGACGCGCTGCAGCGGTCCATTTGCGATTTACTGTTCAATTAGTTAAATAACTGATTTATATGATTTTTCCCGAAATGACGCTGCAGTCCGCTACAGTGCGCTATGGCGCACTGCAGCGGTCCATTTGCAACTTGGGCGCTACAGTGCCAGACGGTAATTTTGCTAGTGTGAAACTTGTAAATGCCTCATTTCGAGCTCAAATACTCCCAATCCAGAGCATTCCATAAGTGGTGTCATATATCAATGGAAAGGTCTTTCTGATACCTTTCCATTGACACCAAAATTAGCACAAATAGAGTATTTTAACTATAAGAAAATTGATGATAAAGACCAGGGTATACAAAATGGACAAAAAATAGATCATGCAATTTTCAAAGTAATGAGACACCTCAATGAGCCTTAATGGCTTCCATACACTATACTGAGTTTCTAAAAGTACAAACAAGCATAGTAGCTACATGAAGAAGATAAGGAAGGGGAGCAAATGGGTACCTTAGCCTTGCAAAGGGTGGAGGAAGAATGAACATTTGTCTTTCTCCAAAGCCTTAGAGGTGAGCTGAACTTCTTCTTCTTCAACACTAGGGCATCAATAGAGGAAAAGATGAGAAAGCATCAGCAAGAAAAAGAAGAATGGGCTGTGCACCTCCTTAATAAAGGAGAAGGAGAAGGATGGAGTAGGGGGATAGGCCATAATGAGCCTTGGGAGAGAGGAGGCATGGGAGGAGGAGAGGTCATCATAACTCAGCCCAAGGGGGGCATGGGGGTGCCGGATATGGTGAGGGGGCTGACAGGAAGCAATAGAAAATTAGGGAAAATTACAATTTAGAGACTGAATAATTACTTATTTATTTTCCTTAATTATTTAAAAATTTATATTCTTGAAACGCACTCCAAAAATTCCCAAAAATTCACTCCTAGCCAATTTGGAGGTGAGGAATTCAACGGCGAAGTCGGAATTCGATTATGATGATTATTTAATTATTCCATTTTCCAGTGCATTTAATTATATTAAAATATTCATGAAAATCTAACGACTTCCAAACGCGTCCAAAACATCACTCCTAGCTAATTTGGGGGTGACGATCGCAACGGCGAAGTCAGATTTCAATTTTGAGGTCAAATTAAATACCTCAATTTCCTAATTAATTAAATATTAAAATAATCCAAAATATTTGGTTTAGCTTCGAATTGCACCAAATTTTTGGGGATTGGGTCTAATGACTGGATGAACTTAATTAAGATACGATTAAGCTAAAATTAAGTTGGGTAACAACCTTGGGTTGTTACACTATGTTTGATCATAAGCCTCAATCGAAACTCAAATGAGTCTAATCGAAGCTCGATTTGTCCATAAAAATGCAGTCAAAAGCTGTAAGATTTTTGTATACTCGTAGCTAGGATAGGAGGCGCTTCGGTGCGCCGTAGCACGCAGAACTGCCCTATTTTTCCTAAACTGCTTATTTTTTTAATGTTATTGACTCTAGAACCCTAATAATGCAAAAATATGCAAAATAAAAGCTGGATTTAGTAGAATCATGCATTGTGTAAATGTAGGGGTTATTTTAAATATGAAATCTATCTATTATCCTAAATGACATGTTTTTCTTTCCTAAATGATTCACTTGAATATTTTGTGCCAAATAATAGTAAATATAATGTTTTGCTTTAATTACTTTCCGTTTTCAGTAATATAACATTTATATGCCTCATTAATAGTCAAAAGTTGTATAATATTTGTATACCCATAGCTAGTATATCATTGTTTGCTCATTAGAATGATTCTATCATGTCAATTTTGGTATCAATGGAAAGGTCCTAAAAAGATTGTTCCATTAGTATTTGGCACCACATTTGAGGTGTCCTAAATCCAGAGTATTTAAGTGCAAAAAGGGGACCAGTTCTATTTTTTGTTCAGCCAAATTATCGTCGAGCGCTACATCGCATCGTAGCTTGGCTTTCAGCCAGGGAGTGCTACAGCATACCGAAGCACCTGCATCTCTGGAATTCTGGTGTCGTAGTGCGCTGTGGCGCCAAAAAGCGCAGTCGCATGCCGTAGCGCCCGTGCCTCAGAATATCAGGCACCATAGCGCACCGCAGTGCCTGCAAGTGCTGATGCACGCCGCAGCGCTCAAGTTCAAGTTGACTAGTGCCACAATGCGACAGAGTGCCTGAAAGTGCTGCGGCGCGCTGTAGCGCCCGCATCCAGGTTGACTGGCGCCACAACGTGCCATAGCGCCTGGCTATCAGCCAGGGGTCGTAGCAGGGGCGCTACAGTGCACCGGAGCACCCAAATCCTGAGTTGGCTGGCACCATAGCGTGCCGTAGCGCCTGGCTCTCGGCTAGGAGGCGTTCCAGTGCGCCGTAGCATGCAAAACTGCCCTGTTATGCCCAAATTGCATATTTGTCGTATATTGATGACTTCAGAACCTTTATAATGAAAAAATATATCAAAATAAAAATTGGATTTAGTCGAATCATGCATTATGTAAATGTTTAGGTGATTTTAAAAATAAAATATATCGCTTATCCTAAATGACAAGTTCTACTTTCCTAAAGGATTCACTTGAATATTTTGTGCCAAATGGTAATTAATGTAATGTATAGCTTTAATTACTTTCTCCTTTGAATAATGTAATATTTATACACCTCATTAATAGAAGGATGCATGTTAAGGAACCTAAACTCAGATTTGGGCACTTAATTAATAGAGTTAACATTAATCCATAACTAAACCTTAAGAATCTTAAGAAATGCTTAATCTAATTAAAAATTGATTTAACATCAACTTTTGGACATTAATAATGTATAATAAATTCTCTGATTTTATCATTGACTAATAACTAAGCAAATGATCTTGGTTTGGTCAAGTTAGGAGCTAAACCCTAACTTGTCAAGATTAAGACCCAAATCTTAATCATCTTAAATAAACCACCTAATTTGAATACCTAAGGAACTTGCATGATTCTAATAATGCTCCTTAATTTTACATTGACCTTAAGCTAATAAATTAAAAGTATTAAGGTTCAATAAATTTTTATGATTGATCATCTAAATCTAACATTTAGATCTATAATTCTCTCTTAAGAAAAACTATTAGCATAAACTAAATTATAAATTGATAATGATTTGTAAATGATCAATACCTCATAAATTATGTGACTATACCCGATAATTGTAGTGTAGGTTGAGATCAGATGAGTTTTACCCATCAAATTTGTATAATCAGACTCAATGGATTAAGGCTTGTAGCTTTAATATAATCCTTTTAGCTTGAATTATTGCATACTTCTGTGCTTAAATCTTAAGGTTGAAATCTAATATTTTAAATGATAAACTCTTGAGGTAGGAAGAGCTTATTATCAAACCTTAAGATAGAAGCTTATATGAACCCTTAATATCATTATATTCTGATCTTAAGCCCTTGTGGTAAAGTAATTTAAATATTTTATAAACTATTTCTTCCTTATGGCAATATCCTAAGTTAAGTGACTTTTATGTCACACCTATGGAACCCTTATATATGATTCACCACAATGGAGTGTGGAATCATTAGATTGTACTCCTTGATGTATATATAAATAGAATTATTAGAATAAGAATTAGTATAATTATCAGTTAGAGATGATAATGTATATCCATATTACTAATTTATTTTAGTAGAAATCAAAGTTTACTAATTTATCCTGAATAGAACTGTAGGGTTTCAGTCTTATCTTAGGTAATTAAATAAGTACAGTTCAGTTCACGATAAACATCCCAAGTCCAAGAGCATTTTAAATAGGTGATTGAGCAACTTAGTTTGAGAGAATAAACTGTAATAGGGTTTTGCCCCTTATTATCATATATTTCGATAAGTACAGTTAAACAAACTAAGTGTTTTAAGTTACCTTTCTTAAGACACTATAAGTATGCTCTTAACTAGGGAATTTAACAACTTAGTTTGAGAGAATAAATTGCGACACGGTTCTGCCCCTTATCATCATGCATTTCGATAAGTGCAGTTAAACAAACTAAGTGTTAAACCCACCTTCTTAGAAATATACCAACTATGTGTATACAACCTCTTCATTTGATAAGTTTGGGTATAATTTTAACTAATACCATTTAGTGGATTAGAATTTGGAGTCAGAATTCATTTAGATGAATTCTGCATGATGGAGATGAATGGAATCATTACTTTATTTTGAATTAATTTCTGGATTTTGATGATTTAAAACAAATAGTCATTAAAGCCTTGGCATATCATGAATTCATAAGTCATGATAGTATTTGCAAAGCACTTGGCTCACCTAAGGACTCTTTTAGCAAAGCATTTGGCTCGCCTAAGGACTCTATTAACAGAGCATTCACTCACCTAGGATCTGTAAGATGTCATGTGATATTGAGTCAAGCATATTTATGGCATATAATTTTGTGGCATATTCAAATGCATATGTATATATTCATTAGCATTCAACATTATTTTAATTCATTATTTACACAATTTTATTTTCTTTATTGTTTCCTTACTTTTAGTATTTAGTTTTCAATCTCTGTTTTACTTTACTTTCAGTTTTACACTATTTTTCTCTTGGTTCAATTATTTTAATACTTTTTTGTGGCTTTTCTTAATCCCTTAAATGTTAAACATTATATAACTATAAAGGGTTATAATAACTTTCGATGTGTTAGACTCAATGTCTAACACATGGTACTTATGGGATCCGATAATTTGCTAGATCTAGAGCAGCATGTGGAGCTAGTTCAGGAGGCATCACAGGAGATCCAGGAGGATTTCACGGGGCACTAGAGGACTCTTCATCAGCATTTATCTTTTTGCATTAGTTTACTTTTAGTTCAGTCACTAAACCATTTACTGTATTTTTACTCAAGTAAATTATTTATAATAACTCTGGATGATATTTTTTTTTTCTGAGATAAATAATTTACTATCTTTTGTGATGAATGATCTAGATGTATGCTTTAGCTTCTACACTCTGTGTTTACTACTACTTATACTTAGTATTATGATGTGGTCAGCATAAGAGAAATGCTAATACTCATGTATATTGGATCTTTATTCCACTCATAATCCAATGTACACAAGAACCCTACCTAATATTTAAGATAAGAATTTTACACTTATCTTAAGGATTAGTACTCAGCTCTATTTTCTTTTGGAGTTGAGTTCAGCTCTTTATTCAGTAGATATTTGGGGAGGTTCAACAGTCCTTCCCGAGTAGCGCAGTGTTCTGCCGCCAATTGTGTAGTAATTAACTCATTTGCGCGCGGCGACGGATGGGGTGCTACATGGGTCCCAAGATTATGGCATAGAAGTCACTCTAATTAGGTAAGATACCTCATTTAAGCTCAATCTATAATCCATTAGGCTATTGCTACCACAAAAATAGATGCTCAATTTTTTAAGTTTAGAGAGGTTCATCTAAAGGCCTATCTCAATGTATATTCAATAAGTTAGCTCCTACCTCAATGTTTCCCTAAATTAAGATGTTAAGCATTTAAATTATAAAATCTAATAAGAAAATTAGAGATTATGAACTTGCAATCACAATAATTCAGCTTTCTATCCAAAGTTGAATTATGAGATCAAAAAAAAAAGGATTAAACACTTGAAATATTCATAAAATTAATCACTTAATTAAAAAGGGAAGATTAACAAGCTAGATTGCTAAGCTCCTGAGTTTAATTAAATAACCAGATCATGGGACAAAATTAGCATATTATTAAGAATGAATCATTTGAGAATTCTTAATTAAGAGGAAATCAAAGTAGTATAAGTTTAAGGCAAAGATAATAAAATCACATTATCATCATAAGGCTTAATCTTCTAAGATCACATGTTAAATAAATAATGTCAACTAGAGAATAAATACTGTTAATTCACTAATTATGAGCTAAAGCAATTGGTACTTAATTAACAAATTTAAAATTTTGAGACGGAGGCGCTAAGACGCACTGGAGCGCTCCCTAGCCAAAAGCTAGGCGATACAATGTGCTGTAGCGCTTGATGGTTATTTTGCCTGGACAAAAACATAATGTATCCCCTTTGACACCCAAATACTCTCAATTCATGACACCTCAAGTATGGTGCCATACACCAATGAAAAGGTCTTTTCAAGGTCTTTCCATTGATACCAAAATCAACACAAAAGTATTATTCTAACATTGTAAACAATGATGCCCTAGCTACCTATGCAAGATTTCTTTTTACACAACATCATTCATCTTTGGATTCAGATCAAACTCTATTGAATATGATTGTTAAAAAACAAGTTCTTGAGGATAAGTATTAAGCATTCAAATGAAATGAAATAGCCATTAGATAAACTAATGTGAGAAATGGAAGGTACAAGGAATGATATAATAAAGGTTCATTAGCTTGTGAAGAAAGGTTCCAGCTAGGTTTTCTTCAAGAGCCTGGGAGGAATTGAGCTTCCTCTTCAGCTTCTTGCAAAAGGAGGAAGAGAGCTGAGGGTTCTTTAGAAGTTTGTGTAGGAAGGAGCTTCAGCTAACAGCAAATGGGGGGAGTTGAGACTAATGGAGCATAGATAAAGGAGAAGGGAAAGGATAATCTTCAAGGAGATAAGATTTCAGGAAGTCATCATTGCTGCATGGGGAGATGGGCTGGAGCTGATGGACAGGTGATGGGGAAGGGCAGGCATTCATAGGAAATGGGGAGGAAAATGGAAAACTTAAGATTTTAATTATTATTTTCTAATTCTAATTAACACAATTTAGAATTTAAAATTAGATGAATAATTGGACTCCAAAAAATCCTGAAAATTGACCTCTAACTAAGTCGAGGGTGAGGAACTCAACGGCAAAGTCGGATTTTAATTTGGAGATCGATTTAATTATCCTAATTGTTTGGGTATTTAAATACATTAAATTATTTGAGAAAATCTGTCGACCTCCAAACACTTCCAAAACATCACCCCCAGCTAATTTGTGGGTGATGAGCGCAATGGCAAAGTTGGATTTTGATTTCTAGGTCAAATTAAATATCTCAATTTTCTAATTAATTAAATATTATTAAAATAATCCAAATATTTGACTGAACGAACCACTTCAATTTTCTAGGGTTTGATGCTAATGATCAGATGAACTCAATAGAATGATAATTAAGCTGCAATTAAGTTAAGTTTAGGCTAAGTAACAAACTAGGGTTGTTACACAAACACATTAAAATAATGATTAGTTTATGAAAACATATATTTTAAATAAGAAAATGATTATAAATATGGGGCTCTTCAAGTTCCTAGATATATTCCCAACTGATTTGCCAAGACTACCTCCATTGAGAGAGGTGGAATTTTTTATTGTGCTAATTTTAAGGACACAACTTAAATTCAAGGGACCATATTGAATGGCTCTCAAGGAGCTACAGGAGCTACGAGAGCAACTGCAATAATTGTTAGAAAAATGCTTCATTCGCCCAAGTATGTTCCATTGGGGAGCTTCGATTTTATTTGTAAAGAAGAAGCAAGTCTCGACGTGGATGTGCATAGACTACCGCAAGCTGAATAAAATGGCCATCAAAAGTAAGTATCCCATGTCGAGAATCGATGACTTATTCGACCAAATAGCAGGAGAAAAAGTCTTCTCTAAGATAAACATGAGATCAGGTTACTACCATATTAGAGTTAAAGATTACGACATCCCAAAAACTGCATTCAGAACATGACATGGCCACTATGAATTTTTAATCATGTCCTTTCAACTGACTAATGCTTCATCTATATTCGTGGATCTAATGCAAGGCTTTCTAAAACCCCACCTCTAAGATTTCATCATCATGTTCATTGACAATATCTTAAGTAATTTTTAGCGAGAAGTTGACCATGAGAAGCACATTCGTGCTACTTTAGAGCTACTCTAAAGCAATAAGCTCTTTGAAAGGTTTTCAAAGTGTGAGTTTTGACTCAATTCTGCGGCATTTATGGGTCATGCGATTGACGTCGAAAGAATAAGGGTTGACCAAAAGAAGATCTATGTAGTTCAGCAATGGGTGCAACCCAAACCTGCAACTGAAATCAAAAGTTGTTAATATAATAAATTTCAAAAATGAAATTTAATGTCATAATATTACTCGACATATTTTTTTGATCATTTTGATATATAATTTTAATTTATTTGGATTTATATTTATCAATTTATTTCTTTATTTTATTTGGAATTAAATTTTCTTAAAGTTTTAGAATTATTAAAAAGAGAATATTCAGGGTATATTTTGTTCGATGAAAAATTGTGGGGTCGAATCGGTCGGGCTGCGGGGCCCGACAGATCGACGAATATTCAAAAGTTGTGGCGACCGGGGATCGAAGTTCGAGAGTCTCTAAAGAATGATTTATACACTGGAAATATTCATTTATGAAAATAAAGAAAATAAAATACATGAATATCCACATTTACATCCAGAGCCATACACATGAAATTTACAACAGTTTTTATATTTACAATAAAGATTAAATATTCACATTTTCTCGCTTCTTTATTTAATCTCTTTAGTTGGCAGATCTTCAAAGCTTTTAATTTTTAAAACCTGAAAAATTCAGTTACTAGTCAAATAGGAGTATGCAAATCATTCTTATAAGAATAATTATAACATCCTATAATAGACATAAATCAAATATGGAATTGAAAGAAATATCTGCATATATGAAAAGAAAGAAAATTTCTCAAATTTAAATATTGCCTGCATATTAGCTTTGAAATTCAACATATATGAAAAGCATAAATTTTATCAAAAGCATTTGTAACAATAAGTCGAGTCCGTGGACTCCTGAGCCCAAATGGGTAAACCCATAGGCATAACCTATAGGAAGCTTATCTCACTACCCGTCGGTAGCTTACTCAAAATAAGAACTGATGGTGTGTCTTTCCTCTGGATTTGCCCACTTCTTAAAATAGATAAATCCCTCCATATAACTCCCAGGGGCTGTCAGCAGGCCCAATCTGTACCGATTCTCAGTGTTGCTTTCCATCCTCCAAAGGTAAACACCACAATAATATATACCACATTTTATCTTTCTGTTACATGCTAATTTGATAATATTCTTTTGCAGATTATCAGCAGTAAGCAGTTTAATAATGCTCAAATGAAAATGGCTCAAATAAGAATACTGAAATAAAACTTATAATAGATTTACGTACCTGGCTGTTTTGACAAAATATCGACCAATTTAATTTTTTTGATCTGCCAAAAATAGTTTAAGTCATTAATTTAATATTTTATGATTTTTAACATGATTTGTAATAATTAATGAATATTTGAATATTTGATTTTTTTTATTAAGTTACTTAATTATTATGCCTTATAAGGTGAAATTGGGAATTTGACCTTATAAGGGCATATTAGTAATTTTTACCCTTAATGAAAATTTTCTATTAGTTTATTGTAGATTATGTCATAAGGTTTCCATAGAATCTAAAATTGTCAATTTCTTACATGAATTAGCTAAGTTATAGCTAATCCAATTTCCGGGGTTAATAATTAGGGTTTAATGTGATTAGTGAGTGATTAGTGAAATTAGTGACAAAATTACTAAATTAATTATACAGCTAGGTTATAATTTACTTTATGAGTTCTCTACAACTGAAATCACTTAATTTGGATTATTAGATTTGCTAAAATATTTTTACAGTTTACTGTAAATTAGGTTTTTTTGATCTAAATAGATATTTGAATCACCTAAATTGGAGCTAAATTGGCTTACTTATGGCTATTTGAAGTTTCTAGGGTTAAAGGCTTAATTATGGTTATGTTCTAATTGTGATTAGTCTAAATATAATCCAAACAGTGAAATTAACATTATTAAAATATTTCTTAGGGTTTTCTGAGTATTTTGAGACCCATATTTAGTTTGTTTGGGTAACCACACCCAAAGTTATGGCTAATCTAAGTTTTTATATTATTTTTGCAATTATTTAAATATCCTAAAATATTATTATGAAAAATATTAATTCTACTGAAATCTGGATAGTACTAAAATATTCCTTGATTTTTGCTGACTAATTTAATATATTTAATTGTGTTATTTAAATATATATTTTATAAGCTATGGATTTTTAAAGTTTAGGATTAAATAAAATTAAGTAAATGTATTATTAATATTAATTTAATTAATCTATTTAATTAATTCATTAAAAAAAATTTGCATCTTCCATTTTTATTTAATTATTATATAGTCTAATATTTTTTTTATCATGTATATATTTAAACTAATCTATATATATAAATACATATTTATCTATATATATATATATATACATATATATATATATATATATATATATATATATATATACAGATAATTACTAATTTTTATATATGTATTTTTTATCATTTTTCTGCTGCAGGTGGGGGACACAGAGGACACGCGGCGTCCAGCAATACGCCGGGTCAGCCGAGTGGGGCCCACTACTGTCTCTAATGAGACAGCTCTGATTCAACTAATTAGAGGTGGGTCCCACCTCAGATGTGCAGCCGTTGAGATCACGGCACGCGTCCCGCACGAAAACGTGCGGTCTACGAAACGCACGGGTCGGGCTGGCCCGACCCGGCCCGAGGCGATTCGACGCCTCCTTCTCCTTCGTCACCGTGACGGGCTACTAGGGCATGGATTTTAGATGGCAAAACGGCACCGGAGGGGCTCAGCCCGTATGTCAATCGAAAGGTCTCCCCCGAGACCTTTCGATTGGCACCTAGCACGTCACCGGAGGTGACCGACGCTTGCCACAAAAGCTAATCCTAGATGCCTATTTACGGACGGTACTAGCCGTAACTGTGCAGCAATGTGGATCGTTTTGAAATTCAGAAAAATCTGGGTTCGATCAAGTCGATCGAACTTGATAAATGGATAATCAGGAGATTAGAATAAGTAATTGAAATTGAAGAACTATGAAATGATTTAATATCGAGAAATGGAAGCATACCTCAAATGAACAGTTTAAAATGAAGGTTCGAATTTACCGTTTTCTTTTAGGATAAATCAAATCGTTTAGTTGATAAGGTGAAATCGAGGTGTTATAGAGGTGATTAGAGCGGTGGAAGGACGTCTGGTCTCCCCGCTGGTTGACACGCGTCAGAAGGTCTCGACGCGTGTCGCGTTAGAAGGCGTGTGCCCTAACGCCAAAGGAGGAGAACCCCAGGTCGTTTGATCTGATCGAACAATCAACGGCCCGGATTGAATGGTTCACACCCGTGGTTTCTTCGAACCGGGCAGTACCGGTTCAGGCTAAACCGGTCAATTAAGGAAAAGGCGGATCGCGAAAATTTGAATTTAATATTTATATATATATATATATATATATATATATATATTATTTAATTAATTTCAAGCCTTACTTTATTACTTAAATTTAATTAATCAAATGCATTACAAAAATTTTCATTAAATCACTCCTAGCTAATTGAGAGGTTCTGGACGCAGTGGCGTAATCGTATTTTCGATCCGACGGGTATTTATTTATTTGATTTTTTAGGTATTTAAAATAATATTAAAATATTCTTTAAAAATTCGATGACTTCCAAATGCCTCCAAAACTTCACCTCTAGCTAATTTGGGGGTAGTGAACGCAATGGCGAAGTGAAATTTTCAATCTGAGGTCAAAATTATTTAAATATTAATAAAAAAATTTGAAAATTATTTCTGATATTTTACATTCTATCCAACTTAAAAGAGATGTCATTCCGACATCAATCTAAAATTTAAAGAAATTTAATAGATTTAAAATTACTTACTAGTGGAATAAGTGAGGATATGCTTTCTTCATACTTGATTCTTCTTCCCATGTAGCTTCTTCTTTGTGATAGTTCTTCCATCTAACCTTTATCATGGGAATGGATTTATTTCATAATTTCCTCTCATCTCGATCTAGAATCTCTTCTAGTTCGATCACATAGCTGAGATTTGGTTACAAATTCATATTTTCTACTTTCACTCTCATTGAAGGTTCTGTTAAGAATTTCTTTAATGAGGAGATATGAAACACATCGTGCATCAGACTCAAATGTGGTGGAAGCTTGATTTGATACGCCACTTGGCCTACTCTTTTTAAGACTTCAGAAGGTCCAATAAACCTTGGACTTAATTTCCCAGAAACTCAAAATCTTGAAACTCCTCTGAATGGATTTACTTTCAAATATACAAAGTCTCCAACAGAAAATTCTACATGACGATGATGAGCATCAAAATACTGCTTCTGCCTATCTTGAGATGCTTTCATTCGATGCTGAATTAACTTAATCTTTTCTGTTGCCTGAAGAATCAAATCTGATTTTAATATCTTGTTTTCTCCAACATTATTCCAGGATAAAGGACTGATACACTTTCTTCCATAAAGGGCTTCATAAGGAGCCATTTCTATGCTTGCTTAAAAACTGTTATTATAAGAGAATTCAATTAATGGAAGGTGATCATCCCAACTTCCTCCAAAATCTAACACACAAAATTGAAGAAGATCTTCTAGAGTTTGATTTACTCTTTCAGTTTGTCCATCAGTATGTGGATGAAAAGCTGTACTCATACAGAGCTGTGAACCAAGATCTTGATGAACTGCTCTCCAGAACTTTGAAGTGAATCTGCTGTCTCTATCAGAAATAATGGTTTTTGGAATACTATGCAATCTTACTATCTCTTTTAGGTAAGTCTTTGTTAATTTATCTACTGAATCTGTCTGCTTAATGGGTAAAAAGTGTGCTGATTTTGTAAGCCTATCCACAATTATCCAAATAGAATCATTATTGGATTTTGAACGAGAGAATCTAGTTATGAAATCCATAGAAATATCTTCTCATTTCTATTGAGGAATAGCTAAAGGTTGAAGTAATCCTCTTGGTTTTTGATGTTCTGCTTTTACCAGGTTACAAGCTTCACACTTTTATATAAACTCAGCTATACTTTTCTTCATTCCTTGCCACCAAAAATGTGATTTCAAGTCTTGGTGCATCTTGTTATTTCCAGGATAAATAGAGTATCTAGAATGGTGAGCTTCTTTCAATAGTTTAGATCTTAGCTCAACTTTATTAGGTATCCAAATTCTTGATCCACACCAAATGTTCTTATTTGAATCCAAGTTCAGTTCTAGATGCTTTCCAGATTAAAAGATGCAGATAAGGAGCTATATTCTTCATCAAGATGTTGAGCTTCTTTAATTTCATCCATTAATGAGCATTCAACCATCATTTGAAATAGATTAACGTTTGATGGTATTACGACTTCTAATTCGAGATCTTCTATTTCCTTGAGTAAAATAGGGTTAGAGGTCAAAATATGCAAATGTGAAATTGCCTTTCGACTTAGTGCATCTGATACTACATTTTCCTTTCCAGGATGATATTGAATTGGTAAATCATAATCTTTGATTAACTCTAATGATCTTCGCTGCCTTAAATTTATCTCTTTCTGAGTAAAGATATACTTTAAACTTTGGTGATCAGTGAAGACTTCACATCTTATTCCGTATAAGTAGTGTCTCCAGATCTTAAGTGCAAATACTATTGCAGCCAATTCCAGATCATGAACTGGATAATTTTTCTCATGAACTTTCAGCTGTCTAGATGCGAAGGCTATAACCTTTCCTTCTTGCATAAGAATGCAACCTAATCCAATTCCAGAAGCATCACAATAAATATGATATTCTTTTCCTTCAACTGGTAGAACTAGAATAGGAGCTGATGTTAAACATTCTTTTAATTTCTGAAATGCAGATTCACAAGATGAATCCCATACATAAGGCGCATCTTTTTGAGTAAGACGAGTAAGAGGAATTGTAATTTGGGAAAAGTTCTTAACAAATTTATGATAATAACCAGCTAATCCTAAGAAACTGCGTATCTCAGTTACTGAAGTAGGTTGTGGCCAATCCTGAATTGCACTTGTTTTACTTGGATCAACTGATATTCCATCTTTACTAATTACATGGCCTAAGAAGGCTACTGATTGAAGCCAAAATTCACATTTTGAGAATTTGGCATATAATTAATATTGCCTTAACAAGTTTAATGTGATCCTAAGATGCTCTTTATGCTCCTTAGCATTCTTAGAATAAATCAATATATCATCAATGAAGACAATGATAAATGAATATAAGTAGGATTTCATTATTCGCTGCATCAAATCCATAAAATAGGATGGGGCGTTGGTTAACCCAAAAGGCATTACCAAAAATTCATAATGCCCATAACGCGTTCTAAAAGCAGATTTAGAAATATCTTCATCTTTGATACGGAGTTGGTGATAACCGGATCTCAAATCAATTTTGGAAAATATGGAAGCCCCGACTAATTGATCAAATAAATCATCGATTCTTGGTAACGGGTATTTATTTTTAATGGTAACCTTATTCAATTCTCGGTAATCAATACATAAGCGCATACTCCCATCTTTCTTCTTAACAAACAAGACTGGGGCTCCCCATGGGGAATTACTAGGTCTAATAAATCCTTTTTCAGTCAACTTCTGAAGTTGATTCTTAAGTTCTTCTAAATTTTTCGGTGCCATTCTGTATGGAGCTTTGGATAAAGGATTTGTTCCTTGACTTAAATCAATGCTGAATTCTACTTCTCTTTGAGGTGGTAGTCCTGGAAGTTCTTCTAGGAAAACATCTGCATACTCATTTACTATATGAGTTTTTTCTAGAGTTGTAAATTTAGCATTTGAACTTGAGAGTAAGGTTAAGAATATGGGGTATTTCTTTTTAATAAACTTTTCGATTTTGTTTGCTGGAATAAGACTAATAACTGCACTTCTTTGACCAATAAATGTCACCTTCTTATTTCCATTATAAACATATACTCTCTTCTTTGCACTATCAATTAATGCTTTATTCTGACTCATCCAGTCCATCCCAAGGATAATATCAAAAGTGGTTATAGGGATGACAGTGAGTTTAGCTTCCCAAGAGATTCCACTTATATCTAACTTATAATTACAAAAGACACTTGTTTCTAAGAACTCTCCTAATGGTAGATTAACTTTGAGTGTTGATGAAAGTTGTTCTACTAGTAATGAATATTGTTGAACCAATTTTGACGTATTAAAAGAATGCATAGCTCTAGAATCAAAAAGAACTGAATAAGGGTGTTGAAATAATAAAATGATACATGTGACCACATCAAGCTCATCTCTTGCATCTTCATGAGATATATTGAATATTCTGGCCTGAGCTAGATTATTCGTTGTATTACTGGAAGATGCTATGCTATTTCTTTGATTTATTGGTGGCCTTCCTTGACTCCTTATAACTGCTTTGTCTTGATATGGGATTTGATGTTCGTTTACTGTATAAGTAGCACGGCAGAACTTTATTATATGATTGGTCCTCCCACATCATTGGCATTGACCTATACCGGTAAAATATTTATCTGTACTGTGCATCCTTTCATAAAATCTACAAGTATTTGATGTTTTTGAAACTGTTCCACTGGGATTGCTTTGAATATTATACATCCTTCCTTGAGGTCTTGAAAATTGTTGTCTCTTGGATAGAAAATGGGGAGAAAAGGCTGGCCTCTTTGTTCTTGAAGAATACTGCTCTTCTTGGACTTCCATGAGCTTGTCCTTTTCCACCAGTTGAGCAAAATTTAAGATCTGAAAGGGTGTCAAGATATGCTAAAAATTATTCCTTAATCCATTAAGGAATAAATGACATCTGACTTCTTCAGTTATAACCATTTCTGGAGCAAAACTAGCTAAGCGAGTGAATTCCTCTTCGTATTCTATAACTGTGTGACTTCCTTGCTTCAAGTTCAATAGTTCTTTTCTCATTGTCTGCCTAGCAAACTGGGGCACATACTTGCCTAAGAATGCCTTCACAAATTCTTCCCATTGAATTTCTTCGTCTGATCTATTCTGGAATGTCGTAGTTTTGACTATCTTCCACCATTTCTCTGCAGCTTCAGTCAAAAGATAAGTAGCTAGTGATACCTTCTGATCTTCAGAGCTCTTAGCACATTTAAACTCTTTCTCTATCCTTTGGATCCACTCCTCAGCTTGGTAAGGAGTTGCTTTTCCATTGAATCTTGGAGGTTGGAGTTTAAGAAATACATGCAAGTCTTCATTTACTGCTTTCTTTTGAATTGAAATAGGATTTGAGTTCTAGATTTGTTGACTGTTCATGAATTGACTCATCATATTCATGAACTGGAGCATCTGATTTGCCCCACTATGATCAAAAGGATAGACTGCTTCAACATTAGGTGACACAATCTCATTATGGCTTAGGGTATTTTGAGGAATATTTTCCTCCTGAGATTGGTTGTTGTTGTTTTGATTATGGCTCTTCATAATCTGGAAAAATAATAAACTATTCTTATTACGCTCTCCAACTTAAAATCTAACTACTAATAATCTAGTAATTGTATTCATATTATTGGCTCTTTAATGAATCATTCTTAAATTGTCTCAAACTCCGCTCTGATACCAATTCTGTGGCGACCGGGGATCGAAGTTCGAGATTCTCTAAAGAATGATTCATATACTGGAAATATTCATTTATGAAAATAAAGAAAACAAAATACATGAATATCCACATTTACATCTAGAGCCATACACATATGAAATTTACAATAGTTTTTATATTTATAATAAAGATTAAATATTCACATTTTCTCGCTTTTTTATTTCTTCTCTTTATTTGGCAGATCTTCAAAGCTTTTAATTTTCAAAACCTGAAAAATTTAGTTACCAGTCAGGTAGGAGTACATAAATCGTTCTTATAAGAATAATTCTAGCATCTTATAATAGGCATAAATCAAATATGGAATTGAAAGAAATATCTGCATATATGAAAAGAAAGCAAATTTCTCAAATTTAAATATTTCCCTGCATATTAGCTTTGAAATTCAATATATATGAAAAGCATAAATTTTATCAAAAGCATTTGTAACAATAAGTCGAGTCAGTGGACTCCTGAGCCCAAATGGGTAAACTCATAGGCATAACCTGTATGAAGCTTATCTCACTACCCGTCGGTAGCTTACTCAAAATAGGAACTGATGGTGTGTCTTTCCATTGGATTTGCCGACTTCCTAAAAAGGCTAAATCCCTCCATATAACTCCCAGTGGCTGCCAGCAGGCCCAATCTATACAGATTCTCAGTGCTGCTTTCCATACTCCAAAGACAAACACCACAATAATATATACCACATTTTATCTTTTTATTACATGCTAATTTGATAATATTTTTTTGCAGATTATCAACGGTAAGCAGTTTAATAATGCTCAAATGAAAATAACTCAAATAAGAATACTGAAATAAAACTTAAAAGTAGATTTACGTACCTGACTGTTTTGACAAAATATCGACCAATTTAATTTCTTTGATCTGCCAAAAATAGTTTAAGTCATTAATTTAATATTTTATGATTTTTAACATGATTTGTAATAATTAATGAATATTTGAATATTTGATTTTTTATTAAGTTACTTAATTATTATGCTGTATAAGGTCAAATTGGGAATTTGACCTTATAAGGGCATATTAGTAATTTTTACCCTTAATGAAAATTTTTTATTAGTCTATTGTAGATTATTTCCTAAGGTTTCCATAGAATCTAAAATTATCAATTTCTGACATGTATTGGCTAAGTTATAGCTAATCCAATTTTTAGGGTTAATAATTAGGGTTTAATGTGATTAGTGAGTGATTAGTAAAATTAGTTACAAAATTACTAAATTAATTACACATCTAGGTTATAATTTATTTTATGAGTTCTCTACAATTAAAATCACTTAATTTGGATTATTATATTTGCTAATATTTACTAATCAAGTTTTAGAGTAATTAGGGTTAATTAGAAGATCTAACAGTTGAATCTAAAATATTTTTATAGTTTACTGTAAATTAAGTTTTTCTAATCTAAATAAATATTTGGATCACCTAATTTGGAGCTAAATTGACTTACTTATGGCTATTTGAAGTCTCTAGGGTTAAATGCTTAATTTGGGTTAGGTCCTAATTATGATTAGTCTAAATTTAATCAAAATAGTAAAATTAATATTATTAAATTATTCCTTAGGATTTTTTGAGTATTTTGAGACCCATATTTGATATGTTTGGATAACCACACACAAAGTTATGGCTAATCTAAGTTTTTGTATTATTTTTGCAATTACTTAAATATCCTAAAATATCATTATGAAAAAATATTAATTCTACTGAAATTTGGATAGTACTAAAATATTCTTTGATTTTTGTTGATTAATTTAATATATTTAATTGTATTATTTAAATGAATATTTTATAAGCTATGGATTTTTAAAGTTTAGGATTAAATTAAATAAAGTAAATGTATTATTAATATTAATTTAATTAATCTATTTAATTAATACATTAAAAAGAAATTCATCTTCTATTTTTATTTAATTATTATATAGTCTTATTTTTTTTTTATTATGTATATATTTAAACCAATCTATATATATAAATACATATTTATCTATATATTTATATATATATATATATATAATTACTGATTTTTATATATGTATTTTTTATCATTTTCCTGCTGTAGGTGAGGGCCACAGAGGACACACGGAGTCCAGCAATATGCCGGGTTAGCCGAGTGGGGCCCACTGCTGTCTCTAATGAGACAGCTCTGATTCGGCTAATCAGAGGTGGGTCCCACCTCAGATGTGTAGCCGTTAAGATCATGCCACGCGTCCCGCACGAAAACGTGTGGTCTACGAAGCGCACGGGACTGGCTGGCCCAACCTAGCCCGAGGCGATTCGACGCCTCCTTCTCCTTTGTCACCGTGAGGGGCCACTAGGGCATGGATTTTGGATGGCAAAACGGCGCCGGAGGGGCTCGACCCATATGTCGATCGAAAGGTCTCGGAGAGACCTTTCGATTGGCACCTAGCACGTCACCGAAAGTGACCGACGCTTGCCACAAAAGCTAACCCTAGATGCCTATTTACGGACGGTACTCGGCGTAACCGTGCAGCACTGTGGATCGTCTTGAAATTCAGAAAAATCTGGGTTCGATCAAGTCGATCGAACCCGATAAATGGACAATCAGGAGATCAGAATAAGTAATCAAAATTGAAGAACTATAAAATGATTTAAGATCGAGAAATGGAAGCATACCTCAAATGAACGGTTTAGAATGAAGGTTCGAATTTACAGTTTTCTTTTAGGATAAATCAAATCGTTTAGTTGATAAGGTGAAATCGAGGTGTTATAGAGGTGATTAGAGCGGTGGAAGGACGTCTGGTCTCCTCGCTGGTTGACGTCGTCAGAAGGTCTCGCCGCGTGTTGCGTTAGAAGGCGCGTGCCCTAATGCCAAAGGAGGAGAACCCCGGACCGTTTGATCTGATCGAACGATCAACAGCCCCGATTGAATGGTTCGGACCCGTGGTTTCTTCGAACCGGGCAGTACCGATTCAAGCTGAACCGGTCAATTAAAGAAAAGGCGGATCGCGAAAATTTGAATTTAATATATATATATATATATATATATATATATATTATTTAATTAATTTCAAGCCTTACTTTATTAATTAAATTTAAGTAATCAAATGTATTACAAAAATATTTATTAAATCACTCCTAGTTAATTGAGAGGTTCTGAATGCAATGGCACAATCAGATTTTCGATCCGACGAGTATTTATTTATTTGATTTTTCAGGTATTTAAAATAATATTAAAATATTCTTTAAAAATTCAATGACTTCCAAATGCCTCCAAAATTTCACCCCTAGCAAATTTGGGGGTGGTGAACGCAATAGCGAAGTCAGATTTTCAATCTGAGGTCAAAATTATGTAAATATTAATAAACAAATTTGAAAATTATTTCTAGTATTTTACAAAAGTGTTCCAAGAATATTCATTGAATATTTTCAGCACAGTGTTACACAGGTCGCAGGCCCACCCACTCGGCACATTGCGTCTCCTCAACGAAGATAACCCAATGCTCAACAAATTAGGGTTTCTTGTAAACCCTAATTTATCGAGCTCTAGATAATAAAACTTAGCATTCCAAGTGTTAAAATGATTAGGATAGTAAGACCTATCTAAAGCATACAAAAACCCTAATTCATGTTGGATAAAATAATAAATCTTAATATTAATTCTTTTGCAATTGTGATTTATGATGGAGGGACAATGCTCTTCCACAATGAACCAATCAGCTTGATTGAAGTCCCAATGTGTTCCTTGGGTTGGCCTTGACCCAAGGAACACTTAATCTCCATGAAAAAGAAATGTATGGTTGGGGTCCCAATCAAGCCCGGGCACGGTACATCATTGTACAGGCCCGAGGCTATTGATATTCAATCAGGCTTTTGGTGGGGAGAAGAAGTGCGTAAGGATGGTTGTATCGCACAACTGCATGCGTTAGGCTGCGATCATGGCTAAGCTAGGGAAGACGACAGAGCAGAGTGCTATGTCCAATCCCAGCCGCCCGATTGTTCGAACGCTTCAGATCCAATCCCATAGATTAATAAGCCGTGGAGCTGCCCTCGGCCACTGGATATGGCTAAGATTAGATCAAACCATTGGGCTAATTCTAGCCAATGATCTAATTGGGCGAAATGGAGGGACATCTCAGATCGTGCGATCTGTATGCCCCATGTTCGGCAAATCATGGCAGGTCGCCCTCCGACTGAATAAAATGGAAGCTTAGTTGTTAAGAATAATATATATTTAAATAAAATTAATTTTAATAATTATTAATTAACACATGCATTTATCAAAATATCTTAACCAAATGAGTTTCAAAATCTCTCAAAAATTTACCCTTAACTTATTTGGGTGTGAGGAACTGAAAAATATAATCAAATTTTTTAATTAGAGGTATATAATTTTCTAATTTTTCTAATTACTTAAATTGAATAAAATATTCAATTTATTCAAATGAATTACAAATTGACCCAAAACTTTGAGGTTTGAACCTAATGATGATTAGAGTTTAATGGTGGGATTTTTATACTTATTTGCCTATTTAAATTAGTAATAACTTTGGGTTGTTACAGAACATAAGAGAGTTTAGTTATGTGTGAACTTAATTAGTGTTCAAACCTTTTAGTTTTGTCTTGATACCTTTAAGACTAAAGTAACAGTCTAGAAATGGCTTATTGTATGGAGGTGAGGACTCTTGCTTCTAAGTGATCTAATGATCTAAGTATAGATGTTGCATCCCAAGTTTGAAACTTGATC
This sequence comes from Gastrodia elata, assembly GCA_016760335.1. Classification (NCBI taxonomy): domain Eukaryota; kingdom Viridiplantae; phylum Streptophyta; class Magnoliopsida; order Asparagales; family Orchidaceae; genus Gastrodia; species Gastrodia elata. Next base: position 31,048,338 of record CM028675.1, on the reverse strand, counting down.
CAAGTTTGACCCTTTGAAATCCAAATTCATATCAAGGAATGTAAGGAACATATTTGTTTTGAACTTTTAGCTACTGAGATCGATATCCCATACCACTTCAAGGAAGCCATGAAGAATACTAAAAATGAGCATTAGAAGAATTTAATGATGAAGAGAAGGATTCTTTTTAGAAGAATGTAATCTGGAGGTTACTAAAGCTACCTTTTTAGAAGAATTTATTGAAGCCAAAAATTGGCTCTAAGTTATCGAAAAAGATCTATCCGACATTAAGTGTCCAGAAAGTGAAGCCATTCGACTAACCACCCACATTTTTATTTGAAGAGGCAAAGTATTGGTGGGATAGTGAGCTTAAGATGAGTGATTTGGATTTAGGATATCTGGGGGTGCCGATAACAAAAATTAAGTGTACTTTACAACGGTCAATATGTGCATTATTTGAATACAATGCCAAGTTATCATGCGAGGACTAAGCATATTTTAGTGCGATGCCGCTTTGTCTGAGATTTTAGCAATAACAGTAAGGAGAATTAACCAGCTATGTTTGCTAAAGCTCTATCATTGCAATAGTTCACCGATTGCAAGAGATTACTGAATAATAGAAAGTGCAAAATGCTACATCGTTGTGTGAACTATGTGATACAGAAGTAATCAATTTTGGATGTAGCCTTTTTAGTTGCTTAGTCTGGATCATTACATGTGCAAAAACGTATAAATGTGTGAACTTTGTAATTCTCCACATTAAGATTACTATAAATCTTAAATATTTTATCCCAAACAACCACAGGATGAGTTAACTTTTTTATTACAAATCTATAATTCTATATACAGTTATATTTTGTCATAATTTATATATTTTTATAAGAAACTTGTTCTGAATTCATCTTCCACATACACAACTCCCTCTGCACATATCTAATCTTCTGAGCATACTCTGCTATACGAGCGAGTATTAGAGAGAAACAGAGGAAAGTGAAAGAGAAAGCGGCACAGGCGAAGGTGAAAGCGACGGTCGAAACAACTGCGCCATCCGTTGTTGAATGCAGGAATGACGGCAGCGACGACTGACTCTTGTTAGACCATCCGTTGTGTGTCTTTTGTAATGACATGTACATACATATAAGATTCGAAGCACATAAATTTATCTCGTAAGAGCCAACTGTTCATTAATTTATAGAACGCGAAAAAGATGATTTTGTCCTTGCTGAGCACCATCAAGTTTTTATCATATAAAATGAGCCTTCTTTTGAATATTTATCTATGTGAGAGGACTGTTGGTGGGGTTGATTTAGGTAGGGTCAATATTTTGGCCTCTTAGTCGTGTATGAGCTTAACGTATTGCAGACATGAGAGCACAGATTATGCCATATTGAGCTTGTCCATCTAGCTGTATAGCACGCGCACACATATGGGCACATTAAGCCAGCAACAAGCCTGAGGTTAGCAAATTCCTAAGGCAATCAGCTAGATCATTTGTGTTAAGGTTTTGGCTTAAATTCTTAATATCTAAAATATGAACCAAGATAAATGTAGTTAGAATACTTTATATTATCAAAATAATTGTGAATGTAACAAACTATTATAAGTTTGATTCTAAGATTTTTACAAGATATCAAAACCACTATTGGTATTATTTGTAATAAAATGATTAATTGAGCAATTTTTAAAATTGAGTTAAAAGGCTTCATATAATGCAAGTAGCTTCATAGCAATTTGTAACTTATTTTTCTCCTTTAGAGTTTGAGGATCGGGGTCACGTTGAAGGTAACCAAGCAACCGACAAAATCAGCCAAGCACAAAATATGCACAACACAAAAATATGCACAACCACAAGCATCCAAACACAAGGATGTTTACGTGGAAAACCCACATATGGGAAAAACCACGAAACAACACTACACAGAAATTTTCACAATAAATCAATAAGTTACAGAGTTACAAAGAACTTCACCTTCATCAAAACAAGAAAGATCTACAACTTACACAGCCTCCCGGTCAATTTCTTCTTCTGCAGGGAACACCAGCTCTTACTCTATGTTGAAGGAGAAGAGCAGCAGCCACCATCTATTTAGGTTCTTTCTAACAAGCAAAAGCCTTTGCATTGTGGCTCACTCACTTAGGAAACATCTCCATATAGTTTCTGTATATATTCCAGCAACATTTGGACACTAAAAAGTTCAAAATACCCCCCAAATCACTTAGGTTAACGCCTAAACCGAAGCAGAAATTTGTCTGGCACTACGGCACGTCGTAGTACCCAGGTATCGGGTGGCCAAGCACCAGGGCATGCTGTAGATCCCAGCCTCTAGACTGTTGTCGCTAAAACAAGCTACGGCGTGCCACGACAAGCTATTGCTCCCTATTCTCTGAACTACCTGCCGCTAGGGCATGCTATAGCGCGCCACGGTGCACGGTAACACCCCAATCTCTGGAGTGCCTGCCACTGGGCGTGCTACAACACCCCACGGCATACTATGGAGCCCCAGTCTCTGGAGTGCCTGCCATTGGGGCACACTGTAGCGCACCATTCTCTGGATCCTGGGTGCCCTGGAGCACTACGACGCCCGAACACTCCCAGCTTGTCTCGTATCACCTTTGAATCTTTAAGAACCCCACCGGAGCATCATCAGCACCTTCACGGTGATCTGAATAGTCTCAACATCCCAACAATCATCCACTTGGAGACGTTTGGAATCTCTCTTCTTTCAGCCTTGAGCATTCATTATCTATTTCAATCTCTGTCAAGATCTTAGTGTGGCTCACCCTTGCTATCTCTACACCAACTGAGGTCAACTGAAGCAAAGAATAACTTTATTTTCTCCATTCTTCTACTTTTGTAAGCATGTCAACGAGATTCTTTGAAGTGTGAATCTTCTTGAATCAAAGTTGCCCTTCTTCCAATAATGTCCTAAAGAAATGGTATCGAAGCTATATCTGCTTCGTCCTGACATAAAATATCGCATTCGTCATTAGGTGAATAGCACTCATACTATCTCTATAGAGCTTCACATCCTCCTTAACCTTGCCTAATTTTGCCTTAGCACTTCAACCAAATCATTTCCTTACTCGCCTTAGTGATGGAGATGTACTATGCCTCTGCAGGTTGATAGAGCAATAATGTTCTGTAGCATGGAGATTCATCTTACCACTACACTTTTTAATGTGAACACATATCTAGTAATACTCCTTTAACTATCAATATCTTCTACAAGATCTGAATCTACAAAGCCCTATAGAGTAATACCAGATTTACCAAAGCAAATTACTTGTCTGTTGTACCAGATACCTAAAAGTTCTCTTGACCGCATCCTTATAGTATTTTTTTGAGTTTCCTATAAATCTACTGATGACTCTCACTATCTGTGCAATGTCTAGCCTCGTGCAGATCATTGCATATATCAAGCTCCCAACTGTTGAAGCATAAGAAACCTTCTGCATGTGTAACACCTCGTCTCATCACTGCGCGCAACAAAGAGGTTTAAGGATTGGTTACCTTAAATAATTGGAGGCAGAACGACATGTTACTTGGGAAAGATTTCTAAACCTTCCCGCATACGAATGTCGAGGGTCTGCATAAGGTAGAATTAAAGCCTTAAGATAAGTATTATCCTTATCTTAAGTATCAGTTGGAATACTTATATATATTGTACTTAGTAAGACAAGAAGGATATTTCTAATATATATGGGTACTGTATATGAGCATTTACTACTAGTCACATCACAATGCTAAGTAAGAGTATGAATAATAAAAGTGTGAAAGCTAAAAGCATTCATTTAAACATTCATCGTAGGGCTAACTAGAAGCATTCATATCAGAAATAAAATAAAAGAGCATACATCCAGATAATTATTACAAACCATTACCTTAAAATGAAAATAATAGGAATAAAGGTCCATTAATCTCATAACTAAAATCAACTAAAAGAGTATGAACTGAGTCTTATACTGGTCTATGGGATCCTCTTGAATCTTTTGAATAGTCTCCAATGCTAGCTCACCAAACTGCTCAAGATTCGACATACTATCGGATCCAAAAATGCCAATTTCCTAGACAAAAGAAAAGAAAAGTACCCTGTGTAAGACAATAAGTCTAACACAAATACAATACTACAACATACCTTTATACAGTTTAATGAATTTAATATTTAGTAAAATAATGGATCTAGTGCAAGAAACACTGAAATAACTAAAAGCTGGGAAATAAAGTAAAACAATAACTGAAATGAGGTGCTAAAATAACCCACTGTAAAGACTGAAAACTGAGTAACAATGCTATAATAGAACCAGGTTGTATGTCAATATAAATGCATCTAGAATACCACTTAATTGTCAAGAATATACAGTTTGAGGCACACATACATCCCATTATGAATCATGGTATCCTGATGCCTATTGCATCCCGTAATTCCACTCTTGATGTATGCTACATCTCACAATTCACAAATAATTCTTGATACTTATGCTTATGCTTATGCAGTTTATGCAAAAATATTTTCAAAGCAACTTGATTTTATGACTTTCTTAAGTTATCACATGTTGGGAGTACATATACATAAATAGTATGTTTCTAAGAAGGGTAACTTGAAACACTTAGTTTATTTAACTGCACTTATCGGTGTACACAAAGATAAGGGGAAGACACCATTTTATATTTTATTCTCTCAAACTAAGTTGTTCAATCCCCTACTTATAAACATAGCTTAAAGTGTACTAAGAAAGATAATTTGAAAAACTTAATTTATTTAACTGCACTTATCGATGCGCACAAAGATAAGGGGATGACACCCTCTTACAATTTATTCTCTCAAACTAAGTTGTCCATCCCTCACTTATAACACACTTGATAAAACTTGGAAATTTATCCCGATGTTATTGTAGATTCATCTTAGATAAGACTTTAATATAAAATTCCATTCATGATGAATCAACCAATTTATATCCTTACTAAATAAAATCAATTTTTTGGATATGCACTACAGTCTCCACATGATAAACACGAATGTTATAATTCTATACTAATTGCTTAGAATATAAGGAAATTCAGGCTAATTCATTCTCCATTGGAGGTACTAGGCAATAGTGTTTCAAGGTTGTGACATAGAATTCACTTTAATTAGGTGAACTACTTCATTTAAGCTCATACTAAAGTTGATTAGGTTATTATTACCATAAGATAAAAGCTCAACTATCTAAATTTCAAAGGTTCATCTAAAAGCCTACTTCAATGCGTATTCAATAAGTTAATTCCTGCCTCAAGGTTTCCCTAATTTGAGATATAAATTACTTAAATTATAAAATCTAACAAAACATTAAGAGGCTTATATGTAACAATCTCAATAATTAGATAGAAGATTAATCCAAATATTGGGATGTTACCTTAGCACCCAATACTCGATTAGAAGAAAATAAATCAAGTATAAATGATAAGTGGCCAAGTCACTTTATGAGTAGTTGTTAAGTTAAAATAAAATTATACAATTGAATGCAATAGAAGATACATGATAAGGAGATACATGTAAGTACAACATTGCAAGTATTTTCAATATAAGCAATTAGAATAATCCATTCATTTATCCCACGTAATTACAAAATAGTAAATACAACATAGATTATTTAAGAGTAGGTAAAAGTAACTTAAGCAAACTCAAGCAGTTTATAATTTTATTATTACAAGCCTTTTAAGAATAAGAGTAAGAGAAAGTAAGTAGGTCACTCTCTCACTTGTAATAAAATACAAGTAAACATTTTTAATTAGGCGGAAGCAAAAATTCTTTATAAGCTCTTCAAGCGCTTAGACTGCATTACCTGAATCAATGAACTCTTGATCTATCATATTTTGGTGTTTAAATATGATAGGGCAAAGCCAACAAAAGAAAAAGTGTAGTTAGACTAAATAGTCTAAACACATTTTTAAGAGTGGCTACATTTTTAAGTTAATAAGATATCAAAAATATGATTTACAATTTAAACTAAGTAGCAGAGCTATAAAAGTTATCAAGTATAGAAAAATGAATCAAGCATAATTATAAAGGAGATAGTTTGAAATAACTTGAGTAAGAATACTCACTTGTATATAAGTCCTAGCCTGTATCTAAAATTGGTAAGGGAAAGCATCCTGAAAGGCTAGAAGCTACTATGTGCATTAAAGTAAATGAAATAAATGTAATAAATGTTCAATGAATTTTATTCTAAGTAAGCAAATAAAATATAGTGAAGCATTAAATAAAATTAAGCAATATACACTATATTTTAAATGAATTGTAAGTGAGCAAAATATAATACTGGAAATAGAGAGTGTAAAGCACAGAAAATAAAGAAATATCTTAGACTCTTGATCTAAGACAAACATAGCCTAGGACTATGAAAGGTAAGCATAAATAAATAATTATGAAGAGATCTTACAATCAATAAGATTGTAAAAGAACTCTTATTTTATTAATTGAAGTTATATTTAGAAGCTATCTCATTCTGTGAGAGTACCCAACAGAATGGGATGAGGAGTTAAACACGTCTGCCTAACTTGATACAGTGAGGGGTCGAGCATTCACATTTACACTCTAAAATGTAAATTCCTATTATTAGCGCTATCTTTCTTGTTCAATTTTGCCATAAGGCATTCCTCATAAAGTCTTATGAATTTTTTTAGTTATGCACAATGATCTTGAATGTATGTTCAAGGAAAAAGGCTCAAAGCTAAGCAAGCATTCAATAAATTTTAACAATTATAAGCTATGTGATATCTTTTTATTATCTACACCTTAATAATCTACTTAATGATTGGAGCTAATTGAGCTCCAAATTAACTTATAGATATTGATCTTTAAGTTAATTTTGATAAAAAGTAGAAGGAAGATAAGTTTGGAAAATAGTATTTTCATGTAACTGAAGTTCATCCTATACTAGTCCTAAACTAATCAAATCAAATAGATTTATAATTAAAGTTTAACGAAACTAGTAAGGAAGAATTGTGTTTATAGATTATTAAGTTAATGAAAGTATAGGCTAAAGGATATTCTCTTAGCTTCACCTATCTAACTTATAAACTAAAAAGTATCAACTCAATTCAATCATGAAGTTATCTATGATTAATTGATATTGAATATTTGAATGTAAGGAAGGAAGTATATTAAATCTTATAAGTAATAATTCATTTGTAGTTATAGGAGTTTAGAAATCTATAACTTATTAAAAAAAACATAAAAGGAAACTATTGTTCTCAATTTAAATCAATTGAGAACTAAGTGAAAGATTTTACAATGCCACAAGTGAGATCTTGGTCAGTTTCATTACCCACCTCAAAATACATGGATGTAGCCTTCATCATCTAATTTCCTTATTGAAATCAAATTTTACTTATTGTATGGGATCTGCATCACTCATTTAGGATCATTGTATTTCCATAATCTATTTGTAGGCGAAATAATTTCATTGACAATCGCCATAACAATTATGCCATTTTAGGTATTGACACTTCTACTATTCTTGGAGGTATATAAAGAAAAGAAATCTCTTCTTAAGGTAGCATGAATTGAAACATCACTATCTATCACCATGGTGGTGTTTAGGCTTTTGCCAAATTTGTTGTGTCATCATAATACACAATAAGGCAGATCTTCAATGTCGATTCTATAGAGCCTCTGCTTCATGTAGAGTCAATTCTCCACACTCTTCATTAGGTACTTGCTCTCTAGAGTTTGGCATAACTTCTTTGTCGAAGTTTTCGTCATCACCAAATATCTAATATTCTGTGTGAGACAATTGTGAATTAATATGCATGCACTTTTATTCATCTTTGTCCATCCTTTCTCTGACATATTTTCTGGCTTCCCATCGGCTTGCAAAACCTGTTCAAGCTTCAAGGCACACATCGCATTTATCACCTCGCAACGCTACATTCCAAAGTTGTTCTTCCCATCGAATTTGATGATATCAATCTTTGTAGGATGAGTCATAATTTGATGCATGAATCTTTCAAATGCAATATCCACTAATGAAGTTTCTACTTTCTCTGCCAAGATTGTACAGTAGAATATATATATAATCAACAATAATTTTCGCAGCACAACAAACTCGCTCAGATACCACTTGTTAGAAATGTAACCACAAAAATAAATAATAAAATCCACAAAGAAACATTGCTTTTTGTGTGGTTCAATGTGAAAACACATACGTTCAGAAGGAAGAAAGGAGAAGTGTTTCACTAAAAGAGCAAAAACAATTATAATTTTAGGGTTCCAATACCCAGGGTTCCAACACTATTTGGTTCCAATACGCAATATCCACTGATGAACAATGCCATTCATTTAAATACTGGTTTTCCTTTTTCTTTTTAATAAAAGTCATTATACCTCATTAAATTGATGTCGGTTACAAATTGGCAAGCCATTGTACCTTCATGGTCCTTGCTCAAGCTAATCTCCTTTTTGTATGTAAGAATAATTACTCTATTTAGAAAAATGTTGGAGGTAAGTTGAGGTGTTATACCAATCTTCTAGAGAAAATTATTGTACAGATTCAGCACAAATACTTAGAGGCTCCCTTGCACCCATTGTGCGTTGAAAAATGTTACTTGGCTCTTAAACATATTCCAAAAGTATGGATAACTAGGATTTAGAATTTAAAATACATATTTTTATGAGCTCCACAAATAAAGTTGAATTTAAAAATAATTTATTACACTTAACTCTCTAAATCCTAGTCATCCATACTTTTTGAGAAATATATAAGAGCTATGTAGCACACCCAATCATAGCGACGGTACAAAAATGCAAGGTTGACACAGGTGGAGCGTGGCAAGGAGATCCATGCAAGCACTTATTGTTGTTAGAAATGACAATAAGAAGACTGAGTTGGCATCGGCAGCAACAGAGTTAAGATCCGCATAAACGCGGCAAGGAAATTTAACATGCCACAACCTTTACCGGCAGTATCTATAAGAGATTAACATAATATTTAATTTGTTAAAAAATGTAATTTTTTTTTGTTATTAAAATGAATTTTATTGTATTTTTAAAGTAAAATATTTATTAAATTTACAAAGTAAGATATGTATTATTTCATTTATTATTTACCATACATTTATTTATAGTATAATATGCAAAATATTTATTTATTATAATTATCATAAATAATATAAATGAATTATATGGGTAATTAATGTAATATTTACTATTTAAATTTATGAAATTATATAACTATTTATTTATGTTAGAATAAATACTATTTTATATAATATTATATATAAAATAATATGTGTTTGTTCAAAAAACTAAGAATAAAAAAAAGAATATTTAGGAATTTATGTTCATTATTAGTATATGAAAAACTTTAGAAAGGGATTGGACATAGATAAATTAAATTACTATAACATACATAAATTAGTAAAGAAGATTGTAACATAATAAATATAGTTATGCTACTTAAGACATTAATTAATATAATAAAAATTAATAATAAACTTAAAATAATTGATTTCTTACTCCATTTAATATAAAGCCATTGTCATATATAAACTAGGTTTGGATCTTGAGAGGTATTTTTTCATATAGTACAAGTAAAGATGGACCTGACAATTAACCTTCTTGTAGAAATATGCCTAAAATAATGCATATTATTATTATTATTATTTTGGAAGAGGTTAAATTTCAATAAGATAATTAGCCCTAATCACTGGGCTAATTATCTTAGAGCAAGAATATGTCCCTTGTGGATAAAACTAAGATCAAGTTAGAAACAGCTATACTTTTATATTGAAACTTTAGATACTGTCTCTAAAGTACAAGTTAAAAAAGTGATATAATATGTGGTTATATATCCTACAACCTTAAGTACAAATTGGATTAATTGTAAATTAAGCATAACCATAATTCTCTATAAGATAAAACCTTGTATAATCTAGAAGTTATATGGGATAAATTTTGATTTTGGGAAATTAAGCATTATCATATTATCAAATGGAAAGTTACTTTCCAACAATACATTTTTTTGTTTGAAAAAACATCGGAAATTGAAAAAAAGCCTTACATAAAATATAGTTATTGAAAGATTTAATATAACAAAATTTTGTTTTAATAAATTTATTACTTGGAACTTATAACATTGATACAATTAAGACTATTGAACAAAATAAGGTTTCATTAGATGTATAATCATCAAAAAGATACAATAAATACAACAAAAGGCGATAGCTAGGAAGCAGAGAACATGCCTATGTATAAACAAATTTCTCTGCATCTATTTGAGTCAATCACCGCAATGCAATTCAATGATCCAAAAGGCATTATAAATTTTGGTATCAAGTACACCACTTGTCCCAATTGTCCTTCCTATATACAAAATATTATTGGTCTTTCATCTTTATCCAATTTACCTTTCTTATCATGCTTGAAAAATTATTGATGTGGCTTGTGTACCAGGGCCCTTTATGTCTCTTAAAAGGTACAATCTCATCCCTCAGTTTGTTCATGAGTTCTTACACAAGAGATTGAGATAGAAGAGATAAAGAAATAAAAACCATAAGAACAATTTCAACCCACAAGATATGCATCCAACTATGATCTTGCATAGAGCCCAGTTGATATTTGAGAACTGAATATACTTGAACTGAGAGACTGCAACGAGGGCTAAGCCCTGGTTGAAGCTTGATAGAAGTGTCCATTGCATAATACACAGTAAAAAAGTCAAAATAAAATATTAACAAGCCTTCATCTATAAATGGCTACTAGATTCAAGAAGCATTGATACCAATCTAAGCTTTGTTTGAATATTTCTTAGTAAATTCCACTCTAAAAGAATGTTGGTTGCGAGAGATGGATTAAACTGTTTACTACTTCACCAAATTTTAAGGGTTACCAAATATTGAACCAAGGATCATAGGCTAGGATAAATGTTGTAAGCGAATATGATGCTTAGAAAAGCCACTTAAATATGTTTAATCAAGGATTCAGCATTTGGATCAAACTGTATCAAAATACCCTTAAATTGCATGACCAAATATGAGAAATTTTGCTTATAATCTCAATGATATATAGCTTAATGAGGTTATTTCCATAGCCAATCAAACCAACCTACCAACCGCATATTAAATTCCATGATGTAAGAAGACTTTGGACTCTATTTATGGGCGATCGTACTATTAAGAAATCCATTATACAATCTTTCTCTTCTAAAAAATAAAACTTTACCCTTATCGGGAGAAAAAAAAAATCGAACGGGCAAAGTGTTGAATCTTAATAATGAAGATATGTCGAGAGAACAGTAAGAACTGACTGCCCCAAACAATGGAAATGGAAGAAGTCACTTGAGACATCGCCGACCCTACATGCACACAATCACTTGGGAACAAGGAGAAAAGGCCCCATCCGCGATCAATGACAACAAAGGGGCTTTAAGCCTCTTGGAGGATCATATATTAATGAACGTATGCTCATCCTTATCGTGGCATAAAATTCAATTTAAAATACTGTATGTTAAGAAATCATAAAAAGAAAAACAAATCCATACATTATATATATATATATATATATATATATATATATATATATATATATATATATGATGTAAGAGCATGCAAATTCAAGAGATAGCTATAAGTTTGAAGAAATATTAAAAGACCCATTACTAATGCTTACAATGTACAATAAAGATACCTTTAATGTCTTTGATGATGCATTATTTGATCACATAATGCCATTTTGGAATATTTTTAAGATATAATAATTATTCCTACGTATATATCTATTTAAGATCTTAGGACCTATCTAATATTACATCATTTATTTTCCAAGTAAAAAACTTTAGCTAGAAGACTAAATATACTTCATATCAATTTTAGGATCCCATTTAGAAATAAGTGTATTAATTTAAGTTAATTTAAATGTTAGAGTTCATTATTAATGTTTAAATTTTAAGTTAAATTGTTAGAAAAATGTTTGTCCGATGCGTTGAAGATGTGAGAATATCGTACGTGAAAAAGATATTTCTGAGGGCCATATTTTAACCAATGGCATGCCGACAGCGTCTCTGGCAACACGACAAGAAGGACCATAGAGAAGACCCTACGTCTGTCCAACGTCGGAAAATCAGCACTTGTGAAAACGAAGAAGAGGGGCGATCAATCATAATTTTAGTTTGTCTAGGCAATTTTGCCGGAAACTAGAACTCGAACTCGGAATATTTTTACTTCAGACAGCTTGACTCAAATCCTATTTGACTAACAAGTTTGAGTCTAGCTCGAGTAGGACTCAACTTAAAAGATGAGTTCGAGTCTAGTTGACTCGACTCGAAGCTAGACCTAATTATTTCAACTTTCTTGTTTTTTTTTTTTTTTTTTTTTTTTTTGGAGCTTATTTAAAGTATTGTAATTCTGTACTTCTTCCAAACAAAGAAAAAACATTGTTGCCCTAACTAGTCAAAGAGTGTTTGAGCCAATCAGCACATCTAGAATCAATGCTGCAATAAAATCAAACAATCTCATATTGCAACAAATAAAGCCAACACTTGAGGATGTTGTCATTCGAAGACAATGCAAAATCATAAACTCAAGTGTAATCAAATTTGTCACCATATGTAGTCACAACCTGCTACTGAGATCATCATACGCCGAGGAACACAAATCACTGTCGCCGAAGATTTATATGGTTTGATGAGATTCACTCTATGGAAGCGGTAAGAATATGATATAAGTGGTAAGGATATTCACTCGATGAGATTCACTCTATGTAAATCTCTTTATTTGTGAAGTGATTGTGATTGTATGTGTGTTTTCATTACTTTATATTGTTTTGCTCAACATTTACACAAGTTTGTTTTGCATTATTGAGACCCTACCACCCAATCGAGATCCCAATATGTGGTGTCAGAGAGAGGTTACTTTGTTTATGTTTGAGGGTTAGGGTTTGTTTGGAGCTATGTATTTTTGTGTTTGAGGTTTTAAAGCAAGAAGGAAAAACATGGGAGATTGTGAGTAGAAGAGGTGGTTGGAACTTCGTCATTATCGGTGGTGGAGAGATCCCTCCACCAAGTTGTGACACATTCAATGAAGATTGATGTGGTCAAATTTGATAGAAAGAACAACTTTAGCATGTGGTGGTGTGAAGTGACAGACGCACTATGTGCACTAAACTTGAAGAATATTCTTGATGGCAAAGAAAAGTCCGAAGATATTTTTAAGAGAGGTTGGATCAAAATGAATCATAGTTCATGCAGTTTGATCCAAAATTATTTAACCATGAGATCAAGTATGCAATGATGATGGAGACGTCGGCATGGAAGCTATAGGAATTTCTAGAGGGTAAGTATCTTACGAAGAGTGTGGAGAATAGACTCCACATTAATGAGAAGAGGAATGTACATAGATCAGCACCTAAATGAGTTCACAAAATTGTTGGAGTATTTGCTAAATCTAGATGAGATTGTGGATGATGAAGACAAGGCTCTACTGTTCTTGAACTCATTGCCATATGAGTTTGATCACTTCACCATAATATTGATCCATGGGAAGGATGCTCTTAAGTATGAGGAGGTGACTGCAACCCTTGTGAGCCACGAGTTTAGGAGAAGGGATAAAGAGTTCACAAAATCGGATATGACAGAGGCTCTTACACTTCAGAGAGGAAGATCAGAAAAGAAAAAAGCAATAGCCAAAGAAAAATGCTAGCTTCTAGAAAAGAGTATAATCCAGTGGCTAGAGTATTAGGCGCAATCAGTGTGCTTCTGTTTGGAGACGAAATATTGGAAGCAAGATTGCCCAAAGTTGAAAAAGAAGCAGTGGAAAAAGGAATCTTCTTAGGCAAAAAGCTAATGTGATTCAGAATATGGTAGAGGGTTCATACTCAAAATTATCTCTTGTTACTATTTCAATGGGTCTAGTAGCTAACAGCTCCATTTGGATTATGGATACAAATGAAACATATCACATATGTTCCCAAAAGGATTAGTATTGTTCATACAGACAATCAGACTGTGCTGTAGTCACAATGAGGAATGATGTTACGTGTCATATTGCAGGAGTTCAAAGTGTGTTGATTAGGACACATGCAGGAACAATTCGAGAATTGAAAGAAGTCAGACATATATTAGAGATCATGAAGAATATTTTATCTATTATGGCCTTACAAGCCAAGGGCTTTAAGATAGTGATTGAGGCAGGGGTCTTGAAGATCAGCAAGGGTGAAATGACATATTTGAGAGGAATCGAGAAATAGAGCCTCTACTACCTCAGGGAAGTATAGTAACAAGTTCAATAGTTATGGCTAAAGATTCTAAAAATGTCATGACATTGTGGCATATGAGGCTAGTATATGCAGAAGAGCCTTCACTAAGAAAATTGAAGAGAGAATGGCTCATTAAAGGTATAACGTTTTGCAAATTACAATTTTGTGAGCATTGTATATTTGGCAAGAAGACATGCAACCCTTTGATGTTGGCCTCCACAATAACAAAGATATACTTGAGTATATACACAATAATGTTTGGGGACCAACAAATACTGCATCATTCGGTGGTCATAGATATTTTGTTTCATTTATAGATGATTACTCAAAATATGTTTGGGCGTACACATTGAAGAGCAAAGCAAATATACTGGAGGTTTTCATAAATTGGAAGAAGATGGTAGAAAATCAAACGGTTAATAGCATCAAGATGATCCGAGCGGTCAATGGCAAAGATTATACATCTAATTCTTTTGTAAGATAATATCAGAATTTAAGGATTGAACACCATTTCATAGTGAAGGAAACACAGCAGTAGAACGGGGTGGCAGAACCAATGAATCGTAATTTGGTGAAAAATGTGCGGTGTATCTTGTCCAATGCTAGACTGGAAAGAGTCTATTAGGAGGAGGCCCTAGAATATGTATGCTACTTTGTGAACCATCTGCCATCTGCAGCATTTAATAATAAAACTTCTATAGAGTTATGGTTGGAACTTCCTGCTACAGATTATAATCAACTGTAGATTTTTGGCAACCCAACTTATTATCATGTCAAAAAGGATAAGCTAGAATCACATGCAAAGAAGGCAATATTTGTGACCTTTTGATGTGAAGTGAAAGGCTACAAGTTATTTGAATTAGTTAATAAGAAGATTATGGTGAGCAGAAATGTTACCCTTAATCAACTGCGAACTCCTTAGTTCCACAAAATTCTTCACATCACATTGAGGATACTCCTATAGATGAAGACCACATGGGTGATGTAGAAGAACAAACTGATATTGATGGTGAGGCTCCAACTTAGGAGTCTATTGTAAGAGATAGACCTAGAAGAAATACAACTCAATTTCTTACCTAGCTCAAAGACTACATCACTAGTACATTATTCGTATTAGAGGAAGAGGTTCCATCCCATTACAAAGAAGTAGTGATGGTCTCAAAAGGAAACTTATGGAGATAGAGAATGGATGAAGAGATTGAGTGTAACAACCCTAGGTTGTTATCCTAGCTTAAAACTAGATTAATTAAGCTAAACCAATGTTTGATTTTGATTCCATTGGATTCAATGGGTCATTTAAACCTAAACCTAGAAGTTTGAAATCAATTGTAGCTAATTTGGAGAATTTGGTATTTTTGGCAATTTTTTAAGCCCTGAAAAATACCTAAATTATTTTGATCTCCAAATTGAAATCTGATTTCATTTTTGAATTCCTTATACCCAAATTAGCTAAGGGTAAATTTTTGGGAATTTTTGGAGCTAGTTTAGTCCTAAATTGAATTTGGGAATTTTAGAATAATTAAGAATTAATTTAAATAGTTTAATTAATTAAAATTAAATTTTATTTAATTTTTATTTCTGTGGGATTTGCTGTCGGGACCGCGGCAGATCCGCTGCGGGGTCCCGACAGCAGCGCGCGCGTTTCGACCACTTGTTGCGTAAGCACACATCTCCGCGCGCTTAATCCAATGGCTCTTATCTCCCGCACCGTGATCTGATCCCATCCGCCCGATCGGCATCTCAGATCGGACGCTCGAGTCCTCTCCACGTTTCTAAATTTCAAAGCCTCGTATCAGACCGTCTAAACCCAATGGCTTCAGCATCAGACGGCGGAGGCGAACCCTACCAGTGTGGACCTTCGTCCCCGCAGAGATTCTGTCCCGACCGAGAGGATTCATGAAAATTTGCCACGTAATCCTGTCTGCCACTCCCCTCGCCAGGTCAGTTAGGCCATTAGCTTCCTCCCGTAAGTGGCCAAGCCTAGCAAGGCGACCCCGGAGGGCTAGAACCTCCCAATTTAGGGAACCAGGGAGAAGCCTCGGGCCGAGCTAATTCCCAAGCCCGAGCCCTGGCCTCCGTTCCTAGAACCCCATGGCAGCTATGAATACCTCCGGGACTTCACAGTGAGTCCCTTTGCTCACTGTGAATCCCCAATTCCCCAGTTGAAGGCCTGCTGGAGCTCCCGTCCCCTCGGCGAATTCCCGGCGATTTTTGAAGGCTATAACCGCTGTTTGAGGGCCCGTCTGGAGTTCAGACCCCCTGTGCACCCCTCATCTAGCCTCAGGAAAGCTCAGGAGCACCTTAATTCCCCTCGGCTAAGCCCGCAGCTCGACTTCAGTTATAGCCTTTTCCCCATTAAAATTCCTTAAGCTCGATTTCGTTCCTGCCTTCTAAATGAGCTCTGGATGCCGTCTAGGATACCTTAGCCACCTAGGGAACCCTCCATGATTGTCGCCTGGGGCTAAGCTAGCTCGAGTCGATCGTATCAATCGACTGAGCTAGCCAGCGAGCCAATGGCTGAGTCCGAGTAAGGACCCAGCGATTAGCTGCGCCTCGGGTTATGATAGGTTGGGGTTTCGACGCGTCTAGTCCCCCTGAGCGTGTAGGGATTAAAATCCCGACGAATCGAGGTCCTTGTGAGGAGAATTTCCCCCTCACAGGCGACCTGAGATGCCTCGCAGGAGGACGTCTCGGGTGAGTAAGACCCCATCGATCCAGAGGGATCCAGATGGGGGTTCTTGGTCCAATCGATGCGTCTTGCCTCAGTGAACGTGTAGGGATCGATTTGAGCCCCTGCCGTCGCCGGAGCGCCGAGAATTTCAGCTTTGAAATTCGACGGGCGCGGGACCCGTCGAGGGGTTGAAGACGAAGTCGCGAGTTCTGGGCCGGGCCGACCCGTGACCCGTGCGGTTCTGATTTTGGGCCGCGCCTAATTATTAATTATTGGATATCATTTTTAATGGTTGCGATTTTAATTAATTAAACCCTATAGTTTTAATTTAAATAAACATTCAGAATAAATTAATTAAATAACTTTAGCTATACAGATCCAAATGGTATGATCCAATATACCATTTGAATCAGAAAAATTCAAGGAATCTGAATATAAAATAAAATTTTAGATCCAATGGTTGGATTTAAAATATTTGCCAAACCTTCTCTGTTTTTAATTAAATCATATAAAATCATTTAGTTGTCCATTTTATGAGTTTAAGAGCTCTGATTGCTCCTTGTACCCTAAGAAACAATTCCAGATACTTAAAATTAATTTTGGATAATTAATGTTCTTAATTACTCTCTAATCACCCTAATCAAGGATTAGTAAATTAAACCCTAATTAAGCCTCTGATTTGGGTGGGAATGGTTTCTAATACCATATTAAACCTAGTAAAATCTAAGTTTAAGGTTGGATTATCCTAAAGTGCCTTAAATTCACTAATCACCCTAAATGGTCTAATTAAGTGATTAGTGCTAATTAAGACCATTTAGGTCATCAGAACCTAAAGTAAAGGTGTTTCCCACTTCAGTTAGTCATATGAAACACTTAAAAATAGATTAGAATAAATTTGGGTGATTAAGCCCTAAAATTCCAATTTTAGCCTTAAGAGGGGCATTTTGGTCATTTTAACCAAAATATGATTTAATGTACTTTGAGGATTGAAAATTTCAGTAGACTACCATAAAATGGGTTAGTTATGTTCTCTGAGATCTTAGGACAAAAATAGTGTTAATGTGATCCTTAATCCATGAAATCTTTATTGAAATCCTTAATTAAGATAATTAGATCTTAAGTATTTCCTTATAGAGATCATTTGGACTTAACCTTTAAATTAATAATAGAAATAGTCAATTATCTCATTGATAAGTTAATTAAAGATAACTTAAGAACTTAGTGTCAAAAGATAAGAAATTAGAAATGTTTAAGTTAAAAACCTAGTTTAAGATCTAAAGTGATCAAAACTCAGACCCTTAGATCTTAAGTAAATCGAGAAAGTTAAAAATGGGTTTAGTGTTAATCTGATACCTTGGGATTGTCAGTTCTTAACATTAATAAGCTCCTTATAGTTAATTATGAAATTAGATTCTAAAGAAAATCACAAATGGAAACCCTTAAGTCAAAACTCTAATTAAAAGTCTAAAGTGATCAAACTTCAAATCTTTAGATCTTAGATCTTAGACTTAGATCTTCAATTTGAATCAAACCACCTCCAATTGAAATTCTTTAATGATTGATTGTTTAATCTTTTGAAACCTTCCATATGGGTATAGGATGATTCAATTAATAAGATAATGGAGTTATCTTAAAGATTGAATATAGATCTTAGATTCTCAAGTTCTTAATTGATTATTTTATCTTATAATTAGTAGAATAGCCTTTCACTAAGATCTTAATTCCTGAATCTTTCAACTTATAGGATCCTTTACCCTTGGGATTAAGTGAGAAACCTAGATCCTATTTTAGTATCACCTTGGATTTGGAATTGAACTCAACATAGGGTTTAAGTTCTAAATCCTTAAAATCTTGATTTATTTGATCAAGATTTGGGTAAGAGAGTAAAATATTTACAAAATTAGGTCATGGATTTGCTTACTTAAACTATATAGTCGTCACATGATTTTTTCTTAGAACTTGTTAAGTTCTAATATTTAACTTTAAGGACGTAAATCTGAGATTCTACGCGATAGCTGGATATTGGAGATCCTAAGCTTGTACCTTCTCAGAATAGTTAGATTTGGAAACTAGATAACAATAGATATCACATAAGTCTAGATTGAGTCTCTTGCTTACTTTGACTAGATTGCTTTGCATACCTTGGATTTTGAGCTTTAGCCCTTGAGCATAATAGGAAAACTTAGGATGATGTATCCTAAGCTAGTATTGAATTTACATAACATTTAGTTTTGTTTTATCACAGTTAGTAGAATATGACCTAGTTTAGTCTGCCTCTTCAGTAGTAGTATTGTATAGATTGGACTCAGACCTAGCATATTTGGATGGCTAGGCTGGGAATTGATTGATTGATATCGGAGGCCCTGGATGGCTTATTGGCTGGTATGGCAGTACTAGAACTTAGGCATATTACTACTTTACCTGTATTGTATTGTTTTGGTTTTCCTGGTTTGTTTTGCCACATGCTTCAGTGGCCTTATTTTTCAGTATTTGCTCGCTTTGCCACATGTCTCAGTGGCTTTACTTATCATATATTGTTTTGCTTTTGCCACATGTCTCAGTGGCCTTTCTTTTCATATTAATCTGCATGTTGTATGTATATTTTATGGCTTATATATATGTATAAATGGCATATTTAGGATGCTAGAATTTTATTACATTCAGTACTTGTGTTCCTTTATACTCCACATGTTTTACTTCGATCATAGTCATGTTAGGATCATGTTTATTCAGCAAGTTACAGTTATCTCTTTTGCTTTCAGGTAGTAGAATATGTCCTAGCTTAGTATGCCTCTTTAGTATTAGTATTGTATAGGATGGACCCAGGCCTAGCAGATTCGGATGTCTAGGCTGGGTATTGATTGATCTTGGAGGCCCTGTATGGCCTATTGTCTGGTATGGCAGTACTATGTCTTAGGCCTATTGCTACTCTAGTTTGATTGTTCAATATTATTTTTCATTTTTGCCTTGCCACATGCTTCAATGGCCTTACTTACAGTACTTGCTTACTTTTGCGGCATGTCTCAGTGGCTTTACGTTACATAGTTTGCTCTGTTTTTGCCACATTTTCAATGGCCTTTTCCTTCCTTTTGTATTAATTAGCATATTGTATTATACTCTTATGAATTACTTATGTACATTAGTATGTTTAGGATGCTGGAATTATATGTTTATTTTAGTATTTGTGTCCTTTATATACTCAGCATGTGTTAATACGATCATAAGCATGTTAGGTTCAAAATTTGTATTATAGTCACTGTTTTTTTTAGCTTTAGTATCACCTTGTTTATTTGGTATTGTATGTTACTTTTCATACTAGTTGTTAGCTATAAATAGATAGCTTATATTTACCTATTTCTTTCATAGCTTGTCGCACCCATTATTGTTCGCATGTTTAAATAATTTAAATGTGATATCTTTAAAATAATTAGTTCATTAAAATAGCCTAAAATGTACTTAGACAATTGTCTAATTGTAACCTTTTTGTTTTGTTGGCTGGGGCCCTGACATTTGTGATACTAACAAATGTCAGATTCAGACTTGTTCGTGGGCAGTGTTGCAGAAGAGGAGCAGGTTCAGGAGGAGGATCGTGTTGCTCCTGCTTAGATAGATTTGCATTTCTATTTTTTAGTGAAATTGAGAGACCTTTGTATTTTCTTTTAAATTCTGTTTGTCATAATTAATTCTAGATGTATTTCATTTCTACATTTTGATGAGTTACTATATTATTTTCCTTTTTCTCTACTATGTTGTGCTTGTGGATGTTACTATACACCTACTGCTTCTGCCACTTTGATTTTGTATGTATATTGATGAATGTTTATAGTATTTTGGTGATAGGTTCTTGGCTTAAGGCAAGTTGGGTTTTCTCCTGATTTACCTTAAGCTAGGGATTTGCCACAGTTGGAGCATTGTACTTCCTATTGTCAGTACAGGGGCCCCACAAAGCATAAGTAAGGGTGCAAAGTGTAAGCATAGAAGTATGGAAAAAGGAATTAAATAAAAGTAAGAAGAAGTAAAGTGAGTAAGAATACTCACATAGATCAACATTCTAGCCTACAAGTAAAACAAGGGTAAAGCATCTTAATAAGCTAGAAAAGTCCTAAAGTGCATATGACAGTAAATGAAATAAAGCATGTATATGTTAAATTAACTTATGCTAAGCAAAGAAAAGAGACTGTGAAGTATTTAAATGTAATTATATTAATATTCACTGCAATCTAAGTAAGCTATAAATAAGTAAAGTACAGTACTAAAACATGGAAAATGTAGAGTATGGAAATTTAAGGAAGATCTTAGACTATTAATCTAAGATTCACATAGTCTAGAACTATGGAAAGTAACATAACTAAAAGCTATGATAAGTCTTAATAATTAATAAGATTGAAGAAGATTTCATATTTTAAATGATTAAAGTTGTTTTAAGAAAGTATTCATTCTGTAGGCAAATACAAAATGAAGCAAGAAGTTAAACATATCTTTTTAATAAGTAAAGAAGGGTTAAAAACAAATAATACTCGCATTCACCCTCTGAGAATGTGAGATCCCCTTATTACTCCTAATTAGCCTGCCCTTAGCTTAACCATCATGTAAACTCCTATAATTTTTAATATGAAAGTTTTATTCATGCACAATGTCTTATATGAATGATTCAAATGAATATGGCTCAAAGCTAAGCAAGAACTCAAGGAAAATTTAATAATTACAACTAAGTGATATCCATAGTTATCTAATTTTAATGCTCTACTTAATGATTAGAGCTAATTGAACTCCCAATTGACTTTGAGATATTAATTTCAAGTTAATTATAAGTAATAATAATAAATGGGGTTTTTAAAATAATAGTTTCATTTCAATTTTATGAGATGATAAAATAGTTTACTTAATAAAAACTAGTTCAATTCTAGTCCTAAGCCATAAGATTCAAATATGTTAACTAAAACATGATTTAAGTGACTAGTAGGAAAGGATTGTGGTTATAAAATTACCAAACTTAAAGGAAATAGAAGTTAAGGTCTAATTCACTAAAGTTCTCTAGCTAGGTTGTAGCTTGAAGGATCTATCTAAATCAAATACTAATCTAGCTAGGTTAAAGTAAAATGAAAGGTTTAAGATAAGGAATTGAAGGGAATATGAACTATAGGTTCTATGTTTTTTTAATAGTCAATGGTTAAGGAAATCAATAGAATTTTTAGACTTTAGAACTATTATTACTAACTCTTAAGAAATTCAAGTGAAGACTCTTAAGGATTAGGATGAATAAACTAAGCTTCAGTATAGTCGCTAAAGGCTAGTCCTAGTTGATTCAATAATCTACAATTTTAAAAGCATTAAGGCTAACTACTCTTAATGGATATAACAAATTGATCTAGGGATCAACTATAATTTATGTTATAAATCAATCTTAGGGTTTCTACCTTAGGGTTAAAAAGTAAATCAAGTATTTTGCAATTTATTTAAGAATCTAAGATATGAGAATTAAGCTCAGTCACATACAATTTAAATTGACATGGGAAATAAACAATGTGACATATTAGCTATCCTAAGATTTTAAATACCTATAATATGCAACTAAGGAAAAATAAAATTTGTCACAATAACACTAATTAAGAGCAAAAAACCTAAAATCCTTAATTATGGTCCAATTGATATATTTGGAATCCTTATAACATAAGGTGAAAAATGACACTAAGTAGGTCCAATTTGAACAACATTGGAAAAATTAGGGTTTTTGGAATTCCTAATTAGGGTTAAAAAGTGATATTAAAAATTAGAGCTCAAATATTAATTTTGATTTCATATTAATATTCTTCACATTTTTGTGAGTGAAATGGACTATTTGATCATTTAATTTGGACATTAAATGATCAAATTAGGTTCACATGAAATGATGAAATTAATTTATAATAAATTAATTAATCTTAAATATTGACTAATTAAATATTCATTATAACAAAAATTAAATTGCATATTTTTAATCTACTCATTTTTATGATAAAAATGGCATATAGTTTTGTATTATTTGGATTAGTATATCGAAAATTACGATTTTAATAAAATTTTAATTAAAATTAGGATTAATTAACTTAATTTACAATTAATTCAATCTGTCTGCACAAATTTTTTTGTTATAGAAAAATGTGCTAGTGCTGAAAACTAGAAGGCGGCGGCTGCGGTAAAAGGACTCACCTGACAGGACACGCGTCGGCCCAAGAGGGCGACGCGTGTCGACACATGAAGCAGGGTTCGATTAAAATCTGAATGCTAATTAGGTCACTAATTGATGGGTAACAACACTAGGGTTGTTACAAATACTTTTTATATAATTTATTTTTGAATTTATTCGAGGCCAAGGCTATATTGTCTTTAAGAGATTTAATAGCATTCCAAATTTCTTCCTCCAAAAAAATGCTATTTAAATTTAATTATCATTTGATAATTAGTGAGTTTAGGCAAAGGACATAAAGTATGAGAGCTAGAATAATCCCCATAATCTTGTTAAGGCTTAGTAAAATAATTTATGGCTAATGAAATAGTTTGATCATTATTCTTAATGTGATTACCTTTTGAGAATATTTTTTCTTCAATTTTATTAGTATGTTGTCTCTTATTAACCTAAGTATGATAAAATCTTATGTTTCTCTCCCCTTCAATTTTCCAATATAAATTTTGCTTTCAAAAGGTTTTGATATCATTATGATTTTGAATAAGCATGATTTTAGGTCTAGAAAAACTTTTTCAATATCAATAGAGGAATTTTCTTTGTACATTTTTTCCAAATTATTAGCCATGCTTTCTTTCCTAATAATGTTTATAAGAATATCCCGACCGATGTTTTATTCCATGAAGAAGGAGCACTCTTAAGGGCTTTGTGTTTTGAAGCAAGCCTTAACATACCATAACTTTCAATATGCTTTTTCCAACAATCAGCAACTTTCTCACAATACTCTCTAAGGAGCCAAAAATCTTTGAATCTGAAAGGTTTATTATTGGTAGAATCAAATGCCCTACCCTTAAAAATTATGGTTTTTAAAATAATTTATCCAATATTTATTGTAAGAAACATGCCAAGTTTAATAAATATTTTTCCATTAGACAAAGTTAAAGTAGCTCTAGCATATTTAAAATCATCAAGGTCAATCAATGATAGCATAACTAAAAATCATATTTAGAAAGGGAGTGTGTTTTAGAATAACCTTTGTATTCATAACGATGAAGAATAGTATTGAAATCTCCACCAACAATCTTAGGTTGATTATTAACATGACAATCTTTCAAAAAATCCCATAACCTATATTTATTTATTCTTATTAGGCTCCCATGGACAAAAGCTACAAAATTTTCAACAGACCCATTATTATCTTTGACATGAATGGCATGTTTAAAGTATAAAATGTCTTCTATGTGCCATTTCTTCTTCAACAAAACCCAAAATGTATTCAAAGTATTAGGAAAATATTATCCAGGTTGAAAATTTGCATATCTGTTGGATCTTGCTAAAAGCAATCTTGGGTTATAATATTGTTGTAATGGAAATTTTATGTTCCTAAATTGTATGCTTTAATTTATTTTTTGAGGTATTACCATTACACTAAATATTTGAATACAAAATAATCATTGGCAATTATTAGAAGACCCCACATGAACCTTCGACTTAGCTATAGATTTAGTAATATGACTGTAAAAAAGTTTTTATTATTTAATTGGTTCTATTGTTCTTTTTATCATTATTAGTTTTTCTATCAAGCAATTTATGCCTTGGATTAGCCCTCACCTCATTAAGAGATTTTTCAATAAGTTTTTCACAAATAATATTCAATATATCTATATTAGGAGAGATGCTTAAACCTACAATATTACCTATTATTTATTGAGTCAAATGTTCCTCCATAGTCACATCTCCCTCTTCTAATACCTTCCTTATTTAACTTGTTGAGCTTTGGAGGCATCTTCAAAAATTAGAGATTCTTTATTATACATAATAATAGCATTAACATCATCTTGTGAATGTATTTATGCTTAAAGAATGATGTTGTCATTATTTTTGTTACTATTATTAGTGTTTTAATTATTATTCTGATAGTTTATAGGATGAGGACTACTGCAGTGGGAATCTCCCTATTAAGTAGACCTAGACACCCCTATAAAGCATTTTTAATTGCATGATATGCCACCACCATTTTTAACTTTTCAATATATTCTCCATATTTGAAAGGAATTGGGGATTACAGTTAGACTCATTACCAATATCAAATTCATAATGAAATTTATCATGCCTAATAGATGATCATAGAGAACAAAAATATGGTAATTGTTTATATTGAACTTTTTGATAATATCCATTCTCCCGCAAACCTAGCCAAATCTTTTATGGATAATTTCCCGAGATTTCAATCTCAACTAAGTTGCAGTATTCTTATTAAGTTGTAAAGGCCTACCCACAACCTTAGAGATCAAAAAGAAAATGTATCATGATTAATAATTTGTAGTCTCGAGCCCAAAAGTTTTAACTGAACTGGAGCTGTAAGAACATTTTGAATAATGTCTTGCCATATTAGCATCCCATTTGAATAATCTAATTGCATGCTCATTAATATAATATGTGTCTCTAGGAAAAACTCGTGTATAATCTGCATCATAAGAGAAATGAAAAAAAAATAACCTTTCATAATCATTGTGATTAATTATAATAATGTTGTTCAGCTTATATATATATATATATATATATATCAAAACTTGGAAAATTTTATTTCATCCAAATAGAGGATACAGAGAGGGGTTAGGTGGGTACAATGCGATCCTAGAACTAAAAAAGTCAAAAGCCAGCCCCAAAAAAATAGACCCAGGGAATATCCTAAAAGGTCTATCCCAAAAAGAAAAAGCAATACAAAGTCTAACAATCCAATAGTAAACAAAAAAGCACCCAACAATCGAGACCTTCCCATGCAGATAGAGGACCTGCAAAAAGCTATCACAAGGAAATATATTAATTGAAATTGGCTAAGGTAACATACCAGCGATACTAAACGATGGATTGGAAGATTTCAGTTCACATAAAAGGAGAGGCCCACCTGTAAATATAAAGACAGAAGCATATCTCAACACAACGGTGTAATCGACAGTAGTATTCATAAAACGTTCTGTTGAACCCGGCAATTTCAACCGCCAACAAATATATGAACTCTAAGCAATTTGGGAGTAGATACTAAGACCCAGTACTTTGAATGAACATAAACAATAGGGGACACAAGTATTAAAATAGTCGGTATTACTGGTTTGGGTATATAACCGACAAACATTAAATCTATGTCGATCATACAAGCAGCACAGGGAACACCCCCATTTGAAATCACAATAACAGCTAACCAAAAATCATGATTCTTAGGTAAGACCATAGAGTTAACAACTTCTCTAATTAAATAAGAGCTCAAAAGGTTGTTATGGATGAAGTTAACTACATGAAATAAGAAGTGCTTAGAATTATAGCTCATATGATAGACATACCAATCAATTTTACCCATGATCCATCCAATATCCCTGCACCCAATCACCTAGTATACCAGCAGATCTCGTAGCACGACCTTAATTGGACATACCAACGAAAACTGCAGCACACCGGCAAGTTTGCAAGCAGTAGGATTGATAGTAGGCCAAACAACAATCAGTATGCCATCAGACAGGCAAACATGCACATCCTTTATCCAACCATCACAGAAATAGCACCACAATAGTAGTGCATATATTAAAAAGATAACACTAAAAAAACTGCACCACATGGTCATCAAGATGCACTTCAGGCTCCTGTTACCACATTTAAGCATAGCTTGATAGATAATTAAAGTAACAATTCCAAAATTCAGCATTTCAACCTGGGTCAGATACCCGGCCAGCAGCCGCTTACATAAAAAATTGACAATATGATCATCCAAAAATGGAAGGCAGTCCAACCTTCCTTTCCCTTAGTCCCGTCAATGACCCTACGTCCTGTCAACTGGCGTATCACCAAAACTCGCATCATGTCAGAGCATATCAACAAGAACTATGGCACACCGGTCATGTAGTGCCCCATCGTGTTTCCGTGCACAAAGGACAAGTGTAATACATATTTCGGCGGCGGAGCAGTGCGCTACTAGGGAATGGTGGGCCATACAAGCAAAACACATCATCCCGAATAGGCTAGAGAGACAGAGCCATACTGAAGGCTGCTAACTCAAATCATAAGAGTAGGGTCGAGAGCCAATACCTAAGTTAAGAATGAAATACTTACCTTATGTATTAGACTAGTACGTACACAAGGTTCAAGGAAGTGGAGGAGAACCCATGTACGTTGTAAGAATATACCAGCATTTCCAGTATACTAGTCGTATCACAATACTAAGTATAGTAGTATAACTGTAATAACCTAAGTTGTTATCATAGTTAATTAGGACTAATCCTAGTCTTAAATATAATTATAAGTGCTAATTAGGTCAATTGGAGTCAACCTCTAAGACCTAGTCCAAATCAGGAGTTAAATGGATCGAATCCTGATTTCTGGAAAATCTAGAAACCCTAAAACTTTAACCAATTTAAATTGACCTCTGATCAAAAAATGGACTTCGCCATTGTGCCATTGACCCCAAATTAGCTTGGGTTGAAGTTTTCGTGTCGATCGGAAGTCGTCGAAATTTCGATGAATATTTTAATAATATTTAAAAGCTCCGAAAATCGAGGAATCAAAATACTCGTCGGATCAAAAATCTGACCTCACCGTTGTGTTCCTTACCCCTCAATTAGCTAGAAAAAATATGTTCAAAATTAAAAAAAAAAAATTATTTAATTACATAACGGCACCGTTAACTATTTAACCATTGCCGTCAACTATAGCCGACGGCGCCGTCTGATCAGACGGCGCCATCGTAGCCGTTGGATCTGATCCAGATCTAACAGCTACGGACGACGGCTCCGTCCTGCGCGACACGCGGCGCGCCCGCCGCCCTCCGCGCCCAACCGGCCCCTTCCCCGGCCTCGGCGAGGTCGCCTGAGGTCTTGTAAGACCTGAGGCGAGCTCGGGGCTCCGGGATTGCGAAACCCGAGCCCCAAAGCGTCGAACCCGAGCCGACCCCCGTCCAGCATCCGCGGGCCGTCGATCTAGGTACCCCCGATCTCCCCCTTTACATCTTCAATAATTGCAATCTTAGACTTGAAATGCTATCCAGGACGCCCGATTGACGATCCATCGGCTCCGATCTAGGCTAGCCCAACCGGATCGACGGCAATTAGGTTAAGGTCCACAGTAAAAACCGTTAACCCTCCATAACCCATAACCCTAGGTCTTAGGGTTGAGTTTTGCCGGCGATCCCGGCCACCTACGGCGAGGGTCCGCCCACCGACGTGTAGGCCTCGTCGAGGGTGACCGTCGGCCGTGCGGGCCGAGGTGGTCCGGCGTCGGGAAGGCCGTCAAAAGCCGTGCCCTAGCCCTGTGCCCTTGGGACGTCTCCGCGAGGGAGACGAAGTCCAAGCCCGCAGCGCCACGTGGCAGCCTCCAAGCTTGCCACGTGTCACGTGGGACCCACCGCTAGAGCCGTGCCTCTTCAGCTTCGGTAGTGGGGCCCAATGCGCCATGTGGCAGCCAGCCGGCACGCCATGTGTCCTGTGGGGCCCACAGCCCGAGCCCGCACGACGCTTCAGCTTCCCTGTGGGGCCCACAGTGCCACGTGGTAGCCTCTGGGCCCGCTACGTGTCAAGTGGGACCCACTGCCCGGTCACCAGCGGTGTTTCAGCTCCCCTGTGGGACCCACAGTGCCACGTGGCAGCCTCTGGCAGTGCCACGTGTTAGGTGGGACCCATTGCCCAGTCACCCGAGCCTACTCGGCTTTCCCGTGGGGTCCATAGGGCAACGTGGCAGCCTCTGGCAGTGCGACGTGTGTGGTGGGGCCAACTGTCTGTTAATTAAAATAAATTAATTACTGTTAGTGATTAATTAATTACAGTTAGTAGTTAACTAAATTAGGATTAGTATTAATGACTTTTGAACAGTAATTTTATAATTAATTAACTGTGATTAATAATTAAGAGATTAATTAGGATTATTTTAATATTAATTAAACTTTAAATAGTAATTAGAATAATTAATGATTATTAAACAGTAAACTATAATTAATTATTCTTAATTAGATATTAACTAGTGATTAAGGTTAATTAAATAGTAATTAATGCTAATGACTTTTCAACAGTAAAATAATAATATTATATAATTTAGTTAATTAATTAAATAGATTAATTATTGTTAATTAATAATTAAGCTTAATTAATCATAGATTAATTAAAGGTTAATAAATTCAGAAGTTATATATAAACTTTTGGAATACAGTAAAATCATTTAATTTGAATAAATAAATAGTAAATTAATAGAAATTGTATTTTTGAATAGTAAATCTTAAAAGTTTAATAACTTTTTGTAAGATGATCCAAACATAGCCAATATAGGTCTCAAAATACTTAGAAAAATGTAAGGAATCAAATAACGTAGTGTAAAAATTAATTTTGGGTACGCATAATGATGTAATATTTTAGAACCTCTTTAGAACCTCATAACTTTTTACGCAGTTATCAGAACATAGTCAATATGGGTCTTAAAATGCTCAGGAGAGCAGCCCCATCACTGTAGTAGTATTAGTTTTCTCATTTGGATATCAGGACAAAAAGTCAACCCTAGAATTCTCAGTGAAAAAATGACCAAAATGCCCCTAGACTTCAAATGACCATAACTTGGTCAAATCAACTCCAAATTTAGAAATTCAAGATGCTAACTAACTTAGAATTTCAATATCATCAATAAACTAAATTAATATTTAGGATCAAAACCCTAGAAATTCAGGTAAATGACCAAATTAACCCTGACCTTATTTTGGTCATAACTTGATCGTTTGGAGTCCAATTTGGACGTGCTTACTGTCTATCTTCAAGTTATACTGTAAGGAATCAGTTGGGACTAAGAGAAATCAATCCATGAGTCAAAAGTTGACTTTTTGACTATTAAAGTAGGGGTAAAATGGTCATTTTGCCCTAAGATTGGACTAAGTACCCCTAACCTTTAGTTAACATTTCAAAACTCGTAAACCAATGTTATAAAGATATTTGTGACATTTAAGCGAGTGAAATCAACCATAAGGTTAGATTCTAGAAATCTCTCTAAGTTTTAAACACTACACCTTAAGGACCTTTCCTGAGGCTAGGACTAGATCATATGTTAGAGTTTATTCATTGGGTAAATGGGTTACTCAATGGGTGAAACCTTAGTTTTATTAGTTTATAGACTTTTCTTTTATCTTACAACTTATTCTGATTATTTTGTCCTTAAACCTTAGATTTAAGGTATGAGATTCATCCTATTAAGTTTGATTACTTAATAAAATTGGCCTTAACTAGTAGAGCACTTATAGAATAAAACTTAGAACTTATGTCTTTTTTGGATTATGTGATTAAACCTAAATTTTGTAGTGTTTAATCCATAATCTATAGGTTTAGAAGATCTTGATCATATCTTAGTTAGAACGTCTAAATTCACCAAACTAGGACGTATGATTTATTGATTTAACTCGTAGTCGTCTATCTGATTGAACTAGATTAGAACTTGATCAGTTCTAATCTTTTTTAACTTATAAGGATGAATTTCTAAGTTGCACTCGATAGTAGCAAAACGGTGATCCTAAACTTGTGTAACTTGAAATAGTTTGAATGGTTAAGTAGAAAACAAATGATATTGCCATGTTTAGTAGAGTCCCTTGCTTATTGTGATGATTGATGCTACCCATTCCTTATACTTTTGTGCCATATTTTCTTGAGCATATTATATAAGTTCTTTGATGCATGAATAAAATGTTAGGAAAATATGGAGATTCCTTAGATTCTTTGTAAAAATATTAAAGTGATTAATGAGAAGATAATAATTGGATGTGTTTGAGCTGCCTCTTAGTATTGCCTTCTGATTGTCTGGTCAATTTATGTCACTAGGGGAAGGACTTTGTTTTGTTGTGTGCTATTTGCCTAGTCTCCTTGTTGACACTAGGGGTACACCGTTGGTGCCTTAGCCGTACTGGTGCTAAGATCCTTTAATTATACTGTTAGTGCTTTAGTCATACTGGTGCTAAGATCCTTCAGCTTTTCTGGTGGGCTAGATTAGCTCTTTTCTATATGGCAGATTGTACACGGATGTTTTTATGCAATTTGATGTTTTGGTTACTTTTCAGCATTTTTATTTAATCAGCTATTTCTTTATACTGCTTTTATATATATTATGATTTTAGAATCTTGCTGCTATTATTATGTACTACTACTGAGTTATTTTATCTTAATTGGCATATTTTTTTGATCACCAGCATATTTAGGATGTATCATTTTTCTTACAGCACTTATTTGATTATGTATATTTATATGTCTTACCTTGTTTAGTTTGCATTTGAGGCATGCCTTAGCCTCTCTTTTTGCTTAAGTTATAAATGATGGTTTATAGCTTTTCCTTCCTTTTGTATTGCTTGCTGCTCCCTTATACATTGTTGCTTAGAAGTTTTGGAATGGTGATATTACATAATACATATAAAACTTATCAGCTTAAAATGTACTTAGACAATTGTCTAACCAGATTTTTCTTTTTTGGCTAGGGCCCTACATTGTGAAATTGGCAATGACAAATCTCTTCAGTTGGACGATCAGGATCTTGGTGTTGAGCCATATCCGGAGGAGGAGCCCGTGGAAGAAGCAGCTGTTTAGCCCTTTTATTCTAAGTGAGGATGAGTGCCCTTTTATCTTTATTATTTGAACTTAAATTGATGTAATAATACAGGTACTTATGACTGCGTATTTGATTTTATACTTATGTTCTGAGATACATTTCTTGATACTCATATTGTGATGCTTGGATGTTATATATATTGAAAATTGCTTCTGCACTCTGTATGTTTACTTAGATAGTGACTGAATGTTTAATTCTATGTTTACTCCTTCCCTTATTAGGTGGATTGTGGATTTCATCCTAATCCAATTATAAGTGAGGGGTTAGCTAGAGTGACACACCACCCCTTAACTTAATTCTTATGGATTAAGGGGTGGGGCGCCACAATAACAGAGTGCGGAAGCTAAAAGCAAAACATCCAGAATATATTCATCTCAAGCAGTAGTAAATATCCATCTCAGAAAAGAAAAGTAAAAGTACATCCAAAATTTATTGCAAACTATTTAAATGCAGAAATATAAAGAGTCTATCTAAAATGCTAAAAAGAGCTAGTAAGTAAAAGTAGATGCTTGGTCTGCTACAACTCCAAATGCTCCTCTTGGGTCTCTGGTACGTCATCTTGACCTGTCTCCAAAAACTACTCAGGATCTAGCAAATTGCCGGATCCCAAAAGTACCCCGTGTTAGACAAGAAGTCTAACACATCGAAACTAGCTATGCAAAGCTAAACTAAACATAACAAAGTATACAAGTAAAGTAAAGCCATAACAGAGCTGAAGAAAAATATGTAAGCGAGGAAAACTGCAAGTACTGAGTGAATAAAATAGTAAAAAAGCTATGAAATGTGAAGCTATCACCAAATAAAACTGAAAGTAAAACAACCATTATGCTGAAAAGGATTTCTATAAGCCACACTATATGCCACTGAAATAATGCACACGGATATGTTACACCATAGTATATCACAGAACTATCACTGAAGATTTATGAGTAGTATGATCCAATGTAAGCACAACAGTTAGGAAGTCAATATGGTGACGCAGATGCACCCTGAAATTCCTCAGTCTGTGTTTATAACATTCCGTATATCATACTGTATCACTGATACCCATGTGTCACAACAGAAGGAATGAGTCCAGTACATGTTTATGCTTATGCTTATGCCATTATGTCGAATGAATGTAAATCCCGAAATCCATGAAGAATATAGTAAGAAACAGTAATGAATCCTAAGTCTCCACTGTGCAGAAACATGCTAAAAGGATTCTAACTCCAATTCTCTAAAGCGAGGGTTGGTTAAAGTTGCTTATTTACTTAAAGATTACTAGACGGAGTGATTGTATACACATATTAAATATGTTACAATAATAGAATTCTTATTACTTAGTTTGATTAAGCCACCCTAACAAAGCGATCTTCCTTAGGGGGCACCATCCGATGATGGTTTTGTATCTCAAGCTAAGTATTAAGTTACTAAACTCATAATCATACTTAGTGTCTTAAGAAAGGTGGATCCCATTACTAAGTTTATTTGAGCCGTACCTATTGAAGCAATCTTCGCGAGGAGACATTGCTCGATGGCAACTTGTCTTTCAATTAAACTAAGGAATGGGTACCCATTTAATACACTCTTAGGATCGATTGATTTACTCTAAGCGAGGTTATATCCGCCTAAGCCCGCAGGATAGCAACAAAGATAAATCTCACTTAGAGTGACTCTACCAATCCCGAATATTACTGGGGACCAGTAATATGGGTATACTATACTACACCGCCTAATGATCAGGGGTCAATCAAGTCTAATTAATAGAATAAAGATTTATCAAAACTACAAGTCCTAAGCTAATAGGCAGGTCCTATACCAGGTTTCACCAATCAAATGTGATCAAAGATCACTTAACATGGATTCTACCACAAGGAGAAGTATCTTTTCTAATGCCTTAATGGATTACTACCACAAGGAGAATAAATCAATTTCTAAGGTGATGGGATCTTCTATACTCCTACCTCAAGGAGCCATACAAGGCTTCCTACCTCATGATATATGAATTTTTAGGTCTTTTTAGATTATTCACAGTGATCTTATGAAGAGATACTCAAGATCTCCCTTATAGATGTTGATATTAAGCCCTTAGGTTCTGTTTTATGATTAGATTTGGGATGATTAGATTAGATGATTAAGTCATCTGATCACACTTAAACTAAGATTATGGGATCTAAATCACACATACTGTTAAGGATTTGATCACTTATTCAATCAATATAGTATTAAAAATCTTTTTATGCAAATTGATTGCTTTAAGAGGAAATCAGGGATCTTAAGGTTTGATTCAGATGGTGAGATTCCCAAGGATTGTTATTAACCTTTATTTGTATAATTCAAATGTTTAGAATCAATAATAAATCAAATGCATTATTGGAAAATGTTCAATTCATAGTTTTGAAATCAATTCAATTAGGTTAGGATTCTTAAGGATTTGGATTCTCCTTAAGTAGATTAGGGTTTGACCCCCTTCTCATATCTTAAGCAAAAATCAAGTATGTATTTAAAGATTAATGTCAAATCAGTGGATTAATTATGTATTATTGGTGGCAATCTCAGACCTAGATCAAGTTTTAAAGCTTGATCCAAATCTTAAGATTTTTTAAGATAATTAAGATACTTAAGATTCTAAGTCTTTGGATTTATTCAAGTGTACTTAATAATTTTATATAGATGAGTTCACTACACTTAGCTTACTATTACAAGTCAGATTGGTAATCAAAGTTTATAAAATAAAAGTTACTCAGTGCTAATCAAACCCTAATTCCAATTAAAAAG
Organism: Gastrodia elata; assembly: GCA_016760335.1. NCBI lineage: Eukaryota > Viridiplantae > Streptophyta > Magnoliopsida > Asparagales > Orchidaceae > Gastrodia > Gastrodia elata. Next base: position 31,013,924 of record CM028675.1, on the reverse strand, counting down.
GATTAGCACATAAGTAAAAATCCAACCATTCAAATTACATGAAAATTGGCAAGCAAGTTCTAATTAACCATACAAATAACCAGAGCCTGAGTTTGCTGAAATCCAATGAGTATAAACCCTAGAATTAACTAATCATGATTTAACAAAATTAGGGCATAACTAGAATTATAAAACTCAGAAAAATAATCTACCTAACACATGCATTCTAATTTTCACAAGTGAACTAATGGCACCCTAAGCATGTAATTTGGATAAGTAGAGTTGTTAATTTACCCTAATCAAGATCCACTATAATTAGGCAATAATTAAAGATCTAACTATCAGATATTCATTTTTATTTTATATTTAGGTTCCTGAGATTTTTTGATCATTTTCATATATAATACCATAAGATTTGGACCAGTGGATTAAAAGTTATTCAAATAATACTTTCTATTTTTTTATTTAATCAAAATCCTATGATTTGATTAAGGAAAATAATTCTGATAATTCTAATTTAATTAAACGGCTCGGCCCGTTAACCAAGCCGCGCTGGTCGATCGGGGCCCTGGGAAACCCGGCACTGTCACACAACGCGGGTCGTGGGTCGACCCGGCCCGCACAGAGCCTTCGTCCCTGCTCCGCGTCCCGAGCTAGGGATCGATTAGGGAAACCCTAATCACCAAATTCCGGTGCATCCAACCCACGGCTCGACCAGCACTCGATCGCTACTCGATCACCATGGTCAGACACATCAATTGGGACTCGACACCGCTTATGAGATGGTCTGGATCGGCCAGACCTTGCTCACCCGAGGGCTCCTCCATTGGAGCTACTGTGGGGAGATAATTCTCCCCACAAAGGCCACGCCAGACCCCGGGCTCAATCCCTACACCATCAGGGAGGTGAGGCGGATCGAAGCCATCTAGTCTGAGGGTCTGGGATGGTCTAGATCATCGGGTCCTTACTCGACCGAGGCGATCCTTAAGAAGTTTAATCCGATCGAAGCTAGCCTAGATCCTAATCTCGATACCCTTGGGTTCGAGACGACAATACGGACTCAGACACATCAAAAGGAGCAAGGTTCGAGCCTCATTGGCTTGAATCCAGTAAGGGGGATACCTGGATTTGCTGAGGTGGCTTGCAAACAATGCAGAGGGAATTGCTGGCTGGATGAGCTTCCTTAGGCTTCTCTGAGAGTTCCTGAACTCCAGGAGACTCTCCTATCAGTGGTACGCAAGCTCCTGGATCACCTACATAAGCTCGGGAGTTTGGCAATGGCAACAAATTTCAGAGGTTTCAATTGATCAGCAAGGATCAATTAGAGCGAAGCGGGGGCTATTTATAGCCTTGGCTGAGTTTAGGAAAGCTTCTGGAGCCACTGGCTCGGGCTGGGGAAGCCCGAGAGGTCAAGCCTTAGCCGAGCTCTCGAATTTCCAATTTGAGCTCGGCTAGGTCACGAGGCCTGACTAGGATCCCTCGACTATTAAGGGAAACTCAGCAACGGCCTGCTGAGCTGGAGGTGCGAGTGGGGGACAAGGGGTGGTTGGCAGTACGAGAAATTCCCTCTGTCGGGTGCGCGAGGGAGTGGGGACGACGATCCACAGTGCCGGGTGCCTTGGATGCCGTCTGATCTTTTGGTCGGATGGCGCTACGACTGGGATCGCCCGAATCCTAACGGCCGATCGCGGAGATGATCCTGGCTGTAGGATCCACGGGGTGGATCCAACGATGGATCTGCGATTCCGCGGGATCGAATCCTGGTCGTTGGTTGGAAAGGCGGAATCGCTAGATTCACGGGGCGCCACAATCGCGTGACCCGGGCTCCGCAGCGAATTGTCCGCGGTCCGCACAGCGGATCCCGGCCGTTTATTTAGTTTTAAGGATATAAATGCAATTATGAATTAATAGAAACCCCTATGTGCAATTGAATCATTTTAATTTAAATTGAATTATGGCCCAAATGAATTTCAAATTGCACCAAATTTTCACCCTTAGCTAATTTGGAGGTGAGAAATTCAAAAATATAATTAGAATTTAATTCTGAGATCAAAATATTTTGGGTATAGACTAAGGCATCTAAACTGATCAAATTATCTTTTTAGACCTAGAGAAGTCCAATGGACTTCAAATTTTCTAGATAGGCTTAGTTTGAGATTCTATAAGCAATGGTGATATAAAATAAATGGGGTTAGGTTATCTATGCATTTACAAAGTAACAACCTAGGGTTATTACAGACTCCCCCACTTAAGAACGATGTCGTCCTCGACATCATCCCAAGCAATGAGAGAAATTGAAGAACATAAATAATACTCAGAAAATTAAAGGGTACCTGGAGTTTCAAAGAGACGGGGATACCTCATCCTCATATCCGCCTCCTTCTCCCAAGTAGACTCCTCTAAAGAGCGATTCCTCCACTGAACTTTTACCATTGGGATCGAGCGATTTCTCAGCTGCTTTTGATCATGTGCTAAGATCTTAATTGGCTCTTTCGCATAAGAAAGATCTGGTTGGAGGGATACCGCTGGAAGTTGAATTAGGTGGGATGGATCGCGAAGACATCTCTGCAGAGAGGAGATGTGAAATACATTATGGACTGCAGAGAAATCTTCAGAAAGCTTCAATCGATATGCTGCAGAACCAATCTTCTCTAGTATTTCAAACGGTCCAACGTAGCGAGGGCTTAACTTCCCGGCTACACCAAAATGATAAGCGTCTTTCACTGGACTCACTTTAAGGTACACATATTTTCCCACCTCAAGGTTGCTAGTGCAAGAGCGGTCTTCCGATGTATTATAAGCCAAATTTAAAACGACTTATAATACATCGGAAGAGAGGTCTAGTTCAAATGCATATGTTAAGAGCGGTCTTCCGATGTATTATAAGCCAAATTTAAAACCTTATCATTACTAAGCTCAGTGACAATGTTATGGGAAACAGAATCTGCCTTTAAAGCAGCCTCAACAGCATTTGAATTTCTAACATGATCAATAGTAGCTTGAGTATTAAAGACATTGCAAGAGAAAACATCAGCATTTAAATCAGCAATATCAGCATTAATAGGTAAAGTAATAGCAGCATTTTCTAAGTTCTCATTATCAATTGCAAGAACGTCAGCATAATCAATAATAGGATATTCAACAATCTTGAGAGAAGCAATATGATTATTATCATGGGGACTAACCTGGATCAACGCTTCATTAGCCTCATTCAACAAAACATCGTGGTTATTAACAACAGGATTAATGCAATCAATGTTAATGTCGGCGTTAATACTCACAGTATTGGCAGCATTATTGTCGACTATATCAGCAGCCATAGAAGTATCCGTTGTTGCAACAAGATCAATCCTAGCCAAAGTGATGACATCGGGATTTTCTCGTAACTGAGGACAAGCCGAAGACTTGTGACCAATAGTATTACAGTGAGCACAATAGGATGGCAAGTTTCCAAACAACACCTTTTTGGAAGTAACCTTCCGATTCATACCTAAGCCAAATTTTATCAAGGGGAGGAAATTCAAGTTGACCTCCACTAAAATACGGGGAGCAGTGAAATTGCATTGTGTCACCGTGTTTCTATCAAGATGCAGCAGCTTCCTAAAAGCTTTGGCGATGTTAAGAAGCATCTCTTTCGAAGTGTATTGCAAACGTAAACTCGAAAAATTGATCCAAACAGGTGCAATATGCACATCAAATTGAATATCAATATGAGGACTCCATTTAAAAAGTTTAATTGCATGACCATTAATGTCATACGATCCTTTAGAGAAACATTGGGCTTAATCTAAATCAAATGCAAACTTAAGGAAAATACGAAAGGAGTCATATGAACGGATATACACAGGGCCTATAAGTTTTAAACGATTGATGAATCTTTGTACGAGAGCAAAGCTAGGTTTCGTGCGGGTGAATTTGCCGACCAGAGTAAGATTGAAAGGGGCCGCAAGGAGAGAGATTTTGGCATCAGAGACAAAAATAGCTGGGCTACCTTTAAAAGATGAAATTGGTTTAGCCGGAAAGGTATTGGAAGGAGGACCTTCCAACACGTCACGAAAAGATCTAGCAATGGGGGAATCAGCCATTAAGCTCCATGAAATAACGATAAAACAATGGACAAAAAAAGGAAGGAAAAAAAAAGAAAAAGTAAATGGTAAGAAAGAACCATTGAGGGGAGAATGCAGGAAAGACAACTCCCGAACACACGGGCTGTCGGCCACGCGACGGAGGGAGACGGCCGGCCCAAGCCGCCCGAAGGAGCGCCTCAGAACCCTAAAATGAGAGTGGCCGAGAGGAGCATATTATGTGTATATATATTGATATGTATATGTTTATGTCTATATATATATATATATATATATATATATATATATATATATATATATATATAGATATATATTATATATATATATATATATATATAGATATATATATATATACATACATACATACATATACATATATATATACATACATACATATACATACATATACATATATGTACATACATACATATACATATATATATATATATATATATATATATATATATATTCATAGTTTTATTAACTAATTTATGATCTATATAATCTATATATTATATAAATGTTTTGATATATTTCTTATCATTTTTGAATTAATAGTAAGCCATCTTTATTATTTCAAGATTTAATTATTCATTGTTCTATCTCAAATTTTTCCTTGTTCACTAATATAGCCCCAGCCAGCCGGCAGCCCTTGCCAATAAAGCCAACCACCAAAATCCTAATACTGACCAAAAATAACAAGAACCAACCCCCAAATTGCAACAACAAGACAATAGCCAGCTGCCATCAAACAGACAACCTCAGCCAACCCAAAAATAAATAGCTCCAACTTGCAAAGCCAAAAATGACTTTCCAAATTTTGACCAAAGATCCAAAGGACTAACAGAGCAACCAACAAACCGAACAATACTTAAAGATAGCTTCAGAAACACAGATCGGCTTATCACAAACCTCCAAAGCGCCCAGATCATAAACGAAATGGAACAGCTCAAATGAATCTTAGTAACCCAAACATATCCACCACCAGTCATAGAAAAAAAGAAAATCATAACAGTTCCCAATAAACAAATAGCCCAGAAGTCAGCCATTGCGATGCATAAAGGAAGCCCCAAACATTAAGATAGTTGTCTATCAAGACAAATGCAATCCATCTGAGGATTAACATGAGGAATCAAAGGAATAATCCAGCTCATAAAATCAAACTAATTTCCGTAAACAAAACAGTCAGAAAAAAAAATTTGCAACACCACCAATAAAAACCAGAGAGCCTCAAAGATCTTGCAACAAAACTTTATAGCATGATTAATAAACAACCAAGATAAAACTAGATAGAGTCTATATATATATATATATATATATATATATACAGCCATGACAGAGCCATGGCATGACAAAGTCAAAACCATTAACAAAAGATAGCAAGAGCCAACCAGTCTCCCAACATATAGAAAAATGGAACCGAAAGACGTGAAAACAACAGATGTTAAATTTGAAATATATTTATTTTATTTTTGATGTCTAAAAGGTTATTATTTCCCCAAATAAAACAATTTTCATTGAGAGCTATCAAAATAAGATTAATATCAAAATGAATGGCAATAATTATATTATTAGCCAAAAGGAGCTTGTTTGAATATTTAGCATTATTTTGGATATCCCATATATGCCAAAGGGTAAAAGCAATAAATAATTTACCAATTTGAAACTTTTTTGAGTTTCCCACAAGGCCATCATGAATTAACTCATCAATTGATTTGTAAAGTCTTATACCTATTTCAGCAGCGATCAAATTCCAAACCAAACAGATTTGCTTGTTTTCAAAAAAAACATGCTCAATACTTTCAGAGTTGTGCCAACATTGACATTTAGAAGCTAAGGAATAATCCTTGCTTTCATAATTTCTTCCACACTAATATAATTATTAGAAATTTTCCAAAGGAAGACACTGATAATTGAGGGGATGCACTTATGCCAAATCCAGATTGAGAAGGTTAAAGGAGCCGAAACTCTACTAACATTCCAAAGCTAAGTTAAATCTCTTTTACCTGTCATACAAAAATCTGAGTTTGCTTTTCTTGTATGAGCCAATATTGGTTTAAGAAGGGTGATTTGGTTAAACCAATCCATTGGAAGGATGTTGTTAAGCAAATCCTCATTCAAACCATCGATATCAAAAACAATTTCACCTAGCCTTAACTTTGGGTAGATGATGTATGGGATGTTGTTTGCAAGTCAAACATATTGGCTCCAGTTGTTGAACCAGAAGGAAGAAGATTTTTCAATTTCATCCTAAAATAAAATTTCTTCTATGATCTCTTTATGGTCAATCATTCAGCCCCAGACTTTAGAATCGGTAAATATATAGGTAGTTTGAAATGGGTAAGTAGTGGCACAGTATTTAGCGAGTATGAGTTGTGCCCATATGGAATTAGAAGTTCAGAATTTCCACATAGTTTAATAGAGAGGGCTTTATAAAATGAGTCAAAATAGTGTAAACCTAAACTGCCTTCATTAATAGCAAAAGTTAATTTATCCTAGGAACACCAAATGTTTTTGGAATCACGGTTGTGGTACCACAGGAATTTATTGAACATAGTTTTAATCTTTGAAATATTGAAACGGGTGGGAGTGGTTGCCTCCAACCAGTAGAGGGGGATTATTTTCAACACATACTTTAGAAGAATTAAACGGCCACCTTGGGAGAGATATCTATGTTCCCAACCATGAGTTTAATGAAAATTGAGTATAAAACTATTTGTAGATGTTGTTTTTATTATGACCAATAAAGATAGGAATACCAAAAGTAATGAAAGGAAGCCTACCTTGATTAAAATTTAGGATCTGTTTTATGTTATTCATTTGGTGCAAAGGAATCTTATCACTAATGAAAAAGAAATATTTTGAGGAATTTATTTTAAGACCTGAGTCCAATTCAAGCTTTTAAAGAAGTTACTTGAGATTTGTAACATTTTTGAAGCCAGCATTCGTAAAAATAATAAGGTGAGAAATGGATACTTTTTCACCAACATTAAATTGAATACTATAGTTCTTTTGAAAGAGATTATTAATGTGATAGGACCAATGGTTCAAGCAAGAATGAAAAGGATATGAGAAATTGGATCCCCTTACCTAAGGCCTCTTTTAGATTTGAGAAAATCATTAGATTGGTCATTGATTATAATAGAGAACCTGGAGTTTTGAGTTGAAGTTTTAATTTTGGTGAGGAAATTTTTATTAAAATTATAAGATCTTATCATTTTAATAAGAAAATTCCAATCCAATTTATCAAAAGCTTTTTCAAGATCAATTTTAATAATCAAGTTATGACTTCTCCTTTTATTTTTAAGGATATGGAAAAGTTCCTGTGTCACTAAGATATTATATTGAATGGTACGACCAAGGACAAAATAAGATTGGTTGAGCTCTATAAGATAAGGAATTAACTTTTGAGTTGATTATAATAATTTTTGAAATAATATTATTGAAGGTAGATAAGAGGCTTATAGGTATGAACTTGTTTTACCAAAGAGCCTTATCTTGTTTAGGAATAAGAGCAACAGAGGTATGAGTAAGGAACTTAGGAAGAGGGACATCCCAAAAAATATTCTTTGATCCCATTATAAATATCAACTTTAATGATATACCAAAACTTGCAAGAAAATTCAGCAGGGAAACCATCAGGACCAGCACAAGTGTTGGTATGTAAATTTTGAGCCACCTCTCAAATTTCATCAATAGAAGGCATTGAATTGAGCATGAAATTATCCTCTGAAGTAATTTGGGGGCCCATAAAAACTAAACGTTTGATTGTCAAAATAAAGATTTGCCTTTGATTTAAAAATGGTTAATAGCAGACATACTAATTTCATCTATATTATAAAATTTTTGGCCATCAAGCGAGTGAATGTTGGTGATTTTGTTAATGTGTCTTCTTTTATTAACCCAATTGTGATTAAAAGCCATGTTTTATCGCCCTTAAATTTCTAGTTGATACTATATTTTTATTCTAGTAAGCTTCAATATCATTATGGGTTTGAATTAGATTTGCCTTTGATTTAGAAACAACCTCTCTATTTTCATCATTGGGGTTAGACTCAAAGATAGTTTCTAGAGAATAAATCAAATTTCTTTGCCTAGCCAGATTATTAAAAATATTTCCTACGTTCTTTTTATTCCAAATGTTATAGCTTTTTTTAATTTCTTGAATTTTTCAACTAAATTGATGAGGCCAAATGAGTTATAGAGCTCATTCCAAATAGAGTTAACAATATCATAGCAATCAATTCTATTTAACCAAAAAAGCTAAAACCTGAAAGATTTAACATAAAGATTTATTAGAATTCCCTAAAGATAGAATAATTGGTTGGTGGTCAGAAGTGGTGAAGTTTAAAGAGAAATTCTTAAAATCTGAGAAAGTGTTGCACCAAACATTGTTAATCAGGAAACAATCCTAACCTAGCAAATTTCATGCCTGCAGACCAAGTAAAAGGAACTCAAGTATATTTAAAATCATCAATGCCACAATCAACCACAGCTGAATTAAAATCATAAGTAGATAATTCATGGTTGTAGGAGTAACCCTTATATTCAATAATAGCATTGAAATCAACTCCCACAGTCCAAGGAAGAGAAGAATGGCTAAAATCTTTAAGGAACTCCCAAAGAATAAAATGCTCAGTTCTAATATTATTGGTAAGAACAAAGGTAGCTAAAAAATTATGAGACTCGTTGTGGAATCAAATGTGAATAGCTTGATCGTTTTTGGGCCACAATTTTGGTTTCCCAAATATCAAACCACATCACCCAGATTCTATTTGAAATGTTAGCAATGGCTATTTTAAAATTAACATAATTATAATTTTAAAAAGAGCCTCATTTTAGATTTTGGGTTCTAAAATAACTGCAATGTTTATTTTATTTTCCTTAATGAGATGTTCAAATTTGTTTTTTGAAGAGACATTGCCTATGCCTCTAATATTATAGCACATTATATTCATTGGAAAACAGTAGAAGGACCCCTTGAGGTCTTTTGACTAGCATTAAGAGAAATTTTTGTATTGGTTATTGATTGAAACTTATCAGCCATAACTTCCATTTCATTAAAAAAAAATAGAGAGTTATAAATGTTTGTTACCTTAACAGTTTCCTTGGCTTTGTATTCTAATCGCTTCAATTTTCTCTTAATTCGGCTTTTTGGATTGGTGAAATTCTCCAATTCTCTGTTTAACTTTTTGGGTGCCTGAAAAGAGTCAGTTAAGTTATAATAAGGTCTTTTTTAGCATTTTTTTTTCCAAGTATTCCTCTTGCCTGCAAAGAGAGTTATCAGATTTAGAGATAATCTCTTTAGCCTTAAATATTGACACATCTACATTATCATAAATAATATCTAAGACATTTACAATCTTGAAATTTTCTTTCCCATAAACATATCCAAGAATCACATCATTTTGTCCTCACATCAGTGTAGTTTTCATTGCCTTTTCAGTCAAAGCCTCCTTATAGTTTATGAAAAATTATGTGCCCTGATTAAGAACATAATTCATGTTAGAAATGCCACTATCATTTTAGGAGAATCAATGTTGTGGCTCTTCCATCGCTATCACAACATGGGTTTCTTTCAAAACTCATCCCTTCATCAATTATTGAATTTGACTCAATTTCAAAAGCATCAATTTCAGTGAATCCTCTTTGGAACCCATTTTCTGCTTCCTTTTCAGTGACATTTTCAGCATTATTATACCCATAATTCTTTCGTAATTCAACTTAGTGTCATTAATTACATTTGATTTAGTCTCATTAATAGCAAACTTACTTCTAATAATTTTTTTGAGAACTTTGCACATTAAGCTATTATTAGAATTTGGGTTGTTAACTAAATCTCTTAGACCGGAGTCACTATTACAAAGTCTTGTAAAATGAGACCCATTGGCATTAGTATCAACGTTACTTTTTCCAACTGATAACTTGAATAACATTGACATTAGTAAAAACTATAATGGTACGTGTTGTGAAAGTAGGAGAATACAAATTATTTTCCACATTATTTCCAAACAGTTCAGCATTTTCAACTAAAATTTATGTATTACACATAGCCTCCTTTGTATTTCCAATATAGAAACCATCAAAAGCATTATGAAGTAAAGCATCATGATCAATTTCAGCATTACTATCATTTGTGAGATCAATTTTCAAAGCATTCTCAGCAGTTTCAGCATTTTTAGCCTCATGAGTAATAAATTCAGCATTTGTAACATTATAAAGAGCATCATTACTCGTAGCTACATTTCATTATCACTACATATAACAATTGAATTTTCATTGTCAAAAACATTTAGAGTATTAACAAGAGCATCAGGGATGGTATCAACTATAATAGCAGGGTTAGTTTCAGTGATAATAACAGTTGTAAGATTATCTTTCAATGCATTCTCAACATTTGTAGCATTAGAAATAATATTTCCATTATCATTACAAATAGCAGTAGCAGATACAGTGTTAAGAGCATATAAAATAGTGACATGTCCCTCATCACCTAAAGGCAAAAAATCAGCACTGGGACTAGTGATCAAAGCTTTGTCTAAGGGTCTTACAGGGCTATTTCCATGGGTGTGAGGGCAGGATTGGGAGTCATGCCCTAGACTCTGGCACTAAATGAAATTTTATAAATGCTAGTTTGAAAAGTAACCACACTCTTTAGACCCAAGCCAATTTGTTTTGGGAAGTTGTGAGGCTACGTTTAGCTCAATTAGGATTTGGGGAGTAGCCACATTTCACTCAATGGCTGTATTCCTATTCAGTTGAAGAGGTCTACCAATCGCTTTGGAGATATTAAAAAATATTTCTTTTTTAACAAAATGAAGATGTAAACCTAGTAGGTTGACCCAAACTAGAGTGATTGGTGAGTCCAAAGTTACATCTATATAAGGATCACATTTGAAAAATTTTAGAGTATTTCTGTGATGACCCCAATATTGAATAGTAACTAACTCAACATTGATTCATCACCACAACACCTAATACTGGATTAGAAGGAAATTAACCCAAATCATTAGATGCGTGTTTTGGCCAAGGATTTAGAAGAGGGTCTTAAGTTAAAATGGGAATGCTTCTTCAACTCCATTTGAGCTTGATGGTACTCAACCATATGAGCACCTTCTAGAAGCTTAGGAAAATCATCGTGATGTTGAGACATCAGATGACTATTGATGGAATCTTTTAAACCAGAAAGAAAATCTAGTACACATCGCCACATCAGTGTGGACTAGATTAGGAGCAAAACAAAAAAGTTTGTGGAATTTCATCTCATAATCATGCACAGAACGGCTTCCTTGTGTAAGTTGCATGAAGTCATTCTTGATTATGGTTTGGGAAGATGGAGGAATGAGCTCCTCACAAAAAATTGCTCAAATTCATCCCACGGGATATCTTCCAGCTGAACACTTGAGAAATGGGTCTTCAACTCACCATCCCACCAATACTCTACTTCACCATAGAATAGGTAAGTGGCAAGATGAAGGCACTCGCTTTTAGGACACCTTATACTAGCCAAGGTTTTTTCTATAGCCTTTAACCAGTAAATGGCTTCAAAGTGAGAAACATAGTCATTGAATGTCGAAGGATTTAAGTGAAGAAAGGTGAGGAGATAGGCATCTATAATAGGTCCAACTGGAGGATGTGGAGCCACAGGGATTTCATGAATAATTGGAGAAGATGCTTGAGGAGGAGTTGGACAATGCTGAGATGGGGTAGGAGAAAGTTGTGTAGGATTACAGGATGAGGCCATCCTTTCAGCAGCATGAGTTTGAGTTTCAATCATAACCCTTATCAACTTTAATAGATTTTGCATCTGATAGGTATGGGAAGTTGTAGTGGAAGGAGGTTCTGCCACTACAACTAATATTGTAGCTAATGTTGTAGCTAATTCCTTGAGTCGTAAAGGGACTTTATCTTCCCTTTGTTGCAACAATCTTTGATATAAGATTTTGTCAGAATGAATCTTGAGCCAATCAGTTCTGCTGATTTGGGCACTCTACTATTTGCTATTCAGTCGGATGATTCTCTAAGGGCTAAGATTGTCGAAGCTCAGATGGAAGATGCGAGTTATTTTGTTTTAGTTTCCGGTATCGTTAGTGGAAAGAGATCTGAATTACATCTTGATGCTGAATGTGTGATTTTTTTAGAAGACTAGATTATGGATTCCTAAGAGCCTACAGTTGTAAATACTGTCAGAAGCCCATAACTTTGGTTACAGCATTCATCCCGAAAGCAGTAAGATGCATCATGATGTAAAGAAATTGTTTTAGTGGTCTGGCATGAAGAGAGATATTGTAATTTTTATTTGTAAGTGCCATTCCTATTCTTTAGTTAAAGTAGAACATTAGAAGCCTGGTGGACTTCTCAAAGCCTTAGACATTCCTGAGCAGAAGTAGTTTGATATTTTCATGGACTTCATTGTGGGACGGCCTAAGTGTAGGTCTGGTTCTGACTCAATTTGGGTGATAGTTGATAGACTTACAAAGTCAGCTCACTTTCTTCTAATTCATCAAACAGATCTTGTAGAGAAGTTAGCTAAGCTTTACCTTAAGGAAATCGTTCATCTACATGGTATGCAAAATTGTATAGTTTTTGACGGAGACAGTAGATTTACATCTAGATTCTAGTTTGCTATTTAGCAAGACTGGAAGACAAATTTGGCTTTGAGTACTACTTTTCATCCCCAGACAGATGGTCAAACTAAGAGGATAATCAGATCTTAGAGGATCTTCTTCATTTTTTTTCTCTTGATTTTGGCAGATTGTGGGAAGATCATCTTGCCCTAGTTGAGTTTGTCTACAACAATAGTTTCCAGTCCATCATTGGTATGGCTCCTTATGAAGCCCTTTATGGAAGGAGGTGTACAACTCTAGTTGCTTGGACTAAAGTAGGAGACTCTCAGCTTTATGGTTCAAAATTGATCAAGGAGACTACTAGAAAAGTTCTTCTTATTAACGCAATATGATGACAGCTCATGATAGAAAAAAAAAGTATCATGATGCTCACCATCGTCTGTTAGAGTTTCAAATTGGAGATCACGTGTATTTGAAAGTAATTCTGATGTGAGGTATGCAAATATTCGGTGTGTTTGGAAAGCTAAGTCCAATGTATCTGGGACCCTTTGAAGTGATTGAAAAAGTTGGAACCTCTGCATATAGGTTGGAGTTGCCAGATGACTTCTCATCTGTGCATAATGTGTTTCACGTCTCATCATTAAGAAGGTGTCTGCTAGATCCTAATCAGCAAGTTCAGATTCCAGCAATCGAGTTGCAACCTAATCTAACTTTTGTCGTTAAACATGTTGTAATTCTGGGATGAGATCTTAAGCAATTAAGAAACTACAGCATTCTTATGATCAAAGTTCACTAGCAAAATCATCCAGCTGGTGAACCACGTGGGACAAAGAAGAGGATATGCGAAAGAAGTTCCCATAATTCTTTTCTTAATCAGGTTGTTTTAGCTCTTTCTCTTTCATTGTTGTTTCATTAGACTTCCTTTTGTATTTTCAATGTCTTAGTTTTATTCTTTGTGTTGTGGGCGACACTCTTTTAAGGAGGGGAGTCTGTAATAGCCCTAGTGTTGTTACCCATTGATTAGTGACCTAATTATCTCTAATCTTCTTCCATTAGTCTTATAATAGTATTAAGAGCCTCTATTTCAATTTTCGTATAATTTGAAGATCGTTCAGCAATTTCCAACATTTCCTGGTTTTCTGATAATTCTGAGAATGTCTATTTTATTTAGACCTCAGAATCAAAAATGGAGTCTACCATTAGACTCACCACACTCAAATTAGCTAGGAGTGTTATTTTGGAAATGTTTGGAAGTTGTCGAATTTTCTCCGAATATTTAAATAATATTTAAATACTGAGAAAATTAAGATAATTAAATTGACCTCCGATCAAAAATCTAATTGTATTTTTGAGTTCCTCATCCCTCAATTAAGTAAGGGTGAATTTTTTAAAATTTTTGGAGTGCGCTTAGTTATTTAATTTTGAGTAATAAATTGTATTTAATTAAATAAATAAATAATATAAATTAATATAATTACTTAAATTATTAATTTCTACAGTTAATTCTTTACCGCAGAGATCCAGTGTGCAAGCCCGAACAGCATGCAGTAGATCAATGTAATCCAAGATGTCGCTTGAGTTCTGATACTAACCGAACGGCTGAGGATCCTTTCATTAAGATCTGATCATCCCGACCATTGGATCGCGCAGACAAACCAACGACCAGGATCTTCTTCCTATGCGCCTTTGTCCTTCTCGTGGTAGTGGCCTGAGGTGCAGTGTACGATGGTCCTCAACTCCAGCTGACCTCCCCCTTTCACATATTAGTCTCCTAGAATCCTCATTCCAAGCTTTACACCTCATGAAATCTTAAGCGGGACTCGAACGCTGCGAGAACCTTCGGCCATTTCAGGAAGCAACCCTAGCTGACGGGAGCTGATATCTTCCTTAGGTGCACGGTGCTTATTCCCTCACCTTTATCTTTGCCTTAGGATGTTTAATGGAATGTATATATCACTTAGGATGCTTGATTAAGACTTATTGTTTATTGTAAGAGATTAATTAAGAGTTTAAGGATTTAATTGATCTCCCCTAAATTGGATGAACCCTAACCTTAGCCAATTCTCTCTTCTTTCCTCTCACCAATAGGGCCGGCTTAAGGACCTTAAGTTCGGGGCTTTTGGGCTCTTCATGTTGTGCTCGGCGGGGGCTTTCTTTTGATAAGTTGCTCGTCGTGGGTGATCGTCAGATTAAGAAGTTAGGGCAAACCCTAATTTTAAGCTTCCCGATTGATTCACGGGGAAGACGAAGCATAGTGCGCAGTTCATCAGAACCATGACACTGTGCGGTTCACACAGATGAACCGCGAGCAAAATTCATAGCCCTCCGGTTTGCTCTGGACTCCGCGTGCAAATATGTGTCGACTCTGGGTTTGCTCCGCCATCATCCGTGGGGCTCTCACCTGTCGACGAGTCAGCGTCATCACTCATTTTTTGCACTAACCTGAAAAACCATGCCCGCATGTTTTTCTGGGATCCTTATTATCTGCGTCGATAGCTGATTAATCAGGAGCTAATAATGGTTATTTATTATTAATTAAATACATATTCTTATATTAATTAATAACTTTAATATTTAAAATCCAAATAATACAAACTTATATACCATTTTAATCGTAAGAATGTGTAGATTAATAATATGCAATTTAATATTAGTTTTGGGGAATATTTTAATTAATCATTATTTTAGATTAATTAATTAGTTACAATTAATCTCAATTCTTGTTTGTATTATAACTTGATAATTAGAAATCCAAATTTAACATTTAAATAGTCCATTTCACTCACAAAAATGTGAGGAACAATAATATGAAATCAAATTTAACATTTGAACCCTAATTTTCTTAATTACTTTTTAACCCTAATTGGGAGTCCTGGAAACCCTAATTTTCCAATGTTGTCCAAATTTGACCTACTTAGTGTCATTTTTCTCCTTATACTATAAGGATCACAAATTTATATATATTATTTCCATTAGACAACAATTGTTGATTTTAGGTTTTTGGCTCCTCAATTAGTGTTATTGTGATAATTTCTAGTTTCTTAAATTGCATGTTTTAGGTATTTAAAACCTTAGGATAGCTAATATATCACATTTATTTCTTCTTATGTCAATTTCATATGTATGTGATTGAGCTTAGTTCTCATAATTTAGATACCAATTGCAAAATGTTTGATTCACTTTTCAACCTTAAGATAGAAACTATAGGATTAATTTATAACTTGATTTGTACAGGATCCTTAGAGCTACTTATTACATCCATTAAGTGTAGTTAATCTTATTGCTTTTGTAGTTATGAATTATGAATCAATTAGAACTAGATTTAAGTGACTATACAAGGGCTTAGTTCACTACAATTTAGTTTTTAAGTCCTATCTAAAGTTCTTTAAGAACTTGTAATAGTAGTCCTAAATTCAGTTAGAATAATTTATGAATCCTATTGATTTCCTTAACCTAACTCTTAGAAAACATAGAACTTGGAGTTCATAATTCCTTTAATCCTTTACTTTAAGCCTTACACTTTTACCTTAACCTAGTTAGATTAGTATTTGATTGGATAGATCCTTCAAACTACCACTTAGCTAAAGAACTTTAGTGATTTGAACCTTAACTTCCATTTTATTTCAATATAATAATTTCATAACCTCATCCTTCCCTACTAGTTTCCTAAGCCTTGATTTAGTTAATCTATTTAAATCTCATGGCTTAGGATAGGAATATAACTAGTTTATACTTGTATAGTCATACTTATAAACTATTTTTTCATCTCATAAAATGAAATAAAACTACTATTTTCAAAACCCCAAATTATTACTATTACTCACAATTGATTTAAGATCAATATCTCAAAGTTAATTGGAGCTCAATTAGCTCCAATCATTAAGAAGATCATTAAAATTAGATAACTTTGGATATCACTTAGTTACAATTATTGAATTTTCCATGAATGCTTACTTAGCTTTAAGCCTTATTCATTTGAATCATTCATATAAGATATTGTGCATGAATAAAACGTTCACATTAAAAACTATAGGGGTTTACATTGTTGGTTATGCCAAGGGCAAGATAATTATGAGTAATAAGGAGACTTCACATTCTCAGAGGATGAATTTAAGTGTTATTTGTTTTGACCCCGCTATCCTTTACTTGTTAAACAGACGTGTTTAACTCTTCGCTTCATTCTATATTTTCCCGTAGAATGAATACTTTCATAAAATAACTTCAACTAAATAATATGTGAGATCTTCTACAATCATATCTCTTAGCTATGTTACTTTCTATAGTACTAGACTATGAGAATCTTAGACTAATAGTCTAAGATCTTCCTTCAATTACCATGCTTTGCACTTTTTATGTTTTAGTATTATACTTTACTTATTTACAATTCATTTAGATTACAGTGAATGTTTTTATAATTACATTTAAATACTTCACTATCTTAATTTCTTTACTTATCATAAGTTCATTGAGCATATACATGCTTTATTTCATTTATTTTATTATGCACTTTAGTACTTTTTTAGCCTATCTAAGATGCTTTTACCCTTTTTTTACTTGCAGGCTAGAATGTCTTTTATGTGAGTATTCTTACTCACTTTATTTTTTCCTTAATTTTCCTTACATTCTTTTCCAAACTTATATACATTCATTTTTGCACCCTTGCTTATGTTTAGATTATAACTAGTTGTATATCCAAAATGAACAATATAATTGCTTAGCCAAATCTTAATATATACTTAGACTGTTAAGTCTAATCATATTTTTCTTTTTATTAGTTTTGCTCTATCATATTTAAATGCTAAAATGTGATAGATCAGGTGCACATGGAGGCTAGTGGAGCTGAACCAAGCACTTAAAAAAATAAAATTGCTTCCGCCTA
The DNA here is from genome assembly GCA_016760335.1 of Gastrodia elata. Taxonomy (NCBI): domain Eukaryota; kingdom Viridiplantae; phylum Streptophyta; class Magnoliopsida; order Asparagales; family Orchidaceae; genus Gastrodia; species Gastrodia elata. The sequence goes on along the minus strand of CM028675.1, from coordinate 30,996,414 downwards.
AATAATTAAATTATTTGCTTTGTATTAAATGTGAGAGAGAGACTTACTTTCTTTACTTTCTTACTGTTTAGTTTTGCTTGTAATAACTAAAGTCATTTGTTTTGTATTTACTATGTTTGTGTTGGAATTTAGATCTCTTATTGAAATGTATGATTTGGATGAATGGATATATGAATGGATACTTAATAAAAATCTAGTTGCATACCTAATTGGAATTTAGATGTTAATTTTTCATTTTTTTTATTTTATAAATGATGTAGGATGTGTGTATCCTAGGATAGAAAATTGCTTCATATGGTTTTATCACATACAATTTTGAATAGGATGTTCAGACTTTACCTTTCCATAAATGTGATGAATGTAAATGATTTAGGATGTGTAAATCTTAGGATAGCAAATTGCTTCATATGTTTTTCTCCCTTAAAATTTTGGATGTGGTGAATATAAATATTGAAGGCTCATTCATGTGGAATTTCTTCTATTGTAAAATCACTTAGGAAAGATCACATGAATAAATTAAATTACACATACATATTATATTGTACACTCATATTATAAGTGCACATTATTAGCATATTCGTACATAAAATTGCAAGTATTTAAATCTCATACATTTGAATTCATATACATCATAAGTATCTCATGCATTGTACTATAAATATTTTTCCCATCTTAACTTAAGACCCTCTTCTAAATCCTTGGCCAAATATAGTATTTAATAATTTGGGTTAGTTTCCTTCTAATCCAATATTAAGTGTTGTGGTGACGTATCAATGTTGAGTTTAGTTATTATTCAATATTGGGGTCGTCACAATTTCCTTTGAGATCATAGGATCCTTTGAAGAATACCCTTGCATAGTCAAGGTCAAAGGAAAAGCTAACAAAAAACATGTAGGGAGTCAAACGCATGAATCTTCACTGGACCGTGGAGATTTAGTCTGTTAATAAATCCATCAACCAATCCAAAATTTGGTTTCCTCTTGTTAAATTTATCGATTAGGGTTAGAGCTTGAGGGGCTACAAGTTCAGCAATTTCATTCTCAAAAAAGTAAATAGTAGGGACACCATTAACAGAAGAGATCTCCTTGGAGATCATATGAGAGGAACTCTCTACGATCTCCTTAAATGATCTAATGGTAGGAGATATCTCCATTAGATCATTAGTAGATTAAAACACAAAAAACAGTAATAAGTAAGATAATATATCACCAAATTTAGAGTGGAAGTTTCATTTGAATTGCCTTCACCATGACCGCAATCAGTCGGCCAAGCCAATGGAAGACAAACCTAGGAATCGCCGTCAGAATCGCCTCACCGAGCACCTCACCGAGCACCCTAAAAAATTATATGATATGATTGCTAGTCATATATATATATATATACAATAATAGAAATATATGTATCATTACTAGTCACATATTTATAAGTGTAAATGAATAAGCATATATCCGGGTAATGTGTCTACACATGCTCATATACATACACATATATACATTTGAAGATTTTCATTAATAATAATATTATATAAAAAGTTTATTTTGCTTATATTTTTATAATTACTTAAGATTTAAATTATTGAACTAATAATAGTAGTATATGCAATAATAAACTTTTAGTTCAATAATGGGCTATGGATGTTAGAGATAAGGAAGCACGAAAGCTATTCTTCCTAGTGCATTATATATATATATATATATATATATATATATATATATATATATATATATATATATTTGTGTGTGTGTGTGTGTGTGTGTGGCGCCACGCCCTTAGCCACCAACAATCAAGGCTAAGGAGTGGTGTGCCACTTTGGTAAATCCCTCACTTATCATTAGATTAAGGTGTAATTCCTTAATCCACTAATAAGATAAAGATGTGCCCTAAATAATGTAGCATAGTCATTCACTAAGTATATACATTCATCAGAGTACAGAAATAAAGAAAATAAAATATACTATATCCAATCCATCATAATACAAGTAAAAAGTAAACATGCACCTCAGAATAAAATAGTACAGTAAAAGAACATACATAAGTATCTGAATTATTACATCAATTTTAAGATAAGTTTAAAATGTAATAAATCACTCATCCTCGCAAGAATAAAATGACAGCTAATCTACTAATCTTCTGCTCCTCTTCAGGCACAAGGTCCTCAAATTTCTCAGAACCTGCCATTCTTAGTTTCACAGTGACAAGGACCCAGCCAAACAAAAGAAAATTTGATTAGACATATTGTCTAAGTATATTTTGGCTATTTAAGTTCATGAGTTTTATGATATCACTATTTTACTTAGACTATACAAAATAAATAGGCATATGGGGGCAGTAAGCATACAAAGGGATATGAAAAGTTATGAATACATCATTTATAATTGAGCAACACATGAGGAAAAATAATAGACCTCGATACTAAGCTGTGACAACGTTAGGCATATATATATAAATAAAGTAAGAAAAATACTGAAAGAAAAGACTCATCCTAAATATGCTGATAATCATATGATATATATAGGTTAAAAATAAATATCTGACTATAATATGTATAGTAAATAGTAATAGAAACTAGCATCCTATAAGTATGTAAGCAAGTAAATCAAAGCTGATTGAAGTAAAATGTCACAGTAAAATAGTAAACATTAAACATTAAATAATAAATAGGAAATAGTAAACAGGTATATAATGATTGCCATATCAGAAGGATGGCTAATCTATCCTAGTGCAACAAGTATATTCTTAGCGTCATTTGAGGTTAAGCCGGTAAATAATAAGGAAGAAAGTGAACTAAAGATGGTGTAAGTACAAATCCAATAATGTATTAGTTATTTAATTTAATTTTATAAACATATCCAGAAGTAGCTGAGGAGTCAAGTACGTCTGTAAAATAGTTCGGGTTCTAACTTAACACTACACTCCTCAATGAGTAATGTTAAGTAATTCTTAATTATCCTTACCCCTATCCAGTAGAGTAAAATGTGCATGATCAGCAGGTAACTTGTGGCACCCCACCCCTTAATCCACAAGATTAAGTTAAGGGGTGGTGTGTCACTTTGGCAAATCCCATACTTAACATTAGATTAGGTATAATCCAAGCTCACTAATAAGGGAGAGATATGCCAATGCATACATGTTGTATAATCAGTCACTAAGCAAATAAAGAATTAGAGTGCAAAAGCAAAGTAAGGTAAGAATACATCCAATTTTACCACAATGCATATAAATAAAGAAAGTACATCAAGCAGCTCAAAATAAATAGTATAGCCAAAAATATAAAGTCAAATAGTACATGTATTATTACAACATTAAATAAGTTTAAAATAAACTGAAAGGAAAACACTCATCCTCACAAAAATGGTAAAAATAGATAGTTTCAGCTCCTTCCTAATGCTCCTCCTCAAGATATAGCTTCACTTCTGGATATGGATCCTCCTCAGGAACAAGCTCCTCAAATTGATCCGGATCTGATATTGTCGGTTTCAAAATGCCAGGGCCCGAGCCAACAAAAAAAGAATCTTATTAGATAATTGTCTAAGTACATTTTAGGCTGATTTATTTTTATAAATTCATTAATGTCACCATTTAAACTAGACAAAAGCCAAAACAGCATCGGAGCGACATGCGTACAAATGGAAATAGTAAGTTATAAATAAAGCATTTATAATTAAGCAAGAACGAGGCAAAAGACATACCTCAAAATAAACTAAAATAAGGCTAGGCATACATGCATAGGTAGATAAAGTACTAGAAAGAATAAACTGCATCCTAAACATGCTGCTAATCATACAAAATATGCAGGTTTAAAATAAATCAATCCAACAGTGGTACATATAAGTAAGCAATAAAGGTCTAGCATCCTATAATATACAAGCAAGTAAGGCAAGGTAGACTAAAGTAAAGTACGACAGCAGACCAGAAATAGCGAACAGTAAATAGTAAATAGTAAATAGTGAATAGTGAACAGGAATGAAGTACTGTCATATCAGAAGAGGGCTAATCTAGACTGCTAATATCAAAAGGATTCTTAGCATAAACATGGAGGTTAAGGTGACAAAATATTCACAGCATCATCTGAGGCTAGTCCGAAATAATAGAACTGAAATTGACTTGAAGAGGCAGTAAACACAAATACAGAAATATTTTAATTATTTACTTTACTTCTGTAGACACATCCAAAAATAGCTGAGGAGTCAATCACATATACAAGACTATATGGGTTCTAAACTTAGCACAATACTCAATGAGTAATGCCAAGTACTCGTTATTTATCCTTACCCCTGTCCAATAGGGTAAAATACGCTAGATCAACAAGTAACTAAACCGAATGCAAATGTTATCCTAATATTCTATGTTTTCATTTCATGCAATAATATTATCTTGTATAACATGTTCAAGGAATAAGGCATAAAATACAATGAATGTGAAAGCATAAATAAAATAATAATGAGCAAGGGACTCTACTACATATGATGACATTAGTTGTTATCTATTAAGCCATTCTAAGTATTCAAAGTTACACAAGTTTATAATCTCCAATTTCTACTATCGAGTGTAACCTAGAAGCATAATCTTATAAGTTGAAAGCAATTAGAACAGATCAGGTTCTAATTTAATTCTTCTTAAGATCCTAATATCATGTCACTTTGCAAACTCAAATAAAACTATAAATCCTGGATTATCCCCCTTTATTGCTGCATCTGGCAACTCCTCAACTGAGGTTAACTCATTGCTGGAGATAGTCAGGACTCTGGTCAACACTCAGGTCAAGCAATCTAAGGGAATGGATAATTGAACTAGCCGATCAAAATCATATTCTATCATTTGTAGCTCTACCTAAGGATCAATACAACTGATGTACAAAGCCCCATCCTGATGGGAAGTGTTACCATGGCATGGGGTGCTACTATACTTGTGGCTGGCAAGATCACTACTTCCAAAATTGCACATACTATGAAATTGTGGATGATACTCGCATTGACCGTTCCAAGCACCCTCAAGCTGTGACTCTAGGTCAAAGGAAGAAAGTGACTATTGCACTCGACCCACTGTTACTAGATCTCCTTGAAAGAAAATATGTAGCAGCAAGCTTGCTGGGCCTGCAAGAGCCTACACCCTCACACCACTAAGTGTGGCAGGAGGCAACATTGTTATTTCAAGTACACATGTTTGATTACATAATTAATTTCAACATTTAGGTTTTATCATTATTCTGTTAGTAATTCTTATTCATAGTTCACAGTCATCCTTTAATCTTTCTTGTGAATCTAATCCTGTGTTAGGATGTCATATGGTTGATTGAACAATTACCCCTTCCTAGCTTAGTCAATCAAATCCTAGCTTCCAAGTCATGCTTTAGTAACTTATAATAGAGGTTTCTCTTTTGGGAAGTGACTTATCCAATTGGGTCCAACCCATCACTCCATTGGGGTGAGTGTCTCCATAACTTTTTGGAGTAGAAAAATCATCGCCATAGAGCTCTAGTTGATCAAGTCATAGTTTATGACCTGGTAGTAGCCGTATGATTAATATACTAGTATATCATCCTGATTTTGATGAGGAACCCACCGTATTGATTCATTGTTGATTCTTCCAACCATTTCGTATTGAGTTATGATTGGTGACTTTATGTATTGAATTTCCCTTTTTCCTTGAGGTTAATCATTCAAGTTGGATGATCACTCTCTCTATCTTAATATTATTCCCCAAGCAAGGATGAACACCTTGTTAATGGTAGAAGCTTAGAATGAATTAACTCAATGGTTAGTTTGCCCTAATCCCTTTAAGTGTGGGGATGCATCATGGTTAGATTATTCTAACCCATTTTTGGTAAACTCACAAGTGTAGTAAAGCCTTCCTCATTAGACTTGGTCCAATGATGGTGTATTAGCTAGCTTTAGCTATAAAATCCTTTCTAAGTCAATGAATCTTTGTACTTTAAAAATCAAACCTCCCTTTAAGTCATCAAGCGCTTGAATTCTAATTCTGGGATTAGAATTCTTAGATACCCTTAGGAACCCTTCTTAATTGAGTCACTTGTGGTGGCTTAATGAGATAGCCTTGTATCTCCCTTTGTCCATCTCAATGGGATAGAAATTCTCTTTTCCTTAATCTTCCTTAAGTAATAAGTTTCACTTAATTATAATAGTGAATTGTGGAAGATCTTGTTCCCATAGAATAATAAATTCTCCTTCCCAAGTAGTTTAAGTTCAATCCTGAAATAGTGCCTAGGTCAGGATGCAACTCAAGCATTATTGTTCATTTTTTTAGAATGAGCTCTCCTTCAGACTAGGCTGAATTTAACCTTTAAGTCCTTAATGATCTGAGCCACTAGTTGGTGACTTAGATCTTAGCATTTAGTTCTAGAGACTTTGACCTAAATCATAGACTTTGACTTATGGTTGTAGCATAGGTTCTTATTAAGCCCCCCCTAGCACTTATCATCATGGATAGGTGGGTTCCTTGACCAGGCCATAGTTTATAACTTGCGTTAAGAACTTTTTTGTAACTTTTTAGATCTGTAGTGTTAAGTCCTCATGTGTGACTTAATACCTTAAAATTCTCCTAAACCTTAAGACTATGTATCCTAATTGGATATTGATCCTCTTTGCCTTAGTGAAACTCTTGGTGAGAAATGAGTGCCTCTTGCTAATTCAAAATCCAGTTTGAGCTAATGCATTTAATTAGTTCATCCTAATCTTATCATCTAGGGGGGATTTAACAGTAAATCCCTTGGCTTCATTATTAGACTTATGTCTTTTAGGTGATCCTTTAGCTAGCTCATAAGCTTAGATTCTAATAGAGTAAGTAGTTAAAGAACTTTAAACTTTTGTTGCCAAGCCCTTGAATTCTAATTCATCGAATAAGAATTCTTTAATCTTTGCTAAATCTTATAGTGACTTAGCTATTTTTGCCAAGCTTTCTTAAGTGATGAATGTCACTTAAGTATAAAATCTTTAGGATCCTTGATCCTTAATTTATCATATTCTTAATATGTGATGTTGCCTACTGAGTAATAGCTCTATCTTATAGTGCTAAGTCATATATTATGCCTTAGTATTTGATCCTTAATTCCTGAGGGTTACATCCAACCTGGTTCAATGTTAGCATTTCTTTCTTTTATTGATATTCTTACTAAGTGATGATTATGACTTAGTTAGTTAGCATTCCTTAGCCTTGACTATGAGGTAGGATTATAAAGATCCAACCTTAAGATATATGTTTTGGGTTCTAAATGGTAAACCCTGGCACTTCCCATCTCTCTCATTTCTGCTTTATCCAAACCTTTCACATTTTGTTCTTCCACTTGAGTGATGTCGAGGACAATATCATTTTTAAATGGGGGACTCTATAATAACCTAACTTGTTACCCTAATTAATTAGAATTAATTTAAGTCCTGATTATAATCTTAGTGCACTAATGAAGTCATTATGAGTTCGCCACCAAGACCAAGTCCAAATCAAGAGTCAAATATATCAAATCTTAATTTTTGGTAATTTCAGGAACCCTAGAATTTGGCCTAATTATTTTGATCTCAAATAAAAACTTCATCATTATGCTCATCACCCCCAAATTAGCTATGGGTGATGTTTTGGTGGCAATCGGAAGTCGTCGAAATTTCGTCGATAATTTTAATAATATTTAAATACCCCGGAAAATGAGAAAATTAAATACTCGTCGGAATCGAAATTCGACCTCACTGTTGCGTTCCTCACCCCTCAATTAGCTAGGGGTGAATATTTGGAAAATTTTTGGAATACAATCAATCATTTAATTTTAATTAAGAAATAAGAAAAATTCAAAATATAAATATTAATATTTAATTTTGTATTAGCGGCGCCGTTCGACCGTGCCGTTACCTCGGTGCCTCCCGTCAACCTTCCCGTCTGATCAGAGGGGAAGCGCATGCCGTTCAATTGATTGATCGAACGGCACCGAAGCTTTGTCCCCCGTCCCCAATCACGCGTCATTCTCGTGGCTCTCCACAAGCGGCTGCTGCCGCGGCCAGCTAGCTAGTGCTCGAGGAACCCTCAGTGAATCCGTCGGGATCCCCATTTATTTCCTGGCATCATCCCCTTTGCCATGTTGGAACCCTAGTAGGCGCTGAAGAGGCTCGAAACCCCCGGAACTCGCTCGAGCTGTCGATCGCAAGGTACCATGTTTACCCATATTTTCTGAATCATTGCTTGAAATCGAATTTTGAATATCTATGTCACGCTCCCGATCGGCATTCAAGCTGCTCCGATCGAACTCAAGAGAGTTCGATCGAGCCAATTTATGAAGGTGTCCACAGTAAAATCTAGGGTTTTGCTGCGTCCCGTTGGTGTAGACCTAGGGTTAGCAATTTCGAGCTTGGTTGTCCACCTCTCTCGTCGAACCTTATCTGGTCTAGAAGCCCTCGTCCGTCCGTACTCACGGCCATGCAGGTTGGCCTTCAACGTTGAAGGTTGGCACCCTAAAACCCTTACGCTAGCCTCGGTTGTCTACGAGAGGGACAACCCGTTACGGGTTGGGCTGGGTCAAGCCAGAACCGTGGCCAAACTGCGCAGGTCTCGAGTGCAGAATGCGTGTCGCACTCCCATCAGGCGCGGGTTTGTGTCGTCAGCGCCGCAGAGCAGTGGACCCCAGCGGTCAACACGTGTCTTGTGGGCCCACTACTTGCAGCCGCTATCTGTCGTGCTCCGTCCGGTCCCACCGCGTGTCAGTGGTGGGTTCTGCCGACTATAAAACTTGCATAAATTATTAATAAAAAATAATATATATATATATATATCCCTGTCATATAGTATATAAGATGAATTAAATTAATTTAGTAGTTAGTTTAATTAATATTTTTGTCAACCTTAATTAAATTCAAACACTAAGCATTTTAGTTAATTTGAATGCTTAATTATTTAATATTAAGTCAAACAGTAAAATAAATTAATTCAAATTAAATGTAACCTTTAGAGCCTCATAACTCCTAAACCATAAGTCTAAACATAGTGATGCTATATCTCATTTTACTCTAAAAAATTAGAGGAATTTATTGGTAGTGTCAATTTTTCAATATGACAAATATTTCACATAGTGATATTTTAGGACATCCACTCACAAATTCGGAAAACTTCAAACCCTTATAACTTTATACCCAGTGACCCAAACCTAGCCAATATGAATCTTAAAGTAATCAGGGGAACATCAAGAACACTTTGATAGTATTAGTTTTTCTATTTGATCATTAAGGTGGCTAGTAACTTTTAGGACCCTTTCCTAATGACCTTAAAACCTTAGAAATTGATTATGCCATATCTTAGTCAATTATACTCCAAATCGGGAAATTCAAAGTACTATCTAGCTTAGAATTTCAATGACAATAGTAAACTGTAATAAAATTTAGATTTTGAACCCTAGAAGTCCTAAGTTGACTAAACTTCCCCTAACCCTAGTTAGGTCATAACTTGACCAATTGCGCTCCAATTTGGGTCTACTCCTAGTTAAAGTACTCAGTGTAATATAAGGAAGTTATAGTCATTGAGTTTGCTGAATTTAGATCTCAAGTGAAAAAGTTAGGATTTTGATCCCTTTTAGCCTCTAAAATTTCATATTTACCCCTAGAAATTAAAACACTCATAATTTAACCAATAAACCTCAAAATTTCATGTTCTTGGACTTTATGGAATCCTTGAACAACAAGCAAAAATAAACTGCACAAATATTTAGATTTCATTAAGTGAAAATTTCTAAATTTTCCCTTAGGTTAAATATCTTAATTTGAACCTATATGGCCCATTTTTTATCCAAATTGAGCGTATTTACTATCTATCTTCATATTAGACAGTAAAAAATTATTTGAAAGTAAGAAATTTTAATTTTGAGCCCTAATATAGAAAGTAGCTTTTTGGACCCTTAAGTAGAGGCAAAATGGCTATTTTGCTTAAAAATTAGGTTAAGTGTCTTAAAACCTTAAAATATCTTCTCAAATATTAAAATCAGTAATAAAACTGATTTAGGCTCAATTTAAGTCTTAAATTCTTATAATTTGAATAACTTGATAAAATTCCTAATCTAAGTCTTAAAAATCCCTAAGTAATGAGAATATTCCTTAGCTAAAATGCACCCTTTACCTTCCCAAATAAGTAAAACAGTAAAAAAAATGACTTTCATATTTTCCTAAAATTTCTCTAAGTCATCTCATTAGAATTCAACACCTCACATTAGGACTTTTTTCTTAAGATTAGGAATATATCCTAAGTTAGATTTTATTTATTTGGATAAAGTGGGTTATCCAATAAATGAAATTTTGGTTTTAGTAATTTTTAGATTTTATAACTTAATTTTGATTATTTTATCTTTCAATTCTAGAATAAGATTAGGAGAATCTTTCTATTAAGTTTGATTATGCTTAATAGATTTTAACCTTAATTTTAGTTCACATTTAGACTTAATAACCTTAAATTTTATGTTTGACCATTAGATTATGTGCTTAACTTCAATTCGTAGTATAAAATCATAATCCTTAGTTTATTAGATCTTGATCAGATCTTAGTCTAAAATATCTAAATTTATCAATTAGGATGTGATGATTCATTATTTAACTCGTAGTCGACTCTAATTGAACTAAATTAGAACTTGATCAGTTCTAATTTCTTTTTAACTTATAAGGCTGTACTTCTAAGTTACTCATGATAATGGGAATTGGAGATCCTGAACTTACGAAACTTGGAATAGTTGGAATGGTTTAATAGATAACAACTGATATCACCATATCTAGTAGAGTCCCTTGCTCACTATTATCTTACTTGTGCTTTCACATTCCTTGTATTTTGTACCTTATTCCTTGAACATTTTATACAAGATAATATTGTTGCATGAAATGAAAATATAGAATATTAGGATAACATTTGCATTGGGTTCGGTTACTTATTGATCTGGTGCATTTTACCCAAATGGACAGAGGTATGGAGAAATAAGGAGTACTTGGCATTACTCATTGAGGAATGTTGTGCTAAGTTTAAAACCCGTATAGTCTTGCAGCCATGCTTGACTCCTCATTTACTTTTGGATGTGTCCACATAAGTAAAGTAAATAATTAAAATATTTTTGCATGTGTACATTACTACCTCTTCAGTTCAGTTTCTGTTATGTTATTTCGGCCTAGCCTAAGATGACGCTATGAATATTTTGTCGCCTTAGCCTCCACGTTGATGCTAAGAATCCTTTTGATATTAGCAGGCTAGATTATCCCTCTTCTGATATGGCAGTACTTATATACATGTTTACTGTTTATTGTTTAATGTTTACTGTTCATTGTTTCCTATTTACTATTGTACTTTACTTCAGTCTACCTTGCTTTACTTGCTTACTTATATATTATAGGATGCTAGACCTTTGATGCTTACTTATATGTACCACTATTGGATTAATTTCTTTTAAATTTGCATATGTTATATGATCATCAGCATGTTTAGGATATAGTCTCTTCTTTCCAGTACTTTATTTATCTATACATGTATGCTTAGCCCTATTTTAATTTATTTTAAGGTATGTCTTTTGCCCATTCTTTCATAGTTATAAATGCTTTATTTATAACTTACAATTTCCATTTGTACGCTTGTTGCTCCTATGCTGTTTTGGTTTTTGTCTAATTTAAATTGTGACATTAATAAATTTATGAAAATGAATCAACCTAAAATGTACTTAGATAAATGTCTAATAAGATTTTTCTTTTTTTGGCTGGGGCCCTGGCATTATGAAATCGACAATGTCAGAATTTGATCAGTTTGAGGATCCAGTACCTACGGTAGAGCCACTTCAGGAGGAGCTTTAGTCCATGGTTGAAGAATTTTAGTTTGTCTTTTTCTTTAGTAAAAATGAGCAATATTTTTCTTTCATTTAAATTCAATTAAAACTGATATAATAATTTAGATGTTGTATTTTTCTTTTACTGCACTATTTTATTCTGAATTGTATGTCATATATGTATTATGATAGAACTAGATGTATTATTTTACCTTTCTTGCTTCTGCACTCTGAGATGTTATTTACTTAGTGATTGACTTCTTAGCTTATATCTTGAGCACATCCTTTCCTTATTAGTGGATTGAGGATTATACCTAATCTAATGATAAGTGTGGGATTTGCCAGAGTGGCACACCACCCCTTGGCCTTATACTGCGAATTAGGGGGCGGGGAACCACATAACTGACCCTATGCAAATATTGTCCTATTTATTCTAAGTTTTCATTTTATGCATCAATATTTTTATATGAAATGTTCAAGGTAAAGGCAAAAAGTATAAGGATTATAAAAGCAACAAGTCGTTAATAAGCAAGGAACTCTACTACACACAGGTGATATCCATTGTTATTTACTTAATCCGTTCTAAATATTCTAATTTATACAAGCTCATGATCTTCAATTCCTACTATTAAGTATAACTTAAAAGCACTACTTTATGAGTTAAAAGCAATTAGAATCGATCAGGTTCTAACATAGTTCAATCAATATCGCCTACAAGTTAAATAAGAAATCAACACATCCTATTTGATGAAATTAGATGCTCTAAGCTAAGATCTGATCAAGATATACTAAAGTTAAAGATTATGAATTAAACACCATAAATTGGGTTTAATTACATAATCAAAGGGTAAAGCTTAAGGACTAAAGTTTAAGTCTATTTATGGACTAATAATTAAGGTAAATCCTATTAAGCATAATCAAAGCTTAATAGAATGAATCTCCTAATCTTAAGCTAATATTGAAAGATAAAATAATCAAAATTAAAATATGAAAATCTAGAAACTAATGAAACCAAGGTTCCATTCATTAAATAACCCACTTTATTCAATGAATAAAATCTAACTTAGCATCTATTCCTAATCTTAAGGAAATGATTCTAAGGTGAAATGTAGATCCTACAAAGCTCCTAATAAATGACTTAGGGAATTTTAGGAGTTGATGATAGTTATTACAATTTATTTTTATGTGATATCCTAATTTACTCAAAGAGGTGTGTGATTAGGACTAAGTTAAAAGGCATTAATTTTACTTAGGATATTCAAGACTTGAAATGGGAATTTTACCAAATTATTTAATAATAAGATTAAGGGTAATAAATTGATTCTAAATCAATTTTATTATTGGTTTTAATAATTTTAATGATATTTTAGAGGTTAAGGGCACTTAACCAAAATTTTGGGAAAAATGACCATTTTGCCCCTACTTAAGAGTCTAAAATACTACTTTTTGATTAAGGGCTCCAAATCAGATTTTGTTGATGCTAAATGATTTATTACTATCGAATATAAGGATAGACATTATGTATATCAAATTTGGAGAACTATTAAGACCTATGGGTCTAATTTAATGATTTTAATGTATAAGGGCATTCTAGTAATTTCACTTTACGAAGTCTAAAAATTCAATAAGTTTATTGTTGTCTACTATCCAAAGATTATATAAAGTCTAAGAACACTAAATTTTGATATCTAATGATTAAGTTATGATCATTTTAATATTTGGGTTCTACTTAAAATCATTAAGGGTTAAAGGGGTAGGTTTTACATCAAAAATCACCTCCAAAATCACACAATGCTTAATTTTACTAAACTTAGGTTTGATTTTGATATATTTTGGCCCCAAAAGGATCCTAAAGTCATTAAAATGTGAAACATAACAAATCTAAGCAATTTCAGACAATTCTGGGAGCTACTGTGTGCTATAGCACCTTCTGGCCTAGAGCTAGGCACTGCGGCGCGCTACAACACCAATTTTTTTGAGGCACAAATGTTGCAGTGCACTGCAGCGGTTTTAGCCGCTATGGCAATTTTCAGTGTTGTAGTGCGCTGCAGCGCTTTCAGGCGCTACGGAACCAGTTTTCCCGAGGCGGGGGCGCTGCGGCGGTTTTCAGCGCTGTGGCGCGTTGCAGTGCTTTCAGGCCTTACGGCACCCAATTTCTTAAGAACTGGATGCTATGATGCACTGTAGCGCCCCTTGGTCAAGAGCCATGCGCAGCGGCGCGCTGTAGCGCCCGACGGTGAGTTCGCCTGTGTGTAAACCATACAAGTTTCCTTTCTCACTGAAATACTCTCAATTTATATCACCTCATGTGTAGTGCTATATACCGATGAAAAAGTATTTTTGAGACCTTTTCATTAGTACCAAAATCGGCACAAAAGGATTATTTTAACGATGCAAACAATGAGGTTGAAGGTTCCAGATATAGGAAATCATATTTGTAAGATTTAACTTCTACCCTACATTTAAAACACTAACGAGCTCTAATGGCTTCCATACTCAACCACAGATCCTTAGATACGCAAGATAAGCATGAGAATAAAAATGGAGTAGCAATTGGATCATCCAATGGGGAATGGGGAGGTACCTTGGCTTGGAGAAGATCAAGTCTTACAACCTTTAGGGCTTGAGAGAAGATGCTTCTTCTTCTTATTTAGCTACTAATAAGAGGAGGAAGAGGCTGAGGGTTCTCCTTTGGCTTGGGAATATGCTTGGAAGGGAAGGAGCTTGGGAAGATGAGAAGAGCTCAGATGGCCAAATGGAGGAAGGAGAGGGCTTAGGGTCCATCTTATAGGAAGGGGAGAAGGAGGGAGATGGATGGCTCCAGCTAGGAAGGTATGGTTCATGGATGGGATGATCTTGAGTCATCCTATCACAAGTATGGGGAGAAGGAGATGCCATAAAATGGAGAGGATAGGGGGGCCTCATCTCCTTTGCATGCAGTAGAATGGGAGAAGAGGGGGCATATGCAGGTAGGGAAGAGGGAGTGGGGTCCATCTCAGGGAAAATAAGGAGAATAAATGGATTATCTAAATATTTTAACTTAATTTATTTAATTAATTAATGCTTTAAAAATCAAATTAATAGACTAGCACCAAAAATCCTAAAAATATTCCCCAAGCTAATTTGGGGGTGAGAATTTCAACGGTGGGGTCAGATTTAGATTATAATGATTATTTAATTTTCTTAATTTTTGAGGTATTTAATTACATTAAAATATTTACGAAAATTCGACAAACACATCCAAAACATTGCCCCTAGCTAATTTGGGGGTGACAAGCGCAATAGCGAAGTTGAATTTTGATTTTGAGGTAAAATTAAATATCTTAATTTTCTAATTAATTAAATTTTATTAAAATAATCCAAATATTAAATTGAGCTCTGAATCACTCCAAATATTTGGAGATTGATTCTAATGACTAGATGAACTCAATGAAATGATAATTTGGATAAAATAAAGCTAAGTAATAACCTAAAGTTGTTACAGTGTGTGTATGTGTGTGTGGCAACCCTAACATTGAGAACCATCTAACTCAACATTGATACGCCACCATAATACCTAATACTAGATTAAAAAAAAATGAATCCAAATCATTAGATATTGTATCTAGCCAAAGATTTAGAAGAGGGTCTTAAGTAAAGATGGAACACAATTTATGAATTTTGTTATGTAATATATATATGGAGATGCAATACATGCAAGGTTATGATAGAATATTAGTAAAAAACATTTAAAATTAGCACTTACAGTTCTAGATATCAAATTCTTAGTATTTAACATGTGAAACTTAAGTCTACATTCTTACTAAATTATTCTAAGTTATTATTTTCTTAAAAATATTATTAGAGTTTTCTTTGTAAATTGCTAAAAAAACACCTGCAATGTAGACATACAAGACTTCCATTCTAATGAAAGCTATAATTGAAAGAAAAGATAACCTAAAACTAGCATGTAATCAATCCATTACATAAGATTGTTTAGTTCTAGTTCTAATATAGATTCAATCCATTATATAGCATTGCTCATTTCCAATTCTAAAGTAAAGTCAATACTTTACATGGGATTGCTTATTTCCAGATTAAAAATAGAGTCAATCTGTTACATGGGATTGCTCATTTATAATTCTAAAAATTTAAAGGGAGAAAATCACATATGTGATAATTATCTATTCTAAGGTATGCTCAATTCACAAACATTCATTTCATACATGTAGATAAATAGAACTTCTCAACCTAGACATGAAATTATTTTTCAATTCTATGAGTAATGTGTTATTCATCTAAATCTAATTAACATTCAAAATAGATAAGCAACTAATGATTCCATTTTTATACATTTATAATCATCCATCCATTCATTACATCCATCTATTCATTCATCATAAGCATTTAAATATAAACTAAGCTCTAACATAAGTGTAGTAAAAGTAAAGTAAATAGTATTAATTACAAACCAACAGTAAACTTAAAGGAAAGTAAGGAAATGAAAGCTCACATGTAATTAATTTTAAGTTATATTTTATTTTTTATTATAAGCGAAAACAGCTAGCTTTTAGTACTTGGTCCAGCTCCACTAGCCTCCAAATGCACCTGATCTATCACATTTTGATATTTAAATATGATAGAGCAAAGCCAAGAAATATAAAATATAGTTAGACTAAATAGTCTAAGTATATCTTAAGATTTGGCTAAGCATATTATTATTTTAATTGGATATCACTACTTGTTACAAAATAAGCACAAGCATGGGTGCAAAAAGGTAAGCATACAGATGTGGAAAAGTATATAAGGAAAGAAAAAGACAAAGTGAGTTAGAATACTCACTTAAGTATACATCCTAGCCTACAAATAAAATAAGGGTAAAAGCATCCTAAATAGGCTAGAAAGAAACTAATGTGCATATGAAAGTAAATTAAGTAAAGCATGTATATGTTCAAATAAACTTATGCTAAGTAAGGAAAAGAAATAGTGAAGCATTTAAATATAATTTTACAACATTCACTGTAATCTAAGTAAACTGTAAACAAGTAAAATACAGTACTAAATCATAGAAAATGCATAGTAAGGAAATTGAAGAAAGATCTTATACTATTAGTCTAAGATTCACATAGTCTAGAACTATGGAAATTAACATAGCTAAAAGCTATGATGAGTCTTAACAATCTATAAGATTGAAGAAGATCTCACGTGTTAATTAATTAAAGTTATATTAATTTGTACTCATTCTATGGGCATATTCAGAATGAAGAGAGGAGTTAAACACTTCTATTTAACAACTAAGGAAAAGTGGGGTCAAGTCCTAAAACACTCACATTCACCTCGGAGAATATGAATGATTCAATGAATAAGGCTCAAAGCTAAGCAGGCATTCAAAGAAGTTCAATAATTGAAACTAAGTGATATCCAAAGTTATCTAATTTTAATGATCTACTAATGATTGGAGCTAATTGAGTTGCCAATTAACTTTGAGATATTGGTCTCAAGTTAATTGTAAATATGGTAGTAGTTGGGATTTTGAAAATAGTAATTTCAATTCAATTAATATGATATGATAAAATAATTTATAAGTATAATTGATGCAATTAGAAACTAATTCTTATTCACATCCTAAACTATAATATTCAATTATATAATTAAATCAAGGTTTAAGTGTCTAATAGGAAGAGATTAAGATAAAGAAAACATCTAACTTAAGGAATTAGAGTTAAGGTAAATTCATTAAAGTTCACTAGCTATGATATAGTTTGAAAGATCAAACCAATCAAGTACTAATCTAGCTAGGTTATAAAAAGTTAAAGGTTTAAAGTAAGTAAATGTTAGGACTTAAGAACTACAAGTTCTAAGTATTCTAATAGTTGATGTTTAAGGAATTCATTAGGATTCCTAAACTAATCTAAGTAAGTTAGGGATTCCTATTACTAGATCTTAAAATATTCAAGAGAAGGCTTTAGGGATTAGGATGAATAAACTATATTCTAATCTAATCACTAAAGCTAGATTTAGTTGATTCAATAATCTATAATTACAAAGGCATTAAGGCTAACTACTCTTAATAGGTGTAACTAAATAGATTTAGAGATCAACTAGAATTCAAATTGCAAATCAATCCTAGAATTTCTGCCTTAGGGTTGAAAGGTGAATTAAGTAGTTGGCAATTAATTCACAAATCTAAAAAATGAGAACTAAGCTCAAATAAAAGTAACTTATTTTAATACAAAGAGTAATAAATGTGACATGTTAGCTATCCTAGAGTTTTATAATACCTAAAGCATGCCATCTATGAATTTAGGATTATCACAATAATACTAAGTAAGAGTCAAAAACCTAAAATTATAAATTATTGTCCAATGGAAATGATTTACATATAATTAAAATCTTTATATCATAAGAAAAAAAATGACACTAAGTAGGTCAAATTTGGACAACATTAGAAAATTAGGGTTTTTGTGACTCCTAATTAGGGTTAAAAAGTGATTAAGAAAATTAGGGTCCAAATGTTAAATTTGATTTCATATTATTGTTCCTCACATTTTTGTGAGTGAAATAGACTATTTGATCATTTAATTTGGACATTAAATAATCAAATTACGTCACATGAAATGGTGAAATTAATTTGTAATTAATTAATTAATCTTAAATATCGACTAATTAATTTATTTGTCAAAACAGAAATTTAATTATATAATAATAATCTACACTTTTTTGTGATCAAATGGTATATAATATTGCATATATTGGTTGAGTATAAAAAAAGTTATTAACTTTCAAAATTTTTATTTAATCATTCCATTAACTAAACCTATAACTAACCTATCTTATTACTTCTTGTTGATTCAGCGCAAATTACTATGCACTAAATCCCGCTTGACACGTCACCAGCAGTAGGCGGTGCGGTTCAATTAATTTTGAACCGGCCGGTTCAGTACATTGATCTCTCGACCGATTCTGCCTTACTCAGGAATCGGTGAATAAAATTTTTCCCGTCGCGCCTTCCTTTGAAGAGAATTAGGGCATCGGGGTAACTACTCATCAGGCCAAAGCAGGATGCGATCGAGGTTGAAGATAACTCCTTACTAAAACCATCGATCTAAAATGTGAAGATCTAGTGAAAGGAAATAATCCTCAAGTCATTAATTTAGAAGAACAAGGATCAACATAGAACCCTAAAATGCCATTAACAATCGATTTAAGGTAATTATCAAAGTCGAAGTACTCAAAACCTTCACATTAATCGCTTTACATATTGAATAAAACATTATAAAATAGAATAATCAAAAGATATGACTAATTTCATTGAGAAGTTTAGAGAAAGCTTATGCCGATTCCTTCAAGATCAGAAGAACTTACTAATAAATCCAAGAATAAATATAATGTAAAATGGGATTGATCTGAATAAGGTATGTATATATACAAACAAAAAGGGTACCTGCACTGAGCTTGAGATTCAGCTTAAGTTCTCTATGGTTGAAGCTCGAATCTTCAATGGCAGCTTCAAGGCTCCTTCACAAAGGCTCACAGCCACACTGAAGAGTTTCGAGAATTGGAAGAAGAAGAAAAGAACTTTTGTTAAGGAGTTTTGGTAGTAATAGAGGAAGGTGGCCAGCTGGATTAAGGTACCACCACTCCCTTGCGCAGCAGAGTACTATCGCAGGCGGGAATGGGAAGAAGGTGTACAGAGAAAGCATCACAGTCATTGATTTCTTTAAATGATCTAATGGTTGGACTTAGAAAATAAATTGTAGTCCGTTGGATCTACTTGATAAGGATAGACGCGTAGGATTTCAAGGACATGTTGTTTCATGTTCAGGGTAATACGGCAGATTAGTGCCTTAAGAAAAATAGCCTACAGATTATATAATTTAATATATATATATATATATATTAATTAATTTTATTTATATTATTTAAATAATTATTTACATACAAAATATTACTCAAAATTACGTAATCAAACGCACTCCAAAAAATCTCAAAAATTCACCCTTACCTAATTGAGGTGTGGGGAACTCAATAATATAATTAAATTTTTGATTGAAGGTCAATTTAATTATCTTTATTTTCTAGGTAATTAAATATTATTAAAATATTCAGGAAAAATTTGATGACTTCTAAACACTTCCAAAATACCACTCCTAGCTAATTTAGGTATGATGAGTCCAATGGTGAACTCCATTTTCAATTCTGAGGTCTAAAGGCATTCTCAAAATTATTAGAAAACTATGAAATATTGAAAATTGTCAAACGATTTCCAAATCATACAAAAATTGAAATAGATACTCCTAATATTATTATAAGACTAATGAAAAAGGATTAGAGTCAATTATGTCACTAATTAATGGGTAACAACACTAGGGTTGATACCGTGTGTAGAAGTAAAAGGCCCATATCTCCCCATCTTCTTTATCAGCTACTTGACAAACCCTAATTTAAAATAAGAATCATAGTATCTTAGATTGAGCATAAATAGATATCATAGAAACCATTAAGTGTGGGAAAAGAGATAGTTGATGTGCTTGACCCCTTACCAAAAGCATTTCCCTAAGGTTTCTTGTGGTATAAGGGAGGTTACCAAATGCTTAGAGCTTAAGCCCTCTAAATTTGTGGAGTAGCCAAGAGTTCATGTTGGAGGGCGTGACCTTAGAAATTCTTACATTCTACTTCCCCAAAACCTTAGGTTGAAACCCTCTCCTCAACCTCATACCTTTACTTGACCATTTGAACACAATATGGTCTAATTTTGTTGCTTTTTTTTTTCACTATAATTATGGCCATTTCATGGTTTTTGATTAGGTCCTAATTAAGGCTTACACTAACTTCTAATTCAACTTAATCCACCCTTACTTAAACTAAAGTGGTGATGTCTTAGCCTTGACGTAGCTCCCTAATTTTGGACATATCATCTTACCTCCTCCATTTGCAACCATGAACTTTAATGAGGATTTGATGCTTACTATTTTGACTCCAATATTTGGGTCAAACACAAAAATAGTTGTCTCCCTTAGCCTTAAACCCAAGCCCACAAATCAGTTAGGCCAAGCTCGGCTTAAGACTTAAGTTAGTTATAGAACCATTAGGTTCTAGTTTCCTTTGTTCTAACTTAGGTTAATAAACATAGGTTTGTTTTCACAAGTTTCCTTTAAAACATGATGACATTCTAATATGATACTATTCATGCTAAGTTTAGATTCATACACTAGCTTTGGTGAAGTATGGAAACCCCATGCAACGAGCCTGGCACCATCTTATAGTAGCCCTTATGTCTGACCTTCCCATATTCTATTCCATATTTATATGCAACCTTAAAATAAGCTCCTTATTTAATAAAACCTAACCCTAGTTTGATTGTAAATCATGAGAAATACATTTTCTAGTTTAGACACATTAGGATCTCTTATGTTGAATGTTCCATGCCTTTGAAAAAATTTGCATACAAATCTCTTAAATGGTTAATGATAATTGTGTGTGTATGATGAATTATATGTGATTTCACATGTTAGCATGCCCTTCTAGAATATGATATGGTGTGTGTGTGCACGTGTTTGTATGCGTGTGTGTATATATATAAGTATAAGCATATAAACATGCATATGAGGTGTGTCTAATATGCTCATATGCATGCACATATACAATTGAAGATTTTCAATAATAATGTTATATATAAAGTATATATTCATTTGATTTTTATAATTACATAAGACTTAAATTATTGAACCAATAATGGAAATAAGATATGCATTAATAAACCTCCAGTTTGATAATAGACCATGGACATTAGAGATAAGGAAGCACAAACGCTGTTCTTCCGAATGCTTGCAGTATATATAGGGAAGAAGAAGAAAGACTATCTCTCCTTATCATCTTTCTCAGTTGTTTCCCAAACCCTCATAGCAGCTCAGACTGAGCATGAACAGAGATCAGAGAGACCCTTTGAGTGTGGGAAGAGTGATAGGTGACGTCCTTGACCCCTTTTCAAGAAGCCTTTCTCTAAGAATTTCTTATAATGCACGGGATGTCACCAATGGCTTAGAGCTTAAGCCCTCTGAAATTATGGAGCAGCCAAGAGTTCAAGTTGGAGGAAGTGACCTCAGGACTTTCTACACTCTAGTACGATCTTCTTCTTCTTCCGCATGCTCTCTCATCATTTTGCGCTTCTCTAAAGGTTTGTTATATTGCGATAGGAATGAACTGCTTTGTTTGTGTGCAGATCATGGTAGATCCAGATGCTCCAAGTCCAAGTGATCCTCATTTGAGAGAGTATTTGCACTGGTAACATAGAAAACATCCCTCTCCCCTCTTCTTAAGATCTCTGTTCATTCTCGCAATATTTATAAAACTAGATCTTAAGCATGACTCAAACATGAACTCTCATCCGTTGATAATAATTGGAAGGGTGCAATGTCTTAATTTTCATCACTTTTCTATACTCCATAATAAAATATGCATATATTTAAATTAGCTCTTATAAATATAAAATATTTGCGGACTTGCACTTAGAAAAATTCATCCAATAAATTTTTGACCTCATTTCAATGCAAGTTTTAAAAATAATATTTATATTATTTGAATATAAATAAATAAATAAATACTAATGAAATCATCTCCAAATTTTATTGAATAAATCTTTTTGGATGTCATGTGAGTTCATCTAAATAGTATTTTTCTAAATTTTAAATATTTTTCAGCTATTAAAAATGGAAACTCCAAAATCGGCTCTTCCTAACTTGCGTAAGCACTAAACATGATTTATAAATAAGAGCCAGACTTTTGTTTGCCACAAAACACATTTTCTTGCTGCTTACTAAAGCTTTTTTTCTTATGAATGACCAATTTTCTTAAGAATGATTGAAGTTCTAAGTGGTAAATGGTGTTCAAGTTGAGATTTTTTTATTTAAACTCTAAAAAGTTCAAATTGTAACTCATATATCTGTCTCCAACACAACTTATATTTTAATTTTGATGCAAAGTTAGCAAGATGTGAGAAGAAATATGAGAAAACTTTTCCTCTAATTTCAAATGTATGGGTAACGCCCCAATTATTTCTACTTCCCTAAAACAAACTGAAATTCATCATCAAGCACCTATACATCCCAACAAAACAGTGTAGCTCAATCGTCATTCTCCAAACCGTCGGCCTCCCCCTGAATTTTGGCCCGATGCTCTATCAATCGCAACGTACCTCAAAAATTTTCATTCATCTAAAACCATCAACAACAAAAGCCTTATGAACTCCTCCACAATCACATACCAACCTACACAAATCTTTGGATGGTTGGTTGCACATGCTACCCTCTACTACCCCCTACCAAGCAATCCAGACTCATCACCAAAACATACTCTGCATATTCATCAGCTACTCTCCCAAGCACAAAGGATACCGATGTTACAACCCTTTACAAACCAAGTTATCATTTCTCGCAATATACACTTTATCGAACATCATTTTCAAAAACAACCATCATCCATCCTAACTCCCCAACCCTCGCACCAACCAGCACCTCTCCTCAATTACTTGTAATTCCTCCTACTCTCCTATCACCGTCCTTTGTTAACTCCATACATCATCAACCAAAAACTTCACCCAATCCCTCTCCCTTCTCAACCTCCAACAACTCTCAAACCTAACTACCGCAAACATCTCTACCACGCTCTTCTTCTCCCCTAACTAAATCTCATCTCCCACACATCCTTCACATTTGATACAAATTATTTTTGTCTCACAAAAAATGAATATTAAATCTAATTTTATATTTGGAGCATACTAAAAATAATATATTTAAAATATAAATTATAATCATTTAATTTTTTGAAAAATTATTTGAAAGTCAAATAATATTTTTCATAATAAAATTTTTTTTTATTATATTTTCATGCTATGTTGGAATTAAATCTAAGAAAATTTTAGTTGAAATTTTGACTTACCTCAATTTTGATATAGTACGGTAGTCATCAATAATGCAGCCAAAATCACAAGCATACATGAAAATTTTTAAGATCGGAATTTGACCGCTGAGAATCATCAAAGCAAACATGAAAAGTATACATATACAAAACTAAAAGATCATAGCACATACATACACAAGCATATGAATACAAAGATACACTTGAAAAACTCAAGAATAAGAAAAATCACAGAGTCATACCACCATAAAAAAAATCACTAAAGAATGAATGATTACAGAGTTACAGAGAACGTATTACTCTCATTGAGAAATAAGAGATTCACAATCCTAAATTTTTCTTCTTCTTCTCTTCCAAATTTTATATGATTAATAACGATTAATCCACTAATTCTATGGATAAAGTATGTCTTATTAAAATTATTTAACAAAAAGTTACATAAGTATTTTTATGGCTTACATAATTAAAAAATTAAACAATTTATAATGATTTAAGGAATTATTGAGACTAAATAATATGCCTAATAGCTTAAAATTTATAATGATTAAGGAATTATTGAGCCTTGTTATGTATCATAATTACTAAATACTGACAATTAGATAAAAACTAATAATGACTATAATTGTTATTAATTAATATTATTTATAAATTAAGGTATTTATCTATTTTTTGCGTGTGATTTGTTGATTAATTGGCTTTCATTACTTTTGATATAAGGATTATTATTATTATATTTATTTAGATTTGTTATTTTATTCTTAGCTTAAGATAGCCTAAACAGCTTAATTATTAATCAATTTTACTTAATTATTTAGCTTAACTTAGCTTAAGTGAAATTGTGCAACTAACTCTTAGATGCCTTTTAAAGCATTTAAATTCCATAACCCTATAATGATTAAAAAACTATTGCGACTTATTGCATATCATAAATAACAAATACAAACAATTAGATAAAGTTAATTAAGGTATAAAGAACGCATGCATGCATAAAGTTAATTAAGGATATTCATTTTGAAATCTACTTTTATTACATACTCTTAACATCAAATAAAGATTCTATTAATCATTCAAGTAAAGACTCTATCCATCATCCAAACCAAGCAAAGCAAGAAGAATGAAAAATACATCAATCACAAAAAAAAGTAAAAAGATCCAGAGTCTAAATTATTACAGACAGTTTATAAAATGTTATTAAATTTACTCTTCCTCTCAGATAAAAATGAAAATGCAAATCTTCAAGGTACTACTACAAGTCGGAACTAGCTCCAACTTCAAGTTCCGCGAGGTGCTCCTGATCTACCATATTTGGTATTTTAAACAGTACGACACATCCAATAAAAAAAAATAAGTGATTAGACTTAAAGTCTGAGTACATTGTATGATTATACCAAGTAAATTTTATTGATTTTAGTGGATATCACATTAGTCATATACAATTATTTGAGTTAGCATAGCACTAAGCAACAAAAAATAGGTATATAAGTATATAAAAATAATAAAGTAAGTAAAAGAGGTAAGGTAATTACAAGTAGTTTACTTTAGCATGCACAAATTATGTAAGGAGGAAAACAACATATAATGGCTAAAACTACTAACATGCGTATGAAACATGAAGGAAAACATGAATATGTTCATTTGAAATTATGTTGAGTACTAATAAATGTGAGCAGTGTAAGTATAAATGAAAGTAAATAAATAACATACACTGCAAATAGAGTAAATACTGTAATGGAAAACAATAAGTATTGTACAACAAAATAAAGTGAAATTCAGTCTCAAAGATTGAGTAAGCATAATCATAAGATTATGATAAATCATTCACAATCAATAAGATTATGAGAAATATAATGTTAAATTGTTTATCTTAAATAAGATTTTATTATGATGGCAAAATTACAGAACAAATGAGGAGTTGAGCACTTCTGCTTAACCAAGTAAAGCAGGGTCTCTCATAACACACACAACCCTCTAAAATATGTGTAGTCTACAGATCACTCCATAGCCTGTCCTAACTTAGTAGTCCACCACATGAAATCCCTATATTTAATATTTTAAAGTTTTATTTATGCATAATATCTTAATGAATGTCCAAGTTTGTAATCTCAAGGCATTATAGCATTTAAGGAATTCAGGTTAATTGTAAGCCGTGTGATATCCATTGTTGTCTAATTTAACTATTTACAGACTGTAAATACACGTCTGCGCTCACACGCAAGTGTACGTGGTCTGAAGTAATAAGTGGAAAGAGTTATTTTCCGGGATTTATCAAACCACAGAGAATTAGTTATTTTGTTACTAAGGTCTATCTATTCTCACTAATGTTTAAGCTATTATTTAATTGATGAGTTGGTCCTAGACTTAGCACAGTGACTACTAAATGAAGATAAGTTAGATAAAAGAGAGAGTAGAGTTGGGGTTATTTCACATGTGACGATACATTACCAATGCACTTTTGATTTCTCAAGCTTTGTCTTTCATTTATATTTTGTTTATCAAGTGCACATTGATCACCTTGAGATTTTATCTCAAAGTCTCACAAGTTAAAATCATGTGCACAAAATGAACACACATATCGTTCTACCTTAGCACAAAAATTCTTATAAGATTTTAGGTTTTATATTTTCATCTTATCTCTTGATCAAAGAGATTATGATTATTTATATTTTACGATCTTATAAGCATTGATTTCACTACGAGCATCACTTGCATCTCACATAGTTGAGATTAGGGATTAATATGTTGGGATCAAAGACTATGTCACTTAGTTCATGAGCACTCAACTATTTCTTCCTTTACCTCAATTATGTTGAGCTAAGGAGCTCATTTAGTGGGTCTTAGCATCATATGCATCAACACTTTGATTGAGCTTAGATTAAGGTGCATTAAGCTCAAGAATTTTGTCACATAGTTCTATGCTCTCATGCACTCATAAACCTAGCATCCAATCTAATGTGAGCTATGGAGCACAAGATAATTTAGTTCTTAAAATTATTAGTTCATTTCCTTTTATCCACATTCAAGACCAAATAATAAAAAGCATATTTCATTAAGTCCTTTACAATTTAATTTTGCTTGAGGAAAACTTCATACATTAATAATAACAAATACACATGAGAATTCCCCAACCCTCCCCAAGGGAGATTTAGCTACTCATTACAAAGGAAGTGAAGAAAAACACATACATGGATAAAAACCCCTTCATGATCAACTAAGAAAAGAAAATACAAGAGTAAGGTTTAGAAGATACAATGAACGTTCCTTGAAAGTTCTCCGAATTTTTTCTTCTCCTTCTTCAAGCTCCTCCCTTAAGTCGCTAGTGTTGCCTTCTTCTTCTCCTCCTTATCTAGAGCTTGCCTTGCCACCCTTGGGGAGTTCCTCACTTCTCCTTATGCACTCCTCCTCTTTACTTAGTATCTTGAGCAAAATTGTGAACCATCCTCTAGTCAAGAGAAGGTGTATTTATAGGAGAGGGGCTGCGTACTCCTTCATCCTCTCCAAAACCAGCAATTTGATAAAAAAATCTGAAGTAATGATGGCAAATCCCAAATTAAAGATGAAGTGACCAATATCCTTCTTTGTTTATCCTTCTTATCAAATCAAGAGGCCATCTTCCATTAAAAATCAGAGCTGCTACAGGGAATGATGGCTGGGGACAAGATGCAGGTTGGGGGTCTTGTCCCAGCCGCAATAAATGCATCTGACTGGCAAAACTGGCGGCGGCCGCTGTGGCGCGCAATCGAGCAAGCAAAATAAGCTAAGTCTCCCGCTGTCGCGCGCTACCGCATCCATATTTCGCAAAATTACCTGCTGCAGCACGCTATAGTGGTTCATTTTTGCAGGTCATACCACTGCAGCGCGCTGTAGCGGGAGTATTTCGCAAAATGTTCCGCTGCAGCGCGGTAGCGGCTCAATTTGCAAAACGTCCCGCTGTAGCGCGCTACCGCGCCCGCGATTCACAAATGGAACCGTTGCAGCGCGCTATCACGCCCGCGATTCACAAATGGACCCGCTGCAGCGCGCTACCGTTCCCGCGGTTCGCAAATGAACCCGCTGCAGCGTGCAATCGCGCCCGCGGTTCGCAAATGGATCCACTGCAGCGCACTATCGCTCCTGCGGTTCGCAAATGGATCCGCTGCAGCGCGCTACCACGCCCGCGGTTCGCAAGTGGAACTGCTGCAGCGGGCTATAGCGTCCCCGTTTGCAAAAAAGACCCGCTGCAGCGCGCGGCAGCGGATTCCTTTGAAAATTTTTGGAATTTGGCAAAAATTGTCACAGAACTCATTTGGATGTCATTTTCCTAAAAAGAATAGATAAAACTTGATTTATGAGCATATTAAAGATCAGAAATGAATAGGTTTTCCTTTATTTTGGATATAATTTATGGATTCATCAACTATCTACCTTAATTATTGAGGCTACTCAAGCTCCCAATTGACTTAAACATTATCAATCTTTCAGTCAATTGAAATATAATAGTATATATATATATATATGTATATATATATATATATATATATATATATATATATATTTGTGATTTTGAGAAAGTAGTAATTTAATTAAAAGCTATTAAAGTGAAAAAATAATTTATAAGTATATATGAAAATTGAATTAAAATTATATCTTACTACTAAACTTCCTATTTTCCTAATATACTAGACTCAGACTAATGTTAGGGTTCTCAACTAGAAGGTTAATTTAAAGGTATACTAGCCTCAGGTTCACTATGGCATCTAAGGTTTAGGAAGATCCTAACTCATTAACTATATCCCTTTGCTAACTACATACTAATAGTTCTAATATATAAGCTCTAAGTGAAGGTTTTCTAACCACTAGCTTTTATGTCCTAATCATTGCACTAAGAATCTTAGGGCTAGAAATGAGATTATGCTACTGTGGCAGCCCCGCCCCCAGACCCACAGTCATTAGTCTAAGGGCAGTGTGTCACTCTGGCAAATTCCTCACTTATCATTGGATTAAGCATAATCCTCAATCCACTAATAAGGAAAGGATGTGCTCAAGATATAAGTAAGGAAGTCAATCACAAAGTAAATAACATCTCATAGTGCGGAAGCAAGAAAGGTAAAATAATATATCCAGTTCCATCATAATACAGATATGACATACAACTCAGAATAAAATAGTGCTATAAAAGAAAATACAATATCTGAATTATTACATCAATTTTAAATAAATTTAAATGAAAGAGAAATATCGCTCATCCTTACTAAAGAAAAAGAAAAACTAAAGTTCTTCACCTTTGGACTGATGCTTCTCCTGAAGTGGCTCTACCGCAGGTACTGGATCCTCAAAATGCTCAAGAACTGACATTGTCAGTTTCACAATGCCAGGGCCCCAGCCAAAAAAAGAAAAATCTTATTGGACAATTATCTAAGTACATTTCATGTTGATATTTTTTCATGAATTATTAATGTCACCATTTTCTTAAACTTCAAGCAAAAGAAATTAAAATAGGAGCAACAAGCATACAATGGAAAAAGGAAAAGCTATAAATAATAGCATTTATAACTTAAGTAACAGTGAGGCAAAGACATACCTCAAAAGTAAACTAACATAAGGCTAGGCAATATATATGTAAATACAGTAAAATACTAAAAGAAAATCTAACCCTAAACATGCTGATGATCATATAAACTATACAATTTTAAAATAATCAATCCAACAGTGATATGTATAATAAGAAACAAAAGATCTAGCATCCTATAAGCAAGTAAGTAAAATAGCTGACTTGAATAAAAACATAACTGTAAAGCATAAACGGAAATCAAAAATTAGTAAAAGTAAAATATTAAATAGTGTATAATGACTGCCATATAGATAAGGGTTAATCTAGCCTGCTGATATCAAAAGAATTCTTAGCGTCAACAAGAAGGCTAAGGTGACAAAATATTTCCTAGCGTCAATAAGGAGGCTAAGGTGACAAAAATAACATTTCCTAGTGTCAACAAGGAGGCTAGGGCTAAATAACTGAACTGAGAGGTAGTATACACACTTACATTTAAGATTTTAGTTATTTACTTTTTACTTATGTGGATACTTTTCGTAGTAGCTGAGGAGTCAAGCACGTCTTCAAGACTATTCAGGTTCCAAACTTAACAACATACTTCCCAATGAGTAATGTTAAGTAATCCTTATCTCACCTTCCCCCTGCACATTGGGGTACTATGCGCAAAAATCAACCAATAACTGAACTCAATGCAAAGTTATCCTAAATTTTCTATGTTTTCATTCTATGCAATAATATTCTTATATGATATATTCAAGGAATAAGGCACAAAATACAAGAATTGCAAAAGCAACAAAAGTTTAATAGTAAGTAAGTTGCTCTACTACACATGGTGATATCATTTATTATCTAATTAATCATGCTACCTATTCTAAGTTATACAACTTAGAAGCACTGCCTTATAAATTATAAAATATTAGGACTAGCTAGGTCCTAATATGATTAAATCAATGTCGATTATATAAGTCAAATAAGAAATCAATATGATCTAATTGATGAATTTAGATGTTCTAGACTAAGATCTGATCAACATCTACTGAAGATAAAGATTTTGAATTAATACCACAAATTAGAGTTAAACACATAATCCAAAGGCAAAGTCTAAGTATCTAGGGTTTACCACCCAATCTCACGGATTAAGGGTTAAGATAAATTCTATTAAGTAAAAGTCAAACTTAATTGGATAGATCTCTAATCTTAAGTCCAAGGTTGACAGATTAAATAATCATAAACAAACTATGAAAACCTATAAACTACTAAAACTAAGGCTTCATTCATTAAGTAACCCAATTTACTCAGTGAACGAATTCTAACCTAAGTCCTATTCTTAATTCCTAAGGAAGAGATCTTAAGCAACTAAGATGAGCACTCAAGCACTAACTCTAATTAATATTGATTGAAAACTTACTTTAATGATTAGAAGATTTTAAGGAAGGCATAATATGAGATGAATCTCACATCATGAAGCTTAATACTTAATTATTTTGCATAAAAAAAAGCTACTATTTAACTCGCAAATTTGTTATTATTCATTTCGCAATGTGGTTATCATTTATTTCGCAGTTTATTATTTATTTCGCTGATTACTATTCATTTTACTGATTACCATTTATTTCGCTGTTTACTATTTATTTTACTAATCACTATTCATTTCGTTGTTCACTATTCATTTCGTTAATTATTATTCATTTTGCTTCGCTGATCACTATTCATTTCGCTGATTACTATTCATTTCGCTGTTTACTATATATTTCGTTGATCACTATTCATTTCGTTGTTTATTTTTCATGTTGATGTTTCAAAAAAATGAACGTCCTTACCAATCACATCTAATATGTGCCTCGATATTTTTATTAATAAAACTAGAGATTATATTAACATTCAAGTTATAGAGAGTCGCCCTAATAACCTAATGGTTTGTCTTAGTAACTCTAAAACTGAATACATATAGTGTAAATATAATTATAATAACAATTATATTATAGAGGATATGACACAAGCCATATTACTATGGAGAATGAGAGATTCAAATATTTACACTCATGCAATATAATGGTGAAATTAATGGTGATGTGACTAATAGACCCAAGCATGTCGTATGAAATAGTGCGCTTCTACGTATTATGTGATAAAAAAAATCTAGCCCAAACTCAAAGGAAAGTTTAACGAATAGCTATATGACCAATGATACTATATGGAGCAAAACAATGGCCTACAAGGTGGAAAACATACTAATAAATGAGTGTCGCCAAGATGGGGATAGTTAAGTTGATGCTGGTATGCGTGAAAGAACATGAAGAGAAATGAGTTCATTTATAAGTAAGATTGAGAAACGTCAATTAAGGTTGGGCTCAAAGAACACTGCCTAAGATGGTTTGGGCTTATTAAGCACAGGTTATTATTTTAATTCACAAATTCGAGCATAATGTTCAACTTTCTTCAAAAAAAAAAAAAAAAAAAAAAAAAACGAATTTCAAATAATTATGTTAATGCAAGGATAATCCTATACATTGCTATGATATCACAGTGATGATTATACGAAGTGCTAATCCTTTGAATGTGATGATCTATATTTTTTTTATCAACATGCACGACTATTCTAAAAAATTGATCAGAACCAATAAAAATTGCAGAGATTTTTGAAGGAATTCCTTCCCACCAATATTTAACAACTAGGTAGGTCGTCAAATCAATTTGGCCAATGAATTATTGATCTACTAGTTCAATCCGCTTAACCATCCTTACACATCTGATCTTAAATCAAGAGAGTCACATCAATTAAAAAGATTTGTTATGATATATTTTTTATTATCAATCCAATCATGTAGTAGTTAGCTTGGAATAAACTAAGAACTACTCATCTTATTTATGCTATCGATTAAATCCTTAAATCGGTTGAATCTTTTCTGCCTTTTTATGCTATCCATTAATATGTTATATTGAAATCTATATAATACTTGCTACTTGATGGATGCTCAAATTTAAGGATCAAGCTTTTGCACATATATCGATTAGAAAAAAAATTTGGCCGAAGGAGATCAGTTGTGAGCTAATAAAATGCCTCGCACTATTTTTATTCTTTTTTTTTTTTTTTATTATAAAATATAGTACAGCTTCTCCGCAACCGTATGATATCAAAAATTCAAGCTTCCTTATATATTTGATATCTAAATTTCTATTATTATAATAAAATTAGCATCTTAAGAGGGATGCAAAGAATTTTGTGCGTTAACAGGCAATCAACTTTATAAGTTCAAACCCAATCAAAAGCTTTTAAGATTGAGCTCAAAGCATAGTTATTGTATTTTTTTAAAAAAACAAATACAATGATGGGTGACTAGCAAACATTTAACAAGCCTTTATTTCTATTTACAAATACAATGATAACTTTCACATACTCATTGTGTTCAATATAAACGCTTAAGTACTAATGAATCTCTCTATATGACTGCACACTACCACAGCATTATTGGGTGACAGCAAATGGAATACAACATCGAGCAAAAGAAAGGCACAAAACGCCGCCATATATAACCTGAAGAAAAATGTGTGCACGTCAAAAAAAAGGGCTTAATTGCATCCACTACACTAGAAATTGAAGATCGATAATACTATTTTCTTATAGTATTCGAACTATAGGATAGGGAAAGGAGGTACTTAAGGATTGGTACAGCTAGCTGAGCTTAATTGAATCCATCTTATACAATACAAAGAGGAGATTTGCATGACAACATTTGCACAAATCCAATGCTGTGATAGTGAATTTGAGAGCTTGAATTTAGATCTGGGAGAAGTCAGTACCTCAAAGACGGGAGGAAAAGTGACTCATCCAGAAGCAGAAGAATGTCGCAAGATGGATCCGATGGAGGCAAGAAGATTCTCTCGGTCAAGATGAGGAAGATATTGTGCCTCACTACCAAGAAGGAGGCGGCTGCTCTCGGCTGTTCAGCCGACAGGAAGAGGGGATGCTTGGCCTTGGAAGGCTTTGTCCATGCCATGGAGAGGAGAGGTGATGCTCGGCCAACAAGCTTTGGCTTTTAGAAGATATGGGTGGAGGTTGCCAGGGCGAGCGACGGAGACTCCTAGGAGAGGAAGACACGCGGCAGGAGGAGATGCGAGGGCAGAGGCAGCCGTACGAGAGGGGTCGGCCGATCGCTTCATGCGAGTGAATGGGAGTCGGGCACGATTTTAGGGCAAGAAGCGGAGGAAGAAAAGAGATTAAGGAATTAATGAAGGAAATAAATAAGATTTTATTTATAAAATTTAATTAAATTAGTTTAATAATTAAAATTCCTAATTAATTATTAATTGATTAATTGATTTTCAAAAAATCACTAATAAGTCACTCCTAACTAATTGAGGAACGCAACGGCGAAGTCGGATTTCGATTCCAACGAGTATTTAATTTTCTCATTTTCTGGGGTATTTAAATATTATTAAAACATTTGACGAAATTTTGATGACTTCCGATTGCCACCAAAACATCACCCCTAGCTAATTTGGGGGCAATAAGCGCAATGGCAAAGTCTAATTTTTGATCTGAGGTCAAAATAAATAGGTCAATTTCTAGGGTTCCTAAAATTCCCAAAATCAAAATTTGATCTATTTGACTCCTGATTTGGACTAGGTCTTGGTGGTGAATTCCTAATGACTTCATTAGTGTACTAAGATTAAAATCAGCACTTAAATTAGTCTTAATTGACTAGAATAACAACTTGAATTGTTACAACTAATTATGATGATCTATAGTCACTAAGTTAATACTAAGATGGTTAGGAATCCTACATCTAAAGAATAAAAGATGATAAACAAGCTCAATTTATTCCTTCAAGGTTTCTATTAATGGGTCTTATAGTCATCGTAAAACTAGCCAATTTATTATTCATTCTAGGGTTTAGAGCAGCTACAATAAGCAAGTACTAAATCAAAAGCTTAATATCTCATACGAGCCTCTTTCTTTGTTGACGCTCTTTCCTATGTTCACTAGACTTAACTACCATGTGTCCTACCTACGTAATTCCTTATTAAAGGCATGTCCTAGCGTGTCATTAAGTCTCAACCTATGTTAGGGTTTGTTGTCCTAAGATTTAGGAGACTAAAATGGAAAAATTCCTAAGCATATGAATTTAATCTAATTAAATGAAGTGTCCAAAAACTCAAATTTATCATTTGGAGTTCAATTGACATGAATTCAATGGCTATAGATTTTCTATAGCATATGGAGTATTATGACATTATGTAGGGTCAATTTGGAGTTCAAATGATTAATCTAAGTCTTAATTATAATTAATGATAATTAGGAGATGATTAAGAATACTGACTATCAATATCAAAATTATATTGCATATTATTATTCTACTCATTTTTCTAATCATTTTGGTGTATAATTTTGATATATTTGGATGTGTATTTAAAAAATTATGCAATTGATTAAAATGCATTAATTTTCCCTAAGTTTCTAATTATTAAAAATGGCATCCATAATGGAATACTCCCTACGGCTAACGGCACATCCAATTCGGGTTTGGTATGCTCGGGATATATTTGGGGTGTATTTGGGGAATAAACCCCAGCACAGTGTTGCGGGGTCACAAGCTGACCCGCCCAACACTGTACGCCCTCATCACAGGCGAGAGACCGAGGGGTCGGGAAATTAGGGTTTCAGAGAAACCCTAATTTCTCTATCATCTGGCCATGCCAAAAAGTGAGCCATCGCTCAAATGAAAGTTCATGATGAGACCTTTAAATGGCCAAAAAATACCTATCCTAAGAATATTACAGCATCACTAATTTAGCAAAGAAATGAATGGGGCTAGTTAGGGTTAAGGTTTACTGTGGGGTCAAAATGTGACCCCCACGGTATATCCCTACAGCTTATGTTTGGGTGGGTTGAGCTCCTGAGATCTCGGCTGTCCCATAGACACTAAATGGGATGACGGGAGCTAGTGGATGAAGAGTTGGGAGGTGGATTGAACTCAGGCATTGTGCATTACTGTACATGCCCGAGTTCAATTAAGCTGACTAGGCCATATCGAAGCTCTAAGGACCACCCAATTTATCCTAAGCAAACAACAATAACTAAATGAAATGAAATCACCATAAAACAAGACGAGAGTGTGGGGTAAATTAATGTACCTTATTACCGTCATTTGATTCCTTCACCATTCAAATTCTCCATCACCAAGTAATGTCAAAGCTCCCAAATGCGCTCATAGGGTCAGCAGCGTGAGAGGGTTTGAATGCGGGGGTTTTTAGAGAACCGGAGGGCCTGACCTGTGCTCTTCCATACGGGCCGTGGCGCGACTCTGTGCCATGACCCATGAGCAAGGCCCGCATGGCAAGCATGACAAGGAACATTTCTCTATCGTGCGCTAGACGTTGGAGCGCGCCTCGATCCAACGGCCGGATCGCTTTATTTGAACAGAGGCAATCTACACCTCTCAATCAATGCGTGGAAAGGAATCAGATGGCTGAAATTAGACGTTAGCGGAGTCCTAACGGTGGGTCACACCGTTAATTTAAAATTAAATTAAAAAATTAATGTAATAATTAATATTTTTTATAATTAAAATTAAGCTACCAAACGAGCTCCGATAAATCCTAAAAATTCACCCCTAGCTAATTGGGAGACATAAACTCAAAATAAAGTCGAATTTTTAATTGGATGTCAATTTAATATTCTTAATTTTTGGTTAATTATATTGCTTAAAATATACATCAAAATTAAATGATCTCTAAATTACATCAAATTTCAAAGATTAGCTCTAAATATTGCTAGAAGTCTAATGGCAACATTTTTAAGCTATCTAGGCTACCCAAAATTGGGTAACAACATTAGAGTTATTACAGACTCTCCCTCTTAAATGATGTATCGTCCTTGACATCCTAACTGAATTATTATAAGCAAAAATTTTGAAATTAAAACAATACAAATTACCTAATTAAGAAAAGAATTATGAAAAAAATTTCCGCATATCCTCCTCTTTTTCTCATGTGGCTTCTTCTATTGAGTGGTTCTGTCAATGAACTTTAACCATCAGAATATAGCAGTTCCCCAATTGCTTGAGGTCACTTTCCGAAATTCCAATAGGCTCGATAACAAAAGTTAAGTCAGGTTGCAGTTTGATATCAGGAAACTAAATTTGCTGACTTGGATCTATCAAACACCTTCTCAATGACGAGACATGGCAAACATTATGTATGGCAGAAAAATCTTCGAGCAAATATAACTTGTACGCCAGCGTTCCCACCTTTACAATCACTTTAAAAGGTCCCAAATATTTTGAACACAACTTTCCTGACATGCCAAACCTTAGAACTCTGCGCATGGGACTAACTCTTAAGCAAGCTCTTTCTCTAATCTGAAATTCTAGAGAACGATGGAGTGTCGTGATATTTCTTCTGTCTATCTTATGCTGTCAACATGTTTTGTTTGATCAGTTGCACATTTCAGCTAGTCTCTTTGACTAACTTCGAACCATACATCTGAGTGTCACCCACTTCGATTTGGGCTAAAGGGGCACTGCATCTTTTGTAAAGTTCTTCGTAAGGAGCCATCCTAATACCGAATTGATAGTTGTTATTGATAAATCCAAGATTTATGATAAAATAAGAGAAGAAATACAAATACTTTTAAGCTTGAATGGTATACTTTGATGGTTTCTCACTGATTTTAGAAAAAAAAAAGATGAGCTGAGCTAAATCTGGGTAAAATAAAAATTCTGGAAGAAAACCATCACGACGCACCCAAGCCCGCTACAACGCGCTCAAGCGGTTACAAACCCTAGAGCTCGGTGCTACCACACACCGCAGCGGGTACAAACCTGAGAGCTTGGCGCTACCGCGCGTCGCAGTAGGTACAAACCTGAGAGCTCGGCACTACCACGCTCCACAGCGGGTACAAACCCGAGAGCTTGGCGCTACTGCACGTCGTAGTGGAACTCACCAAGCCCAGACTCAGCAAGCATTTAAGGAAGACCACCACGGTGCGCCCAAACGCGCCACAACGCGTGCAAGAGAGTACAAACCCGTGAGCTCGGCGCTACCACGCGCTGCAGCGGAACTCACCAACCCAGACTCAGCAAGAATTTAAGAAAGACCGCCACTACGCGCCCAAGCGAGCCACGACGTACTCAAGCAGGTACAAACCCGAGAGCTCGGTGCTACCGCGTGCCGCAGAAGGTACAAACTCGAGAGATCGGCGCTACTGCACGCCACAGTGGATACAAACCTGAGAGCTTTGTGCTACCGTGCGCCGCAGCGGGTACAAACTCGAGAGCTCGGCGCTACCGCGCGCTGCAGTGGGTACAAACCCGAGAGCTCGGCGCTACCGCGCGCCGCAGTGGGAAGTCACTTAACATCTATTCTGAAGCAAAACAGCCACTACGCGCCCAAGCGCGCTGAAGCGCCCGCCAAAATTCTAGCCATGAATAAGCAATTATTTCAGCATAGAGAAGGCCACAAATTCAAATATTTTTGCCCTCTCATAGCTGCTTTAACTCTAAATATAATTAATAATTTTATTTAAAAGAGGAATAACAGAGTAATTTAAGAGCAAGCCATTAAGAAAAAGGAGTTGAAGGGTTAGACAAGAGCTGAAGACTGCACTATAAAAGTAAGAGAGAAAGACTTAGAGAGGGTTCCTCAAATAAGCAATTAATTCAGCATCAGGAATGCCACAAATTCAAATCTTTTTGCCTTCCCATAGCTGCTTCAATTCCAAATATAATTAATACTTTCATTTTCAAGAGAATTAACATAGCAACTTAAGAGCAAGCCATTAAAGAAAAGGAGTTGAAGGGTTGGACAAGAGTTATATGCTACATTATAAAAGCAAGAGAGAAAAACTTAGCGAGGGTTCCCCTCTTTAACATTCATATTTCCAAAATTTAGAAGCTACTGGAGGAAAGAAAAGAGAACCCTGCCCAAGGAAGGAGAAGAGGACCATCAAGGAGAGATAGGAAATAAAACTCAAAGAGCTGGAAGGAAACGAAGTTGTAGAACAAAAAAAATTTGGAGAATGCTAAGGGTTGTTCCTAGTATTTTCTCTTAACTCCTCTTATTTATCTACTTTAGAACCATGCAACGGTTCATGTCCTTGTACTTTATTTTTTGTATCTCATTTGTAATGGAAGACTAAACCTCCCTTGGAGAGGGTTGGGCCAAATTATGTACTAAATTATGGGATGAAGGGGTACTTATATTGATTGTTCTCAATGAATAAAATCTTTATCTTATTGGTTTAGATATGAGTCTTATGAATACATGTTGTGGATGAGTGTTTTAATCTTAAATTAAATGGTTGAAGAATGAGTAAAATATTGAGTCAATAAATCACATTAAGGTTTATGGAAATGCACCTAAAGGTCCTCCCTCACCACGAACTTACGTTCACCGAGGGAGGATTCTCGATGTAAACACCCTAAAATTGATGTGATGAGTTAACTTGATAACCTAACTCTCTTTGAGCTCCATAGCTCACTAATTGGCGTAAATCTAAGAATAGGTGCATTAGTGCTTAGAGACCAGTGACAAGCTCTTGATCCTAATAGAATTTTGCATTGAGCTCAGTCGAGAGGTCGATGCATGTGAGCCAAGAGCCACCAATTATGCTCTGTAGCTCGGCATACTTTAAAGGAGGAATAAGAATAATTGCATGCTTGTGGATGAATGTGACATAATCCATATGGCACAATAATTCACTTCCTTAGCTAAGCTGCGCATGTAGCACATGATGCTAATCGAGTGGAATCAAGTTTGTGTGATCGCTAAATTAAAAATCATTATTTGACAACTTAAATGTAAGGAATTGAATTTAACATTTGTCGATCACACAAGGGTCTATGTGCTAAGATTGAACCTTCTTGAGTTTATCTTGTGCACAAGACATGAAATAGTTGGAATTATAGGACCAATCTAAGGAATGATATTTTAACTTGATTATAATTTTGCATGTAAACAAGCTCTCATTAAAAGTTGATAAAATTAAGTACTTGCACCAATCACATAACAAATTACTTAATGATAACCCAACTCTCCCTTTTTCTTAGACAGTAAATTCAGACTTAGATATGTGAATTGCTAATTAGGAGCAGACCAAAAACCTCAAAATATCAATATTCTAAACATTATTGAAAACAAATATATCTTAGTAACAAAACACTCCGTCCCTGTGAACGATAAATCTCGGAACTCACCTTCCAATTATTATTTCGGGCCGCGTACACTTGCGTGAAAGCGCAGACGTATATTCACTGTCTGTCAAGTTTTTGGGGTCGTTGCCAAGTACGATGAACTATTTTGTATTAAGGACAATTTGCAATTAAATAGTGATTTAGAGTTATCTTTACTTTGCATACAATCTTTTATCTTTTTGTAATTATATTTGTTGTTAATTATAAATGTAGCTCTGTTAATTTAGTTATTTTCAATTTTATTTTTTGCTGAATTACTAAAAGTGTTGCTGTGATTATTTTTTCTAGCTAAATATTTGAATTGTATGAATAGGAGAGAAAATCTGAACATTTTATTTGATCCTGAAATTGAACGGACATACCTTAGAGTTAGAACATAACAAAACTTAGTAAACAGAAATCTCATAGAAATGGAAAATATATATGATAATCCGGTTGGGGAAGTAGGTGAACAAAGAGGGAGAGCTTTAAGAGAGTACGCCTTGCCCACTGTGAGGGGCATCCCTCATGCAATTGTGAGGCTTAACATCGCAGCTAACAATTTTTAAATTAAGCCAGCAACCCTCAATATGGTACAAAACAATCAGTTCGGGAGTTTAGCCATCGAAAATCCAAACTCACATATTTCCAATTTTTTGAAAATATGTTATCCTTTTAGATATAATGGCATCACTAATGATGCAATAAGACTTAGGCTATTCCTATTTTTGCTAAGAGATAGGGCTAAAAGTTGACTCAGTTATTTGCCTAAGCGATTCTATCCACACTTGGGACAATTTAGCTAGGAAGTTCCTAGCTAAATATGTCCCACCTGCAAAGATTGCTTGGCTAATGATTGAAATAACAACTTCTGTCAATATGAGGGGGAAACTCTGTATGATAGTTGGGAACGCTTTAAGGAGTCCCTTAGATGTTGCCCCCATCATGAGTTTCCACAGTGGATGCAAGTTCAAACATTTTACAATGGATTTAACGCACCCACTAGGACACTCATTGATGCTGCAGCAAAGGAATCCCTAAGCAGCAAAACCCAAGATGAAGCTTACAATTTGTTAAAGGAGATGGCTGAAAATGCTTATCAATGGCTAACTAAGAGGTTAAATCTAAAAGGAAAAGAAAGACTAACATTGGCGAAGTCAATCAAATTCTAGCACCACATAATGGAATCAATGCCCTTAATCAAAAAATTGGTAGCATGAACATGAGTAATGTGCAAGAAGTCTACTGTGAATTGTGTGGAGGGAAACATAAAAGTGAAACTTGTAACTTAAACAACCCTTTTGGACCTTCACACACTGAGCAAGTAAACTTGTTAAGAAATAACAATGCAAACCAAAATAATGAGCAAAATAATCCATACTCCAATACATAAAATCCAGGATGGAGAAATCATCCAAATTTCTCTTGGAGTAATAATAATGCAATGAGAAATTTTAATGGAAATAATGCACAAAGTAGACAAGGGTAGAACTATGGAAATAACCAGCAACCCAAAAATACAGGCCTTGAAGGAGCCTTTATTGATTTCAAAGCGAAAACTATTCAATTTATGAGAAGAACCGAAATGATAATGAACCGTCATGAGTCCTCAATCCAAGGGATTGAGGCATCTCTTAGAAACATTGAACTCCAACTGGGACAATTTCTCAACGGCTGTCCACACGTCAGCAGGGAACTTTGCCCAGTTCAACAAAGGTGAATCCAAGGGATACGGTGAGTGTCATTAATTCAGATTTTATAGAAAAGAATTGCTGTGAAAGGGACTTTCAAAAATGGGAAATTGGGATAGTAGGAGCTAGGGCTAAGGAAGACAACTCAATTGCAACAAAATGTAAATATTCTATTCAGATGAGCATTCCTTTCATGATAAAGGGTGAGGTTCTTTTAAATCCCTTGTGTGATCTAGGAGCCTCAGTCAATGTCATGCCATATCACATCTATGGGCATTTGGGAATTGGGGGAATGGAGAGTACCCCTACTATCTTAGAATTTGCGAACCTAGACTCATTAACCCCTTTAGGAGTGGTTAAAAATGTGGCGATCGGATTGGGAAGCTTTATTGTTCCACTATCATAATTTGCGAGTGTGATAGAAGTAATGAAAATTCCACTATCATCTTCGGGAGACCCTTTCTTACTACCATCAAGGCAATAATAAATGTAGCAATAGGAATAATGACCATCCACATTAATGGAAGAACTGAAGACATTGATCTCAAACCACCCACTTACAAGCATTTAGAACATGGTGATATATTGGAGGAAGAAACAAAGGGAAGAGTCACCATCAAGGGGTATTGAACTGGAGAGTCTTAGGCTGACGGATGAAAACGTTTGAAGGTAACCAAAAATCCTCATCTGGAGGAAGTGTCAAGAATGGAAAGGAAAGAAAAAAATAATTATGAGAGTAAAGAGAAAAAAGAAGGGAACATCTTCCCTAAATTCTGAAGGAAATGATAGGGAAAAATTATCTAATGAAATCATGAGTGTGAGCACAACATCTGTTAGTGCTAACTCATGCAATCTAAGAATCTGGAAAAGGAAACCCCCAACAAAACAAACCCTTAAAATTCTTAAACTGGTCAGGCTGACGACATTAAACCAAGCGATTTTTGGAGGTAACCCAACAATTTTTGTTGTCTTTAGTATAGGACTAGTTATTTAAAGTATAAAAAGATAAAATAAATAAGCAACTTAGTTTTTAACTGCGAATTCTAAAAAAAAAAAAAAAAAAAATTGGTAAAAATTTTTTGTTGGAAAAAATTTTGTTAGCGGGCATTACAAAGCGCAGCAGCGGATTTCACCGCTATAGCATGCTGCAACGGAATTCATTGTTATAGCGCGCTGTAACGAAAATCAGAACTTAAGTAAAAAAATTTAAAGTACCTTGGCGCTACAGCGCGCCACAGCACTGCAACGTGCGACATATAGCTGGAGCCTTAATTGACTGCCTGAAAATTCCCAGGTAGTCAAAGGCGCTACAGCGCGCCTATGGACCTGAATTTTGTTTAAAAGCTGCTGCAAATATATTTTTTCTCTCTATTTAAGGACTAAATCAATTCACACTTATGGCATGATTTAATGACATCCTTGACCAACCATAAGTGCAGTTTGAATGTGGAATTAAGAAAAAAAGTGAACAATTATTGGGTTTTAAATAGAGAGGAAGGGAGAGGGCAGCAACACACTCTTGTGCTTAAAATTTTATGTCTAAATTCTCTACAACACAAACCCTCTCCCTCTTCAATGGCCTCACATAAGAAGAGTGTCGCAAGCTAGGAAACAACCGCCCAACATCTGGAGGCACATTCAACAAGAAACGCTTTTCTTCGATGGAGGCCGAACAACGATTTGTTCAAATAATGTCACGTCACAAACTCATCCCGAAAAATGGATTCAAACTCCCCTATCCAGTTTTCTATGCGAATGTCCAAAACCGGGGGTGGCACAAGCTGGTTTGCTTACGGACTGACTCATTTCCATCCTTAGAACAAGAAGTTTATGTCAACGCATTCAACGTGAATGGGCATAAAATTTTTGTACGAGGGAAGGCTGTGACGTTCAGGCTCGAGGAGATTGAGCAATTCTATGAGCTTATGGCAGTAGAGGAGTCTTCCTACTATGCCCTACTAAATTCTGAAATTAATCCAACAGACATTGTGAGCACCCTCACCCATGAAGACGCAGGATGGAGAGGAAATTTAGCCAACATTCCACGATCCCTTCTTAAAGATATGTGAAATGCATGGCACGTTCTTATCTCCAGCGTCATAATGCATCTGAGTATTTGAGTGAAGTGACACGGTCACGAGCGCTGCCATATACGCTATTGAACGATCTGGAGATATTCATGTCTCTAGGGTAATACTTGAGTAACTCTGGAACGCCCCGACCGGGTCATGCACCACACTTGCTTTAAGATCACTAATTACTGGGATATTTCTTGCACAAGGGGTCAAGCTCATTAAAAATTGATAAAAGTAAGTACTTGCACTAATCCCATAATAAATTACGTAATGATGACCCAACTCTCTCTTTTCTCAGATTGTAAATTCAGACTAAGATCTCTGAATTTTTAATTAGGAGCAAACCAAATACCTCAAAATATCAATAGTCTAAACATTATTGAAAACAAATATACCTTAGTAATAAAATACTCCGTCCCTGTGGACGATAAATCTCGTAACTCATCTTCCAATTATTACTTTGGACAGCGTACACTTACGTG
Source organism: Gastrodia elata (assembly GCA_016760335.1). Classification (NCBI taxonomy): domain Eukaryota; kingdom Viridiplantae; phylum Streptophyta; class Magnoliopsida; order Asparagales; family Orchidaceae; genus Gastrodia; species Gastrodia elata. The sequence goes on along the minus strand of CM028675.1, from coordinate 30,952,796 downwards.
CAAGCACATACATGTATTCACTGTCTGTCAGTTATTATAGGTGAACTTCACCAAGGTAATGTGATCGTCCCAGGATCCACCAAAATCTAGCACACATAGATGCAACAGGTCTTCTAGGATTTGATTTATACGTTCGATCTGACCATTCATTTGGGGATGAAAGCCAGTGCTCATGGCTAAGTTTGTCCCCAAAATTTGTTGAACAGCTGACTAGAATCTAGATGTAAATCTACTATCTCATGAATATCACTCTTTCATCTTGTATCAAGACACATCCAAGTCCCACCTTAGAGGCATCTGTGTAAACCTGAAAATCTTTTACCTCTTGGCGTAGCACTAGGGCCCGCACAAAAGTTCACATATCCTTCAACTTCTGGAAGGCATATTCACAATCACAGTTCCAGACGAACGACACTTCTTTCTGAACTAACTATATCAATGGCACTACTATTTGGGAAACCCTGGAATAAACCTTCTGTAGTAGCCAATAAGTCCTAGGAAACTTTGGAGTTCAGTTACGGACTTGGGACCCACTGTTAAACAACACAGATCTTTTTCTAGTCAACCCTTATCCCTTCAAGATTCACATGACCCATAAATGCCATGGAATCAAGCCAAAATTCACACTTTAAAAATTTTGCGAAGAGCTTATTGCTTCTAAGTAGCCATAAAGCAACACGAAGGTGCTTCTCGTGGTCATCTTCTAACGTAGAGTAAATTAAGATATCATAAATGGACACTACAATGAAATCATCAAGGTTGGGCTTCAAAATGTGTTGCAACAAATCCATGAATATGGATGGAGCGTTAGTCAATCTGAAGGACATGACTAAGAATTCACAGTGGCAATAATGTGTAATGAACGCAGCCTTAGGGATATTATCATCATTAACTTTAATATGTTAGTAACATGACCTTAAGTCTATCTTAGAGAAGACTTTTTCTCCTACATGTTGGTCGAATAGATCGTCGATTCTCAGCAAGGGATGCTTATTCTTTGTGGTCACTTTATTCAGCTAGCGGTAGTCTATGCATATCCGACGATATTTTTGGTTTGTCCTAATTTTGAAGTCACCCTGGATCCTAATTTTTTAGTCGAATTCAGTCACAATTAGCATGGTAATAACTTGGGTTGTTATAGTAATGCTTGGGTTTGAGGTTGCCAGATTTGATTCTAGTTACCGTGGGATGAGTATTTAATGTTGGTTGATGTGGAGCAGTAAGGGTGCTAATTGAAGTGATAGTTAGTTCATCTGAATACTGCTAGGATGGGCTAGGGAGAGTATCAAAAACTAGAGGGGTTGAGCGTAGGCCGAAGGGACACATATTTTAAGGGTGTAGATTTGGTGGAGGTATGCTATTTATGGGTAAAGTAATGGGATAAGATAGAGTTGTTGGAGCGATATTAAAAAGGTTTTTCGGACTATGGTGAAGGGCAGGACAACTAGTTTCATAAAAAATAACATGAGGAGATGCAAAGATTTAGTCAGATTTAGGGTCAAGACAAAGATAAGCAAAGTGCGATCCACTATATTCTAGAAAGATGCATGAAGTAGATCGATTATCAATTTTGAAGGTAGTGTAGGGTTTAAGCCATGGAAAACAAACAGTCGAACATCTCGAGTTTCAAATAAGTCAGTTTATGATTATGAATAATTTTATAAGGTGACCTAGAAGGGTTACAAGATGTGGGTAGCTGATTGATGAAATAATATATTGTTTGAAAAGCATTGAGCCAATAAGACCGAGGGAGTGAGGAGGTGGTTAACAGGGCCCAGCCAATTTCAATAATATGTTGATGCTTGCGTTCAATCATCCCATTTTGTTGAGAAACATATGGGGCACTAAAATGATGGTGGATGTCGTATTGATCAAGAATATACGTGAATTTTTGAAGCACACTATTGCGCCATAGCGGAAGGCACTACATCGTGCCATAGCCAACCTATTTGAGGTGGGGGAACTACATCGTGCCATAGCGCCAGCCTGTTCGAGACGCAGGCTCTATGGCGCATCGTAGCGCCTGGCGAAAATTTGTCCAGATTTAAGCGTCGCACTAAGTGTTTTGAGGGGCAATTTGAACCTTTTGGGGTCTGAATATTGGCTAGATACTTAAGGAAGCTTAGAGGAGGAGTTTTCATGATTGGCTTGTGCTAAGGATTTTGGGTTAGTGTTGGAGAAGTTTCCAAGGAAGAACCCTACGAGCGAGCAATTGTGCAAAGGAGCTCTTGCATGTGAAGAAAATTCTAACTAGGTTGTGGTTGCTTCTCTTCTCCTTCATCATAGAGTAAGAGCTAGTGTTCTTTGTTAAAATTAAGCTCTTTATAACTATGTATTCTTTAAGATTCATAGTGAAAATTTTTGTGTAGTGTGGTTCTGTGGTTTTTCTCATTATTGGATTTTTCATGTAAATCTTTATCTTTGGATGTGCTTGTGGTTTAATGCATGTGTATGTGGTGTGACTATTTTTGCATGTGTTTGTAATTTAATGCATTGCTTGGTAACCGTCAATGCAACCTCATTCCTCGAGCACAAATCGCTTCTTCTGTGGTGCTTTCAAGGCATAGGTGTCTGCCGGATTCTACAGCAAGTGGTCAGAGATAGGTTACTGTCTATTTTTGTTGATTCTAGAGTTTGTTGTTTGAGTGGAAGCAATGGCCGACGAGATGAGACATAAGATAGGAAAGTTCAACGGCACTAACTTTGTGTTCTGAAAATGCAATGGAGAATTTGTTCTACCAAAAGAAGTTGTATCAACCATTAAGTGGAGCCTGCAGAAAACTAGCGATTATGACTGATGAAGAATGGGAGGTTCTTGATAGAACCGCATTGGTTTAATTCGTCTTTCATTGTATTCTTCTGTTGCACTTAATATTATTAATGAGAAAACTATTGTATATCTCATGGATGCATTGGTAAGAATGATGAGAAACCATCGGCTTCTAACAAAGTTTTTATGATGAAGATACTGTTCAATATGAAGATAATGGATGGTTGTTCAGTGACTGAACATCTGAATGGGTTCAACATTGTGACAAGCCAGTTGAGTTTGATGGGCATCAAGTTTGATGATGAGGTCCAAGCTCTATTATTCCTTTCATAATTGCCAGACAATTTGGATATGCTGATTACGGCCATCAGTAATTCATCAAAAAATGTGATTGAAATTCAATGACATTGTCGAGCTAGTGCTGAATGAAGAGATGCGAAAAAGATCCCATGGGGAGGCATCTACTTATGCATTGAATGTTGAGATCAGAGGAAAAGGTGTAGACTGAAGACATAATAGAAATATGTCTATGTCGTGATGAGAAAAATCAAGACCCAAAAAAGCAAAGCCATATTGTTGGAACTGTGAGAAGGTAGGTCACTTCAAGAAGGACTGTCCTATCCTAAAGAAGCCAAGTGGTGGAATCTAGGTCATGTGCCCCACTGTAAATATTTCAGCTAAAGAAAATCATGATGCATTGATCCTCTTGCTTTTTAACACAGAGTACTGGGTGATGGACTCAGGCACATCCTTTCATGCCACTCCTACAAGATGTGCTTTCAAGAATTGCACCAATAGTGACTTGGGTAAGGTATATCTTGGAAATGATAAAGCATGTGTTATCACTAGGAAAGGCGATGTGGATGTCCATTTACCAAGCGGTGTGATTTGGAAGCTAAGAGATGTCAGGCATGTGCCATGTATAAAAAGAAACCTTATTTTAGTGAGCCAATTAGCCAGGGAGGGCTACAACACATGCTTTACAGTGGACTCATGGAAGGTCACCAAGGGTGCACTCATTGTTGCACAAAGCAATGTCGAAGGCACACTTTAGCTGATCAATAAAGTGTTGGATTCCATTACAGTTGCAGAACAAATAGACTCGGATCTATAGCATCAGAGGTTTGGCCATATGAGCGAGAGGAGTTCGAAATCCCTACAATCAAGGGGAAGGCTCCCAAGACTGAAGTCAGTTGACTTGGATTTCTATGAATACTATGAGCTAGGAAAGCAGAAGAAAGTTTCATTCTCAAAAGTTGAAAGAGAGCCAAAAGGCAGAAAACTTGAGTTTGTGTATACGAATGTAAGAGCCTAGCTTCTACCTCTTTCATAGGTGGAGCCACATATTTTATCACCTTCATTGATGACCATACAAAGAAGGCATGGATTTACTTTCTAAATCATAAACTTGACATATTTAATGTATTTGGAAAATGATTAGCTTTAATAGAGAATGAAATAGGGTTGAAGCTTAAGTGCTTGAGATCCGATAATGGCAGCAAGTATTATAATAGGGAGTTCAAGGAGTTCTATGTCTTGAGAGGTATCAAGAAGAAATTTACAGTTCCAAGAACACCACAGCAAAATGGTGTTGCAGAGCAGATAAACAAAATGATCATAAAAAGAGCCAGGAGCATGAAATTGCATGCAGGTCTCCCAAAGCAGTTCTGGCTGAGGTCATTAACACAGCAGCGTATTTGATTAGAATGGGACCTTCTATACCCCTAAATGAAGGGATTCCTAATGAGGCCTGGAGAGAAAATGAGGTGACTGAACTACCTTAAGGTATTTGGCTAATCATCATATGTGCATATTAATGCGGGACCCAGGAGCAAAGTTGATGCAAAGGCGATCAAGTGAACATTCATTGGATATGGCGTGAGTGAGTTTGGTTACAAATTATAGAACAATCAAAACCAGAAAGTTATTAGAAGTAAGGATGTCACTTTTAATAAAAGTGAAATGTACAAAGTATGTATCAGAGTTAAGACTGATTCTAAGGTTGCTTCAGAGAGTGAGCCCCAACACATTGAAATTGATGACAGTGTTGATCCAAATGTGCATGTACATGAAAATGTTCATGAGAGTGTTGAAGTTGAACCACAAACACCCATGTTACAAAGATCCACAAGAGTCACCAAGTCACCACTTAAGTACTCTCCCTCTTTATATTATCTGCTGCTATCGGATGGTGGTGAACCAAAAATCTTAGAAGAGGTACTTCAAGTTGAATATTCAATCAAGTGGAAGAGTGCCATGAATGATGAAATAGCATCACTCATGTCAAATGGTACATGGGAGTTGGAAGGTATATCATCTGAAAAGAAAGCTCTTCAGAACAAGTGGGTTTACCGAGTGAAGGAAGAGCCTGATGGAAGAAAATGATGTAGGGCGATACTTGTAGTAAAGGGCTTCTAGTAGTGACACGAAGTTGACTACAGTGAGATCTTCGACCCAGTTGTGAAGATGACAACTATCAAGATTGTGTTAAACATTGTTGCAGTTGAAGATTTGCATCTGGAGCAAATGGATGTCAAAACTATGTTTCTTCAAGGAGAGTTGGAAGAGGAACTGTACATGCAACAATCTGAGGGGTACAAGGCTCAAGATAAAGGAAAATAGGAGCTAGTGTGCAAGCTTAAGAAGAGCATCTATGTCTTGAAACAAGCACCTAGTAATGGTACAAGAGATTCGATAAGTTCATGTCTAAATCTGGGTAAAAAGGTGCCAGGAGGATCACTGTTGTTACATAAAATATTGTAAGTCCTACTATATCATTTTATTATTGTATGTAGATGATATGTTGATCACAAGATCAGACATGGAGGAGATAAAAATGCTGAAGGAGCTGATGCCAAGAGAGTTTGACATGAAATACTTAGGACAGGCCAAGCAGATTCTTGGGAAAATAATCAACAGGGAGAGAAGTGCAGGAATTATGAAGTTGTCTCTAAGATACTATGTTGAAAATGTGTTGAAAAGATTCAACATGAACAAGGTAAAGCCAGTGAGCTCTCTCCTAGCAAGTCACTTCAGCTTATCGAAGGATCAGATACCGAAGTCTAAAGAGGAGAAGGAACACATGTAGAAAGTTCCATATGCTTCAGCGATTGGGAGCTTGATGTACGTGATGATTTGTAGGAGACCAAATATTACACATGTAGTGGGAGTTATCAACATATTCATGGAAAACTCAGGATGGCACCATTGGGACACGATCAAGTGGATTATGAGGTATCTGAAAGGTACAGCGGTCAAAGCAATATGCTTTGGTAGATCTGATATTTCTCTACATTGCTATGTAGATTTAGATCTTGCAGGAGATGTTGATAGTCGGATGAGCACTGCTGGATATATGTATACATTGGGAAGTGTATCGATGAGCTGAATCTCCTGGCTACATAACATCGTTGTTTCATCTATGATAAAGGTGGAGTATTTTGCCATTACTGAGACGAGTAAGGAGATGATCTAGTTGAAGAGTTTTTTGGTAGAATTGGGCAAGGAGCAGAATGATGTGAAGGTTTATAGTGAAGGTATGGGTGCTATTCACCTAGCCAAGAATCCATCAATTCAAACCAGGACAAAGCACATACAACTCCGATATTATTTCACCAGAACACTATTGGAAGATAGCTAGGATTGGAAAAGATTCACACTTCTAAGAATCCTGCTGATATGCTTACAAAAGCGGTAATAAAGAAGAAACTGAAGCTATGTGCTGCTTCAGTTGGCCACGGCACATGAAGAAAAAACGAGGGTGAGCCACACCACGTTCTTGACAGAGATTGAAGAAAATAATGAATGATCAAGGTAAAAGGATGGATGTTTTCAAAAGGACTCCAAGTGGGGGATTGTTACAGTATGGAGACCATTCAAATCATCATGGAGATACTATTGGTGCTCTCATGGACTTCCAGGAGGTTCTGAGGTGATACGGGACAAGCTAGAGAAGAGTACAGAATTTCAGTGCTATCGTACACCGTGGCGCGCCGTAACGCGCCATGGCGCCCAACAGACCAAGACCAGGGTGCTACATCGCACCTTGGTGGAAAGCCCTAGCGGAAGGCACTACAACGTGCCATAGCGCCAGCCTATTCTAAGCGGGGGCGCTACAGCGCGCCATAATGCCAGCCTGTTTGAGACGCATGCGCTACGGTGCGCCATAGCGCCAGCCTGTTTGAGACTCATGCTCTACGTTGCGCCATAGCCCTAGCGAAAATTTGCCCATATTTAGGCATCACGCTAAGTGTTTTAAGGGGAAATTTGGACTTTTTAGGGTCCAACAATTAGTTGGATACTTAAGAAAACTTAGAAGATGAGTTTCCAAGGTTGTCTTGTGCTTGCTAAGGACCTTGGGCTGATGTTGGAGAAGTTTCAAAGGAAGAACCCTAAGAGAGAGCAGGTGTGCAATGGAGTTCTTATATGTGAAGAAAATCCTAATCAGGTGATAGCTACTTCTCTTCTTCTTCATCTTAAAGTAAGAACTAATGTTCCTTGTTAAGATAAAACTCTTTATAACTCTGTATTCTTCAAGATTAATAGTAAAAATAATATTAATATTATTTATATTAATCATTAAAATAATTAATTATATTAATATTATTTATATTATAACTAATTGATTATTCACTTAAATTTTAGAAATACAATTAGATTAATTGTTCCCTAAGATAATTAATTTCATCCTCAATTTTTATAAAATTTCATATGTAAATCTCAAGCATTGATTTGAGTTTTAGTTTTGAGAATATCAGTTGCAAAAATCTAAGTCTTCGTAATAAATAAATCAAAATAATTATATAATCATGTGTGGATCATAGCAAATACATTTAAATGATAGTTGCTTAACTGTATATTTATGATATATTTAGTGTATGATTATTTTACTACTTAATAATTTGCACATAAATATGTATTATTGCTAATCAGTATCCAAATGTCACTAATACAGTAGCTATAAAGTAAGCAGTATGCTTGTAACAAGAATATTTAGAGAACCAGTGAGCTGATAGGAAGTTCAAAAAGTGAGATCATTGAGAAATAAATGAAGTACTTAATTCATGAATCCACTTCAAATGTGGATGACCACACTAGGGTTCTAAGTATTCCTTCATCGTATGGGACTTAATGTTGATCTCTTCTTAAATTTTGATATATTTAATAGCACTATCATGTAATTCGGCCATTATAGTCAATATTTTTCATACAACTAAATTGAAAACCTCAACTTGTGAAGGTCGTGGAGACAAATATATGTTATTAGAAGCCTATGATCCCTATAGGAATATCTTATTCTTAATCACCTGCGCATTTCATAGTATGTTACATTTTATAAACACACTACTGCATCATTCTAAACAAAATTCATTAATGATCCATCCATATATTTGTACTACTACTTTTTTTAGCATAATATTGAAACGACAATGTCCTTAACTGTAGTTGTTAAACAAAGGATGCTTTTTGAATGTTAAGAATGCATTTTTCAAGACAATCAACAAGAACAAGTTTTTATACATAACCTCAACCTAATTACTCGCATCAACTGGAAAAGGTTTATCATTTATTTTAAATGATGATTTTGATGTAATAACAGTATTTTAAGCGGGTGTTAAGTGTTTGTTACAGGTTGGTGACAGATATACCAGCAACAACAGGAGCAGCATTTGGTATGCTCTTTTTACTTGTTAGAATTTCGCACTGCAAAACTCATCATCTAGCAAATTAAAAGGAAATGAAATGTGTCACGAGTTGCGGCTTAATGTGCTCTTGACATGTCAAGGGTTCAAATCCCACCAGCTGCATATTTGTCTTATGAAGGCTTAACTCATTCGATGAAAAAAATTGCATCACTTATAATAAACATACTTGATTCCAGGCAGGGAGATCGTGTGCTACGAGAGCCCGCGGCCGAATCTGGGCATACATCGCTTCGTCTTTGCGCTGTACCAGCAGCTGGGGCGACAGACGGTTTACACACCCAGCTGGCGCCAGAACTTCAGCGCCCGTGAATTTGCCGAGATTTACAACCTCGGCTCGCCGGTTGCCGCCATGTACTTCAACTGCCAACGGGAGACCGGCTCCGGTGGAAGAAGGCTGCAAGATTGACGAGCCGCATTGTGGAACCAGATGTTAGGTATTTATATATGCAGTTTTCTTATGTGAACTTTGAAATTTTTACAAGTTGTTCCAGTAATTATTATCCCATTGTATTGATACAAACTGATTCATTCTTCCTCTCAAGGCTCTCTCACCACCTGTTGATTGATTATAATTTGATTTTTGTTGTTTGTCGAAATGAAGGCATGAATGTGCAAGTAATGTTATACTATTATATCATTAATTCACAAGCCGCTTCTGGTTTAAGTAACCGCAGCCTTCCAAATACTTGCTCTGATATACAAATAATGTAAACAGTAAATAATCATTAAGAGCTATCAAGGATTAAGAAAAAGAACAACGGTGCAATCGCATAATGCGCATATTAAATGATTGCATTGACAATTAAACTTACAAAGAAACCCAGAAAAGCACCGGCGCACACTTCAATTCCTGTGTGGCCAACTGATTCGTTCAATGAGCTACAGCTGCAGCACTGTTGAGATTTATCTAAAAAGTCTTCCTTGACAGCAGCGTCTAAGTGCTGCAATGTTTCAAAACAGCTTGAAGAAACTGCGGGCTTGAGCAGGGAACTAACGGCAGCGCTGCTGGAGTCGACAAGAACAGAACCAACTTTGCGAGAGTTTGCGGAGGATGTTTGTGATTTAGAATCGATATGCCAAGCTTTAAATAATTTGTTCATAATCTTAGCATGGTGGCCGACCTCTCTTCGAACCCCCTGAATTAGAAGCAAAAGAACAGATGATCATGAATGTAAATGATTTTTCTGTTAATTTCTCATCCAAGTTCCTTTTGCATCCTTTTTATAGAAACATTGTCTCATTTTTTGAAATTTTTTGAAATTTTTTGAAATTTATAGAATAATTTAGCAGCGGTAAAATATGGCTTATTTTTTGAAATTTAATATTTTTGGTGCTCAATATGTAAGAATCCCTAATTATATTTTCAATCAATATGTTTAATTAATATTAGAAAATTTTGAAATACATATTCCCCAAATTAAGGCAGGTTTGGCTGGTGGACACCGTAATTATATTTAGATATCAGAGCAAATGTCATGCTATCTTATTGCAAATCAAGAGAAAGTTCCTTCAAAAGTTGCTACACAGCTTGTAAATATCTAGCTCCAGCCTCATACGGGATTTAAGAGATTTACGCAATTCACAGTTCATTTTTACAATTTGTAGAGTTTACAAATGATTTGGATAACGATCAGTTAAGGATTTATGATTACATACTATTTCAGAGAGATTTAAGGATTACGTTACTAAATCTTTCGTAAATCCATTTTACACTTTGCATATACAAAGTATACCATTTACTCTTGATTTTGCGGATCAATACTTACTCAAAACTAAGAAATAAAATATTTCATACTTTGACAATATTCCAACACGTAACAAAGGGTTATAAATACTCCAAAACAAAATTTCAATGCCAGCATTCTACAATAAAGGATAAATGTCACACAAATCTTTAAATATCACATATTTAGCTCTCAAACTTCACTTTTTACAAAATATGCATTTTTATCTCACCATTTTTAAAGTGCATAACACATCATATCTAATTATTAAAAAGAACCTGAGCTTGAGAAAATAATAGTTTTTTATTTGTAAAAATTAAAAGTTGATTGTTTGATATTTGAAGATTTGGGTGCTATGTGTGTAAGGAACCCAAAGGAAAATAGCATGCAATGTGCATAATTTCTTTAAGGGCTATTGCAGCATGATTTAAACTCAAGCAAGGATGCAACAAATCATTAAATCTGAATTTAGTTAATCCTGAAGGCATAAAATCCTAGAAACTATGACGTATATTGTACGTTGAATCCATTAATTAATATGCAAATATCTACAAAATTCTCCTAACCCTTAATCTATGAATTAATTAGTCCTTAATTTGCAAAATAAAATTTATTTTTTTAGTTCTCAAATCAATTTTTAATAATGTAGCTGCCAATTCCTAAGTCCTAGATATGAAAGGAGGATGGTTGCATTAAGAGTCGATAGCTATCGTAAAATTTGTCAACTTCCTTTTATGACATGAATCATTTAAATTATTGTGCTAATGCTAAACCATCCCCTAAACACAACGCGTTGCATTGCCTAAATGTAGTGAAAAGTGTGCAAAGGTTGTTGCATCGACTTTGATCGCGCACAATGGAAACAAAGGATTCATGTTTGACCACCCCGATTAAGGCTTGATGTTGTGGTTATTGTTGTTGCTAGTGTTGTTGAATCAATTTTTAATCTGGTAAATATAAATTCTAAGAATTTAATATTTAGTGCTTAGATTATAACAAAAATAACTAATGTTAATAAAAAAATTATTAGAAAAAAATTACTATGCAATAATATATTTACAAATTGATATTTTATTCATATTACTAAATAAAACATGTAAATAATGATTTTAATTAGTAACTTAGTGCTCAAAATGACCTATCTCCACTCATACGCTCTCTCCCTTCATTCAAAGTAGGGTTCTTTTTTGTACTCACCGATTTGAACCCACCTCCCCCTTCACTACGACTTAAATCCTTAAATCATGTAAATAACAATTTTTATTAGTCCCCGCTTTTTGTAAGAAGGCCACTCTTCTTGTGCCCATTCTTTCATTCCCGTTTGTCCAAATTATCGTGCTTGTAGCATTTTTATTGAGATTTCTATATATTATTCGCAAATTCTAACAAGATCCTATTGAGTTTCTATAATACTTCAAGTTTATGTTATTATTTTATTCCACATATTGATATATTATATTTAGTATTAAATACAGCAAGAAGTATAAGTTATTACGGAAAGAAATTTTTTACACTTCCTTCTTTGCCCTCATGTAAAATTTATTTATAAGATCATCTTATTCAAAAATTGATAGAATAAGAAAATATTTCCTCTACATTGTATCAAAACCATTGTTTCTTTCTCATCATCCACACATCCATCCACAGTCATAGTACCTCCTCAACCTCGACTGACAAGGCTTGCAACAGCCCATCCTCATCCAATGCAACCCTCTACGGCTCCTCCTGCACAATCCATCTTCTGCATTCCTCCACATCATCCACAAAACCTTCACAACCCTACATCCCTTTCAACCGCAGAACCTCCACATAACTACAGCAGCTCCTTGTCTCAATTCAGCCACAACATCAAAACCTTCAAATTAATCAAAAGTAAATTTTTTGGTTTAAAGGATTAATGTTAGAACTTCCTAAACCTACACCATCAAAATAGGAGCTCTAGTGCTATCATCTTTTGCTCCCAAATATCAAAAAATTTGTTCAATTTACAATGAATTTCTTTACCATCAATTCAATTACAAGCATCTACGAAGAACTATCTTGAATGGAAAATCATCATTCACATTTAGAGATTAGAAGATGCTGAAACATTTCGAATAATCTCTTCTAGATATCTCTTCTCTAAATTATGATTTATAACATCAAAAGAAGCACAACTCCTTAATCTCTGATAGAATTCAATAAAACTTGTTATTGCTACCCCTTACCTCATATATGAAACTTACAAAGAAGTTTGGGACTTTCATTTTTTATATATCAGATCACATGAAATCTATGACATTCTAACTCAAATGTATTTAAACACAACAAATGATATCCTTATAGCCTTTTTCATATTTCTTTGTCATAATTAGTAAAATTGAATCCACTTTCCTTCCGCTACATTTGATTTGAATTTATGTAAAACTTAGAAAAACTAAGGGTTGAGAGGTTTAACTAAAGCCTAGATCCAGGATACCATTGTTAATGAGAAAAAATTTCATGTGTTCTCTACTTTTTAGAAGGAAGCTCCATATATTCTCTCACAAAAACATTTTCTCTAATATTTAAGTTTCAAAATACCACTATTCAATTAACTAAACAGGCAAGGGGAAAACAAGAGGACATAGATGTGGATGTGGACAATACTCTTACAGATCATTTACTAGCTCTCATTGTGGAAACTAATGATCATCTGCTAGAAAAATGCTTTCTCCTTCATTTTCATATAAACCAAATCGTTGTTATTGCTACTTCATAACTTAATACATTTATTTTAACTGGAGACAACTGTCTCCAATTAGATCTCGTCAGTTTATGTTTCTCATTCAACTAGTTATCCCCAAGCATTACTTCCACATGCCTCCACGACCTAGAATGTTGACTTATGTTAGTTGACTTCTAATACAGTAGTGTATTTTTTCAATGTTATTTGTCTTGTACAAGTTTTGAGGACCTTAAGGGAAATTGGTATCAAATGTTTTTGGCTGTCCATATTTGCTTCATCCTCCATTTTATCAAGCATTCATTTCTACTTCATGCATCATCACCCCTCATCACAAACAATGTATTCTTTCCCCGAGATAATGTAATTTATGTTTCATCATGTATCTGTATTGGCAGAGTTCACTTAAAACACTTTGCCTACTACACAACAAGAATGCTTGTTCCACCCATCAGTCTCATTCTATTCCACGAGTTGCTGTCCTTTTTCATTTATTTACTAAGATGTTTGAACATCTTCTCGCATATTAAATTCTCTCATTATTTGCTACTTTGTTTTATTTATTAATGAATGCAACCATGTTTCTTAAGTATTTTAAATTAAAGCACAACATGAGATTTAATTTTAGTTTAGAAATTTTGATAAGTTAGATATCAATTTAATTCCTATGTTAAAATCTTTCAAACTAATAATGCATGTGACATCTTGTTTACTGAGTTTGTTCAATTCCTTGCTACTTAAGGAATCATTTATCAATTTTCCTGTGCCTACATATCTCAACAAAACAGTTCACACCTTATTATATACTAGTGTTCCTTAAAATTATAATCAAATTTGTGTTAACTTTTACCTGATTGATCATTTTCTATCATTCAATTTCATGATAAAACCCCAATGTTTATTCTTAAGCCCAATGAAGAGCTTTATTTGATCCCTCTACAAACTTTAAAAATGTTTGCTATACATATATTCTTGTACTTCCTAATAAAGTATTTCCTCATGCTCTTCAATGCATATTTCTTGCATATTCACATACTAAAAAAGATATATCTAGTATCATTCTCTTACAAAAAATTAAACTGTGTCTATCAACGTGGCATTCCTTTTATACAAAAACTACTAGTCAATAATATCTCGAAATATACTTCCCAAGTGCATGCACCCTCTTTGGGTTATGGTTCTATAAATACTATGAATTCAAGTTTCCCAAATGCATACCTCCACTCAATTGAACCATCTACACATCATATTATTAGACCAATTTAGAATACAACACTTCAACCAACTCGTGTGCTTGTTCTAAAAACCTATTTCAGGAAAGTCGCCACTCACATCCAAGCACAATACTTTGAACAGTACACAGATTCACCTCCATCTAACAATAAGCTATCAAATGCATTTGAAACAAAACAACTAGCCACCCTCAAAGATTATCTTTTATGCACATATTACCACTTCTAAATGTGCTTTATAATTTGCAGTAGATGCCACTGATATTCCTACATCAGTAGCAAAAGTACTGGCATATCTTAGATGGAGAGAGACAATACTCAAATAAATGCAAGCAATAAATATCAATCATACCAGGTACCTTTGTCATTTTCCTAAAAATAAGATGAAGTCAATGCCATTGGATTTACACTATCAAAACCAATGGTAACGGATCCATTGGCCAACTCAAAACTCACCTTACTGCTAAATGTTATACTCCAAATCATTATTGATTAAGAAGAGACTTTTTGACCAGTTGCTAAGATAATCTCTACTCAATTTGTCATCTCTCTTATGGTTTCAAATGTTTGATGCCTAAATCAACAAGGTTTACATAGACCAAACTATTGGATTTGTTGCTCAGGGACATTTCGAAAGAGTATGTCAGGCTTCGCCTTCTCTTTATGAACTCAAACAATTAGCACAAGCTTGGCTTGACAATTTATCTGATGTTGTCAGAAATTTTGATATGTATCGATGAACATCAAATCACTCCATCTTTATCAGATAATCCTTAAAAGAAAATGATATGTATATGTAGATGGCGTTATTATTACAGGAGATGATTAAATAAAAATTAAAATAGATAAGGTATTCTTTCATCAACATTTTCAAATCAGAGATATAGGACCTTTAAAATTCTTCCTTTGAACAAAGATGAAAATGTCAAAAAGAGAATTTTTTTTCTCAATAGAATTTCTACGTCCTTATTCAAGATTTTGACCTTAGATGTGCCAAATTTAATTTGACATCTAAAACCCAAATTTTGTGATTATCTTGGTCATAGGGGGTTACTTCATGATCCAAAAAAATATATGTAACTATGACGCATATATATTACTATTACGTATTCTGATAATAGTTATCAATCTCAACATTTTAATTTTCCAAATAAAAAGCATTGAGATTTTGTGATGAATTTTCAATTATATCAACAAAGCTACGAGAAAAATATTCTTTATGAACCTCACAAGCATAGCAATGTTTTTTGCTTAATACATATAAGGCTTATATCTCTAAAAGATAAAAATTCACATCCAGATTATTCATATTTATTAATGAAACTTCATTTATTAGATAACTAAAAAATGAAAAGTTGTGGCAAGCACAAGTGTTGAGCTCCTTATTGTATATTGACCCTAATCACATGTAAATTAATGTGATTAAAAAACATTTTGTCAAAAATAAATTTATTAAAAAGAGAAGGGATTAATCATTTTTGCGATAATCATGCAATCTTGTACAAATCATCAAATTATGTTCTACATAAACAAATAAAGCACCTCGAGACTGAATATCATTTTATCAAAGAAAATTTTCAAATAAAAAAAAATTGTGACAATTTGCAAGAGATAAGATGATTTATTCACCAAAAACCAGCGAGAGTGTGGTATTGAATACACCTGTAACAAGCTAAGGTTGTTCAACATTTTTTCTCCAACTTGATGGGAGTGTTGAGATTCTATACTATTAGAAGGTTATACTAAATTCTACTAAGAATCAATATTATTTGTGAATTTTGATGAGATTTTAAATTGTTTTAATAATTATTCTATTTAATAGTTTAGTAAATAATATTTAAATTCATTTTGTAAGCAATATTAAGCTATATTATTTAGAGAATTTTTTTTGTTTCCTTCTTCGTATTTCTGTAATACATATTTTTATCACCTTATCGTTTTGAAGGAAGCCAAGTACGAATTTCATGAAAATTATGATAGACTAATCACCTGAAAAATTTGACATTCTTTTAACCTGCCATGACTTGATTTTAAAATGACAGAACAAATCTTCCTTTAAAAATGTTAACATAAAAAAACAATATTAAAAGAGCATAATCTGAGGGTCACCTAAACCCTAGCATACATCAAATTCCAATTATAAAAGCCCAATTGGCGTACCTGAGCATCATACATTACAAGTGCAGCAATCACCACCGACATGCCAAAAACAGGATCTGAAAAACCCCTGCACACTATAGTTAAACAAGGCTATATAGCTTAGAAAGTACATAGCAATACTCAAACAAATAAACAGAAAACACTTACATGTCCTCACTTAAAGAATACAGCTAACCCAAGCTTGATGAAATAAAGCTTAATATGAAAAAAGAAGTTCTTGAAAATGAAAAGTAATTCATTAAGAAAACAGTGATGAACGCTTATTTTTAGCTCATTAAGTAAAAAAATAAAAAAACAGAAAACCAAACACAAGCAAGGGTCAGCTAGATTACATTCAGTTTGATAAGAACTCAATGCATAAAATACACAGACACCAATGTTCGTTTTCACTCATGCATTTTACTACAACTTAAAATTTAAAACATTGAGTAAAAAGTGCCATATAACCCGTTGGCAATTGGATTTTGCCATTTTTTCTCCCAGACATGCCAAATAGTTAAAAGCAATATTTGAGTTATCAATCTGATACGATTACAATTATTTAAAATTTGAGACAAGATTAATTTCATGATATTCTCCATTCCTCATTAATGGTAAAGTTAATTAAGAGAACAAAAATAAAATAAGAAGTTAGAGTTAGCTAACTGCTTTAAACACTCTCAAAATTCTAGGGCCAATCGGTGTGAAGAATGATTTGCAGAGGTTGGACTACCATCCAAAGACACTAATTGGAAGTTGGAAATTAGCAATTCAATCTCTATTTTGCCTGACAATTGGATCAGTATTGGAGCTTTGAAATGGCCCCAGTTGTTGGAAGCTTACTTTTAAGGAAAAGCAAAGACGCATTGTAAGACCAAATGGCAGCTGTAACTACAAGGACTGCAATAGGAGTTTGGTATGCAGTTGACCAGCTTTATAACCTGCAATGTCGTTGTTCAAGCTGTGGATGGAGATGGATCAATTGGAACTATCTTAAATACAGTATAAACTTCTAAATGTTTATATAATGCTGAAATTTCAGCCACTGTATGGCCACTTTACTGCATTTGGGATCTGCACTAAAGAAGGCTGTTTCATTTGGAGGTTGTTGTGTGATGCTATTCCTAGAATCTTTGCTTGTATACTACAGAATTGGTTATTATTTGGGGATGCAAGGAGGTGGAGAATCAGAATCATTTTGTAACAAAAGGTCCACACACTTTAGCTATCAGAAACGCCATTATCGAGTGAGGAATAACTGTCCCCAGCTAAGAAATTGGGAGGAGGTTCTCAGCAAGTTTTCTATGAATGGAGTGACCCAAATGTAGAGCTGATGCTCAACATTTTGCTTATGTACTGTTGAGAAAGAAGGGGTGGAGAAATGTTGAAACTCCCATGCAGTAGAATCCTTTCACACAAAGCAAATATGAGCACAGAAGAACACACAAACCTTTATGTAGAAACCCTAAATAAGAAAAAACCAAAAAGCCATACCACGAAAAAGCCGGTATGCAGTTGACCGGCTTTATAACCTGCAATGTCGTTGTTCAAGCTGTGGATGGAGATGGATCAATTGGAACTATCTTAAATACAGTATAAACTTCTAAATGTTTATATAATGCTGAAATTTCAGCCACTGTATGGCCACTTTACTGCATTTGGGATCTGCACTAGAGAAGGCTGTTTCATTTGGAGGTTGTTGTGTGATGCTATTCCTAGAATCTTTGCTTGTATACTACAGAATTGGTTATTTTGTCTAGCTTTGTTTGGGAGTGTTATTTGGGGAGAGTGATCAAAAAAATCTGATGATCACTCTCACTGCATGTAATGACATGCACTAGTCGAACGAATTCAAGAAACTAAATTGAATCAAAATTAATTGGATGGTATGATTCTATTTATAAATAAATGAAATGATTTTGGATCAAAAATTTATAATATTTGGTTTTTTTATTTTTGTTCAATTCACTAATTACCCATACTGAACAATCCAAAATCTAAATTCAATTAAAACATTTTTAAAAAAGTAAATGGCTATAATTACTAATGTTTCACCTCTCCTTGTCCCGAGAGATGTGACTCATGATTCCCCTATTCTTCTTCAGCTTTTCTTCGGAAGGGGAAATGAAGGCATGTCTACAAAAGTTCATCGGCGACTCGGCAAGAACAAATGGGTGTCAGGCTCAGTGAAGGCACATCATTGTAGCGACGACTCGGCAAGACTATCTAGCCGTTGGTTCTCCTTTGTCACCAACCTCCTTTCTTGTAAATCTATTGTTGTATTGCCAGTCTTCTTCATCCAAGCCGCAGGTTCTTCCCTTTCTCCTTCTCCTCCATATTTTCCTACTCATAAAAGTTTACTTTCAGATCTATCGCTTCTTCAATTCTTTCTTATATCTAATGATATATTTCTTCTATGAGTGAGGAATTTGGTGAGTTAAGATCGAGTGCTTAACAGGTTAAAAATTTTAAATCCTACTCTACCATTTTTTCTAATTTTTATAAATTTTTATTCATCTTTTTCTTGCATGTAATCCTTATATATTTTAGGTAGTTGTGCACTGCATATATTATGCTTTAGATATATTAAATGGCCTTAACCAACTTATACTTGCCCCAATGTAACCTAAACAAAACTATGATGAAGTATGACAAATGAAAAATTTTCCAGTGTCCTCAGAGTTAGCTTTTCAAACTAGAAGTAAGTGTTCTTGATCCATTTCAAAACTTGCTTACACCAAATATTGTTAAGCTCTTATATGTGTTCAAGCTTGAATGTGTTAGGTGGACAAGGACCAATTAATGTTGAGGAAGACATTCAAGAGATCGATAGCTTTAATGAAGGTTTATTTTTTTTTCAAATTTCAAATTTCAATTTTCATTTTTTTTAAGTTTAATAAAATTTAGTGATATTAACTTTTTGCACTTGTACATATTTCTCAAAAATTGCAAGTGATTTGATTCATTCAAGCTGTAACTCATCTAATTACAAAAACAGGCATGTTGTCAAAAGCATTACATGCAACACTTTAATTTTTCATTTCTTATATACTAACCATTTAGTTTTGTCATAAATTTACTAATGATTTATATTGTTTATAGGTAGATAGTTAGATTCGGAAAAAGATCTACCTCCTTACGAAAGCTGAAGCAGTTCATCCTCCAATATGGTTTGGGCTGATTGAGGAATGAATGCCTCCTTAAACGCTTCAAGGAAGGATTCCCACGACATGTCCTCTACTTCGTATTCTGTAAACTTGGTGTTGCGCTCGTTTTCCCACTAGTATTTCGCTTCATCATGGAATAAGTGCATGGTCAAACGGATAGCTTCAGAATTCTGGCACTTAATGCTTGTCAAGTTCTTCTCGACTAACTTCAGCCAGCTGATAGTATCCATAGAGTTCAGAGCCCCATTAAAGGTAGGTGTCCTCAATCTAAGAAAGCTATGGAAAATACCAACTGCTGAGAAGTACGAGGCAGATGGGGTTGTAACATTGATAACAGGAGGTTGCTGAGATGCAAGGATCCTACGAGTTTTCTAAGATTGCTAAGCTTGACTTTCAATCAAATCCTTCACCAATCCAACAAAAGTTTCACGACTTCATACCCACTTGAAGAAGAGGTGGTATTCTTGATAGGAGTGATGAAGAACCAGGATTCATGACTGGACTAAAAATTGAGAATACAAAATTCAAAAGGCAAATCAAAAGTTCACTACTCATTAAATACTTTTAAATGAGGAATTACATACGATAGATGACTGAAGAGCAGAAGAAATGCAAGCGATGATCATAGCTAAGAAATGAAAGACATCAAAATTAACTACAGAATTATGCTGGAAAAGAGGTACAAAAGTTGATGTAGGTAACTGCGCATGGTCCTTTCTTGTGCTTCCTCTCTAGCCTTCGAAACATTCTGACCCACCATTCTTCGGCCTTTCCACAGAGTACAATCCTCAAAATCAGAGGCGGTAATCATCGGGATATGTTGTCTCTCAAAAAGCGGTGGTTACATGATCTAACCACCCTTGAGCAATAACTGGGAGACTAGATCCTCTGAACATGGGGCAGAATAAGATCTTGTCGAGAACTTCTACACCAACGAGAGATACTTCACTAATGGTTCTAGCATAAATCTTGTCGTCTTGAAAATCATCATCCAGTAGTCATCGAACAATCTAAGGTAATAAGCGAATCCACGAGGATAGTTTTCCATTCCTACAAAATTTATTAGAATCATATTTTCAAACTTTGCTTTGACTTTTAAATGTCTTTTAACTTTAAGTTCGTTCAAGTTCTGAGGTATCATTTTTCGAATGCCTTTGTTTTCATTTATGAGATACAAAATGTAGATAGGAACACTCTCCTTACTGGCACCTAATGATTTTCTCTGATACAAACTGTAATGCCCCCTCCCGCCGCTATGCGCAACAGGATAATATTAGCGACATAACGGGTCATTACTTGAAGAGAGTAGCCCATTCTGACTCGTTATCAACCCATCACTCATGACAAATTAATAAAAATCCAATGAGTAATCCCTTCATACCGCCACAACAACTATTGAGGCTAATTCTTCAGACAAGTGAAGTACCCTTATCTTAAGTATTAGTTAATGTTACTCATACACATTGGCCTTAAAATGAATAAGGAGAGATAGCCATAGTACATGAATAAGCTTTGAATATGTGTATTTATCATATCACAATACTAAGTATAAGATATAATATATCAAAGTGTAAAAGCTTAAACATCTATCCATAACATTCATCATAGGAGCTAAGTAAATATTCTTCTCATAAAAGAAAGAAAAATACTTCTAGAATTAATTAATACAAATCAGAATACAAAATAAGCAGTAAAGTAAATCTCTTATCTCACAGCAGAAAAATAATAAAGTAACTAAAATCAACACTGCAACAACTACTGCTCCTCGGCCTCTTTCTGAAGCTCCTGAATCTCCTCCAAAGCTGACTCATCAAACTGCTCCAAAACTGACATATCGGTTTCACATGCTAAAGCCCCAGCCAAAAAAAGAAAAATCTTATGTTAGATAATAAGTCTAAATAAATTTTAAACTGCAAATAGTATTTTCTTACATTTTAAGGGATATTTCTCAACTTAACAACGAAACAGAAATCAAACGCGATAAATTGAAAAAAAACTGTAACTGTAAATTCAAATACTAAAATAGAGATGGAACATAACAAGTATGCTAAAAGCAAAATAACTGAAAGTAGGGCTGTAAACTAAATAAACATGAAAACTGAACCATGATTTATGCACTGATTATGCATCTGAATAAATAACAGAATATGTCACAAATATGTAAGACAATGATGCCCCATTGCATCCCGCGATTCCTATGGGTGCTCTGAATCGCACCGCTAACAAATCCTAAGTGTGCTACACATCGCACCGCTAATGATATGTTATGCTTATGCAATTCATAATATGCCAAAAGTTTAATGAAACAAGAATGATTAAGTAAAACCAGAAAATAGAAAGATAAATCCCTTAATGTTATCTAACTATTTAATCTGTTACACCTTAATATGCATGTTAATCTAACTGCCCTAATATTCAGAATCCTTAATCATAGGAGTTACATAAATCAAATTTCTAATTCAATTGAAATCAACCTATCTCATGGTTACACTGTCAAATTATCCTAAATCATTACATGTTAAGAGTACATACACATATTCAGCATGTCCTAAGAAATGTGACATTAGACACAGGTTGTTTAACTGCAGTTATTCTCACACACTGATATGAGATACATCATTTCACAATTTATTCTTTCAAACTAAGATGTCCAAACCCCTACTTATAACATACATTAGAATTGATATGTTTATCATGAACTGAATTGTGCTTATCAAATTACCTAAGATAAGACAAAAACTCTACAGTTTTATACAGGGCAAATCAACAAATTTCATAAACTACTGAAATCAAAGTTGTGTCTATGGATATGTACTGCATTCTCACATGATAACACCAATATTATCATTACTTGTAATTCTAAATAGACTATTTAATAATCAAGAAGTTTCAAACTAAAGAAGGTATACTCAATTGTAAGTGGTTTCATCACTAAGCACCAAAGAAATTAACATTTAATTCTATCAATTTGATTTTACTACCACATTAATGGTTATCCAAATTTAATAGGGTAGGGAGCATATGGTGCATATTATTGAAGCTCCATGTTTGACCAGGCTGATCTAATGAAAGTTAATCATCAGATTGAGTGCACGAGTAAGAAAAGTTGTATTATATGGTTATTAGGATTATTTGTTAAGTGCATGGAATTTGAAATTGTGTTCATAAGATTAAGTGAATGAGAGATTTGAACTCATAAGAATTTGTTTAAGTTTACTATTTTAGAATTATTTATTTAAATTCATCTTTGTTTTATATAGACAACAAATTTATGTGTGGCTTGCTAATCAAAGTTGTTATTTTGTTATAGAAAATAGTATGAGCGTGTTCTTTCCATAGACTTATATGTTGATTATTTTGGATATTTAAGTTTTTGATATTTAATTTTTATTTCATATATATATATAAAATATCATATTTTCTTAATTAGAGAAATACTTCATATCTCTTATTTTTGGGATATTCTAAAATTTTGATCTTATTTAAATGGGAAGATTTAGTTATCCAAAAATGAATCTAAGAAACCAAATAACATCTTACATTGGATTGAATTATTTTTAATATGTTTAATTGAGATTGATTTTCTAAATTTGGAACCAAAAACTAATGGTTCATATAATTTGAAAATTGAAGTATCTGAACTAACCGAATATGCACCCTTAACTACATGCGTAACATCTTGTCGAGCGCAGAATATGGCATACATAAAGTTCCCAACTGCTGAAGCATATAGAGTCTAATCCATTTGCTTCAACTTTGCATTAGATTGTTGTGATTGTTCTGTAAATAAATGAAAGTGGCCGCCTGCAGTGGTAGTGACGTGTCTAACTTCAAGTCATACAAGCTCTTCTTGAAATTACGTACTCATTATTGCAAACTTCATACCCTTATGTCTATAGCATATAAATTCTATTCCAATTCACTATGAAGGAATGTGATTCTTACATTCGTCTGCTTCATATACAAATCCTTTATAGCTATTAAGCTTAGTACTACTCTAATTGTATTCATCTTCATTACCAAAAATAAGATCTCCTTCCGTAGAAATCTTTTCACTATGAGCATTGTTGTGTAGCATTTATTACTATTTGGTTCCTCTTTCAACCTATATACCTTCTTATTCTAAAAAGCTTTCTTTCCAACAAGTAGCTTCATCAAATCTAATACCTAATTTGACAATAAAAATTGTATCTCGTTATTCATGGCCAACTCTCACTAGCTTAAATCTTTAACTAGCATGATTTCCTCATAATATTCAAGTTCATCACCGTCAACTAACAAAAAATAATACAATAAAGTGAATACTTCTTGGGGCATGTGTTGTTCAAGAAGATCTTCTTAACTCCAGTATTGGTCTAAAACACATAACTTATGCCTCCTCAATATGTTCAGTCTGCTCATCAAATTCATTAGTGCCTTCAACCTCCATTGTGATGACCCATGTTAGGTTGATAACAACCAATCTAACATCAGATGCATCTTCCCGCAGTATCATATTGGCAGTTAGGTAAAATAGCAGTTAAACACATCCAGAGTCATTCAAGTGTAAGAAATAGCATTTATTCAATTTAAAATAAAACAATATCCAGAATTTATTACATAACTTTCATTATACAAAACAAATATCCCTCGAAGGGGGCAGTTAGAATCCGTTAATTTGCTGCGCCATGTCTTTAAACTATATCAGCTTCTTTCTGTTGTAACTGATGATCTGGCATTATATAAAAATAATGCCTAAGTGCACATTTTAAATACAATGAATATTAAAAATATACTTAAACAAAACGAAAGGCAAAAATGATATTAATTACAGGAAAAATATAGTTTATTGCAAATAAAATATGATCATGTTTCATACAACATAAATGTCCTTTTGTCACATGCTAAGTTTTCAAATGAAAAAAAATAATAATAGCATAAAAATTCATGTTTATATTTATGACTTGATATTATGAGACAATGTTAGCAGTTCTGATGGGCAAAACCAGAACCATGAGGCTGGGTTCATAAAAATGCAATTAAATATTACCTTCACTTGGGCCCCCTTAAAGGCTCCAGATGGCACCTTCACCTGGGCCTCTCTCAAGGTTCCAAATAGCAACCTTCACCTAGGCCCCTTTTAAAGGCTCCAAATGATATCATATATGCAGTTAAGTATGACCTTTACCTGGGCCTCCTCAAAGGCTCCAAATGGCACCCTTATAGCTCCTGATGGACTAGCTCCGTCCCTAACTTAATTTAACATCCGTATCAGAACCCTTTGCAACATTCACAATATACATAAACATCATTTTGTCTCTCTTACATGACTAGCAGTAAGAGTAAATCATTAAATAACAATATAAAACAGGTTCGAAGTGATGCTTAAGCAGCAAAAAGATAGAAAGCATAAAATTAATATACAGTGTACATTTTGTGTTTTGACTTGAGAAGATGAATCACTCACAAAATTTGTGTCTGCAAAAGTTGTATTTATAATCTTCATTAGACTTTAATGAATAATTAGTCTCTCATACAAATACATGCACAACTATGCCTATAATTTAATCTTATAAGTCCTTATAATTTATTTAATACATTAGTGAATAGGATAAAGACTAACGAATCAAAATGTGACTAATAATTTCATAGTTCCTCATTCGATATGAGTCAGAATTCTAAGTAACTTAACATGCGCCTAATTTATTATGTAGGGATTCCAATTTGCCAGTAGATGATAATTTGCCAATATATTTTATTATATATTACCATTTTATCTCTCTTATATTTCATCCATAATTAGAATCTAACAGTAGATTGAAGATGAAATTTTTTAGCTTAATTAAGGAATAGAAATATAGAAGGTTGATGTTATCAATCAAGATGGTAGTTGATTAATAATAGCATCAGCACATTGCTTTCACCATAGTTTTACTATAACCTTAGCACATTTTTACTGTCCTCTATTTATGCACGGTCAACCATTATATGAAATTGACATATTATCTAAATTGAGATAACATCAACCTAGTACAACAAGGTTCTAACAAATTTCTACCACAGACTTTGATTTCAGAATTTAAAATGAATAACACGTCTTTACCTAAAACAGTAATTGAAATGAATAAAATAAAGGAGATCTCAATTATGCTGGACTACTCCCTATCTTGACGTCAATTTCTAAATAAAATCAATAATTATGGACACATATATTCATGACAGAATTTTGACCCAATTGTTAACTAGGTAATTTAACAAAGATTTTAATATTTCTAAGTTTCTCACAAATTCCTATTATTATTTTTTGTATATATTGATTTGAAGTATTACTAACTTACCCTTAAGATTCTATTCTATGACATAAAGAAGGATTCGCACCTTATAACTCTCGGTCGAACGCACAGAAGGGGATTGGTGCCAAGACAAAAGGATCGAGCGGTCGAGTAGAGAAAGATCGACGCATGTAGAGATCGGCTACCAGGTACGTTACGTCGGGCGGGTGAACAAGTCGAGCTGAAGGAGCGAACCTGCGAGCGTCTTCGGCGTCGAACGGGTCTGCGACCGTCTTCGCCTTGAGTTTCGGTGTCGAACGGGTCTGTGACCGTCAGCGGGTCGGGTCGAGGAGCTCGGTTACAGGAATCGAGTTGTCGTTATGCTCGCCTACTACAAGGAGTGCTCCCGTCAACTGCTGCGCAGTCGTCTTCCGTGCGGGAGGGAGTGGAGCTGGAGGGTTCGACTGACTGAGAGGAAGGAGGACTCGTTCGAGTGGTGAGAGTCGTTCGGCTCCTTCTGGTTAAATAGGACGTACGTATGTAACGCACGTCCGTTTCATTCGGGCTAATTAGCCGGTGAGTTACGGGTAATTACCTTTATTACTCTCTGCATACCTTCCTTATACAGCTGAGATTTAATTGCTTAACAGTTTCTAAAAGGGGCAGCCGATTCTTGCCTTGAATATGGGTCTTAATGAGGAAATTTATGCTTTACTAATTTAAGTATGCGTTAATGACGAATCTTAATTTCTATTTCAGCTTTAAATGAATTTTAAAATTTTCTAAATTAAGGATTGAAACTGAAAATCGAATTTAACAGGTGTTTTAACAGGAAACTGAAATTTGACTATGGTTTTAATGACAAATATAAATTCCTATTGCAGCATTGAGTTTGAAAAACTTCCTTAAACAATATTTGTAACCGAAGAGTTATTTTAGCAGGAGATGATTTTAATGACAAATATAAATTCTTATTTCAGCATTGAGTTTGAAAAACTTCCTTAATCAATATTTGTAACCGAAGAGTTATTTTAGCGGAAGATGATTTTAATTACAAATATAAATTTCTATTTCAGCATTGAGTTTGAAAAACTTCCTTAATCAGTATTTGTAACCGAAGAGTTATTTAGCGGGAGATGGTTTTAATGACAAATATAAATTCCTATTTCAGCATTAAGTTTGAAAAACTTCCTTAATCAATATTTGTAACCGAAGAGTTATTTTAGCGGGAGATGATTTTAATGGAAAAGAAACTGAAATTTGCGGGACATTAATATTTTCCTTATAAATGACCTAGGGTCATTACATCCAAGTACTCTAGAGACTCATCATATGTCGCTAAAGCACCTCCCCTTGTGCCATCCATGCCCTTGTACTTTTATTTTTGTTGAATGTCGGATTCTTGCTCCAAATAATTTTGTAACTTTGGTATTCTCAAAATCACACTCAAATTCATCTAAGTCGTACCCAATGAATGTATATTTGATTAATTTTGGGTTAAGCTTGCTACAACACCCTGCATTAATGTGAACATATGAAGCACGATTTATCAACTTTTCACTCCATTTTTCTTCAGGTAACCCTTCATTTAGTGAAACTAACAGTCCAGGGTTAGGAAGATAAACTGCAGTATTCATTGCATCAGCGCAGTATTGTTTGGGCAATTCAGCACTCAACATGCTTTTAAGGCATTCAATGATGGTCATGTAAATTCGTTCGTCAACATCATTTTGTTGTGTTATTCCAGAGACAGTGCACTCTCTTCTAATCCCCATTTAATGTGCAGAACTCCTTATCATAGTATTTCTTACCATTGTCAAATCTTAGACACCTCAGCTTTAGATCCGTCTCATTCTCAACATAAGCTAACTACCTCTTGAAAATCTCAAACCCATTAGACTTGTATTTTAGAAAGTTAACACAAACCTTTCTTGTGTGATCATCAATAAAAGTGGTAAAGTAGGAAGAGCACTTAGGAGATGAAACTCAAGATGAATCTCATCTATTTGTATGCACTGGCTCTAATTTCTATGATTTTGGCTCTCTCCTACTTTTACAAGTTGTTTTGATTTAAGGTAAAAAAAATACTAGAGTAAAAGTATTCTAGCGTAAGTATTTCTAAGGTGAAATAAATCCAATGTAACATAATAATAATGATTGAACTAGGGTTAAAAATTTTCCATTAAGAGGAATTTGATTGTGGTTGGGTGTATGTGATACTAATGTAATTTGATTTTAATATAAAAATCAAATTATTCTCCTCTGCCATTTTAGCATTTTGGCTTAATTTGTCGTTATTTAGGGCATGCCAAGACACCATTTCTCTTCTCTCGTGTCAACGAAGCTGATTCATTGCATTGTCGATGACATCAAGGACAGTGACGACATCGAGGACCACCAAAACAAAGACAAGGACAACAACGATAAAGCCGAGGACAACAACGATGAAGCCGGGAATGACAATGCCGGTGATGTTAAATGTGATGCCCTTTTCTCTGCACAATCGTGGACATGGTCGAGGATGTTCGTGTGTGTCAAGACGAAGGCGTTAACAATATTTTTTGTCCATTAAATGCAGTTTACACCTGATTTCAAGTGTAAACTATTTAAACTTTTTTGTGAAGAACAAATGAATTAACTCTCTCCAAAAATTATAATGTCAAAAGATTATTTCAAATCAAACATGCAAAATTTATATTTTCATATAAATTAATCACTTTACACACATTTTATAGCAAACCAAATAGCCTCTTGTAGAAACTGACTTTCTTTTACTTTCCATATACACATTCTTCATAGAAATTTAAATCAAAAAGTTTAAACTCGGAAGCTCACCCTAAGAGAAGGGATTTCAATCCTCCCACTTGTATGTCTAAGCCTTCGGTACAATAAGCTAGAGCTGGCTTTTGCCTTTGTTGAAATAGAGTTCGACACATTTATTGATCAAATAAAGTGTACCTTCAATACCTCCTCGAACAGCAACCAATGCACCTTTAATAACTTTCCAAAAGTCTTCTATGAACATGCAAATGTAGCTAGCTCGTGCTAGCTAACTAACAAAACTCACATGCTACATAAAGAGGGATGAGCATTCAGCCATTTGGCACAAAAAGCTAAGAAAGCATTGTTTGAAATAAAAAAAATATTCTAAGACTATGGTCCAGCTTCTCCATAATAAAGCTTACGTTATAACAAAATTCAGAAAGCTATTATTCCCCAAACAATATAAACAAGATAAGTACAACCTTTTATTAAATGAAGTGGCAGAAAGTTGTTCTAAACAAATCCCAGAATAATAATCTATGCTTCTTTAAAATTGTGGTTCTTACAATATGTTCTACCATAAAATTCTCATACTTTATTCAAGCGATAAGAAGGATAAATTAGAAAATATTATTTATGCGTTTGATATTCATCATTTCATTTGTTGTGCATGCTCAACTCACGTTCAAATCTGTAAAAAACACCCAAGACAGAGCTAATACACCTCATCTCATTAGGGAAAAAGGGTAATATTAAAAAAAAAGCAATTATATACTAAGCAAATCTTTCACAAGGTTTCACAAAAGTGAAACAAATCCATCCTATCACAGATTCAAAGTACAATTAAGCTTACCTTTCAAGAGCAAGACTTGTAGCAGCTGCAGCAACGCCCTACAAACCCAGGTTCACGGATGGAAATGCCCAAATAAGTTCCCCAGAACCAATGAATCAAATAAAAGTGATGCATGAGTTCGCGACAGTATAAACAAGAAAGGAAACGAATATTCACCGCCGAATGGGTTGAAGGCATCCCTCCGGATCGGACAGCTGCACTCAAATCGATGCCGGCTCCATTAAAAGCCCAAAAAAGGGACTTTGAGAGCTGCCCGATGGCACAGGATAGAGCGGAAGCCACCAAAACCTGATTAAACGGAATAGCTGCATCTTTAAAAGGCGCATTAATTTCATTAAAGATGTCAATTGGACGAGCTATTTACCTTATTGTGCGCTATTTCACAAATATCCTCCGGTCCGATTTTGAAAGCAGAAAGTGGAAACAATGGCTTACTGTTCGAGAATAGGATCGGCTTCCTCTGGTCCTTCTTGGAGAGAAGTGGGGATGAGAAGAAGGTCTTGTTGGACGGAGAGCGTAAAGACGAGGCAGCATTAGAAGCGAATAACATCTCGCAGCTTCAACTGAGCAGAATCAGATAATCGGACGCTTAAGAAGGGTGTTTAATATATCTCGCAGCTCAAATATGAAATGGGCTACTAAGTCACTTTAATTAATTCAAAAAATTTAAGTTGAGTGTGGCTAATTTGTTTGAGCCCTTCAGCTTGAATTTGACTTAGAAAATTTTTGAAACGAATGTGAGTTCGAGTATAATCAAAATATTTTAAGTTCGAATTCAAATTTCGAGTACCGCTTCGAATATATATATCGTATTGCACATACTTTACAACTAAGAATATTGGAATTCTTGATTTATGATGATATGTTTGTTTGAAATATATTTGTTTGAATATTGATAACATACATTATAGTTAGAAAATATATAATTCCTTCATTTTAATTATTTTTAAGAAAATTATCATTTATTTTTTATTAAATTGATTAGAGTACCACATAACTCTCTCATATCAAGCTTCCTTTTTTTTGTGTGACAGCCCAAACAATAGCATCAATTCCACTTTTCAAAAATTAGATTTCCCCATTTAGAACAAATAAAAAATGAATGTGCTTACTGAGACAATACATAATTTTTATATGCATACGTTGTCATGTGACATTTTTGACAATTATACTTGGAACACTTTGCATGAGTGGCGTATTAAATACGCATACAATATATGCAGCATAACTAATTATTTTGTATGATATTTAATTCACAACTGAAGAGCACAATGTGATTATCTAAGAGATTATATGGATTCTTAGAACCAAGTTTTTTGAGTAGATATAAGGATTGAGTGCCCATTAAGTTGAGCGTTTGTTTGCATTTGTCATTGATTTTTGTAAAGTACAACTTCAGCCAGCACATCTATTGCAATCATTCAAGTACTGGCATTAGATTGTGTGGTTGTTCTCATTCAAGCTTTATGGCCACTTCAAGTCAATGCCACGCCAAATCATTTTTAATTTCCACTTCACATAAATCCCAAATAATTAACAGCTTATCAAAAACCTATTTGTGTGATTGATCCTAAATTATAAAGAAAAATAAATGTATGAAGCATGTGAGTGTGTGTATATATACATAAATTTCAAACTGAGTTGATTTTATTTTCAAATTGAGTCTTAGTCAACTCAAACTTAACTCAAATTGTTCGAGTCTAGCCATTTTGATTCTGCTTCAAATCAACTCAAAACTCGAGCAAGAGTACTAATATCAGATAAAATTGTCAGACCCATCTAGACATTCGTATTAATTTTTGTGTAATCATACAATTTTCCAATAACAACAATGCTTTTTGTGACGCATTTTGAAAATCAAATGAAATAATCATTTGAAAAAGCCTTTAATTTTCTTCCAGCAATTAATTAAAGAACTAAAAAATCAAAATATATAATGCAGCGATCGAAGCCCAAAAGAAATAAGGAAAAAAAAATAAGTTTTATTCATGCAGAAACATGAGCGAGCGAGCGAGCGAGCAAGCAGCAGAAGGAGGCAGCGCCATAATAAAAAGACCGATAACCCTCAACTAGAATGGCCGGCGGGCATTAAAGAAGTAAGAAAAAACATTGAAAGAGAGAGAGAGAGAGAGAGAGAGAGAGAATTTTAGTGTTCTAATGGGCGCTTTCAGGAGGGTTATGTATCCGAGTTAAATTTACCTTACAATCTGGCATAATACCCTCACATGCCTGAGGACTCTCCACAAGAACAACATCAGGTTTAAGGTCTGATTGCTGCTCACTACTGTCATCACCCCCAGCAACAGTAATGCTCTCTAAATCTTCTTCCTCAGCGGAGGCAGGCCTCTCTGCATTACCATCCGAGCCCTGCATTTCGGCGGTAGTATATTGGGGCTCAGAAGCGCTGCTGCCTGCATTCGTTTCGTTGCTGCTGATGACCTCCAGCGGAGGAGGGGAAGAAGCGCTCTCCTCCTTTGATAAGGCGGATAAAGCTGAAGGCAGCGGCTTCGCTCTCCTTCCACTGGCCTGCTGCTCGTAAATCAACTTGGCTCTCTGCAAAAAACAAGTGTGCAGCATGCTGAGATGTTACATATTCAAACAGCAAACATTTAATTTGAAAACTCATATATACTCGTAATCATTAGATCAATGCAAATAAGCAAAATAAAAAATATAATAATCATATAAATGCATTATCATATAACTAATTTGATGTTGTAGAGCAACAACACTCAATACTGCATTCCCCAACAACACAACCGTAAACCCCACTTCCCTATCATCCTTCAACATCATTTTATGAAAGCAAAAATAACCTCAAAAATAAATTTTTATCAATAGAAAGGTTGGCAAATTCAATCATGGAAATAATACCTACTTATTGAAATTATAGCCCAAGTGCTTAATATCTATGTGGGTATATAGCAAAAACTTTCTAATTAAAATCCTGAGATTAGTGAGCACAAATACCAAATTCTCCATTTGTTGAGTTGCTGTAATCTTCTTTCTCATAAGTTAAGAACGAACAAGTGTTCTATTGCTTTCATAATAAAATGAAAAATAAAGTAGTGTTAAGTAATTTAAAAGCAAGATTTTGTAATCCTGGGAAATTAACACCATATATGACGTACCAAGCCTTTCCATCCATAGTTCTAATGTGAGAAAAAAAAAAGCGCTGGCAGCGAGATGCTTTCACCAAGAGCGACCACGAAAAAAAAAAAATTGCAGAAGTCAAACACACAAGAATAATCGCAGCACGCACATGAGAAACACATGGCATTTTATGTGGAAAACACTTTTCAAGGAAAAACCATTAATTCACGCCACACAAATTCACTATGAAGAAGAAAGAAGAGGCTTACAGAACCACTTAGGGTTTCACTCTTGCAGCTACACGATCTCACAAATCCTTACAACAAAGATGGAAATTATCAATCATACGTAAACTCTAAATAGCACAAGCATTTATATATAGTGTGCTTAAAACAACCCTTGATCTCTCTCTTAATGCTGAACAAATGCACTTTTGAGATATAATGTGTGCCAAGGTGTCTTTTGCACTTTTGTCTGATGCTTGAGTGTGCCTAGGCACCCGCCCCACTAGTCGGATGCTAAAATGGGGGTCTGGGCACGTCCAGGTACCCATCCCTTTTTCAACTAACCCTGGCGAGCACCTGGGCACGCCTGAGCGAGCCTAAACGCCCGACCCTCTGTCTCCTTGATTAAAATGGACACTTGAGCGCCCAACCAATTTAGCTCGACCTTCTAAGTATGTTCTTGACCCATTTTGCATCCGTCTCACCTTGGTTGATCCGTAACCCATTCAAGGCCACTTCAAAGTACTCGAATCTCCATTATACATAACAATCTTCCACATTGAGACCGAATATGAGTCTTTTTAATAGTTGTCAAACTTTGATAGCAATCCCTTCATAGCGCATGGAGGTATAATGTGTGGCTCATCCAGCCTCCTCTTGATGTTTCAAGACCCGTTTTTTTCAACTAGCCCTGGCGAGCACCTAGGCACGCTTTTTCAGCTAGCCCTGGTGAGCACCTGGGCACGCCTGGGTGCCCGACCCTCTGTCTTCTTTTGATTGAAATGAAGACTTGAGCGCCCAACCAATTTAGCTCGACCTTCACAGCCTATTCTTGACCCATTTTGCATCTGTCTCACCTCAGTCGATCCGTAAACCATTCAAGGCCACTTCAAAGTACTTGAATCTCCACTATACACAACAATTTCTCACTTTGAGACCATGTATGAGTCTTTATAATAGTTGTCAAACTTTGATAGCAACCCCTTTATAGCCCATGGAGATATAGTGTGGCTCACCCTGCCTCCTCTTGATGCTTCAAGCCCTATTGCAAAAGAAAAAATCTCCAAATAGTCAATTATCCCTTCCCTATATATCTTTTGCACGGGCCATTCTGTGGCGCTTGTTGCAATGGGATTTTTATCACCCACTTCATCTGAAAAGTCGTCTACCTGCCAATGGGTAGCTTTGCCAAATCCGAGCTTGATTTGGTGCAACCGACTGCACCTTGCCACTTATATACTACTCCCACTCACTTTGGGCACATCATGTTCTGAATGACCTTTGCTTCACGATTGATTGCGCCTACACAACTATTAAGCCAATTCTTCAATCTCCTTGTGACCAAGAAACTCCATTTACAAAGAAATTGATTACTCGAACAACAGAAGCAGATGGCATATCTAGACAATGGCATCGGAAGCTTGGGTACACAAGCGAAAGAGGGTAGAACTTGACACTTTATTGGTCATGCAATGTGTCTCATCCCTTCTACACTCAAAGTACAAGATCAATGCAGCTTGGAGATCAGTTGTTGTGATGGTTGCTACACCATTGCACCTCCGAGTCTTTTTGGGGCTTCACAATCCTTCTTAAGATGCCCCTTCTTCTCCCAGTTCCAGCATTTGACCTTCACTTTCAACTTCCCTTTTCTTGGATTAGACTAGCTTTGATTTGAGTCATGGTCCAAATTCCTTCCCTGCTTTAGAAATGCAAGTTTGAAGTAGATGCCTCTCCGTTAGATCTTTTTTAATCTCCTCATTTAGGATTGAGCCCAACAATACAATCAAACTTCCATATAGTGTTACCCTATGAGTTGCTCATCGTTATCACTAAGCCAACCCAGCTATCAACAATGAAGATAGCAACAAGAGCGCTCTGACCTTGTCATTGAACTTGATGTCAATAGAGTTCAACTAGCTAGTCACGACGTTGAAGTTATTGAAATGCTCCGTCACTGAGCCGTCATCCATAATCTTCATGTAGAACAATTTCTTCATTAAAAAAATGCTTGTTGGTTGATGACGCTTTTCATACATCCTCTTCAAGGCATTCATGAGGTCTACCATGATCTTCCTGCTTACCATGTTGAAAGCGACAGATGAGACCAAACCCCAACGCAATCATGTCAAGCACCTTTCACTCTTTGTCGCTCATATATTGCAATTTCTTCTCCACGCCGCCTAGTGATAAACATCCTCTTCAAGGCATTTTTCATGAGATCCACCATGATCTTCCCACTTACAATGTTGAAAGCGAATGATGAGACCAAACCCCAACGCAATCCTATCAAGCACCTTCCCCTCTTCGTCGCTCATATCTTGCAATTCCTTCCCCACACCGCCTAGTGATAAACAAAACATCATTTAATGCAATAAACCTTTGATCAGCATCTTTCAAAATATCAAAGTTCATGCCATCGAACTTATTGAACTTCTCAATGATGTGACTTGTTTCGGTTACCATTGCTCTCACTCAAACAACGAGAACCTTTTCTCTGATACCGATGTTGAAAGAGAGACATTAGCAGAGAAATATTTTCACCATGAACAAACACGAACAAAGATAATGGCTGAAGACACATGCACAAGAATAATCACACCACACATTGAACAAACACATTATATTTAATAATTAAAATAAAAATCCTAGAATCATTTCACACAAAAATTCATTATGAGGTAATATTGTACCCTAACCTCATACACCCTCTCATAGCAAAAGAGTAATAACCAATAATATAAAAACTCTAAATAGAATAATTATTTATAATTAAGGTTTAAATCAACCCTTAATCTCCCTCTTAATATTAGATGAATGCACTTGGCATGTGGACGTGCCAAATGCCTTGTACTTTCATCTAGCACTCATGTGTGCACGGGAACCCACCACACAGTTATATGGCTAAAATGAATGTGTTCGGCTGACCCCAACGGGCGCCTAGTTGCCCAACCCTCTATTCCCTTAACTAAAACGAGAACCTCAGTACCCAACCAATTTCAGCTCAACTTTCGAAGCCCATTCTCCACCCGATTCACATATGTTTTGCCTCTGTCTGATAAGTAACCCATCAAAGATCACTCAAAAAGCACTTGAGGCTTCACCATTCACAACAGGTTTCTCTAGAAAATATATCTTTATGTGATGCCACACAATTTAAAGCTTCATTTAACCAAAATATACTATAATACCAATAGACAAAATATACATCATTAAAATAATAGTTTGCTTAACCAACTTTAATACTACTTTGAATTTAGAGTGTGCTAACCAATTAAAAAGTGCTTTATTTTTATTCCATTTTGACTGAAGAATATCATAAACAACCTTATACATAAAAGGAATAATCACAATTGTTGATACAAAACAAGTTTATGTTGTTATCAATATTTTCAATTCAACATTTTCATTAAAAACAAAGTGCTTCATCGAATAACTCATGATAAATTTTCTTATAAAATTAGAATCTACTACAATATCATTACTCCATTGAACACATTAAATGTGCCCTCATTCCCCTTTGTATTTTTAGATGGTTGGCTAGATGAATCTTTTGTTTCTATTGTACATGATCCAAAGTGTCTCCTTAGTTCCAAATAGATAAGATCCTTTCTAATAATTTCTTCTCATGTTTTTTTAAATTTTTCTAATAGAGGGATAAACTGGCCTACGCTTAATATGCCCAAACCATCTAAAAGACAGCATCCTCTAATCTTATTATCCAGTATTGGAGCTACTCTAACCTTACTACGAATAAACTTATTTCTCACTCTATCCTTTTGAGAAGCCCACTCAACCCCCACATCCTCATTTTTATAACACTCATTTTATCAATAAAGTTCTTTGTTAGCCCACATTCAACACAATATAATATAGCAAATTCATAAAACTGCTCTATAAATTTTTCCTTTGCTTTTGAGAAAGATTTTTTTGACCGCACAACACTTCGGAAGTTCTCCTCCGTTACATCCAACTAGCATGGATCCTACTAATCGAATCACTCTTTATTCACCATTATTTTGAATAATTGGAACAAGGTATTTGAACCTCTCGCCCTTTTTGATCATATGGTCCTCAATGGTTATATTCTTGAGATTATGGATTGTATTACAATTGAACTTATACCCCATAATATATTTTGCTTTAGATCTATTAAGACGAAAACTTTTAGATTCTAAAGTAGCCCACAACAACTCGAGTTGTTTTAATTTCATCCCTAATCTTATCAATTAATAGAATGTCATCTGCAAATAACATGCACTAAGAAGCCTCCTCTTAACATATTCAATAAGAATATCCATAATATATGGACTAAGAGCAATATCTTAATGTAATTCAATAGTAATATAAACTTCATTAGACAAGCCACCATGCGATCGAACATATGTTACAACACCATTATGATATTTTTAATAACATCAATAGATGCCACAAAAAAAAATTTCAAAACTCCCCAAAACCTTCTGTTGGCACTGTATCATAAACCTTTTCAAGATCAATAAAGATTAAATAAAAAAAAAATTTTAATTTTTCCATCAAATCTCTTAGTAAATGTATGGCTTCCATGGTAAATCTACGTAGCTTAAAACTGAATTCATTTTAGAGCTGTTTGGCAAGAAAAAATCTGAGTGTAAGCTAATATCACTACAGTGTAATCTAATTATTATACTTCAGTTTGATTGCGTATAAAAATTATGAAATAAATTTAAATTTTTCTATTTGGAATAATGTTTCTTCTGAGTACAGTGTAATCTCACCCCAAGTCATTTTTTTTTGCATATTGGTAAATTTTTTTGTAAAAAAGTAAATATAAAACAAGCACTGTTTTTGTCATCTATTGGAGAAGAAAATAAAGTGATCATCAATAAAATTTTTATAATAAAATTTTAGATAATCAAAGCCTCATGAAATGGCAAAACCTCATAAAATAAAACAGAAAACAATGGCAAAGCAACTAAAGACATAAAAATGAAATTGTTCCTCTAAGCATATATATCATCACAACCTCATTAATATAAAACCATGAAGCTTTCTACATACATCCAATAAAATGATAAAACTCATGAGAATCAATCATTTCATAAAACATTGTTTATACATTGTATTCTGCCTAAAATGACTTGCTTGTGTTTGTGTAAGAAGCCTCAATCCTACCCATCCACAATGCTATTAGTGCTGTAATGAAAAATCACTAAGAAAAACCCTAAATACAAGGGAATTCACATATTTATATATATATATATATATATATATATATATGTGTGTGTGTGTGTATGGTTCTGCTATCAACCATTGCTCGCCACCTGTTTGAAGTGAACTTGCTGAAATCAGCTCTGATTACTAAAAACAACAACATCTAAGTGCAATGAATTTCTTTGAAATAAATCGTTTATGTAATGCTCCTCATGCACACCCACAAGGAAGTTAGCTTTTATCTTCAAAATAGTAAAAGCAAACAACAATCTAGTTAACAAACTAGAAAGTCAATGAAACTTTGGCTGTCATATAAACCGAATTGCCTAAAAATCAATTATAGCTTAAAATAAGAGTTCACTCATTCCATTGTTTTCCTAATTTTTTCCTTGTTTAAAAGTTGGACATTGATATTTTGATGATGAAGTCAATTTTTATGTAAAATTCAATCACTAGTTGTAATCTTAATGTGACTAGATGTATACTAGATTAATAAAAAAGGAAAGCACCATATAATAAAGATCTTGACAGTGGAAACAAGTTGTTCAAGTATGATTTGAAATATATAAATATAAGAACAAAGAATGGTTTAAATGTAAGAGCAATAATAATTTGAAAAGCATTTACTTACTCATCATGAACGTAAAAAAGTAATTCATAATGTTAAACAGAATTTATATTATATTAATAAACTTGCAAAGGAGATAGACACCGCTACGCCATTCCCATTAAAAACTTTTTCCCCTTGTCCGAAGAAGTGCGGTACACCGGCTGAACCCTACTATCTTCAATATGCACTTCATCAGTTTGCAAAAAACCGCCATGATTTGGTGAGCCACTAGCCCAAGCTGCTTTTGATAAATAAAAAGCGGCTCTCGGGCGTCCTCTCCCAGTTTTGAGGTTTTCTTCATGCTCACCCTCAAGATGGAGCTCATCACCCGGCGCTTTGCCTGGATATAGGGCTTCTAGCACACAATCTTGTCAAGCATCGACAATGCACAGCAACGCCATTACTTCCCATCTGACCTCTTGCAATGAAGTCCTCAAGAATACCGCCATTGTCTTCAACGCTCCATGAACCGAAAACCCTCCGTCGTTCGAAAGAAACTCTAACCCAGCTTGGAATTCGAGGTATCAAGGAGCCTCCAGGAGGGATCAAAGTGAATGGACAGGACTGGAGGAAAGACAAATTGAAAAGGAAAGAAAATTTCTAGGGTTTCTGAAGATGGAGCCCAGCTAGTGTGCGAGAAGAGCAAGGATGAGGGTGAGGTATGCACGAGATATCGTCCGTGCCTGAGCTCCGCACAAACGAAAAATTGTTTGCACCTGAATCCCCGCATGAATGAGAAATAGTTCATCTCCTTCCGTTTTCTCTTTCGTCTTTAACTTTGGTTGCATTCTTTTCCTCTGCGTAAAACGCAAAATCGGCCAATTTGGTTGTAAACAGCCCCTATGTGAAATATGAGTATCATTTCATAATCTGAATTCAATCATTATCCACAAAGCTTAACTGTATGACTTATTAACTCAATTCTCATACAACGTGTACAAATGTTAGCCTTGTCTTTACTCTTAAAAATAAATGCAACAGCACTCTTTCACTCATCTGATGTCTTTTGTCTTCATAAAAGGTATTAAATTACTTGGTAAGCAAGAAAATTCCTTCCTCACCCAAACATTTTCCACACATTTATAAGAATGTCATCTGATCCTACCACTTTTCCACCCTTCGTCCTCTTAAAAATTTCAAATTTCAACTTATTAATCAATTGAATGAAAGCGTAATTGATATTATTTTTATAACTATTAAACTCACTTATATTAGTTGTATTGGTACAACTTTTATTAAGTTTAATAAATAATTCATCCATATATGTTGAATATCTTCATCTTAAAAAAATTTATAGTTTATTTGAATTAACTTGTTAATTCTTTTACCTCTTCATTTAGTTAGTTAGCTTCTACATGTCTCTCTCCCTCACATATAAATTCTTAAATTATGCAATCTTAGCATAAAAAACTGTAATTAAGATTCACGATAAGCTAGTTTATATTTCTGCCAAATCTAATGATTCTTGTGTTTGAATTATTCTTTATAACATACTTTTTTCTTTACTTGAACATTTTATTTTCACCACCAAGCATCTTTCTTATTAGGTGCTCTCACTATTGATTTACCAAGTATATACTTTTAACTATATTGCAAATGCAACTAGAAGCCCAATTCCACATAAGGTTGGCTTTCCACACTTAATTCCATTATCCAAGTTTTAAAACTTCTTTCCTAAAACTATCTACAATACCCTTGTTAAGATTCATCATCTTAGCTTAAGGACATCATCAAAGCGAAGATAACACATGGAGTTCAAAAAATATGTAGGTATTTCACCTTAATCAAAACTCCACCACTCAAGCGAAAACTCTTTTGTTAAGATTCATCATCTGAAAGAGCATTGTTGGTGATAGCTCAAACTACGTTCTTTTGGTCCACCTCTACAATCACTTCTTTGATGACGTTGCAATACAACATTTTGCATGCTCCTTCAGAATTAATAGCCTTGAAAATATAAGTTTAACAAACATAAAAGACAACAGATGTCTAGCATTCACGTTGAAAGTTCTTTCAACATATGCTGTTGAGCTAGAAACCTTCCCTTTTTAACATCAAACATTACCATTTTCTACCAAAATATGGCTTTGAATCAAAAAAAATTACTAATTTTCCATCAAGAAGATGGAAATCATCTTAATCTAAGTATCTTTTTCTTTGTTCTACTTCAACACAATCTGTGGCAATTGAGCAAGCTATATAACAATAATTTTTGGGATGTTCAAATACTAGCCCTCAATTATCTCAATAAATGAGATTTCGCTTGAGATAATGCTACTTTGTAATTCTAATGGCAAGATTGACATTTAAATTTGATATTTCCTCCAGCCCCTATTGCTCTAACTATTCCTTAATAAACATTTCCACAAAGATCTGTTATTATCTTCTAGTTAAGTATATAGCACTTATTTCTGAGTTCTCGTCTTTAAGAAAATCAAGATTATACAAACAAATGCACAAATCATAATAATCTAAATGTAAAACATAGAAGTAACTTATTAACACTCAATTCTCTATGATTTACATATAAAATTTATTGCGATTGTTTGGCAATAAAAAATATTCACCTACACCTTTAAATATCCAACACAATTCAATTTATAATTACATACCTAACACCTAAATTTACTTGTTCACGAAACAAACATCAGATCAAATTCTGCATAACACAATAATTATGTATCTACATATTTAATGCCAACACTTGGCTAATATTTAGAATTTAGGTGTTACATATGTGCATAACAATCATTTCGATAGTATGTACAACATTTTTTAAGTTTCATGCATAACATAAAAAACTGTATATATACAAATCTAGCACCTGAATATAACTATTCACATAATCAACATAGAAAACAAGTAAAATAATATGAGAACAAGTAATATAACTAAGTAAGCAATATAAAAAACTATATATTTGTTATTTGACAAGAACCTGATCTTGCAGTCTAAGATATTTTTTTGATTAAAACAGAAAGCGTCCATATCTCTTTTGCCAATTAAGGTGAGCTATGGTTTATGAGATGAGAGCAGATATAGTGGCGAGGAGACGTGAGCTAGACAAGTGTAAAGAAGAAAGGGTTGAGCACACGAAACCCTAAAGCCACATTCATGCATTTTCTTTTGTTAAAAGTGGTCCGGTTCAATAGTTAAATAATAAGATACGAGTCCCACGCATTGCTGTGTCCTAGGATTGTCACCCCATGTATGGTGCATCATCCAATTTTAGGATGCATTTTCCAAGTGTCAAACACATGCTGGGAGGTGTCAGATCCATGGACGTTTACGACAACACATACACAAAAATATTTCTGGTGTCAGTGATTCACAAAGAATGTTATCTCAATGTCTATGAAATCAACTACTTTGTTTATTGTTTCTAGGATGACAAAAATAAAATAATCATACAAACAACAGATATGAAATTTAATATAAGCAAATTATATAAACACAAACTTTTGAAAAGTAAAAAAAACAAAGTAATATAAGAAAGAGTAAAGAGTCATCCTTAAAGATATTATTAATTGAAGATGTTGAAAAGAGAGTTCAAGAGAACTCATGCAAATATGAGATTACCAAACATGATGCTATGGTCTAAAAGATCCTAGTATTCCAAGCAAATACCTATCATATAAATACTAGAAGAGCATAAAAATGTGGCAAATTGTTAAAGAAACTCATCTATCTTAGACAGCACTTGGTGCATCATATCCTACCTATATGTTAATTAAAGCAGCTACCATCATGAAGCTAAGGTTGTGCATAGGCTCAATTGGGCTCCAAAATATTTAAAATTAAAGGTGCCACACTAGATGAA
The DNA here is from genome assembly GCA_016760335.1 of Gastrodia elata. Lineage (NCBI taxonomy): Eukaryota > Viridiplantae > Streptophyta > Magnoliopsida > Asparagales > Orchidaceae > Gastrodia > Gastrodia elata. Next base: position 30,910,551 of record CM028675.1, on the reverse strand, counting down.
GATGATTACAATGTTTGTTCATGTTTAAAAAAAACTAGAGAGGGAGACAGCTAACTAAATGACTAGTTTCTAAGCGAGAGATTGATAAATGTGAGGATGCTACGGGCATCCAAATTAGAAGAAGCTTCCTAAATATTATCAAGATTGATCAACGAAATTCCTATGAAATTTCTCACATTGAATTCAGCTAGAGTGAAACTTTTCACTTTTTACTGATGAGACTTCTATGAAATATCTCTTAGAAATAGCAAATAAAATGATCAAAATGAAGCCACCATGAAACTTCTTTTAATTAACCAATAAACCTTGAATAAAACTTTTCTAATGAAAATTAAATGTTGAATTTATTATAAAACAAACACCTAAAACCAAAAGTCTATCCTCCATAAATCTTATTTATTCCTTCATTTTTAAAAGAATAATATTTTGGTGCAGTTCGTAGACATAGGGTGAACAATCACCTAATCACATAAGTGCTTGTTATTTCTTGTATAATTTTTATTTGCTTCACCATTTTTCCATGAAATCCGGTGCAGTAAGAAAGAAAAAGCTTTTCTCCTAATAACACAACAGTTATGTCTCACGCCAAGTGAACCGACGCTTGAGAAAATGTCACGCTTGAGAAAATGTGTAAAACAGAAGATAGGAATGCTTAAATAATACGAAGAATAAAATGCTATAACAATATATATTTTCCTTAAGGATGTGTAAAAATGTTTGAGCAAAAAATTTCATAGCAATCCAAATTATTTAATTTCATTTTAAGGAAAAAAATGCCAGATGAGTATGGCACTCATCAATTTATAAAAATAATGAATAATAAGCTCAATTGTGCAAATTATAAAGCAATTAAGTAAATGAGCATACTTATAGTTTTGTGAGTAAGTGATCAAACACAAATTACAACGAGATGCTAAGATTTCACAAAATTAATTTCGCTTTATGCAGGTCAAAATAACCATAGAGGCTATACATTTTATAAGAATTTTGATGGAGAAATTTAGAAAAAAAAATATCTCAATACAATATAGATTTATAAAAAGCATAATATAAAATACGAAGACTTTTTTAAAAAATTTTAGAAAAAAAAAGGGTTTCTATTGTTTATATCGATGTTGTTAAATAATGCATACATTGAAATAATTACATTTGTTCGAATGCAAAATGGTTTTATCAAATTATTTTCTTGTTTCAATCAAATCACATCAAGGCTCAGCTTATTTGGTGTTATTATTGAACACATTCAATTCAAATGGATGTGCCCTGGTGCCTATTATTAACAATAAGATGAGTAGCAAGGTCAAAGTGAAGCTCAACTTTGGAAAACTATCATAGAATTTAAGGTTTAGCCTCGCAGATTCAAAAATAATATATATGAAGTGAAAGTGCAATCATAATAGAAGTTATGATAATAAGAGAATAGCCACTAAAATTTAAGTTTTAAAAAATAAGGATCCAATATCTTGATTTCATCATACAAAATAACGGTAAAATAAAAAGTGGTGTGATTGGCAGGATTAATGCATGCTCTGAAATGGAGAAGTTTTGGGGTGTTGTGTGATAATTAAATATCACCCAAAAGAATGTTTTAAGAAATTATAAGATTAACAATATAATATAGAATTAAATGTTGTCTTGCAAAGCAAAAGCATAATAATAAAATAAATGTTGTTAAATTGAAAATGTTAATGTGGAATAGTTATTATACATAAAAAAGTTGTTATGATAGCTGCTGAGAGATGAGTACATTCATGAAAAGGTTGTTGTAGCTCCAATTGATTATATGGCTTGGACATATTTAGCATAAACTGCTAGTTGACTACTGTGTTTTAATAATGGGCTATTCATAAAACATTTAAAAACATTCTCATTAGGAGTAGCCTAATAATCTAATAGAAGGGTAAATTTTAAAAATTAAATCACTTTACCCAATCCTTTGGCAAAGATCAAATAACCCTAAAATAGCTTATCATTCAAAAGTGATTATCATAACAAATAATATTTTATAAAAATCACGTAATTAATTTAGTGTTCAATCTTAACAACCCGACTAAACAGCCCATCACTATCCCCCTCACCCATTCTTTAACACTTGTACATGGATAACCAAAAACTAGACTCGTACAAATTGAACGCCTGCTCCTAGGAATATAATTGCAAGCTGTCTAACAATTTAAACACTTCACATCAATCATCCATTTCTCCCTTCTACCTCTCGCACATACACACTTATCATATGCCTACGTTGACAAAAAATAAATGAAAATGAAGAAATTATAAAATTCTTTGCACAAAAAAAAATATCTCTAAAAATATGTACAATCTTCAGTTCACATCAATAAAGCAATCTCAAGATTTTGGTACCTAATATCCAAACAAGTAATAAAATACATAGACATCAACAAAGCGATCCCAGAATTTCAGCATTTCTGAATTTCAACTTTTTTTAATGATTTTAGCGAATAACTGAGTTAATTAAAAATCATCATCTTTAAAAAAGGCTCTAAAATTCTTTTAAAAAACACCTAAATACCTTGAAAACAGCATCAGCTGCAGTTTCAGAAAAAGAACCCATTTTAAAAGCCTTCAATGAAAATTGAGCTTTACGCTTCTGCAAACAAAAAAAACAACTTCAGTAACAGAAAAATTGAAAACAAGTTTAAACTTGTAACAGTAATTCAAAATAAAATGGTACCTTAGTAGTTTCATCAATGGAAGAACTGCAAATAGGAGTTAAATTATCAGCAGTTAATATATTTTTAATCTCCTTATATAGTTCAGGGTACGTAAGATCAGCTGAAACTTCAACCCTGGATAAATAAGTGTTTAAGTTCAGGCTGTTGTTATTGAGCTTTTTACCAAGTAGAGAATTCCTTCCAAGATCAGTTCCAACAGAGGCTTCTACAGAATTATCATGTGGAGGATTGTTGTTTTGCTTTATATAAGTGGAAACACCTGAAGCACGTTGCAGATGGTCCACATCATTCTTTGGTTGAAGGCTAGAATATGAACGTTTTGAACCATCAGCTACCTCCAGTGGAGCAGAGAACTCAGCATTCATGCTTGCAACCTGTCCCTTCCACATTTCAGCATTCAACTCCCAACCACGCCCACCCACTAGATGTCTATTCGGATCCCAATCAGGTCTCACATATGCTTGTGATTTATCACCGAAAAGAGGATTACTACCATCCCACCCTTGCATTTGAGGGAGACAGGAAGCATCTGCTGGATGATGCCACCCAAATGGATGGCCATGACCAGTAAACCGGTCTGCTACCTCATGCATGTGATAGGGAATTCCAGGTTGAGTAATCTCCATATATGGCCTTGCACCAAACAAGGAAGGAGGTGGAAAATGCTGAAGACCTGAATGAAACGCAGGAGGGGGGGGTTGAAATGGTATGAAACCATTCGGCACTGGAGATGGCCAAGTTGGTCCATTTTTCCATGTCACCACTCCCTGACCTCTATCAATATTTGGATCATAATTTCTCTTGTAACGATTGTTGGGTCTCCGGTCTACTGATTTTAATCTATTATCATCCTCATAAACAGAAGGGCTGTCCCTTCCATGTCTCATAGTAGGCTGAGAGAGAAGATGACCAGGAGAACTCCCAGAAAAGTTAACAGTACGTTTGAATGGTGATGTAGAAATAGAAATGCGCTCACTATTATGAAAATGGTTTTCCATACTCTGATTCTCTAGCGATAACTGCCGTTCCCTATCATCTGTAATAATGATTTTTTGTAAAATTTCTAGGTTGTTCTTAAGTACAGTAACTTCAATACTAGCATCAAGTAATCCCAACTACTAAAGAAACAACATACAATGATAAAAGGAACGATTTAACCACAGCCACAAACTTCAACAAAATTTAAAGAAGCAATTTCAGGTAATAATTCACCTGATTTTATTCTATCTCTGTGTTTGATTTTTTCTAAAGAAATAGAATCAGAAATTCTCTCGTGAATCACTGAAACTCTATCATGGTCTTCTGCACGGCGAACTCTATCATCAGAGACTGGTTCTCTATTTGCATGATCTGCTTGTTTTAAGGTACGCCTGCATGTTAACATCAGTAATTAACCTAGCCTCCACGGTTGAAAAATAATTTATCATATAATTAACTGCTAAAGATATATAGAATGTAATTTCAATGCCAATGGAATATCTCTGAAATTAAAGTAGATGATTTGATAAACTAATAATAGCATCAATTAAAACAGCTAAGAAACAAACATACTAATGAACATGACAGTTCATCATAGGCATAGAAAGGCATAATGAAAATATAAAAATTATACAGTGCAAAACTACAAACAATAAAGAGAAAGAACTACAAAGAGAAACAATAAGATTAAAAAAAATACAATTTATTATATTACTCCTCTATCTCCAACTACTAAAGGGTTATTAGATTCCTACTTCTGCACCTTCTTAAGCAAATCTGCTACTACAAACACATACAAAATGAACTCCCAAATGAAAAAGAAACGCTCACCCCTCCCTTGCTTTCCATCATTAGCAATCAATTCCTTAACTTCCCGACCCATTAAACTCAATCCCTCACAATCAAATAATCCATTGAAAAGAAATGCATACTACAGTTGTATAGAAGAAAGTTTTGCAGGATGGGGAGGATCAAAATAGGAATATAATGTTCATTATTTCACTAAATCTCGTAGGCTGATCATTATCAGCTCAGAACAATCATAGATTGCTAGATTTCATGACAAACTTTCAGTGAATAACAGAAATATCAAATAGCATTGCATAACATACGCGTAATATATAGTTCATGTATGAGCCCACGATGCCCAATCATAATCTTCATAACAAATTATGTAAAAAAGCGGTTGTGATAGAAGAGAAAACCTATTGTGATCTTTCAAAGTGTGAGCATTTGGGCTGATAGAACTTTTTGACTGGTTATTTGATAGAGAAGAATCAATCCTGCCTTGATGTTTATAATCAATCTTACTCAAATTGGATGCATCCTTCTCTGCATCTGAACGTGTCTCTTTGGCATTTCTATGTTTTTGACCATGATGATCATCATTTTCATCATAAGAACTTCTATGAGCCCGGTTATCTTTTGCTTTCATTCCATGAACCTCTACTCGTGGGCTAACTTCAAGTTCACTACTATGAGGCTTAACTTTCTTGGAGTAACTCTCAACAGGTTTGTTTCTGTCCTTGGCAGATTTGCCTTCAAGTCTATCACTAGCATAGTCTCTTGAAGAGCGATCTTCCCTGGGCCTGATATCGCGATGCTTATGATCCCTATCATTATCCCTGTAATGCTTGTCCCGATATTTTTCATCTCTGTACCTTTCCTCCCGATACTTTTCCTCTTTGTACCTTTCCTCTTTATATCTTTCATCTTTATGCCTTTCGTCTCTATACCTTTCATCTTTGTACCTTTCATCTTTGTGCCTTTCATCTTTGTACCTTTCATCTTTGTACCTTTCATCTTTGTGAACCTCAACCTTATGGCCTCCATTCTTAATGCGATCATCAGTAGAAGAAAGCCTCCTGTCATCAATGTTCCTACTATCATCATGCCATTTGTCAAATCCACCGGAGCCCCTTCCTTTCTTTGTGGTGGATTTCTCAGGTTCTTTCTCTAAATCTGTATTTGGCATATCCTCTCGAGCTTGAAATCCTGCAGAAATTTACAATCACAATTACAGAAATAAAATAATATGCAAATAAAAAACCTAAAACATCAATTAACATGAATTCTTCCATTCCATAGTTGGAAAACACTTTAAAATCCACACAGACTTCAATATGGTACCACAATGAAAGGCAAGCTGAACAACCAAATGAACTACCAAGGCTTTTTATTGTGCATAACATGATTATTCCTTTGATCAATCCACAATAAATTTAAAAAAGCCATTTGCATACATTTGAGTTGTTGGCTCTATTTTACATAAACACAAAAGATACACTCATGGAAATACCTTCCTCTGAGTAAATCCAAACTTTAAAAATTCAGCTGTCATCACATCAATAAAATAAGCAAAGCATGCAAGACAACTCACCATAAATTGTCACTTCAACAAACAGCATCATCCAACTGCTACAAATAATCCCCTATAACAACTAATTACACACAGTGCCATCAGACGCTACCATTAAAAGACAATAAAACGACTGAAATTCCATGCACCGCCATTAACAAACACCATGCAACATGCCCCTAAAAGTTTCAATATTTTACAATTGTAGATAGAAAATTATATATAGAAAAACCTTGGGAAAGAAGTCAAGCAAATAATAGAAATACAGTGTTTTAAGTTACAAAACAAAAGGTCCACAACGTGAAAGAAAAACATTTATAGCTTGAATTAAATCCTATAGAGCAACTTAACACATCATAAACAAAACCATAAAAGACAGAACTCCTGTTTTAATTTTGTATTGACTGGACTCAGCCTTTAGCCTACCCAGAAATCGTTTACCAAACACAGGGTGCAATCGTTTCTTTAAAGGCAGGTAAGATAATATCAATACTTGGCTTAGTTTCTTAAGGCCTCATTTAGAATTGTAACTCAAAAGGATGGAAGGCATTTAGAAACCATGTTTAAATCTATATTAAAGGAAAGGGCTTACCATTCAACTCTGTAACACAGAAAAAGCTTCATGCATCTCATGCTTATAATAAAAACCTTGCCACAGGAATAGCTATGTTCCAAGTTCTAGTTTCGTTGATTGTGATTTATGTTTAGTTCCCTTCACCAAGAGAATTAAAAGTACTAAGCAGCATAATTTCCTGAGAAACTAAGATAGCTAAATTTCTAGACTAAATAGATGCCACATACAAGCTACTACCATCCTGAAATAGCAAGATGGGATAGCATTATGCTGATCTGAAGCCCACAACACTCCTTAATGATGAAATTCAGCGTGAAACTATGTTTCATCTATGAAAAAAAAAAATCATATGAAGATCTAGGTAAACTGGAGGTACCATAAAAATACATAGTATTATAGGGAAGCATGTCTTAATGATTCAATGTTTTGTTAAGTAGAAATGTTTGGAATGCGCATCCTTGGAAGCAAGCATATAAATATATGTAAAAGAATATAATGAAACTGCAAACACGCACCATTGCATCTTACAGAAAAACCCATTCATTTTTAAGTACAACGGTGAAATTCAAAGGTCAATCAACTGCCGTGTGTGCAGAAAATAAAGCCGCCCCCTCTTCTCAGTTCATGCAATGATGAGATGCATTAAACAAAATAATCAACAGTTACTGAATAAAAGCACTCCACCCTAATGGGCAGCTGTTCAAAGATAGCTTACCAAAATAGTTAATAAATAGCATCTTCAATTTGAAGAGGATAAACTAATGTTCCAGTTACCTTACCAGTACTATCCTTTTTTGTCGACCGCTCCCCTTCAGTGCCTCCTCTTCTGGAACCTTGGTTCCTAATCTCTACATCAGCAGATTTCTCATGCCTAGAATCCTGAACTCTCCTGTCCCTCTCTGATGCACGTTCTCGATCCTTTTCACTCTCAGAAGCACGTTCAACTTCCCTTTCTTTATCCTCCCTAATCTCCTTTCTGCTGTATTCCTTCTCAGGCCTCTTCTTCAAAGACTCAGTCCTACTGCTACTGACGGCATGCCTATCTACAGATACCTCACGTCTTCTACTAGACCTACTTTTGGATTCAACAGTCAAAACTCTCGACTTCTCCCCTTTATCCGTATCCAAAGATACCAAACAGTCATCTTTACAAACCTTCTCAGAAAATCTATCATCTTTTCCACTACCATTCCATCTATCGGGAGTAACACAGCCGTCCCCTCTCTCTTTCCGCTTCCTGCCATGTTCCACGGAAGAATCTCCATTTTCAGCAACACCCCTATCCTTCTCCTGTGAAACGTATACGGAAGTCGACGATTTTCTCTTGTCCGCCTCCACATCCCTTGAAACCCTAGCCCCTGAACAACTGCCTGCTTCCTCTACTCTCTGCCTACGATCCCTACAGACTCCATCATCCTCAGAATCAGAACGCTCCCGCGCATCTCTCGAGTTATGCTTATGAGACCGGTGGGACTTGTGGCGAGAACTCCTCGGCATAGTAATAACACTTCAAAACCCTAATAAGCGAATCGGCGAATCAGAGTAACAGATAATAGCCAGAAAAAAACCCTAATCCACCGCCCATCAACATTCTCCGGTAAAAGCCAGGGGGATCCCTCCTCTAATCATCGCATATACCATTGAAATCCGCTGGCACAGGGGAAAAAGAAGACAATAGTGAAAACTGACAGGAAAATCGAGCAAACGTAAATTTGGCAGTGATTGAAAAAACAAAGGGCGAGATGAGAAAGAAAATGGGTGATTGGGATGATGAGAAGCGCCGCGAGGAGAAGGGTCCCAATGGTAGGCGAAAATGAGGGAAGGGAGAAGATTGTTTCGCAGTAAAAACCTCTGGAATTTTTTTTGGGCGACTCTTGGAAATTGATGATAAACTGTAAGCTGTTCTGACGTAAAAGCCCTTTGGTTTTTCGTTGGCTGATGCACGGCTGTGATTGACGCGTGAGGGCATTTATGTCACCTAACTTATTGAGCTATTATAGCGCTTGTTAGTTGTCACTGGTCCTAATAGCCCCAAGTTTCGGTTGTGAACGCGATTCCGCCTTAGTTTCGGTTGTGACTTGTTAAGCTAAATAGTGCCGTGAGTTGTGTAAAACTGAAAATTATGCCTTTTAAATAGGGTTCAAAATATATAGAAGACAAAACTCACACAATATAGGAAAGCAGTGTACTTACTACATGATAGGACTTGTATACGGACAGATTTTCGTTAGTATTACCGAAGCAAAATACGAAATTAATCAGACACAAGAAAGGTAAAACTATAACACAAAAATAATCACACTACAAATCACTGACAAATTTATATGAAAAACTTAAAAATAGAAAAAATCATAGAGTCATATTATAAATAAAAGATCCGCTATGAATAATAATATTACAGAGTTACAGAGAATTTTACATTCACAAGAACAAAGAAGAATATACTGCTTTCAAAACCTCCTAATTGACTTCTTCTTCTCCATAAACATCATGCTCTCACATTAGGGTAAGGGAATACTTGCAGTAGCCACACCTTCAATAGATTATGGTTTATAATATAAAACATCCATCACATGTTTCCTTAAATGCACAAGGCTTAATTAGACTTCAAATAGCCCAAAATATCATAAAATTACTTATGACACTGTCAAAACTTATGACAAGTTTCCGTGAAAGCTAGGGAGTGCCTGGGTGCCCCAGATTTAAACCACAAGCACCAGAGCACGCCTAGGCTCTCTAGACGGGTGCCACAGCCTACCGTGATGCATGACTCTCGAATCATAGGCGTATGGCCCTCGAGTCCACTGAATGCTGGGTGCACCGGAGCGCCCAAATTGCCTTGACTTGCCCCGGAACACCCCGGGACCTTTTAGAAACTCATCAGAACTTCATTGGTATATCTAGAAATGATCTAAATGATTTCCACATCTCAACACTACAATATCTCTCATAATCATTATGCTCCTATTTTATTGTTAGTATTATAACATTATCTTAAGAATAATAAATTTCAAAACGAATCGTCGAAATAAAATGTTATCTGAATGCAGACATCTACATGCAATGCTATGCTATTTAAGGATGTCATTTAGATTGGAGTAGTTTGGTTCAAGCTATCTCATTAATAACACCTCAAAATTTCAAAAATTCAACTGCAAATGTTATCTGAATGTCTGCCAACATTTAGTTAATTTCATGTAATCTGTTCGAGTGCTTCGTTTCTCGAATTGGCAAATCGAGGGCGAAGACGATTTAGCAATGGAGGAGGCCAATCGACGATGACGAAGACATTCCTCTTATCGAATTATCTTCGTCGAATCCAGTGAATCGGTAATGGCGATGGTGAAGACAACTTCCTCCTATCAAATCGATGGTAGCGAAGCTTTGCGTTCGTGAAGTAGGCGACGAAGCTCTGCATTCGCAAAGAAGATGACAAAGCTTCGAGTTCATAGGATGTAGAGGTAGAAGAACATACGTTAAAAATAACCCTTCAAATTTTTTTTACCCTAATCAGTGTTGGGTAATCTTACTTTATTTGTAACATAATATAAATGATAGTTTAAATAACACTTAACAAAATATAACCTATTATTTGAATTGCATTGCTATTTGAATAACATGCAATATAAATAACTTTTATGGGTGCCTAGGCGCCCAAGTTTCGAGCTTACGACTGATTCACGGGCATCTATGCACACCTGGGAGCCCCCTTCTCTGCCTACTGATATTGCTAAGCTCCCGCAGTGGCCTAGGAACCCACTCTTCCAGTTATAGACCCTATTGGGCACCCCGGGGCATGCCTGTAGCTGTGATAGCCCTGTCCCGCCGTGGTCCTGTTAACTCTTAAGTTAACATTATTATGATGGAGGGGTCATCTAAATGACAAGGTCCCTACTTAGAATTGGATTAAACACACATTCTAATCCAACTTAACTAAGGACTTTGCCATTTCTCCAAGAATTCATAGCTAAATGATCATACAAGTAACACAGAGTACGGAAGCATAAAATACAACATCTATTCATACAATATAAAAGTCCAGAATAAGTAAAGTGCTGAAAAAGTAAAGAGAATCCCTGAATTATTACAACATTTAAAATAATTTAAAAGAGCTGAAAATAAACTCTCATCCTCACAAGTGCAGAAAGAAAGCTAAGCCTAAGGGTCTTCAGGTACTGGCTCCTCCTCCAATGGCAAGTTCTCCACTGGATCAATAGCTCCAAGAAACTCAGGGCCTATCATTATTGGTTTCATAATGATAGGGCCCCATCCAGCAAAAGAAAAATCTTAGTTAGACAATTTGTCTAAGTACATTTTAGGGTAATCAATTGATTATATTAATTAGATATCACCATAAACAACTAAGTACAAAAGCATAATGGGAGCAGAAACGCGTAAGAAAAGAACAGGTAATGCTATAAACAGACAGTTTATAACTTAAACAACTAGGAAGTAAGAACATACCTCCTCCAAGCAACTGCAATAAGGTAAGGTAAGTAAAGAATACTAAGTAATAACTATAAAGTAAATACCTCATAAACATACTTATGATCAAAATAAGGTATGCTGAGTGACATAAAAGTAAATGAGTGTATCAAACAATGAAAAATTGAAAAGCAATCTAGCATCATATATATGTGAAAATAACATATAAGGACTAGCATCCTATATAATAAAACTAGAAAAGACTGTAAATAAAAGCAGTGCAGAAATACAGGAAAAATGTAAAGTAAAATAGTAACTACAAAATTGAAATTGCATTGGCTACTCAAGCCACTCGAACTGAAAGTACACAAAGTATCACTTAGCTTGATGGGCTAAGACTGAAGCTCTGAACAGATCGTATCGGTGTACTTAGCCTGATATGCTATAACAGAGAAACCAAGTATAAGTATACTTAAATTAGTATAACCATATCAAATCCTAACTATTCAGTCAGTTGGGGCAAGAGTCTACCCATCCTATCCCAAGGACTAGGCATGGCATAGACTATCGGTCTGACCCGAACCTGTAGTCGACCCCCACTGGGTGAAATGAAGAGGTATACTAATCAAGCTACACCTTACTAAAATACGAGAAAAGAACAAAATGCTACTTATAAATCATCAAAGTTGACATAAGATATTCATCAAGTATCTTATGTACCTAATATATGCTCAAGGTTTAAAGCTCAAAAATCAAGGTAGGCGAAGCATTAAAACAAAGTGAGCAATAGACTCAATCTAAAACATAGGTGATATCCATTGTTGTCTACTTTATTCATTTTATCTACTCTAAGTTACATAAGTTTCAGAATCATCAATTCTTACATAGTTTGTAACTTAGAATTATGAACATACAAGTTGAAGATAATTAGGACTGGCCAAGTCCTAACTATATCTTAATCAAAAGATGATTACTTGATTTAAATAAACAAATTATAGACCTAATTTGATAATTTAAATCATCTCAAGCCATCTTAATTAGCCAAATCAAGATAAAAAGATTAAGAATTAAACCTAAATATTGGGGTTTAATCACTTAATCTTAAAGTGTAACTAAGGATCTATGGTTTAAATACCCATACTCACTGATTTAGATTAAGGCACATCCTAATGAAAATCAAATCATTAGGATAGATCTCTATCCCAAACTCTAAGGTTTAAAGATCAAATACCCATTTAAAGAAATTTAAGAAAATCTATAAACTAGTAAACTCAAGGTTTCACCTATTGAGTAACCTAATTTACTCAATAGATGAACTCTAACCTAAGATCTATTCTTAATCCTAGGAATTTAAAGCTCTTAAATACTAAGAGTATCTCTCATGACACACATCCTAACTAATGTTATAAGACCTAAGGAAAGATCTAAGAATAATTAAGGAAAGATGAGCACTCACATTTTATTTAAGGAATTTCTTAAGGAATTAACTTGGAATTTTGATTAAAATCAATTTAATGTTTGTACTTATACAATTTCTATCCTAAATCATTCTATTTACTGTTTGAAATGTTTTAGAATGTGATTTTAGGGTTTTAAAATGTTAAACCTTAATTTTGAGCAAAATTACTATTTACCCCTACTTAAGGGTCTAAATCTCATCTTTATGAATTAGGGTTAAATTCTAAAATTTAACAAAGTGGAATGATTACTTACTGTCTAATATGAGTTTAGACAGTAAAATCATTAATTTTGGTTAAGTATTAAGTCTTATAAGGTCAAATTAAGGAATTTGACCTATAAAGGTATATTGGTAATTTTATCCTAATGACATATAATTTTTCTGTTAGTTTACTGTAGGTTATGCCCTAAGGTTTCCATAGAACTTAAAATTATTAAATTCTGACAAGTATTGGTCAAGTTATGGCTATTACAAGATTATGGTTAAAAGGGTAATTAAGGGATTCTTAATTAAGGGTTCAAAATCCTAACTTTGTCAATTAGGATCCAAATTGTGCAAAATTAGTGACTATGGTTTACAAATGGTCCACTGATCACAATGACATGTGATAGACTCAATTTGGACTTAATTTGGCTAAGTTATGACCTAATTAAGGTTTAGGGTGATTAGTGAGTGATTAGTGAAATTAATCACCCAATCACTAATCCAACCGGCTCTAATATACTCTATGAGTTCTCTGAAACTTAATTTGTCCAATTTGGATCATTAAATTTGCTAATATTCACTAATTAAGTTTTTAGGGTAATTAGGGGTGATTAGCAAATCTAACCGTTGGATCCTAAATATTTTTATAGATTTTTATAAATTAGGTTTTCCTGATCTAAATTGATATTTGGATCACCTAATTTGGAGCTCAATTGACCAAGTTATGGTCAATTGAAGTTCTAGGTCTAGTTAGGCTAATTAGGGTTAGGTCCTAAATATCATTAGGCTCAAACTAATCCAAACAGCAAAGTGAACACTACTAAAATATTCCTTAGGATTTGTTGAATATTTTAAGACCCATATTGAGTATATTTAAATGAGTGAGTACAAAGTTGTGGCTAATTGAAGTTTTGTGACAATTAAGGTTAATTTAGGGATCCTAAATGTCACTATATTAAATATTGATCTTATAGCAAAATAATTGATTTCATTAAATTCCTTGAATTTTTTTGATTAATTTGGTATATTTATTTATAAAATTTGGAGTTCAGATTTTAAAGATATGGTTGATTAAAAATCTAAGTTATTTAATTTAATTTAGTTAAATTTTAAGCATTCTGTCATTATTAATATTAATTAATTTCGTTTAAATTTTACTGAAATTCAACATTTGAATTAATTAACTCTGAATTGTCAGCTGTTTAAGATGGCGGGTCCCACGCATTTGGTCAAGGCGCTCACACGGGTCAGGATGAACCTGACCCGGCCCGGTCCAGCAAGGAGTGTCGTCTCCTTCCTCGGCAAGGCTTATGACGAAGGGAACTAGGGCACGACCTGGCAGCAGCTTCCCGACGATGTTCTCCTTCAGCCTGCACGGTATTTAACAGGTCTTGACAAGACCTATCCGCCAGCATATGAGTCGAAACTTGAGGTGATCCTGATTGTACGCAGAACTTAACCCTAAGGAGTTCTATTGTTGTCAGACAGTATCACAAATCGCACACCCGAAATTAAGAAGTACAATCAATTGACAATAGTAAGTAATGGGAAGTACAATAATTTGAAAATCGAATGCCAGATTATGATTAAGTAGGAAGATGGAGGTGAGGGTAGTACCTTAGGATCTTGCAATTCCTCCAATATGCACAATCGATAGCACAAGATTTTTTTTTTTTTTTTTTTTGAGTTCAATCATTTAGAAACGTTCTCGTGAAATAGAGTTCTAAGGAAGTTTAGACGGCTAAGGCGGTGAAGCTGAGACCACCTGTCGATCAGGATCGACACGCGTCTGCTTCGTTGCCACGCGCCGAAATTAGGGCGTGCATGCGGAGAAGATGGACCTTTGGCTGTTCGATAGGATGGTGGATCACATCTAACGGTCCAGTGGTTGAGTAACGCTCGACCAAACGGCGTCAACAATAAGAAATGACGCCGTTTAGATTAGATCAGTATAATAATATTTAATAAATTTTAAATCTATCTTCTTAATTAGAATTAATTAATTAAATGCGTCCCAAAAATTCCTAATAAATCACCATTAACTAATTGAGGGGTGGGGAATGCAACGGCGCAATCGAATTTTTGATTTGACGAGTATTTAATTATTCAAATTTTCAGGTATTTAAATAATATTAAAATATTTGGCGAAAATCCAACGACTTCTAAATGCATCAAAAACTTCACCCCTAGCTAATTTGGGGGTGGTGAATACAATGGCAAAGTTAGATTTTCAATCCGAGGTCTGAATAAAAAGTTAATTTCTAGGGTTTGAGTTTTTTTCCAAAATTTCTGATTTTTGATTTAGTTGACTTTTGATTTGACCTAGGTTTTAGAGATAAGTTCTAAATTACTTAATTAGTGAACTAGAGCCTCAATTAAGACTAAGATTAGTCTTAATTGACCTAAGTAACAACTTGGGTTGTTATAGTAGCGCCCCGTCCCGTCGCCGCGCGCAAAGGAGTTAGCAATTGGTGGCGGAACGGTGTGTTGCTCGGGAAGGACAGCCGAACCTCCCCGAATACACTGTTGAATAAAGAGATGCTGAGGCTCAACTCCAAAAGAAGAGAAAGAGGAGCTGAGTACTAATCCTTAAAATAAGTGTAAGATTTATATCTTAAGTATTAGGTAAGTTACTTGTGTACATTGGATTATAAGGGGAAATTGAATCCAATACACATGATTATTAGCATTTCATTCATCCTGATCATATCACAATACTAAGTATAAATAATAGTAAACACAGAGTGCGAAAGCCAAAGCATACATCCCAATCATTCGTCACAGAAGCTAAATAAAGCATTCATTTCATCAAAATTTCGATGAATATTTTAATATAATTATAATATCCCGAAAAATAAAAAAATTAAATACTCGTCAAAATCGAAATCTACCTTCGCCATTGCATTCCTCACCCCTCAATTAGTTATGGGTGAATTATTGGAAATTATTTGTAAATCATTTAATTATTTAATTTTAATTAATAGAAATTACATTTTTAATTTAATTAATAATCATTAATTCCCATAAACGATCATCGATTTCTCGCTTGTGTGTTGTCTATTGACAGTTTAATTGAACAGCATTGCCTCAAGCCATCCAATTCGATCCCAACATGGGATCAGATAGCTCGCGTGTCGTCCCTGTTGCTGAGCCCTTTGCCCTCACTTGCGTCCATCTGACGCACACGCGGCACCCTTAACAGCCTCACAGATGGAAACCCACCGCTGTAAGGCTCACATTAAGCCCATGAGAGCTCTGGCCTTCATCACTTTTGCCTCAGAGTCACGTCGAACCTGCAAACCTTTCGCGTTGTCATCTCAAGATTTCAGTCGATCATCTAAGGTACCTATCCCTTCCCTCGAATTGTATTACTGCAATTACATTTTAATTGCTCCTTGATAATATAGTGATTGTTATCATTTAAGCTTTTAAATTCTCATTTGAGGTATCGGTAGTTTGCAATTAAACTTTATTGAGTTTGATTTTCAAATATTCTGTCGGCCCACGAATTTCCTTATCTTAGGAGATTAGGGCATCGATCCATTGAGTTTGAAAGGATATATCTGATCTTAGCATTAGGTTCCATAGCAATGCTTGATCTCAACCTTCCAATTGGTGCGAGATTTGCGCTGGTTAGGGCTCTATGCTTGTGTGTTTCCTAGGCTAGCCTGCTTCAGCCTAATTCTCTGTGCGGCCCGTTTTGTTTCGCTAACGGGCTTGTGGCTAGTCTATTTTGGGCAAATGGGTTTTCATTCCCATTCGCAGTATCCTACATTTTGGTCCCAGGTGAGGGCAGCGCCTCACCTCTAATTGGGCCTGTAGTGCCGCCCTTCTGCTAAATGGATTTAATTTAAGATTATCTGCTTTTAATTAACTAAATTGATTTAAATTGAATAATTATAATTCTTTGATTATTCATAGTTCTTAAACCAATGATCCAATCATAATAAATATATATGTTTTTTTAATCATCAAAATTCAAATAACATTTTGGCAGTGTCAATTTTTTATTTGGATTAGTATTTAATATAGTGACATTTAGGACCCCTAATTAATGACCTAATTAACCATAATCTTCAAACACTCATATCTTTTCAAATTGGAACCCTAAATCTTAAAGCTGAATTAAAACATTTGAGTAAGGGTAAAATGATCATTTTGCTCAAATTTAAATTTAAGTATTCTTAAGTCTTATAAGCATAATCCAATCACTAAAATCAGTAATATAACTGACTTGGAATCAATTTAGGATGCACAAACTCATTAAATTATGATTTTAAGAAAAACTCTAAAATTCACTTAAAATTTTCTAAATCTTAAAATGAGTTTCATAAGGTGAATTTAGCTCACCTTATGCCCTCTATAAGTCATCTAAATTAGAAAATGAAGAATTTTTAATTAAAAATAATTAACCTCAATGCTTAAATCTTCTCTTATCCTATCTTAATTTTTTAAGATTTTCTATAACTTTAGCATCTTCTTCCTTAAGAATTAGGGATATAAATTAGGTTAGATTTCATTTATTGAGTAAATATGTTTTTACTCAATAGATGAAACATTATATTTAATATTTTCTAGATTTCATCATTTATTTATGATTATTTTGTATTCTAACTTAGTCTAAGTTTAGAAGATCCATCTTATTAAGCTTGACTTTGCTTAATAAGATAGCCTTAAATTATAGAACATGAGAATTAGTATTAACCTCCTACCATTAGTCTTTGAACTTATTGGATTAAGAGATTAAATCTTAATATTTGAAGTTTAACTCTTAATTCCTCAATCTTGATTTGTATTAATCAATATTAGTTTGGGATTTCTTAAATTCATTAATTAGGATGTTGATTTATTATTCAATTTATGTAAGCTTCATTAATTGAATTATAATAGAATTAGATTAGTTCTAATTGTTTTAAATTTTATAGGACCAATGTTCTGAGTTTATACTGGATAGTAGGATATTGGATATCATAAGCTTGTATAATCTCAGATTAATTAGAACGAATTAAATTAGAAAACAAGTGATATCACAAAGTTTTGTATAGTCCCATTTATATGTTGTCTTGTATAATTGACTTCATTGTTTTGGACCTTTATATTTATCATATTAGATGAAACGTAGAACATGTAATGATTATTTTATGTTAACTTTGAAATTTTCATAAAGACAAATTCATGAAAAATCAGATGAATGAATTAAAGTTGAATCAATAAAACATTTAACAATTAAAATGGAATTTGTCCTACTTAGTCCGCCTCTATAGTATTGTTTCACATATTGAGATTCAGATACAGTTCAATGCCCAGGTGTTTGATCCTGGAGGATATATATATATATATATATATATATATATATATATGAGATTTTGATATTTCCTAGGTGTTTGATCCTGGAAGATGATATGATATGGACCTATTAATATATGGTGTTTGATCTTAGATACTTCAGAAGATTATTTTAGTGGCTAGATGTGAAGACCCACTTAAATAGTAATAAGTGAAACTCTTAAACATCGAGGCGCCTTTTCAGATAACGGTGGAGTTCCTGATAAGAACTCCAAAGTTAAGCATACTCAGGTGGGAGCACTCCCAGGATGGGTGACCTACTGGGAAGTTATCTTCTGAGGGCAAAACCGTGAGACCTTTCTGGCCAAAGCGGACAATACCTTGGTGCTTAAGAGTTTAGGCTATTACAAATGGTATCAGAGCAAACCATAGGGTGTCAGATAGGAGCTGAGTGCCATACAGGGCAAAGTACCACTTCATGTGAGCAGCCTCTTGAACCTATGATGGTTAAGGTGCTACATAGTTGTGGGTACCTCTTGCGTCTGTAGGGGTCACCTCTAGTCCTATCTACCCAATGGATGGTTCTTGGATCTGTGTGTGGATACTGACGAGGACGTCAGTTACTTAAGTTGGGGAGATTGTGAATACCCACTTAAGTAGTAATAAGTGAAACTCTTAAACATCAAGGCGCCTTTTCAGATAACGGTGGAGTTCCTGATAAGAACTCCAAAGTTAAGCGTGCTCAGGTAGGAGCACTCCCAGGATGGGTGACCTACTGGGAAGTTATCTTCTGAGGGCAAAACCGTGAGGCCTTTCTGGCCAAAGTGGACAATACCTTGGTGCTTAAGAGTTTGGGCTGTTACACTAGATGAGCCACCATTTTCTATTATAGGCATATGTCCATATGTGTAACGGCCCCAATATTTGGATAGAAGATTAATCCAGACATTGGGTGTTACCTTAGCACCCGACACTTGAGTAGTAGCAAACAGATTAAATGCCGATGCTAAGTGGCCAAGTTTCTTTATGAGCATTTGTTAAGTTAAAAATAAATGAAAAAAAGAAGATACCTATAAATGAAAAAAAAAAATACAAGCATTTACAATTAAGCAATCCACTCATTCATCCAAGTAGTTTTATATGCATAGAAGATACAACACAAAATAATAACTAAAATAGAAGTAACCTAAGTAATTTAATTATTACAAAGTTTTTTTAATATACATGGCAAATACAAGTGAATTAAAATTTGACTATGTAAAAGTAGATTTCCATAAGGATTCTTCAAGTACTGGGGCCTGCATTACCTGAATAAAAGGGCTCTTGCTCTATCATATTTTGGTATTTAAATATGATAGGGCAATGCCAAGAAAAGAAAAAGGTAGTTAAACTAAACAGTCTAAGCACAATTTAAAGATAGTTATGTTTTAGATTAACAAGATATCACAATTGTTATTTACAATTTAAGTATGCAGTGGTGCTGGAGAAACTATATAGTATGGAAAGGTAAAGAGTGCAACTGTAAGGAAAACAGTATTAAAACTCATTGAGTAAAAATACTCATATAATTTTAACCTTTTCCCGAAACTTTAAAGGTTAGAAATTAATATGCGTGTGAAATGTAAGCAATTTATATGATCAAATAAAAGTATGCTAAGTAAGCAATCATACAGTGTAGCATAAATTGAAATTAAGCAACATACACTATTTTAATTGAAATAATATTCAAACTGAAAATAGAAAGTGTAAAGGAAAGAAGGAAATATCTTAGATTCTCAATCTAAGATAATCATAGTCTGAAACTATAATTTGGAAGCATAACTAAACAGTTATGAAGAGATTTTTCAATTATAAGAAAATCTCTTATATTTAAGTTAAAGTTATATTTAGGAAAAACTCATTCTGTAGGAGTACACTACAGAATGGGCGAGGAGTTAAGCACGTTTGCTTAACCAAATATAATGGGAGAATTGAACATTCACATTTACCCTCTCTAAAATGTGAAGTTCTAAAGAAAATATTTTCATTCGTACTCTAATTGCCTAAAGGCATTCTCCCCTTTAAAGTTTTAAGATATTCTTTATTTATGCACAAAGTCTTGATTACATGTTCAAGGATAGGAGGCTCAAAATTATGCAAGCATTCAATAGATTATAAAAATTATAAATTATGTGATATCTTTTTGTTATCTAAATTTTTCTTTATAATCTACTTTTTAATCAGAGTTAATTAGACTCCAAACTGACTTATGAATATTTAATCTTAAGTCAATTTTAAATAAAGTAGAAGGAAAAAAGTAAATGAAATAAAATAAAAGGAGAACTTATCCAAAACTTAAAAGAAAGAAGCTAATAATTTCAGATAGAAATGAACTTTGAATTGAATGTTAAAGTTTTCTGAAATATTTCTAAGTCTTAAAATTCTTAAAAATTTCGGCAGAGTTTCCTTTATTTTTGTTTAAATTTTCAATTTACACAATCAATATAAGTCAATTTTTATTGACTATCTCCAGTTCTAAAGTAGAGTTCAATCCTTTTTATAGGATTGTTCATTTCCAGTTCTACAATTATATAAAATTGAACTAAGTAGTTTATACATCATATATAAAACATTTAATAAAAATATGCAGAAATACAATTAGTAATTTATAAGAGCAGCTTTATGCGATATTTTTGCACATAATATTAATTTTAGCATTCCTGTATTATTCTCACAACTTAACCTGCAAAGAATCATCATTAAAGTTAGCATTTATGAAAATACTAATATGTGAATCAGCAATTATAAATTACAGCATTAGTTCATAGATGCCAATTTGAAATTCAGCAATTAGAGAAATACAGTATTTAATAATTTATAACTTTATATACAAAGATGGCAGTAGTATGGCAGCATTGACAACAAGAGATTTAGATTTTTAATATAGATTCATAGCAGCATTGAGACCCTTTAATATAAATGGCAACTTCTGTTTATTTGATCCTCATATGAGTTTAAAGGCAGCATCTGGTTTCATTTATAAATATGGCAGCAATAAATTTTATTCATAATTTATGGCAGCAATTCCCATTTTTCTCAGCGAATAACAGCAATCGATCCTATGCAACATAGTTATTTGATCCCATACATATTTAGTAGCAGCATTTGAATTTATTGAATTAAATGGTAGCACTTGGATTTTCCTAATTACATGGCAGCATTTGATTTCATTTGAGATGTGGCAACATGTGATTGGAATTAATGACAGTAATTTATTTTCTTAATACCTGGCAGCATATGAAGAATAATGGCAACATTTAAATCCCTTAAAGTATACATAAGTATTTACTGAGATACTCGGCAAAATTTAGATCTCCTAAATTTCATAACAGAATCGATCATTTGAACCTTGTAACATAAATAATATCATCGATTGATCATTTGTCTTTATAAAATGGCAGCTGCAACATATATTTATATGTGATTCCTTAGCATAAGATGATAACAATATGGCAACATTTGTGATGTATCAGCCTTGGACCATAAATGGGCTTAAAATGAAAGCATTTAGAATTTATTTTGAGATAAGGCAGTATTTGTATTCTTTTATAATTAATGGTAACATATATCCTTGTTCACAATGGATAGCAAGTTTTCTTTCTTTGCTTTAGATAACAACAATTGAATCTCAAATAATACATGGTGGCATATAATACTAATAACAACTACAACATTTATCCTTATTAAAATGATGATAGCTTTAAATCTTAATATTAGTTATAGCAGTTCTTATCACTTATCCTTATACTCATGGTTACATCAGTCATAAAGCAGTAATGCTAAGAAAATCATTCACCTTGCTAAAAATATTAAAATATAGTAATTGAGAAAGATGCTTTGTTTCTTATAACATAATATATATAAGAACAATTTGAGAATCCTAAACTAAAATTAGTCTAGATTTGCAGATCATACTGTTAGTGACTTTTGTATACTTGAAGTTTAAAAAGAATTGTACTTAGAGACTGTAACTACATGACTTAACTAAATTATAGTAAAAGCATAGCACCCCATGCCATTTTCCATAAAAAAAATGCTAAACTCAATAATTATTGTGTTTATGCAGATACTGGACGAAGAATTGACTGTGCAAAGCTACATGATGCAAGCACCTTGCATTAGTATTATTCTGCAATAACAATCTGACTACGTTATTATCTTTAGAAAAGAACGTTGGTATTATCATAGAGTCCTAACATTTTCTATGATTTTCTCACCATAACAAAATAAACATTTCGACAACACATTATCCCATAAATTAAAAGGGCAGTCACATGCAACACAAACCCGATCAGTAAATGTCTAAGAAGATGCCAACCATCATAACGACTTTCTCTAAAAAGACAGGAAAATTATGCATATGTCAAATCAAATTTCGAAGAAAAGTATAAATTAACATATGCTAATAGAGATAACAGTAAATAAAAGGAACCCATTCCTCAGCCTCTTTCAAAGAAGGCAGATTTTTCCCATGAACTCATATTTCTACTAGCTGGAATTTTCATAAGTTAACTTATATTTAACATCATTTGGTAACATGAATAAGACTAATTATATTTGGTCTCCCTTGATATTATAAAACTATAATTGTCGCATTTGATCGAAACAGGTTAGCAAGTATCACAACTGAAAATAGACATAAAAGAGTAGTAGTTGTAACAGATGAACTTAGAACATAAGACTGGTACTAGCAATTGAAATAGTAGGTGATAGCAACATGCATTAAGTATACGAATTCAACCCTTTCAACCATACCACCATGTTTACTTAAAAGTAATTTAGCTTGGCAATCGCTAATAAGCTTAAATCAAGTTAATATATACATAATAACAATATGTCATTTTTTTAATTAAGCTGAATGTAAATCATTAACTCACATATGCTCCTATTTTCTGTTTATTTGCTTGGAATATGCTTAGTCTTCCTAACATAAATATTCACATGGTGTAGTTATTACCCACATTATTCTCAAGGCAAACAACATAGATGAAGGGTATGATTATGACCCCAAAACAAACCTGAACGCTTGCATTATTGACTCACTGAGTTATCAAGATGTAATTACAAAGGATCTCTCAGTAATGGAAATGACTGCCATCATATTGAACCAAGAAAACATCCCAAGTAGTATTACTTCCTCTAACAACCCTTCTATTTTCTTTAAGATTTTATTAAGTTAATTATTAAGTCATGTTAATAATTTTCCAACTATCAAACTATAAACTAGATGACATTGGCTGTTCTACAACTTCTAACATCCGTAAGAATATATGTATATAGCACCTATATGATTTACTCTTATGAATGAAGTTAGAAAATGCTTAAAAGTTAAAGTTGTATAAGGAATTTTTGCTAATGCTAATAAGGTTAAAGCTCTGGAGTATTAAAATCAAATTGGAGAAAGATAAGGGTAGTACCTTTGCTTCTTTGCGGTTTAAAGGAAAACTCGGCAGTTGCAGAGGAATTTACAAAAGATCGCTTACCTCTTCTTTATTATCACTGCCATGCTAAAAGGATGAGCAGGTTTAAAGATGAGGGGATCGGCATGGGCTTACAGGGGATGTGGATGGCGGTAGCTCTTTGCTCACTCTCCCATTGACGAGAGTGAGCGGTGAAGAGCACGTGTTGACGGTCGCTTGACCCGATCGAGCGGCTTCATTAATGCTTAGCCGATCGAAGGAAGATGGGGATGAGGAGGAGGGTTACGTGCAGTCGGCCGAAGGACCCTTAGGGTTTGCCGAAAAGAAAAAAAAAGATTCAGATAAGTATAGTGTCTTTTGAGATATATATATATATATATATTGATTTAATAGAAATTTTTATTTAATTAAAGTTTTCATGATAATATCTTTCCAATTTGATTTTTGAGAAATTACTTTTTAGCTAAAATGAGTGTTACGGACTCAAAAATGAAGTCAAAATTTAATTTGAAAGTTATCTTAATTATTTTAATTACCGAATTATGAAAATATAATAAAATGATCAAGAAATTTTGACTTTCTCCAAAACTTACCAAAATTTCACCCCAAGCTAATTTGGGCGTGAGGAATGCAATGGTGAAGTCTGCTTTTAATTCTGAAGTTAATTTAAATTAGGTATTTTCAGAATTATCTGAAACCCAGGAAAAGCTGGAAATCGACAAACGATCTCCAATTTGCACGAAATTTGAGGTGGAGACTTCTAACTCTATTATAAGAGTAATGAAAAGATTTAAAGTCAAATAGATCCACTAATTCACATATAACAACTTTTGGGTTGTTACAATATGAGGTAGCATATTTTCATTATATGTTCAATTTGATGTTCTTCAGCAATTTATGTAGCACTTATATATATTTGTAGTATTTTTAGCAAGTATAAATATTTATATATGTCGCACCCTGCCCTCAAATCTACAAGATTAGATCAATGGGAGGGTTGCCACGCTGGTAAATCCCTCATTTATCATTAGATTAAGGTGTAATACTCAATCCACTAAGATAAGGATGTGCCTTGAATAATGTAGCAAAATCATTCACTAAATATATACTTTCAATAGGTGCAGAAGCTAATAATAATAAAATGTTATTTACAACTCACCACAATGCAATATAGGGAATAAACATACAGCTCAGAATAAAATAATACAACAAAAGAACATACACGAGTACCTGAATTATTACATCAATTTTAAGATAAGTTTAAAATAAAATAAATCACTCATCCTCATAGAATAAAATGATAGCTACTATACTGATCTTCTACTCTAACCTGCTGCTCCTCCAAGTAAGGCTTCTCTTCAGGCACAAGGTCCTCAAATTGCTCAAATTCTGAGATTATCGGTTTCACAATGCCAGGGCCCCAACCAAGAAAAGAAAAATTTTGTTAGACATATTATCTAAGTATATTTTAAGCTATTTATATTTATGAGTTTTATGATATCACTATTTTCACTTAATTACTAAAGCAAGCAAGATAATAGGGTGCAACAAGCTACAAAAGGATAAGAGGAAGTTATAAATAATGCATTTATAACTAAGCAATATGTGAGGCAAAAAGACATACCTCCACACCAAAACTATAACAAGGTTATGCATAATATATATATATATATATATATATATATATATATATATATATATATATAAATTAAAAAAAATACTGAAAGAAAAGATTTATCCTAAACATGCTTATGATCATATGAACTATGCAAATTAAAAAAAAAGTAATTTGACCGTGATACATATAAGTAAGCAAGAAAGAGATCTAGAATCCTAAAAGTATACAAGTAAGCAAGTAATATAAAGGCTAACTGATGTAGCACATCCAAAGAATATTATTAAAGGCCTAATAATAAGAGCCATGGCTAAAGTTCAAGGGAAGAACTTGAAGATGGGCTCAATTATAAGAGCCCAATCAAAAGCCCAATAAAGAGCCCAAATATTAGGCTTACCATTTGTATTTTGTTTTTATTAATATTGTACTTTTTATATTTATTAAAACATATGTTTGGCTAGCTATGTCATAAGAAAAATATTTAATGCAAGTAGTTGGAGTTACTTTCTCACTAATTGCCAACTATCCATCTTTCCCTCCATATTTTCCCTCAAAAGCTCATAGGGCTACATACTTGTAATGTCTATAAACATGAGCAAAAATATAATGTAATAAAGTAACTTGAATGAAAGAATTTTGTGGTGAATAGCTCTCATATTGCTTGGTACTTAGTGGTGTTAAGTTATTGCATATCTTTGATGAGTTGGGTTGTTATCTTATTTATATTTTATTTTCTAATTATACTCTTATTCTTATAACCTCAAACCATCCACACATCTTCTCCAACATGTTAAGTATCATTTAAAAATATTAAATTATTATATAATCTTACAAACACTCTCCAAATTCTACCATAACCTCTATGGCCAAATCTAAAAATAGCTCGACCTAGTCTTCTTCCATACCCCTCAAAACCCATCTAAACACTATCAAACCCATCCATCTACTCTAGATCCAAACTACATATCTTAAGCTACTTATATTAATTTATTTATTGCCCTTTAACCTACTAAAACCCCACCTACAAAAGGGATATTTTGAATTAGCCTAAATTAGGCTTGATCTGGGCTAGTCTTGGCTTTCCTTTAGATAGTTCACTCTAAACCCATAACTAACTCACCACAAACTCTAGAAATCATCCTTAGACATTATCCTACTAGTCTATTCAATATTTAAATATATAATTTACCAAAAAAAGGCAGCCCACTAGCATCATGTTTTGGTATCAGAGTGAGGTTGGGAAAGCCGAAAAAAAAGAAGTATTTCGGCATGAAGAATAAATTTTGGTGAAATCTTCTCCACAAGATTTTGAGTCGTGCCAACAAGTGCAAGGTATGTTAATCATTTTTTATGACTTTATTTTTCATATTAATTACTTGGAAATTTATCATATTACTTGCAAGTCTATAGTGTGCATGAACTCTAATTAGTGAGCACCATTATATAGCCTAGCCAATATTTTTGTGTGAACATACCCTAAACATTTACTTGAGTGAAAATATGAAAAGTGAGTGTTCCACTTAATATTGAAGCATTTATCTTCATGCAAACAAATAAATTTATATGAACTTCTTTACTTTCTTTATTTAATATTTGTGATAATATTAGTTGCTTATTTTCATGAGTTAAATTAATTTGTAATTCTTAAGAAAATGAGACTTTTTAAATCTAGAAAAAAAACATTTATTTACATTAAACTTGTATACATAAGAATATATACTTGTATAAAACCTAGTGTATTGCGAATTTAAAAAGAACTTTGTCAAAAGGGCATAAACAGCCTAAGGAGAGCTTGGGACGTAAGTGGCCAAGTGCCCCCCTCCTCATCTAGAAATTCTTTTAACTTACAATTCACATTATTTTTACATTTATATTTTCTATTTCACATTCTCAAATCTAGAATTTATTTTTCCCTCATATTTCTTTATAAAAAAAAAATGGCACTAAAGTTAATTTCCCAAGATTAAATTGAGAATTTGACTAAGATAGTAGATTCCTTAGATCTTAGGATTTATGAACATGAAACAAAGTCTATGAAATTATTTGAGAAAAATAAAACTCAAATGCAATAAATTAAAGATCAAATGCAAATCATCTTAAACCTCTTGCAAAATAATAAAAATCATGCTCCATATTCTATCCATAACCTTAATGCAGTTATGGAAGATGATGGCTCATACATAGATGCAAGTGATTGCCCACCCCATGCTCCACCACCTCCCAATCTCATCGAAGACAACTAAACCCTAAGAATTGAGAAAGGAGAGACCACCAACGAGCTATCAATAATTTTAATGATCCCTCTATGAGAGTTAAAGTTGAAGCTCCTACTTATGATGGCACACGTGACCTAAACAAATTCTTAGATTAGTTAACCTAAATGGATGACTTCTTTGATTGGTATAGATGGATGATTGTCAATGAGTTTTTTTTGCTAAGATGAAATTTACTGGTTATGCTAAGATTTATTGGACAAACATTTTAGCAAAAAAACATAGGTTAGGAAGGACAAATCTTACTTAGATAGAGATGAAAGAAATGCTTAGGTCAAAATATTATCCTTGACATCATGATAAGAAGTTACATGGACAATTGCTGATTCTAAGGCAATGCTCTCTTTATGTAACATAATACTTAAATACTTTTGAGGATCTAGTTTCTAGGACCAGTTGTAGGGATAATGATTAGCAACTTGCTATTAAATTTGTTATTGGGCTTATAATGGAAATTAGAAATGAGGTTGAACTTTTTGATCCCCAAACTTTAGAAGAAGCTTTCCATTATGCTCTACTTGTTGAACAATAAAAGAATTCAGCTTCTATAATATGAAATAGAGCTCAAGTGACTTCTAATTCAAATCATAAGTCAAATACCAGACCCATTCCACCCTCTAGCTTAAATTATCCACCCAAAGAGGGAAGCTCTAATAATATTCAAGATATCACTTATTTCAAATATCATAAGAGAGGTCACATGTAGAACCAATATAAGGCACAAATTTTATTATTAAATGAAGTTCATGACCTTATAGATGAAACTTTAGAAGAAGTTTATGATGATACTCCACAAATGAAGAATTTGTGGATGATCCTCAAATTAATGTGATGAGATGCCTTATAATAGCTAAGAATGAAGAAGAAGATTGGAGAAGAAGGAATATTTTTAGCACGTATGTTGTGTGCAATGAGCGAAGGTGTAGGTTAGTTATTGATGGGGGTAGTACAATGAATGTTATCTCTACCAATGCTATATCAAGAGCTAATTTAAAAACTTTATCCCCAACCCTTTCATATTAGATGTGTTAACTTGTAATAACCCTAGTTATTACTCAAGTTAGTTAGGACTAATCCAAGTCCTAATCTTAGTTTTAGTGTGCTAATTAAGTCATTAGGAGTCAAATATATCAAATCCTAATTTTTGAGAAAATCTAAAAAACCTGGAAATTGACCTATCTAAATTGACCTCAGATCAAAAATCAAATTTCGCCATTGCGCTCATTGCCCACGAATTAGCTAGAGGTGGTGATTTGGAATCAATCGGAAGTCGTCAAAATTTTGTCGAATATTTAATAATATTTAAATACCCCTGAAATTAAGAAAATAAAATACTCATCAAATAAAAAATCTGATCTTGCCATTGCATTCCCCTCCCCTCAATTAGTTAGGGGTGAATATTTGGGATTTTTCTGGAGTCATTTTATTAATTAGAATTAATTAATTAAAATAAGAATTTTAATTGAATTAAATAATTATTATTTAAAGCTTAACGGGTCGGATCGGCCGTTCTTAATGGGTCAGATTCACCCCATTTTTGGATTCGGATTTATAGGCTTATCGGGTCGGATGCGGGATCCAAATCTGCATTTGATAATCGATGGCCTGATCAGACTCGATCAGATGGTTCTCGAGCCGTCTTCCTCGGCGGTTCTGCCGAACCTCCACGCGGCTTTCCACCGCATGCCGCACCAATCCGGCACCTCCGAAACCTTCAAGCCCCTGTCCAGAGGCCATTAAGGCCTAACCCATATTCAGCACTTGCGTATTTTGCGAGTTAGAGCTCGGATCGTCTTCCTGCTGTGAACCCTAAGTTCTATGATCATCCGTCATTTAGGTACCTGATCTCCCTCGATACTCTGTCGATTATTGCATACATCATTCACAACTCTATTCCATGTAATAGATTAGGGTATGATTGGATTGATCGAGCTGGATCGAGCCCGATCGATCAAATTTTAGGTTGTATCCACAGTCTTTACCGTTATGTTGCATCTTGCCGAAACCCTAGAGCTAGGGTTTGCTTTTGCCAGCACCTCCTTCCACATCCGATCTCAATTCAGCAAATAAGGGATAACCCTTGTCGAGGCCGACCTGATGGCCTGCATGTCGGTGCCATGCACCACCGAGAAGATCGGCATTAGCCGTGACCTAGGTCCCCGCCCTCGGGGTGCCTGCGTGAGGGAGGGTTCGTTCGGGAGAGGCAGGGTCGACCCGGAGTCTGACCCGTTCATGCTAGGCTTAGCGTGTCTCTCATGGCTGCGGGCCCCATGCCCCACAGTAAATTAATTATGTGAGGCCCACTGCTGTCCTCGCATCCGCTAAAATTACGCCGCGTGTCGTGCGGGCCCCACCATGTCGGGTCCATAGCTGCTCGCAGGTCTCGCATTGCTCGTATCCTCGAATCCGTGGCCGCCATGTGTCCAGCATGGGCCCGTGACCCTCTGCTGCCAGACTAGTGGGTTCCGCCTGCATTCCCACGCCCAACCAAAAGCTACCGCATGTCTAGCCGTGGGTCCCACCGCTGTTATTAATATTATTATTAAATCTATTTTATATAGTTTAATTTATTTATATTTTAATTATTCAAATAGTAGGATTAATTCAAAGTTAATTAAATTAATTATAGGAACTTAAATCTCTAATAACTCCTAAACCATAAATTCAAATATACTCAAGTTATATCTTATTTTAATCAGAAAAATAAGAGGAAGATTCTCGTAGTATCAGATTTTTCATAGGATGCATAGATAATATGGTGACATTTTAGGTGTAACAACCCAAGTTGTTACTTAGGTCAATTAAGATTGATTTAAATCTTAATTATGGTTATAGTAGCTTAATTAAGTCATTTAGAACTTACCTCTAAGATCTGGATCAAATCAGAGATCAAATGGATCAAAACCTGATTTCTAGAAAATTCCAAAACCCTAGAAATTAACTTTTTATTTAAACCTCAGATTGAAAATCTGACTTCGCCATTGCATTCAGAACCCCCAAATTAGCCAGAGGTGAAGTTTTGGAGGCATTTGGAAATTGTTGAATTTTTGGCAAATATTTTGATATTATTTAAATACACCGAATAATTGAATAAATAAATACTCGTCGAAACAAAAATCCGTGTGCGCCGTTGCGTTCCTCACCCCTCAATTAGCTAAGGGTGATTTATTGGGAATTTTGTGACTGCAATTATTTAGATAAATTTAATTAATCAAATATTTCAGCTCTTCGGGATGAAGACGATGGAGTCCCGGGTCGGGTCAGGCTGACCCGACCCGTGTAAGTCTTTTCCGCGCTGGACACGCACCAGGAGCATAGCAGGCACACAGTTGCAGTGGGGCCCACAGCTGGCAAACAAGTCTCATTTGAGACAGCCGTGGGTCCCGCTCTTTGTCCCGTCCAATAAGGGAGTGCCACATGGCCTGTTCTGTCGCCGTCTGATTTTGTGGGTCCCGCCTCAATTTATTAAATCCAATGGAAATTAAGATTAATTATAAACAAAATTCTTGATGTATATATATATATATATATATATATATATAAATTTAATTAAATTAATTCTATTATATCTTAAACTTTAAGCCTTCTTATCTTACAAAATACATGTCCAAATGTAGCAAATAAATATATCATTGAATTCAGAAAATTATGAGCAACAATTTGGCACTGTC
This sequence comes from Gastrodia elata, assembly GCA_016760335.1. Classification (NCBI taxonomy): domain Eukaryota; kingdom Viridiplantae; phylum Streptophyta; class Magnoliopsida; order Asparagales; family Orchidaceae; genus Gastrodia; species Gastrodia elata. Next base: position 30,879,552 of record CM028675.1, on the reverse strand, counting down.
AAATTTCCAATTGGAGCAATATTTAACATAGTGATATTTAGGATCCCTAAGTTGAACCATAAATGTTACAAAACTTCAAATAGTCATAACTTTGCACACACTAATCCAAATCTATCAAATATGGGTCTTAAAATACTCACAAAATACTAAGGAACATTTTAGTAGTATTAACTTTGTCATTTGGATTAGTATTTGACTAATGAATTTTAGGACCTAACCCTAATTACCCTAATTAACCCTAGAACTTCAATTGACCATAACTTGGTCAATTGAGCTCCAAATTAAATGATCCAAATATTAATTTAGATTAGCAAAACCTAAATTTCAGTAATGTACAAAAATATTTAGGATCCAACGGTTAGATTTGCTAATCAACCCTAATTACTTTAAAACTTGATTAGTGAATATTAGCAAATCTAACAATCCGAATTAGACAATTCAAATTTCAGAGAACTCTTAGAACCTATTAGAACCTAACTGTAGGGTTGGATTAGTAATTGGGTGATTAATTTTGCTAATCACTCACTAATCACCCTAAACTCTAATTAGGTCATAACTTAGCCAAATTAGGTCCAAATTAAGCCTATCACATGTTATTGTGATTCAGTGGACCATTTGTAAACTATAGCCACTGATTTTGCTCAATTTGGATCTTAATTGACAAAGTTAGGATTTTGACCCTTAATTTAAAGAACTCTTAATTACAATTTAACCCTAAAACTTGCTTTGGCTGTAACTTAGCCAATACATATCAGAATTCAAGAATTTTAGGTTCTATGGAAACCTTAGAGCATAACCTATAGTAAACTAACAGAAAAATTATATGTCATTAAGGTAAATTTACCAAAATACCCTTATAGGTCAAATTATTTAATTTGACCCTATAATGCTTAATACTTAACCAAATTTAGTAAACTTACTGTCTAAACTCATATTAGACAGTAAGTAATCATTGCACATTATTAAAAGCTAGAATTAAGTGTTAATTCATAAAGGTGAGTTTTAGACCCTTAAGGAGGGGCAAAATGGTCGTTTTGCCTAAAATTTAGGGTTTAATATTTCTAAGTCCTAATTTTATCTCTAAATCATAACAAATAGTAATTAAAGTTATTTAGACCTTGATTTAGATAATTCTAAGTCTTAAACTAGAAAATTGAAGAAAAACCCTAAGTTGAGTCTTAAGTAAAACCTAAGTAAAATATGAGAGATATTTCTTTTTCCTTTGGACTTCTTAGATCATCCTTAGGTCTTATAACTTTAGTTAGGATGTGTGTCTGAGTGATATTCTTAGATTTAAGAACTTAAATTTCTAAGATTAGGAATAGATCTTAAGTTAGAATTCATCTAATGAGTAAAATGGGTTATTCATTAAGGTGAAACCTTGATTTTATTAGTTTATTAGATTTTCATAGTTTATTTATTGATTATTTGATCTTTTAACATTAGAATTAGGATTAGAAATCTATCCTATCGAATTTGACTTAATTGAATAGGATTCGCCTTAACATTTAATCAGTGAGATAGGATTTAGCTCTAGCCTTTAAGATAAGCTTGTGATTAAGAATTGAACCTCATTAATTGAAGTTTAGTTCTTAATCTTCTATCTTGATTTGGCTAATCAAGATTTGAATGGGTTTATATTAAACAATAACTTAGGACAATTGATTTACTTATTTAATTTTGTAGATAACTTGGATTTATTTATAATTAGGACTTAGCTACTCCTAATCATATTGAACTTATAAGTTCGTGATTCTAAGTTACAGACAGTGTAGGAATTTATGATTCTGAATCTTATGTAACTTAGAGTAGATAGAATGATTAAATTAGAAAATAGGTGATATCACAAAGTTTGTGTAGTGCTAATTTGATATTCAATGCTTCTTCTTGCTTTTGAGCCTTTTTATACCTTTGGACATACTTAAATACTTGATGCATATTTTATAATATACTTTGAATTTCATTCACATATCATATGCATAATTATAAAAGAAACATTAATAAACAACTTTATGAATGGTGATTTATGTTTTACTTAGCCTACCAGTCAGTATGACTTTACTTTAGGATAGCTTTTGCCTAGGGAATTTCCCCTATGATACTTTACTTTGGCATTGGGATCTTTCTCCTATATGCTTACTTTATAGATTTTACTTTAGGATTGGGATGTTTCTCCTAGATGCCTCTTTTGGATAAACTTTACTTAAATCTGGGATGTTTCTCCTAGATTATCAGATAGACTTTACTTTTTGGTAGACTAAGTAAGAGTATCTCACACGTACAACACTTTAATTTACATTACTTACATTTACTTTTCAGTCTCTTTACAGTTACTTTTCATACACTTTAGACTTACTTTACTTTACAGTTCAGCATATTTTTCTTTCTTATTTTTTTTCATTTTCTACAGTTCCTTTACATTTTAGAACTTTTTGTATGTTAGCTGCTCTCCTTACTTGAAATCATGTTAGGATGCTAGTCTTTACATTTTCAGTACAATACTCTTTCTTATACTATTAAATGGCATATTTAGTTGATCATATTCCTTAGGACTTTTCTTTGTACTTAGTAGATTTACCTTGTACTTTACTTACCTTGTATTGCAGCCTGAGTTGAGATATGTTTCTACCTCATGACTTGTTCTTGCCTTTCTTTGTACTTTACCGCTATACTATGCTTAATTTCAGTTGTGATGTCATTAAAATACATTAAAATTCATTACCTTAAAATGTACTTAGACATTTTGTCTAATAAGAATTTTCTTTTGTTGGCTGGGGCCCTACCATTATGAAACTGATAATAGTAGATTCTGAGCTTTTTGAGGAAATTAAGCCTACTGAGGAGCAGATCCAGGAGGAGGTCCAGACTATTGAGGGACCTTAGCTTACTTATTAGATTGTTTTACTTTTATATTGTGAGGATGAGAGACTCTTTTCATTTCAGTTTTTAAACTTTAAATATTTGTAATAATACAGAACTATTTGTACTTTACTTTCCTGCATTATATATATTCTGAGCTGGATGTCTTTATTTTATAGTATGGATGTTTACTTTAGTTGATTCTTTTCTTCCGCACTTTGATACTCATTAAGTGATTGTAAACCTTTACCTTATTATGAAAAGCACCTCTTTTTCTTAAGATTGGATTGGAGTCTTAAATTCCAACCTAATGTTAAGTATGAGATGTGCTTAGTGACGACCACTCCTTAAGCCTTATGATTAGAAGAGGCGGCTGCCACAATTGGTATCTGAGAACTCCATAAGGTGTCAAATTGGAATTTGTATTCCTATCTACCTAATGGATAGTTCTTCTGCCTTATAATCACTAAATGAATACTAGAACAACATCTATATTTCCATCATCCAATATTCAGAATAGCAGGAATAAAACACTTAGAGTAAGAACACAAAAATACTTAAACTCAGTAGGAACTCTAAGAACAAATTAACATAGAAATATTTTCTAATATTACATGATTGGAATAATTGAATAAAAACCCTTTCATTCTTCTAAATAGAATGTTATTATCTAAATACATGTATAATAATAAACCCCGGTCAACCTTCATCAGCTCTTGCTGCGACAAGCAGTCAACCATCAGAAATCAGTGCATTATTAGAAACTGTCAAAACATTAGTGGAAACCAATGCCAAGCAGGCAGAGAAAATAGAAAGGCTATTGGCCATACAAAGCAACCCCTCTCCTGCAACAGTTAACCCAACATCTAATCTCCCTTCTCAATAATATCAACAAACTGCTGATGGACTTTTACATAGTTTCATTAGATTAAGAACCCCAATATTCAATGGGACTATATCTGCAATGGATATAATTAATTGGATAAAAATAGTTGAAAAGAACCTTACAAGTTTGAACTGTCCTGAGTCAGAATCTGTTCGTTTAACCACACATATGTTTGAAGAAGAAGCAGAATTTTGGTGGGATCATATCCGCTAGACAGTATTCGCTGGGTACCAGATTGATACAATTCCTTGGAGTAAGTTTGTAGAAGCATTCATGGCTGAGTATGTGCCTCCTTTCGTACAAAATAATTTGGGGGATATGTTCCTAAATCTCAAGCAAGGCAATCAAATTTTATCAGAATACGAGACAGAATTCAGAAAATTATCCAGATTTGCACCAATCATGGTACAAACAGAAGGATCTCTATGTCACCGATTCCTCAACGGTCTTAAAGAATCGATAAGAGATCAAATTATTCCATTAAGACTATCTAAGTTTATGGAACTTATAGAAACAGCTCGTGTAATTGATCGGAATCTAACTCAAAAAGAAAGTAAGAGAACTTTCAATATGTCTTCTCAAAGGAACAATGATTCCAGAAGAATTAGACTTTCTTCAGGAAAAGTATATCAAATGAAAGCTGAGAGTCCACCAACAGATCCTTACAACTGGTGTACAAGACCACATCCATATGGAAGATGCTATCACAATAAATAATGTTGTTATACATGTGGTCGCAAAGGACACTTCTACCAGCAATGTAATTATGAAGTAACTATAGATGGAGTTCGTATTGATCATTCCAGACGCAATCAAATGTTAAATCCAACTCCAATCAATCAACGAGATCAACTACAGACCATTATGCCTACTCCACAAACTAAAAGAACTGTCCAGAGGAATGATAAAGGAAGATCAAATCAGCCCAGCACATCCCGAAATCCTCAAAAGCAGGTGGTTATTAAGAAGTCTATAGGACCAGCTAAAGTATATACTCTTACTCTTATGGAAGTTACAGAAGATAATAATGTGATATCAAGTATACATAATTCATATTGCATTTATTTTCAAGCTTTTAATAAGTTCTAAGTAATTATTATTTTATTTAGGCACTATAAGTATTAATGATCATCCGTGCAAACTGCTATTTGATACCGGAGCAAGCCATTCGTTTATATCTGAAAATTTTGTTAAAGGTTTAAATTTGCCTCGTTACAAAATGGCAAGATCTTTAGCAGTTGGGCTACCATCCGGAACTCAACTCAATACCACCCACTTCTGTAACCTTCAAGTACCCTTAAATGAGCAAGTGTTTCAAGCCAAGTTAATAATTTTACCGATAGTAAACTTTGATATAATCTTGGGTATGAACTGGCTTAGTACTCACAACGCTACTATTAGCTGCCAACAAAAGAAGATATCACTTCGATCACCAGACACTACATCAACATTCATAGGAAAGTTCAGTACTTTAAGTTCACTAATTAATGCAATAACAACAACTAAGTTAGTGAACAAGGGTTGTGCAGCACACCTAGTTACTATGCTAGGAAAAAGTAAAAAGGAGATACCACTTTCTGAGATTAAGGTGGTTAATGAATTTGTTGATATTTTTCCTGAAGAACTACCTGGGTTACCTCTACCAAGAGAAGTTGAAATGGTAATAAATTTAGTACCAGGTACCCAACCAATTTCAAAAACTCCTTACAGAATGGCTCCTAAGGAACTTCACGAACTTAGTGAGCAACTAAAAGAACTATTGGATAAAGGATTTATTAAACCAAGTATGTCACCATGGGGTGCTTCGGTATTATTTGTAAAGAAGAAAGATGGGTCTATGCGAATGTGTATAGACTACAGAGAACTAAATAAAGTCACTATTAAGATTAAATACCCACTTCCCAGAATCGATGATTTATTCGATCAATTATCCGGAGCAATAGTATTCTCAAAGATTGATTTAAGATCGGGATATCATCAACTTCAAGTAAGAGATTTTGACATGGAGAAGACAGCATTTAGAACCCGGTATGGACACTATGAATTTCTTATAATGTCCTTTGGACTCACAAATGCACCATCTATTTCCATGGACTTAATGCAGCGAGTCCTAAAACCATTCTTAGATAAATTTGTAATTGTATTCATTGATGACATACTCATCTATTCAAAGACTATGGAAGATCATGAAGAACATTTAAGAACAGTATTAAAAACTTTGCGAGAACATCAGTTATACGCTAAATTTTCAAAATGTGAATTCTGGTTGAAGTCAGTAGCATTCTTAGGTCATATTGTAGATGCTCAGGGAATCCGAGTTGATCAACAGAAGATCTGTGCTATTCAGAAGTGGAACCGGCCAAAGACAGTAACTGATATAAGAAGTTTCTTAGGTCTTGCTGGCTACTATAAAAAATTTGTCAAAGGATTCTCTCAGATAGCTGCTCCATTAACTAAGCTAACTCAAAAAGCTGTTCCATTTATATGGGCTCCTGGATGTGAAAAGGCATTTCAAACCTTAAGAGATGCTCTTTCTACTGCTCCAGTATTAGTTCTACCAAAAGAAGGTATGAACTATCAAGTATATACAGATGCCTCAGGAACTGGATTAGGTTGCGTACTAATGTAAGAAGGGAAGGTGATTGCATATGCTTCAAGACAGTTGAGGCCTCATGAGAGAAATTATCCAGTACACGATTTAGAACTTGCTGCGGTAATTTTTGCATTAAAAATATGGCGTCATTATTTATATGGTGTTCAATGTTCTATTTTCACTGATCACCAAAGCCTGAAAGACGTATTCACTCAACGTGAATTGAATTGTTGCCAAAGAAGATGACTTGAATTGTTAAGTGACTATGATGTAGAAATCCAATACCACCCAGGAAAAGCAAATGTGGTGGCAGATGCCCTTAGCCGTAGTGTAACGTTATCAGCATTAATCACTACAAGTTCACTGATAAAAGAATTTCAAAAGATGGAAATTGTTCCTATTCAGAGTAATGTTATGAGCTCAATATTAACTAACATAAATGTAGAACCCACGTTTCATAGGGATGTTTCCATCTCTCAAACCAAAGATGAAGAATACTTAAAGTTTAGGATGGATATTGAAGGAGGACGCCGTCATGATTTACAATTACACGGGTCAGTGATTTATCAGGATAATCGTATATGGGTTCCTAAATTCATGCAACAGGAGGTATTAAATGAAGGACATAATTCTGGCTATCAAATTCATCCTGGAAGCTCAAAAATGTATCAAGATTTAAAACAGTCCTTCTGATGGCCTGGGATGAAAAGAAGTGTGGCAGAGTTCGTTGAGAAATGCCATCCATGTAGCTTGGTTAAGGCAGAGCACCAAAGACCTAGTGGCTTACTTCAACCACTTGAGATACCTGAATGGAAGTGGTTAGATATATCAATGGATTTTGTAATGGGTTTGCCTCGATCAAAATTTGGGTATAATGCAATTTGGGTGATTATTGATAGATTGACAAAATCTGCTCATTTATTCCTATCCATCAGATAGATTCTGTGGAGAAACTTGCCAAACTTTATATCAAAGAAGTGATCAGGTTGCATGGGATTCCTAAATCGATTATATCTGATAGAGATAGTCGATTCACCTCAAGATTCTGGCAGGCTGTGCATCAAGATCTAGGCACAACTTTAGCATTAAGTACAGCTTTCCATCCACAAACAGATGGACAGACAGAATGAGTAAATCAGGTTCTAGAAGATCTACTTATATTATGTATTCTTGATTTTGCTGGATCCTGGGAAGATCATATGCCGTTAGTAGAATTTGCCTGTAACAATAGCTTCCAAGCTAGCATAAAAATGGCTCCATACGAAGCGTTATATGGAAGGAAGTGTAATACACCATTGGCATGGTCAGGGATTGGCAGTGTTCAGCTGTACGGGTCTGAGTTAGTAGAAGAAACGAATAAGAAGATTCAGTTGATTCAACAGCATATTCGTGCAGCTCAGGATTGCCAAAAGAAATATCATGATGGGCATCATTGTTCCTTAGAATTCAAAGTTGGAGACTTCGCATATTTGAAAGTCAGTCCTATGAAACGAGTCTTCAGATTTGGTATAGCAGGAAAGCTAAGTCCTCGTTATGTTGGCCGATTTGAAGTATCAGCAAAAATAGGTTCCTCCGCCTATCGATTAAATCTTCCATATGATTTTTCAGCGGTTTATAATGTGTTCCATGTGTCATCCTTAAGGAAGTGCCTCAGAGATCCATCACATCTTGTTCAATTCCCAGAAATTCAAATTCAGCCAGATCTGACATATGCTGAAGAACCAATTCAAATTTTAGCTCGAGATCGCAAGCAACTAAGAAATCGAGCAATCAATATGATTAAAGTACAGTGGAAGAATCGTTCCTGTAATGAAGCCACTTGGGAAAAAGAATCTGATATGCGTCAGAAATACCCAAATCTCTTAAATTCTAACCTCTTACAATTCAAACGTTCTATAAATATTTTATTTTTCCACCTGAGTGATGTCGAGGATGACATCGTTCTTAAGTAGGGGAGTTTGTAACAACCCAAGTTGTTACTTAGGTCAATTAAGATTGATTCAAATCTTAATTATGGTTATAGTAGCTTAATTAAGTCATTTAGAACTTACCTCTAAGATCTGGATCAAATCAGAGATCAAATGGATCAAAACATGATTTCTGGAAATTCCAAAACCCTAGAAATTGACTTTTTATTTAAATCTCATATTGAACATCTGACTTCGCCATTACATTCAGAACCCCCAAATTAGCCAGAGGTGAAGTTTTGGAGGTATTTGGAAGTCGTTGAATTTTTGGCAAATATTTTGATATTATTTAAATACACCGAATAATTGAATAAATAAATACTCGTCAAAATGAAAATCCGAGTGCGCCGTTGCGTTCCTCACCCCTCAATTAGCTAAGGGTGATTTATTGGGAATTTTATGACTGCAATTAATTCGATAAATTTAATTAATGAAATATGTTTAAAATAATATAAATATTAATATTTAAACTTACTTAACGGCACCATCCATTTCAAAGTAACGCTGTCAACCATTTAGTTAACCCTGCCGTTTGAATGGGACGGATCTTCTGATCCGTCCGATTGAAGATCCGACGGTTGATTACCCGTCTTCTCCATGTGGCACGGGCGAACCCTACGCGTGTCGCGAGGGTCGACCCGTGTCGGCTTGCAGCGAAGCCAGGCATCCTCCACCACTGAAGAGCACCGATCAAGACCTCCTTAAAGCCTAAACTTGTCCCCAGTCGACCGTTTACTCGTTTGGATCTGTGGAAGTCGAAGGCGAAGCATTTGATCGAACCCTATTTTCCTACACCGTTCAAATTGTACGTATTCGATCTCTCAATCCCTGCTTTCAATTTCAAATTTTTCAACTCGTATTGTTATTCCGTGCGATAGATTAAATTATGTCCGGCTTGATCGAGATCAATCGATCACGATCGAACAAATTTTGACTTCATAGCACAGTACTTACCGTTGGCGAAAGTCGACCAGTCACATAGTCTCCTAGGATTAAGCTTAGTCATCTCGGTGCGTCACCTTTTGTGGCGATTCAACCATTATTAGGAAGCCCTAACCTCGCCCTACCTACTGGTATGCGGATCATTGCAGGTTGACGACGGGACGGACTTCAAAATAGGAACCCTAATTACAGCTCTTCGGGATGAAGACGATGGAGTTCCAGGTCGGGTCAGGCTGACCCGACCCGTGTGAGTCTTTACCGCCGCTGGACACGTGTCAGAAGCATAGCAGGCGCACAGTTGCGGTGGGGCCCACAGCTGGCAAACAAGTCTCATTTGAGACAGCCATGGGTCCCGCTCCTTTGGCCCATCCAATAAGGGAGTGCCACGTGGCCTGTTCTGCCGCCGTCTGATTTTGTGGGTCCCGCCTCAATTTATTAAATCCAATGGAAATTAAGATTAATTATAAACAAAATTCTTAATGTATGTATATATATATAAATTTAATTAAATTAATTCTATTATATCCTAAACTTTAAACCTTCTTATCTTACAAAATAAATGTCCAAATGTAGCAAATAAATATATCATTGAATTCAGAAAATTATGAGCAATAATTGGGACGACCACTCCTTAAGATTGGATTGGAGTCTTAAATTCCAACCTAATGTTAAGTATGAGATGTGCTTAGTGACGACCACTCCTTAAGCCTTATGATTAGAAGGGGCGGCCGCCACATTAGGACATCCCCTCACTTGTGCCAAAACTTTAAACTCTCATAACTTTGTACACAGTGACCCAAATCTAGCTAATATGGGTCTTAAAGTTATCAGGAGAACCTCAGGAATGCCGTGATAGTATTAACTTTATTGTTGGATCAATAGTTTGCTTAATGACTTTTAGGACCTATCCTAATTACCCATAAAACTATAGATTTTGATTTAGCCATATCTTAGTCATTTAATCTCCAAATCAAAAATTCAATATGCTAGATATGTTAAAATTTCAGTGGGAATAGTAATCTGCAATAAAATTTTAGTTTTGAACCCTAGAAACCCTAAGTTGACCAAAATACCTCTAACCATAGTTAGCTCATAACTTGACCAATTGAAGTCCAAACTGGGTCTACTCCCAGTTAATTTACTTAGTGTATTATAGAGAAGCTATAAACACTAAGTTTGGTGAATTTGGACCTCAAACGAAAAAGTTCAATTTTGCCCCCTTGACCATAGGAAAAATTACCAGATTGCCCTTAAATTTTAGATTACCTATAACTAATCCAATAGACCTCAAAATTTAGTATTCTTAGACTCTATAGAATTCTTGAATAGCACCCAACAGTAAATTGCACAAAAATTTAGATTTAATTAGGTTTTAATTTATTAAATTTCCCCTTAAGTCAAAATCTTTAGTTTGAACCTATAGAACCCATTTCTTATCCAAATTGAGTGTACTTACTTCCTATCTTCATATTAGATAGTAAGAAATTATTTGGCAGTAAGAAAATTTAATTTGAAGCCCTAAATCAAATAGTAGCTTTTTGGATCCTTAAGTAGGGGCAAAATAGTCATTTTGCCCAAATTTTAGGTTAAGTCACCTTAACCCATAAAATATCATTCAAATCATTAAAAATAGTAGTAGAACTAATTTAGGATCAATTTGAGTTATAAATTCTCATAATTTGAATAATTATCTAAAAATCTTAAATTAGGCTTGAAAATCTCTAAGGGAAATGATCCTTACTTGGCTAAAATGAACCCTTAACCTTCCATAATTAAATACAACAGCAAGTGTAAATAAATTTAATCAACTCTTAAAACATCCTTAAGTTTCTTCATTAGGAGCTTGTTAGGAATTCTCACTTCACCTTAGGATCTGTTCCTTATGATTAAGGATAGATCTTATATTAGATTTCATTTATTGAATAACAGAGTTATTCAATGAATAAATCCTTAATTTTATTAGTTTTTAGATTTTCTATAATTTCATTTTGATTATTTTTATCTTCTAATCTTAGATTAAGAATAGGAGAATCATCCTATTAAGTTTAACTTTGCTTAATAGGATTTACCTCAATCATTAGTTCACTTAGAATTTAAAACTTAGATCCTTGGACTTTATCTTTGAATTATATATTTAACTCCAATTCGTGGTGTTAAATCATAATCCCTAGTTTAGTAGATCTTGATCAGCTCTTATTCTAGAACATATAAATTCATAAACTAGGTCATGATGATTTCTTATTTAACTTACATAGTCGACATTAATTTAATCATATTAGGACCTAGTTAGTCCTAATATTTTGTAACTTATAAGGTCGTATTTCTAAGTTACACTCAATAGTAAGAATTTGAGATCCTGAACTTGTGTAACTTAGAATAGTTAGAATAGTTTAATTAGACAACAATAATGTCATCATGTATAGAAAAGTCCCTTGCTTACTACTTGATTTCTTGTGCTATGCATTTGCTTATTTTTTGAGCTTATTTTCTTGGACATGTTTTAAAAGAAAACTTTGTGCATGAAATGAAAACATAAAATAGTTAAAATAATAATTACCTTAGGTTCAGTATATTCTAGTAGGTTTTGGTGCACATTTGCCCTAATGGATAGAGGCAAAGAGTAATAAGAATGTTTAACATTACTCATTGAGGAGTATGTGTTAAGCTTGGAACCTATATTATCTTGCAAATGTGCTTGACTCCTCAGCTATTTTTGGATGTGTCCACAAAATAAAAGTAAAATAACTAAAATATTATGCATTTGTATTTACTACCTCTTCAGTCATGATATTATATTCTATTCGCCCTAGCTCAAAAAGGCTTTGAGAATTTCTGTATGGACCCGATTAGCCAATTTTCTGATATGACAGTTGTACATACTTATTTATATTTTAGTTTTACTGCTTACTATGTTAATGATGCATATTATTTCAGTCATTTGTACTTTACTTATCTACTTACTTGTATACATATTTATATGATACTAGATTTTGCTACTTACTATATATACCACTTTCAGATTTACTATTTTAAATCAGCATATATCGCATGATCATCAACATGTTTAGAATTAAACTTTTCTTTTAGTACTTTTACTTACTGTATTATATTTATATACATGCCTATCCTTGCTTAGTTAGCCTTAAGGTGTGTCTTTCGCCTCAAATCTTGTTTAATTATAAATATTATATTTATAACTTATCCTGCTTCTTGTATGCTTACTGCTCATATGCTAGATAGTTTGTTTTGGTTTTGTATATGTAAGTGGTGACATTAATAATTCATAAAAAATATTCAGCTTAAAATGTACTTAGATAATTATTTAATAAGATTTTTTATTGGCTGTGGCCCTAGCATTGTGAAACTGATAATATTAGATTTAGATAAGTTTGAGGAGCTGGGTGTTGAAGAGGAGGAGCCTTATATTGAAGAGGAGCATCAGCCGAGAGAACTAGACACTGCTTAGTTCTTTTTTTTCAACTTTCTGTGAGGATGAGAGACTTTTTATTTTAGTCTTTAAGACTATTTAATTAATGCTATAATAATACAAATACCTTTGACTGTATTTTTCTTTATTGTACTTTATACTTTGAGCTATATGTTGCACTTTTCGTATTTATTGTGATAAACTGGATGTATACCTATTTTACTTTACTTCTGCACTCTGATTTGTATTCATTTAGTGACTGAGTTATGGCATTTATGCAGTGGCTTATCTCTCCCTTACTAGTGGATTAAGGTCTATACCTAATCCAATCTTAAGTAGCGGATTTGCCAAAGTGACTCTCCACTCCTAAGTATAATGATTGTAGATTAAGGGGCGGGGTGCCACATAACCATACTTTGCTTCCCATCATTAGTCGATGTTCAGTTCATATCAAGATTGGTAGTTTTGAGGATAAAATTTGGTGTAATGTGCTCCCTATGGATATTGCTCGTATTCTACTTAGACAACCATGACTTTATGACCTGAATATAATTCATTATGGTAGAGAGAACACATATATTTTTAAACATAACAATAAAACCATCAAACTTTTGTCAGTCAGACCACTAGAGAAGATGCTGTCTATAGCACCACATAAACCAACATCTGATCTTTAACCAAAACCCACTATCAAGAAAGGAGCAAAGTTTCAACTGATCGTGATAAGAAATCCTATGCATAATCCGAGTTCTAGCTTATTTACTTATTCTTCTTTGATGTTTGATGTAAGCTCAATAGGTTTTGGAACCTTAAAAAAAGAATTTTTTGATCTGACCATTGTTCACCTTTTACATATATAAGAAGTTAACTTAAATATTAATGAGATTCCCATTCCTAAAGTGGTCTTACCTCTCCTTTCTGAATTTAAAGAAATTACTCCAGAGGAACTCCCAAATAAATTACCACCACTTCATTTCATACAACATGCTATAGACTTAGTTCTAGGTTCACAACTCCCAAACCTTTCTCATTATAGAATGAACCCCACTGAACATGCATAAATTAAGAGACAAGTCACTGAGTTACTTGAGAAAGGATTTATACAAGCAAGTCTTAGTCATTGTGCGGTCCCTGCCCTAATAACTCCTAAGAAGGATGGAACATGGAGAATGTGCTTCAATAGTTGAGCTATCAATAAAATAACTATCAAATATTAATTCCCCATTTCCCGATTAGATGACATCATGTTAGACTTAATCTGAGGAGCAAACTTTTTTTCTTAGATTGATTTGAAAAGTGGGTATCATCAAATTAGAATTAGATCTTGAGATAAATGAAAAATAGTTTTAAGACCCCTGATGAACTCTATGAATGTTGGTCATGCCATTTGGACTTTCGAATGCACTTAGTATATTTATGAGAATGATGAATACTATTCTTAAGCTATTTATAGGAAAACTTTTGGTGGTTTATTTTGATGATATATTAATTTTTAGCCCAAATAAAGTAGGCCATATTAATCATCTTAGACAAATTTTTGGGACCCTTAAAACAAAGAAGTTTTATATTAATTTTAAAAAATGTTTCTTCTTGTAATCTGAGGTGATATTCTTAAGTTTCATCATTTCATCTGAAGAAATAAAACTTAACCTGACCAAAGTTAAGGCAATTATGGAGTGACCAACTCCTAAGAATTTTATTGAAGTAAGGAGTTTTCATGGCCTTGCAACATTCTATAGGTGATTCATTAGAAACTTTAGTGCTGTTATAGCTCCAATCACTGATATACTGAAGTTAGACAAGTTTTGTTAGACCCCAACTGCTCAAAAGGCTTTAGATCAAATTAAAGTTTTAATGACAACAGCCCCCAGTCGTTCGACTTCTTGATTTTTCTAAAACCTTTGAAGTGACTTGTGATGCATTTGGAATTAGAATTGGAGGAGTTTTAAGTCAAGAAAATCATCATGCTGCATTTTTTAGTGAAAAGTTGAATGATGTAAAGCAACGATACTCAACATATGATAGAGAATTTTATGCTGTCAATTAGTCATTAAGACATTGGAGACACTATCTTTTGCATAATGACTTTGTTCTTAAGTCAGATAGTCATGCCCTTAAATTTATCAATACTCAACAAAATTTAAATCATAGACATGCCAAATGGGTTGAGTTTCTCCAAGACTATTCATTTGTCCTTAAAACATAAACTAGAAATTGAAAACAAACCTGCTGATGCATTATCAAGGATGGAAATAACCATCTCCTATTTAAAATTCAAAATTCCTAGATTTGAACGAATTCAAGATGAGTACCCAGTGTGCCCGGACTTTCATCTGATTTACATGGAACACTTGGACAAGCCGCTAACCTTAAATGCAACATATTTAGTGATTAATGGATATCTTTATCGAGGAAAGAAACTTTGCATTCCTAGGTCTTCTCTTAGAGAATTTTTGATTTTTAAACTACACTTAGGAGGAATTGCCGGCCATTTTGGAAAGGATAAAATAATATGCTTGATGGATAATAGATTTATTTGTCATTCCCTAAAAAGAGATATTCAAAAACTAGTAACTCAATGTTTAACTTGCAAACAAGCTAAAGCTACTAAACACAAATCTGGCAAATACACGACATTGCCTGTTCTTTATAATTATCAATGGATTTTGTTTTTGGGTTACTCCAAAGAGCTCGTTGTCATGATAGTAAATTTGTGGTTGTTGATAGATTTTCTAAGATGGCCCATTTCATACCTTTCTCTAAAATTATTGATGCCTCCCATACTGCAAAATTATTCTTTAAGGAAATTGTGCGATTGTATGGCCTTTCCTTCAACTATTGTATTAGATCGAGATGTCAGGTTTGTCTCATACTTTTGAAGACCTTATGGAAACTTCATAGGAAAAAATTGAAATTTTCATCTGCTTTTCACCCCCAAATGGATGGTCAAACTGAAGTTGTCAATTGAAGCTTGGGAAACTTACTTAGGTGCCTTGTTGGAAAAAGCATAGCTAATTGGGATTTATATTTACCTACTGCTAAATTTGCATATAATAGTAGTACTTCTCGAACAACCAAAATATCTATATTTGAAGTGGTGTATGGCCATAATCCTAAATCATCGATTGATGCTACCAACCTTCCTTCTCATGCATTTTCTAATTCATTATTCACATTTGCCAAAGATTTTCAAAGCCTTCATGATTCTATAAGACAAGAAATCACACTTTAAGTAATGAAAAATATGCATATAAGGAAAACCCTAATAAATTAACTAAAGAATTTAAAGATGGTGATTATGTTTTGATTCACATCCACCCTGAGCGATATAACAACACAAAATATAAGAAATTACATCCAAGGGCTTGTGGCCCTTTCAAAGTTCTTAAGCAAATTTGATCTAATGCTTATCACCTTGATTTTCCTAATGATATGCTAATTCATCATGTTATTAATATTAAAGATATTTATTATATGAAAGAGTTAGCAAACCTCCACTTATATAGCCTGATTTTTAGTAGGAGATATAGTTCCTCACATATAAACTCCATCCTTTTTAGACATTGACTATATCATCATAGAGGAGGCTCCTAATGATCAAGATAAAGAGCATCATTTTCTCATTTGTTGGAAGAATAAGCCGTCTACAGAGGACACATGGCTAACACATACAGATTTGGAAGCTCTATATCCACAATTAGTAGTGGATTACTTAGATTTTAACTCTTTGGTGTAGAGTTCAATTAGGCTAACAGGAGTTGATGCAGCACATCCTAAGAATATTATCAAAGGCCCAATAACCTGAGTCATGGCTAAAGTTTAAGGGAAGAACTTGAAGATGGGCTCAATTACAAGAGCCCAATCAAAAGCCCAATAAAAAGCCCAAATATTGGGCTTACCATTTATATTTTGTTTTTTTATTAATATTGTACATTTTATATTTATTAAGGCACATATTTGACCAGCCATATCATGAGAAAAATATTTAATGTAAGTAGTTAATGTTACTTCCTCACTAATTGCCTACTATCCATATTTCCCTCCAAAATTTTCCTCCATATTTTTCCTCCAAAGCTCATAGGGCAAGAGACTTGTTGTGGTGCCCCGCTCCCTAAGCCCTCAATCATTAGGCTAAGGAGTGGAGTGTCACTCATGCAAATCCCTCACTCGACATTAGATTAGGTGAGATCCACTATCCACTGCCATGGAAGGCTGTGCATAGCATAAATAATAGGACCAGTCACTACATCTAACATATATATAGAGTACGAAAGCAAAATAAAATGAATATCACATCCATCCACCATTCATCACATAATGAATAGTACTATAGCTCAACAAATAATAAAGTGCATAAAAGTAATCACACTCACAGTACATGTATTATTACAATATTTAAATAAACAGTTTAAAAGACTGAAAGTAAATCACTCATCCTCACAATAGCTAAAAAGGAACTAAGCAGTATGCGGCTCTCCTGCCTGAAGCTCCTCCTCTAAATAAGGCACATCTTCTTCAGCATCTAGCTCCTCAAACCTATTTGAATCTGACATTATTGATTTCATAATGCTAGGGCCCCAGCCAATAAAAGAAAATCTTGTTAGACAATTATCTAAGTACATTTTAGGCTGAATATTATAAATGAGTTATTAATATCACCACTTTAACTTAAGTACAACAAAAAGTAAACCAAAAGCAGTAGGAGCAATAAATGTACAAAGAATAGGATAAGTTATAAATACAATATTTATAACTAAAATAAAGAGGTGAGGCAAAAAGCATACCTCAAGTAACTAAGAAGGGAATTGTCATATACAATATATATTGAAGTAAGTAAAAGTATTAAAAGTGAAGTCTATCTCTAAACATGCTGATGATCAGATGATATATGCTAACTAAAGATAGAAATCTAAAAATAGTACATATAATAAGCAGTGAAGTCTAGCATCCTATAAGTATATATAAGTGAGCAGGTAAGTAAAGAAATAGAGCTAACTAAAATATGCATCAAAAATACAGTATACAGTAGGCTAAAACTAAAACAAGTATATAAAGATTGATATATTAGATAGTTGGCCATCAGGCCAGTGAAATTGTAACAACCCAGGTTGTTACCTTACTCAATTAAGACTAATCTAAGTCTTAATTAAGATTCTAAGTCACTAATTAAGTAATTTAGAACTCGCCTATGAAACCTAGATCAAACCAGAAGTCAACAAAGTCAAATCTGGAATTCTGGAAAATCCCAAACCCTAGGAAATTGACTTTTTATCTAGATCTCAAATTAAAAATCTGACTTTGCCATTGCGTTCAGAACACCGAAATTAGCTATAGGTGAAATTTTGGAGGCATTTGGAAGTCGTTGATTTTTTATCAAAAATTTTTAATATTATTTAAATACCCCAAATAATCAAATAATTAAATACTGATCAAAACGAAAATCCAAGTGCGCCATTACGTTCCTCACCCCTCAATTAGCTAGGGGTGATTTATTGGAAATTTTTGGAACATATTTTAAGGTTAAATTTAATTAATAAAATCTGTGTAAAAAATAATTAAATAATAATGTAAATTTAAATATTTAACGGTTCCCGTTAAAACCTCTAACGCCGTCTCCCCAAAACCTCTTTTTCTTCAATCGGCACCACTCGACCGTTCGATCTGGATCGAACGGTGGAGGGGTTTTCTTCCACCTCACGCACCGCGTGTCGCGAAGGGATCGCACGCGTCGCCTCCTCTCTGCACGCGGCGTCCTCCTTCGACTCGTGTCCCTCAACCACCGACGAAAAGCGCCGTTTAAGGATATGTAAAGACCCTTAATCGACTCAGCTATCTTATTTGCGTAATCTGATCCGGACAAGAAAAAGGCAGCCTTCGATCGATCTCGAGCTCTCTTGACTGCCATTTTAGGTACTTCACCATTCCCGTGATTCAAAGATTTGCTTGTGTATGTATAATTTCATATAATACAAATTCAATCTCTATATCCTAATTATCAATTATCAATTTTTAAAGTTATTTAATTCTATGATTTTGATCAAATCTGAACGGTACCCAAATATTTTCTCAACTTGTATCCATTCAGTTCAGTTAATGGATGTTTAAATTAAGTAAGCAATTATTGATAGTATGGTTGCATTGTGATCTCATCGAGTTCAATGGAGCTCGATACGTTTCCACCGATTCGAAAAAAAGGAATATTTCCCTGAACCTAAGGTCGATTCTAGGGCATCATAGTTACCGATGATAGCATAGTCCAAGCATGTCAATCTCGATGTTAATTGAAAGGTCTTGTTAAGACCTATCGAATAGCATATTGATTTCATCAAATGGAGCCCGGTGTTGTGAGGGATTAGAAACCCTAATCGCTCCTTTGTCGGGGAAGAAGATGACGCTGGGATGAATCGCGAATGGGCCGGGTCGGGTAGAGGCTGACCCGCGAAGAATGGATTTTTGGGTCAGTTCAAACAGCTGCACAAACTGCGAAGACGTTGGACCCACGCGAAGCTGACACGTCCCTGCTGTGTGATCAGCGGTGGGCCCCGCTGTTCTCAGCCCAGCGAATGCCAGACCAACACGTGTCCTGAAATAAATTATAAATGTTATATATTTAACAGTATTATTGATAATCGAATATATATATATATATATATATATATTTATAAATCAAATCAGAATAATTAAATCAATTAAACAGAATTTAATTAATCAATTAAATCAAATCTTTAAACTTAAATAACTCCTAAAATACACATCCAAATTATGCAAATAAATATACCAAATTGATCAGAAAAATATGAGGAATTTATTGATGCCAATAATTTTGCATTTGGACCAGTGTTTAGCAAAATGACATTTAAGGTTTAATTAAGTTCAAATTTAAGTCTCAAATATTCAATTAACCATAACTTTGTGTAGATTAATCCAAACATACCCAATATGGGTCTTAAAGTGATCAGAAAATCCTAAAGATTAATTTGATAGTATTCATTTTGCTGTTTGGATTAGTATTTGCTTAATGACAATTAGGGACTAACCCTAATTAGCTTAATTAGACTTAGAACTTCAATTGACCCTAACTTGGTCAATTGAGCTCCAAATTTAATGATCCAAATATCAATTTAGATCAGAAAAACTTAAATAACAGTAATCTGTAAAAATATTTAGGATCCAACAGTTAAATTTGTTAATCACCCCTAATTACTCTAAATCTTGATTAGTGAATATTAGCAAATCTAGTAATCCAAATTGAGTGATTTAAGTTTCAGAGGACTCCTAGAACCACTTAGAATCTATCTGTGAGGTTTGATTAGTGTTTGGGTGTTTAATTTTGCTAATCACTCACTAATCACTCATAACCCAAATTAGGTTATAACTTAGTCAAATTAGATCCAAATTGAGCCTACCACATATCATTGTGATCAGTGAGCTATTTGTAAACCATAGCCACTAATTTTACTAAAATTGGACACTAATTGGCAAAGTTAGGTTTTTAACTCATAATTAAGAATCCCTTAATTAACTTTAAACCCTAGATCTTGTATTAGCCATAACTTGGCCAATACTTATTAGAATTTAGCAAATTTAGATTCAATGGAAAGCTTAGGCAGCAAAGAGCAATAATCTGAAAGAAAATTTAACTTTCACTTAGCCAAATTACTAATTTTCCCTTATGAGTCAAATTCACTAATTTGATCTCATATGGCTTAATAATATCCCAAAATTAATTTAGTTGCTGTCTAATCTTATATTAGACAGTAAGAAACATAATCTAAAAGAAAATTTTAGAATTAAAGCCCTAAATCAAAATTTGATCTTTTGAACCCTGAAGCTCAAATTTAGGGTTTAGCATCTTAAATCCCTAAAATCATCTTTATAATCATTAGAAACAGTAATATAATGATTTAGAACAGAAATTGTATAAGTTCAATCATTAATTTAATTTTAATTAAAATTCCAAAGTTAGCTCCTTAAGAAAATCCCTAAGTAAATTGTGAGTGATTTCTCCTTCTTTACTTATTCTTAGACCCATCCTTAGGTCTTATAACATTAGTTAGGATGTGTGTCTTGAGAGATACTCTTAGTAATTAAGAGCCTTATTTCCTAAGATTAGGAATATATCTTAAGTTAGAATTCATCTATTGAGTAAATTGGGTTACTCAATTAGATGAAACCTTGAGTTTGCTAATTTATAGATTTTCTTAGTTTATTAAATGATTATTTAATCTTTAAACTTTAGAACTAAGAATAGAGATCTATCCTAATGAAATTGATTTATCATTAGGATTTGCCTTAATTTAATCTGTAAGATTTTGGTTCTAAACTTAGACCCTTAGATTATACCTTAGATTAAGTGATTAAACTCCATCATCTAGAGTCTAATTCTTAATCTTTTCATCTTGATTTGGCTAATCAAGATGAGGTTGGGATGAATTAAATTACAAAACTAGGTCGATGATTTATTCATTTTAACTAAATAGTCGTCTTTTGATTAAGTTATAATTAGGACTTGGCCAGTCTTAATTATCTTCAACAAGTAGGATTCGTGACTCTAAGTTACAGAATGTGTAAGAATTGATAATTCTGAAACTTATGTAACTTAGAGTCGATAGAACGAATAAAGTAGATAACAAAGGATATCACTTGTGTTTTAGATAGAGTTTCTTGCACTTTGATTTTGATGCATCGCATTCCTTGATTTTGAGCCTTATACCTTGAACATGTATTAAGTACAGAAGATATTTTGATAAATATCTTATGTTAATTTGGAGCATTATTTATAAGCAGCATTATATTCATTTCACAAGTGGTTTGTAAGGTGTAGCTTGATTAGTATACCTCTTCGATCAACTCGTTCGGGGTCGGCTTCTTGTAGGGGCTTTCAGTCCGATAGTCTATGCCATGCCTAGTCCATGGGATAGGATGGATAGACTCTTGCCCTACTGACTATATAGTCAGTATTTTGATATGGTTATTCTAATTCAAGTACACTTATATTCAGTTCTGTCTTAGCTCATCAGGCTAAGAGTTTCAGTGATGATCAGTTCAGAGTTTCTTAGCTCAACATGCTAAGAATTGCTGAGTTCGTATTCAGTTCAGATGACTTATATAGTTGTTGTAGTTTCAGTTTGCAGTTACTGTTTTACTAGCATATTCTGCATTTCAGCACTGTTTTACTTACAGCTTTCCTGCACGTGTTTTTATAGGATGCTAGTTTTACTTACTGTTTTCATATGCTCACATAGGATGTTAGTGTTTTCAGTTTTATACTGTTTAAATTTTGTATGACACTTAGCATAATCCGTTTGATCATATGCATATTTAGGTTGTATTTTCTTACAGTTTTACTTTTCTTTTACTTACCTGTTTGTGTTGCAGTTACTTGGAGGAGGTATATATTACTTCCTATTTGTTTAGTTATAAACTATAGTTTATAACTATATACTGTTCTTTTGATACGCATTTCTGCACCTATTATGCTTAGTTCTATTTTTTTTTTGGTGATATTCAGTTAACTTAAATAAACTTTTGCCCTAAAATGTACTTAGACATTTTGTCTAACCAGTTTTTCTTTTGTTGGCTGGGGCCCTACCATTATGAAACTGATAATGGTAGGTTCTGAGTTTGTTGGTTTAGCAGATCCAGTGGAGAGTTTGCCATTAGAGGAGGAGCCCATTCTTGAAGATCTGTAGCCTAGTTTTTTGTTTTCAGTGAGATTGAGAGTTTCCTTTCAGTTCATTTAAACTTATTAAATGTTGTAATAATACAGGTTTATATTTCTCTTTTAGTACTTTACTTATTCTGTATTATTGTATTTATACTGTATTGGATGGATGTTATACCTTTTATTGCTTCCGCACTCTGAATTCTTGTATGATCATTTAGTGATAAATTCTGGAATGAATGACAAAGTCCTTAGTTAAACTGGATTAGAATGTGTGTCTAATCCAATCTTAAGTGGGGACCTTGTCATTTGGTGACCCCTCCACCATAATCATGTTAACTTAAGGGTTAACAGGACCATGGTGGGGCAGGGCCGCCACAGTTGGTATCAGAGAATTCCATAAGGTATCAAGATTGGAATTCATTCCTTTCTACCTAATGGACTGTTCTTCTACCACTTGATCACTAAATGAATACTTGAATTAACATCCATCACTTTATGAGTATAACTCAGAATAAGTTAAGTTATTAGATAACTATAAAAGATGATAATTATCAAATTATATATATATATGCTCAACAAATCTAAATAGAATGTTATAATTGTAGGAATAGAAGAACATTTAGAAATGGCATTCATGACTTACCTAAAGGAGTTCGAGACTATTTGGAAATATGAACATAAACTAGGTAAGAGGCAAGGAAGAACAATTGAAGGAGTATCAGAACAAGGATCGCAAGTAATAAACAAATTACTGAAAGAAGGCGTCTATAGAGGCCTTGACTTTCCAGTACTAGCAAGGGAATGGCTTGCAAGAGTTGACCACATATTTGGTGTTATGGAATGGCCTAGTCACATCAGATTAGAAGTGGTGCTATGTCTTCTGCGTATGCAAGCAAAGGAATGGTGGATTATGTCATACGAAGAACTGTTTCGTAAAGCACAAGAGGAGCATCGTGAAGTGATTTATGAAGACTTTCGTAGAGCATTTTTCATTAAATATATAGGATGGGAATAGTTTTATAAATCTATGATGATGTATACTGTTATTTCAATAAATGAATGAGGAAAGCAATAGTTATATTATGTCTTGTTGTAATAAAGAACTCAAGATAGTTGTTTTGATTTCAGGAAAATGAATCCTGCTACTTCTCCCAACAATACTCCACTCAACCCTCAACCATCTGTAAGCAATGCTCCAAATAATACCGTGGCCGCTTCCAATACTGTTGATGAAATAACTTCTTTGAGAAATATGGTTACTGTAATGCTAGAGAATCAAAATCAGCAGGCTCTAGCCATTCAAAAGTTAGTATCTATATTACCTGCTACTAATGCCAGCAACTCTTCAGCATCCCCCACTCCTCAAGTTCCCAATACCTATCGGCAGTCTGCAGATGGGATACTTCACAGTTTCCTAAGGTTAAGACCGCCTACCTTTGAAGGGTCTGAATCCCCGATGGATACTTTAGCAAGGCTGAAATCTATAGAGAAAAACATCACTAGTCTTGGTTGTTCAAGCAACCAATCTGTAAGACTAGCCACTCATCTTCTGCAAGGAGAGGCAGAACATTGGTGGGAACAAGAAAGGAACACACGTTTTGAAGAATTTGAATTAGACGAAATAGAATGGAGCTGGTTTGTCCAAGCCTTCAAAGAATCATTTATCCCACCCTCCACCAAGAACATCATTGGTGAGTCCTTATTGAAGTTAACCCAAGAAAATCGAACAGTAGCTGAATATACTTCAGAATTTTGAAAGCTCATCTGATTTTCATCTCATTTGGTTCCTACTGAAGAAGATAGATATTTCAGATACGAGAATGGACTCTGAGAGTCTATCAAAGATCATGTAATTCCTTTACAACATACCAAATTCGAAAAGCTAGTTGAGACAGTTCGGGTAGTAGAGCATCATCAAAATATTAAAGACATGAAGAGAAAGGCTTTCAATATGAATAAATACCCTCAGAATTTCAAGCAACAATGAACAAATCAAGGAAGGGTATATCAGATGGAGACCACTGAAACATCAAGCCAAATTGCCACATGTAATAGGCCACATCCTTATGGAAAATGTTATCATTTTGGCAGAGTATGTTTTACTTGTGGAAGGCAAGGTCATGCGTATAGAGACTGTCGATCAAATAAAATAATTGATGAAGTAACTATTGATCGGAATCGTACAAATAAAGTATTCCGTGCCACTCCCATCAATTTCAGAGAACCTCAGAAAACTCTTATGCCACCTCCTGCTCAAGAGCGAACCCTTGCAAAAGTTCAATATGCTGCAAATCCTTCAAACCCAAATCAATCAAAAGCTCAAACATCTGACAGCAGACCTGCTGGAAAGGCAAGGGTATACAATCTCACTCCAGTAGAAGCAATAGAAGACAACAATGTAGTCTCAGGTACAATTCGCAACATTTGTTTTTCTTACTGAATTAGAATTTCCTAAAGTCTATACTTTTATTAATAGGCACCTTATACTTTAAAGATGAGCCCTGTAGTATATTGTTTGATACTGGGGCTAGTCATTCATTTATCTCTGAAAATTTTGCCAAGAAAATAGGACTATCATATTACAAACTTGCAAAGATTTTGAGTGTTGGACTTCCATCTGGAGCCCAAGTTAGTGCAAACAAATTCTGTGACGTCCAAATACCAATCAATAACCATACCTTCCAAGCCAAGTTAGTTGTGCTACCTATAGTAAATTTTGATATCATGCTAGGCATGAATTGACTTAGTATGCATAGCGCTACCATCAATTGTCAAAAGAAGAAGGTTGTGTTGCAAACTCCAGGAGCTTCAACAATATTTATTGGGAAGATCAGCACTAGTAGCTCCTTGATCAATGCAATTCAAGCAGAGAAAATGATGTGCAGAGGTTATAATTATATTCTGATGGTAATGATGGGTAATAGCAAAGAAGTAACCCCAATCTCTAAAATAAAAGTTGTTAGAGATTTTGAAGATGTTTTCCCTGAAGATCTGCCTAGTTTACCTCTAACCAGAGAAGTAGAATTTGAAATAAATATAGTTCCAGGAACACAACCTCTATCAAAAGCACCATATAAAATGGCCCCGAAAGAACTGCAAGAGTTAAATGAGCAATTACAAGAACTGTTAAATAAGGGGTTTATTAAGCCAAGTATGTCCCCGTGGGGAGCCCCGGTACTATTTGTTAAGAAGAAAGATGGGTCTATGAGAATGTGCATAGACTACAGAGAGCTGAATAAAGTCACAATTAAAAATAGATACCCACTTCCTCGTATTGATGATCTGTTCGATCAACTTGCCGGTGCTGTAGTGTTCTCTAAAATTGATTTAAGGTCAGGGTATCATCAAGTGAAGGTAAAGGACTCAGATGTAGAAAAGACAGCATTCAGAACGCGATATGGGCATTTCGAGTTTCTTGTAATGTCATTTGGTCTCACAAATGCCCCATCTCTGTTCATGGAGTTAATGCAGAGAGTTATGAAACCTTATCTAGATAAATTTGTTATAGTATTCATTGATGATATCTTAATTTACTCTAAGACAGTAAAGGACCATGAAGAACACTTGAGATTTGTTCTGGAGAAGCTTAGAGAGCATGAGTTATATGCTAAATACTCTAAGTGTGAATTTTGGCTGAATTCTGTATCATTTCTTGGACATGTGGTTGATGCTCGAGGAATCCAAGTAGACCAGAGTAAGATTAGTGCTATTCAGGATTGGGTTCAGCCCAAGACAGTTACTGAAATTCGTAGTTTTCTGGGTCTAGCCGGATACTACAGAAAGTTTGTCAAAGGCTTCTCTCAGCTTGCCGCACCTCTTACAAAATTAACTCAGAAGGCAGTTCCATTTGTTTGGTCAGAAGAATGTGAAACTGCATTTCAGTCTTTAAAGGACGCATTAACTTCTGCTCCAGTTTTAGTTCTTCCAAAAGAAGGAGTTAATTATCAGGTGTATACAGATGCATCTGGAATTGGGTTAGGATGTGTATTAATGCAAGAAGGCAAAGTTATAGCATACGCATCTCGCCAGCTTAAAACCCATGAAAGAAACTATGCTGTACATGATTTAGAATTGGCAGCATTAGTTTTTGCATTAAAAATCTGGCGCCATTATTTGTACGGAGTTCAATGCTCTATATTCACAGACCACCAAAGCTTAAAGTACATTTTTACCCAGAGAGAATTGAATTGTAGGCAAAGAAGATGGCTGGAATTAATAAGTGATTATGATTTAGATATCCAGTATCATCCAGGCAAAGCTAATGTAGTAGCTGATGCGTTAAGCCGTCACACTGTTCTTAACAGCTTAATTTTAGAAAGTCCATTGGCGAATGAGTTTTATAAAATGGAAATTTCTCTTGCTAAAGGAAATTCAGTCAGTACCATGATATCCATGAATAATATAGAACCTACTTTTCATAAAGATGTTTCAATTTCTCAAAGTAAGGATGACGAATATTTAAACCTTAAAGTGGCAATAGAAAGTGGTCTTCGTCTAGAATTGAATTTTAAGAAAGGTGCTATTTACATGAATAATCGTCTCTGGATTCCTAAATCCATGCAGAAAGAGATCCTAATTGAAAGTCACAATTCAGGATATCAAATTCATCCAGGAAATTCTAAGATGTACCAAGACCTAAAACAATCATTCTGGTGGCCAGGAATGAAGAAAAGTATTGCAGAATTTGTTGCAAAATGCCACGCTTGTTGCTTAATAAAAGTAGAACATCAAAAGCCTGGTGGCTTATTGCACCCACTAGAAATCCCAGAATGGAAATGGACTGATATATCCATGGATTTTGTTATGGGTTTGCCTCGATCAAAATCTGAAGCTGATTCAATATGGGTTATAGTGGATCGTCTCACAAAATCTGCTCATTTCATTCCAATCCGTCAAATTGACTCAGTGGAGAAATTGGCTAAATTATATATTAAGGAAATAGTCAGATTGCATGGAATTCCTAAAATAATCGTATCTGATAGAGACAGTCGTTTTACTTCTAAATTTTGGCAAGCTGTCCATCAAGATTTAGGCACAACTTTGGCCATGAGTACAGCATTCCATCCTCAAACAGATGGCCAAACAGAACGAGTAAATCAAGTCTTAGAAGATCTCATGCGTTTATGTATGTTGGATTTTTCAGGATCCTGGGAAGAGCATATTCTTTTGGTGGAATATGCATATAACAACAATTTTCAGTCAAGTATTAAGATGGCACCATATGAAGCATTATATGGGAGAAAATGTTCATCCCCACTAGCATGGTCTGAGTCAGGAGAAACTCAATTATATGGATCTGAGCTAGTGGAAGAAACAAATAAGAAGGTTAAACTTATTCAATAAAGAATTAGAACTGCTCAAGACAGGCAAAGTAAGTATCATGATAATCGTCATCGTCCTCTAGAATTTAGCAAAGGAGATTTTGTATACTTAAAAGTGAGCCCGATGAAAGGAATCTATCGTTTTGGAGTTTCAGGAAAGCTCAGTCCAAGGTACATTGGACCTTTCAAAATTTTACAGAAGATTGGTTCAGCAGCTTATAAATTAGAACTTCCAGAAGACTTCGCTGCTGTTCATAATGTATTTCATGTTTCATCTCTAAGAAAATGTCTTCGAGATTCTTCTCATCTTATTGAACATCCTGCAATTGAAATTCAACATGATCTTTCTTACACTGAAGAACTAATTAAAATCTTAGATCGTGATCTGAAGAAACTAAGGAATCGATCTATTCCAATGATAAAGATTTAGTGGAAGAATCGGTCTTGTAATGAAGCCACCTGGGAGAAAGAGGTGGATATGCGTCAAAAGTACCCAAACCTTTTTAATCAAGGTGATTCTTCAACTCTATCTTATTTCAATTCGTTTCTTTATATCTGCTTAATTTCTTTTTTTCTCACTTGAGTGATGTCGAGGACGACATCATTCTTACGTGGGGGAGTTTGTAACAACCCAGGTTGTTACCTTGCTCAATTAAGACTAATCTAAGTCTTAATTAAGATTCTAAGTCACTAATTAAGTAATTTAGAACTCGCCTCTGAAACCTAGATCAAACCAGAAGTCAACAAAGTCAAATCTGGAATTCTGGAAAATCCCAAACCCTAGGAAATTGACTTTTTATCTAGACTTCAAATTAAGAATCTGACTTCGTCATTGCGTTCAGAACACCCAAATTAGCTAGGGGTGAAATTTTGGAGGCATTTGGAAGTCGTTGATTTTTTATCAAAATTTTTTAATATTATTTAAATACCCCAAATAATCAAATAATTAAATACTCGTCGAAACGAAACTCTGAGTGCGCCATTGCGTTCCTCACCCCTCAATTAGCTAGGGGTGATTTATTGGAAATTTTTGGAACATATTTAAAGGTTAAATTTAATTAATAAAATCTGTGTAAAAAATAATTAAATAATAATGTAAATTTAAATATTTAACGGTTCCCGTTAAAACCTCTAACGCCGTCTCCCCAAAATCTCTTTTTCTTCAATCGGCACCGCTCGACCGTTCGATCTGGATCGAACGGTGGAGGGGTTTTCTTTCTCCTCACGCACCGCGTGTCGCGAAGGGATCGCATGCGTCGCCTCCTCTCTGCACGCGGCGTCCTCCTTCGACTCGTGCCCTCAACCACCAATGAAAAGCGCCGTTTAAGGATAGGTAAAGACCCTTAATCGACTCAGCTATCTCATTTGCGTAATTTGATCCGGACAAGAAAAAGGCAGCCTTCGATCGATCTCGAGCTCTCTTGACTGCCATTTTAGGTACTTCACCATTCCCGTGATTCAAAGATTTGCTTGTGTATGTATAATTTCATATAATACAAATTCAATCTCTGTATCCTAATTATCAATTATCAATTTTTAAAGTTATTTAATTCTATGATTTTGATCAAATCTGAACGGTACCCAAATATTTTCTCAACTTGTATCCATTCAGTTCAGTTAATGGATGTTTAAATTAAGTAAGCAATTATTAATAGTATGGTTGCATTGTGATCTCATCGAGTTCAATGGAGCTCGATACGTTTCCACCGATTCGAAAAAAAGGAATATTTCCCTGAACCTAAGGTCGATTCTAGGGCATCATAGTTACCGATGGTAGCATAGTCCAAGCATGTCAATCTCGATGTTAATTGAAAGGTCTTGTTAAGACCTATCGAATAGCATATTGATTTCATCAAACGGAGCCCGGTGTTGTGAGGGATTAGAAACCATAATCGCTCCTTTGTCGGGGAAGAAGATGACGCTGGGATGAATCGCGAATGGGCCGGGTCGGGTAAAGGCTGACCCGCGAAGAATGGATTTTTGGGTCAGTTCAAACAGCTGCACGAACTGCGAAGACGTAGGACCCATGCGAAGCTGACACGTCCCTACTGTGTGATCAGCGGTGGGCCCCGCTGTTCTCAGCCCAGCGAATGCCAGGCCAACACGTGTCCTGAAATAAATTATAAATGTTATATATTTAATAGTATTATTGATAATCGAATATATATATATATATATATATATATATATATATATATATATATATATTTATAAATTAAATCAGAATAATTAAATCAATTAAACAGAATTTAATTAATCAATTAAATCAAATCTTTAAACTTAAATAACTCCTAAAATACACATCCAAATTATGCAAATAAATATACCAAATTGATCAGAAAAATATGAGGAATTTATTGCTGCCAATAATTTTGCATTTGGACCAGTGTTTAGCAAAATGACATTTAAGGTTTAATTAAGTTCAAATTTAAGTCTCAAATATTCAATTAACCATAACTTTGTGTAGATTAATCCAAACATACCCAATATGGGTCTTAAAGTGATCAAAAAACCCTAAAGATTAATTTGGTAGTATTCATTTTTCTGTTTGGATTAGTATTTGCTTAATGACAATTAGGGACTAACCCTAATTAGCTTAATTAGACTTAGAACTTCAATTGACCCTAACTTGGTCAATTGAGCTCCAAATTTAATGATCCAAATATCAATTTAGATCAGAAAAACTTAAATAACAGTAATCTGTAAAAATATTTAGGATCCAACAGTTAAATTTGTTAATCACCCCTAATTACTCTAAATCTTGATTAGTGAATATTAGCAAATCTAGTAATCCAAATTGAGTGATTTAAGTTTTAGAGGACTCCTAGAACCACTTAGAATCTATCTGTGAGGTTTGATTAGTGTTTGAGTGCTTATTTTGCTAATCACTCACTAATCACTCATAACCCTAATTAGGTCATAACTTAGTCAAATTAGATCCAAATTGAGCCTACCACATATCATTGTGATCAATGAGCTATTTGTAAACCATAGCCACTAATTTTACTAAAATTGGACACTAATTGGCAAAGTTAAGTTTTTAACTCATAATTAAGAATCCCTTAATTAACTTTAAACCCTAGATCTTGTATTAGCCATAACTTGGCCAATACTTATCAGAATTTAGCAAATTTAGATTCAATGGAAAGCTTAGGCAGTAAAGAGCAATAATCTGAAAGAAAATTTAACTTTCACTTAGCCAAATTACTAATTTTCCCTTATGAGTTAAATTCACTAATTTGATCTCATATGGCTTAATAATATCCCAAAATTAATTTAGTTGCTGTCTGATATTATATTAGACAGTAAGAAACATATTCTAAAAGAAAATTTCAGAATTAAAGCCCTAAATCAAAATTTGATCTTTTGAACCCTGAAACTCAAATTTAGGGTTTAGCATCTTAAAGCCCTAAAATCATCTTTATAATCATTAGAAACAGTAATATAATGATTTAGAATAGAAATTGTATAAGTTCAATCATTAATTTGATTTTAATTAAAATTCCAAAGTTAGCTCCTTAAGAAAATCCCTAAGTAAATTGTGAGTGATTTCTCCTTCTTTACTTATTCTTAGACCCATCCTTAGGTCTTATAACATTAGTTAGGATGTGTGTCTTGAGAGATACTCTTAGTAATTAAGAGCCTTATTTCCTAAGATTAGGAATAAATCTTAAGTTAGAATTCATCTATTGAGTAAATTGGGTTACTCAATTAGATGAAACCTTGAGTTTGCTAGTTTATAGATTTTCTTAGTTTATTAAATGATTATTTAATCTTTAAACTTTAGAACTAAGAATAGAGATCTATCATAATGAAATTAATTTATCATTAGGATTTGCCTTAACTTAATCTGTAAGATTTGGGTTCTAAACTTAGACCCTTAGATTATACCTTAGATTAAGTGATTAGACCCCATCATCTGCAGTCTAATTCTTAATCTTTTCATCTTGATTTGGCTAATCAAGATGAGGTTGGGATGAATTAAATTACAAAACTAAGTCGATGATTTATTCATTTTAACTAAATAGTCGTCTTTTGATTAAGTTATAATTAGGACTTGGCCAGTCCTAATTATCTTCACCAAGTAGGATTCGTGACTCTAAGTTACAGAATGTGTAAGAATTGATAATTCTGAAACTTATGTAACTTAGAGTAGATAGAATGAATAAAGCAGATAACAAAGGATATCACCTGTGTTTTAGATAGAGTTTCTTGCACTTTGATTTTGATGCATCGCATTCCTTGATTTTGAGCCTTATACCTTGAACATGTATTAAGTACAGAAGATATTTTGATAAATATCTTATGTTAATTTGGAGCATTATTTATAAGCAGCATTATGTTCATTTCACAAGTGGTTTGTAAGGTATAGCTTGATTAGTATACCTCTTCGATCAACTCGTTTGGGGTCGACTTCTTGTAGGGGGTTTCAGTCCGATAGTCTATGCCATGCCTAGTCCATGGGATAGGATGGATAGACTCTTGCCCTACTGACTATATAGTCAGGATTTTGATATGGTTATTCTAATTCAAGTACACTTATATTCAGTTCTGTCTTAGCTCATCAGGCTAAGAGTTTCAGTGATGATCAGTTCAGAGTTTCTTAGCTCAACATGCTAAGAATTGCTGAGTTCATGTTCAGTTCAGATGACTTATATAGTTGCTATAGTTTCAGTTTGCAGTTACTGTTTTACTAGCATATTCTGCATTTCAGCACTGTTTTACTTACAGCTTTCCTGCACGTGTTTTTATAGGATGCTAGTTTTACTTACTGTTTTCATATGCTCACATAGGATGTTAGTGTTTTCAGTTTTATACTGTTTAAATTTTGTATGACACTTAGCATAATCCGTTTGATCATATGCATATTTAGGTTGTATTTTCTTACAGTTTTACTTTTCTTTTACTTACCTGTTTGTGTTGCAGTTACTTGGAGGAGGTATGTATTACTTCCTATTTGTTTAGTTATAAACTGTAGTTTATAACTATATACTGTTCTTTTGATACGCATTTCTGCACCTATTATGCTTAGTTCTATTTTTTTTTTGGTGATATTCAGTTAACTTAAATAAACTTTTGCCCTAAAATATACTTAGACATTTTGTCTAACCAGTTTTTCTTTTGTTGGCTGGGGCCCTACCATTATGAAACTGATAATAGTAGGTTATGAGTTTGTTGGTTTAGCAGATCCAGTGGATAGTTTGCCATTAGAGGAGGAGCCCGTTCTTGAAGATCTGTAGCCTAGTTTTTTGTTTTCAGTGAGATTGAGAGTTTCCTTTCAGTTCATTTAAACTTATTAAATGTTGTAATAATACAGGTTTATATTTCTCTTTCAGTACTTTACTTATTCTGTATTGTTGTATTTATACTGTATTGGATGGATGTTATACCTTTTATTTCTTCCGCACTCTGAATTCTTGTATGATCATTTAGTGATAAATTCTGGAATGAATGACAAAGTCCTTAGTTAAACTGGATTAGAATGTGTGTCTAATCCAATCTTAAGTGGGGACCTTGTCATTTGGTGACCCCTCCGCCGTAATCATGTTAACTTAAGGGTTAACAGGACCACGGCGGGGCAGGGCCACCACAGAAATCCCCAAAGCATTTCTGGGCTTGGACAGACAGAAATTCCCATAGCTTTTTTGGGCTAGGGCAGACAGAACCAGCAATAAAACTGAGGAGACAGTAAATACAAATACAAAATCTTTTAATTATTTTACTTTTGTTTATATGGACATGTCCATAAATAGCTGAAGAGTCAAGCACGTCTGCAAGACTATACAGGTTCCAAGCTTAACACACACTCCTCAATGAGTAATGTTAAGCATCCTTATTACTCATTACCCATATCTATTAAGGTAAATATGCACCCAAATCTACTAAAATAAATTGAATTCAAATGCAACTGCTATCCTAATTATTCTAAGTTTTCATTTCATGCTCAAAGTTTTCTTATATGATATGTTAAAGGAATTAAGCATAAAGTACAAGGAATATATAGCAACAAAATAAATCAAATAAGCAAGGGACTCTTCTATATATGTTGATACTGTTGTTGTCTAATTTAAACAATTCTAACTATTTTAAGTTACACAAGTTCAGGATCTCCAATTCTTACTATTGAGTGTAACTTAGAAGCACGTCTTATAAGTTTAAAGGATTAGAACTGATTAGGTTCTAATCTAATTCAACCAAGTATGCCTACAAGTTTAATCAATAAATCACAACGTCCTAATTTGATGAATTTCGGCGTTTTATCTAAGATCTGATCAAGATCTACTAAACTATGGATTAAACACAGCGAGATTGGGCTTAATTACATAACCCAAAAGGTTAAGACCTAAGATCTAGGTTTTAGTTTAAAAATGATCTATTGATTAAGGCAAATCCTATTAAGCAAATCAAATATAATAGAATGATTCTCTTATCCTGAATCCAAGGTTGGAAGACAAAATAATCAAAATTAAATTGTAAAAATCTAGAAGTTGATAAAACCAATGATTCATTCATTGAGCAACCCGTTATTCAGTTAATGAAATTAAATCTATGATCTAATCTTAGTTTGTGAAGACCCACTTAAGTAGTAATAAGTGAAACTCTTTAACATCGAGGCACCTTTTCAGATAATGGTAGAGTTCCTGATAAGAACTTCAAAGTTAAACATGCTCAGGTGGGAGCACTCCCAGGATGGGTGATCTGCTGGGAAGTTATCTTCTGAGGGCAAAACTGTGAGGCCTTTCAGGCTAAAGCAGATAATATCTTAATGATTAAGAGTCTGGACTGTTATAAATGGTATCAAAGTAGGCCATAGGGTGTCAGATAGGAGTTAAGTACCATATAGAGTGACAAACAGTAAATTTACATCTGTGCTCACACCCAAGTGTACGTGGTCTGAAGTAATTAGTGGAAATTATAAATTTCCGGGATATATCGAGCCACAAAGAATTGGTTGTTTTGACACTAAGGTCTATTTATTCTCACTAATGTTTAAGCTACAATTGATTTGGTTGAGTTGGCCCTAGATTTAGCACAATAATCACTATGTGAAGATAAATTAGATAAAAGAGAGATGAGAGTTGGGTTCTATAACAACCCAGGTTGTTACCTTAGTCAATTAGGATTAATCTTAGTCTTAAAACTAATCTTAAGTGCTAATTAGGTCAATTGGAGCCAACCACCAAGATCCAATCCAAACTAGATGTCAAATGGATCAAATCCTTATTTTGGGAATTTCTGGAACCTCGGAGATTGATCTATTTATTTTGATCTCTGATCGAAAAACGGACTTCGCCATTGCGCTCATTGCCTTCAAATTAGCTAGGGGTAAAGTTTTCGTGTCAATCAGAAGTCGCCAAAATTTGACGAATATTTTAATAATATTTAAATACCCCGGAAAATGAGAAAATTAAAATACTTGTCGGAATCGAAATCCGACTTCGTCGTTGCATTCCTCACCCTCAAATTAGCTAGGAGTGAATATTTGGTGATTTTTTTTATAAATTAAATGAAATTAGGAAAATTTTAAATAAATTTAATTTTCAAATATAAATAAATATATTATCCTTTTCTCCTTCTTTTCCTTCTATTTTTCTTTTTCTCCCGATACTTCTCCTTTCCTAATACGCACGCAGCCCTCATTCTCCTCACGAACCGCAAGAGCCCCTTGATCCGGCCGACCCCCATTCGCACGCGCCTCTCCCTCCTCCGCGACACGTGCTCTCCCCTCTCGGCCTCGCCTCCCCTCGTTCGCCACGCGTCACCGCCTCCTCGCGACCTCCGCTGCTCGCCTCGCAATCTCCGCCCGGCTCCTCCTCTTATTTCTTCTCCACCTCGGCCAAGCACCCCTCACTTATTCGGCGCAGCAAGGGGTTGCCTCTCAGCCGACCCCTCTCCATCTCAAAGCCGAGCTTGTGCCTCTCCTCCTTGCCGAGCCCTTCTCGTCGGTTGACCGGCCGAGAGCTCCGCCCGAGCCCCTCAGCCCATCACATCCTCCACTTGGCGATTCGGCAACAAGGAGTCGCCGACCTCTTCCCTTCATCCCTCTCGATCCTCCATTCGGCGCAAGCAGGTACCCCCCCATTCTCCCTCGAGCTAGATTGGAAGCTTATGCTTTAATCTCGTTCAATAATTTCATTTAGTGCGTTCTTCTATTGCTTTATTTCAGAACCTGTATCACAAGCTTAGATACCCAATTAAGCAAATAAAATGAGACTATGAAGGGGAACACTTGGCTTTGATTGAGAGATTCTATAGTTTTGTGATGTATATGCATAGAAGGTTGCAAGCTCTTTAGGTGAGATATCTGCTGCAAATGGCATGATCTTTGGGATAATATATATGAAGCGTTAGATAAGATAAAGGATGCAAATTGCTGTATTTGATTGACATAAATAGAAGTGGACATGCATTTCTTATTATGGAGGATGGAGTTACTAAATTCACATATCATTACATTGAGCTAGCTACTATTTTAATTGAGAAGTTTTTTTTTTTATGAAGTATAGTAGAGCAATCATTCATATTAAAGTATGTATCACTATCGCACAATGACTTCAAGCTTGTTAAGTTTGGCGAATGATAGGTGACATGTATTTGACTCCATTGGCCTTTACGTCTTTTTCTATCTTAGTTGTTAATGCTGTTTTTCATTATAAAGGGTGAATTGAATTAAGAACCAGCTGCACAAATTTCTCATAAATTGAAATTGGACTGAATTTTTCTTCAGTAAATATAGCTTTTGGATCATTATAATATATATTCTAGAATATTATCCTGCCAAAATTTGTATAATCAACAAAATGTATTATCAACAAAGGCGATCTAATCAGTAAATAAAAGTATGATTTGCAAGTTAGATTCAGCATCTTGAAATAAATACATTCATGTATCTATTCTAATATAAAAAGGATCGCAGCATTTATTTTTATTTTTATGAGACCCTAAATTTTCTCTTAATAACAGCAGATTAAATTTTTGACATACATTCAACTTTTTATTATGAGTATACATTTGATTTTATTTTCTCTTAATACTTTTCCAAATAAAAACATAGCACTTAAAATTAAAATTGAAATCAACACCTATTAACTTGTATAGTATTGTCATATGTATCAATTTTTGCATAAATATATATATATATATATATATATATATATATATAAGCACGTTCCTGTTGAATAAAGCATTTCCTTGCTTTATTAGAATCACAAGCTTCATTTGACTTCCCGTTCTCTTAATCATAATTCTTTCAAATATGCTGGAATGCAATCAAGTAGAAAAGCAATACAGAATAAATAAAATGAACTTTATTATAAATACATATATAGGTAGAAATTTTAGGATACACTTATAATAAATATATATATAAATTTAGACATAAAATAAGATAGTATTAAATAGGATCGGTTGACAAATACATTTATATATATGCTCATTCAGCTAAAAGATATATGTGTGATAGCATAAATAATATAGTTAACAGAGTAAATAATAATTAAATTAAAATCAAATTTGACTAATGAAAGCAGTTAATTATAAATGCACAATTATACGAATGTTCGGTTAGTTATGAAATTATATATATATATATAAATCTATAATTTAAGTATCATAATCATGTTAATATAAAATTAATATATATATTAACTAGCAAACAATTAAGGTTAATGTGATGAGTCATTAGTACTAACTAAATAATTTAAGTAGATTAAATTAAATTAGCGTAACCATAAACTAGTGAATAAATTAAAATGTTAAACAGCAACAATTTAGATAAATTAATATTATTGAGATTAATAATTAACCAATTAATGTTAATATAGTAATTAAATTAGATCAATGGTGCTTAAGATTTATTTAAATGGTAGGAATAATTAGTTAAGATAGCTATATAGTAACATCAATAATGCAGATCTAGCTAAGAGATCATAAACAACACTAGAATAATTTATTTAATTAAGAACGATAAAATAAATATGAACTAGATAAATAATTAACTAACACGAACTAATTAAGGGAGTGCTTAAATTCATATGAGAGATGATTGGTTTAATAGCTGAAATAATAACTTTAGGAATTGAAACATCAATAACTTAGTCAATTGACCTCAGAATCCAGTGTTCTTAGATTCTATGGAATCCTTGAACAGTAACCGACAATAAACTGCATAAAAATTTAAGGTTCAATAGAGTGAAAATTTACTGAATTGCCCTTAGGCCAAAAGAAAAAAAATGAAACTTTAATTTGGACCTGTAGAATCCGTCTCTCGCCCAAATTGGACGTACTTATTGTCTATCTTCAAGTTAGATAGTAAGGAATCACTTGGAATTAAGAAAATTCAGTTTGGACTCTTAAGTCAAAAGTTGACTTTTAAGGTAGGGGCAAAATAGTCATTTTATCCTAAGTTTGGAATAAGCACTCATAACCCCTAATCAACATTGTAAAACAATTAAAACTAATGTTATAACCATTTTAGTGACCTTTAAGTAAGGAAAATCCACAGTTAGGTCAGTTCCTAGAATTTTCCTAAGTCTTTCACACTGCACCTTAAGGACCCTTCCTAAGACTAGGATTAGATCATAGGGTTGATTTCATTCATTAAAAAATAGGATTTTTCAATGAATGAATCCTTAGTTTTATTAGTTTTTAGAATTTTCAACTTATTTTGATTATTTTATCTTTTAACCTTAGATCTAAGATATGAGATTCATCCTATTAAGTTTGATTACTTAATAGGATTGGCATAGACTATTAGATCATTATTAGAATAAAACTTAGATCTTAGGTCTTATCCTTTGAGATTATGTGATTAAGCCCAACCTCATGGTGTTTAATCCATAATCTATAGTTTAGAAATTTTTAGTTAGAACGTCTAAAATTATCAAATAGGTCGTAATGATTTGTTACTCAATTTTGATAGTCGACTTTGATTTGGTATATTAGGACCTAGCTAGTCCTAATATTTTGTAACTTATAAGGACGAGTTTCTAAGTTACACTTGGTATGTGGGAAAATGGTGATCCTGAACTTGTGTGATTTGGAATAGTTAGAACGAATAATAGAGAACAGATGCTATCACCATATTAGTAGAGTCCCTTGCTTATTTTGATACTTTGTGCTACGCATTCCTTGTGTATTTGAGCTTACTTTCTTGGACATTTCATATAAGATAATTTTGTGCATGAAAATAAAAACTTAAAATAATAGGATAACAGTTGCCTTTGGGTCCGATTTGTGGAGATTATGGTGCAGATTTGCCCTGATGGACAGGGGTAAGGTGAGATCAGGATGCCTAACATTCTCATTGAGGAGAGTGTGTTAGGCTTGGGACCCGTATAGTCTTGCAGACGTGCTTGACTCCTCAGTTGTATCTAACAGTTGTCCATAGAAATAAAAGTAAAATAACTAAAATATGTTGCATAAGTATTGTCTGCCTCTTCAATCATGAAGTACATTCAGTATGTTTATAGATTAAGATGTATATATATATATATATATATATATATATATATATGTGGGCCAGTTTGGCCAAGTTTTTTGATATGGCAGTCAGTATGCAGAGTTTGGATTTACAGTTCTAGTATTTGGCTATGTTTTGGCATTGTTTATTTAGTCAGCTATTTCTTTGTATAGCTATTATACAGTAGGATGTTAGATTTTGTTGCTATGTATCACTGCTGAGATTTATTATTGTAATTTGCATATTTTATTTGATCACCAGCATGTATTAGGATGTAGTATTTTCTTTCAGCACATGTTTAGCTACTTATATTATATGCCTTACCTTGTTTACCTGGCTTTTGAGGCATGTCTTAGCCTCCTTTGTTTAAGTTATAAATGTTATTTATAGCTTTTCGTCCTTCTTATTGTATTGCCAGTCGCTCCTTTATATATATTGTTGCTTAGGAAAATTGTGTAAAGTGGTGATATTATAAAACGTATAAAAATATATCAGCCTAAAATGTACTTAGACAAATTGTCTAATCATATTTTCTTTTTTTTTGCTGGGGCCCTACATTGTGAAACTGATAATAGTAGGCATAGAGCAGATAGAGGATCCAACACATGAGGAGGAGCTATTCCTAGAGGAGGAGCATCAGCTTGGACCAGAGCATATCTAGCCTTTAGAGTTATTGTGAGGATGAGTTCCTTCACATTTACTTTTATTTAGACTTTAAATATTGTAATAATTCAGGTACTCTTGACTGTGCATTTGGATTTATATGCTTATATTCTGAGTTATATTTTGCACTTATGTTATATTGTGATGCTTGGATGTCATTTATTGTTTCCGCACTTTGTACATTATAATGACTGTTAGATTGATTATGTGTTGATCCTTCCCTAATCAGGTGGATTGTGGAGTCTATCCTAATCCAATGGTAAGCAAGGGATTAGCCAGAGTGACACTCCACCCTTAACTTAATCCTTGTTGGATTAAGGGTGCGGGGTGCCACAGGTTCATCCCACGTGCGATGAGAAGTTTATTAATGCATGTTGAATTCTCAAGCTTTTTCTTTCATTTTTTTTGATTTAATCAAGTGCACATTGAGTTTCCTTGAGTTTTATCTCAAGGTTTCACAAGTTCAAATCTTATGCTCAAAATGAACATACATTTGGTTCTATTTTGGCACAAAGATTCCTATAAGATTTTAGTTTTTTTTCTTATCTCTTGATCAAGGAGACATTCAATTTTTTTTAAGTCTTTTAAATCTTATAAGCATTGATTTCACCATGAGCATCACTCGCATCTCACATAGTTGAGATGAGGGATTAATATATTAGGCTCAATGATTATGTCACTTAGTTTATGAGCACTCAACTATTTCTTCCTCTACCTCAATTATGTTGAGCTAAGGAGCTCATTTAGTGGGTCTTAGCATCATATGCCACTTTGGTTGAGCTTAGATTAAGGTGCATTAAGCTCAAGAACTTTGTCACATAGTTTTAAGCTTTTATGCACTCATAAACCTAGCATCCAACCTAAGGTGAGCTATGGAGCACAAAACAAGTTAGTTCTTAAGATTATGAGTTCATTTTCCTTTCATCCACATTCAAGACTAAATAATAAAAGATATTTCTTAACAAGACATAGAATTCTCACATTTTATTTGTGCTTGAGAAAACAAACTTCATACATTAAATTTAACTCATACACATGAGGGTTTTCCCAACCCTCCCCAAGAAAGATTTAGCTACTCATTATAAAGGAAATGAAGAAAAACACATACATGAATAAAGACCCTTTCATAATCAACTAAGAAAAGAAACTACAAAAGCAAAGTTTAGAAGATACTAGGAACGTTCCTTGGAAGTTCTTCAGATTTCTTCTTCTCCTTCTTCAAGCTCCTCTCTTAGGTCGCTAGTGCTGCCTTCTTTCTTCTCTTCCTTAGCAAGAACTTGCTTTGCCACCCTTGGGGAGTTCCTCACTTCCACTTATGCACCCCTCCTCCTTACTTAGTGAATTGAGCAAAATTGTGAAACCTCCTTTAGTCAAGAGGAGGTGTATTTATAGGAGAGGGGCTGCATCCTCCTTCATCCTCTCCATAACCAGCATTTGACAAAAAAAATTTGAAGTCATGATGGAAAATCCCAAATTAAGGGTGAAGTGACCAATATCCTTCTTTATTTATCATTCTTATCACATCAAGAGGCTACTTTCCTTTAAAAATCAGAGCTGCTACAGAGAATTATGGCTGGGGACAAGATGCAGGTTGGGGGTCTTGTCGTAGCCGCAATAAATGCTCCTGACTGGCAAAAAATTACGACGGCTGCTGCAGCGCAAAGGTGCAAGCAAAATCAGCTAAATTTCCCACTGCCACGCACTTTTGCAGAATTACCCACTGCAGCACACGACAGCAGTTTCATTTGCAAATTGTACCGCTGCAGCACGCTGTGGCGGGAGCATTTCACAAAAATGCTCCGCTGCAGCGCGCTACCGCGCAAACGGCAGCAATTAAACTCGTAGCAGCGTGCTCCCGCACCCGTGGTTCGAAACAGGACCCGCTGCAGCGTGCTACTGCGCTCACGATTTGAAACAGGACCCGCTGTAGCGCGCTACTGCGCCCGCGGTTCAAAACAGGACCCGCTGTAGCGCGCTACAGCGCGTGGCAGCAGTTTTCTTTGAAAAATCTTGGAATTTTGTTAAAATATCTCTGAACATCATTGGAGAGGCTATTTTCTTGAAAAGATAGACAGAATCGGATTTAGGAGTAATTTAAAGATCATAATTGAATGAAATTTTCCTTTATTTTAGATATATTTTATGGATTCATCACACCCCCATACTTAAATTCTTGCTCGTCCTCGAGTAAGCTCAAAATAATATTTTTTTCTGTTTTGTAGGGATGATAGTCACAACAATGTATTTAGAATAAATATAAGTCAAGGCGTGAGTATAGCAATAATAAAATGAAATATTTAGCAATATTAATGCTTTAATCGTGGCAATAAGTGGGTTAATCAATTCATCTCCAAATATTTGTTTTTTCAGGCTTGACACTAGGTGATGGGTAAAGTTTATTGTGGACCCTAGACTAGAGAGGTTGTCTAAGACTCCAAGAGTTTTGCCATATATGCTCCTTCGTATGAATCACAAAGATGAAGAGAATAAAGGAGAGATATTTTTCTTCATCATTTCACATCTTGATCATTTAGGAGAGATATTTTTCATCATCTCTTTTTAAATATATATTTTGTTCTTTTCAATCTTAGGAAGAGACACTTTTCTTCATCCCCAATATGCATCTTTGTGATTATGAATTCCTATGGGAGTCTAGCACACTCATTTTAGAGTACTCACCAAATTTTCTAGTCTAAGTCCAATACCTTCCCCCACACTTAGTTCAAGGCATTAAATTGAATTTTTGGAGATTAGATTATCCTCCATTCACTCCTTAATTAAAACATTTTATATCAAATTCCAACCTGACATTTTTATGATTTTCATTTTCTTGAAAAATTTAGAAAAAAATATATCATTGAAAAATACCATAAAATGAGGGAAATATGAAGATTCATAAAATAAAATCTCAAAATAAGACACAAAAATAAAAAATACAAAGGAAAATCATACAAAAGAACAAAAAAGAAAAATACAACCTATTCAATTATCATCTTCCTCCTCTTCATCCACATCCTCCACGTATGCGGTTTTACAAGGATAGTGCGTATCTAGAATGGGGGCACCAACAAGCGGCCTAGGAAACACGGATGGATCCGGTTCACCCTGTAAGCTCCAATCCTCAAACATCATCCCGAGGACTTCATGAAAGTCGGATTGAAACCGGCGCTGCGGGATGAGTTATTGTTTAAGAACCCCATGTCCATGGCAAGAGCCTGGCTAAGCTCTGCTTGCTGATTATGGAGATGTATTAAGAGCTTGTTAGTGTGGTAAGGGTCAGGCTGAGCGGATGTTTCCCCCTGTGCGCCCCTTCTTTTCTTGGGCAGCTTTTGTTCGCTTGCCTGGACATTCATATTCGATGAGTTAAGGGCACAACCGGGGGGAACAATGGTGTCCGAGGAGAGGATCTTGATCCCTTGGGTCTCACACAACCATGATATCAAA
The DNA here is from genome assembly GCA_016760335.1 of Gastrodia elata. NCBI lineage: Eukaryota > Viridiplantae > Streptophyta > Magnoliopsida > Asparagales > Orchidaceae > Gastrodia > Gastrodia elata. The sequence goes on along the minus strand of CM028675.1, from coordinate 30,836,322 downwards.
GACCCGAAGGCCAATGCAGTGCAGGGACCCTTGAGAGCTTTCCAATGCTGCTCAAAATTAATATTTAAAATGCGGATCTCGTCCGGCCTAACCAACGAGCACAAGAGAAGTGCTCGAGCACGGGTCACTTCAGTCAAGTGACTCATAGGCATGATAAAGCTAGAAACGAAGACTAGCCAAGCACTACACGTATTCGTTAATTCAAAACGATGAATGTTGGCTAATCCTTCTTCCCATTCGGTGTCCTCGTGGATGATTTCTGCAACAAGATCAAGGGGGGTTGGCGAGATTCCAAGAGATCCAAGTAAGAGCAAGAATATACCTCATCGAGCCCATAGAACTGCTCGATTCAAGCAATTCCAAGGGTGACACCCTTACCTTGACAGAAGATCCACTGCCCAGCCGCATCGATTGCATTTACATAAATCTCTTGGACAATTGCCGGGTACATCGGGGATCCCTTCGTCACCAACTCCTTCCATCCTCGAGGGATGACTTGTTCAACTGGAACGGGTAAGGTGGGGCTGAAACATCTCTCCGGAATTAACTTTCACTAAGAAGTGGTTGAATAAAAATATTGCTTGGCCTTCGCGGAAGAGAACCTTTTCTTATTAAAAGTTCCCCCTGAGGAAGAGGCTTTGACCTCCCTTCTTGGAATGGCTTTCTTTCCGGAAGACATGACGAGAAATGAGAGCTAAACAGATCAAGAGTATGAGGAAGAAGGAGAATTAAGAATGGTGCAAGGATAACCCCCCCCCCCATGCCTCCTATTTATAGCCAAGAGAATCCAAGGCAAGAGAGTATAGTTTTCTCCCATGCCATAAATGTGGTGATCCATGCGAAGGGAGGGGGGGCAGCTTTTTCAGCCACACCTTTTGACTGCATGGGGAACCCAAATTACATAACTTTTTGACTGCATGGTTCCCAATGCAGAGGAGAAAAAACAAAATTTTTGCAGCTGGAGCAAAATGCTGCAGCGCTTGGTAGCGAAATTTCTGCTCCAACGCGCTATCACGGAATTTTCGCTGCAGCGCGATGTAGCGGAAAATTCGCTACCGCGTGTCGTTGTGGGTTTTCCACAAGTGCGATTTACCCGCTGCAGCGCGCTGTAGCGCCAGAATTTGTTTTTTTTTTTTTTTTTTGAAATGGGTTACCTCATTAAGCGCTTAATTTAACGTCCTAATCTAGACTTGCTAACGATCAATTAGTAGGATCCGGTGGTTTTCTCTTTCATAAGTTGAAAATGCTAGAGTGAGCACAACTCTCATGGGTGCTTGAACTCCTGCTATCTTCTACTTCCATTAGTGAATCCATTGTTTCCAATTAAAGCTTAGGGGGAGTTTTCTTTTTTCTTTTTCCACATCTTGTTTTTCTCTTTCTCACTCCTTCCTTGCTTCCCTTTTTTAAGGAAGGAGTTGAGCTATTATCAAAATTTCTTTCTTCTATCATTAGATCCTTTAAAACATCGTTAATCCATAATATTTCTTCTCTTACCCTTCTCTTCACCTCATTTTCCATCTCTCTTTGCATGAATAAAGTGGGTTTAAGATCAATTAATTCAGTTTTTCCTTTTACACTTACGCTCATAACCCCGCAACCTATATCAATAAGAACTTTCACACTGATTAGAAAGGGTCTCCCAAAGATAATCGTGGAATTCTTATTCTATTGATCCCATTCACAAACCACAAAATCAGTTGGAACTATAAAATTTCCCATTTCGACTGCAACATTTTTTATCATTCCAAGAGGGGTAAAGGATTCTAAATTGGCAAACTCCAAAATTATTGAGGTATATTCCATCCTTCCTACCTTTAGATGTTCATAAATATAGTAGGGCATAACGTTCACCGAAGCACCTAGATCACACAAGGGATCTACAAAAACTTCATTTTTGATTATGCAAGGAATGCTCAACCTCCCTGAGTCATCATATTTAGGAGCTGTTAGCTTCTCACTATCATTCCCCAATAATTTTTTTTCTTTCTCTAGCTTATAATCCATTGCACTCGTACTTTTAGTCTTAATTCCACCTAACACAACTTCCGAATGTATCACACTTACCAACTCCCTAGGGTTTATTTCGGTCGAACTGGGTAGGGCCAATTGCTGCCGAGAGGTCAGCTGCTTAGAGATGTGCCCCAATTGGGTTTCTTTATTTCTCAAGGAAGCTTCTATTCCTTGGATAGAAGCATCGTGGCGAGTGATAGTGGTTTCGGTGCGGTGCATAAATTGGATCGTTTCAGCCTTAAATGAGTTGAAGGCCCCTTCTAAATTTGATGTTGGTTACTATTGTTATTTCCATTATTAATTCCTTATTGGTTGGATGAATTTCCCCCATATTGAATTGAGTTATTGTTATTATTACTCCAAGAAAAGTTGGGGTGGTTTTTTCACCCTGGGTTGTAGGTGTTGGAGTAAGGGTTATTCATCGAGTTGTTGTTTCTTAGGTAATTAACTTGTTCAGTGTTAGTTTGTACAAAGGGGTTTTTTAAGTTGCAATTTTTACTATTATACCTACCCCACACAAATCACAATGTACTTCTAGAACAACATTAACATTCATCCTTTCTATTCTTTAGTTTAAGGCATGTATCTCTTGCTATAATGCCGTTATTTGGTTGGACTCATTTACCTTTATAGCTTCCCTTTTTAACCTTTCGGAAGGCCATTGATATGTATTATTGGTCATTTCTTCCAAGAGGTCATAAGCCTCCTCTTGGGTTTTTCCGCTAATAGAACCACCAGCATCTACATCAATGAGTGTTCTCGTACAAGCGTTCAAACCATTGTAAAATGTTTGCACTTGCATCCATAGAGGGAACCCATAATGTAGGCAATGCCTGAGGTATTCCTTAAATCGGTCTCACCCATCATAAAGAGTCTCACATTCCAATTGAGTGAAGTTGGTGATCTTAATCCTCAACCTGGCGGTTTTCGCCGGAGGGAAATATTTGGCTAAGAATTTCTTAGCTAAATCATCCCATGTCTGGATGGAATCGCTAGGTAGAGAGCTGAGCCAACTCTTGGCTCTATCTCTTAAGAGAATGGGAAAATCTGCAATTTAACTGCGTCTTTAGAGATGCCGTTAAACCTGAAGTGTCACATATCTCAAGGAATGTTGAAATATGTGAGTTTGGATCTTCAGTAGCCAATCCCCCAAATTGATTATTTTGAATTATGCTCAGTGTGGAAGGTTTGATTTCAAAGTTATGGGCTTCAATATTTGACCTTACAATTGCATGGGGGATTCCCCTAACAGTAGGTAGTGCGTAGTCTCTTAGTGCTCTTCCCCTAGGCTCTCATACTAGCTCCCCTTCATTTTCATTACAGTTTCCCATAACGGTTTGTTCCATAATAGTTTGTTGATTTGAAAGGTTTTATTCTCTCCTTGCTTGTAAGTAAGTTCTCTCAATTTCAGGATCAAAAAGATATTCAGTACAAACTCTTTTACTCATGCAACTAACAATGAGGCTATCAAGAACAATTTTAGCAATAGTGTTCAAAAAGTTACCAAAAATAAAGAAATAAAAAAGTAAATTGTTAGTTTCTATAAATACAGAAATCAAAAACTAAAAATATATGCAATGAAATACTTAAATCGCTAGCTACTTATAGATTATCCTTAATATAAAATAAATACCAACTCCCCGGCAACGACGCCAAAAACTTGATAGACTATAAATACACGTCTGCGCTCACACGCAAGTGTACGTTGTCTGAAGTAATAAGTGGAAAGTGTTAATTTCCAGGATTTATCGAACCACAGAAAATTAGTTGTTTTGACACTAAGGTCTATCTATTCTCACTAATGTTTAAGCTACAATTGATTTGGTTGAGTTGGCCCTAGATTTAGCACAATAATCACTATGTGAATATAAATTAGATAAAAGAGAGAGGAGAGTTGGGTTCATCTCGCATGCGATGAGAAGTTTATTAATGCATGTTGGATTCTCAAGCTTTTTCTTTCATTCTTTTTGATTTAATCAAGTGCACATTATGTTTCCTTGAGTTTTACCTCAAGGTTTCACAAGTTCAAATCTTATGCTCAAAATGAACACACATTCGGTTCTATTTTGACACAAAGATTCTTATAAGATTTTAGTATTTTTATCTTATCTCTTAATCAAGGAGACATTCAATTTTTTTTAAGTCTTTTAAATCTTATAAGCATTGATTTCACCATGAGTATCACTCGCATCTCACATAGTTAAGATGAGAGATTAATATGTTGGGCTCAATGACTATATTACTTAGTTCATGAGCACTCAACTATTTCTTAATCTACCTCAATTATGTTAAGCTAAGGAGCTAATATAGTGGGTCTTAGCATCACATGCATCAACACTTTGGTTGAGTTTAGATTAAAGTGCATTAAGCTCAAGAACTTTGTCACATAGTTCTAAGTTTTCATGCACTCATAAACCTAGCATCCAACCTAAGGTGAGCTATGGAGCACAAGACAAGTTAGTTTTTGAGATTATGAGTTCATTTTCCTTTCATCCACATTCAAGACTAAATAATAAAAGATATTTCTTAATAACGCATAGAGTTCTCACATTTTATTTATGCTTGAGAAAACAAACTTCATACATTAAATTTAACTCATACACATGAGGGTTTTCCCAACCCTCCCTCCCCAAGGGAGATTTAGCTACTCATTACAAAGGAAATGAAGAAAAATACATACATGGATAAAGACTCTTTCATAATCAACTAAGAAAAAAAACTACAAAAGTAAAGTTTAGAAGATACTAGGAACGTTCCTTGGAAGTTCTTCGGATTTCTTCTTCTCCTTCTTCAAGCTCCTCTCTTAGGTCTCTAGTGCTGCCTTCTTTCTTCTCTTCCTTAGCAAGAACTTGCTTTGCCACCCTTGGGGAGTTCCTCACTTCCACTTATGCACCCCTCCTCCTTACTTAATAAATTGAGCAAAATTGTGAACCCTCCTCTAGTCAAGAGGAGGTGTATTTATAGAAGAGGGGCTGCATCCTCCTTTGTTCTCTCCATAACCAGCATTTGACAAAAAAAATTTGAAGTCATGATGGTTAATCCCAAATTAAGGGTGAAGTAACCAATATCCATCTTTGTTTATCCTTCTTATCACTTCAAGAGGTTACTTTCCTTAAAAATTAGAGCTGCTATAGAGAATGATGGCTGGGGACAAGATGCAGGTTGGGGGTCTTGTCCCAGCCGCAATAAATGCTCCTTATTGGCAAAAAAATTGCGGCGGCCGTTGCAGCTCGCTGCGGTGCACTGTAACGTGCAAAGGTGCAAGCAAAATCAGCTAAGTCTCCCGCTGTCGCACGCTACCGCGACCACACTTTGCAAAATTACCCGCTGTAGCGCGTGGTAGCGGTTTAATTTGCAAATTATACGGCTGCAGCGCGTTGTGGTGGGAGCATTTCGCAAAAATGCTCTGCTGCAGCGCACTACCATGCCAACGGTAGTAAATAAGCTCGCTGCAGCGCGCTACAGCGCCCATGGTTGGAAAGCGGACCCGCTGTAGTGCGAAACTTGCCCGCGGTTCAAAACAGGACCCGCTGCAGCGCGCTACCGCGCCCGCGGTTCGAAACAGGATCCGCTGCAGTGCGCTACCGCGCCCGCGGTTCGAAACAGGACCTGCTGCAGCGCGCTACCGCGCCCGCGGTTCGAAACAGGACCCGCTGCAACGCGCTACCGTGCCTGCGGTTCGCAAAAGACCCGCTGCAACGCGCTACCGTGCCCGCGGTTCGCAAAAGACCCGCTGCAACGCGCTACCGTGCCCGCGGTTCGCAAAAGACCCGCTGCAGCGCGGCAGTGATTTTCTTTGAAAAATCTTGGAATTTTGTAAAATGTCTCAGAACTTTATTGGAGAGGCTATTTTCCTGAAAAGATAAACAAAATCTGATTTAGGAGCCGTTTAAAGATTAGAATTGAATGAAATTTTCCTTTATTTTAGATATATTTTATTGATTCAACATAGAGCAAAGTACCATTTTATGTGAGAAGCCTCTTGAACCAATGATGGTTAAGGTGCTACATGGTTGTAAGTACCTCTTGTGCCTGTAAGGGTCACCTCTAATCATATCTACCTAATGGATAGTTCTTGGATCTGTGTGTTAATATTGATGAGGACGTCAGTTACTTAAGTTGGGGACATTGTGAAGACCCACTTAAGTAGTAATAAGTAAAACTCTTAATCATTGAGGTGCCTTTTCAAATAATGGTAGATTTTTTGATAAGAACTCCAAAGTTAAGCGTGCTCAGGTGGGAGCACTCCCAGGATAGGTGACCTACTGGGAAGTTTTTTTCTGAGGGCAAAACCGTGAGGCCTTTCTAGATAAAGTGGACAATACCTTGGTGTACTTAAGAGTTTGTGCTGTTACATAGTCTCAGGAATAGTCCTATTATGAGGTGTAATGTCCTAAGAAAAGATTTAGCACAAATTTTATAAATTTTACAAATTTTACCTAGCAGTTGATTTTATCACTTTAGAACGATTCTATTATAGTTCTAATAATAGTTTTAGTAACTTAGAATAAAATTTAGGGTTTAAGGATGTTTAACCTAAATTTTGGGCAAAATAGTTATTTTGCCCCTACTTTAGGGTCCAAAAATTGACTTTTTGATTTAGGGCTTCAAATTGGAATTTCTTATTGGCAAATGATTCTTTACTATCTAACATGAAGATAAATAGTAAGTATGCTCAATTTTGATAAGAAACAGATCATATAGGTCCAAACTACGGTTTTTGACCTAAGGGGAATTTTAGTAATTTACTCCTATTGGAGTCTAAATTTTTATGCAGTTTACTATTGGTTACTGTTCAAGGATTCCATAGAGTCTAAGAACAATGTATTTTGATGTCAAATGACTAAATTATGGCTATTTCAATCTCTGAAGGCGATTAGGTAATTTTGTTGGTCAACAGGAGACAAAAACCAAACTTTTCCGTTTGAGGTCCAATTTTAGCAAACTCAGTTTCTATAGCTTCCCTATAACATACTGAGTGTGTTGACAGGGAGTAAACCCAATTTGAACTTCAAATGGTCAAGTTATGACCTAACTAGGGTTAGAAGTATTTTGGTCATTTCTAATTTTTTAGGGTTCAGATCCTAAATATTATTTTAGTTTATTGATGACATTAAAATTTTAAGCTAATTAGCACTTTGAATTTTTGAATTTGGAGTTGAATTGATAAAGTTAGGGTCAATTGAAGTCTTAGGAGCATTTTGGTCATTTTCAAGGTAGGGTCATAAATGTTACTTTTCAAACTAAGCTCCAAATAAGAAAACTGATACTTCTATGGTGTTAAGACTGTTTTCCTGAGTATTTGAATACCCATATTGCATATGTTTGGATAACTATGTTGAAAGCTATGAGGGTTTAATTATGTCATAAAATGTCACTATATTATACGTACACTAAAACTAATTTTTGAATTACGTATTTGATTCATTTTATTTTTCTGAGTAAAATAAGATTTATATTTACTATGTTTGGATCATTGAATAAAAAGTTATTAAACTTTAATATTTAAATTAATTAAATTAAATAAAATTTACTGTCCATTTATTCTAATTGAATGAATTTACTATTTTATAATATATATTTAAATTAATATTATTTAATTAAATTTATCAATTACTATCTACTTACTTTAATTAAATTATTTAAATAATATTTATTTACTTAATTAAACTAATTAATTAATTAATTAAATTGACTAATGATCTTTAAATAAAGTTTAATTACACTATTTAACTAAATAAATAAGTTAATATTTAATTAATTTTGTCCACTGATAAATTAAATTTAATTAACTTAATTTACGATTTAATTAATATATCTGTTTGGATAATATTTAATTTAACTAATTAATTTAATTAATCCTTAACTTATTGTTAACCCCAAATTTAATCAAATTAATGATAGTTAATTAATTGACTGCAATTTATTATATATAAATATATGTTATTCTGTTTGTACATAATACATACATATATATACTGCATTATTAACTTTCTGATGTCATTAATTTAATTGATTAAGATCAATTAACTTTACTGTCAACATTTAAACTGACTGATTAACACTAGATTATGATAACTATCTAATTATAATACAGAATATACATATCTATAGTTATACTATATACTAATTATATATATATACTGATAGAAATTTATAATTATATAATTATAACTAATTATTTCTTTTGCATGTTCACAAACGGCGGGTCCCACCAGGCTCCATGTGGCGGCCAGTGGCTGGCGGGGACGGAGGTGGGGCCACTGCTGCTGTTTGGGATGGACAGCGAGTTCCGCACTGACAAGGAGCCGGCGCAAGCATGGGTCCCGCACGCCACACGTCAGGCAGAGAGGACGTGGGCGTGCACTGTGGGCCCCACCCAACGGGGCAGACCTCGCCCGGGTCGTGTCCGGGTCGACCTGGCTGAACCGCTTCGGCTGCTTCTCTCAAAAACCCATCGGCCGCGACTTATGGGTCGTCATCGCATATTGACGGAAAGGTCTCAATGAGACCTTTCATTTGGCATATGGGTCGTCACCAGAGGAAGACCGAGTCGCTGATGAAGGCGAACCCTAGGGGTTCGGTTCGGAGGTGGCGAGGGTGATAACGGTAACTATTGTGTATTCTTGTCGAAATTGGGACGATTGAACCGATAATTGTTCGATCGTCCCCGCTCAAATCCTAATCTATCAACCGAAATAAACATGCACATAGGTAGATTAGCAATCGCGTAGAGGAATTTAGGGATCTGGAGGTACCTTTGATCAGTGGTGGGGATGCTTCGCAGCAGGCAGAGGCTCCCAATATTCCTCGCTGGTCCTTTAATCGCGCGACCGAAGCGGAGGCTTGTGGACTGGAGCTTAATGGCTCCCGGTGGACTCGACGAGGGCTGATCCCGAGCGGTGAGTGGCCGCCGAGGCGGTGCCCACGCTCGACGCGACACACGGAGCATTTTCGCGTGACGAAAGGCAGTAGCCGTTCGATCGAACGGGAAGTAGGCTAATGGCGCGCGAATAGGGTGACAGTGTCGGGTGGTTTAACGGCACCACGAAAATTAGAATTTAAATAATATAAATTAATTTAATTTAAATAAGTTAATTAATTAGTTAAATTAATTCTACTTTATTAGTTAGCTCCCAAAAAAAAATTCCAAATATGCACCCCTAGCTAACTGAGGGGTGAGGAATGCAACGACGAGATCAAATTTTTGTTTCGACGAGTATTTTATTTTTCCAATTTTCGGGGCATTTAAATATTATTAAAATATTCATCGAAATTTGGACGACTTCCGATTGACACGAAAACTTTACCCCTAGCTAATTTGGGGGTAATGAGCACAATGACGAAGTTCATTTCTCGATATGAGGTCTATTTAAATAGGTTAAATTTTAGAGTTTCTAGATTTTTTAGAAATCAGGATTCGATTCGTTTGACTCTTCATTTGGATTGGGTCTTAGGGGTTGCTTCTAATGACTTAATTAGTACTTAGGATCAAGATTAAGACTGAGATTAGTCCTAATTGACTAAGATAGCAACTTGGGTTGTTACACTTGTAGTGCCTATAAATATGAGCTAAAATGTAATGTAATAAATTAATTTGAATGAAAAAATTTTGTGATGAATAGCTCTCATATTACTTGGTGCTTAGTGATGTCAAGTTTATTACCTATTTTTGGTGAGTTAGGTTGTTATTTTATTTATATTTTATTTTCTAACTATACACTTATTCTCATTACCTCAAACTATCCACACACCTTCTCCAACTTTAAAAATATTAAATTATTATCTAATCTCTCAAATACTCTCCAAACTCCACCACAGCCTCCATAGCCAAATCTAAAAATAGCTCGACCTAGACTTCTTCCCTACCCCTCGATACCCATCTAAACACCATCAAACATAACCATCTACTCCAGATCCAAACTACACATCTTAAACTACATATAAAAATGTATTTCCAACTCTTTAACCCACTAAAACCCCACTTACAAAAGGGATATTTTGAATCAGCCCAAACTAGGCTCGATACGGACTAGTCTTGGCTTTCCCTTAGATAGTTCACTCTAAACCCATAACCAACCAACCACAAACTCCAAAAATCATGCTTAGACATTATTCTACCAATCCATTCAATATTTAAACATCTAATTTGCTAAAAAAAGGCAAGCCACTAGCATTACTAATAGAAGTAAAAGTAACAGTAAAACAAAAAAGTAAGTATGCTAAGACTGCCATATCAGAAGAAGGGCTAATATATCCTGCTGAATAAGAAAATATAATATCACTTAGCATCATAAGAGGCTAAGACGGAATAATATAGTAGAACTTAACTGAAGAGGCATAAAGTACACATGCAATAAGAGTTTAATTATTTATTTTACTTCTATGAACACGTCCAGAAGTAGTTGAGTAGTTAAGCACATCTGCAAGACTGATAAGTGCAGTTAAACAAACTAAATATTGCAAGTCATCCTTTTTAAAGTACTAAGTATGATTGTAATTAGGGTATTTAACAACTTAGTTTGAGAGAATAAACTGTGACTGGGTTCTACCCCTCATCATTATGTATTTCGATAAGTGCAACTAAACTAAATAAGTATTAATTTACCTTTTTTGGTAACATACCAACTATGCGTATGCAATCCCTTCAGCTGATGATTCTATATGATCTTAATTAAAATAAAGAACTAAAAGTCAGAATTCACTTAGGTGAATTCTGCACAATGGAGATAAATGGAACCAACATTGGATATTGAAATGATTTATGAATTTTTGTAAATTTAAAGCATATTGGCATTAAACCCTTAGCATATCATAAATGCATAAGTCATGTCAGTATTAATGGAGTGCTTGTCTCACCTAAGAACTTTGTTAGCGGAGCGTTCGCACACTTATGAAATTTATGGTGTGTCCATGAGACACCAAGCCAGCATATCAGTGACATACAGTTCTGTGACATATTCAGATGCATAATTATCAATTTAGTGGCATACAACACAATTTTATAGCATTATTTACTTAGATTCAGACTATATACTGTTTTACACACATTTCAACAGTTAGTTGTAGTTTCAGATTTACTTATTATTTTCTTTACGTTCACTCTCAATTACAGTTTCAATTTACAGTTTCAGTTTGCAGTTTCAGTTTATAGTTTCAGTTATTTTAATTCAGTTTTATACTATTTTTGAGTTTTCAGCTATTTTACTGTCTTTTCTACAATTTTGTTTAAACTACTTAAATATTAAATAGTAAATAATTGTAAACTGTTATAGTGGCTTTTGATGTGTCAGACTTTCTGCCTAACACGTGGTACTTTTGAGATTCAGCAATTTGCTAGATCCTGAGCAGTTCATGTAGCTAGATTAGGAGAATACTTAGGAGATCCAGGAGAAGTTTGAGGAGCATTAGTGGACTCTTCTTAAGCATCTACTTTCTATTTAGCCTTCTTTCAGTTCAACACTTGAACTTTATTTCTGTATTTGCTATAAAATGTTGTAATAACTCTGGATATTTTTCTCTTTTCTTTTCTGAGATGGATGTTTTATTTTAGCTACTGTGATAAATATTTATGGATATATGCTTTAGCTTCTGTACTCTATTTATACTTATACTTATACTTAGTATTGTGATGTGATTTAAATATTTATAAAATACTAGTATTCATATAACTTGGATCATATTTGTATCATAATCTAATATACACAAGTATATTATCTAATGCTTAAGATAAGGATACTACACTTATCTTAAGGATTAGTACTCAGTCCTCTCCTTTAGAGGTTGACTTTCAGCAGTTCTTGTGCTCAGCAGGCTATTCGAGGAAGTTGTGTTTCCTTCTCAAGTAATGCACCGTTTCATCGCCAATTTGTTGTTCCTTAAATTATATGCGTGTGGCGATGGGATGAGGTGTTTCAAAAATCAACAATCATTGTTTGGAATTATGAAAGTTCTTAAGTGTCCAAATTAAATATCTTATTCAAATTGATTAAGTGAAGACCTAATCTAATCAAGATAGGTTTAACCCCCAACTTGCCAAGATCAGTGTTGTTCACTTAGTTATTGATCGATAATCAAATAAGTGAGCTTATTGTACATTATTGATATTCATATTGATGTTAATTCGATTATTATTTAGTTAAGATTTTTCTTAAGATCATTAAGGGTTAAGGTATTGATTAATGTCAAATTATGTATTTAAGTGTCTGAATCAGAGTTAAGTTTTCTAATATGCATACTACTGTTAATGAAGCATATAAACATTACATTGATAATGTAACGCCCCGCCCTGTCACCACGAGCAAAAGGTATAACAGGTCAGCGGCCGAGTGGTGCGTTACTCGAGGAGAACAAACAATAATAAAGATAACTCATCTCCTCGAATAGGCTAAATAAAACTAGCCACACTGAAGGCTGCTGGCTCAAACCCAAGAGTAGGATTGAGAGTCAATACTTAAGATAAGAGTAGAGTACTTATCTTAGGTATTAGACTAACACATACATTAGATTATTAAAAATAAATAAGGAATCTAATATATGTTCTAAAAAAAACAGCATTTCCAGTATGCTGATCACATCATAATACTAAGTATAGTAGTATAACAAAGTGCAGAAACTAAAGCAAAATATCTAGAATACATTCATCACAGAATAGTAGTGGCATGCATCTTAGAAAAGAAAAGTAAAGTACATTTAGAATTATTACAAACTGATTTAAATAATGCAAAAGTAAAGTCTATCTAAAGTACTAGAGGCAAAAATAGTAAAGTAAAAGGTAGAAGACGGATCCACTAAGGCTCCACATACTCCTCCTGGATCTCCTGCAAGTCCTCCTGCCCTATCTCAACAAGTTGCTCGGGATCTAGCAAATTATCGGATCCCAAAAGTACCCCGTGTTAGACAAGAAGTCTAACACATCGCAACTAACCTAAGTAGTACTAAAGTAAATGCAAGTGAGCAGTAAAGTAAGGAAAGCTACAAAAAAGCTGTAAGGGTACCGAATCACTAAAATTGTAAAGACTGAATATGGTAAAACTAAACTGAAAATTGAATGCTGCAAGTAGGTGAAAACATCAAATGTTTAGAAACCAATGTAAAAATGTCCAATGCTGTACTATATGTCACTAGGATAATGCATCCAAATATGCCACAGCACGGTATATCATAAATATGTAACAGAACTATCACTGAAAGGCTATGAGTCGTACAATCCAGTGTGTATATACATCCAGTTTGGAATACAGTTTACTGTGATGCCGATGCATCCTGAAACTCCCCAGTCATTGTATGAAACATTATATAACCCATAAGTCATCACTGATACTCATATATCACCACAGGAATTATTCACCATACTCATGCTCAATCTCATACCCATGTTTCTATTCTATATGAGTAAAATCCAGAAATCCATAAATACTTTAAATACCTATAATGAATTTAAAGTCTCCATTATGCAGAACCTTGCTAAAAGGATTCTAACTCCTAGCTTCTAAAATGATGATTGGTTAAAGTTGAGGATTTACTTATAAATCATTAGATGGGGAGATGGTATATACATATATATAGTATACTTCTAAGAAGGGTAGTTTCTAACTCTTAGTTTGATTAAGCCACCCAAATGAAGTGAGCTTCGATAGGAAGCATCACCCGATGGTGACTTGTATCTCAAACTAAGCTATTAAAATAACCAAATCGCAAGCACACTTAGAGTTCTAAAGAGGGTGTCCAGGATCACATAGTTTGCTTGAAGCACACCTATGGAAGCAATCTTCGATAGGATGCATCACCCGATGGTGATTTTTATTCAAACAAGCTAATAATCTAAATTCCTTAATCATAACACTCTTAGGATTGAATGATTTAGTCTAAGTAAGACTACGCCCGACTAAACTTGTAGAATAGAACACAGACATAATCTATACTAAGATGAATCAACCAATCTTGAATAATATTGGGATAACCCAGTACTATGGGTATACACTACTATACCATCTAATAATCAAGGTTCAGCAATTTTATTTATTCCACGAGGATTTATCAATATTATTAATCCTTATGCTAAATGGGTGAGTCCTACACAAGGCTTCCAAGGAATATGATCAAAGATCACTCAATGTAGATTCAACCACAAGGAGAGGTATCATTCTAAGTATCTTGGGTGATTCCCACCACGAGGGGTTAAGATCAACTTCTAAAGTTAAATGATCATCTAAGATTCTACCTCAATAAATTTGCAAAGGTTCTTCCTATCTCAATATATCATTAATTAGGGTATTTAAATATTTTAAATATGAGCATAATCGTGAGATACTTGAGATCCCACACTCTCACTCCTAATTATAGGTTTTACTTATTATTTAGGTTTTCAGTGGTCAGATCAAATGATTAGATCACCTGATCATATGCTAATCTAAAATAATGGGGATAAATCCAGTATATTGTTAGAGTTAGATAAGTTTATGAAATCAATACAATTTTATTAATCATCATATGCTAATAGTCTTATTTAGGAGAAAATCAAGGATCAAAAGCTCAGATTCAGATTATTCAATCACATGGCATATTTATTATCCTTATCATTTTTAGTTCAATGGTTTAAGATTAAGACCAAATCAGGTGCATTATTTGAATAATGTAAATTGCATTATCTTATAATCAAGCCATTTAATTAAGGTTTAAGAGTTTGGATCTTAATCAAAATAGATTAGGGTTTAACCCCTACTCTTATCTAATTAATATCAAGTGTTTATTTATAGATCAAATATAAAATCAGTGAATTAAGGATGTATTATTGGTGGCAATCTTAGACCTAGATCAAGTCTTAATAGCTTGATCAAAGTCTTAAGACTTCTTAAGCTTAATTAGGATATTTAAGTTCTCAACTTTAGGTTTATTCAATTTACACATCATAAATTGGCATAAATGGCTTAAATACTTCTATCTTACTGTTATGGAGCATAATAGTAGAAAAATTTAGAAAAATAAAAAGTAATTAGTGCTAATAAAACTCTAAGCCCTGTAGAAGGATTAGCACATAATTATAAATCTAACCATTGGAATTTAATACAACTTGGCACATAAGTTCTATTTAATCATACGATTAATCAGAGACTAAGTTTGCTAAGATCAAATGACTAAAAATCCTAATTTCACTAATCATAGTTTAACCAGATTATGGCATAAGTTAAAATATAGAGATCAGAAAATTAAACTACTTAGCACATGCATTTTACTCATCAAAAGAAAACTAATGGTATCTTAATCATATAATTTGGCTAAGTACATATGCTAATCAACCATAATTAAAATCTAATATAATTAGGCAAAAATAAAAAATTTAGCCCTTAGATGTTCAATATTATTTTATATTCTTATTCCTGAGGATTTTCTGATTAATTTGATATATAATATCATAAGGTTTGATCCAGTGGATCAAAAGTTATTTTATTAATACATTCCGCATTTTTATTTAAATAATTTCCTATGATTGGATTAATTAGATTATTTTCCTTAAAAACAATAATTCCAATTAATCGGATATTAATTAAACAGGTTCGGGCCGTTCACAAATACACGTGAGTCGATCAGGGCCCGAGGACCCAGGACTGTCACACCGCGCGAGTCATGGGCTTACCAGGCCCGCATAGTGTCGTCATCCCCAACCCTCCTTCCCTGATACTCAGAGAATAAGGGTTAGCTTCCATGGCAAAATGCCGACTGCTTCGACCACACAGTGACCTCCAACTGATCCTTACATCATCAGTAGGTCAAGACACTTCGATTGTACCCATTAGCCCATTGTGAGGTGGTCCGAATCGACCAGGCCTTACTCACCCGAGGACCCCCTTAATGGAGCTACTGTGCGGAGACATATCTCCCCATAGAGGCCACGCTAGACCCAGGGCTTGATCCTTACACCATCATGGAGATGAGTCAGATCGAAGCCCCCTGGTCGGAGGGCCTGAGGTGGGCTGGAACACCGGGGTCTTACTCGACCCGAGGCATCCTTAAGGGACTTAGCCCAATCGATCTATCGGGGCTAGCTTAGGTCTTAATTATGATGGTATTAGGTTTGAAATGATAATACACACATTCACGGATCAAATGGAAGGAAGTATGAGCCCATTTGGCTCAGACCGAGCAGATGGGGGTACCTGGTTCATTGGGATGGCTCAGGGTGATCGACTGAGGGTTCAGCTGGCCTTAACTGAGCTTCTAGATGGTGCAAAGGATCCTGAACTCCAAGAGAGCCTACTATCAGTGGTTCAAGAGCTCCTGGGATCACCTATGCATGCTCGAGTGATCGACAATGGCAGAAGAGGCAGAGAGCTCAATTGATCAGTAAGGATCAAATGGACTAATACTGGGGCTATTTATAGCCTCAGCAGGGAGTGGGGGAAGTTTCCAGAGGGATGGATCAGGCTAGAAAATACCCAAGATATTGGGCCATGGCCGAGCTCTCAAATTTTCAATTTGAGCTTGGCCGGGCCATGAGGCTTGATTGGGGTACCTAGCTATAACGGGAGGATCCCCAATGACTTATTAAGCTAGAGGCATGAGTGGGGGTTAGGGAGGGTAGCTGGTAGTATGGGAGATCTTCGGTCGGGCATGCGAGCGAGTGGGGATGAAGGTCTACAGTCGCGAGAGGGTCCATAGCCGTCTGATTGATCAATCAGAAAGGCGCAACGATCCTAATCCTCCGTATCCTAGCAGCTGGATCTGATTGAATTCGTGCCGTAGGATTCACGGGACACATCTAACGGCAGATCCACGGTTCCGCGGGATCTAATCCTATTCGTCAGATGGATAGGGTGAACGGCGGATACGATGGAAGCACCGCTGTTGCACGGCCCGGGCTCCGCAGCGGATCGCCCGCGGTCCGCACAGCGGATCCCAGTCTTTTAATTAGTTTAAATGGTATATTTGCAATTTGAAAAGTTAGAAACCCTTTTATGCACTTATGTAGCAGCCTAAACTCTTAAGTACCAAAGTATTGTCCACTTTGGCCAGAAAGGCCTCAAGGTTTTGCCCTCAGAAGATAACTTTCTAGCAGGTCACCCATTCTGGAAGTGCTCCTACCTAAGCATGCTTAACTTTGGAATTTTATCAGGAACTCCATCGTTATCTGAAAAGGTGCCTTGATGTTTAAGAGTTTTACTTATTACTACTTAAGTGGGTCTTTACAATCTTCTTAACTTAAGTAACTGACATCCTCATTAGTATCTACTGTAGCGCCCCGCCCGTCACCGTGCGCAAAGAGGTAAAAATCATAATTTTGCGGCGGAGCGGTGCGCCACTCCGGGAGGAACAACCTGTCTCCCTCGAATAGCTGAGAACCACCAAACCCATATGTAGGGCTGTTGACTCAACCTCAAGGAGGGTTGAGGGATAATACCTAAGATAAGAGTAGTATCCTTGTCCTAAGTATTCGATAAATACATACATTGGATTTAAAATACAATAGGAATCTAATATATGTATAAGATATCAGCATTTCTGATATACTGATCACATCACAATACTAAGTATAAGTAGAATATAATAGAGTGCAGAAGCTTAAAGCAAACATACTGAAACATTCCTCGTAGAAGCTATAAGAAAATATCCATCTCAAAAAAGAAAAAAAAATACATCCAGAATTATTACAAATAGTTTACTGAAATACTGAAATAAAACTAAGTACTGAATTGAAATTACTAAGCAGAAAGTAAAATTGAAGGAGAGTCCATTAGTGCTCCACTAGCTCCTCTTGAATCTCCCGGGTGTCCTCCTGACCTGGCTCAATATACTGCTCAGGATCTAGCAAATTGTCGGATCCCAAAAGTACCCCGTGTTAGATAATAAGTCTAACACATCGATACTAATCTAAACAATTCTAGTTATTCATTTAATATTTACATAATGTAATTAAACTTGCAGAAATACTGTAAAGATAACTGAAATTGTAAAACTACACAAAACTGATGTCAAATAAAATGAAGCTGAACTATACTGAATACAGAAAGTAAACCAAAATAGTAATGAATCTGAAACTGAATAATCATATGTAAAATTATGAATATGCCACAACAATATATGCTACTGATATGCAACCAAAATATTATTGAACTGCTATGAGTAGTACAGTCCAATGTATACATACATCCAGTTGGGAATACTACCTACTGATGATGCTAATACATCCTGAAATTCCCCAGTCAATATATGTAATATTCGATAACTCATAAATCATCACTGATACTCATACATTATTCTGATACTCATACATCATGCTTATGCTTATGCTCATACTTCTAACTACATGAGATAAATCCAAAAATTCTTTGAAATCTGATAATGAATTCAATATCTCCATTGTGTAGAATCTTGCTAAAAGGATTCTGACTCCTAAAATCCTAACTTCAAAAATTGGTTAAAGTTTAGAGTTTACTTGAAAATCATTAGTTGTGATGATTGCATACACATATTTAGCATATTTGCAAGAAAGATGGATTTAACCCTTAGCTTGTTTAAACTATACTTATCGAAGCGCACTACAATAGGAGGCAGAACCCGATCGCAGTTTACATCTCAAGCTAAGTCATTAAATATCCTAATTACAAGTATACTTAGTGGTCTATGCAAAGTGACTTAAGATACTTAGTTTGCTTAATCTGACTTATCAAAGTGCACTACGATAGGAGGCAGAACCCAGTCGCAGTTTATATCTCAAACTAAGGATCTTGTTCACTAATTATAATACTCTTAGTATTGGAGGATTTACTTTAACGGGACTGTTGCAATAACCCTAGGTTGTTACCTTGCAAAGATATGGATAACCTAATCAAATTTCACACACCATCGCTTATAGAACCTTAAACTAAGCCTATCTAGAAAATAGAAAGTTCATTGGACTTCCCTAAGTCCAAATTTACTTTTTGATCAGTCTAGATGCCTTAGTCTAGACCCAAAATATTTTGATCTCAAAACTAAATTCTGATTGCATTTTTGAGTTCCTCACCCCCAAATTAGCTAAGGGTGAAAATTTGGTGCAATTTGGAATTCATTTGGGCCATAATTCAATTTAAATTCAAATGGTCCAATTGTAATTTAGCGTTCCTAATAATCTATAATTGCAAATGTACCCTGTCCCTCAATCGGCCGCTTTCAAAACAGCGGGCGCAATCTGAGCCGTTCGTTTCTCAGATCCGATCGTGCAGTCTGCGCTTTAGCCTAGATTCGATCCATCTCAACCTTTCCGCGATCTCACTGATAATATCGGACAGCATCCAACTGCGCCCATAAGTAGTTCGGATCATCCGTCGGATCCAGAGATTCAATCCAACGGACGATCTGCTTCCCGCGATCGACAGTTAGCTATCTGAAGATCTAAGCCATCCCGCGTCAATGATCGATCAATCCAATGGCTGCTGTGGATCCCGCGCTGCTCATCATCTTCCTCTCCTTTACTTGAATCCACGTCAGGGAAATTCGAATCCCCGACAAGCAGAGCCTGTCCCCCACTCCCCTCGCCAGCTCAGAATAATCGTTAGAGGTTTCCTTATTTCCGTGACTTCAGCCCGATACTCCCTGAAATAGAAGCTCGGAGAGCTATCCATGACCCGAACCCATAGGTCAAGCCAAGCCTCAGCCCCACTCTCGACCATTTCCCCAGCCTATAAATAGCCTTCGTTTCCTTCTTAGAAGCCTTTGCTGATCAAATTAAGCTCAATTGGAGTTCCTTTTCCCTGCCCGCCATTGCCGAACTACTAACCTTCTTCCAGGTGCTCCTAAGCTCGCGTACCGCTGATAGAGGGTTACTCCTAGAGTTCAGGACCCCTATGAGCCTCTAGAATCTCTCGGCTGCAGTGGATTGCATTCTGTCAACCGGTCCGAGCTCCATCCAGCATAACCAAGGTACCCGTCTCACCTTGGATCGAGTCAAGTGGGCTCGAGTCCTCCACTTAGCATTATTTGATTGTACGCCTAGGCTAGGTGATTGCAAGGCACGAAAAATTAAGGTTCTGGGTTAGTCCGATCGATCGTATTGATCGATCGGACTACCCCAGGCGAAGGGTCGTGCACCCGAGTAAGGACCCACGCGTCCAGTGGACCTTGAGTCATGCCAGATTGGGGCTTGGGTGCGCCTTATCTCCCTGAAGGTGTAGCCAACGAGCCCTGATCTTAGCGAGCTCTCTGTGAGGAGAATTCCTCCTCCATCTCACTGGCCGAGGGAGGATGTTGGCAAAACAGCTTCTCGGAGCTCCAGCCACTCTCGGATGGGGGTTTTCGGTTCCATCGGTGCGTCTTGACATACTGATGGAACCTCAATCCATTGGTGTCAGTGAGGTGATCGGGGAGCCGAGAATTTAGCCGATTAGGGTTACCCTAATCGGCTGGCACTCGGGAAGGCGCCGGGAGGAAGAGGATGCATAGTGCGGGTCGAGTCGACCCGTGACCTGTGCTGTGCGACAGTGCTGGGCCATCGGGTCAAGGGCGACCCGGGCGTTTTGAATACGGGTTAGGGGCCCGTGTTAAATATAATTCAAATTATATTCCTAATATTTTTCCTTAAGGAAAATAGGTTAATTTAATTAGAAAAATACAGAATAAATTAATTGAATAACTTTTAATCCATTAGTCTAAATCCTATGATATTATATATGAAAATGATCAGCAAAACATAAGGGATCAGAATATAAAATAAAAATGGACATCTGATAGTTAGATCTTTAATTATTGCCTAATTACAGTTGATCTTAATTAGGGTAAATTAGTAATGATGCTTATCTAAATTACATGTTTAGGGTGCCATTAGTTCACTTATGCTGAGTAAAATGCATGTGTTAAGGGATTTATTTTTCTGAGTTATGTATTTTAAATTATACCATAATCTTGTTAAATTATGATTAGTAAAAATTAGGGTTGATACTTTTTGGATCTTAAGAAACTTAGGCTTTGATTTATTGTATTAGTGGATAGAACTTGTGTGCCAAATAGCAACTAATTTTAATGGCTGGATTTGTGATTATGTACTAATCCATTTGAATGGATTTAAGATTTGATTAGCACTAATTACTTTCTGTTTTATGAACTTTTCTATTATTCTACTTCATAAAGGTAGGGTAAATGTATTAAAACCCTTATATACCAATTTAAAATGCATATCTGGACAAATCAAATATTGGAGATCTTAACACCTTAATTAACTTAAAAAATCTTAAGACTTGGATCAAGCTTTTAAAATTTGATCTAGATTTGAGATTGCTACTAATAATACATCATTAATTCACTGATTTGGACATTTGGCCTATAACATACACTTAATCTTGATTAAGATAAGATTAGGAGTCAAATCCTAAACTACTTAAGTGAGATCCAAACTCCTAAAAACCCTAACTTAATTAACTTGATTATAAGAGATTAACCTTGACATTTTCCAACATTGCATCTAATTTGACATTGATTCTAAACATTTAAAATAGACAAATTAAGGTTAATAATAGTCCTATGTGATTTTTTAATCTGAATTAAACCTTAAGATCCTTGATTTGCTCCTAAGTAAGACTATTGGCATAAAAGATTAATAAAACCATCTGATTTAATAAATGATCTTAAACTTTAATAATATGTTGGATTTGAATCCCTTATCCCTATATTAAGGTGTGATCAGATGGCTTAATCATCTGGTCTGATCATTCTAAATCTAAGTACAGAATAGAATCAAAAGTGTTAATATTATAAATTAGAATGGGAGACCTTAAGCATTTCTTCATAAGATTATCCTGAAAATATTTAAAAGACCTAAAATACATCTACCTTGTGTGATTCATTGAGGTAGTAGTTTAGATAACCTTTGAAACCTTAGAAATTGATCTTAACCCCTTGTGGTAGAGTTCACCTAAAAACCTTAGAGTGACACTTCTCCTCATGGTAGAGTCCATGTTGGGTGATCCTTGATCATAAGTTAGTGAAACCTTATACAATTCTCACCCATGGAGTATAAGTATTACTAGTTCTGATACTTCCTTGGTCTATTAAATAGTCTTGTGAGAACTCCGATTATTGGGTGATGTAGTATAGTATACCCATAGTACTGGTTCTCCAGTAATATTCAGAGTTAGTCGATTCATTCTAATAAGGACTTATGAGCAGGTTCTATCCTGCGGGATTAGATGAATACAGTCCCATTAGAATAATCATTCAAGCCTAAGAGTGTATTAAATAGGTACTCATTCCTTAGTTTAATTGAAATACAAGTTGCAAATGGGCAGTGCCTCTTAGCAAAGATCGTTTCAATAGGTGTGGCTCAAATAAACTAAGTAATGAGATTTACCTTTCTTAAGACACTGAGTATGATTGTGAGTATAGCAACTTAAAACTTAGCTTGAGATACAAAATCACCATCGGGGGTGCCTTCTAATGAAGATCGCTTTGTTAGGGTGGCTTAATCAAACTAAGTAAAAATAATCCTTTTCTTGTAATGTATTGAATATGTGTATACAAACACCCCATCTAGTGATCTCTAAATAAATATGCAACTTCAATTAATCATCGATCTAGAAGTTAGGAGTCAGAATCCTTTTAGAAGGATTCTGCACAGTGAGGACTTTGAATTCATTATCATTTCTTACTAAACTATTCATTGATTTCTGAATTTTTCATTCATTCAACATAGTGGCATAAGCATAAGCATAAACATGAATTTGACTCATTCCTTCTGCGGTGATACATGGGTATCAGTGATATTGTATGGGTTATGGAATATGATATACACAGACTTGGAAATTTCATGGTGCATCTGTGTCACCATACTGACTTCATAACTAGTGTATTTACATTGGACCGTACTACTCATAAGCCTTCAGTGATAGTTCTAGAATATACCGCGGTGTAGCATATTTGTGTGCATCATTTTAGTGACATACAGTGCAGCATATAGCATCTCTTTCATCATGGTGTTTATTTTACTTTCAGTTTTCGTTTGGCGATAGCTCCACTTTAATTGGCCTTTACCGCTCTATTTACTTAGCATTTACAATTTTTTTACTATGCGCTTTTCCTCAGTTCTTTTATAGTTTTGCTTTACTTTTCTGTTTGTTATGTTTATTTTAGTTTTGTATAGTTAGTTGCGATGTATTAGACTTCTTGTCTAACACGGGGTACTTTTGGGATTCGGCAATTTGCTAGATCCTGAGAAGTTTATGGAAACTAGTCAGGAGGACGTACTAGAGACCTAGGAGGAGCATGTGGAGCTATAGTGAATCGAGCACCTACTTTTACTTATTAGCTCATTTCAGCATTATAAATAGACTCTTTATGTTTCTGCATTTTAAATCTGTTTGTAATAAACTCTGGATGTATTTTACTTTTCTTTTCTGAGACGAATGACTATTACTGCTTATGATGAATGTATTCTGGATGATTTGCTTTTAGCTTCCGCACTCTGTTATACTATTATACTTAGTATTGTGATATGATCAGCATACTTGGAATGCTGATATATATATTGATAACGTATATCGGGTTCTTATTTACCTCCATGGACCTTGTATACGTACTAGCCTAATATATAAGATAAGCATTTCACTCTTATCTTAGGTATTGGATCTCGATCCTACTCTTAGGATTCAAGTCAGCAACCTTCAACATGGCTCAGTTCTTACTAGCATATTCGGGGAGATGGGTTTTTCTTATGTTCCCTCCTCCCCAGTAGCGCACCGCTCCGCTGCCAAATTATATGTATTACTTCTCTTTTGCGCGCAGCGACGGGGCGGGAAGCTACAACTGTATTCGTCTAATCCCTCGGGATAGCGCCTGGTCATAAGTCCACATTGGAGTGAAAGAACCAATCCTGAATACTATTGAAATAATTCAGTAATATGGGTATACCCTACTATACCCAACCAATAATCTGAGTTCAGAAGCTTCTATTTAATAAATAAGGATTTATCAAATCTATTAATCCTTACTCTAAGTAGGTGTATCCTACACAAGGCTCCAAGGATATAATCAAAGGATCACTCAACATAGGCTGTTACCACAAGGAATAAGTCACATTCTAAGTACTTTAGGTGATTCCTACAACAAGGTATCTAGTTCAACTTCTAAAGTTATGAAGGATCAACTAGGTTTCTACCTCAATAAGTTATAAAAGTCCTTCCTACCTCAATGTATCATTAGTTAAGGTCTTTAACCATTTCAATAATGATCATATAGCAAGACCCTTAAGATCTCACTTTTCTGCTTCTTAAGCGAATATTCAAGGTTTATTTACTAGTTTGGGTTAAAGTGATCAGATCAGATGAATAAGATCCATTTAATCCCTTCATATTCTATAATCATGGGATGAAATCAAAGATCTTATTAAAGTTAGATCATTTCATAAATTATTGCAATTTTATTATCCATCTTATGCTAGTAGTCTTATATAAGAGAAAATCAAAGATCTAAAGTTTAGATTCAGATAATTCAATCACACATATTCAATATTATTCTTAGCACTTCTAATTCAATGATTTAAGATCAATACTAAATCAGATGCATTATTGGAATAATGTCAATTAAATCATCTTTCAATCAAGTTAATTGATTAAGTGATTAAAGTTTAAATCTTAATCAAGATAAGTTAGGGTTTAACCCCTAACCCTTCTATTATTAAGACCAAAAGTTACTCTTAAAGGTCAATGACAAATTAATGTGTTATTAGTGTATTATTGATGTCAACTTTAGGTTTAGATTAAGTATAATCTACTTAATCAAGTTATCAAGGTTCTTATATTTAATTGTAGTTTAATGGAAATTACGCACAATTAAATGTCCAATTAAGTGTTAAAAGTCTCCTAATATACATCCGAATAACATGAAAGCATATGAATGACCTAAAATAAAAAGGTAGTTAATGCTAATCAAATTCTAAATCAAACCCAAGAGATTAGCACATAATCACAATTCCAAAAGAGGACCTAGGTTTCATGCCATTTGGTTGTTAAAGTATATCTATTCAACACAAGCATGTAAGGGTCATACTATTCAACAATTAGCACAATACTTTTAAGGTACATAATAGATATTGAGCACTTGCTAAAAGTGACAAAGTTTTAAAATTAATTTCCACATATAAATTTATGCAATGCTTAATTTTAGCTAAAATATAAAAATAGTGAAGTTTTGGCCATTTCAGCCAAAACTGGGCAATATTAGAAGAATTCTGGGATTTTGCAAGTTCAGATGCTGCAGTGCGCTGGAGCATGCTGTGGCGCTTCTAGCGCTGCGGCGCACTGTGGCACTTCTAGTACGGCAGCGCGCTGTGGCGCATTTCACGTGGTAGCACGTTGTAGCTCAATTTGCGCGGCAGCGCGCTGTGGCGCTTTTCGCGCGGCAGCGCGCTGTAGCGCTGGGTACGCTGCATCCCGCTGCGGAACGCTATGGCGCACGACAGCGGTTCAACTTGCAAAAATAATGTTCCATTAATTCATTTTGGTGTTTCCTAAAGTTTTCCGAAAATTTCGCTGCAGCGCGCTACGACGCACTGGAGCGGTTCATTTTGCGAAATACTGTTCCAATAGTTTTATGATTGGTTTTCTAAGATTTTTGAAAAATACTGCTGCAGCGATCCATTTTGCATTTTACTGTTTAATTACTTTTATTAAATATTTTTATGTGTTTTTGCCGAAATCCCACTGCAGCGGCCCAATTTGCAACTTTGGGCGCTGCAGCACCAGACGGTGATTTTGCCAGGTGCGAAACTCGTAAGGGCCTACTTTCAAACTTAATTACTCCCAATCCAGAGTGTTTCATGAGTGGTGCCATATATCAATGGAAAGGTCTTCCCCATACCTTTCCATTGACACCAAAATCGACACAAATGAAGTATCTTAACTATATAAGAAATGATGATGAATGCAAGGGTGTGCAAAATACAAGAGAAACAAATCAGTTTTCTATGAAGCTTTTAAGAGTCTTAATGACTTTCATACATATTTATGGACTTCCAAAGGTGCATTCAAGCATTATAGTATCATGAAAGAGACAAGGAGAGAAACAAATAGGTACCTTAGACCTTGCAAGGGTGGAGGAAGAATGAACCTTTGCCTTTCTTCAAAGCCTTAGAGATGAGCTCCTTCTTCTTCTTCAACATAAGTGCATCAAGCAATGGAGGGGGGAGATGAAAAAATTTCAGCAAGCCAAAGAAGGGGGGCGGAGCTTCTTTAAAGAGGGAGGAGAAGGAGGTGTGAGGGGATAGTCCATCATGACCGAGCTAGGATGTGAAGAGCCATCCTACTTGTCTATGGAAGGCATGGCTAGGTGGAGAGGGGAGGGATGGCCTCAAGTAACTTGCATGGGGGGAAAAATGGCCAGCCAAAATTAGGGAGGAAAGAGGGATTAAATGAAAATTAAGGAATTATTAAGTATTATTCTTAAATTTTAATTTATTAAAAAATCGAATTAATTAAACGTGCTCCGAAAAATCCCAAAAAGTCACCCCTAGCTAATTTGGGGGTGAAGAATTCAGCGGCAATGTCAAATTTCAATTCTAACGATTATTTAATTATTCCCTTTTTTGGTGCATTTAATTATATTAAAATATTCGCGAAAATTCGACGACTTCCAAATGCGTTCAAAACATCACCCCTAGCTAATTTGGGGGTGACGATCGCAACGGCGAAGTCTGATTTTGATTTTGAGGTTATAATAAATACCTCAATTTCCTAATTAATTAAATATTAAAATAATCCAAAATATTAGATTTAGCTCTAAATTGCTCCAAACCTTCAGGGTTTGATTCTAAAAGCTAGATTAAATTAATAAAATAATAATTAAGATATGATTAAGCTCAAATTAAGCTGGGTAACAACCTTGGGTTATTGCATCTCACCCAGATCCAAGAACCATCCATTGGGTAGATAGGACTAGAGGTGACCCCTACAGGCTCAAGAGATACCGACAACCATGTAATACCTTAACCATCATAGGTTCAAGAGGCTGCTCACATGAAGTGGTACTTTGCCATGTATGACATATAGCTCTTATCTGACACCCTATGGCCTGCTCTGATACCATTTATAATAGCCCAAACTCTTAAGCACTAAAGTATTGTGCACTTTGGCCAGAAAGGCCTCAGGGTTTTGCCCTCAGAAGATAACTTCCTAGTGGGTTACCCATCCTGGGAATGCTCCTACCTAAGCATGCTTAACTTTGGAGTTCTTATCAGGAACTTCACCATTATCTGAAAAGGTGCCTTGATATTTAAGAGTTTCACTTATTACTACTTAAGTGGGTCTTTACAAATAAACCCATTTTAATTAAATGTGAATTATGGCCTAAATGATTTCCAAATTGCAAATTGTCGCGCGCAAAAGAGAGGAGGACCATAATTGTGGCGGCGGAGCGGTTGCGCTACTCGGAAAGAAGGGCACACTCCATCTTCCTGAATAATAGGAAAAAACTGAGCCACACTAAAGGGCTACTAACTCAATCCCAAGAGTAGGATTGAGAGTCAATACTTAGGATAAGAGGAGAGTACTTATCTTAAGTATTAGACTAACACATACATTGGATTATCAAAATAAAAAAGGAATCTAATGTATATTGTAAACATCAGTATTTCCAGTATGTTGATCACATCACAATACTAAGTATAGTAGTAGTATAACAGAGTGCGGAAGCTAAAGCAAAATATCTAGAATACATTCATCACAGAGTAAAAGTAAGCATTCATCTCAAAAAAGAAAAGAAAAATACATTCAAAATTATTATAAACTGATTTAAGAGGATGCATAAGTAAGGTGCAACTAAAGTACTGAAAGCAAAAATAGTAATGAAAAAGGTAGAAAATAGTTCCGCTAAGGCTCCACGTACTTCTTCGGTATCTCCTGCAAGTTCTCCTGCCCTGTCTCAACAAGCTGCTCGGGATCTAACTAATTGTCGGATCCCAAAAGTACCTCATGTTAGATAAGAAGTCTAACACATCGCAACTAGGCTAAGCAGTATTAAAGTAAATACAAGTAGGCAATAAAGTAAACAAGACTGTGGAAAAATAGTAAAGTCACTAAATCATTTGAAAATGTAAAGACTAATCAAGGTGCAAATGAACTAAAAGCTGAATGTTGAAAGTATGTGAAAACATCAAATACCAAGAAACCAATGTAAAAATGTCCAATGTTGTACTATATGTCACTGGGATAATGCATCCAAATATGCCACAACACGGTATGCCACAGATATGTAACAGAACTATCACTGAAAGACTATGAGTCATATGATCCAACGTATACATACACATAGTTGGGAAGACAGTATGGTGATGCCGATGCATCCTGAAATTCCCCAGTCAATGTATGTAACATTTTGTAACCTATATTTTGTCACTAATACCCATTATCACCACTGAAATGTATACATTATGCTCATGCTCATGCTCATGCTTCTATACTATATGAGTTAAATCCAATAAATCCATAAATACATTAAAATCTGATAGTGAATCCAAAGTCTCCATTGTACAGAATCCTGCTAAAAGGATTTTGACTCTTATGTTCTAGTTTTGATAATTGGTTGAAGTTGCACTTTTTATTAAGGACCATTAGATGGGACGATTGTATACACATGTTTAGCACAGTTGCACAAAAGGTGGTTTTTAACACTTAGTTTGATTAAACCACCCTAACAAAGTGATCTTTGATATGAGGCATCACCCGATGGTGATTTGTATCTCAAGATAAGTTAGTATGATGCCCAACTCATAACCACACTTAGCATCTTAAAGAGGGTGACTTATATTACTTAGTTTGTTCAAACCATACCTATTAAAGCGATCTTCACTAGGAGGCATCACCCATTGGCGATTTGTATTTTAATCAAACTAAGGAATGAGTCCCTATTTGCAACGCTCTTAGGATGACTGATTTACTCTAAGCAAGGTTGTATCCGCCTAAGCCCACAGGATAACACAAAGATAAATCTCACTTAGAGTAACTCAACCATTCCTGAATATTACTAAAATAATCCAGTACTATGGGTATACTGTACCCAACCAATGATCTAGGCTTAACAATTCTATTAAAAACCACAAGGATTTATCAAGACTATCAATCCTTACTCTAAGAGGTGAGTCCTACACAAAGCTCTAAAGACGTGATTAAAAGACAACTCAATATAGATTCTACCATAAAGATAAGTTTCATTCTAAGTAACTTAAGTGATTCCTACCATGAGGGTTAAGATCAACTTCTAAGGTTGATGGGATCATCTAGGTTTCTACCTCAATAAGTTATACAAATTTCTCCTACCTCGAGGAGTTATTAATTTAGGTTCTTTAAATATTTCAAGGATGATATTTAAAATAAGATCCCTAGGATCTCACACTTATTTCACTTAAGCCAACATTTAAGGGTTACTTATTAACTTAGATTTAAGTGATCAGATTAGATGCCTAAATTATCTAATCACATTTTACTCTATAATTATGGGGATAAATCAAGGATATTATTTGAGTTAGATCAGTTATTAAATCAATACCATTCTTATCAATCATCTTATGCTAATAGTCTTATATATGAGAAAATTAAGGATCCAAAGCTTAGATTCAGATTATTCAATTATATGGCTTGATTATTATCCTTATCATTTCTAGTTCAATGCTTTAAGATCAATACCAAATCAAGTGTATTATTGGAATAATGTCAATTGCATTATCTTATAATTAAGTTAACTTAATTAAGTGTAAGAATTGGGATCTTAATTAAATAGATTAGGGTTTAACCCCTACTCATGTCTAATTAAGGTCAAATATTTATTTATGGATCAACTATCAAATCAGTGGACTAGGGATGTATTATTGGTGGCAATCTCAGACCTAGATCAAGTCTTAATAGCTTGATCAAAGTCTTAAGATTTTTTAAGGTTAGTTAAGATAATTAAGTGCTCAATTTAAGTTTATTGAATTTATATATCATAAATTGGCATATATGGTTTAGATACATCTACCTTACTGTTATAAAACATAATAACAAAAAAATTTCGAAAAATAGAAAGTAATTAGTGCTAATCAAACCCTAAATCAATTCAAAAGGATTAGCACCTAATTACAAATCTAACCATCCTAATCTCATACAACTTGGCACATAAGTTTTATTTAATCATACATTTAATCAGAGACTAAGTTTGCTAAGATCCAATAATTAAAAGCTCTTATTTTCACTAATTATGATTTAATAAGATTATGGCATAAGTTGAAATATAAAAATCAAAAAAATAAACTATCAAAAAAATAAATTATTCTACTAATCATAAGGAAACTAATGGCACCATAAATATACAATTTGGATAAGTATTTATGCTAATTAATCATAATTAGGATCTGTAATAATTAGGCAAAATTGAAAATCCAACCATTAAAAGTTAAATATTATTTTATATTCAGATTCCTAATAATTTTATAATTAATTTGATATATAATATCATAGGGGTTGGATCAATGGATTGAAAGTTATCACATTAGTTTATTCTGTATTTTTTCAATTAAATTTTCCTATGATTGGATTTATTGGATTATTTTCCTTAAGGAAAATAAATTCAATTAATCAGATTTACTTAAAACAGGCTCGGCCCATTAGCCGAATCGCGCGGGTCTATCGGGGCTCGACGAACCCGGCACTGTCGCACAGCGTGGGTCATGGGCTGATCCGACCCGCACAGTGCCCTCGTCCTCGTCTCGACTCCTCTTGGCAGAGGCAGATCTGGGAAACTCTAGACGACGAAATTCTCAGTCTTGAGCACACGCCTTGGCCTTGGGTCAATTGAGAATTAATCCCCTAGTCAAGATGCACCGATTGACACTCGAAGCCCCCTGTGAGGTGGTCCGGATCGGCTGAACCTTACTCACCCGAGGACTCCCTTAAGGGAGCTACTGTGGGGAGACAATTCTCCCCACAGAGGTCATGCTAGACTCAATGCTCGATCCCTACACCATCAGGGAGGTGAGACGGATCGAAGCCTCCTGGTCTGAGGTTCTGAGGTGGGCTAGAACATCGGGGCCTTACTCGACCCAAGGCGTTCCTTAAGAACTAAGCCTGATCAATTGATTTGATCGATTGGGACTAGCTCAGTGCCTAATTATGATAACAATGAGTTCAAAATGACAATAAGCATCAAGACGAATCAAATGGAAAGGAGCCCGAGCCTTATTGACTCAAGGCTTGCAAACGGGGGTACCTGGTTTGTTGGTATGGATCGGGACAACTGACAGAGGATATGGCTGGCCTTAGCTGAGCTTCCAAATGTTGCAAAGGATCCTAAACACCAGGAGAGCCTACTATCAGTAGTTTGAGAGCTTCTGAAAGCGCCCACGCAAGCTCTGAACCGACGATAATGGCGGAAGAGGGATCGAGCTCAATTAATTAGCACGGATCAAATGGAGCTATGCTAAGGCTATTTATAACCTTAATAGGGAATGGGGAAGGTTCCAGAGGCTTAACCTTGGGCCAAGGAGACACGAGGGATCGGGACATAGCCGAGCTCTCTAATTTCCAATTCGAGCTCGGTCAGGTTACGAGGCCCAATTGGGGCTCCTTGCCAAGATGGGGGAGGTCGTAACGACCTACTGAGGTGGATGCGGGAGTGGGGAACAGGCTCGGCAGCTGGCAGTACGGGGAGATCTTCCCTGTCGTGCGCGGGCGTGAGGAAGACGAAGGTCCACAATAGCGGGACCTTTGGATGTCGTCTGATCTATCAATCAGATGGCGCTATGGCTGGGATCACTCGAATCCTAACGGCCGATCGCAGGAGTAATCTTGGCTGTTGGATCCATGGATTCATCTAATGGTGGATCCATTATCCAGCGGAATTCAATCCGGGTCGTGGGATCTAAAGGGCTCAACGGTGAGATCAGCGGGACTCCGTTGTCACGTGACCCGGGCTCCACAGCAGATCACCTGCGGTCCGCACAGTCAACCCTGAACGTTTAATCGGTTATGGGTATATTTGCAAATTCAATTTGTTGGAAGCCCTAAAATGTAATTGACCCATTTTAATTAAATATGAATTATGGCCTAAATGATCTCCAAAGTGCACCAAACTTTCATCCTTAGTTAATTTGGGGGTGAGGAATTCAAAAAATGTAATCAGATTTTAGTTTTGAGATCAAAATATTTTAGGTTTAATCTAGGGCATCTAGACTGATCAAAATGTCATCTCTGACTTAAAGAAGTTCAATGGACTTCAAATTTTTAGGATATGCTCAACTTGATGTTTTAAAAGTAATACTATTGAAATTATGGATTAATTAAGCTACAGATTAGCAGGGTATCAACATATGGTTATTACATTTGGATAAGTGGATAAAAAGTTATGCAATTAATTTAATCTGCATTTTTCTAATTTACTTTCCCTATGGTTTGATTAATCATATTATTTTCCTTAAGAAAAATAATTATGTTTATTATTATTAAATGGGCTCGGCCCATTAGCCAAACCACGTGGGTCGACCGGGGCCCAAGTGACCCTACACTTTCACGCCGCGCGGGTCCTAGGTTAGCACGACCCACATAGTACTGTCGTCCCCAACCCCTTCATCTTCTTCCATTTCAATGCAAGCCCTTTAATTTATCTTGCCCAGTCTCCTTGGTTTCCTTAGATTTAATGTTCACTCTAGTTTTAAGAGGCAGGGAGAAACTAAAGGTCTTATTTTGT
Organism: Gastrodia elata; assembly: GCA_016760335.1. Classification (NCBI taxonomy): domain Eukaryota; kingdom Viridiplantae; phylum Streptophyta; class Magnoliopsida; order Asparagales; family Orchidaceae; genus Gastrodia; species Gastrodia elata. The sequence goes on along the minus strand of CM028675.1, from coordinate 30,803,640 downwards.
GGCCTTCCCCATGCTGCATTTAATGAAGATTCATACATTTTTTATAGCGGGCACTGCAGCGCGCTATAGCGGCCTTGATCCAAATACTATTCCGCCATGGTGTGCTACAGCAGCTGAAGTTCAAATACTATTATGCTATATATTTTGATAGTTACCTTGAGGCCGCTACCTGTCCGCTGTGGCGTGCTGAAGCTGCACTGCGGCGGTTGGACTTTCATGAAAATGGAATAGTACTATTCATTTAATACACATATGGTTTTCATAAATAATCAAAATTTTTGCCGTGGTGCGGTGTGGCGGTTAGACTTTTGTGAACACGGAATAGTAACTGTTCAATTAGTTAACATATAATTTTTCATGATTAATCAGATATACCATCGTGGTGGGCTATGGCGGGCTGCAACAGTATTGTCCCAGGTCAATATAAACCCTTATGGACCATAGCACGATGTGGCGTGCTTGGAGCGTGCTGCAATGGTTTATCTATCGGGAAAGCGGATTGGTATTGTTCAATTATTCCTTATAAGATTTTAATTTTGCTTCCAAGAAATGATGTTGCGGCCTGTTGTGGCATGCTGCAGTGGTCTTCCTTCCAAGCTTTTAGGTACACTTCCAGGTGAGGGAATAAGTAGACCGCTATGGCGCGCTACGGCGCGCCACAGTGATTTTCATCAAGAATTCATTAATTCAGCTCAGTCTTTCTCTTTTCTTCATGTTTCTTGAAAAAGTATAATTTCCACTCAAAGTATACTAATATATATGATGTTTTGAATATTTTTAACATTAAATTTTGGATATATCACACCCCCATACTTAAATTCTTGCACGTCCTCGAGTAAGCTCACAAATATTTTTTTGAAATTATTAGTTAATGGATTCAATGTCAGATGTTAATGTGAAATGTTTTAGACACTGAGTAATGCTCTAAATTAAGGTGACTTCAGATTTCCAACCTCTACTACCCTCCTAAATTAAGCTGCAAGCTGTAGTTATAATCTAGCTCCATTCTTAAATATTTCATGCTTAGTCTTTCATTATTGAAAGAGTGATTACCTTGGGAAATTTAAACCTTAGCTAAGCATTTGGTGAGTGATAAGAGTGTTGTGCCATATATGCCCCTTCTCATGATTCACAAGGAACATTTACATATTTTTAGGAGAGACATTTTTCTTCATCCTAAGTTCTCAAATTTTTTCACCTTGGGAGAGATATTTTTCATCATCCCTATTTTTCTCTTTTTGAAAATTTAGCTTAAGGGAGAGATATTTTGTTCATCCCTTAATTTAGTTTCTTATGGTCATTAAGTCCTACAGAGGCCTAGCACACTCATTTGTTCACTCACGCCTTGCCATATGTTGGTTTTAGTTCCTTAAGTTTTCCCACCCCCACACTTAAACCTAAGTACATGTTCATTTCAATTTACTGGAAAGTAAATCTTACTAGAGCCTTGCACTTAATCATGAGGTGCAGGATTGAAATATTGAGTCATCACCTTGATTTCAAGCATATATGTGTCTTTAATGTTACACATTTACATTTAGTATTGAATCCAAGAAATAATTATGTTCATTTTTATTTCTATTCTTAGTTTTGTTTTTAATTATCATCTTTCTCGTCCAAATCCTAATAAGTGTAATCTGATGGCCAGTGTCATCCAGGATGGGTTCTCCTACATGAGGGCACAACAATCTAGACATGTCTAGCCCTCCACCCAAGCTCCACTCTTGGAACATTGTTCCGCCATGCCGAGCGACTTCTCCCTTGATGATGCTCATGTCACAGGCTAGGGAGATTCCCATGTCCCATTGATGCGCATACATCCGTGAAATTAATTTGTTTGCCGTGGCTCGGCCAGTTGAAGTTGAAGCTTCATCTTATTCTCCCTTCCTCTTTTTAGCTCGCACCCCCTCTTGGGTGCGGGCACTCAAGTTTGTCAGTTCTAGAGGAGCACGGGGAGGAATCGCAACCTTGGAAGAGAGGATCTTTATGTAACATCCCAAGTTGTTACTCAGTCAATTAGGATTAATCCAAGTCCTGATTCTATTGTTAGTATATTAATTAAGTTATTAGTAGTTCACCATCAGGATCTAGTCCAAATCAGAGGTCAAATGGATGAAACCCTGATTTCATAAATTTCAGGAACCCTAGAATTTGACCTAAGTATTTTGACATCAGATCAAAAATCGGACTTCGCCATTGCGCTCATTGCCCCCAAATTAGCTAGGGGTGATGTTTTGGTGGCAATCAGAAGTTGTGAAAATTTTGTCAAATATTTTAATAATATTTAATTAATAAAAAATTAAGATATTTAATTTGATCTCAAAATCAAAATTTGATTTCACCATTATGATTGTCACCCCAAATTAGCTTGGGGGGATATTTTGGACGCATTTGGAAGTCGTCAGATTTTATCAAATATTTTAATATAATTAAAAACCCTGAAAAATAAGAAAATTAAATACTCGTCGGAATCGAATACCAACTTTGCCATTGAATTTCTCACCCCAAAATTTTCTAGGGTGAATTTTTCGGATTTCTTGGAGCATATTTATAAAATCTAATTTTTAAAGCATTAATTAATTAAAAAGATTTAATTAAAATCCTTAAACATCCATTTTTATTAATTTTTCTCCTTTCTCTCTCCTAGTGGTACCCCCCTTTTTCCCATTCGGTGCCCCCCCTCTCTCCTTTGCACGCAAAAGGGGCAGAGCCCTCTCCTTCTCTTTTTGGCCCATGCTCTCCTCCATGCTTGGGATGGGATAACTCCTTCCCATCCCATCCAAAGCCATCCTCCTCTTCTCCTATAAGATGGAAGCTCAGCCCTCCTTTCTTCTCTTGCTGCCAAGCTGAGCTCATCTCCTCCTTCCTCCATTGATGTGCTGCTGAAAAAGCCCTCAAGCTCCCAAGTTTCTGCAGAAAACAAAGCTTCTTGCTCCATCTTCTTCCATTTGAAAGCCAAGGTACCTCCCTTCCCCCATTGAATGGATTCAATGGCTACTTCATTTTGCTCTTATGCTTATTTTGCATCCTTAAAAATCTATGATTGAGTAAGGAAGCTACTAAGGTTCATTAAGGAATTAAATTTCATTGTAAATAAAATGTTTTGTTTTTCCTCCTTTCTGCATATCTAAGCCTTTAACTCCATTGTTTGCATAGTTAGAATAATCGTTTTGTGCCAATTTTTGTATCGATGGAAAGGTCTCAAAAATATCTTTCCATTGGTATATGGCACTGCATGTGAAGTGCTCTAGGTTGAGAGTATTTGAGCTCGAAAGATGACCCATTACGATTTTCGCACAGGAGAAATCAATGTCGGGCGCTACAACGTGCCATAGCGCCCGTGTTTCAAAATTGAATTTGCCGCAGCACGCCATAGCACACTGTCGCGGCTTATAAATTTGTTGAAATTAAATTAAATGCACTGCAGCACTGAAATCCTCCGCAGCGCGCCGCATCATCTAAAAGTGTTGTCGCGCACCATAGCTCATGGCTCTCGGCTAGGGAGCGCTACAGCGTGTCGTAGCATCCAGCTCTTGGAAACTCTAGTGCCGTAGCGTGTCGCAGCGCTACTGTGCGCCACATTTACTCTTAAACTTAGAACACTCATAACTAATCCAATAGACCTCAGAATTTAGTATTCTTGAATTCTATGGAATTATTGAACAGCAAGCAACAATAAATTACACAAAATTTTAAATTCCATTAGGAGAAAATTGCTAAATCTCCCCTTGGGTCAAATTTTTAGTTTGGACCTATATGACCTATTTTTTGTCCAAATTTGGTGTACTTACTGCCTATCTTCATGTCATTTGACAGTAAGAAAATCTAATTTGGAGCCATAAATTAAAAAGTAACTTTTTTTAACCTTAAGTAGGGGCAAAATATTATTTTGCCCAAAATTTAGGTTAAGTGTTCTTAACCCTTAAAATATCTTTTAAATTATTAGAAACAATAATAAAAATGATTTAGGATCAATTTAAGTCTTAAATCCCATAATTTGAATAATTGTCAAACATCCTAATTTAGGCTTGAAAATCTCTAAGTAAGGATAATATGCTTTACTTAGCTAAAATGCATTCTTAACTTCCCTAATTAAATAAAAATAATAAATTAAGTTAAATTAAAAAAATTTAATAAATTCTTAGAATCTCCTTAAGTCTTTTTATTAGGAGCTCATTATGAATCTTCACTTCACTTTAAGACCTTTTTCTTATGAATGGGAATAGATCTTAGGTTAGAGTTCATTCATTGAATAAAGTGAGTTATTCAATAAATAAATTCTTAATTTTATTAATTTCTAAATTTTCATACTTTGATTTTGTTATTTTATCTCTTAACTCTAGATTAAGAATAGAAAAATCATCCTATTAAGCTTGATTACACTTAATAGGATTTGCCTTAATTTTTAGTTCACTTTTAGACTTAAGAACCATAAATCTTATGTTTGACCCTTGGATTATGTTATTAACTCCAATCTCATGGTATTTAACTTTTAATCCATAGTTTAGTAGATTTTGATCAGATTTTAGCATTGAATATCTAAATTCATCAATTATGACGTGATGATTTATTATTTAACTTATAGTCGATTATGATTGAACTAAATTAGAACCTAATCAATTCTAATTACTTTTAATTTATAAGGCCGTACTTCTAAGTTATACTCAATAGTAGGAATTGGAGATCCTGAACTTGTGTAACTTGGAAGAGTTAGAATGGTTTAATATATAATAATTAATGTCACCGTGTGTAGTAGAGTCCCTTGCTTACTGTTGAATTACTTGCAATTTTGCATTCCTTATATTTTGTGCCTTATTCTTTAAATATATCATACAAGATAATATTATTGCATGAAATAAAAACATAGTATATTTGGAAAATATTTGCATTAGGTTCAGTTACTTATTGATCTGGCATATTTTACCCTATTGGATAGGGGTAAGAAGAAATAAGGAGTACTTGGCATTATTCATTGAGGAGTGTTGTGCTAAGTTTGGAATCTATAAAGTCTTGTAGATGTACTTGAATCCTCAGCTACTTTTGGATTTGTCCACAGAAGTAAAATAAATAACTAAAACACTACTGCATTTGTGATTACTGCCTCTTCAGTTCAATTGTTGCTATGTTATTCTGGCCTAGCCTTAGATGACGCTAGAAATATTTTGTCGTCTTAGCCTCTGCATTGATGATAAGGATCCTTTTATTATCAACAGGATAGATTAGCCCTCTTCTTATATGACAGTCATTACATACCTGTCTACTATTTACTGTTTACTATTTACCATTTACTGTAGTACTATACTTCAGTCAGCTTTACTTTACCTGCTTACTTACTTATAGAATTCTACTTTTGTTACTGTTTACTATATATATTATAGTCAGATAATTTGTTTTTAACCTGCATATGTTAGGTGATCATAAGCATATTTAGGATGAGTCTTTTCCTTCAGTATTTTCTTTACTTTAATTATACGTATATTCCTAAGCTTATTACAACTTTGGTGTTAAGGTATGTTCTCTTATCTCACATGTTGCTTAGTTTAAAATGCCTTTATTTATAGCTTATTCCTTCCTTTATATGCTTATTGCAACCTTACACCTTGCTTATTTTTATAATTTAAGTAAGAAGGTGATATCATAAAATTCAAGAAATATGACAGTCTAAAATATACTTAGACAATATATTTAATAAGATTTTTCTTTTCTTTGGCTGGGGCCCTATCATTGTGAAACTAATAATGGTAGATTCTGAGTTATTCAAGATAGTCGAGCCTTCTAAAGATCAGATTTAGGAGAAAGAGTGTGCTGCTCTTAGCTTCTCTTTTATTTTTGTGAGGATGAGAACTTTATCATTTTCATTAATACTTATTTAATATTTGTAATAATTCAGATATTTATGTATGATCTTTTACTATACTGTTTTATCCTGAGCTGTATGTTTACTTCTTACTTATATTGTAGTGGATTGGATATAGCATATTTCATTATCTTTGCTTCCGCGCTCTGATAAATGCATATACTTAGTGAATAATTCTACTACATTATTTGGGGCACATCCTTTTCTTATTAGTGGATTGAGAAATTACACCTTTATTTAATGATAAGTGAGGGATTTGCCAAAGTGGCACACCACCCCTTAGCTTAATCTTGTGGTTTAAGGGGTGGGGTGCCACAATAAATGCAAGTAAGGAATCCATTATATGTTCACAAATATCAGTATTTCCAGTATGCTGATCACATCACAATACTAAGTATAGTAATAGAATAATAGAGTGTAGAAGCTAAAGCAAAATATCTAAAATACATTTATCACAGAATAGTAATAAACATTCATCTCAGAAAAAAAAGTAAAATGCATTCAGAATTATTACAAGCTGTTTATTGAATAATACAGAAGTAAAGTTTAACTAATAAACTGAAATAAAAGCAGAAAAATGACAAAGCTGAAGGCGGGTCCACTAAGGCTCCTCATACTCCTCCTGGATCACCTGTGAGTCCTCCTATCCTGGCTCAACAAATTGCTCATAATCTAGCAAATTGCTGGATCCCAAAAGTACCCTGTGTTACACAAGAAATCTAATACATCAAAACTAAACTAAGCAATTCTAAAATATTTACATTATAACGGTAAAGTAAATAAAACTGCAGAAAAGTTGTAAAGGTAACTAAGCAACTGATACTATGTAAAATTGAACTGTAAACTGAATACCGTAAATAAAGAAAAACAATAACTAATCTGAAACTGATGTAAAAACACCCAACACTGTGCTATATGCCACTGGAATCATACATCTGAATATGCCACAATACTGTATGCCATTGATATGCAATAAAAATATCATTAAACTGCTATGAGTTGTACGATCCAATGTATATATATATCTAGTTAAGAATATAGTTTACTGTGATGCCAATGCATCCTGAAATTTCCCGATCAATATATGCAACATTTTGTAACTCATAAATTATTACTAATACTCATACATCATCACTAATGTTCATACATCATGCTTATGCTCATGCTTATGCTTCTAGGCTACATTAGTTAAATCTATAAATCCAGAAATGCTTTATAATCCAATAATGAATTCAAAGTCTCCATTGTATAGAATCCTGCTAAAAGGATTCTAAATCATAGATTTTAGTTTTGATAATTGGTGAAAGTTAAGATTTTACTTAAAAATCATTAGATGGAAAGTTGTATGCACATGTTGTAATAACCCTAGTTGTTACTTCAGCTAAACCTAACTAAATTAAGCTAAACAAAGATTTGATTTTAATTCCATCAGACTCAATGGGTCATTTAAACCTAGCCATAAAAGTTTGAAATCAATCGAAGCTCAATTGAGTATTTTAGTATTTTGCCTATTTTTGGAACCTAAAAATTAGCTAAATTAATTTGATCTCCAAATTAAAATCTGAGTTCATCTTTGAATTCCCCACCTCTAAATTAGCTAAGGGTGAATTTTTGGAGGTCATTTAGGCCGATTTTAGATTTAATATTAATTGGTTCAATTGCATATTAAGGTTTAGAACAACTCTTAATTGCAAATCTGTCACTCTCCAATGGTCGGTTGCCTCCAAACCGTTGGAGCCATCTGTGTAGCGCCCCGCCCCGTCGCCGTGCGCAAAAGACAAGTATTATGTGTATATTCAGTGGCGGAGCGGTGCGCTACTTGGGAGGACGGGTATACAAGCGAAAACCGATCTTCCTGAATAGGCGGGTCTAGAACTGAGCCATGCTGAAGGTTACTGACTCGATTCTAAGACTAGGATCGAGAGCCAATATTTAAGATAAGAGTAGAATACTGATCTTAAGTATTAGACTAACACGTACATTGGATTTAAAGAATGAGTGATGAACCAATATACGTCATCAATGTATCAGCATTTCCAATATGCTGGTCACATCACAATACTAAGTATAGTAGTATAACAGAGTGCGGAAGCTAAAAGCAATACATCCGTAATACATTCATCACAAGCAGTAGTAAACATCCGTCTCAAAAAAAGAAAGTAAAAGATACATCCAGAATTTATTACAAACTGTTTTAAATGCAGAAATAAATAAGGTTTACTATAGTACTGAAATAGAGCTGAAAGTAAAGGTAGATGTCCGATCTGCTAAGGCTCCACTTACTCCTTCTGGGCCTCCTGTGTGTCCTCCTGACCTGTCTCCACAAGCTGCTCGGGATCTAGCAAATTGACAGATCCCAAAAGTACCCCGTGTTAGATAAGAAGTCTAACACATCGCAACTAACTATGCAGAATATAAAGCTAAATACATGTAGAAAGTATAGTAAAGAAAAAATGTAGGCAAAACTGGGGAAAAGAACTAAGTAAAGAAAGACTGTAACATCTAAGTAAGTAAGACAATAAAGGCTAAGTAAAACAGTCACACAAATGAAAACTGAAAGTAAAGGAAGTATATCGAACACTCAGAAATCAAGATGAAAGAAATGCTGAATGCTGTACTATATGCCACTGGAATGATGCACCCAAGTATGTCACACTACAGATGCCACGAATATATCACTGAACTATCACTGAAAGACTATGAGTAGTATGGTCCCATATAAAAATACACCTGGTTGGAAATACAGTATGGTGATGCAGATGCACCCCAAAATTCCCCAGTATGTGTATGTAACATTCCGTAACTCATACTTCATCACTGATACTCATGCGTTACTACTGAAATAATGCTTCAAGTCCATGCTTATGCTTATGCCCATGCTTCTATTTAATATGAGTAAAATTCAAAAATTCATGAAAAATTGGAATGCTGATAATGAATTCTAAGTCTCAACTGTGCAGAATCCTGCTAAAAGGATTCTGACTTCTAACTTCTATATTGGTAATTAGTTAAAGTTGCAGATTTAATTAAGGATTATTAGGTAGAATGATGGTATACACATACTTGGTGTATTTGCAAGGAAGGTGATTCTCATTACTTAGTTTGATTAAGCCACCCTAACAAAGCAATCTTTGATAGGAGGCATCACCCGTTGGCGATTTGTATCTCAAGCTAAGTTGTTAAGATGCCTACTCACAATTACACCTAGTGTTTCAAAGAAGGTCACTTCAGTTACTTAGTTTGGTTGAGCCAGGCCTATTAAAGCGATCTTCTCTAGGAGGCATTGCCCGTTGGCAAATTATATTTCAATCAAACTAAGGAATGAATACCCATTTAATACACTCTTAGGTTTGAATGATTTATTCTAATGGGATTGTATTCATCTAATCCCTCAGGTTAGCACCCGCTCATAAGCCCCTATTAGAGTGAATCAACCAATCCTGAATACTACTGGGAACCAGTAGTATGGGTATAATATATTACACCACCCAATGATCAAGGTTCAATCAAGTATACTTAATAAAGCAAGGAATTATCAAGACTACTAAGGCCTAAGCTAATGGGCAAGTCCTATACAAGGTTTTACAAAATGGTGATCAAAGATCATTTAATATGGATTCTACCACAAGGATAAGCATCTTTCTAATGTCTTAAAGTGATTTCTACCACGAGGGGATAAGATCAATCTCTAAAGTTACGGGATCTTCTAAGCTTCTACCTCAAAGGGTCATACAAGGTCTCCTACCTCAAAGTATATGAATTTAGGTCTTTTACTATTTCAGGATGATCTTATGAAGAGATGCTTAAGACTCCTCATTCTAACTTCCGATATTAATATATTGGGTTCCATTTCATAATTAGGTTTAGAATGATCAAATCATATGATCAAGTCACTGGATCACAACTTAATCTAAGATTATGGGATTTAAAGTAGAAGATATTATTAAGATTTTAGATCAATTATTTAATCAAGATGATTTTATTAACCTCTTATGCTAATCCTCTTACTTAGGAGAAAATCAAGGATCTTAAGGTCTTGATTCAGATTAGGAAATCACATAGAGTTATTATCAACCTTATCATGTCTAAGTTGAATGTTTAGAGTCAATATCAAATCAGATGCATTATTAGAAATGTCAAATTCATTGTCTTATAATCAGATCAATTAAGTTAAGTTTTAAGGATTTGGATCTTTCTTAAGTAGATTAGGGTTTGATCCCTTCTCATGCCTTAAGTAAAATCAAGTGGGTGTTTAAGGATCAATGTCGAATCAGTGGATTAATCATGTATTATTGGTGGCAACCTCAGACCTAGATCAAGTCTTAAAAGCTTGATCCAAGTCTTAAAATTTCTTAAGTTAATTAAGGAGGTTAAGATCTCCAATTTTGTTTTGTCCAAATTATACATTATGGATTAATATTTAAAGTTTTCAATGCATTTATCCTACTGTTATGCGGCATAAAAATAGAAAAGTTTATAAAGATAGAAAGTAATTAGTGCTAATCAAACCCTAAATCCATTCAAATGGATTAGCACTTAATTACAAATCAAGCCATTAAAACTAGTTGCAATTTGGCACACAAGCTCTACTTGATAGGTTAATTAATCAGAACCTAAGTTTGCTAAAATCCAGTGAGTATAAGTCCTAATTTTCACTAATCATGCTTTAACAAAATTAGGGCATAACTGAAATTACAGAACTTAGAAAAATAATCTACTTAGCACATGCATTCTACTCATCATAAGTAAACTAATGGCATCCTAAATATGCAATTTGGTTAAGTATATTTGCTAAATCATCCTAATTAAGTTTCACTATAATTAGGCAATAATAAAAAATCCAACCATTAGATGTTAAATTTTATTTTATATTCAGATCCATGATGATTTTCTGATCATTTTCATATACAATATTATAGGGTTTAGTACAGTGGATTAAAAGTTATGCAATTAATATATTTTGTGTTTTTATTTAATTAAATTCCTATGATTTGAATAATTGAATTGTTTTCCTTAAGGAAAATAATTCTAATTATTCGGATTTTATTAAAACAGGCTCGGCCCATTAGCCGAATCACGTGGGTCGACCGGGGCCCGAAGGCCCGGGACTGTCGCACTGCGCGGGTCACGGGCTGACCCGACCCGCACAGGGCTTTGTCCTCATGCCTTCATCTCAACGGAGAGGGCCGATTAGAGGAACCCTAATCGCCACACCTTCACCATGACCAGGCACACCGGAGGGGACCCAAAGCCCTTTGTGAGATGGTCTGGATCGACCAGACCTTACTCACCCGAGAGCTCCTCCAATGGAGATACTGTGGGGAGGCAATTCTCCCCACAGAGACCACGCCAGACCCCGGGCTTGATCCCTACACCATCCGGGAGGTGAGGCGGATCGAGGCCCTCGGGTCTGAGGGTCCGGGAGGGTCTGGATCGTTGGGTCCTTACTCGACCGAGACGATCCTTAAGCGACTTAGCCCAATCGATCGTATCGATCGATCAGGGCTAGCTTAGATTGTAGCTATGATTGCATTAGATTTGAATTGACAATAAGCAGGCATACGAATCAAAGGGAAGGAGGTTCGAGCCTCAGTGGCTCGAAACCAACAAACGGGAGTACCTGGTTTGACGGGGGAGCTCAAGACGGTTGATTGGGACTTCGGCTGACCTTGGCTGAGCTTCCAAACACTTCAAAGGGGCCTGAACACTAGGAGAGCCTACTATCAGCGGTTCAGAAGCTCCTGGATCGCCTGCGCAAGCTCGGGCAGACGGCAATGGCGGAAGAGAAGACAGTGGAGAATTGAGGGCAATTGAACAGCAAAATGGCAGAGGAAGGATTATTGAGGCTATTTATAGCCTCATATGAGCTTAGGGAAGCTTCTGGAGGGGGAAATTGGGCTTGGGTGGATCAGATTGATCAGGCCATGGCCGAGCTCTCAATTTTCCAAATTGAGCTCAGCCGGGTCACGAGGCCCAATCAGGGGTCCTTGACATTTTGGGAGAGACCTTAATGGCTTTGCTGAGGTGGACGTAGGAGTGGGGGATAGGTTGGGCAGCTAGCGGTATGGGAGATTGCTTCTGTCGGGGACGGGCATGCTCGGGACGAAGGTCCACAGTGGCGGAGCCTTCAGATGCCGTCCGATGGATCGAAGGAAATGCGCTACGGTCTAGATCTGCCAGATCCTAACGACCAGCTCGGATTGAATCAGAGAGTAGGATTAATGGGACGCATCTAACGACAGATTTGCAGTTTCGTGGAACCAAATTCGGACCCTGGGATCTAAGGGTTCGACGGCGAGATCAGCGGGACCCCGCTGTCGCGTGACCCGGGCTCCACAACAGATCGCCCGCGGTCCGCACAGCGGATCTCGGCTGTTAATTTGGTTTAAAGGATATTTATGTAATTATGAAATGTTGGAAATCCTTAAGTGCAATTGGACCATTTTAATTTAAATTGAATTATGGTCCAAATGACTTCCAAATTGCACCAAAATTTCACCTCTAGCTAATTTGGGGGTGAGGAATTCAAAAATGCAGATAGATTTTAATTCTGAGGTCAAAATATATTGGGTCTAGACTAGAGCATCTAGACTGATCAAAATATCATTTTGGATTTAGGGGAGTCCAATGGACTTCAAATTTTTAGGATATGTTTCATTTGATGTTCTAAAAATAATGGAATAAAATAATGACTACTTAAGCTATAATTTAGCAGAGTAACAACCTAGGGTTGTTACACTTTCAGATTATGAAAGAAAATTTTGTAGGTTAATTCACTTCGCTCCAGAATTGATCCAATCTTAATCAGCAAAGTGTCATCGTTTCCTCAGTGGACTACGAGATTCGTTAAAAGATCTTATCGTCCCACTCTATTTGAATAGTTTCTTTGAACTAGTGGAAACAGCAAAGGCACTTGAGCACCATCATTCTGAGAGAGATCATAAACGTAAGATGCAATCAGTTCCCCACCATCATGAAGCTTTCAAAAGGCACATACCTCAATATGTAAAGGTTTATCAAATTGAAGCTGCACCATCTGCTGAACCAATTCAAAGCTGTAACCAGCCTTATCCCTATGGCAAGTGTTATCACTTCAGCCATAAGTGCTACACACGTGGACGTCCAGGCCATATGTTCTACCATTGCATGTACACAGAAACATTGAATGGAGTTCAAATCAAGTAGTCACAGAAAAATTAAGTCTTCAGAGTGACTCCATTAAATAAGAGAGAGCCCAGTTTGGCAATAATTCCATCCCCTACTTCTGAAGCTGCTCAAGAACAACCCTCTGCTCCAAAGTTTTAAAATAATCCTAGAAAGCACGTGAACAATTGTCCTGCTAGTCTTGCTCAATTCTACGCCTTAACACCTCTTGAAGCTGTGGAAGATAACAACATGTTTTCAGGTACACATTTCTGAACTTCTTCTTTTAAAATTGCATTCTTGCACTTGAAATATTGCAAATTAGTTAATGCGATTCGTATGAAAAATTTTAGGCACGCTATATTTTAAGGACCAACCCTCCAATGTGTTATTCGACACTTGTGCCAGCCATTCTTTTATTTTTGAAGATTTTGTCAATATTCTTAAGCCACACTCATACAAATTAGCTAAGTCATTAAGTGTTGGACTTCCATCTGGAGCCCAACTCAGTGCTCATAAGTTTTGCAATGTCAAAATTCCATTAAATAGTCAAGAGTTTGACTCCAAGTTAATCATTCTACCGTTAGCAAATTTTGATATCATCCTTAAAATAAATTGGCTCAGTGATTATAATGCCATGATAAACTACCTTAAGAAGAAAGTCACTCTTCATTCCCAGGGCAAGTTTAAAATTTTCATAGGAAAAGTTAGTACACAATTATTATTGATTAATGCTATCAAAGCTAAGCAATTAATCAGGAAAAGCTATGATGCTTTTCTTGTCACTATGATGGGTGAAGCAAAGGAAAGTATTCCTCTCTCTAATTGTAAAGTAGTTAAAAATTTGCTGATGTATTCCTAGAAGATTTCCTGGTGTACCTCTGCCTAGAGAAGTAGAGTTCTCTATTGAATTGATCCCATGTACCCAGCCCATATCTAAAGCTATGTACAGAATGGCACCTAAGAAACTTCAAAAGCTTAACGAACAGCTACAAGAGCTTTTGAATAAAGGCTTCATCAGGCCAAGTATGTCTCCTTGTGGAGTGCCCATTTTGTTTGTAACGAAGAAAGATGGATCTATGCGAATGTGCATAGATTACCGCAAATTAAATAAAGTCATCGTAATGAATAAATATCTATTATCTAGAATTGATGATTTGTTCGACCAGTTATCTGTAGTCGTTCTATTCTCTAAGATTGACTTAAGTTCTAGATATCATCAATTGCAAGTAAAAGAAGTAGATGTAGGAAAAATTGATTTCTGAACTCGTTATGGCCATTTCGAATTTTTAGTAATGTCTTTTAGACTCATTAATGTGCCATCAATCTTCATGTATTTGATGTAGTGAGTCCTTAAACCGTATTTAGACAAATTTGTAATCATCTTTATCTATGAAATTCTTATCTATTCCCGAACCCTAAAGGATCATGAAAATCATCTAAGGTTAGTATTAGAAGCTTTGCATGATCATCAACTCTATGCCAAGTTTTCCAAATATGAATTTTGGTTTAAATCCATTGCATTCTTGGGGCATGTAGTTGATTCCCAAGGTATTCACGTATATTAGAATAAAGTAAGCGTTATTCAAGATTGGGTTTAGCCTAAGTTAGTCACTAATATCATAAGTTTCTTGGGATTAGCTGGATATTATAGAAAGTTCATCAAGGGCTTTTCCTAGATCGCCTTGCCTCTGACTAAACTAACTCAGAAAGACATTCCATTTATTTAGAGTATTGAATGAGAAGAAGCATTTCAAATCCTGAAAGATGCACTCTCTACTGCTCGAGTGCTTGTTCTTCCAAAGGAAGGTTTGAACTATCAAGTATATACAGATGCCTTTGAAATTGGTTTAGGTTGCGTATTAATGTAAGAAGGTAAGGTAATCGCTTACACCTCTCATCAGTTAAATCCCCATGAGAAGAATTATCAAGTTCATGATCTAGAACTTGCCACTATAATTTTTGCCTTAAAGATTTGGTGCCATTATTTAAATGGAGTTCAATATTCAATTTTCACTAATCATTAAAGCTTAAAGTATATCTTCACTCAAAGAGAATTGAACTATCATCAGAGAAGATGGTTAGAGCTCATTAGTGATTACGATTTAAATATTCAGTATCATCCAAGTAAAGCAAATGTAGTGGTCGATGCTCTTAGACGTCGTGCTACTGTATCTGTCATAATCGCCTCTAGTTCTCTAGAACAAATATTTTGTAAGCTTGAAATTTCTTTAGTTAGTGGTGATATGCTGAGTTCGCTTCTAATAAATATCAATGTGGAACCCACTTTCTACCGAGATGTCTCCATATCGCAAACCAAGGATGAACATTATCTGAAATTCAAAGTCGGTATTGAAGGTGGTCGTCATCAAGATCTGTAGATGCGTAATGGTATAATTTATCAAGGAAATTATATGTGGATTCCTAAATCCATACACCATGAAGTTTTGGTAGAAGGCCATAATTCTGTATATCATGTTCATCCAGGAAGTACGAAAATGTACCATGACTTAAAACAAAATGCAGGAAGTACAAAAATGTACCATGACTTAAAACAATCATTTTGGTGGCCCAGTATGAAGAAGTGTGTAGCCGATTTTGTGGCTAAGTGTCATGCCTGCAATTTGGTAAGGGCCGAGCACCAAAGACTTGGTGGTCTTCTCTATTCATTAGAAATTCCTGAATGAAAATGGTTTGATGTAGCAATGAATTTCATTATGGGATTGCCTCGCACAAAATCTGGTGCTAATGCAATCTAGGTTATCGTAGATTGTTTAACTAAATTAGCGCACTTCCTCCCTATTCGTCAGACTGACTCTGTAGAGAAGCTCACAAAGCTCTATATTAAAGAAATTGTCAGGCTGCATGGTATTTTGAAATTGATAGTATCTTATAGAGATAGCAGATTTACTTCTAAGATTTGGCAAGTTGTACACCAAGATTTGGGGACTACTCTAGCTATGAGTACAGCTTTTTATCTTCAAACAGATGGTCAGACTGAAAGAGTAAATCAGGTTCTGGAGGTTTTGCTTAGGCTTTGTGTTCTCATTTTTACTGATTCCTGGAATGATCACATTCCATTAGTGGAGTTTTCCTACAACAATAGCTATCAGGCCAGTATTAAAATGACTCTTTATGAGGCATTGTATGGCAAAAAATGTAGTACTCTATTAGTTTGGTCAGAAATAAGAAGCGTTTAGATTTTTGGATATGAATTAGTTGAAAAAACTAATAATAAGATCCATCTAATTCAACAGAGGATCCATTCTACTCAAGATCGCCAGAGCAAGTACCATGATGCTCATCATCATCTTTTAGAATTTAACGTTGGAGATTCTGCTTATTTAAAAGTCAGTCCAATCAAGGGTATCTATAGATTTGGCGTAGCAGGGAAACTCAGTCCTTGCTATGTTGGACCTTTTGAGATTCAAGCCAAGGTAGAATCATTAGCCTACACGTTGAATCTTCCTGATGACTTTGTGGTCATTCACAATGTGTTATATGTATCATCATTAAGCAGATGTCTCAGAGACCCTTCTCATCTCATTTAGCTTTTAGCAGTTGAAATTCAGCCTGATCATTTGTATGCTGAAGAGTCAGTAAAAATCTTAGCTCGTGATCAGAAGCAGCTAAGGAATTTTTCATATCCAATATTTAATATCTAGTGGAAGAACTGATTGTTAGAAGAATATACTTAGGAGAAAGATATGGATATGCACTATAAATATACTCAGCTCTTTGAAAACTTAGGTACTCTTCTTTTTTTTTAGTTATTATGCAATATTTCTTTTCTTAGTACTTTCTTCACTTGAGTGATGTCGGGGACAACATCGTTCTTAAGTGGGGGAGTCTATAACAACCCTAGTTGCTACTTCAGCTAAACCTAGCTAAATTAAGATAAACCAAGCTTTCATTTTGATTCCATTAGACTTAACGGGTCAAAACCTAACCCTAGAAGTTTGAAATCAATCGAAGCTCAATTGAGTATTTTGGTATTTTGCCTATTTTTGGAACTTGAAAATTATCTAAATTAATTTGATCTCCAAATTAAAATATAAGTTTATTTTTGAATTTCCCACCCCCAAATTAGCTAAGGGTAAATTTTTGAAGGTCATTTTAGCCTATTTTGGATTTAATTTAAATTAGTTCAATTGCATATTAAGGTTTAAATAATTCTTAATTACAAATTTATCCTTCTCCAACGGTCGGCTGCCTCCAAACCGTGGGCGCCATCCAGACCATTGATCCCACGGATCCGATCTAACGGTTCACACCTTTGCTCGAAGCCGTCTCATTTCGACTGTTCTGCGGTTCCAAATTATGATCCGACGGCATCTGGCTATCAATTTTAAGTAAACCTTGATTATCGTAGGATCTCTCGATCTAATCCAACGGCTGATCTAGCATCCCTGCTTGGCCATTAGATGTCAGAAGATCAGAGCCATTCCACGTCAACTGATTATCAATCATACGGTTCTAGCATCCCCTATGACTGTGGATCATCTTATTCCTCTGCTTGTGCCTAATAGCTGCATCCTCCCATACTACCACATCCCCATGGTGGTTTGCCACTCTTACGCCACTTCAAAAAGGTCATTACAACATTGCCCTCGCCTCCTTAACACTCCCAGCCAAGATTGAAGTCCGGTCCACTCCAATTTTGGAAATTGAGGGAACACCATCGGGCTAAGCCTATGCCATGGCTCCTGACCTTGGTAGTCACTCTAGAACCTTCCCTCAGCCTATAATTACCCAGGTTATCACAGTGAGTCCTTTTGCTCACTGTGATCCCCGAATTGTTCATATGAAGTCCCTGGAGCTCTCGGCATTCTCGGCGATTCCTACTACTACGAACTGCTGATAGAGGGTGTGGTATAGAGTTCAGACCCCCTTGCTAAGCTTCTACAACTTTCTGGATGCTTCTAAGCTCCTCATTGCGCCTCTGTCACCTCTGCCATCTTTAATTTCAGATATAGCCTTCTTCCTGTCGAGTCGTGTGGGCTCGACGTTATTTAAGCCTCTAATAGAGCCTCTGAATGTTGTCTAACTTGCCTTAGCCTCCAAGGAAACCTATCCTGATTATTGCCAGGGTTTGAGCTAGCTCTGATAGCTCGTATCGATTGATCGAGCTAGTAGCTGAGCCATGGCTGAGTCCGAGTAAGGACCTAGCGATCGACTGCTGTAACTACCCAAGGTTATTACCAAGCTTAATTTTAGCTTAATTGCATCTTAATTAAGTTCATCTAGTTGTTAGAACTAATCTCTAAAGATTTGGAGCAATTCAGAGCTCAATCAAATATTTCAGATTATTTTAATATTTAATTAATTAGAAAATTGAGGTTTTTAGTTTGACCTTGAAATCGAAATCTGATTTCGCCATTGCGATCGTCACCCCCAAATTAGCTAGGGGTGATGTTTTGGACGCATTTGGAAGTCGTTAGATTTTTTATAAATATTTTGATATAATTAAATAACCCAAAAAAATATGATAATTAAATAATCGTCGGAATCGAAATTCGACTTCGATGTTGAATCCCTCACCCCCAAATTAGTTATGGGCGAATTTTTGGGATTTTTCAGAGCGTGTATATTTAATCTGAATTTTTAGCAATTTAGAAAAAATATAAATAATTATTAAATTAAAAAAATCCATTTCATAATTTTTTTTTCTGGCTGCCCATCCCTTTGTTCGGTGCCCCTCTCCTCAAGTCCTGGCATAAGCAAGGCCATCCCTCCTCATAGCTCCCCTAGCCATGCTCTACTCTCTCTCCTCTTCTCTCCTTAAAGAAGGAGCTCAAACTCCTTCATTTCCATTTGGCATAAGCTAAAGCTCGCATCTTCCCCTCCATTGTTGAGTTGTGCTGAAGAAGAATAAGAAGAAGTTCCTCCTCCAAGCTTTCAAAATCTTCTTCCTCCATTTATTGCAAAGCTAAGGTACCCATTTTCTCATCTTCCTTGCCTACTTCATGTTGCTATTATGCTTGATTGTAGCTTTAGAAATCCATGATCATGTATGGGAGCCATTAAGGTTCTTTAAAGCATCACATTTCCTTGAAAGAAAACTGCTCTATTTTTTGTCCATTCTGCATTCTCTGGCCTTTATCACCATTGTTTATATAGTTAGGATAATCCGTTCATGTTGATTTTAGTGTCAATAGAAAGGTATTGGAAAGACTTTTCCATTGATATATGGCACAACTCATGGAATGCTCTGAATTGAGAGTATTTGAGCTCAAAATAAATCTATTACGGTTTTCGCACATGCAAAATTACCGTCGGTCCCTGCAGCACGCTGCAGCGCTCGAGTTGCAGAAACTGATTCGCCATAGTGCACTATAGCGTGCCGTAGCGCGCTACCGCGCGCCACCGCATCATAATAACTACTATGTGTAAAAATATATTTTTGTTGAATATAACGTAAATTCGCCGTAGCGCGCCGTAGCGACCGCATTTCGAAAATCAAGTGCACCGCAGCGCTGCCACGCGCTATAGCGCCAAAAACTGTCGTAGCATGCTGCAGTGCCCGAGTTGCAGAAACTGATTCGCCATAGCACACTTTAGTGCACCGTAGCGTGCTACCGCGCCGTAGCGCGCTACCGCACGCCGTAGCGCGCTACCGCGAGCCGCAACGTCATAATATATGCTATGTGTAAAAATATTTTTTTGTTGAATATAACGTAAATCCGCTGTATCGCGTCGTAGCGATGACATTTTGAAAATCAAGTGCCGAAACCCGCCACAGCGCTATAGCGCCAAAAACTGTCGTAGCGCGCTATAGCGCTCGAGTTGCAGAAACTGTTTCGCCATAGCGCACTCTAGCGAGCCGTAGCACGCTACCGCACGCTGTAGCATTATAATAACTACTATGTGTAAGAATATATTTTTGTTGAATATAACATAAATCCGCCGTAGTGGGCCATAGGACGCTGTAGCGACCGCATTTCGAAAATCAAGTGCTGAAACCCGCCGTAGCGCGCCGCAGCACTGCCACGCACTATAGCGCCAAAAACTATCGTAGCGCGCTGCAGCGCGCCACAACACCGATGCCCGCTGTAACGTGCCTCAACGCATGAAAGCGCTGCAGTGCGCCACATTGCTGAAACCAGCCGCAGCGCACCGCAGCTCCCAAAAGGGCTGCTGCGCGCCACAGTGCGCTGTAGCACCCAGAAAGTTTCAGAATTATCCAAAATTGGCTCAAATGACTGAAACTTCACTGTTTTTGCATTTAAGATTCCTCGGATCTTAGTGGGGCCGAATTATACTAAAATTGAGCATTGCATAAAATTTCATGTGCAAATTTAATTTGAAACTTTGTTATTCTTAGCAAGTGCTTAAAACCTATTTTGTATCTTAAATGTGTTATGATAAATGTTAAAGAATAGGACCCTTGATTGCTTATAATAAATAAGTATATCTTAATAACCAAATTGCATGAAACATAAGTCTTTTAGAGTTGTAATCAAGTAATAACCTGTAACAACCCAATGTCATTACCCAACTTAATTTTTGCTCAATTATATCTTAATTATCATTCCATTAAAATTATCTAGCCATTAGAACCAAACCTTAAAATTTTGGAACAATTCGGAGCTCAATCATTTATTTTGGAATATTTTAATATTTAATTAATTAGGAAATTGAGGTATTTATTTTGACCTTGAAATCAAAATCTGACTTCGCCAATGTGATCGTCACCCCCAAATTAGATAGGCGTGATATTTTAGGATTTTTCTGAGTGCATTTATTTAATCCAAATTTTTAATGGATTAAATGAATAATTAAGTATTCATTTAAATTGCATTTACAATTTTATTTTGACTTTTTCTCCATTTCCTACACGTGGGAGCCGCCTGGCTTCCCCCCTTACCTCATTCGATGCCTCCCTCCATTGCATGCAAGAGATGGCTGAGGGCCATCTCTTCTTCCCTCACCTCACTAGCCATCTTAGCCCGTGCCTTCATCCCTCCTCTTCCTTTCCTTTAAAAAGGAGCTTAGCATCATTCTTCTTCTCCCTTTGCAAAAGCTGAAGCCTTCCTCCCTCCTTTCCCCTCCATTGTTGAGCTTGGTGCAGAAAAAGGAGCTTCCCTTCCTCTAAGGTCTAGAAGAAATCAAAGGTTCCTTCTTCCTCTTTTAAGGCTAAGGTACCAATTTGTTCCTCTTCCTTATCTTTTTCATGCTGCTATTATGCTATTTTGTATCTTTAGAAGATCCATGATTGTATGAGGAAGTCATTGAGGTTCATTAAGGCATCATATTACTTGAAAATATCATACTTTATTTTTCATCTATTTTCTATACTCAAATCTTTAACTCTATTGTTCGTATAGTTAGAATAATCCATTTATTCCAATTTTAGTATCGATGGAAAGGTATCAGAAAGACCTTTCTATTGATATATGGCACCGCTCATGGAATTCTCTAGATTGAGAGTATTTGAGCTCAAAATGTGGCCCTTCACGGTTTTCGCACAGGCAAAATTACCGTCAGGTACTACAGCACGCCGTAGCACCCGAAGCTCAAATAGTTTCTGCTACGGCGCACCATAGCGTGCCGCAGTGGGCTGTAGCATCATTTCAAAAAAAAATCATATGAAATCGATAAATAAACTAATTGAACAATAAACTAATCAGCGGGCTGTATCTTCATTTCGAGAAAAACTATAGAAAATTAAGAGAAACATTAATTGAACAGTCACACGAAAGTTGGACCGCTGCAGCGCGCCACAGCGGGATACATCGTCATTTCTAAGAAACTATATGAAACTAGAAACTAAATTAATTGAACAGTGTTTCTGTAAGTTAATCAGCCACAGCGCGTCGCAGCGCCTGAAAGCGCTACAGTGCACCGTAGCACCCATCTCTCACAATGGTCTCGCAGTAGCACGCTGCAGCATCAAAATCGCTGCAGCATGCCACAGCATTGTTTTTCATCGTAGCGCACCGCAGCGCCTGAAAGCGCTGCAGCGCGCCGCCGCACTGATTTCCACCGCAGCGTTTGAAAGAGCTGCAGCACGCCATAGCGCCCATAATTTTTTGAAAGTGCGCAGAAATGGCTGAAATGGCCAAAACTTTACTATTTTTGCATTTTAAGGTCCCTAGGACCCCAGTGGGACTGAATTATATCAAATTTAGTTAACATTGAGCATTCTATAAAATTTATGTAAAAATCAAATTTGAAAAATGGCCCTTCATAACATGTACTTAAAATCTCCTATTAAAGAATAGAATCTTTGAATTTATTAACTAAATGGCATGAAACTTAAGTCTTTTAGAGTTATAATCAAGTGCTAACCTCTTTGGTTTGATTTAGAATTTATTTAGCCTTAATTACCTTCTATTTTATATTACTTTACATTCCTATGCTTTCATGATTTTAGGATCTATGCTAGAGAACTTTAATATTTATTTGGACACCTAATTGTGCCTAAATTGACATTAAACTATAAGTGAATGTAAGAATCATAAGAACTTGGTTAAGTAGATGATACTTGATATAAATCTAAAATTCGACATTAATAATGCACCAATAATACATTGATTTGTCATTGACCTCTAAATTAATCATTGGTCTTAATTTTGGTAAGGTTAGGTATTAAATCCTAACTTGTCTTGATTAAGATCTAAACCTTAATCACCTTAATCAAGTAACCTTGATTGAAAGATAATTCAATTGACATGATTCCAATAATGCATATGATTTGACATTGATCTTAAATCATTAAATTAGAAGTGCTAAGGTTAATATTAAATCTGTGTGATTCAATCATCTGAATCTAAACTTTGGATCTTGGATTTTTTCTTATATAAGACTATTGGCATAAGATGAATATTAAAATTATAAGGATATACAAACTGATCTAACTCTAATAATAATATCTTTGATTTCATCCCATGATTATAAAATAGAGTATGATCAGATGGATTGTATTCATCTGATCTGATCACTTTAATCCAAGTCTATTAAGTAAACCTTGAATGTTAACTTAAGTGATAGAAGAGTGAGATCCCAAGGGTCTTACTCTAGGATTATTCTTGAAATACTTAAAGACCTTAAATATTGATACAATGTGGTAGGAAGAGCTTTGTAACTTATTGAGGTAGGAATCCTAGATGATCCTTCATAATCTTAGAGGCTGATCTTGACACTTATGGTAGGAACCACCTAAAGCACCTAGGATATAACTCCCCCCTTATAGTAGAAATCCTTATTAAGTGATCTCTTTAATCACACCCTTGGAGCCTTGTGTAGGACTCACCCATTTAGAATATAGATTAATAGCTTTAATGAATCCTTGTTGATTAAATAGAATCTTCTGAACCCAGATTATTGGTAGGGTATAGTAGGGTATACCCATAGTGCTTGATTATTTCAGTAGTATTCAGGATTTGTTGATTCACTCTAATGTGGACTTATGACCAGGTGCTATCCCGAGGGATTAGATGAATATAGTCCCGTTAGAGTAAATCTTTTAAGACTAAGAGTGTTAAAATTAGTGAACAAGATCCTTAGTTTGAGGTGTAAATTGCGACTGGGTTCTGCCTCCTATCGTAGTGCGCTTTGATAAGTGCAGTTTAAGAAAACTAAGTATCTCAAGCCACTTTGCATAGAACACTAAGTATGCTTATAATTAGGTTATTTAATGACTTAGCTTGAGATATAAACTGTGACTGGGTTCTGCCTCCTATCGAAGTGCGTTTCAATAAGTACAGTTTGAAATAAGCTAAGGGTTAAATCCACCTTTCTTAGAAATATGCTAAATATGTGTATACAACCTTCCCAACTAATAATTTTTAAGTAAACTCCCAACTTAAACCAATTTTTGAGCTAGAATATAGGAGTCAGAATCCTTCATTTTAATAGGATTTTGCACAATGGAGACTTTGAATTCATTATCAGATTTTAAAGCATTTTCTAGATTTTTGGATTTATCTCATGTCCTTAGAAGTATGAGCATGAGCATAAGCATGATATTTGAGTATCAGTAATGATATATGAGTATTAGTGATAATTTATGGGTTACGAAATATTGCATACATTGACTGGGGAATTACAGAATGCATCGGCATTGCAGTTCCCAACTGGATGTATGTATATATTGAACCATATGACTCATAGTTATTCAGTGATATTTTGGTTGCATATCAGTAGCATATAGTATTATGGCATATTCAGATGCAAAGTTTCAGTGGCATACCATATGGTTTTACACGCTATCACTTAGTTTTAGATCCTTTACTATTTTTGTTTACTTTTAGTATTCAATTTTTAGTAAAGCTTTACTTTACTTTACTTTACTTCAATTTTGTACAATTTTATATAGTTTTTATACTTTCAGCTATCTTTGCAGTATTTCTGCAAATTTCTATACATTATGTAAATGTTAAATGAATAACTAGAACTGTTTAGATTAGTTTTGATGTGTTAGACTTATTATCTAACATGGGGTACTTTTGGGATCCAGTAATTTGCTAAATCTTGAGCATTATATTGAGCCAGGTCAGGTGGATACACAGGAGGTTCAGGAGGGCCTGTGGAGCACTAGTGGACTCTTCTCCAAATTTATTTTTCTGTTTAGTTTATTTCAGTTCAGTACTTAGCTTTTAATCTATATTTTAGTAAATGCTTTGTAATAATTTTGGATATGTTTTCTTTTCTTTTCTGAGATAAATGTTTCATATAGCTTTTGTGATGAATATTTCTAAGTAATTGCTAAAGCTTTCACACTATGTTTATATACTACTTATACTTAGTATTGTGATGTGATCAGTATACTGGAAATACTAATATCGTATACATATATTAGATTCCTCTTGTGCATTTTTCATCTAATATATATATTGATCTAATACTTATGATAAGGATACTACTCTTACCTTAAGTATTAGCTCTCAACCCTTCTTGGGGTTGAGTCAACAGCCCTTCAGATGGGTTTGGTTTCAGCTATTTTGGAGAGACGGGATATTCTTCCCCGAGTGGCGCACCGCTCCGCCACTGAATCAATTATGATTACCCCCTTTTGCGTGCAGCGATGGGACGGGGCGCTACATAACCCCTTTGGTTTGATTTAGAATTTATTTGGCCTTAATTACCTTTTATTTTATGTCATCTTTACATTATTATATTTTTCATGAAGTTAGGATGTATGTTAGAGAACTTTAACATCTATTTGGACACCTAAATGTGCTTAAATTGACATTAAACTATATTTGAACATAAGAATCTTAAGAGCTTGATTAAATAAATGATACTTAATCTAAATCTGAAATTTGACATCAATAATACACTAATAATACATTGACTTGTTATTGATCTTTAAATCAACCATTGGTCTTAATGTTAAGAAGGCTAGGGGTTAAACCCTAACTTGTCTTGAATAAGATCTAAACCTTAATCACCTTAATCAATTAATTTGATTGTAAGATAATTCAATTGACATTATTCCAATAATGCATCTGATTTAGTATTGATCTTAAATTATTGAATTAGAAGTGCTAAGGTTAATATTGAATACGTGTGATTAAATTATCTGAATCTAAACTTCAGATCTTTGATTTTCTCTTATATAAGATTATTGGCATAAGATGGATAATAAAATTATAAAGATTTATGAAATGATCTAACTCTAATAATATCTTTGATTTTATCCCATGATTATAGAATAAAGTATGATCAGATGGATATTCATCTGATCTGATCACTTTAATTTAAATTTATTAAATAAACTTAAAAAGTTAACTTAAGAGATAGAAGAGTGAGATCTCAAGGGTCTTGCTTTAGGATCATTCTTGGAATATTTAAAGACCTTAACTATTAACTCATTGAGGTAGAAAGAAGTTTTGTAACTTATTGAAATAAGAATTTTAGATGATCCTTCATAACCTTAAAAGTTATCTTGATATCTCGTGGTATGAATCACCTAAATCAGTTAGAATGGAACTTCTCCCTTGTGGTAGAAATCAATATTAAGTGATCTTTTGATCACATCCTTGGAGCCTTGTGTAGGACTCACCCATTTAGAGTAAGAATTAATAGATTTGATTAATCCTTATTAATTGAATAGAATCTTCTAAATCCAAATTATTAATTGGGTATAGTAGGGTTTGCCCATAGTACTGGATTATTTTAGTAGTATTCAGGAATGATTGAGTCACTATAAGTAAGATTTATCTTTGTGTTATCCTTCAAGCTTAGGCAAATACAACCTCTCTTAGAGTAAATCAATCTATCTTAAGAGTGTTATAAATGAGAACTCATTCCTTAGTTTGATTAAAATACAAATCACCATCAAGTGATGCCTCATAGCAAAGATTGCTTCAATAGGTGTGGCTTAAACAAACTAAGTAATTCGAGTCACCTTCTTTAAGATACTAGTGTGATTGAGAGTTGGGCATCTTAATGACTTAGCTTGAGATACAAATCACCATCGGGTGATGCCTCCTATCGAAGATCGCTTTATTAGGGTGGCTTAATCAAACTAAGTGTTAAGAGTCACCTTTCTTGCAAACATGCTAAATATGTGTATACAATCTTTTCATCTAATAATTCTTAAGTAACCTCTTAACCTTAACTAATTATCAGAATTAGAATTTAGGAGACAGAAACCTTTTAGCAGGATTCTGCACAATGGAAACCACGAATTCATTATCAAATTTGAAAGCATTTCTAGATTTATCTCATGTAGCTTAGAAGCATAAGCATGAGCATAAGCATGATATTTGAGTATCAGTAATAATGTATGAGTATCAGTGATGATTTATGGGTTACAAAATATTGCATACATTGACTAGGAAATTTTAGGATGCATCGGCATCGCAGTTCCCAACTGAATGTATGTATACATTGGACCGTACGACTCATAGCTGTTCAGTGATATTTTTGTTGCATATCAGTAGCATATAGTATTGTGGCATATTCAGATGCTTAAATTTAATGGCATACAACATAGTTTTACATGCTATTACTCAGTTTTAGATCCATTACTATTTTTGCTTACTTTCAGTATTCAGTTTCTAGTACAGTTTTACTTTACTTTACTTCAGTTTTGTATAGTTTTATACCATTTTATACCTTCATTTACTTTACAATTTTTTTGCAGTTTTATTTATATTATGTAAATGCTAAATGAATAACTAGAACTGTTTAGATTAGTTTTGAGGTGTTAGACTTATTGTTTTACAAAGGGTACTTTTGGGATCCGACAATTTGCTAGATCTTGAGCAGTATATTAAGCCTGGTCAGGAGGACACCCAAGAGATTCAGGAGGAACTCATGGAGCACTAGTGGACTCTTCCCCAGCTTTACTTTTCTGCTTAATTTACTTCAGTTCAAAACTTTATTTTGATTTATGTATTTCAGCAAATCATTTGTAATAATTCTAGATGTGTTTTCTTTTCTTTTTTAAGATGGATGTTTGTTTTAGCTTTCGCACTCTATTATATACTACTTATACTTAGTTTTGTGATATGATCAGTATACTAGAAATGCTGATATCTTATACATATATTGGATTTCTCATGTGTTTAAAATTTAATATATATATTAGTCTAATACTTAGGATAAGGTTACTACTCTTATATTAAGTATTAGCTCTCAACCTTCCTTGAGGTTGAGTCAGCAGCCCTTCAGATGGGTTTCATTTGAGCTATTTGGGGAGACACGATATTCCTCCCTAAGTGGCGCGCCTCTCCGCCACCGAATCGATTATGATTACCCCTCTTTGCGTGTTGTAATGGGGCGGGGCGTCATAGCTGCACCCCATGTTGCGAGACTTTGGGGGTTCAACTCGTCTAACCTCACTGATGGTGTAGGGATCAAGGCCCATCCATTTGGTGGTCTTTGTGAGGCAAATTATCCCCTCATAGTAAACCATAATCTCTTGTATTTAGGATGTTTTGGTGGAGTAGTCATCCAGCATTCCAGTCCATCCCAGTTAGGGCTTATAGACTAAATCGACGTGCCTTGACTTTCTGAAGGTGTGGCGATTGTATGCTGGCCGTAGCGTGGTCTATCGATGGTGAATTTGGAAGTCAAAGGTACCCTCCTGTGGTTGTCTATGAAGGGGGTATCGGGGACGATGCTACTGGAGCATCGGGCCGGGCCAGCGCAGGCTCGAGCGGTGCAACAATGCCAGTCCATTCGGGCCCCGCTCTGACCCGCGTGGTTTGATAATCGGGCCGGGTTAATTAATTTATTTATGAATTATTTTCCTTCTATTAATTCAATTATAAATCCTTTTAATTAAATATTGTATGATTTGATTAACAAAAATCATTCAGAATTAATTAATGAAATAATTTAATCAATGCTTATCCAAATGGTATGATCCAATATACCATTTAAACTAAGAAAATGCAAGCAATAATAATATGAAATAAAATTCAAGATCCAATGGTTAGATCTTATAAATTGCCTAATCTTTCTTTGATCTTAATTAATTCATAATTAATTCAATTAATATTCAAAAATCATGATTTAGGTCTCTGATTATTCATAAGATAGTAAAGGACTTATCTATATCTTTAAAAATAATTTAAGAATGTTAAATTTGCTAATCACATCTTAACAATCCTAATTCTTGATTAGTGAAATTAAGCATTAATTAACCCTCTGATTTTGGTGAACCAAGTTCCTAATACTTTCTTAAGAATATTAGAACTCTCTCATGTGCTTCGATCACCTTAATGAACCATAATTTCTCTAATTACTTTACTTAGCCTTAAAATGAGATTAGTGTCATTTAAGCTAAATCTTAAGCTAAGTGCTTAACTCACTCTATTAATCAATATCAAGTAAAATTGATTTGAATCAATTTGAATGTTTAAATCTTAAATTTCCAATATTTAGCCTTAAGAATGGTATTTTGGTCATTTTTGACCAAAATATTATTTAAGCATCCTTAAACCGTAGAAACCTTAAGAAGGTATTTTTAATCAGTAATAAAATGTATTAGTGTCATTTCCTTAACTTTTGAGCATAATTAATCTAATTCAGTTAAGTTTAAAATTTCTTTTTCCTAAGTGATCAAACCTTATATCTTAAACTCTTAATCATTTTGATCTAATTATATCATATCATCTTAGAAATCCTTAACTTATTTATTATCTTAATTTCCTTGAAACCTCCTTGTGGGTGTAAGATTTATTCAATCTTTAAGATAATGTGAATATCCTAAAGATTGGATGTAGATCTTAGATTCATATGTTCTTAATTAATTATTTTGTCTTAGGATATTAGAATAACCTTTCGCTAAGATCTTAGCTTCCTAATCTTTCAACTCATATGATCTTCCACCTTTAGATTGTGGTTGGGTGTAAACATTGGACCCTTAGTAGATTTGAACATTGGATTCAGAATTTGAACCCTAATTTTGGAGTTTAAGTCCAAATCCCTAATCTTGATTTAATAGAATCAAGATTTGGGTTGAGTGAGTAGAACATATTAATTAAGTCATTGATTCATTTACTTTAATCTTTTATAGTCATCATCTGATTTTGGATTAGAGCTTGTTAAGTTCTAATATTAACATTAAGGTCGTGAATCTGGGATTATACTCGATAGCTAGATATTGGAGATCCTAAACTTGTATTTTCTCAGAATAGTTACACTAAATTAAATTAGACAACAACAGATATCACATAAGTCTAGTTGAGTCTCTTGTTTACTTTGACTATTGATGCTCTACACACCTTGTATATTGAGCCTTTTTCCTTGGACATAATAGTTGAACTCAGGATATTGATAATGTATCCTAAGTTAGTATTTGAAAAGCATAAACATTCATTCAGTTCATTCAGTATATTCAATTCAGTAGAGTGTGTCCTAGCTTAGTCTGCCTCCTTAGTTCCAATTTTATTATATAATAGATTTGGACCTAGCTCTGTGCATGGCTATGATGGATACACATCTTATTTTATAAGTTCAAATTGAATCTAGCTCTGATGATGTCTAGGATGGATACATGTTGAACTTTTTGTTCAGAGGTCCTGTATGGCCTATTTCTATTATGGAAGTACTATGTTTAGGCATGCGTTTACTTTAGTACAGTTCTAGTACTTTGGTTTCTTTTGCCATATGGTTCAGTGGCTTTACTTTTATTTCATTTCAGTGCTTTGGCTTGCTTTTCCACATGATTCAGTGGCTTTTACTTATTAGTTATGCATACTTGCATATTTATTCTAGTTCAATAATTTTATGTATTGGCATGTTTAGGATGCTAGTTTTGCTTACTTAGTTCAACACATTTCAGTATAGCTTTCTTTTATAAAATTAGCATGTATTCATATGATCATAAGCATGTTAGGATGAGTTTTACTTTCAGTACTTTGTAATTATTTATATATTTTAGCCTTATCTTATTCAGCTTCAAGTTTAGTATGTATTCTACATACTTTGTTGTTTAGTTATAAATATGTTATTTATAACTGCCTTGTTCCTTCTAGCTTGTTGCACTTTAAACTACTTGCATTCTTAAAGTAATAATGTGATATCCTTAAATATACAGTTCACTTAATCAACCTAAAATATACTTAGATAATTGTCTAACTATAACATTTTTCTTTTATTGGCTGGGGCCCTAGCATTTATGATAATGACAAATGTCAGATTTGGAGGTGCTTGTTGGTGGTTCTGCCAGAGAGGAGCTTGGACAGGAGGAGGACATTCCTGTTGCTGAGTAGTTAGAGTTTATTTCATTCTGTGAGAATGAGAGCTCTCTTTCTTTTCATTTAAATATTTAGTTTGTAATAATTCTTAAATATGGATGTATTTTACTTTCTGCACTATGAGCTGAGTTACTATTGCATTCACCTTTTATACTATGCTGTGATGTGGATGTTATGCTCTAATGTTTTCTGCTTCCGCTACTCTGATATATTGATGTATGTTCTCAATTTTATGTGTAAGTCTTATGCTTAAGGTGGGTTGGGTTATACCTAACTCTACTTAAGTTGGAGATTTACCAAAGTTAGAGCACCGTACTCCTCGTGATTATTCTAATATCAGTATTGGCATGGTCGCAGAGAGTACGTGGCCCCACACATGTTTAGCATGTTTCCTAGAAGGGTAATTTTTAACACTTAGTTTGACTAAGCCACATCTAACAATGCGATCTTCGATAGGAGGCATCACCCGATTGTGATTTATATCTCAAGCTAAGCCATTAAAATACCCCAACTACAAGCACATTTAGTGTTCTAAATAAGGTGACTTGAATCACATAGTTTACTTGAAGCACACCAATGGAAGCGATCTTCGATAGGAGGCATTGCCCGATGATGACATTTATTCAAATAAAGTAATGGTCTAAGTCCCTAATCATAACACTTTTAAGATTGAATGATTTATTCTAAGTGGGACTATATCCGAATAAACTCGCATGATAGAACACAGACATAATCCTACATTAAGATGAATCAACCAATCTTGAATACTACTGAAATAATTCAGCACTATGGGCTTACTCTACTGTACCCAACCAATAATTTGGGTTTAGACGATTCTATTTAATAAACAATGATTTATCAAAGTTATTAATCTTAACTTTAATTAGGTGAGTCCTACATAAGGATCTAAGTATGTGATCAAAAGATCACTCAATATAGATTTCTATCACAAGGGAGAAGTTCCATTCTAAATACTTTAGGTGGTTTCTACCACGAGGTGTTAAGATTAACTTCTATGGATATGAAGGATCATCTAAGATTCTACCTCAATGATTTATAAAAGTTCTTCCTACCTCAGTGTGTCAATATTTAAGGTATTTTAAACATTTCAAGAATGATCTTATAGCAAGATCCTTGAGATCTCACTCTTCTATTACTCAAGCTAAAATTCAAGGTTTACTTATTAACTTTGATTAAAGTGATCAGATCAGGTGATTAAATCCATCTGATCACAATCTATTCTATAGTCATGGGATGAAATCAAAGATATTATTAGAGTTAGATCATTTCATAAATCATTAGAAATTTAATATCCATCTTAAGCTAATAGTCTTATATAAAAGAAAATCAAAGATCTAAAGCTTAGATTCAAATTATTCAATCACACAGATTTAATATTAACCTTAGCACTTCTAATTCAATGATTTAAGATCAATACTAAATCAGATACATTATTAGAATAATGTCAATTGAATTATCTTACAATCAAGTCATTTCATTAAATGATTAAGGATTTAGATCCTAATCAATTAGGTTAGGGTTTAACCCCTATCCTTACCCAACTAAGATCAATATTTGATTTATAAATCAAATGTCAAATCAATAAATTATTGATGTATTATTGGTGGCAATCTCAGATTGGGATCAAGTATTAATAACTTGTTCAAGATTTTAATATTTAACAAGGTTAATTAAGAATTTCAATTACTTAATTCAAGTTTATTAAATAGATCAATTGTGTATTAACATAAATGAGTTAAGTTTATTCACTTTATAGTTATAAGACATATTAACAGAAAAATTTAGAGAAATAAAAGGTAATTAGTGCTAATCAAACTTTAATCCAAAACAAAAGGATTGTCACCCAATTACAAATCTAACCATTAGAATTTTATACAACTTGACAAATACAATCCATACAATCATATGAACTATCAGAGACTAAGTTTACTAAATTTGAATAATCAAAAATCCTAATTTTCACTAATCATGCAATTACAAGATTATGGCATAATTAAGAATACATAAATCAAAAAATTAAACCACATGACACATGCAGTCTACAAGGCATGAGGAACACAATGGCACTTAAATTATACAATTTGGCTAAGTATACATGCTAATCAATCCTAAGTAAGTTCTGATATAATCAGGCTAATCCAGAAGATCCAACCATTAAAAGTTCAATATTATTTTATATTCTCATTCTTTATGATTTTCTGATCATTTAGTATATAAGATCATAGGGTTTGGACCAGTGGATCAAAAGTTATCCCATTAATTTAATTTGCATTTTTCCAATTAAATTTTCCTATGATTTGATTAATTGGATTATTTCCCTTAAAGAAAATAAATCCAGTTAATCGAATTTAATTAAAATGGGCTCGACCCATTAAGAAAAGGTGTGGATTGGCCAGGGGTGATAGACCCGAGACTGTCGCACCATGCGAGTCACGGGTCGACCCGACCCGCCCAGTGACTTCGTCCCCGACCCATCGTTCTGGCGGACGCTCGATTAAGGAAACCCTAATCAGCCAATTCCCGTGAACACAGACTACGGCATGACCGACTGAGGGTTGTTACACCTTCACCATGTCCAAATGCACCGACAGAGACCCGAAGCCCCAAGTGATGTGGTCTGGTTTGCCCAGACTTTACTCACCCGAGAGCTCCCATAATGGAGCTACTGTGGGGAGACAATTCTCTCTACAGAGGCTATGATTAACCCAGGGCTCAATCCCTACACCTTTAGGGAGGTGAGGCAAATATAAGCCCCCTGGTCTAAGGGCCTGAGGTGGGTTGGATCGCTGGGTCCTTACTCGGATCCATCCCTTTTTACGGGGCTCAGCCTGATCGATCGGGACTAACCTACGGGGCAATTACATATGCTTTGGATTTAATTTAACAATACTCAACTATAAGAATCAAAAGGAAAGAAAAATGAGCCTCATTAACTCAAGGCTTGCAATTTAGGTACTTAAATTGATGGTGAGAGCTGGATCGATCAATAGAGAGGAAGGCAGGGGCTGCAGAGCTTCAGACAAATACACTTAGGATTCATGAATGCCATGAATTGCCTCTATCAGTGGTACGCACCCCAAGGATGCCTTGGAAAGTTTTGGAAGGTTGGTAATGGTGGAGGGAAGCTTTACTCCAATTAATCAGCAAAGGAATCAAGGGAAGAATGCTAAAGCCATTTATAGCCTCAACAGAGAAATGAGAAACTTCCAGAGAGTTGGATAGGGTTGGAGCTGACCCACGAGTTTGGGCCGAGGCCATGTGTCTTGATTTATAATTAGGGAGCTCGAGCTTCAAGGCCTGATCCAGGGAGCTTCGCCAGGAGAGGTGAGGTCCTAATGGTCATGCTGAGGTGTCCAGAGGAGTGGGGGACAGGCCAGGCTGTCGGGGATCCTCAGGATTTTCTCTGTCGAGTGCAGGCGAGGTGAAGACAAAGATCCAAAGTGCCAGTGCACTGTGGGCCATTTGATTGATCGATCAGGACCGCAAAAAAGTCATGATGGCATGGATCCAATCTGATAAGGGTCATAGGATCCACGAGATGGATCCAACGACAGATCCGCGATCCCGTGAGATTAAATCCTAGCCAATGGATCACAAGGCGCAACTGTGAGATTTGCGGGACTCCGCTGTCACGCGACTCGGGCTCCACAGTGGATCGCTCACGGTCCGCACAGCGAATTCCGACTGTTTAATCGGGTATAAGGTATATTTGCAATTTTAAATTGTTGGAAACCCTAGAATGCAATTAGACAATTTTAATTTAAATAGAATTATGGTCTAAATGATCTCCATATTTTACTAAACTTTCATCCATAGCTAATTTGGGGGTGAGAAATTCAAAAATGCATTCAAATTTTAATTCTGAGATCAAAATATTTTAGGTCTAGTTTAGAGCATTTAGATTAATCAAAATGCTAACTTGACTTAGAGAAGTACAATTGACTTCAAATTTTTAGGATTTTCTTAACTTGATATTTAAAAATGCAATAGGATTAAAACTAATGCCTAATCAAGTTGAGAATTAAATAGGGTAACAACTTAAAGTTGTTACACAAAGTTTATGGAAAAATCATTGAAGGAGTGTGTTCTCACGGAGTAGAAGTTCTAGATAAGTTATTAATTCACTCAACCTTCAGAGGGTCCTGTCTCTGTGTCCATGCCAAGGAATGATTGAACAGCATGTGGGACCCTGTACCCTCCGTGGTTATGCTAATACTGAGATTAACATAATTACGGCAAATATGATCTCCAACTATGGCAAATCTACCAACTATAGTTGAGTCAGGTATAAATCCATCCCACCTTAATTAGAAGACTTGTCACTTAAAACTAAAATCATGCATCAAAATATCAAAGTAGTGGCAAAAACAATATATAACATCCACATCACAGCACACTGAGAAAAGTAAAATAATAACTCGGCTCAATATAATAGTGCAGAAAGTAAATACATCCAAAATATAAATTTATTACATACTAAATTTAAAAGAAAAGGAAGGTACTCCTCCTGGCCAAGCTCCTCTCTAGCAGGAACCTCAACTAACAGCTCCGAATCTAACATTACCGGTATCATAATGTTAGGGCCCCATCCAAGAAAAGAAAAACTTACATCTAGACAAATTATCTAAGCACATTTTAGGCTAATTTAATTGAAAATGAACATTTTAAAATATCACTTCTTATATTTAGCATAAAAGTAAGTAAGGTGCAACAAATTGCAAGAACATGATAGCTATAAATTAACATTTATAGCTATACAAAGCAAAGTATGTAAATTAACATACCTCAATAAGAAGCTGTAACAAGGTTAAGCTATAGATATATAATAACTAAAAGTACTGAAAGTAAACTTATCCTAACATGCTTATGATCATATGAATACGTGCTGATTTTCATAAATATACCAGAATTGAAGCATAAGAAAACTGAAATAAGATTAAGATCATAAATATGCAAACACTAAATAAAATACTGAACTAAAAGTACTGAACTAAAATGAATTGTAAGAGTGTACATAAACAGTAAAAATGCAAGTAAAATATATGGCTAAACAAGCCACTGAACTGAAAATAAAAGTATGCCTAAAATAGTACTGTCATAATAGAAAATGGGCCAAAATAAGGCCACTGTACAGAAGGTTCCACATGTATCCCTCTAGCTAAGCACAGAGCTATTTCTGAGTTAAATTTATAGACTTAGACATGTATCTCCCTAGCCAAGCACAGAGCTAGGAACAAGTCTAATCTATAACCACATAACTGAACTGAAAAGGTAGACTGTAATAGCCATAGTTTGTTACTTAGCCTAATCTTAGCTTATTTGCAACCTAATTATGCTTTCATTAGGTTCATTTAGTCATTAGAACTAATTCTTGAAATTTCACAACGATTTAGAGCTCAATTTAATATTTGAGTTATTTTAATATATTTAATTAATTAGAAAATTAAGATATTTAAATTGACCTTGAAATCGAATCTGACTTCTCCATTGCATTTTCCACCCCCAAATTAGCTTGGGGTGATATTTTGGATGTGATTGGAAGTCGTTTGATTTTTGCGAATATTTTAATGTAATCAAATAATCCCAATAAATAAAATAAGTAAATAATCGTCGAAATTAAAATCCAACTTTGCCTTTGAATTCCCCACCCCAAAATTAGCTAGTGGTAAATTTTCAAGAGTTTTAGAGCCTATTTATACATCCAAATTATTTATAGAAAATTAGGTTAATTAAAAAATTAGAAAATAATTAAAATCGATTTTCTATTTCTCTATTCTCCCTCCTGCACTGGACCCCACCTTACCATGTTCGGCGCCCCTTCCCTCCCATCCTGTGCACGCAAGGGGCTGAAGCCCCATCTCCCTTCTCCATTTCTTCTGCTCAAGTCCCTCTCCTCCATACCTTGAATGGGATGGCTCCTTCCCATCCCATCCCAGCCATGCTTGCCATCTCCCTCTCCTTCTCCTTTAAATGGAAGCCTCAGCCATCCTCCCTTTCCATTTGCTTAGCTAAAGCTTCCTCCTCTCTGGAAACTTCAATCCTTTTTCTCCTCTTACTGGTAGCTGAAGAAGAAGAAGGATCTCCTTCCTCCAAGATTCTATAGAAATCAGAGTCCTCTTCCTCCATTCAAGGCCAAGGTACCCATTTGCTACACTTTTTCTTGGTTACTATCTACATCTGATTTATCAAAATATTGTAAATGGCATTTTTATTAGCTATTTATGGAGTCTATGTGTGATCGTTGAGCCTCAATAAGACTCAAATGAGTCTGATCGAAACTCGTTTCTCCATTAAAAATGCTGACAAAAGCAGTTATATTTTTGTATACCAGTAGTTAAGGCATCATTTTCTCCTCATTAAAATAATTCATTCATGCCAATTTTGGTACCAATATAAAGGTCTCGAAAAGACCTTTCCATCGATATATAGCATCACACGTGAGGTACTCTAAATTGAGAGTATTTTAGTGCCAAATAGGACCCATTAAGGTTTTTGCACATGCAAAATAACCGTTGAGCGCTACTGTGCATCGTAGTGCCTTGCTCTCGGCCAGGGATCGCTACAGCATGCTACAGCACCCGTGTCTCAAGTTGTCTACATTGTAGCACATCGTAGCATGCCATAGTGCACCACAGCACGCCATAGAGCCTGGCTCTCAACTAGGGGGCGTTATAGTGCGTCGTAGCGCCCACAGTGCCTGAAAGCGCTGCAGCGTGCCACAACGCTAAAATCCACCGCAGCACTCCGTAACACCCAGATATAAAGAATTTTTGGCATAGTAGCACGCCACATCACTGAAATCTGTCTCATCGCCTGAAAACTATGCAGCGCGTCGTAACTCTGAAATCCGCCGCTGTGCCTGAAAGTGCTGCAGCGCGCCGTAGAGTCCACACCTTTGGAAACTAGCATTTTAGCTCACCATAGTGCCTGGCTCTCAGCCAGAAGGCACTATAGCGCGCCATAGCACCTGTCTCTCGGCCAAGGAGTGCTACAGCGCGTTGTAGCCCCCAGCTCTCGGAAAATCTGGCGCTGTAGCACGCTGCAGCTCCTGAAAGTGCTGCGGCGCGTCATAATGCTGAAATCCACTGTAGCACACCATAGTGCCTGAAAGCGCTACAGCGTACCGTAGCACGCAGATCTAGGAAAGTTCTGGAGCTGTAGTGTGCCGCAACATACCACAGCTCCTGAAAGCGATGCAGCACGCCACAGCACTAAAATCTGTCGCAGCACCTGAAAGTGCTGCAACATGCCATAGTGCCCACGCTTCTAGAAAACTCGTGCCGTAGCGCATCGCAGTGCCTGACTCTCAGTTTGAAGGTGCTACGATGCGCCGTAGCGCACATAATTGTCTAAAAGTGCCCAAAATTATTCGTAATTTCCCAAATTTGTGATTTTTCACATTTTAATGATGCCAAAACCCTAATGGGGCCAAAATGTATCAAAACTAAAACTGAATTTAGTAAAATCAAGCATTATATGATTTTGGTGGTGAATTTTAATAGAGAATTTACCATTTATTATGAATAGTATGTTTTAAATCTCTTAAAGAATTACTTGAATGTTTTGTGCCAAATAGAAATGTTAAAATCTTTGATTGCTTGTATGATCAAGTAGAATTTAATAACTAAATTGCGCAGAACTTAAGTGATTTAAATTTGTAATTAAGTGCTAATCTCTTTTGGGTTTAATTTAAGATTTGATTAGCCTTAATTACTCATTGTTTTAATCATTCTGATGCTTATGTATGTTAGAGAAATTTAAGTTTGATTTGGACATCTTGATTTAATTATTTTGACATTAATCAATATTTAATCTTAAGAACCTTAAGAATTTATTGAGTTAATCAATACTTGATCTTGAACTCGAAGTAAATACCAATAATGCATCAATAATTCACTAATTTGTTATTGATCCTTAAACTAAACAATTGATCTTGATTTGGTTAAATTAGAAGTTTGACATACTGTAATTACACATTTGCGCTTACATGCAAGAGTACGTGGCCTGAAGTAATAATTTGGAAGGTAAGTTCCAAGATTTATCATTCTCTGGGAATGATGTATTTTGTTACTAAGGTATTTCTATATTCAATAATGTTTAAACTGTATGATTTTAATTTTTGATTTGGTTCCATTAACAAAGCAATAATTCTAATTCAAGAAATTATTTGATTTAGAGAGGAGAGTTGGGTTCCTCCATATGAAATGATAGGGACTCATATTGAGTTAATTTCTCAAGCACTTTTCATTATTTCATAGTCATGCCAAAATAATCAAGTGCACATCATATTCCTTAAGAGTTGTCCTCGAATTCCTACATATTCAAATCTTTTGCATGAGATGAACATACTAGGGTTCTATTTCAGCACAAAGATTCTCATGAGGTCACAATTAGAGCATCTTAGTTTTCTTAGGTCTATGTGTTCAAAATAGTAATTGTAATTATATGATCTTACGAGCATTGATTCCACTAATGAGCATCTCACGCATCTTGCGCATCCACGTAGTTCAGATAAGGAAGTGATTTCATTGGGCTCCATAAACTATGTCACTTCATCCATGAGCTCTCAATGAGTCATCTTCCTCCTTTCACGTATGCTGAGCAACGGAGCTCAGTTAGTGGCTCTTAGCTTACATGCTTTGAATTCTTGATTGAGCTTAGAGCATGGTGCAATTAGGCTTAAGAATGTCTCATATAGTTCTAAGCACTAACACACACATGTCTAGCTCTTAAACCAAGTTGTGAGCTATGGAGCACAAGACTTTGATTTTGATGTTCATATTTATAATTATATTTTCTTAACATATTTTTTCATTTAGTCCATAACATGATTTTTGAATGATTTCATTTAGTTATTCAAACACAAATTTTTTATTAACTGCTTGAGGAAGTTCTCCAAAATTCATTAAGTCCTTTACATTTCATAATGGACTTAGCCCAACCCTCCCCAAGGGGGTCTAGCCTTCTATTATAGCTGAGATAAAAAGAAAAACATACAAGAATGAAGATCCTTTCATGATCTACTAAAAAAAATCAAAAGTAAGATTAGGAGTGTATTAGGAATAACTCTTATTAGGGTTCTCTGGATCTTCCATCTTCTTCCTCTCTTCCTTTCCTTTAGCTCCTAGTGCAGCTTTTGCTTCTATCTCCTCTAGCAATGGCATCTTCAACCTCCCTTGGAGAGGTCTCCTTCTTCTTCTATGCAGCCCTTAGAAATTTAGAATTTTTTGAGTGAAAATGGGAACCCTTCTCATGTCAAGAGAGGTTGCATTTATAGATGAGTCATTCTCCTTTTCCATATATTTAAATTTTGCTCTTTTCCATCCACCATTTTTGTTGTAATGAGTGGCTATCCAACTTAATGAATGAAATGATTTCTCCTTTTCCATTTATAAATCTTGTAATCATTTCAAACAAACTTATTTTTTACTTAGAATAAGCTATTGGTAGAGAATATGTCAGCTGGGAGACAAGCTACTAGCTTGGGGCTTGTCCCAACTATAATTAATGCCTTGAAAAGACAAAAACAAATGGTGCCCGCTGAAGCGCGCTACAGCGCGATGTGGCGCGCTGCAACGGTTTAAGTTCATAACCTCATTCGCAGTAGCGCGCTGTAGCATTTTTATCTTTCGAGCTTGATATGTGGTAGTGTGCTGCAACGCGTTGTGGCGTGATGTAGCGAGTTAAGTTTGAAAACTTACTTGTAGTAGCACACTGTGAAGTGCCGTAGCAGCTAGGTTCTGAAGTTTAAGTTAGCTGAGCCCTTAAGGTTTCATCTGTGGTCGCCTGCTGCAGCGCGTTGTGGCACATTGTAGTGAATTAAGTTAGAAACCTTACCCGCGGTAGCGCGCTACAGCACATTAAGTTTAAAAACTTACCAGTGGTAGTGCGCTGCAGCGGTTTAAGTTCGAAATCTTAACCGTGGTAGCGCGTGTAGCGAATGATGTTCAAAAACATACCCGCTGTAGCGCGCTGCAGCAGTTTAAGTTCGAAATCTTAACCGCGGTAGCACGCTGTAGCAAATGAAGTTCGAAAACATACCCACGGTAGCGCGCTGTAGCGGCTCCATTTTAAAGTATCTTCCGTTGTGTCGCGCTGTAGTGGTTTAAGTTCGAAAACCTAACCGCGGTAGCGCACTGTAGCAAATTAAGTTCGATTCATCCTCCGCTGCAGCGCACTATGGCGCGCTAGGAACGCTGTAGCAGAATCGCTTCAGAATTTAAGAATCCCCTTAGATTAGTGCTTTCTGCTTGCCAATAGCTGGAACACGCTGAGCACGCTGAGCGTGCTGCAACAATTTTATCCCAAAAATTGCAGAAATGCTCGAGATTCTCCTAGAATTTGTTGTGCTCTCATTTTTTCTGAAAATGAATAGAATTTTATCAGAGTAAGTTGTTTCTAATATGGATTTGAAAGAGATTTTCCTTTATTTATGGTATAAATTATGGATTTATCAGAGTTAAACCCTAATTTTTCTTGATTAAGATCTAAACTTTAATTATCTTAATCAATTAACTTTGATTAAAAGACAATTCAACTTATATAATTCTAATAATACATCTGATTTGACATTGATCTTAAACCATTGAATTAGAAGTGCTTAGATTATTACATAACTTATGTTATTTAGTATCTGGACATATACCTTAAGATCCTTGATTATCTCTTATATAAGACTCTTAGCATGAAATAAACCATAAGAATATATTGATCTGCAATATGATTAACTCCTAATAATATTCTTGATTGTATCCCATAATTGTAGCATATGTTTACCCATCTGATATGATCAATTCAAACTTAAAAAGAATAAGAATTAATGAAAATATAAGACTTTACTATCCTTTCTTGTTAGAAGTGTAAGATCTTTATGATCTTGACTTAGTTTATTAATGCAATAATTGTTAAGCCTTAAAAATTGATATGGCATTGAGGTAGAAAGATCTTATTGTTAAAACTTGAGGTAGGAACCTAGATGCTCCTTCTTTTCCTTAGATGCTTGGTCTTGAACCCTTGTGGTAGGATTACCTAAAACATGTAGAATGAGTTTCTCCCATGTGGTAGCAGCCTATATTTAGTGACAATTTGGTCACATCCTTGGAATCTTGTGTAGGATTTCCCCTCAATGGAGTAAAGAGTCATAGTTTTGATACTCCTCAGTTATTAAATAGAATTGTTAGAACACATATTATTAGTTGGATATGATAGGGTATGTTTATAGTGCTGAGTCACTTTAGCAAAATTTTAGGATTAGTTGAATCACTCTAACTAGAATTGTAGAGTCTAAGTCTTATCCTATGTGATTGGATAAGTGCAATCCAGCTTAGAGTAAATCTTTCAATCTTAAGAGTGTTATGATTAGGGAAACGAAATCCTTGGTTTGAGGAAATAAATTGTGATCGGGTTCTACCTTCTATCATCGTGCATGTCGATAAGCATAGTTTGAGATAAACTAAGTATCTTAAGTCACCCTTCTTAGGACACTAGTAGTATGTTGTGATTAGGGAAATGAAATCTTTAGTTTGAGAGGATAAAATATGATAAGGTTCTGCCTCCTATCATTGTGAGCATCGATAAGCATAGTTTAAAATAAACTAAGTATATCAAGTCACCCTTCTTAGAACACTCAAAATGAT
The DNA here is from genome assembly GCA_016760335.1 of Gastrodia elata. Taxonomy (NCBI): domain Eukaryota; kingdom Viridiplantae; phylum Streptophyta; class Magnoliopsida; order Asparagales; family Orchidaceae; genus Gastrodia; species Gastrodia elata. Next base: position 30,761,323 of record CM028675.1, on the reverse strand, counting down.
TATAGTTAGGATATTTAACATCTCAGTTTGAGAGAATAAACTGTGACCGGGTTCTGCCTCCTATCATCGTGCACCTCAATAAGCGCAGTTTTAAACAAACTGAGCGTTAAATTCAATCTTCTTAGAAACATACCAACTATATGTATACAAACTTTCCAGCTGATAATTCTAATTAAAATACTAAGTAAAGCCATCTAATAATCTAGAGCTAGGAATCAAAATCTAATTAGATGGATTCTGCACAATGGGGCAATGGAATCATTTTAGTAGTTTTTGGATTTCTAGATTTAAAGCACACAATCATAAAATCCTTAGCATAATCATAAGCATAAGTATCAATGATTATTTTTGGATTACAGGATGTAGCTTACACCAAAGAAGGAATTACAGGATGCAACGGGCATTAAGGTATCAGAATTCCTAAGGGGATGTATATGAGCATCAAAGTGTACATTCATGGCAATTCAGTGATATTCTAGGTACATACATAGTGGCATACTATGCAGTAGCATATTCAAATGCATAATCTTAGTGACATACAGTACAATTTTATAATATTACTTACTCAAATTCCAATCATTTACTATTTTACTTATATTCAATATTCAGTTTACAACTCACTTTTACTTTACTTCTGCTTTTTATTATTTTCAAATTTTCAGCTATTGTATAATTTTTCTGTAGTTTTATTTAAACTATTTATATATTAAGTTTTAGATAATTGTAACTGTTTAGAATAGCTTTCGATGTGTTAAACTTATTGTCTAACACGCGGTACTTTTGGGATCCGACAATTTGCTAGATCCATAACAGTTAAGCAAAGCTCACAACTTAGGATATACAGCTCACATCAGAAACAATAAAATGCATCAGCATATAAAAGAAGTATTATGGCGGCCAGGACTCAAAAAAAGCGTAGCTGAATTTAATGCCAAGTGCATGTTTAATATTTAGTAAGTGTTGAACATCAAAGACCATGTGGAATCTTACATTCTTTAAAAATCCTGGAATGGAAATGGTCTGACATTTCTATGGACTTTTTCATGGGATTACCTAGAAGTCATTCAGAAACTGATGCAATTTGGGTAATAGTGGATCATTTGACCAAATCAACCCATTTTATTCTTATTGAGAAAACTAACACCATTGGAAAGCTTGCCAAAATTTATATCAAGAAAATAACCAGACTCCACGGAATTCCAAAAGTCATAGTCTTGGATCGAGATAGCATATTTACATCTCAATTTTGGCAAGCTGTACATCACAATTTAGGAACTGTACTAGCTCTAAGCACCGACTTCCATCCTTAAACAGATGGGCAGACTGAAAGATTTAATCAAATACTTAAAGATCTATTGTATTTGACATTTTGGTGGCAGTTGGGAAGAGCACATACCTTTCATATAGATCATGCATAATAATAGCCACTAATAGAGTATTGGGATGGCCCTTTATGAAGCCTTATATGAGATAATGTGCATTACTCTTTTAGCCTAGACACAAGTTAGATATGTATAAAATGAATGAAAAGATAAGCCCAATCAAGAGTCGAATTGTGGCAATTCATGACCAACCAAAAAGTACCACGACGCAAAGCACGGTAGGCTAGATTTTTTATTAGTGATCATGCTTAGCTAAGGGTTATCCCTATGAATGGAATGCATTGCTTTGAGGTAACTAGCAAGATGAGCCCTAGATATGTTGGACCCTTCAAAGTAATTGCAAAAATTAGAAGCTCGACTTATAGACTTAGACTTCCTAAAAGATTTTTAGATGTGCATAGCCTATTCCACGTATCAGTACTTCACAAATGCCTCCAGGAATCCACTCAGCAAGGCTCACATTTGACAGTTGAAATTCAGCCCGATCTAACTTATGTCAAAGAACCTATTAAAATCATTGAGAAAGTCTGCCAAAAATTAAGAAGTAGAACGATGCCGATAGTTAAAGTTCAATGATGTAACTATATTGCAAAGGAAACCACATGGGAAAAAGAAGATGTTATGCAAATTAAGTATCTAAAATTATTTTAGAATAAAGGTAACCCAACACTCCGTTTAGACTTTATTTTATTCTTATGATGTCAAGAACGCATCATTTTTAAGTAGGGCAGTTTGTAACGACTCAATGTCGTACTTCGCAAAATTAGGTTAAATCCCAACTCAAAAATAAGGACCTTAGGGAACTTCAATTTAGGGCAAATAAAAATACCATTAGATTAAAATAATTTTTAGATCAAAATACCCTAATTTGAGAGAATTTGGATAACAGAAACTTCTGCTTTAATTTTTGAAGTATTTAAATTCAATAAATTGAGAAAATTAAATACGTGTCCAATTTTATCAATTTTCATGTCATTGTGTTAAGTAGATTATTTAAAGGCAAAGCTAAAAGTTTCATCAAATTTGGAGCTCTGGTTCGATCGTGAATAATTTGTGTAGTTACAAACTCCATAAGTTATTTTAAAATAAATTATTGCTATGAATTAAAATTTTTTGGCGTTATGGTGTTCATTACATCATAACATACTCTATGCCATGTTTCATTATTTTTGGAGGTCAAATAACAAAAAAATGTGAAAATTTTAATTTTAAGTAATTACTTATAATTTTCCTTTAGTTCCCTTCTTCCTCTGTTACCCCCCCCCCCCCATTCCCCCACTGATGATAGAGCGCAGGCTCTGTGGCTCGATAGAGCTTGCACCACAGAGCTCTCCCATGCGTGTCGCTTAAGCGCAGGCTAGATGACTCATCCTCCTTCCCTCCACTCTCTATTTATACCCCACTCAGTCAACCTTTCCTTTCTCAAAATGGCATCCCTCATCCGTCCTTTCAGCTAGTAGCAAGCAACAAGCAACCAACACCAACCAGCCACATCCCATCTACTCTTACCACTCCCTTCGGCAATGTAACAACCATAAGTTGTCACTTAGCCAAATTTTTAGTTTTATCGCATCCTAATTATCATTCTATTATGCTTATCTGGTCATTAGAACCAAATCCTAAAATTTTGGAGTGATTCAGAACTCAATCCAATATTTGAAATATTTTAATAATATTTAAATTAATTGTAAAATTGAGATATTTAATTTGACCTCAAAATTGAAATCCGACTTCTCCATTGCGCTCGTTACCCCCAAATTAGATGTGGGTGATATTTTGGAAGTGTTTGGAAGTCGTCGGATTTTTCTCAAATATTTAAATATATTTAAATACCTCGAAATATATAATAGTTAAATAATCATTAAAATCAAAATTCAACTTTGTCATTGCGCTCGTCACCCCCAAATTAGTTAAGGGTGATGTTTTGGAAGTATTTGAAAGTCGTCGTATTTTCTCGAATATTTTAATATATTTAAGTACCTCGATAATTATGATGAATAAATTGATCTCCAAATTAAAATCCAACTTCGTCGTTGAGTTGCTCACCCCCAAATTAGCTAGGGGTGAACTTTTGGGATTTTTCGGAGCTCGTCTATTAATCTGATTATTAAAGCATTAATTATTTAAATAAATTAAACTAAAATTTATCAAATCCATTTTCCTTCTCTTATCCCCAAGCTGGGACCCGCTGCATTCTTCTCTTCTGTGTATGTCTCCTCTGCTCCTGTGCACGCAAGAAACCCCCTTCTCCTCTCCACTTTCTGCACAAGTCTTCTCCCCCATGCTTATGATGGGATGTTTCAAGCTCATCCCATCCAAAGTCATGCCCTTCTTCCTCTTTAAATCAGCCCCTTCAGCCTTCATTCTCCATTTTTTCTCAAGCTGCTGAAGGAACTCTCAAGCTCTCAAGCTCCTAAGGATCCCTAAAAAAACTTTCATTTGCAAGCCAATGTACCTCCCATTTCCCCCCATTAGTTTGATCTAATGGCTACTTCATTTTTGTTCTTATGGTTATTTTGCATCCTTAAGAACCTGTGATTGAGATATGGGGTTCATTAGAGCTCATTAAGATTGTAAATATTATGATAGATGATTAGTTCTACAAATAGGATTTCTGTATACCTGAACATTTATCATCAGTGTTTTCATTGTTAAAATAATCATTTCTTGTCAATTTTGGTATCAATGGAAAAATCTCAAAAATAACTTTCCATCGGTATATGGCATCGCACTTGAGATGCCCTAAATCAAGAGTATTTGGGTGCCAAAGGGGACACGTTTCAGTTTTCACACAGGCAAAATCACCATCGAGCCATAGCGCCTAGCTCTCGACCAAGAGGCACTACAGCACACCGCAGCGCCTGTGTCTCGGATTATCTACGCCGTGGCATGCCACAGCGCGTCGTAGTGCCTGGATCTTGGACAGGGGTGCTACTGCATGCCGAAGCACCCAGCTCTCAAAAATTTTGGCGTCGTAGCGTGCCGCAGTGCTTAAAAGTGCTGCAATGCGCCTCAGGGTTGAAATCTATCGTAGCGTCTGGCTCTCGACCACGGAGTGCTACAGCGCACCGCAGCGCCAGAGTCTCTGAAATTATGGCGCCATAGCGTGCCATAGCGCCTAGCTCTCGGTCATGGGGCACTACAATGCGTCGTAGCACCCAGGTCTCTGATCAGCTTGCGTCGTAGCGCACCGTAGCACCTGGCTCTCGGCCAGTTGGCACTATAGCGTGCCGTAGCACGTAGAACTGCCCAGTTTTGCCTAAATTGCATATTTTTTCATGTTTTGATGATTTTAAAACACTAATAATGCAAAAATGTACCAAAATTAAAACTAGTTATAATGAAATTATGCATTAAATAAATATAGATGTGACTTTTAAAATCCATGCTTATAATGCTTAGAAATTTATTTGCTTAACTCGATTTAAATTCTAAATTTTTTGAATTGTTAATTAAAGTACCAATTGTTGTAGTTCATAATTAATTCATGGTAGGATTCTTTCTCCATTTAACATCGTTAATTTATCATGTGATTTAGATTTCTTAAGACAACATTAATTTTGACCTAATCAACCTCAATTAGACACAAAGGAAAGTTGATCTAAATTGAACTTCTTATTTTGGCATTTATTAATCAGCATAAATTCATTTAACTCTTGTTGATTTAACATTTAAGTCTAGGCTAGTAAACCATAAGTTCTTAAACCTTATAATAATTCATGTGATTTATAATCTTAACTTAATCTTAAGATCTTGGATCCTTAGAAGTTTATCATTTTATAAATCCAGTTTAAATTGAATTATTCTATTCTTAAAATTCTTAATTATTTGAATCCTTTGTAGTTATTATAGTGTGTTTAGGTTGATTCAACCTATAGAATAATAAGATTATAATATAGATTGAGCTTAAATCTTAGATTCTTAAGTTCTTGTTTGATTATTTTATCTCATAACAACTAGATTTAACCTTTTTATAAGATCACAATTTCTTTAATCTTTCAACTTCTAAGATCCTTTACCTTTAGAATAAGTATGGGTGTGAACCCTTAGACCCTAGAAGATTAGTACCTATAATTCAGTTTTGAACCCTAATTTGGAATTTAGGCTCAGAATTCTTAAATCTTGATCGACATAATCAAGATTGGGTTTGTGCTATAAAAATATAATAATTAAGTCATTGATTAATTACTTAACCTTTGTAGTCATTATTCTAATTATAAATTAGAACTTGTTAAGTTCTAATATTAATTGTAAGGTTGTAAATCTGGGTTTATATTGGATAGATGGATATTGGAGATCCTAAATTTGAACTATCTTAGATTAGAAAGAATAAATTAAATTAGATAATAACAGATATCACATATGTTTAGTTGAATCTCTTGCTCACTTTGATTATTGATTAGTATTTTGAGCTTTATTCCATGGACATAATAGTTGAACATGGAATTTTTTGATGAATATCCTATGTCAGTCTTGAATGCATAATACCTCATTACTTAAATCAGTAATTCACTTTATCAATATATTCAGTTCATTCAATTTCTTAGTGCTGAGTTTAGTAGAGTGTATTCTATTTAGCTTACCTCTTCAGTTTAGTACTTTTGTAATAGAATAAGCCAGGCCTAGCTCTATGGTTGGCTATAATAGTATTCATTAGACTTTTTGGTTCAGTGGCTTCATTTAGCCTATTTCTGTTATGATAATACTAGTTTAGATACATTTCTCTATTTTGATCTTTTAAGTCTAGCTAGGCCTAGCTCTATGGTTAGCTAGGATGGTATTTATTAAACTCTATAATAACCCAGGTTATTATCTTAGTCAATTAGGAATAAACCAAGTTCTAACTTTGACTCCATTACTCTTAAGTAAGTCATTAAGATCTCACCATCAAGACCTAGTCTAAATTAGATGTCAAATGGATCAAATCTTGATTTTGGGAGTTTCAAGAACCCTGAAAGTTAACCTAATTAAATTGACCTTAAATAAAAAATTGGACTTCACCATTGCGGTCATTGCCCCCAAATTAGCTAGGGTTCATGTTTTGGAGACAATTGTTAGTCGTCGGGTTTTCGTTGAATATTTTAATATATTTAATATACCCCAAAAAATATGAAAAATAAATACTCGTCAAAATTGAAATTTGACTTCGGGTTTCGTTCCTCACCCCTCAATTAGCTTGGGTGAATATTTGAGAATTTTTGGAATCCATTTAAATAATTAAAATTTAATCCAGAAATTATATTAATTAAATTATTAAACTAACTATTAATATAATCCAGCGGGTGGGACCCACCTTAATTAGAAAATGGGTCAATTTTGGAAGATCATATCCGCATTCGATAAGGACTGATCAGCTCAATCTGAGCTGATCATCCAAACCATTCAATCAGATGGCTCGAGATCGTCTTCTCGTGGAGGTCGTAGCGCCCCGTGCCACATGGCTTGTAACAGCCCAAACTCTTAAGCACTAAGGTATTGTCTATGTTGGCTTGAAAGGCCTCACAATTTTGCCCTCAGAAGATAACTTCCCAGTATGTCACCCATCCTGGGAGTGCTCCCACATGAGCACGCTTAACTTTGGGATTCTTATCAGGAACTCCACCGTTATCTAAAAAGGTGCCTCGATGTTTAAGAATATCACTTATTACTACTTTAGTGGGTCTTCACAATCTCCCCAACTTAAGTAACTGACGTCCTCATCAGTATCCACACACAGATCTAAGAACCATCCATTGGGTAGATAGGATTGGAGGTGACCCCTATAGGCGCAAGAGGTACCCACAACCATGTAGCACCTTAACCATCATGGGTTCAAGAGGCTGCTCACATGAAGTTGTACTTTGCCCTGTATGACACATAACTCATATCTGACATCTATGGTTTGCTCTAGTACCATTTGTAATCGCCCAAAATCTTAAACACCAAGGTATTGTCCACTTTAGCTTGAAAGGCCTCATGATTTTGCCCTCATAAGATAACTTTCCAGTAGGTCACCCATCATAAGAGTGCTCCCACATGAGCACGCTTAACTTTGGAATTCTTATCAGGAACTCCATCGTTATCTGAAAAGGCACCTCGATGTTTAAGAATTTCACTTATTACTACTTAAGTGGGTCTTCACATGGTTGTCCGCCACTACTGCCAGCCAATCCCCACCGCTGAGGGGCTTTGCAGTCTCTGCCACAGTCCTGGCTTAAGCCACTGAGCATCCACACTCCTTGAGCCATCATTAGATCGGATCGAACCTTTTGGAGCTGCAGGCTGACCCTCGAGCGAACCTTAGTGGTCCGAAGAGGTACTCCTTGATCATCTTCATCTCTTAGCATATCAGTTTCAATTCGTTTCAAAATTGATTTCACACGCTGTATTATTGATTTAACAGACTCGATCAACCTAAACGACGATTGATCGGGCGAAATTGGGAATCCATCTGCAGTAGTCCTTCGTCCCGACACGTTGAGGTTAGGGTTAGGAATTTTGGGTTAGCCAGACCACCTCCGTGGTGGTTCCACCCATCGTTGGGCTGGTCTCGGTGATCCCTTCCCAGTGCAATGTGATCGGGGTCCCGATAGTGGCATTTTGACCATTAATTCGCGTGCCCTAGCGGTGGGTTCCACCGACCCCTTCGGCGATTCTGGGTCGGGTCAGGTCGGACACAACCTACGCCTACGCGTGCGGTCGTGCATTGAGATCCGCCTGCATATCTCAGCTGCGTCAAGGTGTGGGTCCCGCGGGTCAAATCCTGATGAGTCGTGGGCTCCAAACATCATTTGGTTTAAATTAGTATAGCAGAACGAATTATTTAATTTAATTAAGTTTGATTGAATTAAATAATTCCATAAACTTTAAACTTTAATATCTCCCAAACCAATAATCCAATTATGTTAAATATATATCTCATTTTACTTAGAAAAAGAGAGAAATACTATGGTACTATATGATTTCTAGTAGGATGCCTATTTAACATAGTACAATTTTAGGACATCCTCACTTAAATCTAAGTCCTAGAAAACTTCAAACATCCATGGCTTTGTACCCAATGATCCAAATCTAGTCAATATGGGTCTCATTTTAATCAGGATAATGTCAAGAATGTTTATATAGTATCAATTTTGCTGTTAGGTTAATAATTTAACTAATCACTTTTAGGATATTTCTCTAATTATCCTAATTAACCTAATAATTAATTTAACCATAATTTAGTCAATTAAACTCTAAATTAGGTCATCCAATATATCATTTAGATCAAAAGGACCTAATTAATAGTAAATTGAAATAAAACTTAGGTTTCGACAACTAGAAACCCTAATTTGCCCTAATCAACCTAGAACTTGGTTAGGTCATAGCTTGACCAAATGATGTCCAACCTGGGTCTACTCCCAGTCATAGTACTCAGTGAGTTATGGCCACTGAGTTTGTTGAATTTGAACCTCATTTGAGAAAGTTTGGTTTTTGACCTATTCATAAACACAAAAATTTCACTTTTAGACCCTAGAATAATTTTGATTATAACTTAACCAATTGACATCAAAATTTATTGTTCTTGAACACTATGGAAACCTTAAATAGTAAAAAATAATAAATTGACTAAAGTTTTTAGAATTCACTAGATAAAATTACCAAATTACCCTTTAATGTCTAAATTCTTAAATTGAACCCATAGGACTTAATACTAGTGCAAATTTGATGTACGTACTATCTATCTTCATATTAAATTATAAGAAATTATTTGACACCCATAAAATCTAATTTAGAGCCCTTAATGAAAAAGTAGCATTTTAGACCCCTAAGTAGGGGCAAAATAGTTATTTTTTCAAATTTAAGTTTAAGTGTCCTTAAGCCTTACAAACTAATTAAATCACTAAAATCAGTAATATAACTAATTTGAACTCCACTTAGGACTTTTAAACTCATTAATTTGATATTCTAAGAAAATCCTTATTTATAGCTTAAGGATTCCTAAGTAGATTAATAAGCCTCATAACTTGAGCTTAAATTAGCATTATATCTTCCTTAAGTTAATTAAGTTAGTAACTAAAGATAGTTAAGGTTATTTAACATTAAAGCTTGAATCAATCATCAGCTATTCCTTAGAAACATTCCTTAACACTTTAGGATCCCTCCCATTTAGGATGAGGAATAGAACTTCATTCATTGGGTAAATGGGTTATCCAATGAATGAAACATTAGTTTTTATTAGCTATAGATTATACCCATTAGTGTGATTAGTTTATATTTAAACTTTAGCTTGGACCGTCTAAATTTATTAATCAGGACGATTGATTTACTTATTTAACATGAGTAGTCAACATTGAATTAATTTGCTTTATACCTTATAGGATTGCAGTGCTGAGGTTATACTAGATAGTAGGATATTGAAGATCCTAAGCTTGTATGATCTCAGATAGTTAGAATATATTTAATTAGAAAATAAGTGATGCTTAGAGTTTGTATAGTGTTATTTATACCATGTTTTGTATACTTTGCTTCTTTAATTTTGGATTTTATTTACTTGTCCATATTAGATGATGTAGGATGTTTGATGAAATGTTCCTTATTAGCTTAAAACTTGCATATTCATAAGTAAGAGATGTGAAATGAACTAAATGAATTATTTTACTTACTTATGTGATGTGTCATACTTAATCTGCCACCACAATGTTATTGCATACATTCAAGATGATGATAATATAGGGAATTTCTCCTAGATGACTTAAACTGTATACCTGATAATCTAGGGAATTTCTTTTAGTTGACTTACATTTTGTATTCCTATTAATCTAGGAAATGTCTCCTAGATGCTGCTAGACTGTATTCGTGATACTCATGACCTGGGAAATTTCTCCTATATGGTATCCATTCTTTATACCCGTTGATCTGGGGAATTTCTCCTAAAGGCAGGGGACTTATATCTGTGATACTGATGACCTAGGAAATATCTTCTAGATAGTATACTTTCAATGGACCTGTTGATCTAGGAAATCTCTGCTGGATGTTTTAAAAGATTTTGGACAGTACTTTCTATAATGGCAGAGTTAAAAAGACACTTGCCCATATGAAACATCGTTCTTATGCCTTTAGTTTGATATTTTCTTCAGTATTTATGCACCACTCCCATGATTTCTATATTTTAGCATCTACTTTTACATGATATATAAGCATGTTAGGATGCTAGACTTATTTTAATTTTATTCTTTCTACATTTTATTTATAAGACTAGTACGTGTAAACTTGATTAGATTTTCTTAAGGTATCGTGATATCATTAAATACATGAAATAATTAGTTTAAAATATACTTGGACAATATGTCTAATTAGGTTTTTCTTTCTTAGCTGGGGCCCTAGTATTGTGAAACTGATAATATCAGGTTCTGAGCAATTTGAGGATCTAATACCTGAAAAGGAGCCATTCCAGGAGGAGCACTAATTTGTAGTTGAGAAGCTTTAGTATATCCTATCTTTTACATTAGTGAGGACTAGTGAGATTTTATTTCATTTAAATTTATTTAAAAATTAATATAATAATATAGGTACCTCATATATTTTCTTTTCACTGTACTATTTTATTCTGAGCTACGTTCCTATTACTTATTTTGTATTGTGGTGATTTGGATGTAACATTTTATTTTTCCTTGCTTTCGCACTCTGTTGTAATGTATATACTTAGTAAATGATTCTGCTGCATTATTCAGGGCACATCTTTTCCTTATTAGTGGATTAAGGATTAAGCCTTAATCTAATGATAAGTGAGGGATTTGTCAAAGTGGCACATTGCTCCTTGATCAAATATTATGGATTGGGGGAGGGGCACTATAGACTCTCTTTCAGTTCAGCAACTTCATTTAGCTAAATTATATATATTATCAGTTATGCATATTTTTTTGTTCTCAGTTTATTTCAGTACAATTATTTCAATTCAGTGTTTTTTAGTTTCGTACTTGCATGTTTTAAGATGCTAGTCTTTATTTCAGTTCTTTTATGCTTTAGTGCAAAAAAAATTATGCAAATCAGCACATATTTAATTGATCATAAACATGATAGGATGAGTTTACTTTTAGTTCTTTCAGTTATTATATATATGTATTTACTGTCTAACCTTAGCTGCACCTTCGGGTTGAGATATGTTAATTTACATACGTCATTTCGCTTAAGTTATAAATGCTAAATTTATAACTATCCTGTTATTGTTACTTGTTACACCTTAAATACTTGCATGCTTAGTAAAATATGATATATTAAATATTTGGTCTAATTTAATCAGTCTAAAATTTATTTAGATAATTTGTCTAACTATAAGTTTTTCTCTTTCTTGGCTGGGGTCCTGGCATTGTGATACCGACAATGTCAGATTCAGAGCTGTTCGTTGAGATTACTTCAAGTGAGGAGCTAGTCAGGAGGAGGATATTCCTACTGTAGAGACTTAGTTAGTTTCTATTTTTGCTTGCGAGGATGAGAGAGTTTTCTTTCATTCAGCTTGCTGGGACCGTACTCTCCGTAATCATGTTAATTTCATTATTTGTATGACCATGGGGGTGCGAGGCCCCAAGGAGACCCCTCCGCCCCCCTTCATCCACGTCCAGCTCCCAACAATCCTAACCCTAGGTGAGAGGAGGAAGTAATGGGAAAGAAAATGAGGAGAAATTTTGCTATTATTTAATTATATTTTTATTTTTTTTTATTTTTATATATATTATATATGTATAATCATTATTACTTTTTTCATAAATAATGATAATTATTTGTCATTAGCATTTTAATTATTCTTATTAATTAATAATTAAAACAATACAAATTTTGTAAAAAAGACTATTATTTATATTTTGTTAATTTCAATTCATTCATTTTCATTCTGATATTTTATTATTACTCTTATTTTTTGCAATTTTTATATTTATTTTTATTCTATCTTTTCATTCATACATTATTATTATTATTAAATAACAAAAATAATAATATTATTATAAATAATATTTCTATTATTAGTAACTTAAAATATTGTCTTCTATCAAGAAAAGAGAGTAAAAGAAAGATAGAATAGAAAAAAAGAAAATAAATATCCCAAAAAAAATAAATCATATCACTTTCATTATAATATTAGCTAAAAAGGCTTATTTAAATTATCAAAAATCTAAATACAAATTTAATCAAACTATTGCACTTCTGAACTTAAGGGAAAATGTGCCCAATATATGAACATGTATTACTTTTGCACTTTATTGCTGCTTAACTTTGCTTTGAGCCAAATTCATATAGATACTTGGTTGATTATTCAAAACCAACATCTATTTATTTGTGGTTAGTTACTGGAAAAAAGATATCAATAATATTCTGTAAAGACCCACTTAAGTAGTAATAAGTGAAATTCTTAAATATCGAGGCACTTTTTCAGATAACGGTGGAGTTCCTTATAAGAACTCCAAAGTTAAGCATGCTCATATGAGAGAACTCCAAAGTTAAGTGTACTCATGTGAGAGCACTCCTAGGATGGGTGACCTGTTGGGAAGTTATCTTTTGAGGGAAAAATTATAAGGCTTTTCAAGCTAAAGCGAATAATACATTGGTGCTTAAGAGTTTGGGCTGTTACAAATGATATCAGAGCAGACCATAAGGTGTATGATAGGAACTAAGTGACATATATGACAAAGTACCACTTCATATGAGCAGCCTCTTGAACCCATGAAAGTTAAGGTGTTATATGGTTGTGGGTATCTCTTGAGCCTGTAGGGGTCACCTGTAGTCATATCTACATAGTGGATGGTTCTTAGATCTGTGTGTTGATACTGACGAGGATGTCAATTACTTAAGTTGGAGAGATTGTAAAGACCCGCTTAAGTAGTAATAAGTGAAATTCTTAAAAATTGAGGTGTCTTTTCAGATAACGGTGGAGTTCCTGATAAGAACTTCAAAGTTAAGTGTGCTCATATGGGAGCACTCCTAGAATGGGTGACATATTGGGAAGTTATCTTCTGAGAGAAGAATTATGAGGCCTTTTAAGCTAAGTAGCCTTTTTAGGAGGATTAATCAACTAAACACTAACTAGACTAAATACTAAATCATGCAGGTAGCTTGAGGATCGCACAAGAAAGGTATCAAATATTTTCTTACATTTATTACTTACTTTCTTTTAAATATTTTAGCACAGCTTTAAGCCTTAAAATTCAACTTTACTTTCATGTCACTATACCCTTATTTTAGCTGATCGCATATATGCTATTATAAAATGTAATATTTTATTATTTACTATGGTAGTTAGAGTATTCTTTATTTCAATTCTGGTATTATTTTCTTTACAATACCATGTCAAGTTTTTCTGGGAGAATTCGCACAAGAACCCTAATTCATAAATTTTTAAATTTGCTGATGGATTTAAGACTCTATTTTATTTATCCTTTTATTTTATTTTTGTTTCAATTTCACTTTTATTTTAAGAAGATGAATATTACACGAGGTGTATATTAGAGATTTTTGTAATATGTAATTTTGATAAATGAGAAATATTATTGGGTCTTTATTTGTATATCCCTTCCCTTTTAAATTGCTAAATAAGATCCTGCAGTATATGAGCACCTGATGGTAGAACAGTTCTCACTGAACCGACATCGGACCCTCACAACGCGTTCATTGGCCGAGTGCTAGGCGCTACAGTGCGCAACAGCTTGATACGATGTTGTGGCATGTGGTAGCGCTCACTGGTCAAAATCAAGGTGCTATGACGAGTTATAGAGCTAGTCGACTCGAGACTCGGGTACTGCGGTGTGCTGGAGGGCTTTCTGGCCAAGAGCCAAGTAACTATGGCATGTTGGAGCGCCCGATGGACATCCCGCATGGACAAAAAATGGGATGTCTCCACTTGGACTTCCAAATACTCTTGACTCAGTGCACCTTAAGTGTGGTGCCATATAACGATGGAAAGGTGATGGTACTAAAATTGATAGCAACGAACCACTCTACTACCACCTACGATGATGCGCTAGCTACCTATGCAAGTTTCTTTCTATGCAGCACTACTCATCTTCCATTGAAATTAGATTCTAATCGAACTCTATTGAGCTCGATCACTCAAATGTTGGTTCTTAAAAATAAGGAACAAGCTTATGTAACAAATATGAAGCTACCATTGGGTTAAATCAAAGGAGAAGAAAGGAGGTACCTTGGCTTGCCAATGGAGGGAGAGGTTTAGCTATGATTCTTCAGGATCTTGGGAGGAAGAAACTTCAGCTGCCAAACAAATGGAATGAGGAGAGCCGAGAGTGCAAAGCTTAAAGGAAATGAGAGGCATGGGCTTCGACAGGGCAGCAAGCCCTCTCCCATCAGCAGCATGGGGGGAAGGTTCCGTGCACAGGCGTGAGGAGAGGTGCCGAACGGGAAAGAGGGAATGGTAGGTGGGTCCCAGCGCATGGAAGAAGGGAGAAATTAAAATTTCAATTAATTTTTCTGATTTTTTAATTAACATGTCTTAATAAATAAAATTATATAGATAAACATGCTCCAAAAAAAAATCTCAAAAATTTACCCCTAGTTTATTTGGCATGAGGAACTCAATAATAAAGTCGAATTTTAATTTGGAGATCAATTTAATTATCATAATTTTGAGGTATTTAAATACATTAAAATATTTGGAAAAAATCTGACGACTTCAAAACACTTCCAAAATATCACCTATAGCTAATTTGGGGGTGATGAGCACAATGGCGAAGTCAGATTTTTGATTTGAGATCAAATTAATTATCTCAATTTTCAAATTAATTAAATATATTAAAATAATTATAATATTCGATTGAGTTCTGAATCGCTCCAAGATTGAAGAGTTTGGTCTAAACACCTTACGGAGACTAATGTAGATGATTATAAATTGATTTGACTGATAAATACTTATTAACAGCTTTTAGTTTGTTACAACTATAAATATACACATTCTTCCTCATTGGAATTATGTGGTTTTCTGATACATCAATAGTATGTACAAGCTTAATGATAACTATACTATAATGCACCAAGATAAACCCCTCAAAAACATATTTAAAATGTTTATTTTCATACAAAATATCTTAATGTATGATTTCAAAGTTTTAATCTCAATGCATTATAGTGTTTGAAGAACTATCAAATTTATTATAAATATGTGATATTAAATATTTTCTATTTTAATTATTTATCCTAATAATTGAGGTTAATTAAACTCCCAATTAATTTAGATATCAAAGATTCCTAAATTAATTATAGTATAATATAATAAGATGAGTTTTGACAAAATAATAATTTAATTAGGTTTTATAAGGATGTTATTTGATCTCATCATTTTATCCTCTTCATCCTCTATAACCAAATCTCAACTTTATTAATATGTAAAATAAAATTATAATTGGTACTATTTTAATATCCATTCAACACATTTATATAGTAATTTTGATATAATATTCATTAAGAATCTTATATAAGAGAATATATCAATCTAGGTTGAATATCTTCATTCATAAGAAAATATATTTGATTATCATCTTTAATATATTTTATAAGATTATATTGCTTTAAATTCTTATCAGTCTTATATTTAAATTATTCTTTATAGTGCATATTTTTATCTTTAATTTTAATTTAAATATTTTAGTTTCATCACAATAATTATTTATTATTAGCTACTTTCTCTTTTGATTTACTAAGTAAACTATTTATTTATACCATCATACTTTATTTATAGCACCATTTGTATTAAATATAATTATACTTAAAATAATAAAATTTTAAGTATAATATATATATAATAATGTAACTTAGTTATAATTATAATTATATTTAATAAAATAATAACTAAGTTATTGAGTATTATAAGTAAAAGTATTTAATGGTACACTGAACATTAATAATATAACTACTTAGTTGTACTAAAATAATAATTATACATGAATATTGAATTAATAAAATTTATTAAAATATTAATTATTTTATTAAGTAACTATAAACTATGTTAATTCATTTTGATGAGTAATGTATGTCTTTAACTTAAGTTGAGATAAATAGAAATTAGGGCTATTTAAATTTGTTGATGTGGTATTTAAAAAAATTTATCTAATGAATTGGACATCATTTTATTAGTGTTTATTTATTTTTATTAAAATAATAAAAATATTATTTTTAAAATTTGTATTGAAATAATATCAAAATCTCATTGAATAATTTTTCTTGGTACTACATTAACGGATCTAAATAATATTTCTCGTAGATTTATGTTATTCAAAAAGTAATTTTAATTTAATTGAGCATAATTCAAATTTAAGATATAAATAAAATTTTTCATAGTAAAACTTAAAATTGATGATAATTTTGATATAATATTAAGAAATTGAAAAAAATTCTTAATACATAATATTTGGATGTTAAATATATAAAAAAAAAAGGTATATGTTGTATTTATTAATTTCAGAAAAGTGTAGAGCTAACTGCCCCTAGAGTTTCAGGAAATTACCAACGTGGTCCTTAGTCGTTTTCCAAGTTTTAAAAGGAATTTGAATCATCAGTTCCCGCGCCTATAAATTAAGCTTCGGATGGGACTCTCCTCTTCCAAATTCACGCGGTTCTTACGAGCTCAACAGACCACTGGAAACCCAGTTGCAGAGAAGATGAGAAAGTCTTCCGATCAACAGGGGTTACCGGTTCTTTCGTCCAAGAGGAAAGCAAGAGCTAGAAAAGAGCCGATTCCCAAGTCTAGAAAGAGGGCGAGATCGCTTTCCTCCTGTACATCTCCCAGTCTCTCGCTGCACGATCCCAAATTCTCATGGTATCCTCTCTCTCTCTCTCTCTCTCTCTCTCTCTCTCTCTCTCTCTCTCGTTATTTGACTGATTTTCTCCGATAGTTGGATTTATTTGGCTGCTCGGTTTTCACTTCATCGTTGAATGCCATTTAGGATCTGTTTGTTTCTGCGACACGCAATTTATAAGAATTTATTTGAAATTTCTTGCCGATGAATTGTCTTCCGTCTGCTTATCAACCGGATCCTAAGATCTGAGATTCTCGTTGATCCGATCTATAGAGTAGTTTCTTTTGAAATGAAATCGCACTTGCTTTCCTTTTTTTTTTTGCTTTACTATTTGAAAACAAGGAAATGTAAATGATAGAGAAAGGGGTGCATTTCGCTAGTCGGTATCTATTTTATCATTGACAGTGAATCAGGATCTGCTAGGTTCAGCAGTGCGCAATTTATTTGCTGCATTGATAAATCTCTTGCAAGAAAATTAATGCAAGTTGTTTGTAGTGGATTCCGCCTTCGGAAACTCTGATTATTGTTTGTCTAATTACTCGATGGGCCCGTAATCTTTCAGGTACGAAGATGATTTGTGGATCGAAATAGCGAAACGCTTGAACGGCAGAGAATTGATGAGTCTAGCAGCGACATCCAGGTGGTTCTACCGTCTGATCATGGAAGACAGCATCTGGAAGTACGCTTGTCTCCGTGATTTGCAGGTGCTGTCCTCTCATCACACATCCTTCAAATGGCATCAGCTCTACGCCTCTGCCTTCGGTGGGTTGTGTTCTTTCTTCTTCAAATCCCTGCAACGCTTCCCTTCAAAATCGTAACCAAAATTCAAATCACAAATGATTTCTCTGCACAGATGGCAGCCATAGCTACAGCTTTCGTCAGCGGGAGAAACACATCGGTTAGTAATCCACTAATTCTAATTCAGCAACGCATTTGATAGAACTAACACTTGCTTCAAAATCAGACTGGATGCGGATCGGCGCATTCTTCGTGGAATCCCCCAAAGCTCTGCTGACGGAGAAATTAGCTCTTCCAAGCAATCTCACAGACCTCGCAGAAGACCAGAAGACGGCCATCGAGCTGAGCGGCATCTGCATTCTGACAGACGTCAGAACTGGAATATGGATCGCAGATTTGCAGCTAGTCCGCTGCCCTGTCTGCAACCTCAACACCTGCGAAGGTACACGAAATGAAAATCGATTGAAGCAAAGAATAAAATGGCAATGACGAGCTTAGCTTCTTTCGGAACAGGAACGATGCAGATTTTGGATGTGCGGCACATTGATCTGTTCCTTGAAGAAGGCTTCAGGAAGGGAAGCTGGCAGTTCGAGGACATCGGCTCGCATCGCATTCAGAAGCCAGCCAAAGCGGCCGCTGGAGGGATTTTCGATTACAAGCACGTTCACTCTCCTTGCACCGCAGGTGGGTGGGGTTATAATAACTATAGTTACCTCTTCTTCGAATTTTTTTTTATGAACTGGAATACGAATGAAGCAGGCTTGCTGAATACATCCTGCTGGTTTGCTGAGGCGGGGGATTGGCAGCCGAGGGCGAGGCTGTCCGCTAATGCCGTGGCTGTCAACACTAATTTGCAGCCCAACGAAGGGCTTCATGTCAGGTTTCAGGCAATGCGGAGCAGAGGTTCGGACGGTAAGGTTGTCTCCATAAGAATCTCGCAGCAGCTCATTTGACCCCCTTTGCTCTTCGCTCTTATTATTGTTCCCATCAATCCCTCCCATATGTCTATGAACGTTTTATTCTTTGAAATAAATAGATTTTTTCCTATTTTCTTATGAGAGATTTCATTCATTCAACTGAGAAAGGGGGAAATAGCTAACGAACTTGCACTGCTCCCTCTCATATATGCCCGCTTACTTATAATGTATTATACTAAGTACAATCTTATTAGTCAAGTGGGTGGAGCATAACTTCACCTAGTTAGTCAATATGGGTGTAGGGGTGCCTTCGGGTCGAGTTCAAGCCAGTCAGGCCAGACTTGAATTTGAAATTTTCTAGATGACTCTCGAATCCTGTTCTAATCGAGTTTATTTCAACTTCGAGCTAACGTTCACCTGATTAGAGTCAGAATTCCACTATTTATAGATAGGGATTCTCGCTCCACGGTGGCAATGCTGCCTTCTTTTCATCGGAATGGCCAGGAACAATAGAGAAGCCCAGTGGAATAGTTAGTATTTTATAAGCACGTCAATACGATGGAGGCATTAATATCATTATAGTTCAATACACAAAGTTTTATTATAGAAATAAAAACCTTTCGAGCACTTTGAAGTATACGCTGGAGCTGCACATTTGCATGATCATTCCCAAAGGCCAGCAATAATTGAAATAATTGCAAATCATATTTTAGGATTTTCTAAGTTTGTGTTCTTAAATATCATATTTAATTACAATTAATTTAATAGCTACTGTGCAGGGTATGTATCTATATGTATATAAAGCCATTAAGTGTGTTTTATTATTCATGTCAATGCCTTTACTCATCTTCAAATTAAGAGCTCAAATGTTAACTATATATCATATTTATTAATTCTAAATTTCTCTTTTTTATTTTTATAATTATTCTGAAAAATGCTCAAAATTTAAGATTTATTCTTAATTTTAGACTTACCAAATTTGAATATTTTAAGATATCATAAATTGAGATACTAAACTGATATGAATAAATTACTGAATTATTCTGATTTATACAATTATTGACAAGACACCCCTTATGGTACTAAGAGTCTAACATAGATCCTTAGTGAGCTTATAGTTCAAAATATTAAATCTATATCTTAATGCAACTTAAGAAAATTACAAAATGTTAATCTAAATAAAATTGATTAGGATCCAATTGACACTAAGATCCACTAGGATTTGAGTGTAAATCTAATATCACTCTTAAATCATATGCTAGACTACTAGTTTATATTTATTACTCATTTCAATTAACTTAAAAGTATTAAAGCATCCTTTCATAATCATTCTAATTACTTAAAACTTTTATAAATACAATTTTAGAGTTTAAACATAAAGTATTAATATTTTATTATCCTAAAATTTGTTCTTGTAAATAAGAGAATAAAACTAATTTAGGTTATCAAATTATGTTTTTATAAATCACATGGAGTCCATTGATATTATGTTTGTGCAAAATTGAAGTTCCTAGGGTTTAAACTTCACTAATTATTCATAATTAAGATTTGGTTTAGTTCAAATAATTCAAGATAAGGTTGTTACTATTAAAGAAAATAAATATATATAATAAATCAAGATGAGTTTAATATTTAGATAATTGTTATATTTTTATTTTTCATTAGATGTGAGTGAAGAATTTTTTTTTTAGGGATATATCTTTTGAGGTGTGTCTTTTTATTATGAATGTATTTTTTCATTGGCATCGCTTAAACTATTATATTTACTAATGTGTTTGTTAAATTAGATGAGCAAAAATAAAATATTATTCTAATATATTAACATTTATCTTCTTTCTTTGATGCAAAGACGGTGAATTACTCAACTGCTCTTTCTTTACATGGTATCAGAGATTAGTTGATAATTGGTCTTACAAATTATTCGGGTTTCTCAACAATGGAAGGCAATGGTAATTTTCGTGATTTGAGATTTGATATGCTCACACATACAAATTTTAAGAAATGGAAGTCATGCTTAGAGAGTTATTTGTTGGGAGAAGATTTGTGGGAAGTTGTTGGTGAAGATGCACAGGAAGCGGTGGCGTCAACTGTAACAAATGACCGGGAAGTCAAGCATGGAAGAAATTGAATGCGAAAGCAGAGTTCACTCTAAAAAGGATTATCTCACCGGACTTGTTCAATCACATTATAGGGTGCATTTCGGCATCAAAAATTTGGGCATCTCTTGATGGTTTGTTTAACAAGAAAAATGTGGTGATGCTTCAATTTCTTGAGAACGAGTTGGCGAAAGCAAATCAAGGAGAGTTTTATATTTCTGCATTCTTCCTAAAGTTGAAAAATCTCTGTACAGAGATTACCGCATTGGATCCGGAAGAGCCAATCTCTGAGGCAAAGATGAAGAGGCATACTATCATAGGATTATGGAATGAGTATCTATCATATGTCACAGCGGTGCAAGGATGGGCTACTCAACCATCTCTGATGGAATTGGAGAACCTCTTTGTAACAACCCAGGTTGTTACTTTGCTCAATTAAGACTAATCCAAGTCTTAATTAAGATTTTAAGTCACTAATTAAGTAATTTAGAACTCACCTCTGAAACTTAGGTCAAACCAGAAGTCAACAAAGTTAAATCTGGAATTCTAGAAAATCCCAAACCCTAGGAAATTGACTTTTTATCTAGACCTCAGATTGAAAATCTGACTTCGCCATTGCGTTCAGAACACCCAAATTAGCTAGGGGTGAAATTTTGGAGGCATTTGAAGTCGTTGACTTTTCGTCGAATATTTTAATATTATTTAAATACCCTAAATAATCAAATAAATAAATACTCGTCGGATCGAAAATCCGAGTGCGCCGTTGCGTTCCTCACCCTTCAATTAGCTAGGAGTGATTTATTGGAAATTTTTAGAAATATAAAATTATTGGTTAAAATTTTATTTAAGAAATCAATATAAATAATTTTTTTTAAATTAATTAAATCGACTTAACGGACTTCCGTTAGATTACTTAAACTGTCGTTTCTTTATCCTCACGCCGCTAAGATCGCCGTCTAGCCAATCAGGAAGCATCTGAGCTGTTTGATCAGATCTCGGCGCGAGATCAGACGGCTCAGGCATTTTCTTCCTCAATGCTCAGCGTGTGTCGCGCTGAGCTCTCGCTCGCGACGCACGGCAGACGCAGCGCTGCGGCCGCTCCAGATGGCTTCTACCGGGGTAAGTGCCACCGCTTTATGTCTAGTTTAAAATCTCTGATCTTCTCCTTTGCTCGGTTTCAACCTTCCGATCCTAAAGAAGCCGAAACATCCTAGATTAAGCTAGAAGCCTTCCTTGCCGTCCATCTAAGGTACCCGATCTCACCCGATCTCAGTGTGATTCCAGATATTATTGTTTCTATATGCAATCCATATCTTAATAATCAATCCATACGGTTCGATTAAGCTAAATAG
Source organism: Gastrodia elata (assembly GCA_016760335.1). Classification (NCBI taxonomy): domain Eukaryota; kingdom Viridiplantae; phylum Streptophyta; class Magnoliopsida; order Asparagales; family Orchidaceae; genus Gastrodia; species Gastrodia elata. The sequence continues at coordinate 30,739,083 of CM028675.1, read as the reverse complement.
TCTTCGATCGAACGGGATCTTCGATCAAAGATCCCCCTCACGAAACCCTAGCGTGCGTTATCGGGGAAGACAAAGCGCTGTCCTGAGTGAACCGGCCACTCCGGACCGGTTCAATTATCTGTCTGCGCCCGGTCCGGTTCGGAGAGGAAGGCGAAGCATCGCCTCAGATCTGCCGTCAGATCTGGATTCAGATCCAACCATTGGATCTGAATCAATCTCAATCCATTAGATCTAGCTAATCTGTTATTAACCGTTGGATCAGGTAAAGTTCAAACCGGTCCAAGTCTGGACCGGTTTGCCTCCGGACCGAGGCGAGCCGGGTCGAGTGCTCTGTGTGCGCCGCGTGGCCCACTCATCGAGTGCAGTGGGGCCCGCCTTGCAACGCGCCAGCGTATCGCGGCGCGCCACGTGGCCTGGACCTGCTGACCGTCTGGCATGTGGGGCCCGCTGCTTTCTGCTCAGCCAGTGAGAGCGCGCCACGTGTACCTGCTTAATAAATAATAAACACATATATATAAATGTAAGGTTTTAAATAATACGAATTTAAATATAATAATAATAACAGATTTATTATTTATATTAAAACAATCTTAATTAATTAATTAAATCTTAAACTTTAAACATTAATATCTTGCAATTTATACATCCAAATTATGCAAAATTATATATCATTGGATTCAGCAAAAATAAAGGAATATTATGGTACTGTTAATTTTGCATTTGGACATTTATTTAGCAAAGTGATATTTAGGGTTTAATTAAATTCAAATTTATGTCACAAATCTTATTTAGCCAATAACTTTGTAATCACTAATCCAAACATACCCAATATGGGTCTCAAAGTGATCAGAAAATCCTAAGGATAAATTTGATAGTGTTCACTTTGCTGTTTGGATCAGTATTTGCCTAATTACTTTTAGGACTTAACCCTAATTACCCTAATTAGATCTAGAACTTCAATTGACCATAACTTGGTCAATTGAGCTCCAAATTTGATGATCCAAAGGTTCATTTAGATCAGAAGAATCTAATTAACAGTAATCTGTAAAAATATTTTAGATCCAATGGTTAGATTTACTAATCTTCCTTAATTACTCCAAATCTTGATTAGTGAATTTTAGCAAATCTAGTAATCTAAATTGAGTAATTTAAGTTTTAGAAGACTCATAAAGTCATTTTAAAACTAGCTGTAAGGTTAAATTAATGTTTGAGTGATTAATTTTGCTAATCACTCACTAATCACTCTAAACCTTAATTAGGTCTTAACTTAGTCAAATTAGGTCCAAATTGAGCCTACCACATGTCATTGTGATCAGTAGACTATTTGTAAATCAGAGCCATTGACTTTACTCAATTTGGACACTAATTGACAAAGTTAGGATTTTGACCCATAATTAAGGATTCCTTAATTACCCCTTTAAACCCTAGATCTTGTATTAGCCATAACTTGGCCAATACTTATCAGAATTTAGCAAATTTAGGTTCTATGGAAAGCTTAGGCAGTAAAGAACAATAATCTGAAAGAAAATTTAATTTTCATATAGCCAAATTACTAATTTGCCCTTATGAGTTAAATTCACTAATTTGATCTCATATGGCTTAATAATCACCCAAAATTAATTTAGTTGCTGTCTAATCTTACATTAGACAGTAAGAAATACTTTCCAAAAGAAAATTGTAGAATTTAAGCCCTAAATCAAAATTTGATCTTTTGAACCCTTAAGTAGGGGCAAAATGGTCATTTTGCCCAAATTTAGGGTTTAGCCTTTAAAAGCCCTAAATTCAATTTCTAATTACTAAAATCAGTAAATAGAATGATTTAGAACTGAAATTAATCAAATTCAAATCTAAATTAGATTTTGATTAAAATTTCAAAATTTGCTCCTTAAGAAAATTCCTAAGTCCTAAGTGAGTGTTCTTCTTCTTTAATCATTCTTAGACCTATTCTTAGGTCTTATAATATTAGTTAGGATGTGTGTCTTGAGAGATACTCTTAGTAATTAAGAGCCTTAATTCTTAAGATTATGAATAGATCTTAAGTTAGAATTTATCTATTGAGTAAATTGGGTTACTCAATTAGATGAAACCTTGAGTTTACTAGTTTTTAGATTTTTCTCAGTTTATTAAATAATTATTTGATCTTTAAACCCTAGAATTAAGAATAGAGATCTATCCTAATGAATTTGATTTATCATTAAGATTTGCCTTAACTTAATCCGTGAGTTTTGGGTTCTAAACTTAGACCCTAAGATTATACTTTTAGATTAAGTGATTAGACCCCATCATCTGGAATCTAATTTTTAATCTTTTCATCTTGACTTGGCTAATCAAGATGAGGTTGGGATGAATTAAAATACAAAATTAGGTCGATGATTTATTCATTTTAACCAAATAGTCATCTTTTGATTAAGTTATAAATAGGACTTGGCCAGTCCTAATTATCTTCAACTAGTATGATTCATGATTCTAAGTTACAGAATGTGTAAGAATTGATGATTCTGAAACTTATGTAACTTAGAGTAGATAGAACGAATAAAGTAGATAACAACGGATATCACCTGTATTTTAGATAGAGTTTCTTGCTCACTTTGATTTTGATGCTTCGCATTTCTTGACTTTAAGTTTTATACCTTGAACATGTATTATGTACTTAAGATATTTGATAAATATCTTATGTCAAGTTTGAGCATTCATAAATAGTATTGTGTTTTTTATCTCACAAGTAGTTTGTAAGGTGTAGCTTGATTAGTATACCTCTTCGATCAACTCGTTCGAGGTCGGCTTCTTGTTGGGGGTTTCAGTCCAATAGTCTATGCCATGCCTAGTCCGTGGGATAGGATGGATAGACTCTTGCCCTACTGACTATAGAGTCAGGATTTTGATATGGTTATACTAATTCAAGTACACTTACATTCAGTTCTGACTTAGCTCATCAGGCTAAGAGTTTTCAGTGATGTTCAGTTCAGAGTTTCTTAGCTCATCAGGCTAAGATTTGTTGAGTTCGTGTTCAAGTTCAGGTGACTTATATAATTACTGTAGTTTCAGTTTACAGTTACTATTTTTCTTATATATATTCTGCATTTAGCACTGTTTTACTTACAGTTTTTCCTGCACTATATAGGATGCTAGTTTTACTTACTATTTTCATATGTAGGATGTTAGTTGTTTTCAGATTTATATGGTTAAATCTCTGTATGTCACTTAGTATAATCTGTTTGATCATAAGCATATTTAGGTTGTACTTTTCTTACAGTGTTGTTTAGTCTGTTGCTTACCTATCTTTGTTGCAGTTGCTTGGAGAAGGTATGTATTACTTCCTAGTTGTTTTAGTTATAAACTATTTGTTTATAACTTTATACTGTTCTTTTGTACGCTTTTCTGCACCTATTTTGCTCAGTTCTATTTTTATGGTGATATCTATTTAACTTAATAAAATTGTTTGCCCTAAAATGTACTTAGACATATTATCTAACTAGTTTTTCTTTTATTGGCTGGGGCCCTACCATTATGAAACTGATAATAGTAGGTTCTGAGTTTGTTGGAGCAGTAGATCCAGTGGAGAGCTTACCATTGGAGGAGGAGCCCGTTCTTGAAGATCTGTAGCTTTAGTTTTTATTTCCTTCAGTGAGATTGAGTTCCTTTCAGTTCTTTTGAACTTATTAAATGTTGTAATAATACAGGTTTATTTTTCTCTTTCAGCACTTTACTTATTCTGTATTGTTATATTTATACTATATTAGATGGATGTTATGTTTTATGCTTCCGCACTCTGAGTTTCTTGTATGATCATTTAGTGATAAATTCTTGGATGAATGGCAAAGTCCTTATTTAAGTTGGATTAGAATATGTGTCTAATTCAATTCTAAGTGGGGACATTGTCATTTGGTGACCCCTCTACTGTAATCATGTTAACTTAAGGGTTAACAGGACCACGGCGGGGAAGGGCCGCCACACTCTTGGAGTCTCAAAAAAGTTTGGCTAGACAGATGGCAGGAGTGTCCATCTCTGGTGAAGCGGTGACATTCTATACACCGGAAAGAAGAAATACTGGGATAAGATAAAAAAGAAGAATTATAGTGAAAATTTCTCTGCCTCATCTAAGGAGGGTGGTGCTCATTTCTCTCCTAATAATGATGAAGGAAAGAAAGTTGTCAGATGCTTCAGATGTAATAAGGTTGGACATTACAAGCGTGATTGTATGGTCAACTTCACATCAGGTCATATAACAGAGAAGGAAGAAGGTATAAAGGAGGGCGAAGGTTGGGGGAGATGTTTTCTTACCGAAAAGGTCTCTACTGTGGAAGCCTTAGCCTCTATGAACTTTGAAGATGATTAGATCATTGATTCTGGATGTGGACACCATCTTACCGGTGATGGGTCCAAGTTCTCATCTCTACGAAAGTATGAATGAAATGATGCAATCGTGACAGCATATAACACAGTCCATGCGGTGGAGCAGAAAGGGATTGTGATCGTGGGTAGTGATCAAAGTGCACTCACGTTAAAGAGTGTGTATCACGTGTCGGGCATGAAGAAGAATCTATTTTCTGTAACAAATGCGGCTGATGCAGAGTACCATGTACTTTTTGGGCCGACGGAGGTAAGGTTTTTATGAAATTTAAATTCGGAAAAAGTAGAGGTGACTCACACTGGAAGACGAGTTCGTGATTTGTTTGTTCTTTCCGCAACATCGTACATGGACAAGATGAAGAGCAACGATAGTGCTGTAATTTGGCACGAAAGATTGGGGCACGTCGGCATGGAAAAGTTGAGAGTGATGGTGGCAAAGAGTCTGATTAGAGACTTACCTAGCTTATCTTCTTTCGGTGACAGGCATGTATGTGAAAGATGTCAATTTGGGAAGGCTCATCGTCTTCCATTTGACACGTCTCTCTCGAGGAGCAAGAGACCGCTAGAATGCATCCATAGCGATGTGATGGGGCCAACATCTACCTCATCTTATTCAGGAAACAGATATATGCAGTTGTTTGTGGATGACTTATTACGCTACACGTGGGTGTATCTCTTAAAAGAGAAATCAGTGTTCGGCAAGTTCTTGGAATTCAAAGAGAAGGTGGAAGGTGTGTTTGGACAAAAGATCAAGAAGATCAGAACAGATAATGGTGGAGAGTTTACATCTGTTGAGTTCCTTTCTTTCTGCCACAAACATGGAATTAAAATGGAGTTATCTTGTACTTACACGCAGCAGCAAAATGGGGTGGTTGAAAGGAATATTCGACATATTACTGAGACTTGTAGGTGTTGGTTGCATACCAAATGAATTCCCAAAGCCTTATGGGCGGAGGGAATGGTTTGTGCGGCATATGTGATAAACCGATTGACTATTTGGGGAAGTGCCGAGTGTGAAGCATATGCGAGTGTTTGGAGCAACTTGTTATGTTAATGTCCCAGATATACGAAGAACAAAACTTGAAGCCAAAGCCATAATGTGTGTTTTCATTAGCTACAATGATCAAAAGAAGGGCTGGAAATGTATGGACCCCAGACTCGAAGGTTCATTGTCTCTCATGACGTGGTGTTTGACGAATTGACGTCATATGATGGAGGGTCTACCAATGTGTTCATGTTACTTTGCCGGCCACTTGATGAGCGGGAGCCGTCGTGCTATGATGAAGCTAAAAGCGTAAAACAATTGGTAGAAGCCATGGAAGAGAAGATTAACGCCCTCAAGAAAAATGAAACATAGGATATTGTGCCCATGGTTGATGGCGTTACCCCGATTACTTGCAAATGGGTTTATAAAGTGAAGAAAAAAGTTGAATTACTCAACCGCTCTTTCTTTATAGTTACACAATGTCCAAGTCAAGTCATGCTAATCTCAATGTCAGGGGTATACTCACTTAACCCTTGGAAGTATCATTGAACCCTTTGGCAACATTGATGAGCCTAAGTGAATCACTATCCAAATAATATGGAAAAGGATTGTGTCCAATTTATGAACTTGCCCAATAAGTGACATGATTAATTAGGGACCTCTATGCCATTAAGTTTATTAACAAGACTAGTACTACGTTAGTATGCATGATCCATAGTAACCAAAGAAAAGGAAATGTAAGAAATTCCATGTGGTTCACAACATTCAAGGTTGGATGCTACCTAATGGTATGAATGGGAGTACTTAAAAGTGAGTGTGCAATCTAAGGCTGGATGTTACCTAATGCTACCTTAAAAGCTGAATCATGAATAATTCTTCTGCAAATTGAACAATTCAGATGCCATTGCTGAACCAAATAAAAAATAGAAATATTTCTTCTGCAATTGCCGTTTTATACAAAACACGAGTTGGGAATGAATAGCTATAATACATTCTAAAATATATACATACATATAAACTCACAACAAATAAAACCAGCAATTAAAAAACAAAAAAGAACACTGAAAAAAGAGCGCCGATGCCTCCTCGCGGGAGCACGTCACCTCCTCTGGAAGTTGAGCATCTTGATCGCAAACGCAAAGACGACAGCAAAGAGAAGCGGAAATCCGATTTCCGCGATGACGACCGCCCCCAAGAAATCGTGCTTGTAGCCGAAGTACTGCTTTATAAACTGCTTCACCGTCATTCCCGTATCGATCATCTCCACCTCTATATCTCCAAACTGCGAGGCGAGGAGGCCGTACAGCGTCCAAGAAACGGGGCACGCCCAGAAGTACCATCTCCACCAGATCGGAATCCTCTGCAAAAGCATAAAGATAGGCACCGGGTGAGATTTCGGCAGGTTTTGGCTTTAGAGAAAAAACGAGTGTGATTTGGGGGTACTCACAGGGCGAGGGATGACGAAGCCTGCGAAAAGATTCCATATGGCGTAAAATGCGGCTGCGACGACGGCGGCAATGTCCGAGTTGGGGGTCAATGAGACCGCCATCATTCCGTAGAAGGTGAAGTAGAGGAAGGTGCAGAATGTGAAGAAGAGGTACCAGAAGAATTTGACAACCGTCCAGTCGAAATTTATCATGCTGTAGACCAAGACCCCGTACAAAACTGTCTGGAAGAGTGTGTAAGGTATTTCGATGGCGACCTGAGCGAAGGCGTAAGGCAGAGGTGAGTACATTCCCGCAGCCTTCTCTCTGTAGAACACCGTCCGCTCGACGTCCACTACAGGCTGCACTGTCTGCGAGTTCTGCACCCCGATGAACATGACGGCGGAGTACATCGATCCCATGGCATTGAAGAGGTCCTGCCGCGTGTTTCTGCAGGAATTTTGTGCGTTTTGATTTAGATTTTGGGTTCATATTTTTTTAAATTTTGTTTTGCAGGAGGAGCAATGCATACGTTTTGGATCCGAGTCTCCAGAAGATGGTGCCGAAGATGAGAGCGATTATTGTAGTGAAGAAGAGGCGAATGGCGCCGTAGGAGGGATTGCGCCAGTAGGATTTGTACTGTTTCCAGAAGCAGGCGAGACATTGGGAGAAGAAAGGCTGCGAGAATTTGGTGGGGAAGTAGAGATCTTTCGTTCCAGGCGCCGGAGTGCTTAGCTCGCTAATCAGGGCTTGGTTCCTCCTGCGGAGGAGAGTAAACCAATTTTATTCCAGCTTTTTTATTTTCTTGGTATTACTTACTTTTGAAGATGCAATGCAATACCTGAAGAGATCAGAATTCTTGTATGTTTCAGCGAAATTAACCCCCAGAATTTCTTCCTGAGCCAAGTTTGTCACCTCCAGCATCCATGTCGCAGGATTGTAACCATCTTTTATCTTGCTTACTCCATTTATGGCCTGAAAAAACAAACAATTTTCTTATTAAAGAACTGTACGAAGGAGAAGAGAAGGCAAGTTTGCTGACGGCTTAGCAAATTACCTCAAAGTATCTGATGAGTTCAGTAGAATTGCGTCCCAGTGGACCGACATATATCTCCTCTCCACCACGTTTCATTAGGAAAAGCTGATGAATAGTCAGAAAAAAAAAGGCATCAGTTTGTGAAAAACGATTGTAATTTGTATTTTGATTTGATCACTAGAACATAATATAATTAGTTCAGAAAAGAAAGAAATTAAGAATCAGACCTCATCAAATGCCTCAAAAATGTCAATGCTGGGCTGATGAATCGTGCACACGACAGTTCTGCCTGTGTCCACTGTGTTCCTTACGGCTCTCATGACAATTGCTGCTGCTCGGGCATCTAATCCAGAGGTTGGTTCGTCCATGAAGATAATGGAAGGATTGGCGACAAGCTCAACAGCAATTGTAAGCCTCTTCCTTTGTTCGGTAGACAGTCCATTGACTCCAGGCAATCCAACCAGCGCGTTTCTTAAAGGAGTCAGCTCAACTAATTCCATAACCTCCTCGACGAACATCTGCAGCACATTTACCATCATCAGATCAGCATCTCGCTAATGGAAGGCAATAAACATTGTTATGAATCTCTATTGTACCTTTCTTGAATCAGAGTTCACTTCAGACGGCAACCTCAGCCACGCGGAGTAGACGAGAGATTCGTAGACGGTCACATGAGGAGAGTGGATGTCATTCTGCTCACAGTAACCTGAAATTCGGGCGAATGTTTCTTGCTTCTTAGGGTAGCCTGAAATGCTGATGTTTCCATCTATATACCCGCCGGTCTTCCTTCCCGCAAGCACATCCATAAGGGTTGTCTTTCCCGCTCCACTGACTCCCATCAATGCCGTTAGAACCCCCGGTCTGAAAGCCCCGCTGACGCCTTTGAGCAGCAGCAGCCGATCCTCTTGAACACCTTGCGATTTCATTTCCTGCGAGTTTATTTCATTTCACAACCAACCTTTAATATCCACCCTGAAGACTGAACCTGATGATGTTCTAGAGTTGAAGCTTACCGGTGGCATGTCCACTGAGTACTTCACATTGTCAAATGTCAACGATAGCGGTTCAAAGGGAAGAACCATTCCACGCTTCCTGTTAGGATCAGCTTCTGTGCTGATTTCACCTTCTGAAGCTGCAGTCAAAAGGATGTATGCAACATTTTAGGTTACCAGCCTGTTGTTTATTGCTTCAGTTTGTGGCGTTGAGATGAGCTTCGTTGGGCTTCTTACCTTGGGAGCTTCTTCCTCTGGATGAGAGATTGGTAGCCGTTCCTGTTCTATTAGATTCTTTCTCACTCAGAGCCTCCTCAGATATGACTGCCTGACCTTTCCCAAATGCTGAATGTTATATTTGGAAATAAGTCAGTGATTCAGGAGACAAGTTTAAATAACTTTAGTGAATGTTTCAATTGCATAGAAGAAATGCCAGAGGGTTCTTACGATCCAGAAAGGTGAGGGCAGCAATATATATGACATTGAAGACGAGAACATAGCCGATCAATGCTATCACACCTATCCAAACCCACTTCGATTCAGCAAATAAGCCTCTGGATTCAATGACCAGCTCTCCTAAAGTCTGGTTGCTGATACTTGGATCAACAATCTGTTCAGAAACAAAACTAGCCTTTAGATGATGTCAAGAAAGCTTGATATTTTCTGTCTAGCATAATAACCAGGCGTCACAATTGGGCTTACTTTCTTCCATGTGTGCCCAAGAAATTCATTTGCGGACAAAGCATTCTGAGCGTACATCAAGGGCGATGACCAGTAACCCCATATCCAAAACTTCTTTATGCTTTCTGCGGAACAGAAGTTCATATGTCAGAAGACTCTAAGCTTGCTGATAACAAATGAAAGTAGAAGTATGGTTTTTAATTATATATACGGAAATCCGATGTTTGTCTGAGCGAAAGAAATTCATACTTCGAGATATGATGAATCCACCGAGAACTATCACAACCAGCTGTGCAAAGGAGCCAAAAGAGTTTGCCACTGTCATGTTCCTGCCAAGGGCGGCCACAACTCGGAAAAGACCAGACGCCATTTGACTGATCAACGAGAACAGCAAAAACTGTCTAAAAAATCTGCAAGAAGAGTAAAGTTCATTAGCCATCTATGATCGACACAAAATCGAAGCTAAGCAAATAAAGAGGATCAATTCACCTTTGCACATTCGGGTCGAAGCCGATCACATAATAAGTCAAGCCAGTGTAAATGGCGCACTCCAGAAACGATATGGGAATTTTTAGAATCCAAGTAGGCAAAGCATAAGCCCATGCCGGAAAGAACAGGAGATCCCTCTGTTTGTAAAAGACAGGTAGCTTAGCAATGCTCATGGCTAGCTCCGCAAATCCGTTAAACAGATGAGTCATAATTCCGATGAAAATTGCTCCCATAAAGATAGATCCATCATCGGTATCGCGATGGTGCATCTTCGCTCGAAGGAAGACGGTCATAGCTATTGAAGCTATCAGCACAAGCTGCTCTCAATCAAGAGACGAAAGAAAACTCATCAGCGCGCGGCATTTGAGATAATAAAAAGAATCGGGAGTTGATTTTCACCTGGCATATTTTGAACATGTAGACGAATGAGTTCCTCTTCATCAGCAAATACTCTCGATCGAAGCAAGCCTTGATGATATCCGTATTGCTGACCCCGTATCTAGTCGTGGTGAGAGCGGCGGGGTGGTTCTTAGTCTTGTCGAAGGGGCTGCGAAGGTCTTGCTCCAGTTTTCTCCCGGCGTGAAACGAAAGAAACGCATTGGCGAATTCGTTGACGGAGACGAATCGGTAAGGCTCGTCCCTCCTCGCCCAGTACTGCCTCTGATCCATCTTCGATGTGACCTCCTGCAAGAAGTCGGCTACGCCTTTTCTCTCAGGGCATCTGAAGCCCATGGATTCGAAGAACTCGAGCACGCTCTCTCGAGGGCCCTGGTACACCACTTGGCCTTCTGAGATCAGCAGAATGTCGTCGAAGAGATCATACGTCTCCGGAGCAGGCTGAAGCAGCGCTATCAAGGCCGTGCCCCCCAGAATGTGAATGGATTGCCGGAGTGAGTTCACTATGGAGAAGGTCGTCGAACTGTCAAGCCCAGTCGATATCTCGTCCATGAAGAGTGCCCTCGCTGGTCCAACAAGCATCTCCCCTGTTCAAAAAGGTAACAATCTCGATTCGTATAAGGTCAATCTTGATGAAATTTGGTTCTTAATTTGATTTCAATTTTCACCTGTTGTCACTCTTTTCTTCTGCCCGCCTGATATTCCCCTAATCATATGATCTCCAACCAGCGTATCAGCGCAGATGTCCAATCCTAGAATCTGCTTATTGAAAAATATTGTGAAAATCAGATCCAGTTCTACACTGTTCTCTTCTCTTTACAGTAAAAAAATTTTATTCAGTTGGCTTATATTGCTTGCTACTCTATGTTACTAAGTGTGCTTTCGGCAGACAATTCTTGATAGTACAGAAAGATTTTCATTTGAAAAGATGATACTAAAAATATTATAGCATAACTTTACATCACATCACTGCACTCTAATTTTTGTCTATATATAAAACTTTATTTTTAGGCGTACCTTCAAGATGTAATCTGTAATCACAATTTCCTGCCCTTCCAGAGTCGTCGCCTGCCAGAATAGTGAATATCAATCATTAATGTCACAAATGGATTAAATTAATGAGAAGATATTCAATTAGTATATTATCCATTTATAATTGGTTTCCAGCTTTGCAGAAGGAGCATGTTTTTATACTTTATACACAAATTTTCTTTGGAACATACCTTCATATACATATCAATATCAGGATCTGGCTTAATGTTAGCTGCCTTTTCCCTCCTCGAAAGCTCTGTCAACATTTCTGGGATCATGGCAGAATGATTAGATAGATAGATTGAAAATTTAGTCAGGATGTAATCCAAAGTATTAAAAGAAAGAAAATCATCATAAATCCTTCATAAATTCTGTGAGGATGTCACATATTTGCTTGAACATACCATAACGGGATCCAACGCCTTGACATTTAGCAGAGAAAGCCAGCGTTTCTCTGACAGTCATTTCTCCAATGTGCAAATCATGCTGACTAATATAAGCTGAGGTTCTTTGGGGCACAAACTCATCCATACCGTGCCCATTGTAAGCCACACTACCCGTCACCTGTATGTTCCATTGTATAACAAGTTAAAGGGATAGGCCTAATACTACTTTTGTTTCTATATAAAGAGAGTTAAAAAGACTGACCTTTAGATTCTTGCTCAGCTTCCCTGCTAGCGCCAGAAGCAGAGTGGTTTTCCCTGAAGATGGGGGACCTAAGAGCAAGGTCATCCTAAAAAAGGCAAAAAGAAAAACATTTTTAGGTCATGATTTTGAAAGATAAGTTGGCTAAATTGAGGCTCCTGACCTGTTCGGTTTAATGATTCCACTGATGCCATGAAGGATAGTGAGCGGCCTCTTCCTACTTGGCAGAATATGTAAGGTGTTCAGCAGAGCCTGGAGAAATGATAGATAATCATTAAGCCTTCCTTTCTTTCCACCTTTTATTCTAATTCATGAGAAAATACGATAGAAAAAAATACCTCCAGCTGGTTGGTGAAGAAATTGAGAATATTGGGAACTCCTCTGTTCCCCACATAAGCGTCCGCATGAATTTCCAAGTTCTCAAACCTGACCTCAATGGTTGGATTCTCAATTCCAACTCTGGAAAAAAGTCATCAAACCCGAATCAGATTGATGAGAAAGAAGAACATGTCACTGTCCCATATCTAAGGAAAGCAATGATACCTGTCCAATCTATTCTTGAGCTTTTCCAAAAACTTCTCATTATCTTCATCCGCAATTTTGACAAGCCTCTCCATGATCATATTCCTCTCAGCCTGGCCAAGCTCCTCAATGTTTACTTCTCTGCCTCCCCTGGATCCCTGGAGAATTCCTTTCCGGATCCGGTCATAGGTGGGAAGCTTTTCAAGAGCTGCCCATTTGAGAGCCTCTTCATCGTCCTCCTCTCTCGAAGATCTTGAGAAAACATCCCTGCTGCTGCTGCCTCCCCGCCATGCTGACCCTGTCCGTCTTAGGCTTGCAGCCAAGATGCCCCCGGGGCCCTCCATTTCCACCTGATCTCAAGCTGCTTGCTTTCTGGAAGAATTCCGATGGGAGAGGCTGAAGAGGAGGAAGAAGAAGGTGACGGTGATAAGAGCGTGCTGTAATTTTTGCACCTTCTGTAGGTGTTTTGAACTTTCTTTGGGCTTCCGAAATCGTGGTTTTATATGCTGAAGGGGAGGGATCATGCGGTGGGCGTGGAAGTCAGTGACGGCTCGGGGCTTTATCTTGACCGTTGGAACTTTCAAATCTCTAGAATGCTTGACCGGACCAGGGAGAGCAGTCAATGAAAGAATATTTTTCTTACCCGTTATAGGAAAATTTTAAACGTGGGAGGAATGGGAGGCTTCTTTTTTTCTATTGGAAAATGCTATAATTATATAAGAATATATATTAACAAAATATTCAGGACTAATTAGAATTTTTTTTATTAATTTTTATAAATAAATTTTATCAAAAAAATATATTCAACTAATAATCTATTTACATATTAAATTAATATTTTATCTATATATTTTGATATATATTAATATGTAAGTATAGCAGTTAAATTGGAAAAGAGCTTGCCATGATAGAGCGGTATGATTATATTTTGTTTTATATTTTTACATTCTTGTACAAAAAAAGAGAGTTGTTACCAGGGATGCCTCTATTAAAAAAATATTTTTTTTGGAGCTTGATGGCGAAACCTAAGAGCTAAAATCATTTCTAACAGCTTTTTCTTACAAAATAGTAAAACAGGAATAGCTAAATTTTCAGGAGAAAGAAGTTGGATTTGGAATTGACCATTATAATTTAAACATTGTTTTATATAAATGATTTTCAGTAAACTACGGTTAAAACAAATATTGATTTATGTATTTAAATTTAATAATACCATTCTCTAATCTATGCGATTAAACCAATCTATGTATGTGTAAGCATTCTCACATAATATCATTGCATACTTGAACTCAACCTGTAGTAACGATTAGATTGAACCATAAAATATATGAAAAATGTTATGTTTACTTAAAATTATATAACAAAAATATTTATGATCAATAAAAAAATTTTATTTTTTTATAATTTTTGTATTTAGATCCTGAACCAATAATTTTTTTATATTGATTACCTAAATAATTATCATTGTGAAATTTAAACATTGGATATTGTAAAATTTATTATTATTGGATCATAAATACATCACTAAATTAAATGATTCAATAGAATCATAGAGCTAAGCACATAATATTAAATTAATACACTATACCAATATCAAATCGTTACTTTTACAATTATCGGTTTCTACAATACAAGAGTATTTGTTCTTCAGCCTTCTCGCGGGAGCACGTCACCTCCTCTGGAAGTTGAGCATCTTGATCGCAAACGCGAAGACGACAGCAAAGAGAAGCGGAAATCCGATTTCCGCGATGGCGACCGCCCCCAAGAAATCGTGCTTGTAGCCGAAGTAATGTTTTATAAACTGCTTCACCGTCATTCCCGTACCGATCATCTCCACCTCTGTATCTCCAAACTGCGAGGCGAAGAGGCCGTACAGCGTCCAAGAAACGGGGCACGCCCAGAAGTACCATCTCCACCAGATCGGAATCCTCTGCAAAAGCATAAAGATAGGCACCGGGTGAGATTTCGGCAGGTTTTGGCTTTAGAGAAAAAACGAGTGTGATTTGTGGGTGAGTACAGGGCGGGGGATGACGAAGCCTGCGAAGAGATTCCATATGGTATAAAAGGCGGTTGCGACTACGGCGGCAATGTCCGAGTTGGGGGTCAATGAGACCGCCATCATTCCGAAGAAGGTGAAGCAGAGGAAGGTGCAGAATGTGAAGAAGAGGTACCAGAAGAATTTGGCCGCCGTCCAGTCGAAATTTATCATGCTGTAGACCAAGACCCCGTACAAAACTGCCTGGAAGAGCGTGTAAGGTATTTCGATGGCGACCTGAGCAAAGGCGTAAGGCAGAGGTGAGTACATTCCCGCAGCCTTCTCTCTGTAGAACACCGTCCGCTCGAAGTCCACCACAGGCTGCACTGTCTGCGAGTTCTGCATCCCGATGAACATGACGGCGGAGTACATCGACCCCAAGGCGTTGAAGAGGTCCTGCTGCGTGTTTCTGCAGGAATTCGTGCGTTTTGATTTATATTTTGGACTCATATTTTTTTAAATTTTGTTTTGCAGGAGGAACAATGCATACGTTTTGGATCCGAGTCTCCAGAAGATGGTGCCGAAGATGAGAGCGACTACTGTTGTGAAGAAGAGGCGAATGGCGCCGTAGGAGGGATTGCGCCAGTAGGATTTGTACTGTTTCCAGAAGCAGGCGAGACATTGGGAGAAGAAAGGCTGCGAGAATTTGGTGGGGAAGTAGAGATCTTTCGTTCCAGGCGCCGGAGTGCTTAGCTCGCTAATCAGGGCTTGGTTCCTCCTGCGGAGGAGAGTAAACCAATTTTATTCCAGCTTTTTTATTTTCTTGGTATTACTTACTTTTGAAGATGCAATGCAATACCTGAAGAGATCAGAATTCTTGTATGTTTCAGCGAAATTAACCCCCAGAATTTCTTCCTGAGCCAAGTTTGTCACCTCCAGCATCCATGTCGCAGGATTGTAACCATCTTTTATCTTGCTTACTCCATTTATGGCCTGAAAAAACAAACAATTTTCTTATTAAAGAACTGTACGAAGGAGAAGAGAAGGCAAGTTTGCTGACGGCTTAGCAAATTACCTCAAAGTATCTGATGAGTTCAGTAGAATTGCGTCCCAGTGGACCGACATATATCTCCTCTCCACCACGTTTCATTAGGAAAAGCTGATGAATAGTCAGAAAAAAAAAGGCATCAGTTTGTGAAAAACGATTGTAATTTGTATTTTGATTTGATCACTAGAACATAATATAATTAGTTCAGAAAAGAAAGAAATTAAGAATCAGACCTCATCAAATGCCTCAAAAATGTCAATGCTGGGCTGATGAATCGTGCACACGACAGTTCTGCCTGTGTCCACTGTGTTCCTTACGGCTCTCATGACAATTGCTGCTGCTCGGGCATCTAATCCAGAGGTTGGTTCGTCCATGAAGATAATGGAAGGATTGGCGACAAGCTCAACAGCAATTGTAAGCCTCTTCCTTTGTTCGGTAGACAGTCCATTGACTCCAGGCAATCCAACCAGCGCGTTTCTTAAAGGAGTCAGCTCAACTAATTCCATAACCTCCTCGACGAACATCTGCAGCACATTTACCATCATCAGATCAGCATCTCGCTAATGGAAGGCAATAAACATTGTTATGAATCTCTATTGTACCTTTCTTGAATCAGAGTTCACTTCAGACGGCAACCTCAGCCACGCGGAGTAGACGAGAGATTCGTAGACGGTCACATGAGGAGAGTGGATGTCATTCTGCTCACAGTAACCTGAAATTCGGGCGAATGTTTCTTGCTTCTTAGGGTAGCCTGAAATGCTGATGTTTCCATCTATATACCCGCCGGTCTTCCTTCCCGCAAGCACATCCATAAGGGTTGTCTTTCCCGCTCCACTGACTCCCATCAATGCCGTTAGAACCCCCGGTCTGAAAGCCCCGCTGACGCCTTTGAGCAGCAGCAGCCGATCCTCTTGAACACCTTGCGATTTCATTTCCTGCGAGTTTATTTCATTTCACAACCAACCTTTAATATCCACCCTGAAGACTGAACCTGATGATGTTCTAGAGTTGAAGCTTACCGGTGGCATGTCCACTGAGTACTTCACATTGTCAAATGTCAACGATAGCGGTTCAAAGGGAAGAACCATTCCACGCTTCCTGTTAGGATCAGCTTCTGTGCTGATTTCACCTTCTGAAGCTGCAGTCAAAAGGATGTATGCAACATTTTAGGTTACCAGCCTGTTGTTTATTGCTTCAGTTTGTGGCGTTGAGATGAGCTTCGTTGGGCTTCTTACCTTGGGAGCTTCTTCCTCTGGATGAGAGATTGGTAGCCGTTCCTGTTCTATTAGATTCTTTCTCACTCAGAGCCTCCTCAGATATGACTGCCTGACCTTTCCCAAATGCTGAATGTTATATTTGGAAATAAGTCAGTGATTCAGGAGACAAGTTTAAATAACTTTAGTGAATGTTTCAATTGCATAGAAGAAATGCCAGAGGGTTCTTACGATCCAGAAAGGTGAGGGCAGCAATATATATGACATTGAAGACGAGAACATAGCCGATCAATGCTATCACACCTATCCAAACCCACTTCGATTCAGCAAATAAGCCTCTGGATTCAATGACCAGCTCTCCTAAAGTCTGGTTGCTGATACTTGGATCAACAATCTGTTCAGAAACAAAACTAGTCTTTAGATGATGTCAAGAAAGCTTGATATTTTCTGTCTAGCATAATAACCAGGCGTCACAATTGGGCTTACTTTCTTCCATGTGTGCCCAAGAAATTCATTTGCGGACAAAGCATTCTGAGCGTACATCAAGGGCGATGACCAGTAACCCCATATCCAAAACTTCTTTATGCTTTCTGCGGAACAGAAGTTCATATGTCAGAAGACTCTAAGCTTGCTGATAACAAATGAAACTAGAAGTATGGTTTTTAATTATATATACGGAAATCCTATGTTTGTCTGAGCGAAAGAAATTCATACTTCGAGATATGGAGAATCCATCGAGAACTAGCACAACCATCATGACAAAGGAGCCAAAAGAGTTTGCCACTGTCATGTTCCTGCCAAGGGCGGCCACAACTCGGAAAAGACCAGACGCCATTTGACTGATCAACGAGAACAGCAAAAACTGTCTAAAAAATCTGCAAGAAGAGTAAAGTTCATTAGCCATCTATGATCGACACAAAATCGAAGCTAAGCAAATAAAGAGGATCAATTCACCTTTGCACATTCGGGTCGAAGCCGATCACATAATAAGTCAAGCCAGTGTAAATGGCGCACTCCAAAAAAGATATGGGAATTTTTAGAATCCAAGTAGGCAAAGCATAAGCCCATGCCGGAAAGAACAGGAGATCCCTCTGTTTGTAAAAGACAGGTAGCTTAACAATGCTCATGGTTAGCTCCGCAAATCCGTTGAACATAGCACTCGCAAGCCCGATGAAAAGCGCCCCCATATAGATAGTTCCGTCATCTGTATCGCGATGGTGCATCTTCGTGCGAAGGAAGACGGTCATAGCTATCGACGCTATCAGCACTAGCTGATCTCAATCAAGAGACGAAGAAAAGCTCATCAACACGCGGCATTTGGGATTATAAAAGAGCGGTAAATATGGTTTAGGTGCTGTTTGGTTTGCTTTGCTGTTGTCTATTTGTAAGTAATGTTATGTTATTTAAAAATGTTATTATGATTGGAGTTGTTTGTTCAATGTTATCTTATTTATGACATCTTAAAATTTTGTCAGCCAGATTTGGGGACAAGCTATCTCGGCTAGGGTGTAGCGCTTCGTCGCATTCCCGAATCCTGCCGACATCGGCCAACAAATTCAATGTTACGTAGTAACTTTTAAAAGTTGAAATATTTTATGAGTAGGCATTCGAACGTTATTGGAACGTTACGGGTTTAATATCATGTGAATAATATTTAAATTTAAATATTTAATAAATAAATAAATTAGAAATATTTGTGTGTTATGCCAGTAAAAAATCCGTTGAAGAATTGAGTGCTATGCTAATGAAAATCTCTAAAAAGAATCGGGTGCTGATTTTCACCTGGCATATTTTGAACATGTAGACGAATGAGTTCCTCTTCATCAGCAAATACTCTCGATCGAAGCAAGCCTTGAAGATATCCGTATTGCTGACCCCGTATCTAGTCGTGGTGAGAGCGGCGGGGTGGTTCTTAGTCTTGTCGAAGGGGCTGCGAAGGTCTTGCTCCAGTTTTCTCCCGGCGTGAAACGAAAGAAACGCATTGGCGAATTCGTTGACGGAGACGAATCGGTAAGGCTCGTCCCTCCTCGCCCAGTACTGCCTCTGATCCATCTTCGATGTGACCTCCTGCAAGAAGTCGGCTACGCCTTTTCTCTCAGGGCATCTGAAGCCCATGGATTCGAAGAACTCGAGCACGCTCTCTCGAGGCCCCTGGTACACCACTTGGCCTTCTGAGATCAGCAGAATGTCGTCGAAGAGGTCATACGTCTCCGGAGCAGGCTGAAGCAGCGCTATCAAGGCCGTGCCCCCCAGAATGTGAATGGATTGCCGGAGCGAGTTCACTATGGAGTAGGTCGTTGAGCTGTCAAGCCCAGTCGATATCTCGTCCATGAAGAGTACCCTCGCTGGTCCAACAAGCATCTCCCCTGTTCAAAAAGGTAACAATCTCGATTCGTATAAGGTAATTCTTGATGAAATTGGGTTCTTAATTTGATTTTAATCTTCACCTGTTGTCAGCCTTTTCTTCTGCCCTCCTGATATTCCCCTAATCAGATGATCTCCAACCAGAGCATCAGCGCAGATGTCCAATCCTAGAATCTGAATATTGAAAAATTTTGCGAAGATCAGATCCAATTCTACTTTGTTCTGTTGGGATGATAGGGTTATACAAACAAACATGCAGAATTATACTTTATGATATTGAGCAAATCAAATTAAAGCAAAGGAAATAACATACAAACAAAACAGAGCCACAAGAAAAAGAAATACGTGGTTCAGTGCTAACACCTATGTCACGGGAAGGAGAACAAAAAGAATTTCACTATGAGGGTACGAGATTATAATGATTTTTGAGTTTACAAACTCTTTTAAAATCTTACAAATCTATAAAGCTTCTTCTTCTTCCTTGCAAATAGGAGCAGCCCACACACACAAAAAACAATGGAGGCTAATTAGGTTTTAGTTTTATCACACATCCTTAAAGACGGGTTAACAAGTATTTATATTGGCTGCTTAAATTGCCCAAACTGGGCCGCAGGCGCTGCAGTGTGCTAGAGCACTTGATTTTTCGAATTGAATCCGCTGCAGCGCGCCGTAGCCCGCTGTAATGCCTGACTTTTCGAATTGAATTCGCTGTAGCGCGTCATTGCACGCCGATGTTTCCATCATAACTCTATATTTAATCTCTTGAGTCAAGCAATTCCGAATCAAGCCATATGCACTGCGGTTCATCTTGATCCAATCCCTCTCTGAAATTTCTTCCGATTTTTCCTCGCCATTAAGAACATCTTCCAAATTTAGGGCACACAGTGCGTCTGTCACCTCGCACCGCCACATGCCAAAATTGTTCTTCCCATCAAACTTGACAACATCTATTTTTGCCGGGATATCATAACTTGGTGAAGAAACCTCTTCACCACGGATGACGATGAAGTTCCTACAATCTCTTTTTCTCTTTCTGCCATGTCTTTCTTCTTGCTTTAGAAAACTCAAACACAAAAATACCAAAATAGCTCAAGCAAAGCCCTAGCCCTCAAGAATAAAAACAACCTCTCTCTGATACCATTTGTTGGAATCGATAGGGTTATACAAACAAACGATGCGGAATGATACTTGAGAGTATTTAGCAAACCAAATTAAAGCAAATGAAATAATATGCAAACAAAACACAGCCATAAGAAAACGATATACGTGGTTCGGTGCTAACACCTACGTCCACGGGAAGGAGAACAAAAAGAATTTCACTATGAGGGAAGGAGATTCCAATGATTTTTGGGTTTACAAACCCTTACAGAATCTTACAAATCTATGGAGCTTCTTCTTCTTCCCTGCAAATAGGAACAGCCACACAAAAAAAAACACTAGAGGCTAATTAGGTTTTAGTTTCCTCACACATATCCCTAAAAACAGATTAACATGTATTTTATATTGGCTGCTCAAACTGCCCAAACTGGACCGCGGGCGCTGCAGAGCGCCATAACCCGCTGCAGCGCGTTGTAGCGCTTGACTTTTCGAATTGAATCCACTGCAGCGCGCCGTAGCGCCTGACTTTTTGAATTGAATCCGCTGCAGCTCACCGTAGCGTCTGACTTTTCAAATTGAATCTGCTGCAGCGCGCCGCATCCCGCTGTATCCCGCTGCAGCGCGTTGTAGCGCCTGACTTTTCGAATTGAATCCGCTGCAGCTCGCCGTAGCGTCTGACTTTTCAAATTGAATCTGTTGCAGCACGTCGTATCCCGCTGCAGCGTATTGTAGCGCCTAACTTTTCGAATTGAATCCACTGCAGTGCGCCGTAGCGCCTGACTTTTCGAATTGAATCCGCTGCAACTCTCCGTAGCGTCTGACTTTTTAAATTGAATCTGTTGCAGCGCATCGTATCCCGCTGCAGTGCGTTACAGCGCCTGCCTCCACCTGCTCCCTTATTTTAACATGTTCACCTCTCTTTTTGAACTATTTAACACTACTATCCCTATGCCACCAACACCTTTCAGAATTGAATTGCTGCTCCTAATTGCCTCAGGAAATCTTATGGACTGTATCTGATGGCTTAGCTCACACATAAGCTGCTAGTATGGCAAGCTTATTGAGAAGAGGTTTGCATCTGCTTCACCATATTGAGCCAGCTTCATGTGCAGATGAAGGCCTTTTTTAATTATTATGCTCTAATATGAGTTAAATATGATTTACTCTTTAGGCTTTACCATATAAGCCGTCTTTTATTCAGTTATATCTTGTATTATTTGCTATTTTTATGTACCATATTTCTTAGGTGGAATGAAATCTGGGCAGCTGGCTTTCAAATTCTTCCAAAGTAAGAATTGAACTTGATTTTTATTTTCTTAGCTTAGTTTAGCAGCTTGTATCAGCTTAGTTTAGCTTATCAAATGAACATCACTTAATGTCATGCTGGTACTTATCTTTAATAAAATTCTAAATTTAAGTTTAAAAATAAACTGGATGTTCCTACAGTGCAGTAATTAGAGCCAAATTGACAGCATTATCATCGCTAATAGCAGAATCGTAAGTTAAATTCATAATAATTGCCATTCATTGATCAAAACTATAATTTAAAGTGCATTAAGTGAACTTGTACATCTCGTTGGAAAATGATTTTGTCTTGCAACTTATGATTGAACCAGGCCAATGCCCAAAAACTTGAGCTAGCTCAACTGTATCTAGTTTTATTCGCTTTTGTTTACCCTTACAGGATTAAATAGTTTATGCTGTTGTCGCTCCAATATGTTCTAGCCTTTCTACTATAATTTTCCAAAGTCCAAGAGCAGGTAATTTCCATAATTACTATTGGTGCATAATTTTTATAGCACTGAAAGGCTTTCATTTGAAAAAATGGTGGTATGGATAATAAACTCTCACATATTGCATCACGTAATTAAAAATGTAAAATGAACATAACTTAAGTTTTTGAATTGACATAATATCGAATCCAACGTTACATCACCATCATTGCTCCTAATTTTGTGTCTATATATAAAAGTTTTATTGGCATACCTTCAAGATGTAATCTGTAACCAAAATTTCCTGCCCTTTCAGAGTACTAGCCTGCCAGAATAGTGAATATCAATCATTACTGTTCGTAAATGAACTAAATTAATATATTAACCATTTTTTAATTTTTTCGAACCTTGTAGGAGCATGCTTATATACTTTTTGCTCACAAAGTTTTCTTGGAACATACCTTCATATACATATCAATATCAGGATCTGGCTTAATGTTAGCTGCCTTTTCCTTCCTTAAAAGCTCTGTCAACATTTCTGGGATCATTGCAGAAATATTAGATAGATAGATTGAAAATTTAGTCAGGATGTAATCCAAATTATTAACAGAAAGAAAATCATCATAAATCCTTCATAAATTCTGTGAGGATGTCACATATTTGCTTGAATATACCATAACGGGATCCAACGCCTTGACATTTAGCAGAGAAAGCTAGCGTTTCTCTGACAGTCATTTCTCCAATGTGCAAATCATGCTGACTAATATAAGCTGAGGTTCTTTGGGGCACAAACTCATCCATACCGTGCCCATTGTAAGCCACACTACCCGTCACCTGTATGTTCCATTGTATAGCAAGTTAAAGGGATAGGCCTAATACTACTTTTGTTTCTATATAAAGAGAGTTAAAAAGACTGACCTTTAGATTCTTGCTCAGCTTCCCTGCTAGCGCCAGAAGCAGAGTGGTTTTCCCTGAAGATGGGGGACCTAAGAGCAAGGTTATCCTAAAAAAGGCAAAAAGAAAAACATTTTTAGGTCCTGATTTTGAAAGATAAGTTGGCTAAATTGAGGCTCCTGACCTGTTCGGTTTAATGATTCCACTGATGCCATGAAGGATAGTGAGCGGCCTCTTCCTACTTGGCAGAATATGTAAGGTGTTCAGCAGAGCCTGGAGAAATGATAGATAATCATTAAGCCTTCCTTTCTTTCCAACTTTTATTCTAATTCATGTGAAAATACGATAGAAAAAATACCTCCAGCTGGTTGGTAAAGAAATTGAGAATATTGGGAACTCCTCTGTTCCCCACATAAGCGTCCGCATGAATTTCCAAGTTCTCAAACCTGACCTCAATGGTTGGATTCGCAACCCCAACTCTGGAAAAAAGTCATCAAACCCGAATCAGATTGATGAGAAAGAAGAGCATGTCACTGTCCCATTTCTAAAGAGAGCAATGATACCTGTCCAATCTATTCTTGAGCTTTTCCAAAAACTTCTCATTGTCTTCATCCGCAATTCTGACAAGCCTCTCCATGAACATTTTCCTCTCAGCCAGGACAAGCTCCTCAATGCTTACTTCTCTGCCTCCCATGGATCCCTGGAGGATTCCCTTTCTGATTCGGTCATAGGTGGGAAGCTTTTCAAGAGCTGCCCACTTGAGGGCCTCTTCATCGTCCTCCTCCCTCAAAGATCTTGAGAACACATCCCTGCTGCTGCTGCCTCCCAGCCACACCGACCCTGTTCGTCGTAGGCTGCCAGCCAAGTTGCCTCTCGCGCCCTCCATCTCTCACCTGCTCTCAAGCTGCTTCTTTTTTGGCTTTTCTAGCTTGAGAATTACTGGAAGAATTCAGATGAGAGATGCTGAAGTAGAGGAAGAAGAAGAAGACGGGGAAAAAGAGCGCGCTGTGTATTTTTTGAACTTTCTTTGGGTTTCCCAAATCGTGCTTTTATATGCTGAATGGAGAAGGATCACGCGGTAGGCATGGAAGTTAGTGACGGCTCCAGGCAATTATGTATAGTTTTGGAAACGGTCGCCAACTATATGCTAAATTTTTTGAATTTGAATCAGTAGCTTTTAGGGACACATTATTATCACTACAGGTAGAATTCGTGTAAATCTGAAGGTCAGTGCTATTAAAAATTTGCTGCAATTGGTGATAGTAATGGAAATGCAGAGTTTCTTGTGGCTCACAAGATATCACCAAAAGTTTATTGATGAGTTCTCCCAAATTTTGACACCCCTAATAAGATTGACATAGAAGTTTGTCCCGTATGTTTTGTGTAAGAAATGCAAGAAAGCTTTTTTAAGTACGTATCAACTTCTGTCACCAAAGTGTTAGTACTGCCGCAAGGAGTAGCTACCTACTATATATGGATATCTCGCATAATGGATTGGATGGATTGGGATGCATATTAATGCAGGAAAAGAAAGCAATTGTTTACTGAAAGTACATAAGTGAATGCTTTTTTTCGACCAAGATTACTTGAGCAGTTGAGCCGAGAACTAAGAAATGAAAAAAGAGCTCAGCTCAATGTATTGAAAAAAAAGATCAGCTAATTACAAGATAATCTTTGTAGTCTTACTAAAGTTTGAGAAAATCAATTTCTTAGAGATAATGCTATTTGCTTCTCATTTTGTTTGCCCATGAGCTAATGCTTGACTCGAGAAGCAGGTGACTAGCACAATTTTATGATCAGCTAGAAGGTTCAAAAATCTACTTTAGAGCACATCTACCTTAACATAAGAAAAGTCATTATGGTAGGAAAAAAGGGAACAAAAGTTCGCTGCACGATTGGAATCATGCGCATGATATACAATTACAATGCGAAGGAGATTTTGAAGTAATGCTTGGTTATCTGTATGCCTCTCTGTGTAATGCTTCCCCTGAGTCCGCTCCCACGCATGATGAAGTCTACGTAAAGATTCATAGCAGTCTTGAAATTAAGACCATCCAGCTTGAGAACTCTATTATGGTGGGCCTACCTGAGCAGAAGAGTTTCTTTGATCTTTGCCTCAAGATGTGAATAAGACTAGAAATGAGTACCACATGCAACCAACAACTGGTCACGGTCACCTCAGACAATACCTCTACCATAAGAGACATGCTCACCATATCTGAATGATGTGGCGTTCTTCCAACGAGCTAGGGGGCATCATTTGAAAGTAGTAGAGGGGCCCAAAAGAGCCAGGGAGCCCCAAAAGTCTGTCCAACACTGACAAGAGCAGAAAGATCAAGCTTGCACACACCAGAGTAGGGCAAGGCTTCCCATGTCTCCTCTCATTCTAGCTTCTCCACGCCTGGTAGAGAGTGTATGCAACAATCTGACTAGTGAACTTTCGACAACGACAAAAAATGGCCTCAAAGAAAAGTGAGGTAAGCTGATCACAGGAGGAAAGCTCAGCAGACAAATGTCCCTAGCTGACAAAGATCTTTTAATATGGCTCTAGAGTAGCTACAGTGGACGGCAAAATGCTCTATACCTCCTCAGCAAAGTTGTCCCAGACACAAGTCATTATGTCAGTCATCTTTGATGTAACCAGCAGCTCATCAGGATGGCATCTCTAAAAAATTTCCACATAAAACAGGCTTCCCTTGTACTGAGCTGGAGGTTTAAAGTGCGTTGAACTCTAACTGATGGCCTCCTATCTCAGCACAATAAAGCTGAGTCGCTGAGCTCTCAGTGAAGCCGTTGTGCCGCCACTGCAGCAAATTCTGCCCCATCTGAATGTGTCTATGTACAGTTGGCCATCCCTGGCACAAGATCCTCCAGACAGCTGAATCTACTCTCTTCATAGTGAAGTCATCCCACCTCCTCTGGTATCGAGCCTCCATGGCTTTCACCCACTAAAGATTCTCTTGGCGAACAAAGCTGAGGGTGTGTCGTGCTACCAGAGCATTTCTCCACAATCTCAAGTTGTGGATCCTAAGGCCCCCTAACGACAACGGACAACAGGCCTCCTGTCATCTAATGTCGTGGAGACCACCACCCTCTGCTCCTTCCCAAAGAAACTTACGGAGGATGGCTTAAATTCCAGAAGATGTAAGACCTATTGCTCCACTCTTCCAAATACAAGTTTAGTTCTTTGTGATTCCTTAATTTACGATAACTGTATACATCAATGTATGTGATGGAATCATCTTTTTTGTCAAAATGACAACTCTTAAGAATATTACGTCGATTCTTTGTATGATGTGGGTGCGAGCATTCTGTATTTTGGTGGAGATTTTGTTATTTTGGGCTTGAAACTCTACCTTTTAATGATACAAGAGAGACATTCCCATTTCAAGATGATGAAATGTTAATTATAGACTTCTGATAAGTTGATTAATGAGAATACCTACTAATTTTATTACCTAGCATTTGTTAGCTGCCTTTTCTTATTACTTGTAGCAAAATTCATTTCTTATTCACAAATGTTGTTATGTATTTTATTTTTATTTGAGTAACCCGTATTGATTTAAGATTTAATATTTCAAATGAACTGTAAGCTGTAAAAATTATTGATGGAATGATAATATTATATAAGAAAATATTATTTTTCTTTGCACTTTCAAATACATGGAAAATTCAAATTTATAGACTGCCTTGCAGATATTTATATTTAAATTATAAAATTTGATATTTATTTTTGTATGAATATTTTTCTCATTATTGATCCCCTAATCATGAAATATATTTTGGTACTCAACTTTGACTAGTATTATAGCATTCCTCCAGAGGACATCTTAAGATAGTTTATTGCACTTATGTTGATTCAACTATCCTTCTTATCATAATGTGTAATAGTAGTCTTTAGTCATGTTTGAAAAATGGGCAAAAATTGATATTCTATGAGATAAATTTCTACTTTATGTGAGCTAAACCGTTATATGTATTTAATCATGTGTTTTAATTATTATTAAATTTATATTATGATTGTGTATAACAAAATCTGTTTGTAAATAGTAACAATTTCTTGAAGAATGAAATTCAAAGTGGTATCTTAGTTTCGCTTTCTTCTTTATTTCTTGTATCTAGTCTTTAATTAAATTTTCTATCTTTGATTAAGATGTTTAGTTTTGTTGCCCTCAAAAGATTCAAAATCAAAAGATGTTTAGTCTTTCTTTTTTTCAGTGCACTATTGTCATTAAAATATTTAATGTTTAACTCATAACAATTAAATTTAATTACTTAAAACTCATAATTAAAAATCAAGTATTATCTTAAGAAAAAATAGTATAATAATTTTGTTTTAAAGAGAGATTTAGAAGATTAGAAAGGGAACCAGCGCCAACAGTCACGTGGGGTAGTGGGCCCGTCACTGTTGACTGCGATCCGCCGTAGACAGGCAGATTTGAAGCATGTGAAAGGTCAGCTTCATTTAGTTAGCCCCTTGAGAATTGAGTTAATAGGAATGGCTTTTTATATTAAATAAATGAACTATATAGTATTTTAAAATATATATATATATATATACGACCTCGGTACGGGCCGGGTCCAATAATTGCCATAGTCAGCCCGGCCCGGCCCGGCCCGAGAGCCGGGCCCAGCCACGTGCGGGCTCACATCAAACTGGGGCCACATAATTAAAGAACTACTAAATTAAATTAAAAGTAGTGCGGAGGAGCAATGGAAGGATGAGTGCTGTCCAGCAGTGGCGAGCTTTAACAGAAGAACGATAATGTTTATCTCTTTGAAAATGTTTTAACTCTACAGTTTTATATAGGGAGATCTGATGTGCGAGGTATGTGAGCAGAAAAGCTGCTGCAAACACTGAATGAAGCCTCCTCCGCTCCTTCCTTCTCGTATCAGCATTAAATGATGGAGTGCAGACTAAGCTGACTCCGAATCTTGACTTTGACTCCTCCGATGCTGATGGATCCATAGGGGGGAGAAGAAGATGATGATGGTCTTAATTTAATGAATTGCGATCCACCTACGTATCCTCATCTACATATAACATGCTAATAGAGCATAGCTGGCTATATACCTTTGGGAATTCCACCATTTTTACAAGTAATTTTATCAACTAATTCAGCAGTGCCGTTAAGACCATCTCTACTTAACCATCAATTCGGAAAAGGCTGAAAGATTCATGCTTTTATTCCTTCTATACTCCTCAGCCAACATAACCCAAAGATTTCTTATTACTTGGCTCGCATGGTTTAGGGGGCCTTCAAAGAAGCTTCTCGGAGTGAAAGCCGACGCCCCAACCTGCAACTGAGAAATCAACCCGAAGGTACATTGCGCATCTCACATACACCACAGAACTGCAATAAACGCAGATCTCAATGCTGCTAACTTAATTAGAGAGGCTACAGTGGGCACACCCGAGGTTCAGCCACTCCGCTCTAGCCTCAAAACCCACCACCGCTAGCACCAGTTCATCTACCAAATCCACCTGACATAGCATACCTAGCAAGAAATTCCAACGAAAATACTTCAACATCATTTCAGCCCCATTCAAATGAGATGATGCCCAGCATTTTAAGAATAACCCTAGTGTCATGCGGATGAAACCCCTCAACCGAAAAAATTGGGGCTTCAATGGGTACATAACTCACTGCCCGATTGATTTGGAACCCCTCAAGTTTTGAGAAGTATAACTGTTGATTTGAGGAGGAAGTAAGTTGAAGTTTTGCCAGAATGGCGAAAACTCCACTGATTGTATTGTTCCTCTGGTACAATGAAGTTTCTCATTCTCTCCCCCCGTGAACGTAAGTGTTTACACCGAACCATGTAAATCTTATTGTCGTGCTGCAATTTCCTTTTGTTTTGTTCTTGCATATTTGTATTGTGATTATTTGCTTGAGAATATTTTTTATTTGATTTATAGAGAAGATCTCAACAAGTTATATCAGAGAGAGGTTATGGCTTTATAATTCAAATTATTTTTTGTTATTTTTAGGGCATCTAGTGACAAACAAGAAATCATGGAAGAGAGTTGGAGGAAAAGGTTCTAGTTGTTCTTCGTCGGGGGTGGGGGAGCGAACTTTCCACCAAGTTATGACACATCCGACGAGGGTCAGTGTTGTCAAGTTTGATGACAAGAACAACTTCGGGATGTAGATATACAAAATCACGGATGCACTTTGCGTGTTGAACCTGGAACATGTTTTTGATGGCGATGAAAAATCGAAGGATATGTTGGAGAGTGATTGGGCCAAGATGAACCGTAGTGCATGCGGCTTGATCTGAAATTATTCAATCCAAGAAATCAAGTATGCGGTGATAATGGAAACATCAACTTGGAAATTGTGAAATTCCTTGAAAGCAAGTATCTAAAAAAGAGCGTGGATAATTATCTCTACATGAAGCGATGTTTGTATAGATTCTAGATGCGACGAGGAATCTCCATTGATGAACACATAAATGAGTTCACCAAGTTAATAACAAATCTTTTTAATTTGGATGAAAATGTGGAGGGTTAAGCGAAACATTTCTTTTATTAAACTCACTCCCGAATGAGTATAAAGACTTCACCATGATGCTTATTCATGGTAAGGAGGCTGTAATGTAACAACTCAGGTTGTTACCTAGGTCAATTAAGACTATAATCTATGTCTTAATTGAGATTCTAGTAAACTAAATAAGTCATTTAGAACTCATCTCTAAGATCTAGGTCAAACCAAGAATCAATTGGATCAAATCTGGATTTTTGAAAAATCTCAAAGCCCTAGAAATTCACTTTTAATCTAGATCTCAAATTGAAAATCCGACTTCGTCATTGCATTCACCACCCCCCAAATTAACTAGGGGTGAAATTTTGGAGGCATTTGGAAGTCGTTGAATTTTCATCAAATATTTTAATATTACTTAAATACTTAGAAAATTCAAATAATTAAGTACTCATCGGATTGAAAATTCGAGTGCGCCGTTGCGTTCCTCACCCCTCAACTAGCTAGGGGTGATTTATTGGAAATATTTGAAATGTATTTAATTAATTAAATCTAATTAATAAAATATGTTTAAAATTAATTAAATAATAATATATTTAACTTATCTTAACGGTCGTCGTCGGATTGAAGCTGACGCCGTCTCCAGTGTGGTTAGCATCTGACAGAAGTTCTGAACCGTTCGATCGAAGATGGAACGGTCGAGTCGTTTCGTTCTCGACGCGTGTTGAGTGAAGCTGCACGCGTCGCCTACACTAGCGCTGGAGCCTGCGTTCACCAAATGGCCTCTCCGCCGCTCTAGAGCCCTCTTTGAGCCCAGTATCCCGCCTAAACTCGATTTCACAAACCCTAGACTCAAACCCAAAGCTGGGAATTACCGCTTGCCATCTCTCCATCGATCCTCAGCCGTCCTCTGTTCGTTCAAAGGTACCTCCTTCTCCTCCTAATTTACTCCTTAGGTATTGCGTATTATTGTAGAATCAAGGTTATTTTTGGAGCACGATCGATCGAAGTTTCGTTCGATCGCGCTCGTAACCCTAGCGCAGCGGGGAGCTGAATCGCCCTCCCAGATCTGTTGTCGGATCTGGATTCAAATCCAGCCATTGGATTTGAAATAATCGCGATCCGTTAGATTTGTCGATTCAGCCCAAACAGTTGGATCGATTAAATCAAACCGGTTCATTCGGATCAACAACAGCCGTTGATCGCGGACAATGTAAATCGATCCGCATCGTCCGATCATCCACGTGGCGTTCTTATTATTGCCTGTTTGTGTGTCGCCTCTTCCGCAAGCCACGTGGCCTGCGCCGCCGTCTCAATGGGTGGGATCCACCCGTCCCGTCAAAATGACGGGTCAGCTTTGTGCTCTATTGGTGGGGCCCACTGATCGCACCCCAGCAAACCACGGCTTGCCACATTGGTGCTGCGGGTCCCACCTGCAGGAAATAAAAGTTATTATATATATATATATATATATATATATATATATATATAATACAATACTTTAGTATAAAATTAAGTTATGTAAAGTATATAATATATGTATTCATAAAATCAGAAGATAAAAGAATTTATATATATTAACAGAATTAATAAATTAATTATAAATCAAAACAGTGATATTAATATATATAACTAAATAAATTCTAATAAATATTAAACTTTAGGCATCCCTAATATGTAAAATACATATCCAAATTGTACAAATAAATATATCAAATTGATTTGAAAAATTTACAGAATTTATTGGAACTATCAAATTTCCATTCAGAGTAATATATCACATAGTGACATTTAGGAGTATTAAATAAATCAAAATATGCTTCGAATATTCAATTAATCATAATTTTGCGACATTTAATACAAACATACCCAATATAGGTCTTAAAGTGATCAAAAAATCCTAAGAATTAATTTAGTAGTATTCATATTGCTGTTTGGATTAGATTTGGCCTATCACTTTTGGGACTTAACCTTAATTAAGTCATTTAACCCTAGAACTTCAATTGACCATAAGTTGGTCAATTTAGCTCCAAATTAGGTGATCTAAATATCAATTTAGATCAGAAAAACCTAATTATATATGTATATATATATATATATATATATATATGTGTGTGTGTGTGTGTGTGTGTGTGTGGCAGATAAGGAGTGATCTCAGGATCAAGTCCTTGAGGAGGAGCTAATGCAATATCGAGCAACTTAAATGTTTTTTTTATCTTAAGTTTTAATTTTCTATTTAGTTTGTAATAAATTTTATAAAATAATTATTATTTATGTTATGAATACATTTTTTGTTATTCTGGTATTTCTGAATAAATGTGAAAATGTGTGTATTTTATACACCTCTAAATACATTGTTATAATGAACTCCAATATGATCATGGGAAGTGAGTGTCTAACGCTGGATTAACTATGTTGACCCAGTGGAGGGTCGCCACAAGACCGCTATCTTTATATATTATTATTACCAAATATGCACCACACCCTTTTCGAACTATCTTTCATATTGGAAGATGTTAATTAACAATGTTGTTACACCCAACTTGCCCATAAAAACTTTCAGCTTCTTTCCACTTTGGATTGTAACTTTCTTTCGTTAACTATCAATTACTATATCATGTTTACTAAGACAATTAATATCTAAGATGATATCAACGTTCAAAGCTTTGGCTAAATCACAGTATGACATTCCTTGGGACGTGGCAAACCTCTTTGAGATGAATGAGTGGTTGCACTAGTGTTGAAAAGGGTATCACAAGACTTATCATTAAAATAGAGTGTGCTTATGTTGAAGGTATCCAAAGAGTTTTACTAATGCTTGCAAGTATTATAAAATGAAGATTAAAATGATTAATAAAATAGGTGTGTATCAGAGACAACTTTGTTATCTTAGGAAACTACTATATGAGTGAGAGAATATACTCATGCTAAAGTAGTCTTCCTTGGAGCTACTAGTAATCCTCTCTAATTAGGAGCTGGAGTTCTTGGAGCCCTTGGTGGATTCTCCTTAGGGCTTGGACATCTACAGGTGGTGATGGCGTAATGGCCAAGGCTAGGGCTTATCTATTCACTACAACATGTTCCACTCTTTAATCTCTATGAGGATGGTTGATTTTAACCTTTGCCCACTCAAACTGGGACTGCCAAAATTTGTGTCGTGATTTACTACATGTATAGCAGAAGTCCACCCTATGATAACAATGACCATATGGACGTGGCTCTCTGCATTTTTGTGTTGATGCTTGAGGATGTTCAAGGGCTAATTGATATACTTGAACAAGTTGAGGTCATGGTCTTAAACACTTCTTTCCTGCCCGGGACCATTTGAGATCTATTTTTTTTGCTCTTTCTGTATTTGTTGATGCTCCACCAATTTAACAGCTTCTAATAGCTTCGAGAAATGGATATGTTGGATAGGTACCAAACTATCCTTAATTAAATTTCGTAATCCTTTGAGGAAGCGAGGGCAGCGGGCGGCCTCGTTTTGTACTAATCTCAGGGCAAATCTAAACAACTCTTGAAATCATATATCATATACAAATAAAGTCTTGTTACCTTGGGTTAGCTATAGAAACTCATCATCCAAGATAGTTTGTGCAAAGGGAAGGATGAATTCCTTCTGGAATGCTTCTGTGAATGCAACCCACTTATATCTTCAATGTCAATTCCAACAAATCTAGTGGCCAATTCATTATTCTACTAGTGCTCTGCCTTGTAAAGAAATAGATGAGTAGTCAAGTGGATAACTACTGTAATGGGACACTTAATACTAGCTAGAATATTTTCCACGATCTTTAATCAAAACTTGTCTCCATTAGTGATGTTGATCTGTTAAATGTTGGAGGGCATAGTCGAAAGAGGCTAAGGAGTAACCCACCTACTGTAGAGCTATATGCCAGTCGAAAGTTAACATAAATGATCCGAGTAGTTGGGATTTTTGAGCAATTTAAGTTTGACTTTCCACCAAAAGTGGAACCATATTAATAAGTTTGTCAATTTTACTAAATGATGAGCTAGCATATATAGGGGTTTTGATCAGGGTTCCTATGGGGGGTGGTAATCTTAAGATTCATCTATGAGATTTAATATTCAACATTTCAAAAAGGAGAAGGTAAAAATAACTTTGGGATATTATCATTAAAAGATAAAGATGTATAAAAGATGCTAGCCAACTCTAGCTAGAAAAGCAATTGAGAAGTTCCTATAATAAAAAACAAGGGATGCTGAATTGAGTTTGCCACATTCCAAGTAATAATTTAATATAAATTCATTTGAGTAAGGTAGGGAGATTGTGCTCTAGTACCTTTCCTAGTTACCATGTTTTTAAGCTATGAGGATCCTTAAGACCAGAGAAAAAAGGCCATTTAAGGGACACAAAAGATTTATTAAGGGGTTTGTTGGGAGCGGATGGTGAGACATTTAGGTTTAATGTACCATCGACAACCTCAATAATAGGATTCTTAGAAGTTGAAGGATTAGTAAAAGCAGTGTGAGTATCCAGATTGGTCGATTCAAGAGCAACAAAAGGGGAGCCAACAACAAACAAAGCAAATTGGGAAGACTGAGAATAGTTACTACAAACTTTGAGCTTCCATTCATAGACCAGCTTTTGGTTAGCCGATACATTGCTGAGATTGAGTGAAAAAGCAGTAGCAGCCATCCAATAAAATAAGATCAAGTTGTTTTTTAAACTCGAAGTTTGGGTATCGAAGCAAGGAGGGAAAACTTTGTTGCTTCCCTCGAGCAAAACTAATGCGACGAGTCCCATATCTTTGTTCTACTTCAAATTCCAAGTTTCTAATGAAGCATATGGCAAAAGATAACGTGACAAGAACACCGACAAGTTGGCCGGGCAACTGAATAGCGAAGCTCAAAACATGAAGTAAAGCTTTCTAAGTGAAACAAAGCAGAGAGACAAGCGTTAGAGTTTCTTCTTTGTGTTCAACTCAGGAAAGTTAACATTGTCTAAGAAGTTAATGGGGGCACAAATAAGAACTCATCCACCCGCATAACCCTACAGAGAAGTTAAACTCAAAGTAGAGGAAAGAAAACTATTGTCACATTAACAAGTCTAAGTATTAATACCGGTTGAACAGTGCGTATCGACCAAAGCTCCAACCCTGCCGGCAAATTTATTTGCCATAAAGCTGCCAAAGAATAATAATGCTGTCAAGATGAAATGTCTAAAAATGAGTTCGCTAGAGATCAAACAACCAAAAACCCTAAGCACAATTAAATTAAGTCTCCATTTGACACGCTGCAGCATGTTTAATCATACTACAGCACAATAGCTATGCTCAGAATGTAAATATCTTCATACCTAAATGTCTTCCATCGCTCGTTCATATTGAAAACATACACTGAAAAAGGCTGTCTCATCTCATCCATTTGGCATATTTTGCAAGGCCGAAATCTAGCAAGTGCTATGAAGACCATATAACAACACAGGTCTTTGGCATTATATCATATAAAAGATAATAATAAGCACACATACATGATTATCATAACTGGAAAATCATTAAATTGCGATGCAGTCAGTATATACAAAATTTAGGCTCTGATGCAAAGGCAGCATCAAAACGCTCAAAACATCAGGAACCACAGTGGCTGTACCATTAGAAGCAACAGAGTGCCGCTAATGTTCCTCCAGAGAATCCATTCATGATTAGTGACGGGGCTTAAAAGAATGCTATATACTATTAAATGTATATGAGAATTTGACAAAAACCTACATCAAGAGCAAAATTTCTCATCTGTTGACAAGTTACAATATATATATATATATATATATATATATATATATATATATATATATATATAAAATTTATTTCCAAAGCTTAACAAGCTTATCATGGCTGGCTGAAGCAACCAATCCATTGACAGTTGATGCGGCAAGAGCAGCGATCAGTCCTTCATGTGCTGGGAGTGTCATCCTCTTGTTCTCAGCCATATCCCACAGCTCCAATGACTAAATATGAAGCAGAGTTAGCACTAACTTCAGAGAAACTAATAACTAAAATACATATAATAAGAGAAAAAAGCTAAAATGCTTCAAAATGAAAAAACATAATTTAAGGTGATACCTGATAACACCCAATGACAAGCAAAGACGGATAGGCAGGATGAAAGACGCATGAATGGAACTTGTTTCCACTGCAGCTCAATTCATGGATGCTCTCGCCCTCCCTTCCGGATCCAATTGACCACACACGAACGGAGTCTTCACTAACCGATGCAAATAACTCTCCAGAGGGATCCCAGCAGATTGAGCCAACGCTTTTAGAGTGCCCCTAAACCAGAAATTTAGGTTTTATCATCAGTTTGGAATATGGGCGTAGAACTTTAAAATAAAACATATCTGAAATAATGTAATTTTATTAGTAAATAATTCATGAGAATGATGTGTTATGTAATTGCATTTATTGGAAAACAATTTTTTATGTTATTGAAAACTTAAAAAATTCAACTCATAGCTTCTTTAACTTCACAATTCGTTAAATTTGATGCATTTATCCTCATCATAATAATAGTATTCCTTGGATACCAATTAAATCTGCAAATTCATTTCATGTTATGCAAAAGGCAAAAATCTATGACATCTATCACTAATGAGAGACAATAATTGACCTAATTAACTTTGAAAACAAAATAATCACACAACAAAAAACCAGTTTTTTTTTTCAACTTTTACACCAATAAATCAAGCATGTTTATTGTGTTTTGGTTTTTATTAATTCTTTATTTCTATCCTAACAATACTTGAAAGAAAATTTTACTAAATGATGAATATTGCAAATTTTGGAAGCAAAGAATTTAGGGTTCTTTTATTTCTTCCATAGCACCAAATATTTCACATTTTCAAATAAAATTTTATCATCTTAGCAAACTTAGGTTTTTTAAATTACTAAAAGGAGTAAGATTCATAAATGTTATATGATTGGTAAGATGATAGTGCCTTTTGTAAAAGTTAAAGATAGAGAGCTATAGATATATGTATATGTGTATAAATAAATAAATATATATATTATATATATATATACACACATGAAAAATAAAATTTTAGGTGCTATATAGAAAAAAAACATGAAAAATAAAATTTTAGGTGCTATATAGAAAAAAAAATCTAAGGAAAGGTTTTTCACTTGCATAGCACCCAATTATTTATAATTTCCAAATGAAGCATCCAATATTTACAATTTACAAGAAATTAAATGTGCTCAAGAAGTCCAACAATAACACAAACCTGCAACGAATGAACACGACTTTGTGTCTCAACATCCAACACAGCCACAATGTTTTCAGAAGCAGCGGCAAGATATCGACCGAGCCTTGGTTGAAACCTCATTTGGGCAGTGCCACCCTGCAAAATAGATCCAAATAAGTCATTTTAAGCTTCAAAATCAAATTGGCTGAGAATAATCCCAATAATAATACAGCAAAAAAAAACTCCAACTAAAGTAAGCATGCTTCATATGAAAGAGTAAACACAAAAAAAAAAATTAAAAAAAGAAGAGCACCTTGAAAACTCTTA
This sequence comes from Gastrodia elata, assembly GCA_016760335.1. Taxonomy (NCBI): domain Eukaryota; kingdom Viridiplantae; phylum Streptophyta; class Magnoliopsida; order Asparagales; family Orchidaceae; genus Gastrodia; species Gastrodia elata. The sequence goes on along the minus strand of CM028675.1, from coordinate 30,702,213 downwards.
CACAGCTACCATTATTGATACTCCAATAGCGTATTTCCCCTTCCCCATCGCATGAGCATATCAGATCTTCTTTGTTGGGATGGAAGTCCAAAGACATCACAGTTGCAGAATGCCCAGTAAATGTACGAAGAGAATACCCTGGCTGAAATTAGGGTCAAGCAAAGTTACTAATAAAGAATATTATCTAAGGATAGAGCATGCTACCATTAAAAGTTTGAGGAAAATGTTACTTTTTATCATTTGTTTGTGAAACTTATAAATAAATATGTTGATTACATTTCTGTGATGCAGAACTTTAGCAAAAAATATTGAATGGAAAGAAATTAAAAGACATTTTTTAATACTAATTCAACATATTTAGTACAATGCAGAATGTTGATAATGGTGTCAAGAACTGCCTTGAAGAAAAATTAGTTGCATATTAATAGCTTAAAATTTTACATGCAAAACAATGGGAGGAACAAAGCTGAATAAAGTACATGGTTAGTACAATTAAATGTATATCTTTGAATAATATGGCGTTCTGAAAGATATTTGTCCAAACAAGAATAAAATCAACTTACGTTGTCAGCATCCCAAACCCTAACAGTTTTGTCAAAAGAAGATGTGGCTAATCGTGGCAAGCTTGGACTAAATCTAACATCAGTAATTAGAAAAGAGTGTTCTTCCAATGTTGATTTCGGTTTCAAAGTATCAGTAAACCAAAGAACTGCCTGCATTGAAAAATCAATACAAATATAATGATCAAGTCTGAAGTTGCTTCACGGCAAAATAAACATAGGAACAACATGATTAAAATTAATGAATAAATCGCATGACACCTTTTTGTCATGACCTCCTGTAGCAAGAAGCTTTCCATCAGAAGAGAAGTGGCAGCAAACAACTTTATTAGAACTTGCACGAGCAAATCCAATTTCATTGAAGGTAAAACCTGTCCTTTCAAGTTGTTAGTGCAATAATTACGATATGAAACAAATAATAATTTGTAATACCATAACTACAACTATCATCTTCATTATATAAGTTTACCTTCAGTCACATCCATACAACGGCCTACTGCATCTCTAGGGTCGGTGTCATCATGAGAAAGGAATGACTCAACATTATCATCCAACGATCCATCTTCCACAAGCCGATCCATTTCAGCTTGAACTTTGTTATCCCACTGCTTAAGTAAAACAACTCAAGATATGCACAACCATTTAATGTTGTTGATTTTATTAAATCTACATGCCAGTGTTAATTACCAACTGATTTGATGGAGAAGTTAAAGTTCCAGTTGCATCAGAGCTAAACATCATGAGAGGCTTATTTGAGCTTAAAGACATCACATCACCAGGAGTGTGAGTGGACGGCGTTGAGGGTGCAGAACTTGGAGAAGGACCAGCTGTGTTAGCAGTTCCTGAGCTATTGGCTGGACCAGACGATGACCCAGGCTGTTTTCTCTTACGAACTGTTTGGTTCTTCAAAGCCTAAACATCCATCCAAATTTCCAGGCTAGTGGTCAGCTATGCTTTCAAGCAAGTGTGGAAGATGCAGTAAACAACTTTGTTCAGAAAATGGCTTGTAATTAGTATTTTCCAGAAAAAAATTTCAAATAATAAAAATAGAGAAAGGAACAATATTAGCTGGATTTAGACTATTATTGTAATAGAAAATAAATATGCACGAAATCCACAAATAAGATAATATGTTATTAATATATTGGTCATAAAAGTGCCATTAATATAATGACAAAAAAGTCTGAGAACAACCTTGTGATGATCAAAATTTATAAGTTTTTCGCACATCAAGATAATTTTCTCAAGAGGTTTCTCCTCAAGATTACATGCACATAAAGCACAATGACACTTTACAAACACGAAATCAACACAAGGGATGTAGCATAGCTAGACACAATCATTATGTTTCTTAACAAACCATTAGCACGCACAAGATATTTTCACAGAAGCAAGCAACAAACAAAATACATATTCCATCACAAAAATTAGATAGCAAGATTTTTACAAGTACTAGTAAACAACACGATCATAAATAATGCAAAGAAAAGTACCGGATCATTTCCTCGAAAGGCATTTGGCAATCCATCTGTCGGGCCAGTGCCCATTTTCTCTGGTTGGTTAAGAAGTGGATTTGAACCAAGTGATTGTTGATTTGGAATAGCAAGCTGTTGTAATTGCTGGTTCTGTTGGCCCCCACCTTGTTGCTGTTGTTGCTGTTGCAACTGAGCTATCTTCTACTACACAAAATCAATAGTAAGAAAGTTGAATGACACACATTAAAGGCATCATTCAATTTATTAACATAAAAATATTATATCCATTAAAATGAAGGCAGGCATAAGTAAACCATTATATTATTTGTAATAATTAAAAAATAGATGTCCTATCAAGTAAATTGTTTATATTTTGTGACATTAAATGAAATAATTTAAGAGTACGTGATATACAAATTAATTTAGATATTAAAAAATATATACACAAAATTTTTCATGTTTTTAAAAAAAAATTTAGAACACAATTCTCTTATTATCTTGAATTGTAAGAGAATTTTCTCCATCGTTGCATTGTTATAGTTATATAAATAGGTTAAAGAAATTAAACTACATATTAAGTTTAACTGATAACATTGGAATGCAATAATTTAAATTACATATTAAATTAAAAAAATTTCATGTTTTCTCAATTTGCTGAAGTACTTGCTTTCCTTTTTTAACTTTTAAGAGAATGAAAACTGACAATTTTGAGGGAACAACATTTCACAATGAAGCTTTAATTATTTGGATGTTTTAAAGAAACTCTCTCCTATTCCTAATTACTAACAAGTATGAGGATGGTCAAAAGATGTAATAACAAAATTACCAATCTCCAATACCAATATGTCTCATTAGCAAATGACCTCAAAAACCATTAAACAAGAGAGTGATGGCTAAAGTTTCTTTAATAGCAACCATTGGATCAAAATTCATGCAAAACAAATGTTCATATATAGAGAACAGATAAATACTAAAACTCACACAAAAACTAAAACTTTAGGCAAAGCACACAGCAGCAGACTAGTAATTAGACAATAACCATCATTTATAATCTGATTCTAAGAGAAAAAGAGAGTACAGCTAGCATATAAAATAGAATGAGCAATCAAAAGACAAACTAATGGTGCATTCCATCCTAGAATTGCAAATTCAAACAAAGGAAAGCAGGTCTTCTTATTATAATTAAAATACAGAGAAAAGAACAACATAAAGGAATTAGATCTGCAGCAAAATACTTAATCATATGCTAAATTATTTAATCATCATGTACCAAAAGAGAACACACCTTAATCAACTCTGTTTCTGGACGTGGCAAAACAGGACCTCCTGTTGGCATTGGGGATCCCACATTTGCAATTGCATCATTAATAGAGTTCCCCATACCATCCTTCCCAAGCCCAATGTTTCGGTTGGTGTTGGTGAGCAACAACCTTAGCCTTCTGCTGTCAATCTCTGCAGCTGATGTTGACGTAAGATTCTGTTGTGCTTGAAGCAAGAGCTGTTGTTGTTGGGGGCTAAGATACTGAAGCTGATGAAATGTTTGGGGAGATTGCATAAAGGACTTTTGCTGAAAGATTCCTGACCGAAGCTGATCAAGACCCTGAATATATAGTAAACAGAAGGTATGAAAAGTTCTTAGGAAAATGATTACGGAGTAAATCCAAAGCAGCAATTTGTCATTAAAGATATTCAGCATATTCAAGCCCATCAAATAAATATAATGCACACCTAATGATAAGCTTTGAATGCATAATAAAAACAAAGAATATAACCAAGCATTTCATGACAATTAGTAAGATTGCAATATCAGATAGGGAATTTTCTTCAAGTACTGCTTCAAGCATTCTATTTAATGTGATTACAAGAGGATGAAAAGTATAAAGCTTCTTTAAAATGTCAAATGTGTAAATTCTTAAGGATGCAACAAATCTTTAAGGTAAAATCTACTTGAACATTTAATACCTTACAAGACATATCAAATTATAAACTATAAGTTCAATAGCAAAAAAAAGTATGAACATAATGATAATGAATGTAGATGGGACCCTATATTATTGATTTACAGTGGTATAGTTCATCAGTACCACAGATTTTCATAGAATAAAATACTTACAGTGAGCGGCCACCCTTTCAGTGTTAAATTATTCCCGCCTTGATTTGATCCTGCACAATAAACAATTGCCATCATACGTGCATGTATATAAAGCTTGCAAAAGAAGCATTTTTGCTATCAGTATATTGTAGAACCTTAGAAGTAAAGTCAGCGACTATCAAAAAGGTAATACTACAAAATTTCTAATATAAAAGACAGTAGGTAAAATTAAAAAAATCTAACAAAACAAAAACAGTATGGCACACCAAGAGTAAAGCATGAATCACTAAAGAGAGATTAATTAATTTAACAAAACGACATCACTACATTATCTCCAAGCAGGTTGAAAAGGAGTTTTAAAGAAGAATAAAAGAATTAAAACGAGAGGAAAGTTTTCATCTATATGAACGATTTTGTTTTTATCCTATAACCAATGAGAAAATGAGGAAAAATAATTATTTAAAACAAAGTAAAATTGGTACAACTACCCTCATTCCCTGCTTTTAGATAAGAGAAGCTTTAACCTGTCTTAAATTCACTAATGCACATAAATAAATTCAACTATTATTCAATTCTGAATAAAAAACACAACTATCATTCAAAAAAAGGATGATCAATTTTCTTTAAAGCTTCCGATTAAAAAACCAACATTCTCCTATCTCTACAAATATTTGTTTTCGTCTCTGCACTCTCAAGCAGTTTATTCCCAAGTAGAAACAGCTTTACTACGAAGTAGATATAAATACAAAAAAAAGATAAGTCAAAATGATGAAAACCAGGAACTCCGTTTAATGATCCATCAGGAACAGCAGCCCTTGGAGTCATTACTTGATTCATCTCAGACTTGATATCCTGCCATAAATTTAAAGCATCCTCAATATTGCAAGAAGAATACTATCATAATTATTCAAAAATAGGAAACCTGTATTCCTCCAGGTTGTTGCTGGTTCCTAGCCTGCACCTGCTGTAAGGCCCCAGAGATAGCACTAGCAGAGCCCTGTAGAATTTGCCTACCAAAACAAAAGGCATTATTATTCAACCATTTGTTCATGCAAATTATGACTCATTAAAAACAAAGAGTAGCTTATATATCAATCAAATAAGTGTCAAAAGATAGGGAAAAAAAAAAGTACAATAAGTAAATGTAGATAAAATTAAAAAATACATTTTTTCAAAACAAGCTCTCGTACGTGTTTGGTTGACAAATAATCTAAAGCACTGTAGTAGGGTTTGAAACGTAGAACTCAATCGAAAGTCACAAGATGTCCATACAACTACTTTATAATTATGTTATAAAAGAAAAATGACAGTTCTGAAAAAACATCTAATTTAGCTAATTGAATTTATACTATTAGAAATCGCAATGTGGTGCCCCATGTTAACATGTACAATAATCATTCAGGATAACATAGCTATCTGATAAATCAGTCATGAAACTGCCATTGAAAAAGTAGATGCTAAAATTATTGTGGGTGAAGTGAATGAGATCGATTAAAAAAAATCGTACTGCTATCTAGAAATCAAGGTATTCTAATAACATAAACAAACTTTGAAAAACCTTAGAATATATATCTAAATGGCATATCATGTGCACTGCATTTTGTGCAAGTGTACACTAGTAATTTTTATACAATAACACTAAGCCTCAATCCCACTAGGTGACGTCAATTACATGAATCCTTTATTTCCATTATGCATGATCAAATAGAAGCCCCTCCCATGTTCCAAATAAAGAACATCATTTATGATGGTTGCTTCCCATGCCTTTTTTGGCCTTCCTCTTCAGCAGCACTAAGTTTTGGCAATTTATCATATTCAATATAAAAAAGACTGAAAACTGACAACAGCTTAAAAGCCATATGATCTAAACCTCTGATGGTAAAATATGGTATATATATAATATGTTTTTTATCTTAATATTCAGAGTACAAATACAAATCATGTTATGTTAGTAAATTTAATTTAATTAAATGAGAATTAGCATGGGAAATAGATGCACGCTAATAAATATTTTTTAAAAATGTGAGTATAATATACAAAAGACAATTATTATAGTTTTATGTTTTAAATTTTGTGAATTTTCCTGTAAAGTTTAAAAGGTACAAAAGATTAAAAAAAAAAATAATCTGTATGTGCTGATATTATATGAGCATAGTATGTGAATGTACAAACAAAGATCTAGCCCTTGAATATATGAGTAAATTTTTTTTGAAGTATAAAAAATAGGCATCAAACATCCTTAGAAGAAAGCTTATGTTGTCTATAGTCCTATTTTGAGAATTAAACAAGTATCTGGATCATATTTAAATTTTATTTAAAATTAGAATTGGAATGACAAATAGGTATAGGATAAATGAGAATTAGCATGGCAAAATAGAACTAGCATGTAAGATTTTAAAAGTACAAAAGATAATCTTTTATAATTATGCATGCACGTTATATGAGCATAATATGTGAATGCATAAACAGACATCTAGCCCTTAAATATAGGAGTAAAATATTTTTAAAGTATGAAAAATTAGGTATTAAGTACCCTTTAGGAAAAAACTTATATTATCTAATTCCATTTTAAAAATAAAACAAGTAATTGGGTCCTATTTTAGATATGTTTCAATATCCTAAGAGCCAAATTACTTCTCAAATCCCAAACCCTCAATCTCTTTATACCTATTGATGCCACTCTCCAAACCAAAACCAAAAACCTTCAACCCTAACATGCAGCCTAAAATCCTCAACACCCAAACCATCAAAGACAAAACACACCCAATAACCCCCCAAGACAAAACCAGCCATGCTCTCTCATTTGGCTTCTTCTGAAATGCATAGAAATCTAATCCAATGGAACACTGCTTCCCATACTCTCCTGCTATGCAAACATAGAAATAGAGGGAAGAAATTCAAATTTTTTTCTTTTTTTCCATCATTCTTGGTCCAACTCTATCATGCAGCATATATGATGGATTTATCTAGCTACACAAAGTCGGTATAAAAAGCATTTCTCAATCTCCTGATAGTAGTAAGCATGCCAACTTAAAAAATTAAATAATTATAGTAAAAACAACAATAATAAGAGATCAAGATGAATTTTACCTCAATAAGTAAAAGTAACAAAAAAATCAAAAAGCATGTAAACTTAAGTTCAAATTCAAAGATGAAACATTGTTTCCAAACTAAAAATGTATAATCAAGATTTGGATTCAAATCAACAATGTGTAGCTTAAATAGCTATGTGATGATTAAATGAAGTACATACATTTCATTATTGTTCATCAATATATTCAACTTGGGTTCGACTAGAAAAGTTGAAACAGCATATCTAGAACTTACATCTATGTATGTACCAAGCGAGTACAGTATAAATAACAGCATTTGTTCTGTGAAAAACTAATAGCTTTCTCATAAGCATATTGTTCCTTAAACTGTCATGTATACATCTTCAGCAAATAACAATAAGAAACTGAGCGAAGGTAGTATATATGCAGCAGAAACTGTTAAATGGGAGTAAGAAGTTACCCTGAAGCTTGCCCTGAAGTAACGGCCCCCTTCAGCATTGAGGCTTGGTTAGCATCCAAAAGCTGGCCAACATTATCTCCAAACCTCTGCTGAATATGTTCAAGGAATGAATAGCATGAGTACCATCACTATTAGTGAACTTATTGTATAGAGGATAATCTTGTTTTAAAATATGAAAGAATCCCAACTTAGCAGTATACCTTCATTGATCCATCGTCAAGAGAATCCCGGTGCAAAGGTATCTTTAATCGCTCCTCATACAGCTTTGTAGCTAATGCATTTGCCGTGGGAGTATTCTGCCGCATTAAAGGATCACAGCCAACAATTCCATTTGCAGAACCATTTAGAAGATGGGATCCATCCCTTCTCTGATGTTGTTGTTGTTGTTGCTGCTGCTGTTGCTGAGCATGTCTCTGCATAAGAAGTTGTTGCATCTGAACTTGCTGTTGTTGTTGCTGTTGCTGCTGAGTTGGCAGAGATTGCTGTGATTGTTGCTGAGCCGGCAAAGACTGTTGTGGTTGCTGCTGTTGTTGTTCCCGGACCTTCATTAACTGAGTCTAACAAGATGCACAGATAATCATTCATTAGAAAAAACAAATTTAAGAGAATGAGAATATTAATCAAACATTCAAAAAATATGCAGCTGCATACTAGTTCTATTTTCTATAGTATGCAATGGATATTTGATTGTGACAATGGTTCCATTAATTATAAGACAAGGACCATTACTTCATCTGGCTTTCTGTACAATAACATAATATGAGATAAACACCGAAATACTTCCTAAATCTACAATGTGGTGATATATAAAGAGCAGATTGATGTAGTATGTTATTTAAAGGAAGAAAACATGCCAATTCAGTTGTATAAAAGGTAAATCTATTTTTTGAATCAGAAGTCAGCTAGCAAAGAGATCGACCACAGCTATAATATTCTCAGTAAAAAGCATAGGTTCAACTCATTGCATGGTTCAATATACAATATTAAACAAATGGTAAAATAGAATTGCAATGAAAGAAAAAAATTATTATCTTCATAATCAAAGCACGCTTCAACTACATTGGAGCAAAATTCTTTGCAACTGTTTTTTCAAAGAACAGCAAATGATGGAAAACACTATCTTATGGCCTCATATTTATGCCCAAAATCTAATCAACATGGTATAGCTCAAAACTGCCAATATGACACCACCCAAAAATCCCACAAACATTTAAAAAAGAGGAAACTGTAGGCAGAGAAGATATAATAGTGGCCCAAATGAGTTACACCACTTCTAACAATATAACACAGTACACGAAAAAAGGGATGCAAGAGCACCCTGCGAGGATTGCACAAGGCACAACAAGAGGCAACATGCAGCCTTAATGCCCTGTTTATGATTGCAAGAACATACAGTCTTTCCAGGATAGCTACCCTGATAAGTGTGCTGTGTGCTGGCATAGAACATTAAAATTAACCATAATGGTTCAACAATGAAGAGGTTATTTTCCAAAGAATCCACAATGAAAATTACAAATAAAGTGGTATGCAGAGTCATGAATCACCAGCAAATCAAGGGCATGAACACAATGCATAAACACAATGCACTGCCTGAAAGAGATGTACCATTTTCTCAACTTAGTGAATAAACATTGTTCTATAACACTTTTTATTAACATTAACATTAAAATGTTGTTCGTGTGACAATATAAAAATGTTTAAGAAATTAGACTAAGGAAATACATACTTCGATATATGATGCAGCAACATCAGAATGCTTCTCATTTGTTCTTGCAATGAAAATATCCCAAAAAACTGACCACCATTCAAACAGAAAGCCACCAGGTGCATCAATAGCTGAAACTCAACCCATTTCACAAATAAAAAATTTACTAACCGAGTAATTACAAACTGTTCAAAATTATATTAATCGAGAAAAAAGAAATAAATGAAATCACTTTCTCATCTACTTACCAACAGGATCAGAAGACACCTTCCCTTCAGCTTGAAAAGCTTTTGCAGAGGCTTGCAAATTCCTCTTTACCAAATAATCATAAATATACACATCCAACCTAACAAAAATATAAGCATAAGACATTAGAAAAATTTAGAAATAGTTCAATCTTATTAAATCAAGGTTATTTTAAAACAGAAAATGAGGAATTAACCAAGAAAATATCACAGAAATGCTGGTCCTAAAAATAGGCGGCAAATCGTTTCACTGGCACAGGACACAAGTATATGAGGTACTCAAGCTTACAACCTCAATATCAGTACAAACTACAACAATAAAAAAATCTTAATGATGTAGATTCACAAAATATGATAAAAAAACGAAGCTGCTTGACCGATAAACAAAAGTAAAACCAAGGACAAAGCATTTAAGAGAAGTTTTTTTTTTTACTCTGTAGGTTTTAATTCAAAACTAGCAATGCTAAGTCAAACAAAAAGTAGCAACCCAAAACCTCTCACAAACTTTTCCAAATCCCAAGCGCAGTCGAAATCCCTAAAAACCCTAGCCTCAAAAAATAAAAAAAAGCTCGCCCCGCCCTGTGCAGAAACATCAAATAGCATCTTATGCACATACTAAAGCACACAAGATAAGCAGCAAGATAGGCAAGAAACAAGCCATAAAAAAAAATATTAAGCAAAAAAGAGCAAAATCTTACATTTTATCAGCTTCCCAATTGGTCTGCGACATAATTCCTCTCAAAACTACAGAAAAAGCAATTGCTTCTCACGCTTCTTCACTCTCTTCCCTTTATTCAACAAAAATAATAAGCGACCGTCAAATCCGCAACTTTCTGCCAAAATCAAACGCTGCAAACAACTCCGGTGCCGTTCTCATCCCTCCACCAAAACACTAGATAGTCTCCCCTAGCAACAATCCTCATAAATCCTAAACTCCAATTCCAATGCCTACACTTTCTTCAAAAGCACACAAGAACAAAGAAGAAGATGGAGAAAGTGGAACAGGGAGAATGAGACGAAAGAGAAATAGGGAAGGAAATAAAAATCTATTCGGTCTGCGAGAGGACAACCCGATCACTGCTGCCCGTAAATATAGTCCCAGAGGGCAGCTTAAATTCTCCGGCATTGTTTCACCCGGTATTGCAACTCAAAATTGAAACCCATAGATATTTTTGGTAGAGATTTTGCCACGTCAACGGTCATTGTTGTGGTCCTTCAATGTGAATAATCAGGCGAATCTCTTATAATGTTGTTTTGGTTTTATGAAAATATTATTTGTGAATGATATTTTTATGCTCAGAATTTATTATCTTAAATTTTGTATTCAAATTTCAACTTAGCTATATAATTACACCTAATTTTTTAAAAAATATATTATTATTTAGCAACAATAAATATTTTACTAGAATTTATATTTGAAATATTTATTTATTTAGTAAGGTCAGATGTAAAAATAAATATTATGATTGATTTTTATTTTATATATATAGAAAAATGATATTTAGACGTTGATATGGTACTTAAAAAAACTCATTCAATGAAATTTGAACATCATTTTATTAGCATTTATTTATTTATATTAAAATAATACAAATATTATTTTTAAAGTTTATATTAAAATGATGTCCAAATTTTATTAGTTGAATTTTTTTATATACTATATCAATGAGTCTAAATATTATTTCTCATATATATATATATATATATTAGCCTCCAAAAATGATTTAATTATGATTGATAAGAAAATTTTTTGTATTTTTTGTGAGATATTTGAGCTTATTTGAAGTCATATATTTGAACTCACATAAAATAGGTTAATCTTTTATATTTTGAAAACAATTTATTGATTTTATAATTTTAATTTTTTTTAGGGCATACTAAAAAGATTAGTATACTAAGAAAACAATTGTATAAAGATTCTACACAACTAAATATTGAAAAAATAATTCAGAGAACCTAAAGCAACAAAATTAAACTTCTTCTAAGATGTAAGACCGCTACAATTGAAGCTTTTGTTAAAACTTCAAAGTAACATAGCCTACTTTTAAGGCTAAGCAATTTGAATTGAATGGAGATTGATGGCTAAAAAGGTGGGCTGCTTCCAACTGAATTTTAAACTAAAGAGCAACAGATTTTGGAAATCATTTTAGCCAGTGGATAATAGAGAGCATTTCAGAGTTACCAACTCAAGTGTTTGCACCAAAGTTTTTATATTTTGAAATCAACATTTTGGTTTTCATTTTGCAAATTTTATGAATACATTTATCTTATTCCATGTTATTTTTAAGTTGTTTAAGTGGGCTCATATGAGCGCACATAAAGCATGTGTAGTGATTGTGCTTGTGGAAAGCCTTCGTGTTTGATATATAAAGTATATTGTAATAATCCAAGTTATTACTTAGGTCAATTAAGACTGATTTAAGTCTTAATTATGGTGCTAGTAGCTTAATTAAGTCATTTAGAATATATCTCTAAGATTTGGATCAAATCAGGGATCAAATAGATCAAAACCTGATTTCTGGAAAATTTCAAAACCCTAGAAATTTACTTTTTATCTAGACCTCAGATTAAAAATCTAATTTTGCCATTGCATTCACCACCCCCAAATTAGCTAGGGGTGAAGTTTTGGATGCATTTGGAAGTCATTAAATTTTTAGTGAATATTTTAATACTATTTAAATACCTGAAAATTTGAATAATTAAATACTCATCGGATTAAAAATCCGAGTGCACCGTTGAGTTCAGCACCCTTCATTTAGCTAGGAATAAATTATTAAAAATTTTCTGGATACATTTAATGGTATAATTTTAATTAATAAATTTAATATAAACTAATTAATAATATTAATATTTTATTCGCAATAAGCGGCGCCGTCCACTTAACCTTAACACCGTTGACTGTTTGCGATGGGATCAAATGGCACTTTCTGACCGCTCGATCGGATGATCGAACGGTCAGAGTTCGTCTTCCCCGCGCCTGCTCGAAGACTCTGCGCGTGGCACGCAGAGGATACGCGTCTCCTCTTCCTTCGCTCCAGATGACTTCCATCGCTCATGATCGCTGCTTTATGACTAGTATAAGACCTCTGGAACCTCGGCTTTGCTCGGTTTCAAACCTGAAGTCCATTACCTTGGGATCAAAGCTCGAATCATCTCTGTCGTCCATCTAAGGTACTCCTTCGATCCTTCTTATCCTTAATTTGATTTCAATCGCACGATTTCGAAACGTTATTTCAGTAAATGGATAAATGATTGCACGGTTTCGATTAAACTTAGGAGTCATGGATCGATCTAAATCATCAAGTTCTCTACAGTCGATACCGTTAAACTAGGTTTAACCATGACAGGGTCGACTAGGGTTAGAGTTTGTGATCAACTCAGATCATTATAGGACTCGATTTGACCACCTATTGGAAGGTCTCACCCATATCTATCCAACGCCGTGCGGGTCGAGTAGCCAAGACGCCGGAAAGACCCTGAAAAATCATGCCCTAACCTATGGTCGCAGACGCCAAGCGGAGAAGAAGGAGTTTTGGGCCAGGTCAGGTTGACCGGGCCCGACCTGTAGTTGATGCACGATTAAGACTCATGGGCCCCACACGACACGCGGATACCTGTCGTTTGGACACGTGTCAGTGGGACCCGCAAGCGTTTATTTATCAGAGCAAAAATCTTTGTAGTGGACCCCACCTGCATCCTGTCGGCCAATCCTGGCGCGACACCTGGCCCGCCGCTGTCACCGAAAAGACTACCTGCAGAATTACGTTTAAATATATTTATAAATGTTAAAGATTAAAGTTAATAAAATCTGTTAAAGTTAATTAGTTTTAATTAATTAATTAAAACATTAGACTTTAAGTAATCATATCTTAAGATTTATAAGTCTAAATTATACAAATGAATATACTAAATTAATCAGAAAAATATAAGAAATTTAATGATGTAATTTATTTTGCTATATGATTATTAAATCACATAGTGATATTTTTAGGATATTAATTATTTAAATAAATGATACAAAATATTCAATTAGGCCATAATTAATCCAATTAAGGTCCAAATTGAACCCACTACCAGTCAATTAAATCAGTGGATCAATTGTGATTTATAGCCACTGATTTTAATCAATTTGGACACCAATTGGAGAAATTAGAATTTTTGACCTTTAATTAAGAATCCTTAATTACCCTTTAAACCCTAAAATTTGTATTGGCTATAACTTAGCCAATACACATCAGAATTCAATGATTTTAGGTTCTATAGAAAGCCTAGGACTAAACCTTTAATAAACTAACAGAAAAGTTATATATTATTAAGGTAAAATTACCAAAATACCCTTATAAATCAAATTCCTTAATTTGACCTTATAAGGCTTAATACTTAACCAAAATTAATGAACTTACTGTCTAAACTCATATTAGACAGTAAGTAATCATTCTTTGTTATTAAAATTTAGAATTTAGTGCTAATTCATAAAGATGAGATTTAAACCCTTAAGGAGGGGCAAAACTATCTTTTTGCCCAAAATTAGGGTTTAATGAATTTAAGACCTGATTTCATCTCTAAATCATATGAAATAGTAATTAAAGTGATTTAAACTATAATTTAAATAATTCTAAGCTTTAAATTAGATATTAGAAGGAAAACCCTAAATTTAGCCTTAAGTGAAAATCTTAAGTAAAGATGAATTCTTCTCCATTTCTTTGAATTTCTTAGATCATCCTTTAGGTCTTATAACTTTAGTTAGGATGTATGTCTGAGTGATACTCTTAGTATCTAAGAGCCTTAATTCCTAAGATTAGGATTAGATCTTATGTTAGAATTCATCTAATGGGTAAAATGGGTTACTCATTAAGGTGAAACCTTGATTTTACTAGTTTATTAGATTTTTCATAGTTTATTAAATGATTATTTGATCTTTTAACATTAGAATTAGGATTAGAAATCTATCATATTGAACTTAATTTAATTCAATAGGATTTGCCTTAACCTTTAATCAGTAAGATGGGATTAAGCCCTAGTGCTTAGGATAGACTTGTGATTAAGAATTTAACTTCATTCTTTGAGTTTGATTCTTAATCCTTTCAATCTTGATTTGGCTAATCAAAATTTAGTTTGGGATTTATAAAATAATAAATTAAGACGATTGATTTATTTATTTAACTTTATAAGCGACATTGATTCATTTATAATTAGGACGTAGCTAATCCTAATTATGTTCAACATGTAGATTTGTGATTCTAAATTATAGACAGCGTAGGAATTTATGATTCTGAATCTTATGTAACTTAGAATAGTTAAAATGGTTAAATTAGAAAATAGGTGATATCACAAAGTTTGTGTAGTGCTAAATTATTTCTTTGATTTGAAATTTGCCATGCTTTTCTTATCATTTGAGCCTTTTTACACCTTTGGACATACTTAAATACTTGATACATATTTTATAACATACTTTGAGTTCCATTCACATATCATATGCATAATTTTAAAAGAAACATTAATAAACAACATAATACTTGTGGTTTATATTTTACTTAGCCTGCCACTTAGTATGACTTTACTTTAGGACTACTTTTGCCTAGAGAATTTCCCTTATGGTACTTTACTTTGGCATTGGGATGTTTCTCCTATATGCCCTTTAGATACTTTGTGAATTTTACTTTAGGATCTGGGATGTTTCTCCTAGATGCCTCTTTTGATGAACTTTACTTTAATCTGGGATGTTTCTCCTAGATTACCAGATGGATTTTACTTTTTGGCAGACTAAGTAAGAATATCTCACATGTACAGTACTTTAAGCTACATTACTTACATTTACTTTTCAGACTCTTTACAGTTACTTTATATATTTTCTTTACATTTCAGACTTACTTTACTTTACCATTCAGTACACTTTTTTTTCTTTCATATTTTTCATTTTCTGTAGTTCCTTTACATTTTAGAACTTACTATATGTCAGTCGTTTTACTTATTTGAGAGCATGTTAGGCTGCTAGTCTTTATATTTTCAGTACAGTACTTTTACTTATACTATAACTGGCATGTTAGTTTGATCATATTCCTTAGGACTTTTTTTTGTACTTAGTAGATTTATTCTTGTACTTTACTTACCTTGTATTGTAGCCTGAGTTGAGGTATGTTTCTACCTCATGATTTGTTCTTGCCTTTCTTTGTGCTTTACCACTATATTATGCTTAGTTTTAATTATGATGTCATTAAAATACATTAAAATTCATTACCTTAAAATATACTTAGACATTTTGTTTAACAAGATTTTTATTTTATTGGGCAAGTAAATTTGCGTACCTGACTTGTTTTGATAAAATATCAATGAATTTTTAATTTCTTTGATCTGCCAAAATAATGAAATTTATTAATTTAGTGTTTTTATTATGATTTGTAGTATTATAACTATTTTGATTTATTTGAATTTATTTTTATTAAGTTTTATAATTATTTATGCCTTATAAGGTCAAATTGGGAATTTGACCTCATAAGGGCATTTTAGTAATTTTATCCTTAGTAAAATATAAATTTTTTATTAGTTTAATGTAGATTATGTTCTAAGCTTTTCATAGAACCTGAATTTATTCAATTCTGATATGAATTGGCTGAGTTATAGCTAATCTAATTTCTAGGGTTAATAATTAGGGTTAAATGTGATTAGTGAGTGATTAGTGAATTTAGTCACAAAATTATCAATCTAATTATATATTTAGGTTCTAATTTACTTTATGAGTCATTTAAAACTGAAATCACTTAATTTAGATTATTAAATTTGCTAATATTCACTATTCAAGTTCTTAGAGTAATTAGTATTAATTAGAAGATCTAATCATTAGATCCTAAATATTTTTGCAGTTTACTGAAATTTAGGATTTTCTGATCTAAATGGATATTTGGATTACTTAATTTGGAGTTAAATTGGTTAACTTATGGCTATTTGAAGTTTCTAGGATTAAAGGTTTAATTATAGTTAGGTCCTAATTGTGATTAGTCTCAATTTAATCCAAATACTAAAATAAGCACTACTAGAATATTCCTTAAGTTTTTTTGAGTATTTTAAGACCTATATTTAATATATTTGGATTAGTAGTTTATAAGTTATGACTAAATTAAATTTTATGAATTTTAGGGTTCAATTTAGGGATCCTAAATGTCACTATGTTAAATATTAGTCCAAATAAGAATTTAATACTTCTAATAAATTCCTTATATTTTTCTAATAAATTTGATATTTATTTGTACAATTTGATTAAATATTTTAGGAGTTATGAATTTATAAAGTTTGCTAATTAAGTGATTTAATTATATTACACTAATATTTAATGTAAAATATTTCTGTTTTAAAATCATATATCCCTTAACAAATTTATTGTTCTAATCTATTTAAATCTGAAAAGGTATTCTGCATTTATTTATATATGTGATTATATATACATTTACATATTTATTATTTATTTTATTTTATCTGTTTTTTATTATTAATTAATTTATTATTTTATATTAATTAATCTTACTTTTCTGTTTATTTAATCTATACGTATAAATATATTTCTATTTATTTATGTATTTATTTTATTTATCTATTTAATTATTATATTATTTTTATTTAATATGTTTTATTTAATTATTTAAATATATTTATTAAATATTATTTTATCACATTTATTTAAATTTTTTGTATCTAAAAGTTTAAATTTTTCTGTTTTTATATATATTATATTAGTATATATATTAATTATTTTTTTTATATATTCGAATTATCTGTAATTATTATTTTTATAATTAAATATTTTATTTTGCAGGAATTTGACAGTCGGTGGGTCCCTCTCCATCCACGTGGCGCGATTCCATTGGCTGGATCAGGCGAGTGGGTCCCACCGGAGTTGAGCAGTCTGTCAAAGTCTATCCCGCGAGACACGTGTCTTCGCGGGATTGGCTTGTCCACTGTACGCGGGGCCCGCGTACTTGAATATGAAGAAACGGACAAAAAGTCCGTGGAGACGGGTCGGGCCCGGGCCGACCCGGCCCGACCCAAAACCTTCTGCCTTCCTCCTTTCGTCCGCGACACCCTAAGAACTAGGCAAGAATGATGGCGGCGAAGACGTCGTTGCTAGGCAGCAACTCGCACACCATCGGGATGATCTGGATGAGATTGATCGAAGGACGGAGATATTTCTCCATGATAGGTTCAGATTCGAGAGAAAAATCTAACCCTAGCCGTAACCTAATTGACAAAAAAATGCTCTGATTTTTTTTTTGAGACCTAATATGCTTTATCGATTTTTATTGTATCGACAATCACTGAGTAACAATCTTAGTTTAACAATTGAAATAAAGCTCTGAAATTGATTAATTGAATCAGTAGATTATACCTTGAATCGAAAATTAATTAAATATTAATAAACAATTACAAATGAGATTTTGGTATTTTACACTCCGCCTATCAATTAAATCTTCCTGATGATTTTTCAGTAGTTCATAACGTATTCCATGTGTCATATTTAAGGAAGTGCCTCAGAGATCCCTCACATCTTATTCAATTTCTAGAAATTCAAATTCAGCCAGACCTGACATATGCTGAAGAACCAATTTAGATTTTGGCTCATGATTGCAAGCAACTAAGGAATCGAGCAATCAATATGATAAAAGTTCAGTGGAAGAACCAATCATGCAATGAAGCCACTTGGGAGAAAGAAGTGGATATGCGACATAAATACCCAAGCCTTTTTAGCTAAGGTAATTCCTCAACTCTAACATATTACAATTCATTTAAATTATATCTGCTTTATTATTCTCACTTGAGTGATGTCGAGGACGACATCGTTCTTAAGTGGGGGAGTCTGTAACAACCCAAGTTGTTACTTAGGTCAATTAAGACTGATTTAAGTCTTAATTATGGTGCTAGTAGCTTAATTAAGTCATTTAGAACATATCTCTAAGATTTGGATCAAATCAGGGATCAAATAGATCAAAACCTGATTTCTGGAAAATTTCAAAACCCTAGAAATTGATTTTTTATCTAGACCTCAGATTAAAAATCTGACTTCGCCATTGCGTTCACCACCCCAAATTAGCTAGGGGTGAAGTTTTGGATGCATTTGGAAGTCATTAAATTTTTAGCGAATATTTTAATACTATTTAAATACCTGAAAATTTGAATAATTAAATACTCGTTGGATTAAAAATTCGAGTGCACCGTTGAGTTCAGCACCCTTCATCTAGCTAGGAGTAAATTATTGAAAATTTTCTGGATACATTTAATGGTATAATTTTAATTAATAAATTTAATATAAACTAATTAATAATATTAATATTTAATTCGCAATAAGCGGCGCCGTCCACTTAACCTTAACGCCGTTGACTATTTGCGATTGGATCAAATGGCGCTTTCTGACCGCTCGATCGAATGATCGAACGGTCAGAGTTCGTCTTCCCCGCGCCTGCTCGAAGACTCTGCGCGTGGCACGCAGAGGATACGCGTCTCCTCTTCCTTCGCTCCAGATGTCTTGCATCGCTCATGATCGTCGCTTTATGACTAGTATAAGACCTCTGGAACCTCGGCTTTGCTCGGTTTCAAACCTGAAGTCCATTACCTTGGGATCAAAGCTCGAATCATCTCTGTCGTCCATCTAAGGTACTCCTTCGATCCTTCTTATCCTTAATTTGATTTCAATCGCACGATTTCGAAACGTTATTTCAGTAAATGGATAAATGATTGCACGGTTTCGATTAAACTTAGGAGTCATGGATCGATCTAAATCATGAAGTTCTCTACAGTCGATACCGTTAAACTAGGTTTAACCGTGACAGGGTCGACTAGGGTTAGAGTTTGTGATCAACTCAGATCATTATAGGACTCGATTCGACCACCTGTTGGAAGGTCTCACCCATATCTATCCAACGCCGTGTGGGTCGAGTAGCCAAGATGCCGAAAAGACCCAGAAAAATCATGCCCTAACCTACGGTCGCGGACGCCAAGCGGAGAAGAAGGAGTTTTGGGCCGGGTCAGGTTGATCGGGCCCGACCCGTAGTTGATGCACGATTAAGACTCGTGGGCCCCGCACGACATGCGGATACCTGTCGTTTGGACACGTGTCCGTGGGACCCGCAAGCATTTATTTTCAGAGCAGAAATCTTTACAGTGGACCCCACCTGCATCCCGTCGGCCAATCCTGGAGCGACACCTGGTCCGCCGCTGTCACCGAAAAGACTACCTACAGAATAAATTATGTTTAAATATATTTATAAATGTTAAAGATGAAAGTTAATAAAATCTGTTAAAGTTAATTAGTTTTAATTAATTAATTAAAATATTAGACTTTAAGTAATCATATCTTAAGATTTATAAGTCCAAATTATACAAATGAATATACTAAATTAATCAGAAAAATATAAAAAATTTAATGATGCAATCTATTTTGCTATAGGATTATTAAATCACATAGTGACATTTTTAGGATATTAATTATTTAAATAAATGATACAAAATATTCAATTAGGCAATAACTAAGCCAATTAAGGTCCAAATTGAACCCACTACCAGTCAATAAAATCAGTGGATCAATTGTGATTTATAGCTACTGATTTTAATCAATTTGGACAACAATTGGAAAAATTAGAATTTTTGACCCTTAATTAAGAATCCTTAATTACCCTTTAAACCATAGAATTTGTATTGGCTATAACTTAGCCAATACACATCAAAATTCAATGATTTTAGGTTCTATGAAAAGCCTAGGACTTAACCTTTAATAAACTGATATAAAAATTATATATCATTAAGGTAAAATTATGAAAATACCCTTATAAGTCAAATTCCTAAATTTGACCTTATAAGGCTTAATACTTAACCAAAATTAATGAACTTACTGTTTAAACTCATATTAGACAGAAAGTAATCATTCTATGTTATTAAAATTTAGAATTTAGTGCTAATTCATAAAGATGAGATTTAGACCATTAAGGAGGGGCAAAACTATCTTTTTGCCCAAAATTAGGGTTTAATGAATTTAAGACCTGATTTTATCTCTAAATCATATCAAATAGTAATTAAAGTGATTTAAACTATAATTTAAATAATTCTAAGCCTTAAATTAGATATTAAAAGGAAAACCCTAAATTTAGCCTTAAGTGAAAATCTTAAGTAAAGATGAATTCTTCTCCATTCCTTTGAATTTCTTAGATCATCATTTAGGTCTTATAACTTTAGTTAGGATATGTGTCTAAGTGATACTCTTAGTATCTAAGAGCCTTAATTCCTAAGATTAGGATTAGATCTTAGGTTAGAATTCATCTAATGGGTAAAATGGGTTACTCATTAAGGTAAAATCTTGATTTTACTAGTTTATTATATTTTTCATAGTTTATTAAATGATTATTTGATCTTTTAACATTAGAATTAAGATTAGAAATCTATCCTATTGAACTTAATTTAATTCAATAGGATTTGCCTTAACCTTTAATCAGTAAGATGGGACTAAGCCCTAGTGCTTAGGATAGCCTTGTGATTAAGAATTTAACTTCATTCTTTGAGTTTGATTCTTAATCATTTCAATCTTGATTTGGCTATTTAAGATTTTGTTTGAGATTTATAAAATAACAAATTAGGACGATTGATTTACTTATTTAACTTTATAGGCGACATTGATTCATTTATAATTAGGACGTAGCTAATCCTAATTAAGTTCAACAAGTAGATTTGTGATTCTAAGTTACAGACAGTGTAGGAACTTATGATTTTGAATCTTACGTAACTTAGAGTAGTTAGAATAGTTAAATTAGAAAATAGGTGATATCACAAAGTTTGTGTAGTGCTAAATTATTTCTTTGATTTGAAATTTACCATACTTTTCTTGTTATTTGAGCCTTTTTACACCTTTGGACATACTTAAATACTTGATACATATTTTATAACATACTTTGAGTTTCATTCACATATCATATGCATAATTTTAAAAGAAACATTAATAAACAATATAATACTTATGGTTTATATTTTACTTAGCCTGCCACTTAGTATGACTTTACTTTAGGACTACTTTTGCCTAGAGAATTTCCCCTATGGTACTTTACTTTGGCATTGGGATGTTTCTCCTATATGCCCTTTAGATACTTTGTGGATTTTACTTTAGGATCTGGGATATTTCTCCTAGATGCCTCTTTTAATGAACTTTACTTTAATCTGGGATGTTTCTCTTAGATTACCAGATGGACTTTACTTTTTGACAGACTAAGTAAGAATATCTCACACGTACAGTACTTTAAGCTACTTTACTTACATTTACTTTTCAGACTCTTTATAGTTACTTTACATATTTTCATTACATTTCAGACTTACTTTACTTTATCGTTTCAGTACACTTTTCTTTCTTTCATATTTTTCATTTTCTGCAATTCCTTTACATTTCAGAACTTTCTGTATGTCAGTCGTTTTACTTACTTGAGAGCATGTTAGGATGCTAGTCTTTATATTTTGAGTATGGTACTTTTACTTATACTATAACTAGCATGTTAGTTTGATCATATTCCTTAGGACTTTCTTTGTACTTAGTAGATTTACCCTTATACTTTACTTATCTTGTATTGTAGCCTAAGTTGAGGTATGTTTCTACCTCATGATTTGTTCTTGCCTTTCTTTGTGCTTTACCGCTATATTATGCTTAATTTTAGTTGTGATGTCATTAAAATATATTAAAATTCATTACCTTAAAATGTACTTAGTCATTTTGTCTAACAAGATTTTTATTTTGTTGGCTGGGGCCCTACCATTATGAAACCGATAATGGTAGTTTCTGAGCTTTTTGAGGAGATTGAGCCTGCAGAGGAGCAGATCCAGGAGGAGATCCAAACTACTGAGGGACCTTAGTCTTCTTACTAATTTACTTTACTTTTACTTTGTGAGGATGAGAGCATCTTATATTACAGTTCTTTAAACTTTAAATGTTTGTAATAATACATGACTAAATTATGCTTTACTTTCCTGCATTGTTTATATTCTGAGCTGGATGTCTTTATTTTATAGTATGGATGTTTACTTCAGTTGTTACTTTTCTTTCGCACTCTGATACTCATTAAGTGATTGTTAAATCTTTACCTTATTTAGAAAAGCACCTCTTTTTCTTAAGATTGGATTAGAATCTTAAATTCCAAACTAATGTTAAGTATGAGATGTGCTTAGTGACGACCACTCCTTAAGCCTTGTGATTAGAAGGGGCGGCCACCACACATATGAAGCTTTGTTTGTAAAGGATGGATAAAGAATAAAGAATTGTTTCTTCTTTATCTTCTTGATCTCAATCTTGGCTTCTCTGTTCCATTCGCATCTTTTCAGATTGTATCAGATAGGTAAGAAAGTACGCTTCAATCTCTATCAATGGCGTCCACCTTTGACACTTTCAAATCTTCCCACCCAAACCCTACCGCCGAAAACCCTAAATCGATTTAAGATTTTGCTCATGCCGCCATCAACATTCGCCATCTCCTCCCCATAAAACTCGACAATACAAATAATCATTGTAATAGTCACCTCCTAACCGTCGTCGAATTAATACTAACTCAACTACGATAATGTAGTGGTCATCATTGGTATCACATATATTAGACGAGATATCCATGATATTAATCATGAGATGAGCAAGATACTGTCAGAAATAGGGCTGGCTTCGATTTGAGTTCGAGCAAGTCAGGCTTAACTTGAACTCTAAAATTTCGAGTTAAGCTCGACTCAAACTCGAGTCGAGTCAAATTCAACTCATTCAAATTCGAGTTCGAGTTGACTCCACTTAGTTCAAGTTAACTCGAAAAAATAAGAATATATTTTTTTAGAAGTCTAAATATCAGAAATAAAAATACAGTAAACAGTATAAAATATATTATATAAGCTTTCAAGAATCAGCAAATTAAATTAGGGCCCAAATATTCATTTATACACATGCGAATATGCAATTCAAATATAGTAAAATTATATATTAATTTAATATAAATCATAAGCAACAATGATCTAACTCAAGTCACTCAAGTCTCAACATTCAACAGTCATTTAATAGATGTGTAAGACAGCCAAGACTGTAACTTTGCAAGCAAACTCCAAGCATTCCAGTAAGGCAAAAATAGCACAAGCCCATGCCAAAGCACTTTAAGCTCATGCAAGTATGCAACCTGTATATTTAGTCTACATCTCCATAATATTAAGCATGCAAAATGTAAAATTAGCACAAAAGATAATATAATAACTCAAGTGAAAAGTGCAATAAATTGCAAATAAAAATAAGATTGTAAATAATACTTATCTAAATTAACACAAAAAGATCTGAATCATCTATTTGACTTATTTTGATTGTAACTCACTTGCTTTTTTTAAGAAGACTCAGATTAACATTACTTTTTAAGGCTATAGCATAAGAGGCTTAACATGATAGTTAATACTCAATAATAATCATTTATTATAGACATAATCTAGATATCAAATGATTACTCAAATTCAAATCAAATAGACAAAAATAAATTCAAATACTTTATAAAATTAAAAAGCTAGTACAAAATGCTACATCAATGAGTCAATGACATTATAATAGCAATATAGAATAATAGAGTATGATGTAAGCATTTTAGAATTTTTAGACATGCAATAAATTATGAGTCTTTTTACAGTTTGTATTTTTGTGTAGGTTTTTCAAAAATGCAATAGAGGCAGCCCAAGCAGCAGCAACCTAAGTATCAACAGTGGCAGTAGCAGCCCAAGCATTAACAAAGGTAGTAGCAGCCCAAATATCAACAGAGGTAGCAATAGTGCAAATAATAACAGAGGTAACAAAAATCTTAATATGTATGATAGTAATATTTTATGAGCTTATAACTCTATTATTAGAGTTAAGATATGAATTAGAATTATATTTTTACAATTACAATTTTACATATTTACAATTTAACAATTTGTTTAATATTTTATCATATTAATTTTCTATATTTTTAGGGTTTTCAATCTTGTAGTAAGTTGTTTGCATATTTTAGGGTTCAAACTGTAAGGGTAAGTTGATATTGTGATTCTGTTTATATTTTGTACTTCTATTTAATTTTAGAGTTCTTAGACATTTAGTAAATCAAAGTAGCAGTAACCCAGGCAGTAGCAGCCCAAGCAGCATGTGGTGGCACAGCCCCGTCGTGGTACTGTTAACTCTTAAGTTAACATTATTACGGTGAGGGGGTCACCATTTGACAAGATTCCTTACTTATGAATAGATTAGACACACATCCTAACCTATTATAATTAAGGAGTTTTCCATTTAAGAACTATTTCTCTAAATAATAAGTACATGAAAATAGAGTGCGGAAGTAAAATAATAATATCCATTTCATCACAATATACTAGTAAGAACAAACAACTCAGAATAATCGCAGTAAAAGAAAATACAATATAAACCTATATTATTACAATATGATTTAACAATTTAAGCAGAAATGGAAATAATTAAGCCACTCATCCTCACAATGCAGAAAGAAAGCAATGAAAATCTAAGAGTCTTCGGCCACACGATCCTCCTCCAAAGGCAGATCTCCAGATGGTTCCACAACTTCAAATAACTCTGAATCTATCATTATCATTTTAGAATGATAGGGCCCCAGCCAACAAAAGAAAAATCTTAGTTAGGCAAAATATCTAAGTATATTTTAGGCTGAAATATTATTATTAAGTTATTTAGATATCACCATTAAAACACAACATACAAGTAAGTATAGGAGCAGAATACGTATGAAAAAAAATACAGTTATAAATAATAAGTTTATAACTTAACAAAAGAGGAAGTAAGCACATACCTCCTACTATAGCTACAACAAGGTTAGACATAAAATAAAAAATAAATATTAATGCTAAAAGAAAAACTCATCCTAAATATATTTATGATTAATATAAGTTTATGCTAATCAATATATAATAAATAAACATGTGAAACATTTAAATAATTGAAAGTAAAACTAACATCATATATATATATATAAAATCAAGCGAGCAAGACTAATATCCTACAAGTAAATGAAGCTAGTAAATGCAGTAAGTCGGTAAATGAGAAAGTGTTAAAATGCAGAAAAGTAAACTAAAAGTAGTAAATACAAAATTGAAAACTGTCATGGCTACTCAAGCCATTCAAACTGAAAGCAATACATCAATCTCACTTAGCCTGATGGGCTAAGGCAGAGGCCCTGAACTGAATATGCACAAAATCACTTAGCCTGATGAGCTAAGGAAGAAATACTGAATTGAATATTGCTGAAATCACTTAGCTGATGAGTTAAAGCAGAAATACTGAGTAATCATTAATAAACTATAAAAAATTATAAACTATCAAAATCAAGACTTCACATATTGAGTAACCTAATATACTCAATAGATGAAATCTAACTTAAAAACTAGTCCTAACTCCTAAGGAAAATTTTAAAGGACTTAGATGAACACTCAAGCTCCATTCCTAACTAAAATTATAAGAAATATTGAGGATGGATTAAGGAGGTTCAAAAAAGATATATGATGCAAGATGAATATCACTCCATACAGCTAATAATCTACTTAGAAATTCCTTAAGGAAGAAAAAATTATTGTTTTGATTTAAAACTTAGTTAATGACATAAAATAATTGAATTAAATTCAGAATCATTTTATTTACTGATTTTAATGATTAGAATATGATTTTAAGATTTAAGAACACTTAAACCTAAATTTGGGCAAAAATCTACTTTTAACAGTTAATGACCATTTTGTCCCTCCTTAAGGGTCTAAAAATCTACTTTTTGATTTAAAACTCTAAATTAGAAATTTTCAATGGCAAATGATTATTTACTATCTAATATAAAGATAAGCAGTAAGTACATCAAATTTAGATAATTAATAAGCCTTATGAGATCAAATTAAGGAATTTGACTCATAGGGGAAATTTGGTAATTTGCCATAATGAAATCTAAATTTTCTATTAGCTTATTAAAGCTTGTTGTCTAAGGGTTCCATAGAACCTAAGATTACTAAATTCTAATATGTATTGGCTAAGTTATAGCCAAAATAAGCTTAGGGTTAATTATGTGAATTATTCATAAATGGGGGTCAAAAGCCTAACTTTTCAATTGAAGTTTAAATTCAGTAAATTCAGTGGCTATAGCTTCCCTATAACTCACTGAGTACTTTAACTAAGAGTAGACCCAAATGGGACCTCATTTGGCTAAGTTATGACTTAATTATAGTTTAGGTGATTAGTGAGTGATTAGTAAAATAAATTATAGAATCACCAAACTAACCTCACCATTATATTCTACTATACTCTATGAGTTATTAGAAACTAAAATCACTCAATTTGGATTAGTGATTATGCTAATATTCACTAAATAAGTTTTAGGGTGATTAGGGTTGATTAAGAGATCTAACCATTGAATACTAAATATTTTTGCAGTTTACTATTTATTAGGTCTTTCTAATTAAAATGGTATATTAGAAGACCTAATTTGGAGCTCAATTGTAATAACCCCGGTTGTTACTTAGGTCAATTAAGACTAATCTAAGTCTTAATTGAGGTTCTAATAAATTAAAAATAAGTCATTTAGAACTCATCTCTAAGATCTAGGTCAAACTAGGAATCAACTGAATCAAGTCTGGATTTTTGGAAAATCCTAAAACTCTAGAAATTGACTTTTTATCTAGACCTCAAATCAAAAACATGACTTCGTCGCGCTCACCACCCCCAAATTAACTAGGAGTGAAGTTTTGGATGCATTTGGAAGTCGTTGGATTTTCGTCGAATATTTTAATAATATTTAAATACCCCGAAAAAATTAAATAATTAAATACTTATCGAAATGAAAATCCGAGTGCGCCGTTGCATTGCTCACCCCTCAATTAGCTAGGGGTGATTTACTGGAAATTTTCTGGATGCAATTAATTATATAATTTTAGTTATTAAAATAAGTATAGATTTATTAAAATATTAATATTTTAATTTTTAATCTAGCGGCGCTATTTGGAACTAACTGCGCAAAAGCTCCAGTCGTTTGAGATGAAACAGTAGCTTTGGACCGTTCGATCTGAGATCGAACGGTTATGGTGTTTCATCTCCGCGCATTCGGCGCGTGTCGTCGAGCCCTGCACGCGGCTAATAGAGGCTTCACCGCGCGTCTCCCACCGTTCTTCGACCGCTGATCTCCCCTTTAAGGGCCTTTGTGGACTTCAGATCTCAGTTTACATTGTCAAGATCAAAGTTCGTAGGCAAAGGACCCTCTGCGTTGTAGCCTGGACCTTTGAGCCATCGATTTAGGTACATATTGATCTTCTTCCTCCTTCAGTTATATTCATATGCTTTGAATCGTATGTTCATTTCAATGCCTAGATTGATAATTGATCAACTCTGATTTAATAATATCGTTAGGGATTGATCGAATTTAGGATTATTTGCACAGTACAAACCGTTAGACTTTGGTTTCGCCGGACCGTGGATTTAGGGTTCATCATAGATTGCGATTCTGGGCTCCTTTGGCGTTGCTTTAACCACCATCGTAAAGATCTCGGCGAGACTCAGCGTCAGCCGTGCGGGTCGTGCCGATTCACCATTAGGATTAGCGCCGAATCAAAACCCTAGTTCGCCTTGGTTCGGGACGAAGAGCTGGTGTATGGGTCGGACCGGGCCAACCCAGGCCCAACCCATGAGTATTTCGGGCCATTGATTTAAGTGCGGGACCCACATCTGTCAGCCGCTGAGATGAAATTCAAGGGTGTGGACCCCGCTGTTGACTCATTTGAGCGTAGTGGGTCCCAGCCGTCGTCCCTCAACGCGTCTGGGGCTGCCACGTATAATTTTGTGGGCCCCAGTTCTGCTGCCGTTGGATGCCGTGGACCCCACTCAGATGACCTCATCGAATCACAGGAGGGCATGTGTCCCTGCGGGTCCCACCAGCTGTAGAAATTTCAAATTAACATTTATATATATATATATATTAAGATATAATTAAATTAATTGATATTAATATAAACAGAATTAAGTTAATTAAATAAATACTAACACTTTGAACCTTAATATCTTAATAATTATAAGTTCAAATACAACAAATAAATATACCAAAATGATCAAAAAAATATGAGGAATGTTTTGATACTATCAAATTTCTAATTGGAGCTGTATATCACTTAGTGACATTTAGGATCCTCACATTAAACCCTAATTATCACAAATATTCAAATGATCATAACTTTGTACCCCTTAATCCAAACATACCTAATATGGGTCTCAAAATACTCAGAAAACCTTAAGAAATAAGTTAAGAATATTTAATTTGCTATTTGGATTAGTTTGAGCTTAATCATAATTAGGACATAACCATAATTAAGCCATTTAACCTTAGAACTTTAATTGACCATAAGTTGGTCAATTGAACTCCAAATTAGGTGATCCAAATATTAATTTAGATTAGAAAAACCTAATTTACAGTAATCTATAAGAATATTTTAGATCCAACGGCTAGATTTGCTAATCACCCTTAATTACCCTAAAACTTGATTAGTGAATATTAGCAAATCTAATGATTTAAATTGAACAATTTAAGTCTTAGAAAACTTGTAGAGTATATTAGAACCTAATGGTTTGGTTGGATTAGTTATTTGGTAATTAATTTTACTAATTACTCACTAATCACCCTAAACCCTAATTAGGCTATAACTTAGCCAATTAGAATCCAAATTGAGCCTACCACTAATCATTGTAATCAGTGGATTATTTGTGACCCATAACCACTTATTTCACTCAATTTTGGACATGAATTGATAAAGTTTGGATTTTTGACCCTTAATTAAGAAACCCTTAATTACCATTTTACCCCTTAAGCTTGTATTGGCCATAGATTGGCCAATACTTATCAGAATTTAGCAAATTTGGATTCTATGGAAACTTTAAACAGTAATTAACAATAAACTGAAAGAAAATTTAGATTTTATTTAGCCAAATTACCATAATTCTCCTATGAGTTAAATTCATTAATTTGATCTCATAATGCTTAAAATTACCCAAAATTAGTGTAATTACTGTCCAATCTTATATTAGACAATAAGAAACACTTTGCCACTAAAAATTTTAGTTTTTGAATCCTAAATCAAATTTTGATCTTTTGAACCCTTAAGTAGGGGCAAAATTATCATTTTGCCTAAAGTTAGGGTTTAGCCTTTTAAAACTCTAAATCATCATTCTAATCATTATAAAATAGTAATATTAATGTTTTAAATCATAATTTATGTGATTTTAAGGCTTAGTAGAATCTTTGATTAAAATCTCAATTTAGGACCTTAAGAAAATCCCAAGTAAAATCATGAGTTCCTTCCTTTATTTAACTATCTTAGATCTTCTCATAGGCTTTATAACACTAGTTAGGATATGTGTCATGAGAGATACTCTTAGAAATTAAGAGCTTTAAATTCCTAGGATTAAAAATAGATCTTAGGTTAGAATTCATCTATTGAGTAAATTGGGTTACTCAATAGTAGAATCTTTGATTAAAATCTCAATTTAGGACCTTAAGAAAATCCTAAGTAAAATTATGAGTTCCTTCCTTCATTTAACTATCTTAGATCTTCCCATAGGCCTTATAACACTAGTTAGGATGTGTGTCATAAGAGATACTCTTAGAAATTAAGAGCTTTAAATTCCTAGGATTAGAAATAGATCTTTGGTTAGAATTCATCTATTGAGTAAATTGGGTTACTCAATAGATGAAATCTTGAGTTTATTAGTTTATAGATTTTCATAAGTTTATTTAATGATTATTTTATCTTTGAATCTTAGAACTAAGAATAGAGATCTATTCTAATAAGTTGATTTTTCATTAGGAATTGCCTTAATCTAAATCAGTGAGCATGGATATTAAACCTTAGATCTTTAGATATACCTTTGGTATAAATGATTAAACCCCAATATTTGGAGTTTAATTCTTAATCTTTTCATCTTGATTTGGCTAATCAAGATGAGGTTGGGATTCTTAAAATTGTTAAAATAGGTCGATTGATTTGTTATTTAACTTATATAATCGACATCAATTTATTTATAATTGGGACCTAGCTAGTCCTAATTATTTTCAATCTATAAGGACGTGAATCTGAGTTACACTCGATAGTAGGACCTGAAGATCCTGAATTTGTGTAACTTAGAGTAGATAGAACGATTAAATTAGATAACAAATGAATATCACTTGTGTCCTAGTTGAGTCTCTTGCTAACTTTGATATTGATGCTTTGCTTACCTTATTTTGAGCCTCATACCTTGTATACATATATTAGACATAGGATATTTGATAAGTATCTCATGTCAACTTTGAAATTGCATAACAACATTTACATTTCTTTTATTGGTGCTTTCAGTTAAGTAGAATGTAATCTAATTAGTCTACCTCTTGGTATCACTTATTTCTTCTATTACTTCTCTTGTGGCTATCAGCTTGGTACCGATAAGGTAGTACTAGTCTTAAGTGTACTTCTACTCAGTGTTTCTGCCTCTCATTGCCACTTACTTCATCTTATACTTCTCATGTGGCTATTAGCCCGGTGCCGATATGAGTTTTATATCTCTCGGTATCACTTACTTCATCTTATTCATCTTTTGTGGCAGTTGGCCCAGCTTTGATATGGCAGTAAGTGAGTCTTTATTTACATATTTCTTTTATATGGCAAATTTGGCTCATTCAGTATTTTAGTTTATACTTTATAATTCAGTTACTTTACTGCACTTTTAGCATTTTTCTATTTACTGCTTTACTGCATTTCTAGCTTTACTTTTACTTATAGGATGCTAGCTTCTTTACTCATATATTATAGGATGTTAGTATTGCTTTTCATTTAATTAAATACTTCATATATCTTTTACTTTATGTCTATTAGCATATACTTGAATTGATCATAAGCATGTTTATGCAGTTTTCTTTCTGTTAAAGTAGTATTTATTCTTAATTTTTATACTTCACCTTGTTACAGTTACTGGGAGGTATGTGTTTACTTCCTACTTATTTTCGTTATAAACTAGTTGTTTATAACTTTACCTTATTTCTTTCTTACGCATTTTTGCTCCTACACATGCTTGTATGTTTCATTATTTATAGTGGTATCCAAATAACATCATAAAATTTGTAACCTAAAATGTACTTAGACGAATTGTCTAACTAGATTTTTTTTTTGTTGGCTGGGGCCCTATCATTGTGATACCGACAATGGTAGACTCTGAGCTATTTGAGGTGATAGAGCCTTCAGGAGGTCTGCATTTAGAGGAGAAGCGTCATACTGAAGATCCTTAGTTTCTTTATGTATTTGTGAGGATGAGTGTCTTTTTTAGTTCTTTTTAAACTATTTAAAATTGTAATAATATAGGGTTAACATTTCTTTTTAGCACTGTAATTATTCTGTACTATTGTATTATATGATGGATGGATGTTATATATTATGCTTCCGCACTTTGCATTTCTTGTATTTTCATTTAGTGATATTTTTACTTAAGAATGGCAAAGTACTTAGTTAAGTTGGATTAGAATATGTGTCTAATCCAATTATAAGTAGGGACCTTGTTGTTTTGGAGACCCCTCCACCGTAATCATGTTAACTTAAGAGTTAACAGGACCACGGTGGGGCTGGGCCACCATATCAATTGACCAAGTTATGGTCAATTAAAGTTCTAGGGTTAATTAGGGTAATTAGGGTTAGGTCCTAAAAGTGATTAAGCAAATCTTAACCCAAACAGAAAAATTAATACTATCAAATTAATCTAGAGGTTCTCCTAATCACTTTAAGACCCATATTGGATATGTTTGGGTGAGTGTGTGCAAAGTTATAAGCTTTGGAAGATTATGGTTAATTAGGACCCAGTTAAGGGTCCTAAATATCATTTTGTGAAATATATCTACAAATAGAGATTTGACACTACGAAAATGCTCCTCTAGTTTTACTGATCAAAATGAGATATAATTTTGCTATGATTGATCATTGGATTATAAGTTATGAGTAATTTAACTTTTCTAATTTATTAATTAACCTATCTATTAACTATTTGATAGTAATATTAATTTCTGCATGATTGAATAGCGGTGGGTCCCAAAATTTGCATTAGCCGGTGCCTAGATGATGGTGGGTCCCACCAGCTCTCTTTCAGAGATGACACAAGAGCAGGTGGTGGGCCTATCGCATTGACTCTACGGCTAACGTGGCGAGCGAAGAGGGCGACTGCGAAACTAGGCCCATACGGGCTGAGAGATTTCGCCCTGAGCTAGAAGGAACAAGTCGCGCTAGCACAGCCCAGATCGAAGGTCCGTCGCCTTCTTCCATCGAACTGATGAAACCCTTGTAACAACCCAAGTTGTTACTAAGGTCAATTAGGACTAATCCAAGTCCTAATTATGGTTCTAGTATCTTAAATAAGTCATTTATAACTCACCTCTAAGGCCCAGTCCAAATCAGTGATTAAATGATCAAAATCCTGATTTTTAGAAATCTAGAAAACCCTAAAAATTGACCTTTTTAATTTGACCTCAAATCAAAAAATTGACTTCGTCATTGTGTTCACCACCCCTAAAATAGCTAGGGGTGATATTTTGGTCGCATTTGGAAATCATTAAATTTTTGGCGAATATTTTAATATTATTTAAATACCTGAAAATTCGAATAATTAAATACTCATCGAATCAAAAATCTGATTGTGTCATTGAGTTCATATGGTGCCCCATACTTTCCCGTGGCTACGCTAATACTGATATTAACATAACTTCGGGGAGTACGGTGCTCCACTCCGGTGGCAAATCCCCAACTCAAGTAGAGTCAGGTAGGACCCAACTCACCTTAAGCCAAGGACTTGTCACACTGTAGGAGAAGATGTAAATATACATCAATACAAATCAAAGTGGCAAAAGCAAGAAACAGTAATATAACATCCACAGGCATAACATATTATAAGAGAGCAAAAGAAACAGTAACTCAGATCAAATGCAGAAAAGTAAATACATCCAGAATTTAATTATTACAAACTGAATTTAATAGAAATAAAAATCTCTCAATCTCACTGCAAAATGAGAAAATCTATCTAAGCAGCAATAGGAAGATCTTCCTCCTGCACCGGCTCCGATCCTGCAGCACTGCCGATGAACAACTCTGAATCTGACATTTGTCAGTACCACAAATGCCAGGGCCTCAGCCAACAAAAGAAAAATATTACAGTTAGATAATTGTTTAACTACATTTTAGGCTATTTAAGTGAACTGAGTATTTAAGATATCACACTTAAATGTTTTAAACATGCAAGCATTAAAAAGGTGCAATAAGTTACAAGAATGGGGTAGCTATAAACTAATCATTGATAGCTAATCAACAGGTATGTAAAATAACATACAAAAATAACAACTAAATATGATGAGGCTAAAAGCAAAAGTAATTGCAACTACTGAAATAAATATGATCCTAACATGCTTATGATCACATGGAGACATGCTGAGTATAATAAGAATGCAAGTACTAAAATAGAGATACAATTCTAGCATCCTAAACATGCCAATATTTTAGTACTAATCAATGAGAGCGTATATACAAGTATGCAGATTGACATGTAAAAGGCTATTAAGACATGTGGCAAAAAGTAAACTAAGTACATGCATGAGCAAAGTAAAGCTACTGAGACATATGGCAAAGCAAGTCAAGCACTAAAAGAAAGGCCACTGAAGCATGTGGCAAAGCAAAACAAACACTGACAACTGAACTAAAGTAGCAGTAAGCCTAAGGCATAGTGCTGCCATAACAGAGCAGGCCATACAGGGCCTCTGAACTGAAAGTTCAACATGTATTTATCCTAGGCATCCGTAGAGCTAGGTCCGAGTTGAACTTATAGAATAAGATATGTATCCATCCTAGACATCCGCAGAGATAGGTCTGAGTCTATTCTATAACAAAATTAGAACTGAAGAAGTAAACTAAGCTTAGACATACTCTACTAACTGAAAGCTCTGAAAGAACTGAATGA
This sequence comes from Gastrodia elata, assembly GCA_016760335.1. Taxonomy (NCBI): domain Eukaryota; kingdom Viridiplantae; phylum Streptophyta; class Magnoliopsida; order Asparagales; family Orchidaceae; genus Gastrodia; species Gastrodia elata. The sequence continues at coordinate 30,667,617 of CM028675.1, read as the reverse complement.
ATGCTATGCTTTTTAAATATTAACTTAGGATGTATCTTCCATATCCTAAATTTACCTATTATGCTCAAGAAACAAGGCTCAATATTTAAGGTGTGCGAAGCAATCAAAGTCAATGTAAGTAAGAGACTCAATTTAGACTTATGTGATATCCGTTGCTGTCTAATTATCCAAATTTAACTATTCTGAGAAGATACAAGTTTAAGATCTTCAATATCCAGCTATCGAGTAAGATATCAGATTTTACGACCTTAATGTTAATATTAGAACTTAATAAGTTCCAATTCATAATCATATGATGACTATAAAGATTTAAATTAAATGAATCAACGACTTAATTATTATTATTTTCCTCTCTTAACCCAAGCCTTGATTTAGCGAGTTAAGACTTAAGGATTTTGGATCTAAACCCCACTTGGTGTTCAAATCTTGAATTTAAGGTAGTATACTTAGTAAGGATCTAGGGTTCACACTTTTAAACTCAAATTAAAGATAAGAAATCTTATAAGCTGAAGAATTTAGAAACTATGATCTTAATGAAAGGTTACTATACTGGTTATAAGATATAATAATGAATAAGAACTAAAAATCTAAGATCTATATTCAATCTTTTAGGATAATTATATTATCCTATGGATTGAATCAAACCTACACCCACATGGAAGGCTACAAAGGAATTAAACAATAAACCACTTAAGGAATTCCAAATAAAGGTAGTCTAATTCAATTAGAAGATCTAAAGTCTAAGATCTAAGATCTGAGATTTAATTACTTTAGACTTAAGCTAAGATTTAGGCTTAGGATTCTTACAAGAGTGTTTCCTTTAGAATTCAAGCCTATGGATCATCTTAATTAAGCTATTAACTGAGGATTTAACACCTTAAGATATTGAGATTTAATTCTTAAGATAAGGTGGTTTTACGTACTCTTAAGATCTTAAGATCTTAATAAGAACTAACCTAAGATTGCTTTACTTAACAACCATATTATTACATGAGACTTCAGAAAGATGCTAATAATCTAATTAGAAGTATTTTACTAAAATTTTGAGACTTAAGGGGTTCTTAAACACATTTTGGTCAAAATGACCAAAATACCCCCCTTAAGGCTAAAAATGGGATTTTAAGATTTAAGTATCTAAATTGATCCAAGTCTATTTTAATGAGTTCAATATGGATTAATGAAGTGGAAGAAACACTTATATTAAGTTTTGGTGACCTAATTAGCTTAATTAACCTTAAGCACATTAAGAGACCAATTAAGGTGATTAAGGAAACTAGGGCATTCTAGAATGATCCAACCTCATTCATAGGCTCTAATATACTTAAGAATGCATTATGAACTTATTTTACCAAAATCAGAGGATCAATCATGGTTTAATTCACTAATTACTCTAATTAGAGTAATTAAGGGGTGATTAATAGAGTTATGGTTCCTAAATTACTTTTAAGGGTCTATATAGGTTCCTTATGATCTCATGAGTAATCAAAGACCTTAATCAATATGTTTGGGTATTTATTGAATTTAATATGATTTAAATAAGAACAGAAAAGGATTAGACAATTATTTAAAATCTAACCATTGGATCTTTAATTTTATTTTATATTCAGGTTCCGTGCATTTTCCTGATTAAAATAGTATATTGGATCATACAATTTAGATAAATATATCTAAAGTTATTTAAATAATTTAATATGTATTTTTATTTAAATTAAAATCAGAGGTTTGATTTTCTGAATTAATTTCCTTAAGAAAATTAATTCAGAAATCCTTTAATAATAATAGTCGGCCCAAAATCCAAAAGGCGCGGGTCACGGGTTGGCCAAACCCGTGACTTCGTCTCCTACCTCTCTATGGGCTCCGATCCTAAGGCAACCTTCCTTTGTCAAATTCACCACGCTCCGTCCATGCCACGCCACCAATTCGATGGCTACGCCTTCAGGAATCAAAGGCGCGTCGAATGAACCAAGAATCCCCATCAGGGAAGCACCGGGTCGCCCGGGTGCTACTCGACTGAGGCACCTTCTAAGGCAAAAATGGGGAAAGTAAGTTCTCATTATTGAATTGACATCCCGAGCTAAGGTTTAACCCTACACATTCAGGGATCGACGGGGAAGCTATAGGGTGAGTCGAGAGGTCCTGGGGAGGTCTGGATCAATGGAGTGCTACTCGAGGTATTTTACTGTCGCGAACTCGCTCTGAGTCGATCGATACTAGTCTAATCAATCGACTAGGACAAACCTAACGATTGCAATTAGCCTTCAATTACTCAAGGAAGAGTCTAGGACTCAAATGGGGCTCAATAGCTCAGGAGGAATGCTGGTGACCAATGCCTCAGGGACCAGCTGCCATTGCACATTCAGACAATTTTATGCCATCTGGTCCACTGTCAGCTTCCCAATCAGAAGCCTTAGGTGTCTAATAGAGAGCTAAGGTTAGGACCTATCACAGCATCTAAGGTGGAAGAGCTATGAGGCGAGCTGGAACCAGCTTGATAGGAAGAGGGACGGAGGCTGTACCTGAAGTTTGATAGCTGGCTGCGTCCGAGGCAAAATGGAGGGCTCTCAGTGGCAGAAGCTAGCTGGGGGTCTGAATGTCAGACACACACCCACTATCAGCGGTGCATAGCAGGGGTTCCACTGGGTGGCTTCGACTAGCAGCTGGACTCGGTAGGAAAGGCAGGAGCTCCAATACTTTAAGGCCGTGGGAGACGGTGAGCAGCAGCTTTACTAAGAGTGCTATGGGGAATATTTATAGCCAGGGAAGAGGCTAGGAGTGGTTGCCATGGCTGGGAATCATGCCGCAGGTTCGGGCTGAGCTGTCTCCATAGCCCACTCACAATGGGGTTACCCCAGCCTCAGGGTGTCTAGGAGGGCTCGGCCATTATGGGAAGGACTATAACGGCCTAAGGAGTGAGACCAAGGAGTGGCAGACAAGGTTGACGTAGCAGATTTTGGTGAATCTTCTCGGTCGGGCTGGGAGTCGAGCGGGGATGAAGGTGAACACCTGGGACTCGCCCTAGCCCGTCTGATCTACAAAGCCGCTGGGTTTAAACGGCTTGATGAATCTTCAGATAACAGAATGGTGGGCATCATCTTATATGTCAGATTGAGCATTGGATCCGACGGGCGCTAGAGGATCAGGGCGCAATTGATCAGCGTCGTTTGATCGCACGCCATGATTCGTGCAAGTGCATCCCGTGGCCATTAAGGCTGCGCCGCTGTCGGGACCCCGCAGTGGATCTGCCGCGGTCCCGATAGCAAATCCTGCCTTATTTATTTTAATTAAATAATTAAATTTAAATAATACAAATTTAATTAATTAATATAATAACTCATAATTAATTTTAAATCCAATTTAGGCTTATATGAGCTCCAAAAATTCCCAAAAATTTACCCTTAATTAATTAGGGTATGAGAAATTCAAAAATAAAATCAAATTTAATTTGGAGATCAATTTAATTTAGGTATTTTTCAAGGCTTAAAAATAAGCAAAAATATAAAATTTCTCAATTTAGCTTTGATTGATTTCAAACTTTTAGGGTTAGGTTTAAATGACCCATTAAGTCTAATGGAATTAAAATCAAAAGTTGGTTTAGCTTAATTAATCTGGATTTAACTAGGATAACAACTAGGGTTGTTACAGTTCAGCACTTCTCAATTAGTTAGTGGTGATTTATTGAAATTTTTTGAGATATAATAAAATAATTAAATTAATTAATAAAAAAGCAGTCTAAATTATTTAATTAAATAATTTATTAATTAATTTAGAAATGACGCCATCTACTCTACCCTACGTCGTCTCCCTTTCTTCCGTTTCATCCGATGGAGCATCTCAACCGTTCGATCAAGGATCGAACGGTGAGAGCATCATCCTCTTCCTTTGCCTCCCGCGTGTCGAAGAACCCTACACGCGGCGAAGCTTCGTCATACGGCTCCTCCAACCACTGTTAATCGTCGCTTAGTACTCCCTTTAAATCTTGGATTGATCCCCATTCGCCAGTTTTGCTCATTTAGAACCCAAGAAAAGTTCAAATTCGAACCTGCCGATCAGGCATTAGTTCTACGCCTTGAAATAGAGGTACCTCTGATCCCATTCTATACTCTTGCAAGAAGTTAATTTATCATTTCGAATAGCTATTTCATAAGCCTGATTGTAAGTCTACGATTCTGATCTAGTTCAAATGAAATTGATTGCTTTAATTTTAAACATCGTCCATAGTGCTGAACAGTGAGGAGTTTCACCGAACCTTAGGGAATCTAGAGTTAGATCTTGTGAATTCCTCAGTCCATCTTAGGCTTTAAAATTATACTATTAGAAAGTTCTCGACGTGCTCTTTCCGCCATTATGCATTTCGATCGCTGGAGAGGTTGTTTGGAGGTCTGATTTTGGTGCCCTAAATTTTTTCCCCGTGTGATTCCTGGCGAGGAAGGTGAAGACTCGGGCCGGTCTAGGTCGACCCAGGCCCGGCCCGTGTTTCGCGGTCATCTGGGTTTCGTCAGCTAGCATCATGCGTGGAGCCCACCTCCTGGCAGTAGTCAGCGTTTCCTCTGCAGGCCACGCAAGCCGCTGGGTCCCGCGCCGGTCTCCTCATCCTCTAGATGAGAGGCACGTGGCCGAATGGGTCGCCATCAGTCTACGATTTCTGCCACGTGGGCAGTTGGTGGGACTCGCCAGATCTGCAGAAATGATTATTGCATAAATATTAGTTTAATGATAGATAAATATTTAAAAAGATTAATATTAAAATTAAATCTAATTAGAGGATTAATTGCATAACTTATTATCCTCATAACTCCTAAATTATACCTCCAAATTTAATATATTTATATACCATTGGAATAAAACAAATATGAGGATTAATTTGGAACTATCAAATTGCCAATTGGAGTTAAATTTAACATAATGCATTTAGGACCCTTAATTAAGCCCTAAATGTTCCAAAATTTTCATATAACCATGTCGTGGTCGCCCCCTAATCATCCTGATTAAGGAGTGGTTGTCACTTAGCACATCCCTTGCTTAACATTAGGTTGGAAGATTAAGACACCAATCCAATCTCAAAAGAAGGATGTGCCCTTTTTAATAGAGCAAAGAAGAACAATCACTTAATGAGTATACTATGTAATCAGAGTGCAGAAGAAAAAGAAATAAATATAGTAACATCCATTCATCCATAATGAAAAGTAAAATATCCAACTCAGAATAAAAAATACAGGAAAAGAAAAGTACAATTTACACCTGTATTATTATAAATATTAAAGTTAAAAGACTTATGTAAAGATCTCTCATCCTCATGATACAAAAGTATATAGAAATTATAAATCATAATCTAATGGTCTTCAGCAACCTGGACCTCTTCCTAGATCTGCTCCTTTGAAGGTTTTACTTCCTCAAATAGCTTGGAATCTATCATTATCAATTTCATAATGATAGGGCCCCAACCAACAAAAGAAAAATCTAGTTAGACAAAATGTCTAAGTATAATTTAGGGTAATCATTTTTATGTGTTTAACGATATCACAATGATAGGGCCCCAACCAACAAAAGAAAAATCTAGTTAGACAAAATGTCTAAGTATAATTTAGGGTAATCATTTTTATGTGTTTAACGATATCACAAAATTAACTTATGCATAAAATAGTGGTAAAGCAATAAAGAAAGAAAGGCAAGTTATAGTAATACATTATAACTTAAACATAGTATGAAGTAAGCACATACCTCAACTCAAAGTGCATAAAAAGATAAGTAATGTGCTAATGAATATCTACTAAGTACAAAAAAAGTCCTAAGTAATATGACCAAACTAAACATGCTAACTTATAATATAAAGTAAAGATACTATACTGGAAAAGAGACATCTAGCATCCTAACATGCTTTTAATAAAGTAAAGTAACTGAAATAAAAGAAGATTACAGAAAATGCTGTAATATTTAAAGGAACTGAAACAAATGAAAGTTTAAAATAAAGTGTACTGAACTGTAAGGTAAAAGTAAATCAGAACTGTAAAGTAACTAAAAAGTAAGTGAAAAGTAACTAAAAAGTAAAAGTATAAAGTAAAGTGTGGAGATACTCTTACTTAGTTCTGCCAAAAAGTAAAATTCATCTAATCATCTAGGAAAGTGTCCCAGATTAAAGTATGCCACACTAGGAAAGTGTCTTAGTCAAAAGTAACACGCACTAGGAAAATGTCATAGGTAAAAGTAACCCGCACTAAGAAAGTGTCCTAGGCAAAAGCTGTAATGTTATACTAAATGACAGACTATGTAAGATATAACCCACAAAGTATAGTAAAGTTTGTTTCATAAATTTTTCTCCTTAAGTTATGAAAATGCCATATGAATGTATTCAAAGTTTAACATAGAATATTCATCAAATATTCCATGTTTAATATAATGTATCCAAATATGTAATGAAGCTTAAAATAAGGAAATCATAGCATTTCAACTTCAAGGTAATAAATAGCACTACTCAAACTTTGTGATATCATTTGTTTTCTAAGTTAATCATTCTAACTACTCTAAATTATATAAGATTCAAAATTATCAATTCTTACACTATCTGTAACTTAGAATCATCCTATGAGTTGAACATAATTAGAATTAGCTAGGTCCTAATTATAACTAAATCAATGCCATCTACAAGGTTAAATAAGTAAATCAATCATCCTAATTTATTATTTTATATAATCCCAAACCAAATCTTGATTAGCTAAATCAAGATTGAAAGGATTAAGAATTAAACTTCAAGTAATAAAGTTTAATTACTTAATCACAAGGTTATCCTAAGGACTAAGGTTTAAACCCATCTCACTGATTAAATGTTAAGATAAATCCTATTGAATTAAGTCAAACTTAATATGATAGATTTCTAATTCTAATTCTAAGATTAAAAGATCAAATCATTATTTAATAAATTATGAAAATCTATAAATTATTAAACTTAAGGTTTCACCTAATGAGTAACCCAATTTACTCAATAGATGAACTCTAACATAAGATCTATTCCTAATCTTAGGAGTTTAGGCTCTTAAATACTAAGAGTAGTACTCAGACATACATCCTAACTAATGTTATAAGACCTATGGGTGAACTAAGAAATTCAAAGAAAGGGAAAATAACTCACATTTTTACTTAGGTTTTTACTTAAGACTAAATTTAAGATTTTCCTTGAATTTTTAATTTAAGACTTAGAATTATCTAAATTAAAGTCTAAATTACTTTAATTACTGGTTATATGGTTTAGACAATGATTCTAGGGCTGAAAAAATATTTAACCTTAAATTTGGGCAAAATGATAATTTTTTCCCTACTTATGGGTTTAAATTTCATCTTGATGAATTAAGGCTCAATTCTGAAATTTCTTGAAATGGAGTGGCTACTTACTGTCTAATATGAGTTTAGACAGTAAGTTCACTAATTTTGGTTAAGAATTAGGTCTTATAAGGTCAAATAAAGGAATTTGACCTATAAGGACAAATTGGTAATTTTACCTTAATGGCACCTAAATTTTCTGTTAGTTTATTAACAGTTATGTTCTAAGGTTTCTATAGAATCTAAAATCATCAAATTTTGAGATGTATTGGCTAAGTTATAGACAATACAAATCCTAGGGTAAAATGGTAAATTAAGGGTTATTAATTAAAGATCAAAAATCATAACTTTTTCAATTGGTATCCAAATTAAGTAAAATCAGTAGCTATGATTCACAAATAATCCACTGACTATAATGACTAGTGGTAGGCTCAATTTAGACTCTAATTAGCTAAGTTATGACCTAATTAGGATTTAAGATGATTAGTGAGTGATTAGTAAAATTAATCACATAATCACTAATACAACTACATAATTAAGTTATATTCTATTCTAGGAGCTCTCTAAAATTTAAATCACTCAATTTGGATCATTAAATTTGTTATTCTTCACTAATCAAGTTCTAAGGTAATTAGAGTTAATTAAAAAATCTAATAGTTGGATCTTAAATATTTTTGCAGTTTACTGTTAATTAATTTTTTTTGATCAAAATGGATATATGGATTACCTAATTTAGAGTTCAATTGACTAACTTATGGTCAATTGAAGTTCTAGGATTAATTAACCTAAATAGGGTTAGGCCCAAATTGTCATTAGTTCAAATCTAATCTAAATAGAAAAATGAATACTACTAGGTTAATCCTTAGGGTTTGCTGATCACTTTGAGACCCATATTTAATAAGTTTGGATTAGAGGATATAAAGTTATGGCTAATTGAATGAAATGACAATTTTGGTAATTCATTAAATACCTAAAATGTCACTAAGTGAATTATTCATTAAAATGGAAAATTGACGACACCAATAAATTCCTTAAATTTTTCTGATTGGTGTATTTAATTGTATAATTTGGATATGTATTTTGCAAGATATAGTTGCCTAAAGTTTAGAATTTATTGAGATTAATTAAATGCATATTTATTATGCTTTCTGTTAATTCATTAATCTATTTGATTAATTAATATAACTGCTAATGTTAGTTTATAAATATTCATTTTCTATTTTTATATATGTAAATATATATATATATATATATATATAATTATACACTTTAGAGTGAATAAGTTTATGTTTTAAGTATTTTGAATATATATATATATATATATATATATATTAAATATTTTAATTTCTATAGGTGAGACCCAGGTGGCAGACGGAAGTGACCGCCACGGGACCCACAGACACCTGTCGAGACGAGACTCGACAGAGTCTGACGAGTGGGCCCCACAACCCAGAGTGACGGAACTAGTGGGTCCCGCCTCCTACTGATGCGGCCCTACCACGTGGCGCACTGCGCGAGTGCCAGCTCCTCAACCGACCCCACCTTTGACACGTGGATGACACGTGATGCGAAGAGCCGGTGAACGAGCCGGGATGGCCCGACCCGAAATGATCGGGGGAGATGGTTCGACTTCTCGAACCCTCCTGATCCCTTAGGGTTCGTGAAGAGCCCACGGGTCGACGGAGATCCTCGATACATGGGTTTGATTCGCAAGCAATTGAACAAATAATTGCAACATATAATCCATAACAAGTCGAGGAGGAGTGAGAGTACCTTGAAGAACGGAACTGAAGGCTTTATGGTTCGCTCGGAAGAAGACTATGAGGATCTGCATGAACTTTAGTTTGATCTAAATTGTGTAAACCGAATCTAAAGGCTTGTGAGAGCCTTTAAGGGAGGGTTTTAGTGGTAGAGAGGCTGCGAGAAGGCCACCTGTCAGCGCAGCAGGCGGGAGGTGTGCATAGGGTTGCCATGCGCAGGACTGCGGGAGAGATGATTGAGAACCGTTCGATCGCTCGATCGAATGGTCCAAAGTTCCCATTCCATCAAATGGCGCTAAAAGGATTAGGGTGACGGCGTTTAGGAAAAATCGACGGCGCCGTTAATTGCGAAAAATAATATTTATATTATTTAATTAATTTTTGCATATTATGTTAATTAATTTAATCACATAAATGAATTCAAATAATTTTCAATATATCACCCCTAGCTAATTGAGGGGAGAGGAACGCAATGGCGCGATCGGATTTTCGATTCAACGAGTATTAAAGTATTTGATTTTTTTCGGGGTATTTAAATATTATTAAAATATTCGACAAAAATCCAACGAGTTCCAAATGCTTCCAAAACATTACCCTTAGTTAATTTGGGGGTGGTGAACGTAATGACGAAGTCAGATTTTCAATTTTAAGTAAAAAAAAGGTCAAATTCTAGGGTTTTGGGATTTTCTAGAAATCAAGATTTGATCCAAATGATTCCTGATTTGATCTAGATATTAGAGATGAGTTCTAAATGACTTAGTTAGTATATTAAAACCATAATTAAGACTTTGATTAGTCTTAATTGATCTAGGTAACAACCTGGGCTGTTACAAACTCCCTCACTTAAGAATGATGTCATTCTCGACATCACTCAAGTGGAAAAATAAAGCAAATATAGAACATTAAATTGAAATAGGATGGCATTAAGAAGTACCTTGGTTAAAGAGATTCGGGTACTTCTGACGCATCTCAGATTCTTTTTCTCAAGTAGCTTCATTGCAGGAACAGTTCCTCCACTGAAGCTTGATCATTTGAATGAAACAATTTCTTATCTACTTCTTATTATGATCTAGGATTTTGATTGGCTCTTCAGCATAAGTGAGATCAGGTTGGATTTCTATTTCTGGAAGTTGAACAAGATGAGATGTATCTCGAAGACATCTTCTTAATGATGAGACATAAAAAACATTATTAACACAACAAATTCTTTTGGAAGATCTAATTTGTATGCAGATGATCCCATCTTAGCCAAGATCTTATAAGGACCGATATAGCGAGGGCTAAGCTTCCCAGCTACGCCAAATCTATAGACTCCCTTCATAGGGCTTACTTTCAAATATGCTGAATCTCCAACCTTAAACTCCAAATGGTGATGATGAGCATCATGGTACCTGCTCTAATGATCCTGAGCAGAGCGAATTCTTTGTTGATTTAAACGAATCTTTTTATTGGTTTCTTCTACTAATTCTGATCCGTAAAGCTACACACTGCCAATTTCTGACCTTGCCATAAGTGTATTACATTTTCTACCATACAGAGCTTCATATGGTGCCATTTTAATACTAGCCTGATAACTATTATTATAAGCAAACTCCACTAATGGTAAATTGTCTTCCCATGATCCAGCAAAGTCAAGAATACAGAGTTTAAGCAAATCTTCTAGTACTTGGTTCACCCTTTCTATTTGGCCATCTGTTTGAGGATGGAATGCGGTACTCATGTCCAAAGTGGTTCATAGGTCTTGATGGACAGCTTGCCAAGACTTTGAGGTAAACCTGCTGTCTTTATCTAACACGATTGATTTAGGAATGCCATGAAGTTTGACAATTTCTTTTATATAGACCTTAGCAAGCTTCTCAACTGAATCTGTTTGCCGAATAGGAATAAAATGCGCAGTCTTAGTTAAGCGATAGACTATTACCCAAATTGCATCTGCTCCAGACTTGGCTTGAGGTATACCCATTACAAAATCCATTAATATATCAAACTATTTCCATTCCAGGATTTCTAATGGATGGAGAAGACCACCAGGTCTTTGATGTTCAGCTTTCACAAGGCTACGGACATGGCATTTGGCTACATATTCAACTATACTTGCAACAACCCAAGGTTATTACTCAGCTTAATTTGAGTATAATTATATCTTGATTATCATTCTGTTAAGTTCATCTAGTCATTATAACCAAACCCTGAAGGGTTGGAGCAATTCGGAGCTCAATCCAATATTTTGGATTATTTTAATATTTAATTAATTAGGAAATTGAGGTATTTAATTTGTCCTCAAAATCAAAATCCGACTTCACCGTTGCGATCGTCACCCCCAAATTAGCTAGGGGTGATGTTTTGGACGCGTTTGGAAGTCGTCGGATTTTTCGTGAATATTTTAATATAATTAAATGCACCGGAAAATGGAATAATTAAATAACCATCAGAATCGAATTCCGACTTTGTCATTGAATTCCTCACCCCCAAATTAGCTAGGGGTGAATTTTTGGGATTTTTCGGAGCATGTTTAATTAATCTGAATTTTTAATAAATTAAAAATTAGGAATAATAATTAATTATTCCTTAATTTGCATTTAACCCGCTTTCCTCCCTTAATTTGGGCTGGCTATTTTTCCCCCCATGCAAGTCACTTGAGGCCATCCCTCTTCTCTCCTCTTAGCCATGCCCTCCCTAGGTAAGTAGGATGGCTCTTCACATCCTAGCCCCTAGCTCATGATGGAGCCACCCTCTCACTCTCCTCCGTTAAATGGAGAGCATAGCCCCTCTTCTCTTGCTTACTGAAAATTTTCTCATCTTCTCCTCCATTGATCCCTTGGCTGAAAGAAGAAGCTCATCTCTAAGGCTTGGAGAAAGACAAAGGTTCCTTCTTCCTCCACCCCCCTTGCAAGGCTAAGGTACCAATTTGTTCCTCTCCTTATCTCCTTCATATTACTACAATGCTTGAATGTATCTCTAGAAGTCTATAAACATGTATGGATGCCATTAAGGCTCATTGAGGTAGCTCATTTATTCGAAAAATGCATGCTCTGTTTTCATCCATTTTGTATACCTTATCATTTATCTATATTTTTCAAATAGCTAAGATGCTTCGTTTGTGCTGATTTTGGTGTTGATGGAAAGGTATCGGAAAGACCTTTCCATTAATATATGGCACTGCTCATGGAATACTCTGGATTGAGAGTATTTGAGCTCGAAAGTTAGCCTTACAGGTTTCGTCCTGGCGAAATCGCCGTCTGTTTTGCAACTTTGGGAGCTGCAGCTGCGCTGGAGCGGGCTGCAGCGGAATTTTGGGAAAAGAAACCTTAAGAAATATGAGAAATAAATTAATTGAATAGTATGTTCATAAGTTAGACCGCTGCAGTGTGCCATAGTGCGCCACAGTGGGCCGCAGTGCTAAGAGCGCTACTGCGCGTCGCAGTGCTAAAATCGCCACAGCGCGCCGCAGCGCTAAAACAGCCATAGCGCGCGGCAGCACTAAAAGCGCCACAGCGCGCCGCAGCACTAAAACCGCCACAGCGCGCTGCAGCGGCAGAAGCGCTGTAGCTGCGCGCTATGGCGCCAGAAGCGCGGCAGCGCGCTGTAGTGCCCAAAATTGCAAAAATGTCTAGAATTTTCTTAAAACTGCCCATAATTTGCTGCAATGGCCAAAACTTCACTGTTTTTGCATTTTAAGGTCCCTAGGACTATAGTGGGACTGAATTATATCAAATTTGAACTTATTTTAGTTAAAATTGAGCATTGCATATAATTCTATATTGAAATTAAGTTTGAAACTTTGTCATCTTTATCAAGTGCTCAAAACCTATCATGAATTTTAAATATATTGTGCCAATTACTTGATAATAGAATCCTTGGAAGCTTGTATTGAATATGTATAATCATAACAACTAAATGGCATAAAACCTAAGTCCTTTAGATATGTAATCAAGTGCTAACTCCTTTGGTTGATTTGGAATTATTTAACCGTAATTACTTTCTATTTTATGTCGAATTTACATTTTTATGGTTTTATGATTTTAGAATATATGTTAGAGAACTTTAACATTATTTGGACACCTAAATGTGCTTAAATTGACATTAAACTATAATTGAACATAACAATCATGATAACTTGATTAAGTAGATGATACTTAATCCAAACCTGAAATTATCATCAATAATACACTAATAATACATTGATTTGTGATTGACTTTTAAAAGTAACCTTTAATCTTAATGGTAGAAAGGTTTGGGGTTAAACCCTAACTTGTCTTGATTAAGATCTAAACTGTAATCACTTAATCAACTAACTTGATTGCAAGATAATTCAATCGACATTATTCCAATAATACATCTGATTTAGTATTGATCTTAAATTATTAAATTAGAAGTGTTAAGTTTAATATTAAATCTGTGTGATTGAACCATCTTAATCTAGACTTTAGATCTTTGATTTTCACTTATACAAGACTATTAGCATAAATGGGATAATAAAATTGTAATGATTTATGAAATGATATAACTCTAATAAGATCTTTGATTTCATCCCATGATTGTAGAATAGGAAAGGATTAGATAGATCTTATTCATCTGATCTGACCACTTGAATTTAGCTTAAGAAGTAGAAAATTGAGATCTCAAGGGTCTTAATATAGGATCGTTATTGAAATGCTTAAAGACCTTAATTATTGATACCTTGAGGTAGGAAGAGCTTTTATAACTTATTGAGGTAGAAACTTAGATGATCCTTCATAACTTTAGAAGTTAAACTTGATACCTTGTGGTAGGAATCACCTAAAGTACTTAAAATGGGACTTATTCCTTGTGGTAGCAACCTACATTGAGTGATCCATTGATCATATCCTTGGAGCCTTGTGTAGGACACACCTATTTAGAGTAAGGGTTAATAGCTTTGGAAAATCCTTGTTTATTAAATAGAATCTTCTGAACCCAGATTATTGGTTGGGTATAGTAGGGTATACCCATAATACTAGATTATTTCAGTAATATTCAGAATTAGTTGAATCACTCTAATGTGGACTTATGACCAGGTTCTATCTTGAGGGACTAGACAAATATAGTCCCATTAGAGTAAATCTTCGAAGACTAAGAGTGTTACAATTAATGAACAAGATCCTTAGTTTGAGATCTAAACTGCGACCGGGTTCTGCCTCCTATCATAATGTGCTTTGATATATGCATTTTAAGCAAACTAAGTATCCCAAATCACCATGCATAAGACACTAAGTATGCTTGTAATTAAGACATTTAATGGCTTAGCTTGAGAGATATAAATTGTGACTGGGTTCTGCCTCCTATCATAGTGCGCTTCGATAAGTGCAGTTTAAACAAGCTAAGGGTTAAATCCATCTTTCTTGCAAATATGCTAAATATGTGTATACAATCATCCCAGTTAATGATTTTCAAGTAAACTCTCAACTTTAACAAATTTTTGAAATTAGAATTTTAGGAGTTAGAATCCTTTTAGCAGGATTCTGCACAATGGAGATGTTGAATTCATTATCGAATTTTAAATCATTTTTTGGATTTATCTCATGTAGTTTAGAAGCATGAGCATGAGTATAAGCATGATGCGTGAGCATCAGAATGATGTACATATATCAGTGATGATTTATGGGTTACAGAATGTTGCATACATTGACTGGGGAATTTCAGGATGCATCGGCATCATCAGTACACAGTATTCCCAACTAGATGTATGTATACATTGGACCGTACTACTCATAGCAGTTTAGTGATATTTAGTTGCATATCAGTGGCATACAGTGTTGTGGCATATTCAGATGCATAGTTTCAGTGATATACAACATAGTTTTATAGATCGTTACTTAGTTTCAGATCCATTACTATTTTTGGTTTACTTTCAATATTTAGTTTACAGTTCAGTTTTACTTTACTTCACCTTACTTCAGTTTTGTACAGTTTTATGCAGTTTTATGCTTTCAGTCATATTTACCATATTTCTACAGATTTAATCACATTATATAAATGCTAAATGAATATCTAGAACTGTTTAGACTAGTTTCAATGTGTTTGACTTATTGTCTAACACGGGGTACTTTTGGGATCCAGCAATTTACTAGATCTTGAGCATTATATTGAGCCAGGTCAGGAGGACACCCAGGAGATTCAGGAGGAGCCCATGGAGCACTAGTGGACTCTCCTCGAGTTTTACTATCTTTTTGCTTAGTTTATTTCAGTTCAATACTTAGCTCTATGACTTTTATTCAATAAATGAATCCAATAATTTTGGATGTATTTTCTTTCTTTTCTAAGATGAATGTTTTTATATAGCTTCTGTGATGAATATTTTTAGATACTTGCTTTAAGCTTCTGCACTCTGTTATATACTACTTATACTTAGTATTGTGATGTGATCAGCATACTGGAAATGCTGAAATCTTATACATATATTGGATTCCTATTGTATTCTAAATCTAATGTATGTAATTATCTAATACTTAGGATAAGGATACTACTCTTATCTTAAGTATTAGCTCTCAATCCTCATTGAGGTTGAGTCAGCAGCCCTTCAGACGGGGTTTTGGTGTTTTCAGCTATTTCAGGGAGACAGGTCATTCCTCCCCGAGTGGCGTACCGGTCCGTCGCCGAACTTAATTATGACCATTTCATTTGCGCACAGCGACGGGGTGGGGCGCTACAATACTTTTCTTCATACTAGGCCACCAAAATGACTGTTTTAAGTCATGACACATCTTTGTACTCCCTGGGTGAATTTGATATCCAGATCCATGACCTTTGATTAACACTTCTTATTGCATAGATTTTGGAATCCATAGACAATTTTTTTGATAAATAGCACCTTTATGGAAGCAAATATCTGTTCTATGACCACTTTCTATCGCCCGTTTAAAGTTCAAGTAATCATCATCTTTGGTCTGGATTATAGAGACATCTCTATGAAAGGTAGGTTCTATATTGTTCATTGAGATTGTCTCACTTATCACACTTCCACATGTGGGTTTGATATTTAACTTTTTAAATTGTTCACCTATCGGATTGGTTGCAATTATAGCTGTCAGAGTAGCATGGCGACTAAGAACATCGGCTATAACATTGGCTTTTCCTGGATGGTATTGAATGTCCAAATCAAAAGCACTGATTAGTTCCAACCATCTTCTTTGTCTGTAGTTAAGCTTCTGCTGGGTGAATATATACTTTAAACTCTGATGATCTGTAAATATGGAGCACTGGATCCCATATAAGTAGTGACGCCAGATCTTCAGGGCAAAAACCACAGCCGCTAGTTCTAAGTCATGAACTGCATCATTTCTCTCATGTTGCTTCAACTGTTGAGATGCGTACGCTATAACTTTGCCTTCTTGCATAAGCACACACCCCAGACCGATTCTTGAAGCATCAGTGTAAACTTAATAATCAATTCCCTCTTTGGGAAGAACTAGCACTAGTGCAGAAGATAAAGCATCCTTCAGGGTTTGGAATGCTTTTTCACATTCAAGAGTTTAAACAAATGGATCAGCCTTCCGAGTCAACTTGGTTAATGGAGTAGCTATCTGAGAGAATCCTTTGATAAAATTTCTATAGTAGCCAGCCAGGCCTAAGAAACTTCTTATATCTGTTACTATTTTTGGTTGAATCCACTCTTGAATAGCACAGATCTTCTGCTAATCAACCTAGATTCCCTGAGAATCTACAACATGACCCAGGAATGTTATTGACTTTAACCAAAATTCACATTTTAAAAATTTGGCATATACTTCATGCTCACGCAGGGTCTCTAATACTACCCTTAGATGGTTCTCATGATCCTTTAAAGTCCTTGAGTAGATGAGTATATCATCGATGAATGCAATTATAAATTTATCTAAGAATGGCTTTAGGACTCGTTGCATTAAGTCCATAAAAATGGAAGGTGCATTTGTGAGTCCAAAGGATATCACAAGAAATTCATAGTGTCCATACCAAGTTGTAAATACTGTCTTTTCCATGTCAGAATATTTTACTTGAAGTTAATGATATCCCGATCTTAAATTAATCTTTGAGAACACCATCACTCCGAATAACTGATCGAATAAATCATCGATCCTAGGTTATTCTTAATGGTGACTTTATTTAGTTCCCTGTAGTCTATACACATTCGCATAGACCCATCTTTCTTCTTAACAAATAATACATTCCTAATTCTTAACGGTGACATACTTGGCTTAATGAAACCCTTGTCTAATAATTCTTTTAATTGCTCACTAAGCTCATGAATTTCCTTAGGAGTCATTCTGTAAGGAGCCTTGGAAATTGTTTGGGTACCTGGAACTAAATTAATTTCCAATTCAACTTCTCTTGATGGGGCAATCCAGGTAACTCATCAGGAAAAACATCAGCAAACTCATTAACAACGTTAATCTCAGAAAGTGGAATGTCTTCTTTACTATCTCCCAGCATGGTAATTAGGTATGCTGAACATCCCTTGCTCACTAATTTAACTGCCGTTATCGTATTGATTAATAAACTTAAGGTACTAAACCTTCCTACAAAGGTTTCTGAAGTGTTCATTGATTTGAGTGTTATCTTCTTTTGTTGAAAGTTTATGGTTGCGTTGTGGGCACTAAGCCAGTTCATACCCAAAATAATATCAAAGTTTATTATAGGTAGAACTATTAATTTGGCTTAAAATGCTTGCTTATTCAAGGGTACTTGGAGATTACAAAACTGAGTGGTATTGAGTTGAGTTCTAGATGGAAGCCCAATAGATAAGGTTCTTGCCATTTGTAGCATGGCAAATTTAAACTCTTAGCAAAATCCTCAGATATAAATGAATGGCTAGCTCACATATCAAATAGTATCCTACACAAGTGATCATTAACACATATGGTGCCTGATATCATATTATTATCTTCTGTAGCTTCCACAGGAGTGAAAGTGTATACTCTAGCAGGTCCTGCAAGTTTCTTGTTAAAAACCTGCTTTTGAGGAACTTTGGAGGTGCTAGGTTAGTTTGAGTTTCCTCCTTCCTTCCTCAGAATAGGCTTTGCTGTTGGCTGAGCAGGCATGATAGTTAATGGTTGATTCTGACGATTGATCGGAGTTGGATTCAATACCTGATTGCGCCTTGTATGATCAATATGGGCACCATTAATAGTTACATTATATCTGCAATATTGGTAGAAATTCCCCTTCATATCGCATATGTAGCAGCATTGCTGGTTATGATAACACTTCCCAAATGGATGTAATTTGGTGCACCCATTATAAGGATCTGATGGTAGAACTTCAGCTTCAATTTGGTAGACTTTCACCGAGGGAAGCCTAATTCTTCTAGGATCACTGTTTCTTTGTGAGGATGCACTAAAGGTTCTCTTACTCTCTTTCTGGGATTAGTGCCGATCTATCACTTGGGCTGTCTCGATCAGCTCCATGAAGTTAGATAGTCTTAGTGGAATAACTTGGTCCTTTATTAACTCTCGTAGTCCATTTAGAAATCTATGTCATCGAGCTCCTTCTGTCTGAACCATAATTGGTGCAAATCTAGCCAATCGCCTGAACTCCATTTGATATTTAGATAAGGTTCGGTTCCCTTGCTTGAGATTAAGAGAAATATCCCCTTAATTGTTCTGAATGGAGGGAGGGATATATTCTATTGTGAATGCTTCCACAAAGTCATTCTAGGGAATTTCATTAATACGATATCCGCCGAATAACATTTTATGGATGTTATCCTACTAGAATTTAGGCTCTTCTTGAAACATATGGGTAGTTAATCGTATGGATTCAGATTTAGGGCAATTTAGGCTGGTAAGATTCTTCTCAACTATTTTGCCAATTAATCGTATCCGTAGCAGAAATTGTTCCATTGAATACTGGAGTCCTCAGTCTAATGAAACTATGAAGAAGTCCGTCAGTATTTTGCTGATATTGTTGGGAAGGGTAATAAGATATATGGTTAACCGATGCAGGAGAGGGATTATTTTGCATAGTTATTAATCTCTCTATTTTCTCAGACTGTTTAGCATTTGTATCTACTAGGGTTTTAATTGTCTTTAGCAATGCACTAATCTCAGATGAATGACTACTTGATGCAGCAGGAGTGGATGAAGACTGACTAAGATTCATTCTTACACCTGAATTTGAATAACAAACATTCTCTTAAGAGAACAGGATAATAGGGTATTTTATTTAATTGTTTCAACATACTACATACAATTTTAAGAAAGAGCTTTATAACATATTCATTTTGTTCTTAGAGTTCCTAATGTATGAGTTTGAGTATCTTTGTGTTTTTACTCTAAGTATATTATTCTTGCTATTCTGAATATTGGATGATAGAAATATAGATGTTATTGAGTATTCATTTAGTGATTGTATGGCAGAAGAACTATCCATTAGGTAGATAGGAATACAAATTCTAATCTGACACCTTATGGAGTTCTCTGATACCAACTGTGGCGGCCGCCCCCTAATCATCCGGATTAAGGAGTGGTCGTCACTTATCACATCCCTTGCTTAACATTAGGTTGGAAGATTAAGACTCCAATCCAATCTTAAGAGAAGGATGTGCCCTTTTTAATAGAGCAAAGAAGAACAATCACTTAATAAGTATACTATGTAATCAGAATGCAGAAGAAAAAGGAACAACTATAGTAACATCCATTCATCCATAATGAAAAGTAAGACAATCGACTCATAATATAAAATGCAAGAAAAGAAAAGTACAATTTACACCTATATTATTACAAACATTAAAGTTAAAAGACTAAAGTAAAGGTCTCTCATCCTCATGATGCAAGAGTATAAAGAAATTAGAAAGTATAATCTAAAGGTCTTCAGCAACCTAGACCTCCTCCTGGATCTGCTCCTAAAGGTTCTACTTCTTCAAATAGCTCAGAATCTATCATTTTCAATTTCATAATGATAGAGCCCCAGCCAACAAAAGAAAAATATAGTTAGACAAAATGTCTAAGTACATTTTAGGGTAATCATTTTTTGTGTTTAATGATATCACAAAACTAACTTAAGCATAAAATAGCGGTAAAGTAACAAAGAAAGAAAGGCAAGTTATAATAATACATTATAACTTAAACGAACTATGAAGTAAGTACATACCTCAACTCAAGCTGCATAAAAAGATAAGTAAGGTGCTAATGAACATCTACTACGTACAAAGAAAAGTCATAAGTAATATGACCAAAATAAACATGCCAATTTACAATATAAAATAAAGATACTGTACTGGAAAAAAGACATCTAGCATCCTAACATGCTTTTAATAAAATAAAGTGACTGAAATAAAAGAAGATTATAGAAAATGCTGTAATATTTAAAGGAACTAAAATGAATGAAAGTTTAAAATAAAGTGTGCTGAACTGTAAGATAAAAGTAAGTCAGAACTGTGAAGTAACTGAAAAGTAAGTGAAAAGTAACTAAAAAGTAAAAGTATAAAGTAAAGTGTGGAGATACTTTTAATTAGTTCTACCAAAAAGTAAAGTCCATCTGATAATCTAGGAAAGTGTCCCAGATTAAAGTATGCCACACTAGGAAAGTGTCCTAGTCAAAAGTAATACACACTAGGAAAGTGTCCTAGGTAAAAGTAACCCACACTAAGAAAGTGTCATAGGCAAAAGAACTAAGATGCACTAGGAAAGTGTCCTAGGTAAAAGCTATAATGTTATACTAAATGGTAGACTAGGTAAGACATAACCCACAAAGTCATAAAGTTTTCTCCTTAAGTCATGAAAATGCCATATGAATATATTCAAAGTTTAACATAGAATATTCATCAAATATTCTATGTTTAATATAATGTATCCAAACATGTAATGAAGCTTAAAACAAGGAAAGCATAGCATTTCAACTTCAAGATAATAAATAGCACTACTCAAACTTTGTGATATCATTTGTTTTCTAAGTTAATCATTCTAACTACTCTAAGTTACATAAGATTTAGAATCATTAATTCTTACACCATCTATAACTTAGAATCACGATCCTATGAGTTGAACATAATTATGATTAGCTAGGTCCAAATTATAACTAAATCAATGTCATCTACAAGGTTAAATAAGTAAATCAATCATCCTAATTTATTATTTTATATAATCCCAAACCAAATCTTGATTAGCCAAATCAAGATTGAAAGGATTAAGAATTGAACTTCAAGTAATAAAGTTTAATTACTTAATCATAAGATTATCCTAAGGACTAAGGCTTAATCCCATCTCACTGATTAAATGTTAAGGCAAATCCTATTGAATTATGTTAAACTTAATAGGATAGATTTCTAATTCTAATTCTAAGATTAAAAGATCAAATAATCATTTAATAAACTATGAAAATCTATAAACTATTAAACTCAAAGTTTCACCTAATGAGTAACCCAATTTACTCAATAGATGAACTCTAACCTAAGATCTATTCCTAATCTTAGGAGTTTAGGCTCTTAAATACTAAGAGTAGCACTCAAACACACATCCTAACTAATGTTATAAGACTTATGGGTGAACTAAGAAATTCAAAGAAAGGGAAAATAACTCACATTTTTACTTAGGTTCTTACTTAAGACTAAATTTAAGATATTCCTTGAATTTTTAATTTAAGACTTAGAATTATCTAAATTAAAGTCTAAATTACTTTAATTACTAATTATAATGTTTAGACAATGATTTTAGGGTTGAAAAAATGTTTAACCTTAAATTTAGGCAAAATGATTATTTTCCCCCTACTTAAAGGTCTAAAATTTTATCTTTATGAATTAAGGCTCAATTCTAGAATTTATTGAAATGGAGCGGTTACTTACTATCTAATATGAGTTTAGGCAGTAAGTTCACTAATTTTGGTTAAGAATTAGGGCTTATAAGGTCAAATTAAGAAATTTGACCTATAAGGGCAAATTGGTAATTTTACCCTATCGGCACCTAAAGTTTCTATCAGTTTATTAAAGGTTATGTTTTAAGGTTTCCATAGAACCTATAATCATTAAATTTTGAGATGTATTGGCTAGGTTATAGCCAATACAAATCTTAGGGTAAAATGGTAAATTAAGGATTATTAATTAAGGGTGAAAATCCTAACTTTTCTAATAGGTATCCAAATTGAGTAAAATCAGTGGCTATGATTCACAAATGATCCACTAACTTTAATGACTAGTGGTAGGCTCAATTTAAACTCTAACTGGTTAAGTTATGGCCTAATTGGTTTAGGGTAATTAGTGAGTGATTAGTGAAATTAATCATAGAATCACTAATACAACTACATAACTAAGTTCTATTATATTCTAGGAGCTCTCTAAAATTTAAATCACTCAATTTGGATCATTAAATTTGCTATTATTCACTAATCAAGTTCTAAGGTAATTAGGGTTAATTAAGAAATCTAATCATTGGATCTTAAATATTTTTACAGTTTACTGTTAATTAATTTTTTCTAATCAAAATGGATATATGAATTACTAAATTTGGAGTTCAATTGACCAACTTATGGTCAATTGAAGTTCAAGGGTTAATTGATCTAATTAGGGTTAGGCCCAAAATGTCATTAGTTTAAATCTAATCCAAACAACAAAATGAATACTACTAAGTTAATCTATAGGGTTTGCTGATCACCTTGAGACCCATATTTAATAGGTTTGGATTAGAGGATACAAAGTTATGGCTAATTGAATGAAATGCTAATTTTGGTGATTAATTAAATACTTAAAATGTCACTAAGTGAATTATTCATCAAAATGGAAAATTGATGACACCAATAAATTTCTTAAATTTTTCTGATTAAAATGGTGTATTTAATTGTATAATTTGGATATATTTTTTACAAGATATGGTTGCCTAAAGTTTAGAATTTAATGAGATTAATTAAATGCATATTTATTATGCTTTCTGTTAATTCATTAATCTGTTTGATTAATTAATATAACTGCTAATATTAGTTTATAAATATTTATTTTCTGTTTTTGTATATGTAAATATATATATATATATATATATATATATTAAATATTTTAATTTCTGTAAGTGGGACCCACACAGCAGACGAAAGTGACCGCCACGGGACCCACAGACACCTGTCGAGACGAGACTCGACAGAGTCTGACGAGTGGGCCCCACAACCCAGAGTGACGGAACCAGTAGGTCCCGCCTCCTGCTAACGCAACCCTGCCACGCGGCGCACTACGCGAGTGCCAGCTCCTCAGCCGACCCCGTCTTTGACAGGTGGACGACACATGATGTGAAGACCCGACAAACGGGTCGGGATGTCCGGCCCCGAAATGATCGGGAGACGGTTCGACTTCTCGAACCCTCCTGATCCCTTAGGGTTCGTGAAGAGCCCACGGGTCGACAGAGATCCTTGATACATGGGTTTAATTCGCAATCAATTAAACAAATAATTGCAACATATAATCCATAACAAGTCGAGGAGGAGTGCGAGTACCTTGAAGAACGGAATTGAAGGCTTTAGGGTTCGCTCGGAAGAAGACTATGAGGATCTGCGTGAACTTTAGTTTGATCTAAATTATGTAAACCGAATCTAAAGGCTTGTGAGAGCCTTTAAGGGAGGGTTTTAGCGGTAAAGAGGCTGCGAGAAGGCCACCTACGAGCGCAGCAGGCGGGAGGTGTGCATAGGGTTGCCATGCGCAGGACTACGGGAGAGATGACTGAGGACCGTTCGATCGCTCGATCGAACGGTCCAGAGTTCCCGTTCCATTAAACGACGCTAAAAGGATTAGGGTGACGGCGTTTAGGAAAAATCGACGGCGCCATTAATTGCGAAAAATAATATTTATATTATTTAATTAATTTTTACATATTTTGTTAATTAATTTAATCACATAAATGCGTTTCAAAAATTTTCAATATATTATCCCTAGCTAATTGAGGGGAGAGGAACGCAACGGCGTGATCGGTATTTCGATTCAACAAGTATTAAATTATTTGGTTTTTTTGGGGTATCTAAATATTATTAAAATATTCGATGAAAATCCAACGAGTTCCAAATGCTTCAGAAACAACACTCTTAGCTAATTTGGAGGTGGTGAATGTAATGACAAAGTCAGATTTTTGATTTTAAGTCAAAATAAAAAGTCAAATTCTAAGGTTTTGGGATTTTCCTGAAATCAAGATTTGATCCAATTGATTCATGATTTGACCTAGATCTTAGAGACGAGTTCTAAATGACTTAGTTAGTATATTAGAACCATAATTAAGACTTTGATTAGTCTTAATTAACCTAGGTAACAACCTGGGTTATTACAGACTCTCCCACTTAAGAATGATGTCATCCTTGACATCACTCAAGTGGGAAAATAAAGCAAATATAGAACATTGAATTGAAAGAGGATGGCATTAAGAAGTACATTGGTTAAAGAGATTTGGATACTTCTGATGCATCTCAGATTCTTTTTCCCAAGTAGCTTCATTGTAGAAGCGGTTCCTCCACTGAACCTTGATCATTTGAATGAAACAATTTCTTAATTGCTTCTTATCACGATCTAAGATTTTGATTGGCTCTTCAGCATAAGTGAGATCAGGTTAGATTTCTATTTCAGGAAGTTAAACAAGATGAGATGTATCTTGAAGACATCTTCTTAACGATGAGACAAGAAAAACATTATGAACAGTAGCAAATTCTTTTGGAATATCTAATTTGTATGCGGATGATCCCATCTTAGTGAAGATCTTATAAGGACCGATATAATGAGGGCTAAGCTTCCCAGCTACACCAAATCTATAGACTCTCTTCATAGGGCTTACTTTCAAATATGCTGAATCTTCAACCTTAAACTCCAAATGGCGATGATGAGCATCATGGTACCTACTTTGATGATCATGAGTAGAGCGAATTCTTTATTGAATTGAATGAATCTTTTTATTGGTTTCTTCTACTAATTATGATTCGTAAAGCTGCACACTGCCTATTTCTGACCATGCCATAGGTGTACTGCATTTTCTACCATATAGAGCTTCATATGGTGCCATTTTAGTACTTGCCTGATAACTGTTATTATAAGCAAACTCTACTAATGGCATATGGTCATCTCATGATCCAGCGAAGTCAAGAATACAGAGTCTAAGCAAATATTCTAGCACTTGGCTCTCTAAAACAACATAGTAGTGTTCAATTCTCTGTTTGGATTAGTATTGGTTTAATCACTTTTAGGACATAACCCTAATTACCCTAATTAATCATATAACTTCAATTGACCATAACCTGGTTATGGTCAATTGAGTTCTAAAATAGGTCTTTGAATATATCATTTTGATCAGCAAGACCTAATTAAAAGTAAACTACAAAAATATTTTAGATCCAATGATTAGATCTCTTAGTTAACCATAATCACCTTAAAACTTAATTAGTGAATATTAGCATAATTAATAATCCAAATTTAGTAATTTTAGTTTCTGATCACTCCTAAAGTAGAATATAACTTAGTTATGTGATTGGTTTAGCGATTCTATGATTAATTTCACTAATCACTCATTAATCACCTTAAACCCTAACTATTAGCCGTAAAGCTTGTATTGGCTATAACTTAGCCAATACTTATCAGAATGTGATGATTTTAGGTTTTATGGAAACTTTAGAACATAATATTTAATAAACTGATAGGAAATTTAGATTTTATTTGGCTAAATTACCAATTTTTCCTTATAGGTTAAATTCCTTTATTTGACCTTATAAAGCTTAATTCTTAACCAAAATAGATGTACTTACTGTCCAAACTCATATTAGATAGTAAGTAATCACTCCACTTTAATAAATTTTTAGATTTGAGTCCTAATTCATAAAGATTCAATTTAGACCCTTAAGTAGGGGCAAAATGGTCATTTTGCCAAAATTTAGGTTTAAACATCCTTAAACCTTAATTATATTCTTAAACCTCTAAAATCAGTAATATGACTAATTTGAAGTCATTTTAGAATATTTAAACTTATTAAAATGATAATTTATAAAAAACCCTAAAAGTCACCTAAAAATCTTCTAAATCCACCTCTTATAAGGTGAATTAGCTCACCTTATATCTTTCTTAAATATAAATTCATCATAATAGTAGTTAAATAAAATCAAACCTAAAGTCTTATTATTCTCTTAAGGATTTCCTCCAAATCTATAGGATCTTATTTTCTTAGGATCTAGCTTAGAAATTAGGTTAGAGTTCATCTATTAAGTAAATGGGTACTTAATCGATCAAACCTTAATTTTATAATTTTCTAGAATTTTATCCTTTATTTATGATTATTCTGTATTTAAACTTTAGATTTAAGATTAGAGATCCTTCTTATTAAGTTTGATTTTACTTAATAAGATAGCCTTAATTATAGCTCGTGAGATTTAGGTTAACATAATACCATTAGGATTATAACCTATTGGATTAAGAAGTTAAAATCCAATACTTGGATTTTAATATTTTAATCTTCCAATTTTGATTTTTATTAATCAAGATTGGGTTGGGATTCATAAAATCATTAATTATGACGTTTGATTTATTACTTTAACTTAATTAAGCGTCATGTGATTTATATGTGTTAGGACTTGATTAGTTCTAATATTCTCTTAACTTATAGGACTGATATTCTAAATTTGTACTTGATAGCTGGATATTAGAGATCCTAAACTTGTAAAAATTCAGATTAGATAGAATGACTTAATTAGAAAAGAAGGTGATATCACAAAAGTTGGTTAGTGCTATTTTATTCATTGAAAATTGTATGTTATGCTTTCCTTATTTTGGACTTCATTATACATTTGGACACATTATATTGAACATGGAATATTTGATAGTCTATGTTAAACTTTGAATACATTCATATGGCATTTTCATAACTTAAGGAGAAAATTTAATGAATACCACTTTATTAAACTGTGTGAGTTATGTCTCATTTAGTCTGCCTTCTAGTATAACTTTACTCTTAAGAAAGCTTTTGCCTAGGACAACTTTCCTAGTGCGTGATACTTTTGCCTAGGACCACTTTTCTAGTGCGTGTTACTTTTGACTAGGACCACTTTCCTAGTGCGTGATACTTTAATCTGGGAGTACTTTCCTAGATGCTCAATAGGTACTTTTCAGATAGAATTAACTTTAATCTGGGACTCTTTCCTAGATGATCAAATTGACCTTACTTCTTGGCAGGACTAAGTAGGAGTATCTCCACACTTTACTTTATACCTTTAGTGTACATTTACTTTACCATTACTTTACAGTTCTAGCATATCTTTTTCTTTACAGTTCAGCATACTTACATACAGCAGTTCCTTAGTATTTACAGCTTTACATGTATGTTGTAATTTTTAGCAGTTCACTTTTACTTTATGGCATGTTAGGATATTAGAACTTTACTTTCAATTTAGCACTTTCATTTTATATTGTAACCAGCATGTCTTAAGTTGATCATATTACTTAAGAATTTCCTTGTGCTTAGTAGATTTCATTATGTGCTACTTAACCCTTTTTTGTAGCTTGAGTTGAGGTATGTGCTTACCTCACACCTTGTATGAGTTATAATTATGTTAATTATAAGTTTATCACCTTTTTTGATGCTTTATTGCTCCTATGTTGCCTAGATGTTGTGATATCATTTATATTAATAATTTACAGCCTAAAATGTACTTAGACATTTTATCTAACTAGATTTTTTTTTTGTTGGGTGGGGCCCTATCATTGTGAAACCGACAATGGTAGATTCTGAGCTTTTCGAGATTGTGGAACCTTCTGGAGATCTGGTTCAGGAGGAGGAGCATGCAGGAGAAAACTCCTAGTTCTTTCTGTTGCTTTGTGAGGATTGAGTGATCTTTACTTTCTGCTTAAACTTTTAATTGATGTTTTGTAATAATACAGGATTTAAACTGCTTATCTTTTCATGCTTATGTATTCTGAGTTGTATAGTTCTTATTTGGATTGTATGGATGTTATTACTTGTCTTTCTTCCGCGCTCTGATATACTATAGTATGCTAGCTCAGTGATTTGCTTTCTTTTGCTCTTCTCTTTAGGGCATATCCTCCCTTGGCATTTGATTAAGAAGGCCATTCCTTAATCTGAATGCTAAGTGAAGGTTTGCCTGTTGATGAACACCTCCTAATCCGGATAATTAGGGGGCAGCCGACACAGTTGGTATCAGAGAACTCCATAAGGTGTCAAATTAGAATTTGTATTCCTATCTACCTAATGGATAGTTCTTCTGACTTACAATCACTAAATGAATACTAGAATAGTATTCATATAATCTTATACTCAGAATAATGAGCATAAAATACTAAATAATTAAGATAAAATGATAAATTCCAAAACCTATATATTAGAAACTTAAGAGATATAAATTGCTCAATCAAATTTATTGAACATGATCAAACATATAGGATATATAAAATCTGAAGAATATCGACCAGGGACTATATCACAATATTTAAAGCCATATGGGAATTGAACTTCTAGTGTGGACAATATTATGGATATTGGGTGATATGTTTCTTAGATTGAGGCAAGGGAACAACACACTCTCTGAATACGAATCTAAATTTAGACGACTAGCTCGATTTGCACCAGATATGGTGCAAACTGAAGGTGCTCGTTGCCACAAATTTCTGAGTGGACTTTGAGACTCAATAAAAGATCATGTGGTGCCACTGAGACTATCTAATTTTACAGAACTGATTGAGACAGCTCGTGTCATAGACCAGCATCAATCTCAGAAGGAAACTAAAAGAACCTTCAGCTCAACCTCATACAAGGATAATAATCCTAGAAAGACTAAATTTTCTTCTGGGAAAGTTTATCAAATTGAAGCAGATCCTACACCCTTTAGATCCGTATAATGGGTATTTAAGAACTCATCCCTTCAAAAAGTGTTATCATAATAAGCAATGTTGTTACACATGTGGAAGGGAGGGATATTTCTATCGACAATGCAATTACGATGT
Source organism: Gastrodia elata (assembly GCA_016760335.1). Lineage (NCBI taxonomy): Eukaryota > Viridiplantae > Streptophyta > Magnoliopsida > Asparagales > Orchidaceae > Gastrodia > Gastrodia elata. The sequence goes on along the minus strand of CM028675.1, from coordinate 30,638,658 downwards.
GACAATCGACAGTGCACGTATTGACCGTCCTAAGAGAAATCAAGTTCTTAATCCTACTCCATTCAATTGAAGGAGTCAACCTCTTACCATTATGTCTTCTCAGCAACCTACAGTATCAACTCAAAGAAAGGTTGGAAGTAATACAACTCAACCTAGTACCTCCAAGCCTCCTCAACAATAAGTCTTTAGAAGGCCATCTGAACCTGCTAGGGCTTACACCCTTACTCCAGTAGAGGCTACTGAAGACAACAACGTCATATCAGGTACACATATTTTATTCTGAATTCTTATTCTAAGCATTAGTAAATTTGAATAATCATAGATAAGTATGCTTAATTTAGGAACAATTTGTGTTATTGACTATCCTTGCAAATATTATTCGATACGGGAGCAAGTCATTCATTTATATCTGAAAGCTTTGCTAAAACTCTGAAGTTGCCATGTTATAAGATGGCGAGAACTTTAAATGTTGAGCTTCCTTCTGGAACCTAACTTAGCACAACTCAATTCTGTAATCTCCAAGTACCCTTGAACAAGAAGGCATTTTAGGCCAAGTTAATCATTTTGCCTATAGCAAATTTTGATATCTTATTAGGAATGAATTGGCTTAGTGCTCATAATGCTACGTTTAATTGTCAACAAAAGAAGATTACTTTATCATCACAAGATGCTGCTGAAACCTTCATAGGGAGGTTTAGTACCCATTGCTCATTGATTAATGCAATTCAAGTAGGAAAGTTGGTAACTAAAGATTGTGTTGCATTTTTAGTCACCATGATTGGAGAAATTAAGGAAGATATTCCACTTTCAAAAATCAGAGTTGTTAAAGAATTTCTTAATGTGTTTCTAGAAGATCTGCTTAGGTTACCTCCACCAAGAGAAATAGAGTTTGCAATAAATATAATCCCTGACACACAGCCAATTTCTAAAGCACCATATAGAATGGCTCCTAAGGAACTACAAGAACTTAGTGAGCAATTACAAGAACTCCTAAATAAAGGCTTCATTAAACCTAGCATGTCCCCTTGGGGAGCGTGTCTTATTTGTCAAAAAGAAAGATGGTTCTATGAGAATGTGTATTGATTATAGAGAATTAAACAAGGTAAATATTAAAAACAAATATCCATTACCTAGAATTGATGACCTGTTTGATCAATTGTCCAGTGATGTAGTATTTTCCAAGATTGATTTAAGATCAGGTTATCATCAACTTCAAGTAAAAGATTATGATGTGGAAAAAACATCGTTTCATACACGGTATGAACACTATGAGTTTCTTGTGATTTATTTTGGACTCACAAATGCACCATTAATTTTTATGGACTTGATGCAGCGAGTCCTAAAACTCTATCTGGATAAATTTGTTATAGTATTTATTGATGATATTCTCATCTACTCCAAGACCCTGAGTGATCATGAGAATCATTTAAGAATAGTATTAGAAACTTTACGTAACCATGAACTCTATGCAAAATTTTCTAAATGCGAATTCTGGCTAAGTTCCGTAACTTTCTTGGGCCATGTTGTGGATGCTCAAGGAATTCGAGTGGATCGATAGAAAATAAGTGCAATCCAAGCCTGGGTACAGCCCAATACAGTAATAGATATAAGAAGCTTTTTGGGCTTAGTAGGGTACTATAGAAAATTTTTTAAAGGCTTTTCTCAAATTGCTTCCCCATTAATAAAACTCACTCAGAAAGCTGTTCTATTTGTTTGGAGTTCTAAATGTGAGAATGCATTTTAAACTCTAAAAGATGCACTTTCTACTACTCCAGTATTAGTTCTGCATAATAAAGGGAACTATCAAGTGTATACTAATGCTTCAGGAACTGGATTAGGATGTGTATTAATGCAAGAAGGAAAAGTGATTGCATATGATTCATGACAGTTGAGGCCACATGAGAGGAATTACCCAGTACATGATTTAGAACTTGTTGCAATAATTTTTGCATTGAAAATAAGGCATCATTATTTGTACGGAGTTCAATGTTTAATTTTTATTGATCATCAGAGTTTAAAGTACATCTTCTCTCAATGTGAATTGAATTGTCACCAAAGGAGATAGCTTGAATTGATTAGTGACTATGATTTAGATATTCAATACCACTCAGGTAGAGCAAATGTAGTGGCAGATGCCCTTAGCCATTGTACAATGTTATTAACAATGATTGCTATAAGTTCATTGACATAAGAATTCCAAAAAATGGAAATTGTTCCTATTTAAGGTGATGTGATGAGCTCAATATTAACTAATATCAATATAGAACCCACCTTTCATAGAGATGTTTCTATCTCTCAAACTAAAGATGATGAATACTTAAAGTTCAAAATGGATATTGAAAGTGGTCGCCGTCATGATTTTTAATTGCACGGGACAGTGATCTACCAAGATAATCGTATATGGATTCCCAAGTCAATGCATCAAGAGATTCTTATAGAAGGCCATAATTCAGGTTATCAAGTCCACCTGGGGAGCACTTAAATGTATCTAGACTTGGAGAGATCATTTTAGTGGCCCAGTATGAAAAAGAGTGTGGCAGAATTCGTGGCAAAGTGTCATACTTATAATCTTATTAAGGCAGAACATCAAAGCCCTAGAAGACTTCTAAATCCTCTGTCTAGATTGGGTGCTGATTCTATTTGGGTCATAGTTGATCGATTAACCAAATCGGCCCATTTATTCCAATAAGATAGACAGATTCTGTGGAAAGGCTGGCAAAGCTATATATTAGAGAAATTATCAGACTGCATGGCATTCCAAGATTAATTATTTCAAATCGTGATAGTAGATTCACTTCTAAATTCTGGATTGTAGTACATTAAGATTTGGGCACTACATTGGCTATGAGCACTGCATTTGATCCACAAACAGATGGACAAATAGAACGAGTTAATCAAATTCTTGAAGATCTTGTACATCTATGCACTCTAGATTTTGGTGGTTTCTGGGAAGACCACACTCCTCTTGTAGATTTTGCCTACAATAATAGCTATCAAGCAAGCATTTGTATGGCACCCAATGAAGCATTATATAGAAGAAAATGTAGCACTCCGCTTGCTTGGTCTAAAATTGGTAGTGTACAACTTCTTGGATCTGATTTAGTTGTAGAAATGAATAAAAAGGTGCAATTAATTCAGCAGAGAATTAAAGTTGCATAAAACCAACAAAGCAAATATTACGATGCTCACCATTGTCCTTTAAATTTCAATGCTGGAGAATTTGCTTATCTTAAAGTCAGTCCTATAAAAGGAGTATTTTGATTTGGAGTAGCTGGGAAACTTAGCCCTCGCTACATTGGTCCATTTGAAGTATTAGAAAGGATAGGCTCTGTTGCCTATAAATTAAAGCTTCATGAAGACTTTTCTACTATTCATAATGTATTTCATATCTCATCATTGCAAAAATGTCTTCGACATCCTTCGCATTTAGTATAACTTCCAGTCATATCTATCCAGCCAGATTTATCTTATGTTGAAGAACCAATCAAAATTTTAGCTCGTAATCAGAGGTAGCTAAGAAATTGATCCATTCCAATGGTTAAGGTTCAATGGAAGAACCGTATGCGAGAAGAATCCATTTGGGAGAAAGAAGTGGATATGCGGCGAAAATATCCTAATATATTTAATTCAGGTACTTTCTTAACTTCCTTTCAATTCAATTTGTTATTTTCACTATATATTATTCTTCTCACTTGAGTGATGTCGAGGATGATATCGTTCTTAAGTGGGAAAGTTTGTAACAACCCAAGTTATTACTAAGGTTAATTAGGAATAATCCAAGTCCTAATTATGATTATAATATCTTAAATAAGTTATTTAGAACTCACCTCTGAGGCCCAGTCCAAATCAAGGATTAAATGATCAAAATCCTGATTTTTGGAAATTTAGAAAACCCTAGAAATTGACCTTTTTAAATTGACCTCAAATCAAAAAACTAACTTCGCCATTGCGTTCACCACCCCCAAAATAGCTAGGGGTGATATATTGGTCGCATTTGGAAATCATTAAATTTTTAGTGAATATTTTAATATTATTTAAATACCTGAAAATTCGAATAATTAAATACTCATCGAATCAAAAATCTGATTGTGCCGTTGAGTTTAGCACCTCTCAATTAGCTAGGGTGATTTATTGAAAATTTTTGAGATACAATAAAATAATTAAATTTATTAATAAAAAAAAATCAGTCTAAATTATTTAATTAAATAATTTATTAATTAATTTAGAAATGTCGCCGTCTGCTCTACCCTACGTCGTCTCCCTTTCTTCTGTTTCATCCGATGGAGCATCTCAACCGTTCGATCAAGGATCGATTGGTGAGCGCATCATCTTCTTCCTTTGCCTCCCGTGTGTCGAAAACCCTACACGCGGTGAAGCTTCGTCATACGGCTCCTCCCACCGTTGTTAATCGCCGCTTAATACTCCCTTTAAACCTTGGATTGATCCCCATTCGCCGATTTTGCTCATTTAGAACCTAAGAAAAGTTCAAAATTGAACATGTCGATCAGACATTAGTTCTACGCCGTGAAATGAAGTACCTCTGATCCCATTCTATACTCTTGCAAAACGTTAATTTATCATTTCGAATAGCTATTTCATAAGCCTGATTGTAAATCTATTGATTTTGATCTAGTTTAAATGAAATCGATTGCTTTAATTTTAAACATCGTCCACAGTGCTGTACAGTGAGGAGGTTCGCCAAACCTTGGGGAATCTAGGGTTAGATCTTGTGAATTCCTCAGTCCATCTTTGGCTTTAAAATTACCACCATAAGAAAGTTTTCAATGTGCTCTTTCTATCATTATGCGTTTCGATCACTGGAGCGGTCGTTTGGAGGTTCCATTTCGGTGCCCTAAATTTTTTCCCGTGCGATTCCTGGTGAGGAAGGTGAAGACTCGGGCCGGTCCGGGTCTACCCGGGCCAGGCTTGTGTTCCGCGGTCATCTGGGTTTCATCAGCTAGCGTCAGGCGTGGAGCCCACCTTCTGGCAGTAGTCCGCATCTCCTCTGCATGCCATGCCAGCCGCTGGGTCCCACACCAGTCTCCTCATCCTCTGGATGAGAGACGCGTGGTTGAATGGGTCGCCATCAGTCTCCGATTTCTTCCACGTGGGCAGTTGGTGGGACCCGCCAGATTTGAAGAAATGATTATTACATAAATATTAATTTAATGATAGATAAATATTTAAAAAGATTAGTATTAAAATTAAATCTAATTAAAGGATTAATTGCATAACTTATTATCCTCATAACTCCTAAATTATAACTCCAAATTTAACATATTTATATACCATTGGAATCAAAAAAATGTGAGGATTAATTTGGAACTATCAAATAGCCAATTGGAGTTATATTTAACATAATGACATTTAAGACCCTTAATTAATCCCTAAATGTCCCAAAATTTTCATCTAACCATAACTTTGTAACCAATAACTCAAATATATCCAATATGGGTCTTAAAGTAATCAACAAAGCCCAAAGATCATCTCAATAGTATTAATTTTGTTATTTGGATAATATTTAGGTTAACCACTTTTTGATCCAAACCCTAACCTTGTAAGGCTCATAACTTTTTAACCACTAGTTCAAATATAGGCAATATGGGTCTTAAAGTGATCAGTAGAACCTCTAGAACATCTTAGTAGTATTCAATTTTCTATTTGGATTAGTATTGGCTTAATCACTCTTAGGACCTAACATTAATTATCCTAATTAATCATAGAACTTCAATTGACTATAACTTGGTCAATTGAGTTCCAAATTAGATTTTCCAATATATCATTTTAATCATCAAGACCTAATTAGCAGTAAACTACAAAAATATTTTAGATCTAACAATTAGATCTCTTAATTAACCATAATCACCTTAAGACTTGATTAGTGAATATTAGCATAATTAATAATCCAAATTTAGTAATTTGAGTTTTTCATCACTCCTTAAGTAGAATAAAACTTAGTTATATGGTTTGTTTTGTGATTTTGTGATTAATTTTACTAATCACTCACTAATCACCTTAAACCCTAATTATTAGCCTTAAAGCTTGTATTGGCTATTACTTAGCCAATACTTATCAAAATTTGATAATTTTAAGTTCTATGGAAACCTTAGAACATAATATTTAATAAATTGATAGAAAATTTAGATTTTATTAGGCCAAATTACTAATTTGCCCTTATAGGTTAAATTCTTTAATTTGACCTTATAAGGCTTAATTCTTAATCAAAATAAATGTACTTACTATCTAAACTCATATTAGATAGTAAATAATCATTGCATTTCAATAAATTTTAGATTTGAGTCCTAATTCATAAAGATGTAATTTAGACCCTTAAGTAGGGGCAAAATGGTCATTTTGCCCAAATTTAGGTTTAGTTATCCTTAAACTTTAATTACATTTTTAATCCCTAAAATTAGTAATATGACTAATTTGAAGTCATTTTAGAATATTTAAACTTGTTAAAATGATAATTTATGAAAAACCCTAAAAGTCATCTAAAAATCTTCTAAATCCACCTCTTATAAGGTGAATTTAGCTCACCATATATCTTTCTTAAAGTTAAATTCATCTTAATAGCAGTTAAATAATATCAAACATAAAGTCTAATTATTCTCTTAGGGCTTTCCTTCAAATTTATAGGATCTTATTTCCATAGGATCTAGCTTAGAAATTAGGTTAGAGTTCATCTATCAAGTAAAGGGATACTTAATAGATGAAACATTAGTTTTATAATTTTCTAGAATTTCATCATTTATTTATGATTATTCTATATTTAAACTTTATATTCAAGATTAGAGATCCGTCTTATTAAGTTTGATTTAACTTAATAAGATAGCCTTAATTATAGCTCGTGAGATTTGGGTTAACATAATACTATTAGGATTAGAACCTATTGGATTAAAAAGTTAAAATCTAATACTTGGATTTTAACATTTTAATCCCCTAATTTTAATTTATATTAATCAAGATTTGTTTGAGATTCATAAAATCATTAATTAAGATGTTTGATTTATTATTTTAACTTAATTAAGCGTCATGTGATTTAAATGTGTTAGAACTTGATTAGTTCTAACATTCTTTTAACTTATAGGACCGATATTCTGAATTTATACTCGATAGATGGATATTAGAGATCCTAAACTTGTATAAGTTTAGATTAGATAGAATGACTTAATTAGAAAATAAGGTGATATCACAAAAGTTTTTTAGTGCTATTTTATTCATTGAAAATTGTATGCTATGCTTTCCTTATTTTGGACTTCATTATATATTTGGACACATTATATTGAACATGGAATATTTGATATTTTATGTTAAACTTTGAATACATTGATATGGCATTTTCATAACTTAAGGAGAAAATTTAATGAAGATAACTTTATTAAACTGTATGAGTTATGTCTCATTTAGTCTGCCTTCTAGTATAACTTTACTTTTGAGACAGCTTTTGCCTGGGACAACTTTCCTAGTGCATGATACTTTTGCCTAGGACCACTTTCCTAGTGCATGTTACTTTTGACTAGGACCACTTTCCTAGTGCGTGATACTTTAATATGGGACTTCTTTCCTAGATACTTAGCAGGTACTGTTCAGATGGAATTAACTTTAATCTGGGACTCTTTCTTAGATGATCAGATGGACTTTACTTTTTGGTAGGACTAAGTAGGAGTATCTCCACACTTTACTTTATATAATTACAGTACATTTACTTTACCATTACTTTACAGTTCTGGCATATCTTTTCTTTACAGTTCAGCATACTTATATACAGTAGTTCCTTAGTACTTACAGCTTTACATGTATGTTGTACTTTTCAGCAGTTAACTTTTACTTTATGGCATGTTAGGATATTAAAACTTTACTTTCAGTTTAGTACTTTCATTTTATATTGTAACCAACATGTCTTAAGTTGATCATATTACTTAGGAATTTCCTTGTGCTTAGTAGATTTCATCATGTGCAACTTAAACCTTTTTTGTAGCTTGAGTTGAGGTATGTGCTTACCTCACACCTTGTATGAGTTATAATTATGTTAATTATAACTTTGTCACCTTTCTTTGATACTTTACTGCTCCTACTTTGCTTAGATGTTGTGATATCATTTAAATTAACAATTTACAGCTTAAAATACACTTAAACATTTTGTCTAACTAGATTTTCCTTTTATTATCTGGGGCTCTATCATTGTGAAACTAACAATGGTAGATTCTGAGCTTTTTGTGGTTGTGGAACCTTCTGGAGATCTGGTTCAGGAGGAGGAGCGTGCAGGAGAAGGCTCCTAATTCTTTCTGTTGCTTTATGAAGATTGAGTGATCTTTACTTTCTGCTTAAACTTTTAATTAATGTTTTGTAATAATACATGATTTAAACTACTTTTGTTTTCATGCTTATGTATTCTGAGTTGTATAATTCTTATTTGGATTGTATGAATGTTATTACTTGTCTTTCTTCCGTACTCTGATATACAATAGTATGCTCGTTTAGTGATTGGATTTCTTTTGCTCTTCTCTTTAGGGCATATCCTCCCTCGGCATTTGATTAAGAAGGACCATTGCTTAATCTGAATGCTAAGTGAGGGTTTGCCCATTGATAACCACCTCCTACTCCGGATGATTAGGGGGCGACCGCCACAACCCTAAACGTTCTAGGGCTAAAAGAAATGGCTGATGCAACCAAGGATTCAATTAATTTGCACAGAGGCACATAAGCATGAATTAATTAACGCTATTATCGAATCAAGTAAAGTAGGTTTGGGAAGAGATGGTACCTGTTTAGAGATTTCAAACTGATCAGGAGAAATGAGGTCAGGTTGCTGCACGAGATTCGGCTACCAGAGGCTCGATGCGAATGAGGAATAGGATTTTTTTAATGAGAAGATGGTAGGCTTTTGAGTGGCGGAAGACATGTGATGGGGGCTTGCAGCCGCGTGTCACACAGTGGAGGAGGCGCATGCCGTAATTCGGGAGGGATGGAAAATCGAGGCCATCTATTTTGTGTGGCCCGATCATTGTGATCGGTCTGAGCTGATTAGGACTATGAGCCTGGCACAAAATGAATCAACGGGCCCAGCCCATGAAGGACATAAAGGCAGCACAGCCCCATTTTCGAAATGGTGTAATATATATATAAATTTTAGAGGTGGGTGGGATCCACCAGTTAATTTAAGTTATTAATTTTATTTATTGTTATATCTAACTTCATAATTAAATCTAAGCTATTAAATGAGATCATAAAATTTCCAAAAATTCACTCTTAACTAAATAAGAGGTGAGGAAAGCAACGACGAAGATGGATTTTAGTTTTGACAAGTATTTATTTATTCAAAATTTTGGGGTATTAAAATATAATAAAATATTTGCCGAAAATCCAACGACTTCCAAATGCCTCCAAAACATCACCCCTAGCTAATTTGAGGGCAATGAGCACAATGACAAAGTTCAATTTTTTATATGAAGTCAAAATAAATAGGTCAATTTCTAGGGTTCCTGAAATTCCTAAAATCAGGATTTGATCTATTTGACTCTTGATTTAGACTAGGTCTTTGTGGTGAGTTCCTAATGACTTAATTAACGTATTAGAATCACAATCATGACTTGATTTAGTCCTAATTAACTTAAGTAATAACTTGGGTTATTATATAATAGTAGCCCAAACAGTAACAACCCAAGCAATAACAGCAGCCTAAGCAGTAGCAATTAAGGTAGAAATAGCAGTTCACATAGCAGCAAACCAAGCAACAACAACCATATTAGTATATAATCATAAATTTGAAAAGAAAAATAGTATAGTAAAAAATTAATAATAATAATAATGATTATTTGTGAAAGGTTCTAAATATCACATAATTCATATTATATTTAATATGAAATTATTCAGAGGTAGCAACAAACCAAGCAACAATAACCATAGTAATATAACATCTTAAATTTGAAATAAAATGCAGTATAATAAAAAAGATTAATAATCACAATTATCTGTGAAAGAGTTTAAATATCGTATGATTCATATTGCATTTAATATAAAATTATCCAGAAGCAGCAACAACAGCCTAAGAAGCAACAGTTGAAGCAATAGCAGCCCAAGCAGCATCAAGTCAGTAACCATAGCAATATAACATTATAAATTTTGAAAAGAAAAGTAGTATAATAAAAAAACATAAATTTTAAATAATCATAAGTATCTATGAAAGGGTCTAAATACATATTACATTTAATATTAAATGATTATTTTTCATTATAGTCCATTTTCTATCACAAACTTGCTTAAATAAGAATCCAAATAAAAAGAGTCAACATTTAACAATAAGGATTGAACTAAATAGACAATGTTATAACTTGGTGATTAAATATAAAATCTCAAAAAAGCCTTGCATTTCTGTAAAAATAGCTAGGAGCACATAAAAAGTTATATCATATATACCTTTAAAAATTCTACAAAAATAACTAATTATAGCACACTTAAAGTACTCAAAATTAAATAATCACTCAATTTAATTGAGTAGAAGAGTAGATTTTACAGTTACTCTTCATTATCTAGTATAACGCATGTTAATTTCTCTTACTATACAAAAAAACCCCCAAAATAAATCAATTAAACTTATATCCAGTTTATATATCTTATAAATTAGAATATATAAAATAAGAAATCGTACATCTTCATCCAAATATGTAAGATTGGATTGAGACCTAGTAAGCAATTTATCATACAAATAAGAATAGTAATCATACTTGGTGATAATGATTTTTTATAATCATCAACTATACGATCGCCTGTACTAAATGCAAATTCAGAAGAAAGTTGTAATAGGAATAATAAGAATATCTTTTGTCATCTTTACTAATGTAGATTATTTTAAAAAAATCATTTTCCACAATTCTAGAATATCAAATGAAGATATTTGTTCTTAAGGCAGCCTAATGCAATCCTCAACCATATAAAGCTCTATTTTTTATTTAATTGTTTGGTTGGCACAAGCAGACTCCAAAAAGAAGTCAAAATCTTTTAAAACTGAATTTCCTAGTTCAAAATAACTTGAACTAGAGTTGCCTTGAAGCATTAACAAACTGTTTGAAGAATAAAAAATTGCTATATATGTGTTTAATAATAATAGCCATACAGTTCATTTAAATTTTGTAGAACCCACTCAATTTTCTCATTAAGGGTTGAGCTAGAATATATTGATCTAAATGCAAATTTAATAAATATCATTTTTCTCTTTGGATCAAGCCCAATGGCAATACGCATTAACAAGTTAATATCTGCCCAATATATGTCAAATTTTTCTTTTATTTAAATGCACATCAATCTAACAAAATCATCATTCTCACTTGCACCACTCTCAAGAATACCTATAATCTGAATCATTTTAGGAAGGAAGAGATTAGTAGTTGAGTATGTTAAACTTAATATCTTTGAAGCATTCTCAAAAGCTTTAAGAAAACATTTAATTCTATCAAATTTATTACAAAAATCATTAGTCAAACCCCAAACTAATTCCTTATCTTTTCTAAACAAATCAAGTAACATAATTTTATAATGAAAGACACAGTTCAGTATATAGAATATGGAGTTTCACCTTATTTTTAAATCACCTGAAAGACCTCTACAAGTTGATACACCAACTAATCTTGCAATCTCATAGAATATTCTTAAGCAAGTTGAAGATTTTTAATATAAACAATGACTTTTTAAACAATTTTAATGACATTATTACAGTTCTTAAGACTTTCTTGAATAATCAAATTTAAATCATGTGCACAACAACAAACATGAAATCTTTTTCCCTTAAAAAAAAAAGTCTATTAGTGTTTTCAAAAATTTTTGACAAAATTTTTGCTACATTATCATTGGTACATCTCAAATGTAATTAACATAATTTTTTTATAGATTCCCCACTACATTATGCACTCACTAATGGTATCAGCAACGACATATGCGATGTGCAGATATTCAAAGTCAATAAATTTTTTATGGAATGTTGCAACACTCAATCTGAATCAATGTAGTGTGTTGTTAAGCCGATATGCTCTATTGATTGATTTGAAGTTCAATAATATAGAGCTGAAAGGTTTTTTTTCTTGAAAATAGAAAACTGAATTTTAGATTTTGGCAAGGGTAAATTCTCTCCTCCTCCACCAGGATATTTATAGCCAAGAAAAATTCTAGAAGTTTCAAAGGTAATCATATTCAAAGCATGATTAAGGACAGTCAAAAGTTGTTTTAATGACATGCAATGAATGTGACTAAAATGCAGCCTTAAATGAGTGGAAAAATTAGCTTTTGCAGCATTATGTCCAGATTTTAAGTTCCAAGACGCGCTGTAGCAATCCCAAGCAGTCAAAGTAAATTACAACTAGGCATCAGTCACCGTGGTGCACTGCTGCGCGCTATAGCGCCTTGGGACTTAGCAACATTAAAGTGTGCATAAAATTTACTACATCACGCAGTGGCAGAAAATTCTGTTGTGGCTCGCTTTAGCGGCTGAATCCGCTGCGGCGCGCTATGGAAGAAAATTCAGCTGCGGCGCCTTCAAGAGGTTTGTTGAGGTTTGAGATACCACAAATGGTTTTGATACCTTCATATTTTGAATTAATTTACCTTTCTTATCCTCAAATAATGCATCACTTATTGTTAAATATTGAGGTAGATGCACTTGAGGTGTGTAGGAGAAATAATTTTTGGATTGCATCTAATTAACTATTTATATTCAAAAATTTTGTTACATTTTTAAATTGTCTAATTTAAATTGATACTCCAACTCTTTCTCATTTTCATTATTTGTTTGAGTTAAAGTGTCTTCACTACATGTTGGCATTTCTTGTTGCATTTAGAATGATCTAAATGAATTTATACTCTAACTCTTTCTCATTTTCATTATTTGTTTGAGTTAAAATTTCTTCCTTACAAATTAGCATTTCTTCAACTTAATCTTTTATCTAGAATGGTAAGTTCCGTATTTAGATCGTCCACAGGCACTAAGTTATAAAATCTAACAAGTTGTCATAAATGAACAGATAAAATCTAACTTATCTTCAAGTGATTTACATATGTGCTATCAATCTTCCAGATTAAACTCATGCCTAATCAAGGTTGGTTCAATTTCGTGCAAATTACTGTTCACAAAACCACTAAAATCTTCCACCAATTCTTCTAAGTAAGATTGCTCACTCAACCAGTTTGTGTTATTAATGTTCATATCAGAGTGGGTGTAATTGTGTTGCAAGTTGTGATCAAACTTAATGTCATTAATCAGTTTTGTTTTTAAAGGTGCAAAAGGGTTGTTTGTATTACAATCAGAACTTGAATATGTTCCCCTACACCAAATACACCAATTTTGATTATTATTGTGCACATCCATGAAATTTGAGTACTCCATATATGAAGATAAAAACTGTAAAAATTAAAAGAAAAGTAAATTTAAAGAAATAAAAAAAATATATGCAAAACAAAGATTATTCTAAATCACTATTTACTGATAGATTGTACTTAATACAAAACTAGAAACCGTTCCCCGGCAACAGTGCCAAAAACTTGGTAGACCTAAATTTCGTGTCTGCACTTGCACGCAAGTGTATGTGGTCTGAAGTAATAATTTGGAATGGTAAGTTCCATATTTAGATCATCCACAGGCACTAAGTTCAATAATATTTAGATAATTTGTATTTTGGTTTTGGTGTGGTTCCTAATTTAACAAAGCAAAGATTAAATTATAGATACTATTTTATTTAAGAAGAGAGAGTTGGAGATTCATTATGTGACTTTTAAGGACTCGATATTGTAATCATATCATTGCAATTCATAAAGTAATTTTAATATGCCTAATCAATCAAGTGAACATTGCCTTCCTTAGATTGGTCCTCTAATTCTAACAAATTCAAATCTAGTGTATAAGAGGAACTCCCTAGGGGTTATACTTCAGCACATAGATTCTTATGAGATCATAGTTAGTTTAATTTTGATTTCCTATGTTTAGGTTACCAAAATAATATCTTAGTTCAATGGATCTCATAAGCTTTGATTCTCACCAATCAGCATCGTACGCTACACACACGGTTTAGCTAAGGGAGAGGATTCATTGATCCCAATTGACTATGTCACATCATCCATGGGTGTTCAATGATCTCTCCCTCCTCTTACTTTGCTGAGCCACAGAGTATGATTAGAGTGGAGCTTGGCTCACAAGCTTCAATTTCTTGGATGAGCTAAAGGAGTGGTGCTAATGAACTTGAGAACTTGTCACATAGCTCTCGGCTCTATTGCACTCACTCCTTGCTCTAATCCAATAAGTGAGCAATGGAGCACAAATCTTTTAATGTCTTATACAAAGATTTTCATTCTGGTTTTAGTTTATTAAAGATTTATATTTGATAATCATTCCAGGCATTCAATAAAAATTAAATAAATATTTAGCTCAAATTTTATTAATGGCAAATTCAACATACAACACCATACACCTTACGTAGCACATAATTATAGCTTAACCCTCTCCAAGGAGAGTTTAGCCTTCCATTACAATTTCAAGACAACAAAAAATATAAAAGAACATGAACCTTGACATCAGTTCCCAAATAAAGAAAATAAGATAGGGATGAGAAATGGTACTAGGAATAACCCTAAATTTTTGGAGTTCTCTTGGTTCTTTCTCCTTCATTCTCTTCCATTCTCCAAGTTCCTCTACTTCTCTTCCCTCTTAAACTTGCAAAATCATTCTGAAATTTCTTCCCTGAAGAGTTCTCCTTCTCTTTCCCACAACAGCTTATAATTTGGATCAATAAATGTCAAAATTGGGAACCCTTGTATGGCGTAAAAATTTTCATTAAATAAGGAAGCTCTCAGCCCCTTTTTTTCATTAATCATCAGTGGCCTTTCATCCTCCCTTCCTTAAATGCAAGCCATTCATGTTTTGTTCCAATAATCGGTTGGGATTCAGCAGAATTTAAGATTAATTTGGTTTTCAAAAGGTTCAGGAAGGCCAGAGGTTGGAATTTGCAGCCTTCCCTATGCTGTTATTGATGTGAATTCTGAGCATTTCTGCATCAGCCATTACGGTGCACCCCCGTAGCGATCTCATCTATTTCTGTAGAGCTTTGCTCCAGGTCTGTTGTTCTGCTGGGGATCCGTCATAGTATGTTGTAGCAACCTAGTTCTAACACTGTTCTGCTGTAATGCACTGTGATGAGTCGAGTTAATTCATATTCTTACCATGGTGCGCTGTGGCAGTTTGAGTTTCGAACTCACTGTTCAATTAGTTTTTCCCTTAATTTCATATGGTCCACCTTAAATGATGCTGCAACCCGCTATAGCGCGCTGAGGCTGGCTACAGTGGATTTGCTTCCAGGTCAACTATATTCTTCATGGGGGTTGGCGTGCTTGGAGCGCACTATAGCGGTGAAAAGTTCAAAATAGTGGATTATTACTATTCAGTTAATTCTTATAATGTTTCAATTAATATTCTTGAAATGCCGTCGTGGCCTGCTATGGCGCGCTGTAGCGCGCGACCGCGGTTTTTTTCCACGCCGTGCAGGTCAAGTTCAGGTCTTTCCTTTCTACTCATCTGCCATGGCCCGTTGGAGTGCTCTCTGGTGCGATGTAGCAGTTTTTATCCAGAATTTTCTTTTTCAGCTCCAGCCTGTATTCTCTCCAATTTTTCCTAAAAATGTAGGAATTCTCATCAAAGTATGCAGGTTCATATGATGTTTTATATATTTTTACTTCTATACTTTATTATAAATTTTGGATTTATCAACAGTTTATTCTCTTAAAATAAGATATTTAATATCTTGATTGATACATTACTTTGAGTGCGTTCTAAGAAAGGTAACATAATTCACTTAGTTTGTTTAACTGCACTTATCAATGTGCACAAAGATAAGGGGACGAAACCCTTTTACAATTTATTTTTTCAAACTAAGAGGTTTAATACCTTAATTAAACATACTATAAAAGTAGGATGTTTGTCCTAATCTAAACTGCACTTATCAATGCGCACAAAGATAAGGGGACAAAATCCTTTTACGATCTTACTTAGGACAAATCAATCAATTTTATGTCATACTTAATTAAATTAGTTATATGGACATGCACTAAAATCTTCACATAATAATACTAATATTATCGTTTAGATTAAATGAATCTACATTCTCTTATGGTGAGTCCTACTTAAAGGTTCCATGGATGTGACATGAAAGTTACTCAACTTAGGATACTACCATAAGGAAGAATCTAATTATCTTTAAGTTATTCTACCACAAGGATCTAAGATTGGAATCTAAGAATCTTAAGGGTTCATCTAAGCTTCTACCTCAAAATTAGACAATAAGATCTTCCTACCTCAATAGTTTATTTATTTTAAGGTCTAGAAATTGATGGAACAGAACCATTAACATTTCAATCTGAAAGTTCTAAGTACTAAAATACACAATTATTTAAGTTGTAAACTAAGTTATATGATTTCGCTTAAGATTAACATATTAAGCTGGATTATACAAATCAGATGAGTAAACCTATACTACAATTTTGGAATACAATCATATGAATTATTAGGAATTCATCATTTTATAAATTAATCTTATTTTAAAATTCAATTTATGCTAATGATCTTTCTTATGCGAAAATTAAAGATCTAAAGATTAGATTCAGATGATCAATCATATGAGTTTATTATAAACATAAGCTCTTCTGATTTAATAGTTTAAGATCAAATGGAAAATTAACAATCATTATTAGAGTTATGCAAGTTCTTAGTGTCCAAATCAAGTGCCTTATTACTGATCAAGATTTGAGTCTTAATCTAACCAAGCTAGGGTTTACTCCCAACTTGACCAAATTAAGATTGATTACATAATTATTAATCAATTTAAAAATTAGCAAGCTTATTATCCATTATTGATGTCCAATTCCAAGTCAATTCAGTTATTGATTTAATTAAGCATTTCTTTAAGATTCATTAAGGTTTAATTATTGATTAATATCAAATTAATTATTCAAGTGTCCAAATCAAAGTTAGGGTTTTCTAACATGCATTCCTACTATTAATGAGGTATATAAATATTATATTACTCAAAATAAAAAGTAATTAAAGATAAATATTATATTAATTACCATTTGGCATAAATATTCAAGTGAATCTTTTAGGAAATTAGAACATGCTATTTAATTGTATATTTTAACATTATTAAGGTTCTAGAGTAATAAAAATGCAAAAAATATCAAATTTGTGCAAAACTGGGAAGTTCCCTTGCCGAGAGCCTCTTGGCCAAGAGCTAGGCGCTACGGTGCCAGCCAACCCAAGACTTGGGCGCTACGGTGCATGGTTGCGCCCCCTGTCCGAGAGCTAGGTGCTACGACATTCTACGACGCCAGACTTCCCGAGATGCAGGCAATGCGGTGCACTACGGTGCCAGTATTCCCTAAATGCGAGTTCTGCGACATGCTGTAGCGCCTTCTGGCTGAGAGGTAGGCGCTACAGCGCGCAGTAGCGTTCGATGGTGATTTTGCCTGGGCAAAAATGAAAACATGTCCCCTTTTTCACATAAATACTCTCGATTAGGGCACCTCAAGTACAGTGCTATATACCGATGGAAATGTATTTCTAAGACCTTTCCATTGATTATAAAATCAACATGAAAATATCATTCTAATGAGCAAACAATGATGCCCTAGCTATGGGTATACAAAAATCCTACAACTTTTGACTGTATTTTTTATGGACAAAATGAGCTTTGATCGGAATCATTGGAGTCTGATTGAGGCTTGATGATCAAACCTAGACTCCATACAATAGCTACTTGAAATACCATTTCACAAATACTTTGATTAAACAAATGAAAAGAGTAGCATAAGAAAAGATACAACAAATGGGTACCTTAGATTGCGAATGGAGGTCCTCCTGTTTTCCTCAAGGTTTGAGGGATGAAGCTTCTCCTTCTTTAGCTGCCAGCAAAGGAGGGAAGAGGATTGATGGTTGGGAGGAAGAAACTTTAGCTATTGGCCAAATAGAGTGAGGAGTGCTGAGGGAAGTGACTTTAAGGAGGAGGAGCATGGGCTTGGATGAGATGAGCATGAGTCATCCCATCAAAGGCATGGGGAGGGAGGCTGCTTGGGCAAAAAGTGGAGAAAGGAGGAGGGGAGTTCTTGCGTGCATCAGAAGGGGAGTGAGGGGGTACCTAACAGAAGGGGGAGTGGGGTCTAGCGTAGAGGGGAAAAGAAGAAATGGAGACAAATTTAAATAAAATCCAATTAATTAATATTTACTTAACATATTTTCTCATTAAGATTGGATGGATAAACGGACTCCAAAAAATCCCAAAAATTCATCCTTAACAAATTTGGAGGTGAGGAATGCAACAGAGAAGTTAGATTATAATTTGAAAATCAATTTAATTATCCTAATTTTTGGGGTATTTAAATATATTTAAATATTTGAGAAAATTTGATGACTTTCAAACACTTCCAAAACATCATCTCTAGCTAATTTGGGGGTGAGAGCGCAATGGCAAAATTGGATTTCAATTTTAATGTCAAATTAAATATCTCAATTTTCTAATTAATTAAATATTATTAAAATAATCCAAATCTTTGATTGATATCCGAATTGCTCCAAATCTTCAGAGAATGGTTCTAATGATTAAATGAACCTAATGGAGTATTAATTAGGATGCAATTAAGCTAAAATTATGCTAAATAAGAACTTAGGGTTGTTACATTGCCAAAATCGAGAAGTAAACCTGTTATCTCAATCTGAAATATAGATTTAATAATCCCATAAAGTTTGATGATCTCCCTGATATATAATCTTGCCATTTTTTTTGCTAAATCTGTTTTTTTTACTAGGATAAAGTGGGCTGACTCTATTAATCTATCAGCTATGACCCATATGGCATCTGCTCCTAATTTTTCTTTTGGCAATCCCATTATGAAATCCATGGAGATGTCTGACCATTTCCATTCTGGGATTTCTAGTGGCTGCAAAAGTTCACTAGGTCATTGGTGCTCTACTATGACTAGGCTACAAATATGGCACTTAGTCATAAATTTAGTTATATCTCATTTGAGTTCAAGCCACCAGAAGGATATTTTCATATCTTAATACATTTTGTTGCTTCTGGGGTGTACTGTATAACCTGAGTTATGGGCTTCATTTAATATCTGATTTTAATGTGAGAATTATTTAGGACTCAAATTTTATTGACTTTATAAATATGAATTCCTTTTTGTAGCTGTAATTTTATTCAACGATCATCTTCTATTTCTGCTTTCAGCTTGGGGTATTCCTTGTTGACTTTTGAGCGTCTACTATGCTTTGTACAAAGGTATGTCGTACAATATTAATGTTAAGCAATTAGTTTAACTGATCCTTAATGTTGGGTCTTATATTAAGCTTTTGGAATTTTTTTTCAAACAGTCTTACTGAGATTAAAGTGTTCAGTATTTCATTTCTACTTTGCTAGGATGATATTGAATATCCATGTCATAGTCCCTGAGTAATTACAACCTTCTCCTTTGATGGCAGTTTAGTTCCTTCCACGTGAATATGTATTTTAAACTTTGACGATATGTGAAGATATCACATTTCACTCTATAAAGATAATGCCTCCATATCTTTAAGGCAAAAACTATCACAGCTAGCTCTAAATTATGAACTAGGTAGTTATTTTTATGTGTCTTCAATTGTCTTGAAGTGTAGCAATTATGTGCTTATCTTGTATGAGGATATATCCTAGTTTTGTTAATGAAGCGTCCATGTACACCTTATAGTTCTTCCTTTCTTGAGGTAGGATTAGGATAGGTGCAATGGTGAGGGCTTGCTTTATTCTTAGAAATGATTCTTCGCACTCCCGACTTCATAAAAATGGTGTTGCCGTTTAAGTTAGTTGTGTCAATGGTTTGGCCAGTTTTGAGAATCCTTCAACAAACTTTCGGTAGTATGCTACCAGTCTAAGGAAATAGTGAATCTCAGTCATAGATGTTGGTTGGGGCTATTTTTATAGGGTACTGATCTTCCTTTGATTTACTTTGATTCCTTCACAATTTCTACATGACCCAAAAATGCTATCAAGTCCAACCAAAACTCACATTTTGAGTATTTAGCAAATAATTGATATTTCTAAAAGTTCCCAATACTATTTTTAAATGGTCCTCATGATCCTCCATAGACTTGGAATATATTAAAAAAGCATCGATGAAGACTATCACGAATTTATCAAGGAAGGGTCAGAGTATTCTCTGCATTAAATCCATAAAGATAGATGGTGTAACGACCTAAGCCATTACTAGGATAATTATGACTAAATCCGACTCAAAACTTAGGACCCCGAGTAACTTCAAAATTAAGGAAAACTAAAATTATCATTGAATATAGTATATTTTTGTGAATATAATCCTCAAGTTTGGGAGCAATTTGGATAATGAATACTCCTGAATTAATTTTTGAATTATTTAAATATAGTAAATTGGGAAAATTAAAAATAGGTCCAAATTCAACGATTCTAGTGCCGTTGGATTAAGAATATTATAAAAGGGATACATAAAAAGTTTTGTCAAATTTAGAGCTTTAGATTGACCATAATTAATTTTTAAAGTTTTTATTTTTAGAATTAGGAAAAAAATAAAATATTGCTCCAAATTGAACATTTATTTATGCGAGTGTGTTTTTCTTATCAAAATACACATCTATGTTAAGTTTCATTATTTTTTGGAAAATAAATGAAGAGAGAGAAAGTAGAGAGTAAAAGAGGAGATAGAAAGAGGAGAGAGAAAGAATAGATAAGAAAAAGAAAGAGAAAGCTAAATTGGACACTTAAAGTATTTACGAAGAAGATAACAAATTTGTTCACATCCAAATAAGGGAGCAGAGAAAAAATTTATTTAATAAATTAATTACTTAAGAAAAAAAGTTTATAAATATACCCCCACCCTCCCCATTTTCCTCATTTCCCCCACCCCCCACTTCATTCTCCTCCCCTACTCCCCTCCCTCACTCCTCTTCTGTGATGACCCACTTAAGTAGTAATAAGTAAAACACTTAAATATTGAGGCATCTTTTCAAATAATGGTGAAGTTCCTGATAAGAACTCCAAAGATAAGCGTGCTCAGGTGGGAGCACTCCCAGGATGGGTGAACTACTGGGAAGTTATATTCTGAGGGCAAAATCATGAGGCCTTTCAGGCCCAAGCGGACAATACCTTGGTGCTTAAGAGTTTGGGCTATTACAAATGATATCAGAGCAAACTATAGGGTGTCAGATAGGAGCTAAGTGCCATATAGGGTAAAGTACTACTTCATGTGAGAAGCCTCTTGAACTCTTGATGGTTAAGGTGCTATATGGTTGTGGGTACCTCTTGTGCCTGTAGGGGTCACATCTAGTCCTATCTATCCAATAGATGGTTCTTGGATCTGTGTGTGGATACTGACGAGGACGTCAATTACTTAAGTTTGGGAGATTGTGATGACCCACTTAAGTAGTAATAAGTGAAATACTTAAACATCGAGGTACCTTTTCAGATAATGATGGAGTTCCTGATAAGAACTCCAAAGTTAAGCGTGCTCAGGTGGGAGCACTCCTAGGATGGGTGATCTACTGGAAAGTTATCTTTTGAGGGCAAAATCGCGAGGTATTTTAGACTAAAATGGACAATACCTTAGTGCTTAAGAGTTTGGGCTGTTACATCTTCTCCCCTTCGCTTCCTCCCTCTCTTCCTCGGCTACCCCTGATTCCTCCTACCAGCCTCTAATAAAGCCTTAACAACACCAATATAGAGTAAGAAATGAGAAAGAAATGAAATATTTTTAATTCTTTTTATTTCTTCTTCTTCTTCTTTTAATAATAATAATAATGTAATTATTATTATTATTAATGTTAACATTATTACTATTATTATTATATTTTCATTTCAATCATTTTCCTTTTTTTTATATATGTACATATACTTCTAATTTCTATAACTTTCATTTCTGTCATTTTCTTTTTTCTATATATGTTTATATTTCTTAGTTTCTACAATTTTTATTTCTGTCAATTTCTATTTTTTTCTATGCGTATATATTTCCTAATTTCTATAATTTTTATTTCTGTCAATTTTTTTTCTATATATATATATATATATTTTCTAATTTATACAATTTTCATTTCTGTCATTTTCTTTTTTTTCTATATATGTATATACTTCCTAATTTTTGCAACTTTTATTTTTAAAATTTTCTTTTTCTATATATGTATATATTTCTTAATTTCTACAACTTTCATTTCTGTCATTTTCTTTTTATATATATATATATATATATATATATATATATATTTCCTAATTTCTGTAACTTTCATTTATGTCATTTATATATATATATATATATTTAATTTTTTGTAACTTTTAATTTAGTAATTTTTTTTATTAATATATATATATATATATTACTTATAATAATAAAAATTATTATATTTTAATGTATAAAGATAAAAAACCAATATAATATTAATATAGATATTCTTACTAAAATAAAAAGAAGCACATTATTGCTTTCATTTAATAATTTCATTTGTAGGTTTTGCATCACTATTAAGTTTTGACCCACTTTCATATATTTATATAAGATTTTGTGCCCGTAACTTGAAATAAATGATCAGAAATCATTATCATAGATTTATTCAGATTGATCTCAAGTCTGTACAGATAATACGTTTGGCCATGACATGCTAATATTTAGAGAAATAGGAAGACTGCACATAGCTTTTGAGAGGGATTGTGTAGTTAGTTAGGAACCCATATCTCAGATAGTTAGATAGACATATCTAACTCCTTGATTATTCTGTAACTTTGTCCAACAGAATAAATATTATACATTGCTCTATTTTTTTTCATAATGAGCACATATCTTAAATATGTATATTGTATTTATAATCGTTAGCATATCATACTTAAATATCATATTTTATTTGTATATGCTTCTCATGCAGAATCATGCGCTTAAATGCAAATTTTGATACCCTACAAACCTTATTTAGACCTTTGTGTCTAATTAATTATTTTCTTTTCTTTTTTTTGGTTCTGGATCAAACCTTTGAGATTGAGCTGATACATGATGGAGCAACTTAGATGCTGATTTTTTTAAAATTTTAAATTTTTTTTTAATGTGTAACAGATTTTGTAAAATAATTATTATCTTTATAATGAATATATTTATTTCATTATTTTGGTATTTCTGAATGTTATAATGAATGTGGAAGTGTATATTTTATACGTATTTAAATATACTATTATACTAAACTTATATGTGATCCTGGAGAGTGAGCACTTAATGCTGAATTAGTTATGTTGACCCAGCGGTGGGTCGCCATAGTTGATATTAGAGTGTGATTGGGAGAAAATTAGTATAAAAGTGTATAAGCTATTATTTATGCAATTTGAATCCCATAATAAATAAAAGAAAAATATAGAAAGTAAGAATTGTTAAAAACTATATAAATCAAAAGGAGAATAAAAGAATAGTTAGGACCTTGGTAAAATAATATACTTTTAGTTATTTTTTATTTTATTTTCTAGTTAATAAGAATACTTTTATTTTAATCTAGTTTTTGATAACGATACTTACGTAAATCTACTCCAATAAAAGTATAATAATAAAAATTTTATTTTTTAGATAGATCCTAAAGATTCTCCTTTGATTGTCAGAACACCTTTAAAAGATCTCATATCTACTAATACTTTCGTGAACCATATAGACAAGTTATTTGATATTGTGAATGCTATATTAGAGTGTGTTGAAACACAAAATCAAACATTTTTAAGGCTTCAGACACAACAAACACCCCATATAAATAGTCATACTTCGATACTATCAATTATCAATTTCCCAAACATCGAGATAAATAAACTACTTCAAGCCTTCTTAAGACTTCAACCACCAGTATTTAATGGAAGTGCTAACCTAATGGATGCTGAAGATTGGGTAAAGAAGATAGGAAAAATACTAACTAGCATAAAATGCCCACATATAGATGTAATTAGATTAGCCATCTTTAAGTTCAAAGTAGAAGCAGATCGATGGTGGGAAACCACTACAAGCTTACAGTTTGTAGGCATAGATATAGAGAATATCCAATGGGAAGAATTTGTCAAAGTCTTCAGAGTTAAATACACCCCTCATTCCACTCAAGCCATCATGGAAGATATGTTCATTAAGTTATGTCAAAGCAACCGCAGTGTCGTTGAATATGAAATTAAATTTCAAAGACTATCCCATTATGCAGCATTACTAGTGAGCACCGAGTCTGCTCAATGCAGTTAATTTTTAAAAAAATTAAAACCTTCTATCAAGAAAATATTTATAGCTCTTCGAATCTTTAAATTCTCAGATATGCATAATATATCAAAAATATTAGAATATGGGGAACAAGAAGAAGTTGAAGAGAAAAGAAAAATACCCCCATCTGCACTTGTACAACAAATTAAATACAAAAGGCCGATACCACCTCAAGCTAAGGTTTATTAAATAGCTCAGCAAACACGTACTGGGAAATGCAACCGACCGCATCCTTACGGTAATTATTATCACAGGAGTGGAATATGTTATACGTGTGGACGACCTAGTCATAATTTTTGGCAAGTCAAACAATTCGTACAGTGGAAAATCAGTGGATCACTCATCCTTCTCAGATGCAATGATAAGCATCCATACCACCTAAAAGGCAAGAACTCACATCAGCAGCCAGACCAGCTCATGTACCTACAGCTACTCCAATTCAAAGGAGAGGTCCACCTGTTGCTCATAATGCATCAGCTGCTAATCAAAGGGGAAGACCAATTACTCCCCAACAAACTACACATGCAAGGATGTATACCTCAACCCAATTTATAGCCTTAGAAGATAATGAAGTTGTATCAGGTACTACATTCTTTCTTATCATAAATATTTTTCATATTATATTTAAATAAAGCATGAATTATCTTTTATTTTAAACCTTAGGCACCTTACATTTTAATGACAAATATTGTGGCACATTATTTAACACTAGTGTAAGCCACTCGTTTATTTTAGAAAGATTTGTCACAACTCTTGAACTACCATATTATAACTTAGTTAAAGCCTTAAACGTCGAGTTACCATTTGGTGCCCTTATGAGTGCATAAAAATATTGCGACAGTAACATACCAATTAATGGTAAGGCATATCAAGCAAATCTAATTATACTGCATATAATAAATTTTGACATCATTCTAGGAATGAATTGGCTCAGCAAATATTAAGTTATGATTGATTGTCAAAAAAAAAGAAGGTCATTATCACGGGTGGGAGAAAGCCTGAAGTATTTGTGAGAAAGTTTGGCATTTCATCATCTTTAATCAATGCTTTGCAAGCAAAGAAATTGATTCGAAAGCGATGTAATGCATACTTACTAATGATGATGGGAGCAAAGATGGAAGAAATTCCTTTAGCAGACACTCAAATTAAAAAAGAGTTTGAAGATGTATTCCCTGATGAATTGCCTGTATTACCACTAATAAGAGAGTTTAAATTTTCAATTGAGTCAATTCCTGGCACTCAACCAATAGCAAAGACACCTTACCTCATGGCACCCAAAGAACTGCAAGAGTTAAGCGAACAACTGTAAGATCTGATGAACAAAGGTTTTATTCGACAAACCATGTCACCATGGGGAGCCCCAGTGCTCTTTGTAAAGAAGAAAGAAGGTTTGATGCAAATGTGCATAAACTCAATAAGGTAACCATTAAAAATAAGTACTGCCTATCACATATTGATGATCTATTTGATCAATTAGTTGGAGCTAAAATATTTTCCAAGATAGATTTAAGATTAGGTTATCATCAATTATGAGTCAAAGAAGAAGATATTTGAAAATAACATTTACAACTCATTACAGGCATTATGAGTTCTTGGTCATGTCATTTGGTCTAACTAATGCTTTGTCCATCTTTATGAACTTGATGCAAAGAATTATTAGAATATATTTGAATAAATTTGTAATAGTATTCATCGATGATATTCTAATTTATTCTCAAAGCAAGGAAAAATATGAAACTCATTTGAGAGCTGTTCTAGAAACTCTAAGGCATCAGCAGCTATATGCCAAATATTATAAATATGAATTTTGGCTAGATTTTGTAGCTTTCTTAGACTATAAAGTGGATGCCAAAGGAATCAAGGTCAATCAGAAAAAAATAAGCACTATTCAGGAATGTCCCCAACCAAAGATCGTGACAGATATTCGCAATTTTCTTGGTTTAGCCGGGTATTATCCAAAATTTGTTAAGGAATTTTTGCAAAAAATTGTCCTTTTAACCAAAATGAATATAGAAAGTATTTTCATTCATTTGGAGTCAACAATGAGAGAAATCTTTTCAACAGTTACAATAAGCGTTAACAACTGCCCCAGTACTAACCCCATAAGAGACAAGAAATTATCAAGTTTATACTGATGCGTCCATAGTAGGGCTTGGATGTGTTCTCATTCAAGAGAAGAAAGTAGTTTCATATGCATCTAAGCAATTAAAGATTCATGAAAGAAACTATCCAATGCATGACTTAGAACCGACAGCAGTAGTATTTTCCTTAAAAATATGGAGGCACTACATATATGGAGTTAGATATAAAATTTTTACTGATCATCAAAGTTTAAAATATATTTTCACTTAGAAAGAGTTGATCTGTCGACAAAGGCGATGGCTAGAATTGATCAGTGACTACAACTTAGACATGCAATATCATCGTAGTAAAGTTAATGTCATAGCTAATGCCCTCAGTAGAAAAGCAGACCTAAATGCATTAATGACAAGTTTATTAATGGAAGAATTCAAAAAGTTATGCATAAAATATATTAATAAAAAGTAGTTATATAAATTATTTAAAAATAATACTATTAAGCCTACGTTTATGTAACACAAAACAATTGCCCAAGAGAAAGATAAGATATATTCTAAGCTAAAAGTAGATATCGAAAATGATCGCATAATAGACTTACATCTTTAAAAAGGAGTTTATATTTATTATGGAAAAAGAATTTAGATTCCAAATGATTCATATATTTAGAATCAAATTCTATCTGAAGTTCACAACTCAGGGTACACAATTCACCTTGGAAATACTAAAATATATAGGGATCTGAAAGAGACCTTTTGGTGGCCTGGACTAAAGAAAGACGTAATTGAATATGTCACTAAATGTCATATCTGCAGTTTAGTAAAGATAGAACATTAAAGGCCAGGTGAACTATTACATCCATTAGATATCCCAGAGTGGAAATGATCATAATATGGACTTTGTGATGGGATTGCCTAGAAACTATACTGGAGTAGATGTGATTTGGGTAATCGTAGAACATCTAACAAAATCAGCACACTTATTTTCAATTAAGCAAACATATTCAGTGTAAAAGCTGGCCAAGTTATATATTAAAGAAATAATCAAACTTCATGGAATTCCTAAAACTATTGTCTAGGATCGTGATAGCAGATTTACCTTCCATTTTAGGAAGGAAGTACATCAATTATTGGGGACAATATTGGCTATGAGTACAACATTTCACTCTCAAACAGATGGTCAGACCAGGAGAGTAAACCAAGTACTTGAAGATCTTGTTCGATTAAGCATATTAGATTTCGACGGTAGTTGGGAAGATCACCTTCCATTAGTGGAGTTTGCATATAACATCAGCTATCAGTCATGCATTGGAATGGCCCCATATGAAGCTTTGTATGACAGAAAATATAGCATGACATTGGCCTAGATATAAATAGGAGACATTTAGTTATACGGATCTGATCTAGTTGAGGAGACTAATAAGAAAATTTATCTGATGAAGAGCAGGATTGCTACAGCTCAAGATCAACAAAAGAAATATCCTGATGCTAAACATCGAACACTAGAATTTGAAATAGGAGATCATGCTTATTTAAAGGTAAGCCCAATAAGAGGAGTTTATAGGTTTGGCATAACACGAAAGCTAAGTCCAATATATATTGGACCCTTCAAAATAATCACCATAATTGGAGACGCCGCTTATAAGCTCAAACTACTAGATAATTTTTTGTCATTCACAATGTATTCAACGTTTCTTCATTACGAAGGTGTTTACTGAAATCATTTTAGCAAGTGTTTATCCCTTCAATCAACCTCCAACTTGATCTAACTTACAAAAAAGAATCACTCAAAATATTAGGTTCAAATAATCAGAAATTACGGAGTCGCCATATCCTAATGGTAAGAGTACAATGGAAGAATTCATAAGAAGAATATGCTACTTGGGAAAGAGAAGACTCCATGAGAAAAAATTACCCAACACTGTTCAATATGTCAGGTATTATTCTCACTTAAAAATAAGTTTTGTTTGCGTGGTGATGAGAACGACAATATTTTTAAGTAGGGAGTCTGTAACAACCTAAGTCGTACTAGGATAATTCCGATTAAACCTGACCCAAAAATTAGGACCTCGAGTGATTTTAAAATTAGGGAAAATTAAAAATATCATTGGATAGAGTATATTTTTGTGAAAGTATTGCTCAAGTTTGGGAGCAATCTGGATAATGAACTCCTATATTAATTTTTGAATT
This sequence comes from Gastrodia elata, assembly GCA_016760335.1. NCBI lineage: Eukaryota > Viridiplantae > Streptophyta > Magnoliopsida > Asparagales > Orchidaceae > Gastrodia > Gastrodia elata. The sequence continues at coordinate 30,610,099 of CM028675.1, read as the reverse complement.
ATTTAAATTCAGTAAATTGGGAAAATTAAAAATAAGTCCAAATTTAGTAATTTTAGTGCCGTTGGATTAAGAATATTATAAAAAGGCTATAAAAAAAGTTTTGTCAAATTTAGAACTTTAGATTGACCATAATTAATTTTAAAAATTTTTATCTTTACAAATTAATAAAAAATAAAATATTGCTCCAAATTGAATTTTTTTTTACGCGAGTGTATATTTCTCATCAAGATACACCTCTGTGTCAAGTTTTGTTATTTTCTAAAAAATAAATGGAAGAGAGAGAGAGAAAGTAGAGAGAGAAAGAGGAGAGAGAAAGAAGAGATAAGGAGGAAGAGAAAGCCAAATTAAATACTTAAATAATTTATGAAGAATATGATAAATTTATTCACATCTAAATAATGGAGGAGAAAAAAATTTAATAAATAAATTAATTAATTAAAAAGTAAATTTAAAATACACCCCCCATATTCCTCATTTTCCCCACCCCAACTTCCTTCTCCTCCCCCACTCCTCTTCTCCCCTCCACTTCCTCTCTGTTTTCCTCGGCCACCACCGATTCCCCATATTGACCTCCAATAAAGCCTCAACAACACCAATATAAAATAAGAAATGAGAAAAAAATGAAATATTTTCTAGTCTTTTCATTTTTTGTTCTTCTTGTAATAATAATAATAATAATGTTATTATAATTATTATTAAAGTTAATATTATTACTATTATTATTATATTTCCATTTCTATTATTTTTTTTCTATATATGTATATATTTTCTAATTTTTGCAATTTTCATTTCTATTATTTTCATTTTTTCTATATATGTATATATTTCATAATTTATGTAACTTTAATTTTTATCATTTTCTATCTTTTTACATATGTATATATTTTCTAATTTCTGTAACTTTCATTTCTGTCATTTTTTCTTTTATATATATATATATATATATATATATATATATATATATATATATTTCCTAATTTCTGCAATTTTAATTTCTATCATTCTCTTTTTTTATATATGTATATATTTTTTAATTTCTACAACTTTCATTTCTGTCATTTTCTTTTTCTTTCTATATATGTATATATTTTATTAATTTATGCAACTATTATTTTTATCATTATTTTTTATTTATATATGTATATATTTCCTAATTTTTGCAACTTTTATTTCTATTATTTTCTTTTTTTCTATATATGTATATATTTCATAATTTTTGCAATTTTTATTTCTATCATTTTTTTATATATGTATATATTTTTTAATTTCTACAACTTTCCTTTCTGTCATATATATATATATATATATATATATATAACTTATAATAATAAAAATTGTTATATTTTAATGTATAAATATAAATAACCAATATAATATTAATATTGATATTCTTATTAAAATAAAAATATATTATTATTTTTATTTATTTTATTTGCAGCTTTTGCATTGTTATTATATTTTAACCCATTTTGATGTATTTATATGAGATTTTGTGCTCAGAACTTGAAATAAATGATCAGAAATCAATATCATGGGTCCATTCAAGTAGATCTCAGGTCTGTACAAATAATACGTTAGGCCAGGATAGACTGATATATGAAGAAATAAGGAGACTACACATAGTCTTTGTGGGGGAATATGTAGTTAGTCAGAAACTCACATCTCAGATTATTAGATAGACATATCTAACTCCTTAATTATTCTGTAGCTTTGTCCAATAAAATAAATATTATATATTATTGTATTATCTGTCATAATGAGCACATATTTTAAATATGTATATTGCATTATTAATCGTAACCATATCATACTTAAATATCATATTTTATTTGTATATGCTTTACATGTAGAATCATGCTACTTAAATGCAAATTTTGATATATTACAAACTTTATTAAGGCCTTTGTGTCTAATTAAATATTTTCTTTTCTTTTTTTTTTATTTGCTCTATCATATATATATGGCAGTTTAAGAACAATCTCTAGATCAAGCTTTTGAGGAGGAGCTAATATATGATGGAGCAACTTAGACACTAATTTCTTATAATTTTAAATTTTTACTTAGTGAGTAATAAATTTTATAAGATAATTATTATCATTGTAATGAATATATTTCCTTTATTATTTTGCTATTTCTGAATGTTGCAATGAATGTGGAAGTGTGTATTTTATACGCCTCTAAATACACTGTTATACTAAACCTTGATATAATCCTGGGGAGTAAGCACCAAATGTTGGATTAGCTATGTTGACCCAGCGGCGAGTAGCCACAAATGGTGCATTTGTGAGTCCAAAGGACATGACTAATTACTCATAATATTTGAAATGAGTTCTAAATGTAGTCTTGGGGATGTCTTCTTCATTGACTCTCATATGGTAGTATCTAGACCTTAAATTGATCTTTGAGAATATTTTAGTTCCAGCTAGTTGATCGAAAAGGCCATCGATGCGGGGTAGAAGATATTTTATAATCACTATTACTTTGTTGAGTTCTCTATAATCTATGCACATACATATAGATTCATCCTTCTTTTATAGCTACTGCTTCCAACCCCTAGAATTAATTCTGCCAATCCTTTCATCTTCTTTTCTTTAATGGCTATTTAATGAATATTCCTTTTATTCTCTTAAAAATGAGAAGGTTTAATGCAAATTGTATTGATGGCAGCTAGGGAAGACAAAGGATTTGAAATTTTTGGTCTTCCCTATGCTAAATTAAATGCTCATTTTTGGCTGAGATTACAATGGGCACTGCGGCGCGCTGCAGCGCCCACATATCAATTTAGGACCGCGGCAGCGCGCTGTGGCGCGCGTAGCAATTTTGCCTCAAAATATCAAGTGAATACCCACTGCAGCGCATTGTAGCGCCTGTGTCTTGGGTTAAGGTCGTTGCGTCCTACTGTAGCAGATTACTTCAAATTACTGTAGCGCTACGACATGCTATAGTGCCAAGCTATTGGGTTGGGCATGCTTAAACACAATGTGGTGCGAGTTGCTTTAAATTTTTCTTACAAAGTTTTGGCCATGTTGATCCGCTACGGCATGCTATAGCGCTGAGCTCTCTATTTGTATTAGCTGCAGTGCGCAGTAGCGCCAGAGTCTCGAATTAAGACCGATGCAGCGCGCTGTAGCGAAGCCCCTTGAAAATTCTGCTAAGTTCCTAGATCCAGTGAGTTCCGCTGCGGTGCGTTGTACGCCAGAGTCTCGGGTTTAGACCGCTGCGGCGCGCTGTAGCACGGGGCTCTCGAGTTGAGCCCGCTTAAGTGTGCTTGGGCATACTATGGGGTGTTGTGGCGTGTCGTAGCGATTTTCTTCTAGAATTTCTACAATTGGCCCAGATTTTGCTTTGCACAATTTTTTTTCCTGAAAAAGCAATAAAAATGCATCAAAGTATACATTTTTATCTTAAAAAATGTTTGTTTTATTTACTTATTTTGCTATAAATCTTAAATTTATCACACCCTCACTTTTAAATTCTTGCTCATCTTCGAGTAAATTCAAAATTGAATTTTTTTAATTTTCAAAATTGCATATTTCAATAGGATAAGTGTGAAGTATTTTTATTTTTCCATGTATTACATAACAAGTTGATTACACAGATTCAAATTCTGAAAAGTCTCATACTAATGTATTCTTTTCTTTTGACTAATTAAGTCTCCATTTTCTAAATATTTGATGCTCAACTCTTTATTACTAGGGTTTTCTAGGTTTGCTTGACTAATACAAAGCAAATTTCGGTGTGTTTAGAATCTTGTGCCATTTTGTGCTTCTTCTTTTTCTAAACCACAATGAATAAATCCATTTAGGAGATATGTTTTTCTTTATCCTATTTTCTCAATTTTTCTTACTCTGGGAGAAATATTTTTCTTCATCCCTGGATTTTCCTTTTGCATTCAATTCAAGGGAGATATATTTTTCTTCATCCCCATCTATTTTCATTGCGTTTAGTACAGAAGCCTAGCATATTCTTTATTTCACCATTTCTTACTTTTCTCAATCAAGTTCCCTAACCACACCCCCCACACTTAGATTTATAGCATCATACAATTTTTTTGATTGTGGAGACTTATAGTAAAATCAGTATAAAATGTTTTAGCATGAAAAATTTCAGAACCATTTGTTTGCTTGATCACCTATCACTAAGTAACTCAGAATAGAGAAACTCTTCACATGTTTTATCACACTTGAACTCTGCCAAATTAACATTTTAGAAAAATTTTAGAGATAATGATTTTCCATTGGCATAAAAATTTGGCAAAAAAATGATTCACTAAGATTTTTTAAATGAAAGGAAAACAAAAAGTACAAAAATAAAGATAAACAAAAATTAATAAAAGGAAACAAAATAAGAAAAACTACTACAACCTTATTAGCATGGGTTGCCTCCTACCAAGCGCTTCTTTTAACGTCGTCATCCCGACACTTATAATTCTGTCTATGTGATTCCCTCCATTGGGAGGTCTTGCAATGTCCATCTTCCATTTTCCTGCAAATTTCCTTCTTCCAGGTAAGGTTTTAAACGCTTCCCATTTACTTTAAATGTACCATCTTTTGAAATAATCTCTATTGTTCCATGGGGATGGATTTTCACTATAGTGAAGGGACCGGTCCACCACAATTTTGACTTTCCTGGGAACAATCTCAACCTTGAATTAAACAGGAGAACTTTCATCCCAGGTTGGAAATACTTTGGTTTGATCAGCTTGTCGTTCCACTTTTTGGTTTTTCTTTATAGATTTTGACACTTTTATAGGCATTAAGCCGAATTTCCTTAAGTTCACTCAATTGCAGAATTCATCATTCTCCGGCTTGTTTAAAATCGAGATTCAGCTTTTTAATAGCCCAAAATGCATGCATGGTGTTCTAGTTCCATCAGTAAATGGCAGGATTTTCTATACATGAGTTTGTATGGGGACATTCCTAGTGGAGTTTTAAATGCACTTCTATATGCCCATAGGGCATCTTGAAGTTTGAATCCTTTCTATTTTGGCTCACAGTTTTCTCTAGAATTTGTTTTAGCTCTCTATTGGAGACCTCAACTTGCCTGCTTATTTGTGGTGATAGGTTGTCCCTACTTTATATTTTATCCCATAATGTTTAAGTAGAGTTTCAAGATGTTTGTTACAAAAATGCCGTCCTCCATCACTTATTAACACTCTAAGGGTGCTAAATCTTGCCAACACATGCTCCTTAAGAAATTTAATTATAATTTTAGCATCATTGTTGACACAAGCAATAGCCTCTACCCTAATAAAATATATATGCTTGTTTGGGACATAGAAAATGGGCCTATGAAATTAATCCCCCAAACATCAAAAAGTTCCACTTCAAAAATTCTATGCAAAGGTAATTCATCTCTTCGACTCATATTTCTTGTTCTTTGGCATTTATCGCAGCTCTTAAAGTAATCAACAATATTTTAAAATAAATTTGGCCAAAAGAAACCAGATTGAAGTACCTTAGCAGCAGTTCGATCAATCCCATGATGTCAGGAGAGGTGTGGCAATGATAAAGGATGTTGCTGACATCAGTTTCATGGACACATTTTATTAGTAGTTGATCAGCGCAACATTTATATAGAAAAGGGTCATACCAGAAATAGTCTTCTTATGTCAGAGAAAAATATTTTTTTCTTTGTTGAAAATTTAGATCTCTTGGTATGACCACTCCCGCAAGATAATTTGCAAAGTCTGCAAACGACGGAGGGTTTGTCAACACAATAGCATAAAGCTTTTCATCCGGAAAGGTCTCACTAATATCATTAACCTCGTCATGAGTAAGGTGAGTCAACCATGATAAATGTTTGGCCACCACATTGTCACTACCCTTTTTGTCCCGGATCTAAAGATCAAACTCTTGGAGAAGTAATACCCAATGTTTGAGATGTGGCTTTGCTTCCTTTTTCTGAAGGAATATTTTATAGCCGCATGATCAGTGTAGACAATGTGGTCTTTAAACTGATCAAGTGTGACCATAATTTATCAAATGCAAAGACAATAGCCAATAATTCTTTTTTCATCATGGCATAATTTCCTTGAGCATCATCTATAAGCTTGCTAGCATAATAGATTGAAAAAAAAGTTTTTTCTTTTTGTTGTCCTAGGATTGCCCCTACACCAAGGTCGCTTTCATCACACATCACCTCAAAAGGGAGATTCCAATTTGGAGCAAAAATTGTGGGAGCAGAAATCTAGGCCTTCTTAATAGTGTTGAAACCTCTTAAGCATTCATCATCAAATTCAAACTCCACATCTTTTCTTAATAGTAGGCAAAGGGGTAGACTTAATTTTGAAAAATCCTTGATGAACCTCCTATAAAATCTAGCATGCCCCAAAAAGCTTCTTATTCCTTTTACATTTATGGGTGGAGGAAGTCTTTCAATTACTTCAATTTTAGCCTTGTCAACCTCGATTCCTTTTTTAGTGATTAGGTGCCCAAGAACAATTCTTTCTTCTACATGAAGTGACATTTTTTCCAACTCAAAATCAGATTTGTATCTTCACATTTTTTTAAAACCTTACTCAAATTTGTTAAGCAATGGTCAAAAGATCTACCAACTATAGAAAAATCATCCATGAATATTTCTAAGAAATCTCCTATCATGTGAGAGAAAATTATCATCATACAACATTGAAAAGTGGCAGGAGCATTACATAATCCAAAAGGTATTCTTCTAAAGGCAAATGTGCTGTAGAGGCAGGTAAAAGTTGTATTCTCTTGGTCTTCCGGGACTATCAAAATATAATTGTACCTGGAATATCCATCCAGAAAATAGAAAAAAGAGTTTCCCGCCAACCTATTAAGCATTTGATCTATGAATGGAAGAGGGTAATGATCCTTCCTGGTAGCCTTATGCAATCTCTTATAATCAATGCACACTCTCCACCAGGTCAAATGTCTAGTTAGGATTAATTCATTATTATTGTTAAGCACCACAGTCATCCCACTCTTCTTTGGTACAACATATATAGGGCTTACCCAAGGACTCAACTCTTCTTTATCTACATCAATCATTGTTCTTTTGGTAGCTAGAAAAAGTATACCAAGAATTATGGGGATTTCTTGATGTTCATCTTCTGTGTCTAAGATAATGAAATCGCCAGGGAAGATGAATTTATAATGTTAGCTAGAATATTTTCAAGAATTCCCATTGGAGTTTTAACTAATAGATCGACTAGTTATAGGAGGACAGATGTGGGCCTCAGTTTATCTATCCTTAATTTTTTAAAGATGTAACACGACATTAAATTTATGGAGACCCCTAGATCACAAAGAGCCTTTTGGAAAGAGTAGTTTCCAATGGTGCAAGGATTTGTGAAGCTTCCAGGGTCCTTCCTTCTTAGGGGCATTTTCTATTGCAGAATGCACTACACTCCTCAGTTAAGGCAACATTTTCTTTTTCATCTACCCTCCTTTTCTTGGATGACATATCCTTCATAAACTTGGCATAACTCGGCATCTGCTCTAATGCCTCAGCAAAGGGGTTATTTATGTGATGGGTTTTAAAGGCCTCTATAAATTTTTGGAATTGGACATCTAGTTTTTCTCTTGCCATTCATTGCAGATAAGGTATGTGTGGATTAATTTGGGGTTGGGCATGCTGTGGTGCACTTGGACACGCTATGGCGCAGGTTGCTTTAAATTTCTTCACAAAGTTTTGGCCCTGCAAATTTGCTGCGGTGCGCTATAACACTGAGCTCTCTGTTTGTATCCATTGTAGTGCGTAGTAGCGTTAGAGTCTCGGGTTGAGACCACTGTGGTGCACTGTAGTGAGGCCCATTGAGAATTCTGCTAAGTTCCTTGATTCAATGAGTTTCATTGTTGCGCACTAAAGTACCAGAGTCTCGGGTTGAGACTGCTGCGATACGCTATAGCGGGGAGTTCTCAGGTTGAGACCGCTTAAGCGCACTGTGGTGCTGTAATAGCCCAAACTCTTAAGCACCAAGGTATTGTCCGCTTTGACCTGAAAGACCTCACGGTTTTGCCCTCAAAAGATAACTTCCCAGCAGGTCACCCATCCTGAGAGTGCTCCCACCTGAGCACGCTTAACTTTAGAGTTCTTATCAGGAACTCCACCGTTATCTGAAAAGGCGCATCGATGTTTAAGAGTTTTACTTATTACTACTTAAGTGGATCTTCACAATCTCCCCAACTTAAGTAACTGACGTCCTCGTCAGTATCCACACACAGATCCAAGAACCATCCATTGGGTAGATAGAACTAGAGGTGACCACTACAGACTCAAGAGGTACCCACAACCATGTAGCACCTTAACCATCATGGGTTCAAGAGGCTGCTCACATGAAGTTGTACTTTGCCCTGTAGCTCCTATCTGACACCCTATGATTTGCTCTGATACCATTTGTAACAGCCCAAACTCTTAAAACTGAGGTATTGTCTGCTTTGGCCTGAAAGGCCTCACAGTTTTACCCATAGAAGATAACTTCCCAGCAGGTCACCCATCCTGGGAGTGCTCTCACCTGAGCATGCTTAACTTTGGAGTTCTTATCAAGAACTTCACCGTTATCTGAAAAGGCGCCTCGATGTTTAAGAGTTTTACTTATTACTACTTAAGTGGGTCTTCACAAGTGCACCGTAGCGATTTTCTTCTAGAATTTCTATACATGGCCTAGATTTTTCTTTGCATAATTTTTTTCCTAAAAAAGTAGCAAAAACACATCAAAGTATACATTTCTATCATAAAAAATATTTATTTTATTTACTTATTTTGCTATAAATATTAGATTTATCATATGCTTTTAAATAAGATATTTAACAACTTAGTTTGAGAGAATAAATTGTGAAAGGGTTCTGCCCCTTATCGTCATGCGTTTCGATAAGTGCAGTTAAAAAAGCTAAGTGTTAAATCCACCTTTCTTAGAAACATACCAACTATATAGATACAACCTCTTCATTTGATAAGCTTAGGTAAAAATCTTAATTAATCACATTCAGTAAATTAGAATTAGAAGTCATAATTCATATAAATGAATTCTGCACGATGGAGATGAATGGAAGCATTACTTGGTTTTGAATCGATTTCAGGATTTAAAGCATATAGTCATTAAAGCCTTGGCATATCATAATTGCATAAGTCATGTCAGCATTAGCGGAGCAATTTGGCAAACATAAGGACTCTGTTAGCGAAGTGTTCGCTCACCTAAGATCTGTGGGGTGTCATGTGACACCAAGTTAGCATATTAGTGGCATACAATTCTATGGTATATTCAAATGCATAAGTATAAATGTAATGGCATACAACACAATTTTAATTTATTATTTATTCAATTATAATTTCCTTACTATTTTCCTTACTTTCAATATTCAGCTTTCAATCAAATTTTATTTTGCTTTCAGATTTGCACTACTTTAAGCTTTTAGCTATTTTACTGTCTTTCATACAATCTTATTTAAGTTATTTAAATGTTAAATATTAGATAACCATAACTATTTTAGAATAGCTTTCAATGAGTTAGACTTATTATCTAACATGTGGTACTTTTTGGGATCCAGCAATTTCTAGATCTAGAGCAGTTTGTGGAGCTAGATCTAGAGTCTGTTCAGGAGGAGTTCATGGAGCATTAGAGGACTCTTCATTAACATTTACTTTCTACTCTAGTTTACTTTCAGTTTATTACTTAGACTATTTTCTGTATTTTCATTAAGCAAATATTTATAATAACTCTAGATGTATTTTATTTTCTTTTTTGAGATGAATGCTTGCCTTAGCTTCTGTGATGAATCTTTCTGGATGTATACTTTTACTTTTGTACTATGTGTTTACTACTATTTATACTTAGTATTGTGATGTGATCAGTATATACAGGAAATATTAGTATTTATGTAACTTGGGTTTTACTTTCATTCATAATCCAATGTATACGAGTACCTTATATAATACTTAAGATAAAAACAATACGCTTATCTTAAGGATTAGTACTCAGCCCTCTTTTCTTTTGAGGTTGAGTCCCATCAGATCTCTTATTTTTAGTAGTTTGTTTATTCGGGGAGGATTAGTTTCCTTCCCAAATAATGTGCCATTCCGCCACAAATTGTTATTCCTTAAATTAATTAATTTGTGTGCGGTGACAAGATGGGGTGTTACATTATAATACATATGCAGATGGGGGTCTTTTTCTTAGCTCTTCTACTTCTTCTTGTTCCCCATGTTAAAATATTTTTGCACTTTCAAGCATATATGAGAATTTGGAGGTTCGAAGAACCATAAGCATTTTATTGATTTAAGATTTTAAACATTTAAAAAAATTGGCCACATCGAGCATACTCGGTGCTCACTAATAGTGGTTCATAATGGGATAGCCTTTGAGATTCAACTTTATATTCAGCATATAATGACCCAAGTCATTACTTGGATAATTAGTACTAAACCCGACTAAAAAATCAGGATCCTGAGTGACTTTAAACTTATGGAAAACTAAAAATATCATTGGATAGAGTATATTTTCTTGATTGTAATATCCAAGTTTGGAAGTAATCTGAGTAACATATACTCCTAAATTAATTTTTAAATTATTTAAATTCAAAAAATTAAAAAAATTAAATATAAGTTTAAATTCAGTAATTTTAATGCCGTTGGATTAAGAATATTATAAAAATGATACACAAAAAATTTCATTGAATTTTGAGCTTTGGATTGACCATAATTAATTTTTGGAATTTTTATCTTTAAAAATTAATATAAAATAAAATATTACTCTAAATTATAAGTTCTTGGGTGAGTATGTTTGTCTCATCAAGGTACACCTCCGTGTTAAGTTTTATTATTTTTTAGAAAAAAATAGAAGAGAGAGAAATAAGAGAGAGATAGAGGAGAGAGAAGAGATAATAAGGAGGAAGAGAAAGCCAAATTGAACACTCAAAGCAATTATGACGAAGATGACAAATTTTTTCTCATCCAAATAATAGATGAGAGAGAAAAAAATAAATTAAAAAAAAATTCTTATAAATACACCCCCACCCCCCCATTTCTCCACCTCATCTCCCCTTCCCCACTCCTCTTCTCCCCTATAATTTTCCTCCCTTATTCTTCATCTACCATCGATTTCTCCCGTCGTCCTCTAGTAAAAGCTTCATTAACAACAAGATAGAGTAATATTTTCTATTTATTTTATTTTTTTTCTTCTTTTAATAATAATAATAATTTTATTATTAATAATATTATTATAATATTTTCTAATTTTTATAACTTTTATTTTAATTATTTTCTTTTTTTCTATATATGTATATATTTTTTAATTTTTATAAATTTTATTTCAGTCATTTTCTTTCTTTATATATATATATTTCTTAAATTCAATAATTTTTATTTCAGTCATTTTGTTTCTTTCTCTGTATGTATATATTTACTAATTTCTGCAACTTTTATTTCTGTCGATTTCTTTTTTTCTATATATGTATATATATATATATATATATATATATCCTAATTTCTGCAATTTTTATTTTAGTCATTTTTTTGTATATATATATATTATTTAATTTATGCAACTTTAATTTCAATAATTTTTATATCCTTATATATATATATATATATATATAAATATTTGAATTTCATTATAGTACTTGTAAGGATTTGATGTTGTCACTTCATTATTTAAATGTTTAAATTGATTTGTACATGCCTTCTTAAATCAATTGAACTCTGTTGGAAGTGGAGTTAACTTCCAATTATAATAGGTTTAGATTAGTGCATTAAAGAGAACTCCCCTTAGGTTTCTACCTTGGCGCCTAAATCTTTATGAGATCCTGGTTTAATTTCATCTTTGATTTGCTACATCTATGTTACCAAAAATTATCTCTTGTTAGATCTCACAAATATGATTTCCATCAATCTGCATCATGCACTGACACATGTAGTTTAGTTAGATGAGAGAATGCATTAGATCCAATGGACTATGTCACATCATCCATTGGGTTTCCAATATCCTCTCATCCCTCCTGCTTTGCTGATCCGCAGAGCATAAATTAATGGGAACTTGGTTCACAAGCATCAAATCTCTTGGTAGAGCTCTCAGGGAAAGGTGAAAGTGAGCTCGGGAACTTGTCACATAGTTCTCAGCTCTACTTGTACTACCTTCCTTGCTCTTGTCAAATTGATGAGCTTGGAACTTGAGTTCTTTTCTTATTTAATAATTCATTCAAGTTTCATTTTAGCAAAATAATTTGACCAATTTTTATCCAGGCATTAATTCACAATGATAATAAACATTAAAATATATCCATTCAAATATCTCCGTTACAATACCAATATAACCTTATATTTTCCTACAACTACATCCCAACCCTCTCCAAGGGGGTTTAGATTTCCATTATAGAATAAATAAAAACACACATGCAAAAAGAATTAAATCTTGACATCAGTTTACAATAGAAAATAGTAAGTAAAGCTTAGGAAAAGTACTATGAATCACCCAGAGATTTTCTAGGGTTCTCTTGATCTTCCTCTTGCACTTCTACTTGACTTTTTCTCATTTCCCTTATTGTCTCATTCTCTTCACTCTTCATGGTCTGCTGCTTATCCCTTGGAGAGATCTCCTTTATTTTCTTCCTGCAGCCTCTCATTTTGGTCCTTAGAATATTAAAAATTGGAACCCTTATTTGGCCTGAAATTGGCCTTTAAATTGGAGAATTTTTCAGCCCATGCATTAATCACATATGACCCTTCATCTTATTCCATTTCAATGCAAGCCCTTTAATTTATCCTGCCTAATATCTTTGGGTTCCTCAGATTTAATGTTGACTCTGGTTTCAAGAGGCAGGGGGAAACCAAAGGTCTTATTTTATGGCCTTCCCCATGCTGCATTTAATGGAGATTTTGAAAATTTCTGTAGCGGGCACTGCGGTGCACCACAGCGCGCTGCGGCACGCTGTCGCGGCCTTGATCCAAACACTATTCTGCCATGGCGTACTGCAGCAGCTGAAGTTCAAATACTGTTCTGTTGTATGTTTTAATAGTTACCATGAGGCCGTTGCTTTTCTGCTGAGCGCGCTGAAGGCGCGCTGCAGCGGTTGAACTTTAGTTAAAGCGGAATAGTAACTGTTCAATCACCTAAGGTTTTCATAAATAATTAGAAATTTAGCTGTGGCACGCTATAATGATTAAACTCTTGTGAACACAGAATAGTGATTGTTCAATTAGTTCACATAAAGTTTTTCATGATTAATCAGATAAGTCACCGTGGCGTGCTGCAGCGGGCTACAACAATTTTGTCCCAGGTTAGTATAAATCCTTTTGGGGCATAGCGCGCTGTGACAGTAAATATTTTGGGAAAGTGGATTGGCACTGTTCAATTATTCCATTTAAGGTTTTAATTTTGCTTCTAGGAAATGACGTTGCGGCCCACTATGGCGCGCTACAGCGGTCTTCCTTCCAGACCTTCAGGTACACTTCCAGGTGAGGGAATTTAATTAACCACCATGGTGCACTGCGGTGTGCCACAGTGGTTTTCATCTAGAATTCATTAATTCAGTTTAGGCTTCCCCTTTTCTTCATTCATCCTAAAATAGTAGAATTTCCACTCAAAGTATACTAATATATATGATATTTGAATGTTTTTAACATTAAATTTTGCTATAAATTTCAGATATATCACTTACCGCATAACACCCAAAGAACTGCAAGAGTTAAGCGAACAACTACTAGAGCTAATGAACAAAGGTTTTATTCGACAAAGCATGTAACCATGGGGAGCCTTAGTGCTCGTTGTAAAAAAGAAAGACGGTTCGATGTGAATGTGCATAGATTATCGTAGAGTCTACAAGGTAACCATTAAGAATAAGTACCATCTACCACATATTAATAATCTATTTGATCAATTAACTAGAGCTAAGATATTTTCCAAGATAGACCTAAGATGAGGTTACCATCAATTAAGAGTCAAAGAAGAAAATATTCTGAAAATAATATTTAGAGCTCTCTATGGGCATTATGAGTTCATGGTTATATCATTTGGTCTAAACAATGTTCTGTCTATCATTATGAACTTGATGCAAAGAATTCTTAGACCGTATTTGGATAGGTTTGTAATAGTATTCATCAATGATATTCTTATTTATTTCAGAGCAAGGAAGAACATGAAGATCATCTGAGAGTCATTCTGGGAACACTAAGAAATCATTAGCTATTTGCGAAATATTATAAATGTTAATTTTGGCTGGATTCTATAGTTTTTTAAGGCCATGTAGTGGATTCCAAAGGAATCAAGGTTAATCTAAAAAAGAAAAGTGCCATTCAAGAATGACCCCAACCAAAGACTGTAACAAATATTCGCAGTTTTCTCGATTTAGTTGAATATTATCAAAAATTTGTTAAGAAATTTTTGTAAATAGCTGTACCTTTAACAAAATTAACTCATAAATCATTTTCATTCATTTGGAGTCAGCAATGCGAGGAATCTTTTCAATAGTTATAACAAGCATTAACAATTGCCCCAGTACTAACTCTACCACAAGAGACAATAAATTATATAGTTTGTACTGATGCATCCATAGTAGAGCTTGGATGTGTTCTCATGCAAGAGAAGAAGGTATTAGCATATGCATCTAAGCAATTAAAGATTCATGAAAATAATTATTGTAGTGTCCCATCCCGTCGTCGCGCGCAACCGAGGTATTAAAGACAAAATAATAGGCGGCGGAATGGTGCGCCACTTGGGAAGCCTGAACTTCCCTAGGACTAGCCTCAAGAACTATTGAACACTAATCCTTAAGACAAGTAGTATCACTATCTTAAGTATTAGCTAGAGTACTCGTGCACATTTGGATGTGCAGAATAATGAAACATTCCCAATGTATACTAATATTTTATAAATAAGTATTTCACTTGATTTTGATGACAACACAATACTAAGATATAGCGAAAAAAAATTAGAGCGCAGAAGCTAAAAGCATTCATCCCAGACATTCATCATAAAAAAGAAAGAGAAAAATATATTTCCAGAGTTAAATTATTACATGCCATCATTTAATATAAAAAGAGCAGAAAGTAAAGGTCCCTCGTCTCACAGCTAAAATAATAATTGGACATAGCAAAACATGTTGTGCAGGCTACTGCTCATCCTGGATCTCCTAAGTATACTCCACTGCTGGCTCCTCAAACTGCTCCGGATATGACAAATTGTCAGATCTCAAATGCCAATTTCCTGAATAAAAGAAAAGAAAAGTACATCATGTTAGACAATAAGTTTAACATATCGAAAGCTAGGGCTATAATATACTTTATTATAATTTCTTAGGGCATTTAATATTAAATAAAATAAAAAAGGTAATGCAGAAAATATACTAAGTAAATAATAGCTGAAATGATACCAAATTGAAAGTAACATAAAACAGTAGACAAAAGAAAAGTAAAGTGCCGAGCTAAAATCTGTAAAACACTAAAATTGAAGAAAATTCTGTGTACGCATCTGAATATGCCCCTTGTTTATGCTGTAATTATGCATTTGGTGCCACATGCACCCAACAGAAATTATAATATCCATGATTCATGCTGCATCCCATAGGTTCTACCAACATTGATGCATGCTACATCTCGTAGTTCACAAATGCTCTTGATGTTTATGCATATGCAATCATGACAATGCTTTTTAATTTAATATGATTCTTAAATCATTAAAAAGAACAAAAATCAACCAAAGAAAAAGAATCAAGTTCAATATTTATTCAGTTTTCATATTCATCCTAACAAGCACACATACTATAATACTATATACTGCTATATTCATACTCATAACTTCTTAAATTATCATATGTTGGAAGTGCATGTACATAAGTAGTATATACTTAAAAGGGTAAAATTGAATTTTTTAGTTTGTTTAACTACACTTATCAATGCGCACAAAGATAAGGGGACAAAACCTTTTTATAATTTATTCTCTCAAACTAAGATATTAAATATCATAATTGATACATAACTTTATGTATATTCTAAGAAAGATAACCTAAATTACTTAGTTTATTTAACTACACTTATCAATGAGCACAAAGATAAGGGGACAAAACTCTTTTACAGTTCATTCTCTCAAACTAAGAGGTTCAATACCTTAATTGGACATACTATGAAAGTGGAATGTTTGTCATAAACTGAACTGCACTTATCGATGCGCACAAATATAAGGGGATGAAACCCCTTTACAATCTTATTTAGGACAAATTAACCTATTTTATGTCCTACTAAATTAAATCAGTCATATGGATATGTACTACAATCATCACATGATAATACTAATATTATCATTTCTGAATTGACTAATTTAAAATTCAAGGAATTTTAGACTAAATGAACTTGTTCTCCATTAGAGGTACTGAGCAACAGGGATCTAAGTTTATGATATAGAAATGACTCAATACAGGTGTTCTACCATAATTAGATAGCTTCAAACTAATGTCGCTTAGGTTATCTCACCACAGGATGTAGAATTAATCATCTAAGCTCTTAATAGATCATCTAAAGGCCTACCTCAAAAAGAGACAAATAAGGCATTTTCCTGCCTCAAAATAGGCCTGTTAAAGGTAGAGCATTTACTTAAGCTTAGAACTATCTTTATACCTTAAAGATCTAAAGTTTCTAATTATCACAATTAAAATCACAAGTTAATTTTAAGAATTCATGATGATGAAATCTCATGTGGGTTTATGAATTTAATCATTAGGTTGGATACATAAATAAAATAAAAAAGTAGCATTTTAGACCTTTAAGTAGGGCAAAATAATCATTTTACCCAAAATTTAGGTTAAGTGTTCTTAACATCTAGAATATCAATTAAAACATTAAAATTTGTAAAATGAATGATTTGGAAATAATTTGGAACTCTTAAACTTATTTATTGAAAATTTTGAGAAAATCCCCAACTTTAGCTTAAAATCCCTAAGTGAAATAATTTACCTCTCTAGCTTAGTTCTTAACTCACACCTTGACTTCCTTAGTAAATTAGACCAGCAAATAAAGATAGATTGTGCTAATTATTATAAATTCCTAAACTTCCTAGGTTATCCATTAGGAGCTTCCTTAGGATCTTCACTTTCACTTTAGGATTCTTTCCTTAAGAATTAGGAATAGAAATTAGATTAGATTTAATAGGTTATTCAATAAATGAAACCTTAGTTTTATTAGTTCTTAGATTTTCATATTTTAATTATGATTATTTTATCTCTTAACTCTAGATTTAGTTTAGGAGATCCATCATATTAAGCTTTGATTTGACTTAACAATATTTTCTTTAATCATTCGCTCACAATTTAGACTTAAACATTAGACCTTAAGTATTACATTTGGGATTATGAGGTTAAACCCCAAAACTTGAAGTTTAATTCATAATTCCTAGCTTTAGTATATTCTAATCAGAT
Organism: Gastrodia elata; assembly: GCA_016760335.1. Lineage (NCBI taxonomy): Eukaryota > Viridiplantae > Streptophyta > Magnoliopsida > Asparagales > Orchidaceae > Gastrodia > Gastrodia elata. The sequence continues at coordinate 30,592,736 of CM028675.1, read as the reverse complement.
CTTAACTTAGATCATTAAAATTCATAAGTAGGACGTACTGATTAATCATTTTACTTATAAGAGCCATTGATTGAATTAAATAAGGACCTAATCAATTCTAATTATTTTTAACTTATAAGGCTATGGATCTAAGTTGTACTTGATAGTAGGAATTAGAGATTATGAATTTGTATAACTTGGAATAGTTAGACTGGATTAAGTAGATAATAATAGATATCACCCATGTGTAGTATAGTCCCTTGCTTACTATTGAAATATTCTTGCTTTTGCATTCCTTGTACTTTATACTTTTTTTCTTGAACATGTCATGCAAGATAATATTGCTGCATGAAATAAAAACATAGAATAATTAGGATAACACTTGCATAGGGTTCAATTTTTAATTGAACTTATGCATTTTACCTCCACTGCACAGGGGGTAAGGAGAAATAAGGATTACTTAACACTTACTCATTGAGGATAGTTGTGTTAAGTTGGAACCCGATCAGTCATGCAGACGTGCTTGACTCCTCAGCCACTTCTAGACGTGTCCACAAAAATAAAACAAAATAACTAAAACTTATTGCATGTGTATTTTCTACCTCCTCAATACAGTTCCTGCCCTAGCCTAGAAAGGCTATGGGATCTTACAGTTCCTACCCTAACCTAGAAAGGCTATGGGAAATACTGCCCTAATCTAGAAAGTTTATGGGAATTTATAGTACAGTGGCTCGATTGGCCAACCTTCAGATATGGCAATCTTTACATACTTACATGTTTGTTTTATAGTTTACTTTTACTGCAGTTAGCCTTTAAATTACTTGCTTACTTGTATACTTATAGGATGTTAGTTTTCTTTCTTGCTTACTTATGCGTATCATAGTTAGATTTCTTTCTTCTAAATTTGTATAATTCATATGATCATAAGCATGTTTAGGATAAGTCTTTTATTTCAAGTATTTTCTTTACTGTTTAAATATGCCTAATCTTGTTACAACTTTGGTATTGAGGTATGTTCCTTTTTACCTCACATATTATTTAGTGTTATAAATGCATAATTTATGACTTCCTTACATTCCTTGTATGCTTATTACACCTATATATTTTGTTGCTTTGGTAGTCTATGTAAAATGGTGATTTCATAAAACTCATGAACTTAAACAACTCAAAATATTCTTAGACAATATATTTAACAAGATTTGTGAAACTGACAATATCAGTATCTGAGCAATTTGAGGACCTTGTGCCTGAAGAGGAGCCATACTTGGAGAAGCAATAGGTTAGAATAGCATATCAGTAGAGTAGCTGTCATTTTATTATGTGAGGATGAGTGATTTATTTTATTTTAAACTTATTTTAAAATTGATGTAATAATTCAAGTACGCATGCATGTTCTTTTACTATATTGTTTTATTCTGAGCTGCATGTTTATTCCTTATCTTGCATTATGGTATAATTGGATATTAATCTTTACCTTCCCTTGCTTCCGCACTCTATTGAATGTATATACTTAGTGAATGGTTCTGCTGTATTATTCGGGGCACATTCTTCCCTTATTAGTGAATTGAGGATTATACCTTAATCTAATGGTAAGTGAGAGATTTGCCAGCGTGGAACACCTCCCCTTAATCTAATCCTCTGGATTTGGGGGCAGGGTGGCATAAGCTCGGTTCGAGCAACAGAGGCAATGCAGGAGCTGCTAAGCTTCAGAGGAGGGCTCTTAGGGATCCCGAACACCAGTAGTCACCTCTATCAGCGGTACGCAAGCACTGGAACGACTGAGAGAGCTTGACAGACCAGCAATGGTGGAGAGGGAATTTGACATCAATTGATCAACAAGAGATTCAAGAAAGAAAATTATACTAAGGGAATATGTTCTTCCCAGAAACCTCCAAAATCTAGAATACATAGATGCAGGAGATCTTATAGAACCTGATTAACTCTCTTAATTTGACCATTAGTTTGTGGGTAAGAGGTGGTGCTCATGGTTAGGGTTATCTCCAAGTCTTGATGCACAACCTGCCAATATTTGTAAGTGAATCTGCTATCACGATCAGATATGATTGATCTTGGAATTCCATAAAGCCTGATAATTTCCTTGATGTACAGCTTCGCCAATTTCTCCATAGAATCGATTTGATGCATTGGAATGAAATGTGCCAATTTGGTCAGTCGATCGACTATGACCCAAATAGAATTAGCACTAGACCTTGACTTGGGTAAACCCATTACAAAGTCCATGGAAAAGTCGAACCATTTCCATTCAAGAATTATTAGAGGATAGAGAAGTCCTCTGGGCCTTTGGTGTTTTGCTTTAACTAGATTGCAAGCAGGGCATTTTGCATAAAATTCTGTCGCGCTCTTTTTCATTCTAGGCCATCAGAATGAATTCTTCAGATTATGATACATTTTGGTACAACCAGGTTGGACTTAGTACCTAGAATTTTGGCTTTCAACTAAGATTTCCTAATACATGGATTTGGGAATCCAAAAATGATCTTCTTGATATATTACATTTCCTCACAAGAATAGATCGAAACGGCATCCACTTTCAATCTCCAATTTGAACTTCAGATAGTCATCATCTTTTGTTTATGAGATGGAGACATCACGATGAAAGGTGGGTTCTACAGAACTCATGGATTTTAGCTCGCTTAGCATAGCACTACAGACAGACCTAATATTAAGCTTATGAAATTCTCCTGCTAAGGAACCGGAAGCTATAATAGCAAATAGTGTAGCATGGCAGCTGAGTGCATCAGCTACAACATTTACTTTATCGGGAAGATACTGGAAGCGCAAATCACAATCACTGATTAACTCAAGCCATCTTCGTTGATGACAGTTGAGTTCACGCTGAGTGAAGATATACTTCAGACTCTGATGATCTGTGAAAATGGAGCACTAAACTCCATAAAGATAATGATGCAAAATCTTCAAGGCAAAAACTACAGTGGCTAATTCTAGATCATGGACATGATAATTCTATTCATGCAATTTTAATGAATAAGATGCATAAGCAATGACCTTTCTTTCCTGCATCAGTACATATCCCAAACCTATTCTAGAAGCATTGATATAGACTTAGTAGTTGAGGCCTTTCTTAGGTAAGGCAAGTATCGAGGCAGAAGCGAGAGCGTCTTTTAGTGACTGAAATGTGTTCTCACATTCACGACTCCATGTGAATAACACTGCTTTCTGAGTCATTTTGTTAGAGGGGACATAATTGATGAATCCATAATTTATATCCTAATTTAAGGAAAATTTCAATTATTTCTCATATTAAAATTGCTTCCTTAATCCAATTTTGCTTATCTTTTCAGGAAAAATGCCTACCCAACGAATTCTGAGCAATATGGACAATTCTTCAATTTTTCTAAAGGAAAACTGCTGTCGCACGCTGCAGCGAGCCATTTTGTAAAAACGGTTGCCAGAGCGGGCTGCAACAGAGAACTTTGCAAGCACGAGCGCGATCGCACATTGCAGCACACTACAGCGGACCTATTTGCAAACGCTGGCGCTTCAGCGCGCTGCAGCATCCCATTTTGCAAAATGTAGCACCACAGCGCGCTGCAGCTGACCAGTTTGCAAATGTTGGCGCTACAATGCATTGCAGCGACCCATTTTGCGAAATGGTAGCACCACAACGCGCTGCAGCGTAGCCTTTTCGAAACTGCTTGCGCTATGGTGCACTGCAGTGGCACTTCACTTAACAAAACCACTTCGCCCCCATGCGTTGCAGTGGTTCTTTTTGCAAAACCTCCTGCTATCGTGTGCTATAGTGCGCTCCAGCACCCTGCAGCGGCCCGCCGTATTTTTGTCTGACAGAAGCATTAATTGAAATTGGGACAAGACCCCCAACCAGCCTCTTGTCTCCATCCATCATTCCTCCTGCTGTAGCTCCATTTTTTTAAATGGAAAATGGTCTCTTTGATGTGATGAGAAGGATAAAACAATGGAAAGTATTGGTCACCTCATCCACCAATTAGAATTTGCCATCATTGCTCCAGCATTTTAAAGGTATTTGCTAGTTTTGTATTATGAAATGAAGAAGCAGCCCTCCTCTATAAATACCACCCCTCTTGACTAGAGAGAGGTTCCCAATTTAGCTCACTTCAACCTAAGTAAAGAGAGGGGCTGCATAGAAGAGAAGAAGAACCACCCAAGGTTGGAAGAGCTCATCTTGCTAAGGAGAAGGAGGAGAATGGCAGCACTAGGGACCTAAGAGAGGCAACTTCAAGCAAGGAGAAGAAGAGTCCTGAGAACTTCCCAAAGGAATGTTCTTAATATTTTCTAAACTCTTGTCTTATAATTTCTTTTCTTAGTTGACCATGAAAGGGTCTTTATCCATGTATGTGTTATTTTTCATCTCTTTTGTAATGGAGAGCTAAACCTCCCTTGGGGAGGGTTGGGGAAATCCCACACGTGTTGATAGTGACTATAAAATGTATGAAGTTTTCCTCAAGTATTATTAAAATTGCAAACTTAATGACTTGCTAAGAAATGTATAAGACTATTGTGGACTTGAATGTGGACCAAAAGATAAGGACTATTAAACTCAAGGACTAATTTGTCTTGTGCTCCATATCTCACCTTAGTTTTCAAGCTAGATTTATGAGTGCATAGGAGCTTAGAACTATGTGAGAAAATTCTAGAGCTTAGTGCACCTTAATCTAAGCTCAACTAAAGAGTGGACGCGTGTGATGCTAAGACCCACTAATTGAGCTCCGTTGCTCAGCATACTTGAGGTAGGGAATGGAGAGATTGAGTGCTCATAAACGAGGTAACATAGTCATTGAGCCCAATGAATTCAATCCCTCATCTCAAGTATGTGTGATGCGCGTGACGCTCTTAGTGGAATCAATGCTTATAAGATCTTAAAAATTGACAACCCTCATCTCCATGATCAAGAGATGAGATAAAAATCACAAACCTAAAATCTTATAAGGATCTTTGTGCTAAAATAGAATCGACTGTGTGTTCATTTTGTGCACAAGATTTAAACTTGTAAATCCTTGAGATATAACTCAAAGAAGAATAATGTGCACTTGATCAAAATATAAGTAAATAAAAGATGAATGCTTGAGGAATCATCATACATAAGTTATATATCATGTGATATGGAAGAAACCCAACTCTCCTCTTCCTTTTATTTGACTCATTTTCTACTAAGAGATTATCGTGCTTGTTCAGGAACCAATTTAAGAAAATCACCCATAGCTTAAACATTGGTGATAATAGATATGTCTTAGTAACAAAACATCCAATTCTCTGTGGTTCGATAAATCCCGTAAACTCAAACTTTCCACTTATTATTTCAGACCACGTACACTTGCGTGTGAGCGTAGACGTGTATTTGCAGTCTGTCAAGTTCTTGGCGTCATTGCCAGGGAATTGGAAACTGTTTCGTATTAAGGATAATCTATAAGTAACTAGTGATTTAAGCATTTTCTTGCATATAATGATTTTTATAATTATAGGTACTAACAATATAATTTTATGTTTTCTTTTATTATTGCTGAATTTTTGAACATTATCGCTATATTTGTTCTTGATAGCCTAATTGTTGTTGTTTATTAGTAGAAGAGTTTGCACGGATTATCTTTTTGACCCTGAAATTGAGAGAACTTACTTGCAGGTTAGGAGAGAACAAAATATTTTGCTAAGACAATAAGCCGTTATGGAAAATTATAATGAAAATCTTAGAGATCCATTAGGAGAACCTAGGGAAAGAGCACTACAAGATTACGCACTACCCACTGTTAGGGGAATCTCCCATGCATTGTAAGGCCTAATATAGAAGTTAATAACTTTGAGATCAAACCTTCCACTCTGAGCATGGTTCAAAATAACCAGTTTGGGGGATTAGCCATTAAAGATCTAAATTCACATATTCAGCCTTCCTTGAAATATATGACATCTTCAGATTTAATGACATCTCTGAAGACACAGTTAAATTAAGGCTCTTCCCATTTTCTTTACGAGATAGAGCCAAGAGTTGGCTCAGCTCTCTTCCAAGCGATTCGATCTGAACATGGGACGATTTGGCTAAGAAATTCTTAGCCAAGTATTTCCCTCTGGCAAAAACCGCTCGGGTGAGAATTGAGATAACTAACTTTACTCAGTTGGAAGGTGAGACACTCTATGATGGATTGGACCGATTTAAGGAATGCTTAAGGCGTTGCCCATATTACGGGTTTCTCTTGTGGATGCAAGTTCAAACCTCTTACAATGGTTTGAACGCTCCTACAAGGACACTCATCGATGCAGCTGCCGGCGGCTCCATTAGTAGTAAAACCCAAGAGGAGGCTTACGACCTCCTGGAATAAATGGCTAACAATGCATACTAATGGCCTTCTGAAAGGCTTAAGAAAGAATCTATAAAAGTAAATGAATATAACCCAATAACGGCATTATAGCAAGAGATCCACGCCCTGAATGAGAAAATTGAGAGAATGAATGTTAACGTTGTTCTTGAGATACAATGTGAGTTGTGCGGAGGGAGACATAATAGTGAGAGTTGCAATTTGAATAACCCCTTCGTACAAACGAATACTGAACAAGTTAATTATTTAAGAAACAACAACACCATGAACAACCCCTACTCTAATACCTACAATCCAGGGTAAAAAACTACCCTAATTTCTCATGGAATAATAATAATAATAATGGAAATCAATATGGGGGTTAATAATGGAAATAATTATAACAATCACCATCCAAATTTAGAAGGAGCTTTCAACCCCTTTAAGGCTGAAACCATCCAATTCATGCGCCGCACTGAAGCCACAATCACCCGCCACGATGCCTCTATCCAAGGGATAGAAGCATCTCTTAGGAACATTGAGACCCAACTATGGCAGATCTCCAAGCAGCTGACCATTCGGCAGCAAGGGGCTCTACCCAGTTCCACTAAAGTGAATCCTAGGGAGCTAGTTAGTGTGATTCATTCTGAAGAGGCGTATGGGGGAATTAATAATGATAAGTTGAGTGCAATAGAAGAAGAGCTAGAGGCTCAAGAATGAGTGAGGGGAACTGAATATGAGAAGCTTACGGCTTCGAAATGTGAAGACCCCGGGAGGTTGAGTATTACGTGCATAATTAAAAATGAAGTATTTTTAGATCCCTTGTGTGATTTTGGTGCTTCAGTCAACGTTATGCCCTATCACATTTATGAACATCTGAAGGTAGGAGGAATGGAGTGCACCTCCATGATTTTAGAATTTGCAAATCTAAAATCCCTTATCCCTCTAGGTATAGTTAAGAATGTTGCAGTTGGATTGCGAAGTTTTATCATTCCAACTGATTTTGTGGTGTATGAGTGGGATAGATAAAACAAGAACTCCACAATTATTTTCGGGTGACCTTTTCTTATGAGTGCAAAAGCTATTATTAACATAGGCCGCGGGGTGATGAGTATAAAAATTAAAGGAAAATCTCAGCTAATCGATCTTAAATCCACCTTATTTAAATAAAGAGAGATGGAAGAAGAGGTGAGGAAGAAAATTAGAAAAGAAAGAATTAGGATTGATAATATTTTTGAAAATCTTATGTTGGGAGAAAAGAATTCAGATAATAGCTCAGCTTCTTCCTCAGAGAAAAGGAGTAAGGAAGAAGTGAGGAGAAGGAAAATGAAAAGAGGAAAATGAAAGAAGAAGATTCCCCTTAAGTTAGAACTTGAAAGAGATGATCCGACGAGGGAAGGCAGAGGAGACGAAGGTTCGAGCCACCTTGAGGGTTGCGCTCACCCTAGTACTTTAAGATTGTGGAAGGAGAAACCTCTGGATCTCATTATTTTATTTAATCATTAATGAGTCTAGCTAACGACATTAAATTAAGCGCTTCTTGGGAGGCAACTCAAGAATAAATAAATAAATAAATATATCTATATATTGTGAAGTAGCGCTACAGCACACTGCGGCGGCAATTCCGCGACAGCGCGCTGCGGCGGCAATTCTGCAACAGCGCGCTGCAGGGGCAATTCCGCGACAGCGCGCTGCGGCGGTAATTCTGCGACAGCGCGCTGCGGCGGAAATTCCGCTATAGCGTGCTGCAGCGATTTGTCCCAGTTGTAGAAAATTTTTGACCGCCTTGGATTCCCTGCAGTCAAAAAGATAAGATATTTGCGTTTCCCATGCAGTCAAAAAGGTGGGCTGAAAAAGCTTCCCCCCCCCCCTTTCACATGGATCATCACATTTATGGCATGGGGAAGCCCATTAACCCTAACTCTCTTCCCTTTGAATGCCTTGACTATTTAAGGGAAGGCAAGGGGAGGGTGATCCTTGCACCCTCAAAAATTTTCTTACTTCTTCACAAACTTTTGCTCTCCTCTCATTTCTTCATCATGTCTTCTGGCAAGAAGTCGATTCTGAGGAAGGAGACCAAAGTTTCTTCATCCGGGGGACCCTTTAACAAGAAAAGGTTCTCCTCCATTAAGGTCGAACACCGGTTCTTTTCCACGACCTCTCAGCGAAAGTTGATCTCCGAGAAGAGTTTTAGTCATTATTATCCTGTGCCAGTGGAGCAAGTTGACCCTCAGAGATGGAGGGTGCTGGTAACGAAGAAATCCCCCACCTACCCAACTATCATCCAAGAGGTGTATGCCAATGCTATAAATACAGCCGGACAGAAGATCTTTTGTAGAGGTAAGGGAGTCACCTTTGGGATTGCTCAAATCGAGCAATTCTATGGGTTAGAGGAGGTAAGTTCTTGCTCTTACCTTGAGCGCTTGGAGTCTTGCTATGACCCTCTTGATCTCATTACGAAACTCGTCCATGAAAACATAGACTAGAAGGGAGGACTAGCTAACATTCCTCGTTCTGAATTAACGGATATGAGTAGTGCATGGCTGGTTTTCATTTCCAGCTATGTCATGCCCACGAGTCACTTGACTGAAGTGACCCGTACTAGAGCACTCCTCATGTGCTCATTGTTTAGGCTGGGCGAGATTTGCATCTTGAGTATTATTTTTGATCAGCTTTGGAAGGCTCTCAAGGGACCCTGTGCTGTATTGGCCTTCGGGTCTTTAATATCAGAGATATGCGAGGCCCAAGGGGTCAGAATCCTCTCCTCAGACTCCATCGTTTCCCCCAGCGTCGCCCTTGCACATTCAAATTTGAATGTCTGGGCTAGCGAGAGGAAGCTGCCCAAGAAAAGGAAGGGCGAGCAAGGAGAAACATCTGCTTCGTCCGAAAAATCTCTTACCAATCAGCTGTTGCTACGTCTCCACACGCAACAAGCTGATCTAAGCAAGGCATTGGCCACCGACATGCGATTCTTAAAAAAAGAACTCATCCAGAAGCACAAATTCCAGTCTGAATTTCATGAAGCCCTTGGACTATTGTTCGAGGATTGGAGCTTGCAAGGAGGACCGGATGCCTCTGTGTTGCCGCGACCGCCTGCCAGTGCTCCCATTCTGGACACGCGCTATCCATGCGAATATACCTTTGACATGGGAGAAGTGGAGGAGGATGAAACCAATGAATAAATATGTTGTATTTTTTCTTTTTGCTTTATTTGCTTTTTGTACTTTTCTTTTGGTGTGTTTTATTTTGAGGACTTAATTTATTGATTTTCATATTCCCAAAATCTTTCTAGCATTTGAAAATAACAAATTTTTTTGAGTTCTTCAAGAAATGAAAGTCACAAGATATCAATAAAGAAAATCATATGAAACCAAGGGTGCTTAATAAAAAGTGATCAAATACATGGACAGCATTAAAAACTTCTAACTAAGGAATAAATTAAAGTTAATCTAATCTCCAAAAATTTAAACTAATACTAAGTTACTAAGTGTGGGGGAAGGCATTAGACTAATGACTATATATTATGGTGAGTACTCTAAAAGAGTGTGCTAGGCTCCCGTAGGACTTTATGATCACAAAGATATGAATTGGAGATGAAGAAAAATATCTCTTTCTAAAAATAAAAAGAAAAAAAAAACATAAAAATAGGGATGATGAAAAATATCTCTCCCAAATAAATGAAAAGGATGATGAAAATATCTCTCCTTTTATCTTGTCATCTTTGTGATTTATAAAAAGGAGCATATATGGCACAAAACTCTTGGCTATTTCAAAATTACTGTAGTCTAAGTATTCCAAGGAACCTTCCCCATTACCTAGTAACAAGCATAAATATAAATACTTGGAGATTAACTTATTAACCTTGGTTCATATCCAAAATTAGAAAATCTAATGCCAAAAGATTTTGGTCATTTCAATTAAGCACATGCCTTGAATTGCTCATCAAATCTAATTAATATCTTTTATTGATTCACACATAAGAAATAGAAAAATATCATTTTAAACTTACTCGAGGACAAGCAAGAATTTAAGTGTGGGGGTATGATGAATCCATAAATTATATCCTAATTTAAGGAAAATTTCAATCATTTCTCATATTAAAACTACTTCCTTAATCCAATTTTGCTTATCTTTTCAAGAAAAATGCCTACCCAACGAATTCTGAGCAATATGGACAATTCTCCAAATTTTCTAAGAGAAAACTGCTGCCGAGCGCTGCAGCGCACTACAACGAGCCATTTTGTGAAAATGGGTGCTAGAGTGCGCTGCAGCGGAGAACTTTGTAAGCACGGGCGCGATCACGCGCTGCAGCAGACCTATTTGTAAATGCTCGCGCTTCAGCGTGCTACAGCATCCCATTTTGCAAAATGTAGCGCCACAGCGCATTGCAGCGGACCAGTTTGCAAACGCTGGTGCTACAGCGCGCTGCAGCGACCCATTTTGCAAAATGGTAGCACCACAGCACGCTGCAGTGGACCAGTTTGCAAATGCTGGTGCTATAGTGCGCTACAGTGACCCATTTTACGAAATGATAGTGCCACAGCACGCTGTAGCGGAGCCTTTTTGAAACCTCTTGCGCTATGGCGCACTGTAGTGGCACTTCACTTAACAAAACCACTTCGCCCCCGCGCGCTGCAGTGGTTCTTTTTTCAAAACCTCCCACTATCATGCGCTACAGCGCGCTGCAGTGGCCCGCCGTATTTTTGTCTGACAGAAGCATTAATTGCAGATGGACAAGACCCCCAACCAGCCTCTTGTCTCCAGCCATCATTCCTCCTGCCTCTGCTCCATTTTTTTAAATGGAAAATGGTTTTTTTGATGTGATGAGAAGGATAAAACAATGGAAATTATTGGTCACCTCATCCACCAATTGGAATTGCCATTATTGCTCCAGCATTTTAAAGGTATTTGTTGGTTTTGTGTTATGGAATGAAGAGGCAGCCCTCCTCTATAAATACCACCCCTCTTGACTAGAGAGAGGTTCCCAACTTGGCTCACTTCAACCTAAGTAAAGAGAGGGGCTGCATAAAAGAGAAGAAGAACCACCCAAGGGTGGAAGAGCTCATCTTGCTAAGGAGAAGGAGGAGAAAGGCAACACTAGGGACCTAAGAGAAGCAACTTTAAGCAAGGAGAAGAAGAGTCTAGATAACTTCCCAAATGAACGTTCCTATTATTTTCTAAACTCTTGTCTTGTAATTTCTTTTCTTAGTTGATCATGAAAGGGTCTTTTTCCATGTATGTGTTCTTTTTCATCTCTTTTATAATAGAGAGCTAAACCTCCCTTGGGAAGGGTTGGGGCAATCCCACATGTGTTGATAGTGACTACAAAATGTATGAAGTTTTCCTCAAGTATTATTAAAATTACAAACTTAATGACTTGCTAAGAAATGTATAAGACTATTGTGAACTTGAATGTGGACCAAAAGACAAGGACTATTGAACTCAAGGACTAATTTATCTTGTGCTCTATAGCTCACCTTAGTTTTGAAGCTAGATTTATGAGTGCATAAGAGCTTAGAACTATGTGAGAAAGTTCTTGAGCTTAGTGCATCTTAATATAAGCTCAACTAAAGAGTTGACACATGTGATGCTAAGACCTACTAATTGAGCTCTGTTGCTCCGCATACTTGAGGGGGGGAAGGGAGAGATTGAGTGCTCATGAACGAGGTGACATAGTCATTCAATCCCTCATCTCAAGTATGTGTGATGCACGTGACACTCTTAGTGGAATCAATGTTTATAAGATCTTAAATATTAACAACCCTCATCTCCATGATGAAGAGATGAGATAAAAATCACAAACTTGAAATCTTATAAGAATTTTTGTGCTAAAATAGAACCGACTATGTGTTCATTTCATGCACAAGATTTAAACTTGTAAATCTTTGAGATAAACTCAAAGAAGGACAATGTGCACTTGATCAAAATATAAGTAAATAAAAGATGAACACTTGAGGAATCATCATACATAAGTTATCTATCATGTGATATGGGAGAAACCCAACTCTCCTCTTCCTTTTTTTTTGACTCATTTTCTACTAAGAGATTGTCGTGCTTGTTCAGGAACCAATTTAAACAAATTACCCATAGCTTAAACATTGGTGATAATAGATATACCTTAGTAATAAAATATCCAATTCTCTGTGGTTTGATAAATCCCAGAAACTCAAACTTTTCACTTATTACTTCAGACCACGTACACTTGCGTGTGAGCGCAGACGTGTATTTACAATCTGTCAGTTATCTGAGAAAATCCTTTGACAAACTTCATGTTATAACCTACAAGTCCCAAAAAGCTTATGATGTCAGTCATATATTTTTGGCTGTGACCAGTCTTAGATGGCTCTAACTTTGTTCTGATCTACTCTAATTCCTTGAGCATCTATGACATGACCCAAAAAAGTGACTGAGTTAAGCTAGAATTCACACTTGGAATACTTGACATAAAGATCATGGTTTCAAAGTTCTTCTAGCATCATTCTTAAGTATTTCTCATGATCTGCTTTACTTTTTGAATAGATCAAAATTTTGTCGATAAAGATGATGATGAATCTATTCAAATATACCTTTAGCACATGCTGCATTAAGTCCATAAAGATGGACGGTGCATTTCTTAAACCAAAAGGCATTGCCATAAACTCATAATATCCATATCGAGTTTTGAAGGCTATCTTTTCTATATCAAAATCTTAAACTCTCAACTGATGATAGCCTGTCATAGATCGATCTTGGAAAATACTTTAGATCAAGATATTTGATCAAATAGATCATTGATTTGTGGTAATGGGCATTTGTTCTTAATGGTTACCTTGTTCAGCTCGCGGTAATCGGTATACATACGCATCGTTTCATCTTTCTTTTTCATGAACAATACTGGCGCTCCCCAAGGAGATGAACTTGGTCGTATGAGACCTTTCTCAAGCAACTCTAGAAACTGCTTGTTCAATTCTTGAAGCTCCTTAGGCGCCATACGATAAGGAACCTTTGATAGCAGCTGTGTTCCCATAATTAATTATACTGCAGATTCCGCCTCTCTAACAGGAGGAATACCAGGTAGGTCTTCAGCAAATACATCAAAGAATTTACATACTTACACTTTTCGAATATAGGAATATTTTCCTTCTTCTTTCCTAACATTGTTACTAAATACCCTTCACATCATTTTTTGACTAGCCTCTCAGCTTTCATCGTGTTGATTAATGAAGCTTGAGTATTAAATTTGCCCACAAATGTTTTTGATTGATTTTTGCTGCCAAGGGTAATGTTCTTCTTATGGCAGTTTATAGAAGGACCGTGTCTACTAAACCAGTGCATACCCAGAATTATATCAAAGTTGGCAATTGGCAGGATTATTAACTTATCTTCAAACTTCTGATTATCGATAGAAATTTATATGTTACAAAATTGATGAGATTGCATACGGGCTCCAGAAGGTAACCCGATACTTGATGAGTTTATTAATCAATATGATGATAGATTAAGGGCTTTAACCCAATTTTCTGATATAAATGAATGGCTTGCTCTGGTATCAAAAAGAATATTATAGGATTCACCATTTATAATTAATGTGCCTATGATTATAGCAATAATAAAGATATCGCTATTTGAATAATTTAGAAAAGCTGAAATGATAATAACTGAAATAAAAATAAATTTAAGACATACCCGAGACAATGTCATTATCCTCAGGTGCAGAAGCAAGAGCTAACATATATACTCGAGCAGGAGCTGTTGGCTGCTTATTCTGAGGTCGCTGGCCTTGATGATTATAGGCTGGCCTAAGGGCAGGAGCTGCTACTTTAGGATTTGTAGAAGGAGTGGAAGCTAGCATTACAGCTAAGGTAGGGGCTCGGCTGTGGCACCCCGCCCCATAACCGCCAACAATCAAGGCTAAGGAGAGGTGTGCCACTTTGGCAAATCCCTCACTTATCATTAGATTAAGGTGTAATCCCCAATCCACTAATAAGGGAAGTTTGTGCCTTGATTAATGCAACATAATTATTCACTAAGTATATACATTCATCAGAGTGCAGAAATAAAGACAATGAAATTTGCTACATCCAATCTACCACAATATAAGTAAGAAAGTAATAATGCCACTCATAATGAATAGTACAGTAAGAGAATACACATAAGTACCTGAATTATTGCAAATAATAAATAAGTTTTAATAAAAAAGATAAAGCTCTCATCCTCACAAAATAAAAGGGAGCTAAGCTAAGGATTCCTGCGGCAGCACGGTCCTCCTCCTGAATCTGATCTTCAGAAGGCTCGACTACCTAGAATTACTCGAAATATACCATTATTAGTTTCACAATGATAGGGCCCCAGCCAAAGAAAAGAAAAGTCTGGTTAGACATATTGTCTAAGTATATTTTAGGCTGTTAATATTTCATGAGTTTTAAGAATATCACTATTTTACTTATACTATACAAAAAAATAAGCAAAGTGTAAGGGTGCAACAAGCTTACAAAGGAGAATGATAAGTTATAAATACAACATTTATAATTAAATAAGATTAGAGGCAAAAAGGCATACCTCAAGTAAACTAAGTAAGGATAAGCATACATGTATAATATAGTAAGTAAAGGTATTGGAAAAAAAAATCTAATCCTAAATATGCTCATGATCATATGACATATGCTGATTTAAAAGAAATTAATCTAATAATAATAAATATAAGTAAGAAACAAATGTATAGCATCCTATAATATATAAGTAAATAAGTAAAGCAAGATAGACTAAAGTTAAGTACCATAGTAAACAGGAAACAACGAATAGTAAACAGTAAACAGTAAATTATGAACATGTATATAAGTACTGCCATATCAGAAGAGGGCTAATCTAGCCTACTAATATTAAAAGGATTCTTAGTGTCAACGCAGAGGCTAAGGCGACAAAATATTCCTAGAGTCATTTGAGGCTAGTCGGAATAACAGAACTGAAACTAAACTAAATAGGAAGAAATCACAAATGCAAAAATATTTTAGTTATTTAATTTACTACTGTGGACATGACCAGAAGTAGCTGAGGAGTCAAGCATGTCTACAAGACTATACGAGTTCAAAACTTAGCACAACACTCCTCAATGAGTAATGCCAAGTACTACTTATTTCTCCTTACCCCTGTCCAGTAGGGCAAAATGAGTCAGATCAACAAGTAACTGAACCCAATGCAATGTTATCCTAAATATTATATATTTTCATATCATGTAACAACATTATCTTGTATGACATATTCAAGGAATAAGGCACAAAATACAAGGAATGTAAAAGCACAAGTAAAATAATAGTGAGCAAGGGACTCTACTATACAAGGTGACATCAGTTATTATTTATTAAACTATTCTAACTATTTTAAGTTACACAAGTTCAAGATCTCCAATTCCTACTATCAAGTGTAACTTAGAAGCATGACCTTATAAGTTAAAAGTAATTAGAACTGATCATGTTCTAATTTAATTCAATCAATAATGACTATAAGTTAAATAAGAAATCATTACACCTTAATTAATGAACTTAGATGCTACAAACTAAGATTTGATCAAGATATACTAAAATTAAGAATTATGCATTAAACACTATGAATTGGAGTTAATCACATAATTTTAAGGTAATACTTAAGGACTATAGTTTAAATCAAAATTGTGAACTAATGATTAAAGTAAATCCTATCAAGCAAAATCAAGGCTTAATAAGATGAATCTCCTAGTCTTAAACTAAAAATTAAAAGATAAAATAATCATAATTAAAGTATAAAAATCTAGAAATTAATAAAATTAATATTTCATTCATTGAATAACCCATTTACTCAATGAATGAATTCTAACATAGGATGTACTCTTAATTTTAAAGGAAAAGGTCATAGTGTGCAAGTGAAGTTCCTAAGGGAGCTCCTAATGAAAAGACTTGGAGAGATTCTAAGAATTGATTGAATTTATTTCAATTTAACATAATTTGTTGTTTATATTTAATTAGGGAAGTTAATAACAAATTTTAGCTAAGTAAGGCATATTATCCTTAATTAGAGTTTTTCAAGCCTAAATTAGGATGTTTGACAAATTATTCAAATTATGGGATTTAAGACTTAAATTGATCCTAAATCAATTTATTACTATTTTTAATGATTTAAAAAATATTTTAAGGGTTAAGAACACTTAACCTAAATTTTGGACAAAATAACCATTTTGCCCCTACTTAAGGGTCCAAAAAGCTACTTTTTGATTTAGGGCTTCAAAATATATTTTCTTACTTCCAAATAATTTCTTACTGTCAAACATGAAGATAGACAGTAAGTACATTAAATTTGGACAAGAAATTAGTCCTATAGGTCAAAACTAAGGACCTTGACCCAAGGGGCAATTTAGCAAATTTCTCTTACTGGAATCTAAAAATTTATGCAGTTTATTGTTTCTTACTATTCAAGGATTCCATAGAATCCAAGAAGACTAAGAAAGCGACTGAGTCAAGCCAGAATTCGCACTTAGAATACTTAGCATATAATTCATGATCTCGCAGCTCTTCTAATACTAACCGCAAGCGATTTTCGTGTTCGGCTTCGCTTTTTGAATAAATCAGGATATCGTCGGTGAAGACAATGATAAATTTATCAAAATAAAGTTTTAATAAGTGCTACATTAAATCCATAAAAATGGACGGCACATTTGTTAAGTTGAAAGATATTACCAAAAATTCATTGTGTCCATAGCGGGTTCTAAACAGAGTATTCTCAATATTTGAATCTTTAACTCGCAGCTAGTGGTAACCTGATCGCAAGTCAATATTTAAGAAAAATTTAGCTCCAGATAGTTGATCAAATAGATCATCGATACGCGGTAAGGGATACTTATTCTTAATAGTTACTTTATTCAGTTCCCTATAATCGATGCACATCTGCATCAATCCATCTTTTTTTTTCATGAACATAACTGGTGCTCCCCAAGGAGATGAACTTGGCCAGATAAGACCTTTCTCGAGCAACTATTGAAGTTTTTGTTCAATTCTTAAAGCTCCTCAGACACCATATGATATGGAACTTTCGACAGCAATTGAGTTCCAGGGATTAACTCAATTGCAAACTCTACTTCTCTAACTGGAGGAAGGCCAAGTAGGTCTTCAGTAAAGACATCAGGAAATTCACGAACTATTCTATTCTTTGAAATAGGAACAAATTCTTTCTTTTCTCCTAACATTGTTACGAGATATGCATCACAGCCTTTCTTAACTAATCTTTATGCTTTCATCGCATTAATCAACGATGCTTGAGTACTGAATCTTCCTATAAAGGATTAGGACTGATTGCTAAAAGTGAGTTTCTTCTTTTGGCAATTTATAGACGCACCATATTTGCTTAGCTAGTCCACACCCAAACTTATATCAAAATTAGCAATTGGTAACAAGATTAATTTGGCCCCATATTTTTGTTCTCCAATAAGAATATCAACATTACATATATCTGGCATTGCATGCGGGCTCCGGAAGGTAACCCATTGCTCAATGAATTTTCTAATTGATAGGTTAGTAGATTAAGAGTTTTAACCTAGCTTTCTGATACGAAGGAATGACTTGCTCCCATATCGAAAAGAATATTGCAAGACTTATCGTTTATCATTAAGGTGCCTATAATTACAGCAGTTATAATGAGAACTGATATTCAATCATTCAAAAATATTGAAATAGAAAAGGTTAAATACTGAAACAACGAGAACTGGATAAAATTTAAGACGTACCTGAAACCACATATTATCTTCAAAAGCTGAGGCGGAAGTTAGCATGTAAACTTTCGCAGGAGATGATGGTTGCTTACCCTGAGGCGGCTGACCTTGGTGATCATAAGCTGGCTTTGGCACAGGAGCAGATGTGTTCTTATTGGCTGCAGGTACTGGAGTTGGCATTACTGCTAAGACTAGAGCTCGACTATTCAATGGTTGTGGATGGAACACTTTATTGTGATGAGAGTGGTCGATGAGAACTCAGTCAATAGTTGTTTTAGAGTCACACTGGTAGTAATGGTGACCATCTCGGCCATAGGGGAAACATACATTTCCAAAGTGATAGCATTTATCGTATGGATGAGCACGCTTGCACTCGAAAGTTTCAGACTAGGACTGTTCTGCTTCAAGATTGAAGACTTTAGCCACCTTGTGATAACCAAAACGTTCTCTTCTTGGCTGCCCAAATGCAGCCTTATGCTTATGATACATTTGTCCTTGGAATCCTTCTTGGAGGCAAGCTACCTCGATCGATTCTACAAAGTTCTTAATTTGACAGGACACCAAATGAGCTTTTATGGAGTCCCTCAAACCCTTCAGGAAGCGATGACATATGGCTACTTCCGTTCTCTCCAAGTCTGGAACAAATCGTGCTTGCCTTCGGAACTCTTGTTCGTAGTCAAACACAGACCTATTCCCTTGCATAAGGTGGAGAAGCTCATCTTCTAGAATGGCTTGAGTTGACGTGGGGATGAATGCTTCACAAAATGCTTCTAAGAACATATCCCACAGGATATCTTCTAGCTCATAATCGATAACCTTATTATTCCACTCATTTTCCCACCAGTACTCTGCTTCCTCTTGAAACAGGTGAGTGACTAAGAGAATAGCTTCTGAGTTTGGATATTTTATGCTAGCTAAATTCTTCTCGACCGTTTTCAACCAAGTAATAGTGCCCATGGGGTTGAAAGCCTTGCTAAAGGTAGGTTTCCTTAATCACAGGAAACTATGAAGAAGCCCATCTCCTGAGAAGTGAGAGGAAGATGGAGCTCCTACTTGAGGAAGAGATTGCTGGCGAACGCTTAGTATAAGGGCACAAGTCTCTTGCGCCTGTTGCGCATTACTCTCAATCAGCGCCTTCATCAGATTCGCCATGGGATTCATTTCATCAGGTACGCCCGAGGGCGAGATCGTGTTCTTAATCAGTGTGGGAGCATAAAGAGATTCGGGATTCATGGCTATAAGTGCAAGTATAAACTCAACGAATAATAAAAATTTCATTATCATGTAACTTATTACTTTCTCAAAAGAGAAGATACATTGATTCACAAAACACAAAACTGAGATAAAAGAAATGGCATAATAAAATCTCCAAAATTCTAGTTACAATACTCTACCCAAAAGGCAGCACAGAAGTCATCATAGGTGACTATGTGGCTCCTTTGAGCTAATCTCCTATAAACCCAAAATCACTAATGACTCACTGATCCCCTCAGTAGGATCTCGATGATCTCAAGATGATACTCCTCGGGATAGGCCATCTCTCGAAGTGCGGTAGTAACGCAGTCTAACCACTCTCTGGCAAGTGCTGAAAAACTGGTACCTCCAAAGGATGGATGGACAAGGATCTTTTCCCGCACTTCAACTCTGCAAGATGACACCCCGTAGATAATCCTACCATAGATCTGGCCATCTTGAAGGTCATTTATCCAGTAGTCTTTAAACCTCTTAAGGTAGAACCAGAATGTTGACTGTGTGTGTTCCATTCCTAAAAGTAAACCAACTTATAAGTACTTAATTCAGATCGTTATCATTATCTTTAAAGTGCGTTCAAATCTTACGATGTTCAATTTATGTTTAACAGTTTGCTATTTCGATGATGTTATTATGTGCGTTCAATTCCTAGGATGTCCGTATTCCAGACATACTCAAATTTTTATTCCAGAGATAACTTGATCAACTTTTGGATGTTGCTCTTCCTACACTTAATAACTTGTGATCTTGACCTGATACAGAGAATCAATCATAAAGTAGATAGGAACAAGCTCCTTATCTGACACTTATGATACTTCTTTGATAACAACTGTAGCGCCCCGCCCCGTCGCCGCGCGCAAAAGGGGTAACTTAATCAATTTGGCGGCGGAGAGGTGCGCCACTCGGGGAGGCGTAAACCATCTCCCCGAATAGCCAAAACTAAACCCATATGAATATATGCTTACTCAACCCAAGAGGAGGGTCAAGAGTCAATACTTAAGATAAGAGTAAGATGCTTATCCTAAGTATTAGACTAATACATATATTGGATTATAATGGCAAGTAAGGAATCCAATATATATTCTCAAATAACAGTATTTTTAGTATGTTGATCACATCATAATACTAAGTACAGCAGTAGAATAACAAAGTGTGGAAGCTAAAGTAAAATATCCAGAATACATTCATCACAGAACAGTAGTAAGCATTCATCTCAGAAAAGAAAGTAAAATGCATTCAGAAATATTATAAACTATTTACTGAATAATACAAAAGTAAAGTCTAGCTAATAAACTGAAATAAAAGTAGAAAAGTGACAAGGTTGAAGGAGGGTCCACTAAGGCTCCATGTACTCCTCCTGGATCTCATGCAAGTCCTTCTGTCCTGGCTCAATCAACTGTTCAGAATATAGCAAATTGCCGGATCCTAAAAGTACCCCATGTTAGACAAGTAGTCTAACACATCAAAACTAAACTAAGTAGTTCTAAGAATAGGTGCAATGAAATAGTAAAGTAAATAAAAATGTAAAAAAATTGTAAAGGCAAATGAGTAACTGAAATTATACAAAATTGAGTAAAGTAAAACCGAACTGTAATCTAAATGCTGAAAATAACAAAAAATAATGAATGGTCTGAAACTGATGTAAGAACACCCAAACTATACTATTTGTCACCGAATTCATACATCTGAATATACCACAATATTGTATGCCACTGATATGCAACTGAATATCACTAAACTGCTATGAGCCATACGGTCCAATGTCTACATAAATCATATTGGGAAATTTTACCGTGATGTCTTAACATCCTGAATTTCCTCTGTTGAGGTATGCAACATTCCGTAACTCCTAAATCATCACTGATACTCATACACCATGCTTATACTCATGCTTATGCTCATATACTACATGACTTAAATCCAAAAATCCAAAAATGCTTGAAATCGGATTATGACTCAAATGCCTCCATTGTGCAGAATCCGGCTAAAAAGGATTCTGACTCCTAGATTCTAATTTTAATAATTGGATTCACTTAGGATTTTATTGAAAATCATCAGTTGGAAGGATTGTATATACATATTGGGTATGTTTCCAAGAAAAGTGGATTTAACACTTAGTTTATTTAAAACTGCACTTATCGAAGTGCACTATGATAGGAGGCAGAACTCGGTCACAATTTATACCTCAAATTAGGTTGTTAAATACTTTAATTATAAGCATACCTAGTGTTCTAAAGAGGGTAATTTAAATTACTTAGTTTATTTAAAACTGCACTTATTGAAGCACACTAAGATAGGATGCAGAACCCGGTGCAGTTTACATCACAAACTAAAGATTTAAGTCCCCAATTGTAACACTCTTTAAGATTGATTGATTTACTCTAAGCTAGATTATATTCGCCTAAGCCCGCTTGATAGCACAAAGATAAATCTTACTTAGAGTGACTCAACAATTCCTGAATAATATTGGAAAGATCCAACACTTATGGATATCCACTACTATACTCAACTAATAATCTGGGTTCAATCTGTTCTATTTAATCATCAAGGATTTATCCAATACCATCAATCCTTATTCTAATTAGGTGAGTCATACACAAGGCTCCAAGGATGTGACCAAGTGGTCACTCAACATAGGTTACTACCATATGGAAGAATCTCAATCTAATAATTTTAGGTATATTCTACCACAAGGTTTAAGATCAGTTCTTAAGGCTAGGGAGGATCATCTAGGTTCCTACCTCAATATATCATAATAAGTCTTTCCTACCTCAAGGTATAATATTATTTAAGGCTTTTAAACATTTTAAAGCACTCCTAAAGTAAGATCCTTATGATCTTACTCTTTTATCACTTAAGCTTAAAGATTCAGGGTTTACTTATCATCTTAGATGAAAGTGATCAGATCAAATGATTAGATCCATCTGATCACCGCCTATTCTTCAATCATGGGATGAAATCAAAGATATTTTTAATATTAGGTCATTTCAAAAATCATTTTAGTTTTGTTAACCATCTTATGCTAACAGTCTTATATAAGAGAAAATCAAAGATCTAAAGCTTAGATTCAGATGATTCAATCACATAACTTCTAAATCAGATGCATTATTGAAATAATATCAATTAAATTATCTTACAATCAAGTCATTTGGTTTAAGTGATTAAGAATTCATATCTTAATCTAACATGCTAGGATTTAACCCCTATCCTTACCCAATTAAGAATAATTATTGATTTTTAGATCATACGTTAAATCAGTGTATTATTGATGTATTATTGATGCAATCATAGATTTAGATCAAGTATTAATAACTTGATCAACCTCTTACAATTTCTTAAGGTTATTTAAGAATTTCAATTACTAAACTCCAGGTTGTTAAATAGATTAATTGTTGGTTAATATGAATTAAGATAATTATAACTACACCACTATTTTAAGGCATACTAATAGAAAAATTCAAAGAAAATAGAAGGTAATTAGTGCTAATCAAGCCTTAATTTAATATAAAAGAATTAGCACCTAATTATAAATCTAACTATTAAAAGTTCATGAAACCTAGCAATTATGTTCTATCTATTCACATAAATAATCAGAGACTGAGTTTACTAAGATTCAATGACTAGAAACCCCAATTCTTACTAATCATATTATTATAAGATTTAGGTATAATTAAGAATACATAAATAAGAAAATTAAACCACTTAGCACATATATATTCTACAAGGCATAAGGAACACAATAGCACCTAAATCATGCAATTTAGCTAAGTATACATGCTAATCCACCCTAATTAAGTTCTATAATAATTAGGCTAATCTAGAAAATCCAACCATTAAAGGTGCAATATTATTTTATATTCTGATTCTGATAATTTTTTGATCAATTTGATAGATAATATAAGGTTGGCCCGGTGGATTAAAAGTTATCACATTAATTTAATTTATATTTTTTCAATTAAATTTCCTTATGATTTGATCTATTGAATTATTGTCCTTAAGGAAAATAAATCCAATTAATCAGATTTAATTAAAATGGGTTTGGCTCGATTACAAAAGGCACGGGTCGGCCGGGGCCCGAGAGACCTTGGACTATCACACCGTGCGGGTCATGGGTTGGCCCGACCCGCACAGTGGCGTCATCCGCGCCCCTTTGTCTCGATGGATTGGCTGATTAGGGAAAACCTAATCGGTCAATTCCCATGCATCCAGACCATGGCATGACCGGCAGAAGGTTGCTACATGCTCACCATGGCCAGACGCACCGGTAGAGACCTGAAGCCCCAAGTGAGGTGGTCCAGATTGGCCAGACCCTACTCATATGAAAACTTCCTTAAGGAGCTACTGTGGGGAGATAATTCTCCCCATATAGACCATGCCAGGCCCGGGGCTTAATCCCTACACCTTCAAAGAGGTGAGACAAATCGAAGCTTCCTAGTATGAGGGTCTGAGATAGGCTAGAACATTGGGACCCTACTCGGTCCTATGCCATTTTATGATTTCATCCCGATCAATCGATTCGATGGATCGGGGGTTAGCTCAGGGTACAGACACGATCACATTGAGTTCAATTCGACAATACGCAGCTAAACGGATCAAAAAGAGGAAAGTCTGAGCCTAATTGGCTCAGACTGAGCAAACTGGAGTACCTGATTTGATGGGCGGCTCGCAGATGATGCAAAGGGAGATTAGAGACTCTAGCTAAGCTTTTGGATTGCGCAAAGGATCTTGAACATCAAGAGAGCCTACTATCAGCAGTTTGCAAGGTTCTAGAACACCTGGAAGGAGCTTAAGTAGACTGGCAATGATGATTAAGGGGAATACTCCAATTGATCAGCAAGCTTTACCTAAGTCAAACCTAATGCTATTTATAACCTCAGAAAAAGATTGGGAAGCTTCCAGAGCCTTAGCTTGGGCTAGGAAGGCCCGAGAAATCGGGCATGGCCGAGCTCTCGAATTTTTAATTTGAGATCGACTGGGTCACGAGGCCCGATTAGGACTGATATGCCATTGAGGAAAGGTCCCCAACAGCATGCTGAGGTGGAGCGGGAGTGGGGGGCAGATCCAGCAGCTGGCAGTACTAGAGGGAATTCCTATCGGGCGCGAGCGAGAGGAAGACGAAAGTCCACAGTAGCGAGACCTTCAGATGTCGTCTGATCAATCGATCAAATGGCGAAACAGCTTAGATCGCTCTGATCCTAATGGCCGATCGCAGAAGCAATCTGGGTCGTAGGATCGGTTGGGCAAATCTGTGATTTTACGGATCTTAGATCCCAGCTGTAGGATCCACGGAGGGAACAACGGGATGGAACAGGATTCCGCTATCGCGCGACCCAGGCTCCACAGCGGATCACCCGTGGTCTGCACAGCAAATCCCAACAGGTATATTGGTTGAGGGTAGATTTACAAAATTAAATTGTTAGAAACCCTAAAATGCAATTAGACTTTTTTAATTTAATTTGAATTGTGGTCTAAATGATTTTCAAATTTTACCAAACTTTCACCCCTAGTTAATTTGGGGTGAGGAATTCAAAAATAAAATCAAATTTTAATTCTGAGATCAAAATATTATAGGTCTAGTTTAGGGCATATAGATTGATCAAAATACTAACTAGACTTAGAGAAATCCAATTGACTTTAAATTTTTTGGATAAGCTTAACTTGATAATCTAAATGCAATAGAATCAAATTTAATGTCTGATTAGACTGAAAATTAATAGGTAACAACCTAGGGTTGTTACACTTCCCCATGCTGCATTTAATGAAGATTCTGAAATTTTCTGTAGCATGTGCTACATCGTGCTGTCGCGGCCTTGATCCAAATACTGTTCCGATGTGGCACGCTGCAGCAGCTGAAGTTCAAATACTATTCCGCTGTATATTTTAATAGTTACATTGAGGCCACCGCTTATCCGATGTGGCGCGCTGCGGCGATTAGACTTTCGTGAAAGTGAAATAGTAACTGTTCAATTAAATCACATACAGTTTTCATAAATAATTAAAAATTTGGCCGTGGTGCGCTGCGGTGCACTACGGTGGTTAAACTTTTATGAATGTGTAATAGTGACCGTTCAATTAGTTCACAAAAAGTTTTTCATGATTAATCAGATATGCCGCCATGGCGCACTGCGGCGAGTTGCAACAGTTTTATCATAGGTTAGTATAAATCCTTTTTCGGCAAAGCGCACTTGGAGAGTGCTGCGACAATAAATCTTTTGGGAAAGCGGTTTGTCACTATTCAATTATTCCATATAAGGTTTTAGTTTTGCTCCTGAGAAATGAATCTGCGGCCCACTGTGGCGCACTGCAGCGGTCTTCCTTCCAAGCCTTCAGATACACTTCCAGGTGAGGGAATTTAATAGACCACCATGGCGCGCTGCGGCGTGCCACAGCAGTTTTCATCTAGAATTCAATAATTCAGCTCAAGCTTCCCCTTTTCTTCATTCTTTCTAAGAAAGTATAACTTCTACTCAAAGTATACTGATATATATGATATTTTGAATATTTTTAACATTAAAATTTGCTATAAATTTCAGATATATCGCACCCGCACACTTAAATTCTTGCTCATCCTCGAGTAAGCTCACAAATAATTTTCTAAATTGTTAGTTAATGGATTCAATGTTGGATGTTAATGTGAAATTGTTTTAGACACTGAGTATTGCTCTATATTAAGGTGACTTCAGATTTCCAACCTCTACTACCCTCCTAAATTAGGCTACAAACTCTAGTTACAATCTAGCTCCATTCTTAAATGTTTTATGCTTAAGTTTTTATTATGGGAGGAGTGATTATCTTGGGAAATTTAAACCTTAGATAAGCATTTGGTGAGTGATAAGAGTGTTGTGCCATATGTGCCCCCTTCTCATTATTCATAAGGAATATTTTCATATTTTTAAGAGAGATATTTTTCTTCATCCTAAATTCTCAATTTTCTTTTCACATTGAGAGAGATATTTTTCATCATTCCTATTTTTATCTTTTTAAAAATTCAGCTTACATGAGAGACATTTTTCTTCATCCCTTAATTTAGTTCCTTATGGTCATTAATTCCTATAGGGGCCTAGCACACTCAATTGTTCACTCACACCTTGCCATATGCTAGTTTTAATTCCTTAAATTTCCTCACCCCACACTTAAACCTAAGCACATGTTGTAATAGCCCAAACTCTTAAGTACTAAGGTATTGTCCGCTTTGGCCAGAAATGCCTCATAGTTTTGCCATCATAATATAACTTCCCAGTACCGTGAGTAATAAGTGAAAACTCTTAAACATCGAGGCACCTTTTCAGATAACGGTAGAGTTTCTGATAATAACTCCAAAGTTAAGCATGCTCAGGTGGGAGCACTCCCAAGATGGGTGACCTACTGGGAAATTATCTTCTGAGGGCAAAATCGTGAGGCCTTTCTGGCCAAAGCGGACAATACCTTGGTGCTTAAGAGTTTGGGCTGTTACAGTCTCAACCTCAGTAAGCTATGCAGAAGTCAATTGACAGATTGATGGAACGAGTGATGTGCAAAGGATGCAAGTGCAGGTGGTGCAGTGCTATTAGTGGTCGCATGCATCAGATGGATGGCGATTAATTTCTGAATTGCCAATGCCTACTTAGTGTGGTCCTCTAGCATAGTTGCTATCATACTCTGCAAGTGAGTGACTTCATCAGTGGATCTACTAGATGCTACTGCATTCTTAATGGGTGTTGCTGATGGGGTGATCTGGGATTTATCCTATTGTAGCAAGATGAAACTTGATTTCAGAGCGAATTTAATGAAATATAATTAAACTGAACATTTAACTTTGCAAACACAAATTTTGTTAAGAATGAAGGTTACATAAGATGAAATGATAATTCATATATATACTTAAAACATGAAATGATAATGTATTACAATTGACTTAACAACTCTATACTAGATGCTAGTGCCCCTCTATGAACTTGACACAAAATGTGAGATGAAAGTTCGTGAAAGCTACAACACAACACTTTCTCTTGCATTTCTTCTCTAACTTCCAATTTGTGATGATCCACCTATCTTTTACAGCATCTTGGAGCAGAAAGGTCATAAAATTAACACAAATGGAATCAGAACATTCTATATGATCCAAAACTGACTCCACACGATTCGACCATTTCTTTGCCAAAATTGGGAAGTCAACCTCTGAAGATGGGTTACTGAAGAATCATGTCCATAACTATGACTCCTTTGGCAAATACTTTGACTACAGATCTTCCACTTTCCTCACCCCAATGGTAGTCGTACTCCTAAACAGTATCGAATATGGTTAAGTAGTAGTCCAATTTAGACCTTCCACATTCCTTTTTGTTCTATCAAGAGAATTTATAAGTTATTTTAGTTACTTGAGAATAATTTAGTCATTTTATATGGATATGTTCTAATTCACACTTTCATATAGAGTTACTTGAGAGTATTGCGCTATAGATGTTATGTTTTGATGATTACATTTCAGAAGAACTATCCATTAAGTAGATATGAATACAAATTCCAATCTGACACCTTATGTCATTATTTGATACCAACTATGGAGCTCGTACCCTTTGTGATCATGCCAACATAGAGATTAACATGATTATGGTAATTACGGTCACCGTGTGGCAACCCTCCCAACTATAGTTGAGTTAGGTATGAACCCAACCCGCCTTAACTGTAAGATTTATCACCCAAACTGATAGCCATGCATCAAAATATCAAAGTAGTGGAAGCAAGTAAAAGTGTAACATACACATCCACAGCACAATAAGGAAAAAGTAAAAATGGTAAGTCAGCTCAATATGAAAATACAGAAAGTAAATACATCTAGAATATTTAATTATTGCATATTACATTTAAATAAAAGGAAACTCTAATTCTCACAAGCAGAAAGAAAACTAATTAATGCTCAACAACAACAACAATGTCCTCCTCTTGACTAATCTCCTCTTCTAAAGCTACCTCCATGAAAAGCTTTGAATCTAATATTATCGGTATCACAATGCCAGGACCCCAACCAACAAAAGAAAAACTTACAGTTAGATAATTATCTAAGCACATTTTAAGCTGATTTAATGAACTACATATTATAAGATATCACATTTTACTGACATACAAGCATTTAAAAGGAGCAACAAGGAATAAGGAACATGATAGTTATAAATAAAGCATTTATAACTAAGCAAATTGAAATACGTAAGACTATATACCTCAACCAGAAGCTGCAACAAGGTTAGATAGTAAATATATAATAATAAAAAATACTGAAATAAAACTCATCCTAACATGCTTATGATCATCTGAATACGTGCTGATTTACAAAGCAATCAAACTGTACTGAAAAGTAAAATCAAGTTGAAACAAAACTATCATCCAAGTATATGCATGTAACTGAACTAAAAAATATTGAATTGAAATAATTATATTGAAATGAACTGAAAGTGAGCAGAAAATAATAATACATATGCATAACTAATAATATAGCTTGGCTAAATGAAGCCATTGAACTAAAATATTCTAACATATATCTCCCTAGCCAATCATAGAGCTAGGTCTAATTAGACACAAGAATTAATAAAGAGAGATGTGCCTAAAATAGTACTATCACAACATAAACTGGCTAAATGAAGCTACTGAATAGAAAAGTCTAACATATATCACCCTAGCCAACCATAGAGCTAGGTCTAGTTAGACTATAGAATCAGACATAAATCATTCTAGCCAACCACAAAGCTAGGTATAGTCTATTCTATTACAAAATAACTAAACTAAATAGGCAGACTAATTAGAACATACTCTACTGAATTGAGCACTGAAGAACTGAATGAAGTGAATTATAATTTAATGATGTTTTTGCATTCAAATATACATGGGATACTCATCAAATATCTAATGTTCAACTAATATGTTCAAGGTATAAAACTCAAATACAAGGTATGCGAAGCAATAATATTCAAGATGAGCAAGAGACTCTACTAAATATATGTGATATATATTATTATCTTATTTAATATGTTCTATATATTCTGAGATAGTACAAGCTTAAGATCTCCAATATCCAACAATCATGTAAAATCCTAGATTCACGACCTTAAAGATTAACACATTAGAACTTAGAAAATGCTAATTCAAATCAGAAATGATGGCTATAAAAATTAAATAATCAATTAACAACTTAATTATTGTATTTTGATAACTCAAGCCCAAATAATCAATTCAAGATTTATGGATTTAAGGTTTAACTCCAAGTTGGGGTTTAAACTCCAAATCCTAGGCACTAACTTTTTAGGGTCTAAGGTTCACACCTAAAGCTTATTCTAATGATAGAAAATCTTAAAGGCGGAAGGATTAAAGAAACTATGATTTTATATGGAATGGCTGAGTCTATAATTATAAGATAAAATAATAAAATAAGAATTTATGAATCTAAGATTTAAATTCAATCTATTGAATAATTTTATTATTCTATATGTTGAATAAACCTAAATCCACTAAAAGGATTTCAAAGGATTTAATCAATTAAAAAATTTACTAATGAAATGATAATAATTCAAGTGGATTTCAATGAATAATTAATAGGGATCTAAGATCTAAGATTTAGACTTATGATTTTAATTAAGATATTTACTTAGGAAAAAATATTATAATTAGTCTAAATAAGATAACTAATACTAATTTATAAGATTAAACTTTACCAAGCAAAATTAAATGGAGGGTTTAAGATCACCTTAAGATCTTTATATGATATTAAGTGAAATTTAAGAAGAATTAAGCTTAAGCAATTATGATCAATCAACTAAGTTCAAAAGGTCAAGGGATGATCCTAAAACATTACATTACTGATTAAAAGCATTTTAATGATATTTCTAAAGTTCAAATGGCTCTTAAACTAACTTTTGGTCAAAATGACCAAAATACCCTTCTGAAAGCTAAAATTAAGATTTTAAGATTTAAGCATCCAATTTGATTCTAATCAGTTCTAATAGGCTTAAAATTGTATAATAAAAAGAATAAAACTTTAAAATTCAAGCTTATATTTAAGGATAATTTAATTAGCACTAATCATTTTTCAAGGCTAAGAAAAGTGATTAAAGAGTTTAGAGCTTATTATGAGATTCTAAGCACATAGGTAAGTTCTAATAAATTTAAGAAAGTAATAAGCACTTAGTTTACTAAAATTGGATGTTACACAATCACTAAACACTAATCAAGATTTAGAGTAATTAAGAGATGATTAGCAATTTAGAACTCCTAAAAATATTTTTAAAAGGTATACATGGGTTCTTCTCTGTCTCATGAGCAATCAAAGATCTTAACCATGTAATTTGGCTATTAAATAAATTAATTATTCTTTAATCAAGAATAGAGGAAGATTAGACTAAATTAGAAATCTAACCATTAGATCCAGTATTTTATTATAGATTAATATTTTTTAAGTTTTTATGATTAAAATGATATATTGGATTATACTATTTGAATAAGTATTGCTAAAGTTATTCAATTTATTTATATTGAATGTTTATGATTAATTAAACTATAGGTTTAATTAATTAGTTTATTTTCCATTCATTTTGCTTTAGGATTTTAATTCCATAATTCATATTAATTAGTCCAGCCCGTTATCAGATGGCGCGGGTCGAGCGGGACCCAGCTAGGCTGGCACTATCGTACCTCATGTGCCTGGGCTGGCCCGGCCGAAGGCGACAGTGTTGTCGTCCCCAATACCCATTCATAGACAGCCGCTAAAGGGTACCTTGGACTGCTAAATTCACCGCCGATACGCCATGCCACAGCCAGCATTCAATCGCCACACCTTCAGAGAGTCAAAACGCATCGATTGGACCTATCAGCCCTCACTAGGTGGCACTGGATCGCTAGATGGCTACACCACCGAAACAGCCTAACTGCAGGCTCTTAGGGTTTATTGTGAAAAGTCAATTTCCCTCACAGAGACTACCAAATGGATGAAGTTCCATCCCTAAACCATCAGTGAGGTGAGGGGAGTTGAACCCCCAAGGTTATGAGGTTTGTGGTATAGCCGATAGCTGAGTCCTTACTTGGACTCAGCTTCTGAATCGGCCGCTAGCTCGATCAATTAATATGATCAATCGGAGCTAGCTCAGACCTTGGCAACAATTCAGAATGGGTTCGATTGATCATGAGGAGAATGTTCGAGATGCAATTGGGTGGAATTGAGCTCTGGTGTTCAAAGAGGTGGCTCTGACCTTACTTAGCACTAATGTTGTTCAGACAGTGATCAAATGTTGTTTGGACCGAGCTCAATTGATCCTAATTGCAAGCACGGACATCTTAGGATGCTAAGGGAAGCTATACAACATCCAGAGGCTATCCTAGATGCTTAATTGAAGCGAGCTGGAGCTTCCAGATGACTAGGGGATAATTGAAGCGAGCTAGAGATTCCAGATGACTAAGAGACAATTGAAGCTAGCTAGAGATTCCAAATGACTCGAGGAGAAGCACAGGGAGTCTGAACACCAGACTTAACCCACTATTAGCGGTACGCAATAACTTGAATCGCCGGGAGTGCCGAGAGCTCCAAGAGATTGAATTGGGAGATTGAGGGATCGCAGTGAGCAAAGTGGCTCACTGTGCTTCAATGAAGTATTTATAGGCAGTGGGGAGATGTAGGGGCAGTTGCCATGGCTGGAAGCCATGGCCTAGGCTCGGCCCTAGGGAGAGGCATGGTCGCAACGGCCATGGGTAATTTCAGGAGAGGGCCGCCGGTAAACCGTTGGGCTTGATGGCAGAGAAGAAGATCGAGCTATCCCCGTACTGCCACGAGGCCTGTTGCAGGTCGAGCTGTCGGGGGGGGGGGGGGGACCAGATGCGCGGGCAGATGGGCTGGGGATGAAGGTGAACAGGGCAAGTCAAGTTGCGAGTCGTCTAATCGCAAAGCTGTTGGATTTGTACGGTCCTAACGTGTTACTTAAACAGGTAAACACGGAGAAGACATCAACCGTTGGATTGGCTACTCGATACGGGTGACAGAGGATCTGGGCGCGTTTTATTAGCGTCGTGTGATCAGTGCGCTAGGATTCATTCGTCGGAACAACTGCCTCGCTGTTGGGACCCTGCAATGGATCTGCCGCAATCCCGACTGCAAATCCTGGCTTAATAAATTTTAATTAAAATTAAATTTAAATAATTCTTAATTAATATAATTAATCATATTGATCCTAAATCCAATTTATGACTAGATGAGCTCTAAAAATTTTTAAAAATTCACCTTTAGCAAATTATAGTGTGAGGAACTCAAAAATACAATCAGATTTCAATTTCAAGATCAAATATTTTTGCTAATATTCAAGGCCTTAAATTAGGCAAAATAACTAGATTGATCAATTGATCTCAGACTTACAGAGTTATGTTTAAATGACCAATTGAGTTTAATAAAAAGAAAATCAAAGCTTGGTTTGTCTTATACTAACCTGTATTAGCTAGAGTAATAACTAAGATTATTACAAGTTTAGACATAGCTTTTAGTGGCTACTCAATTCAATCTATGCATTCTATAGTGGCTATTTTTACTTCAGTTGTAATCTCAATGACTACTCGGTTTATATCAATTTACTTCAATTTATTTCAATTTCATGTACTGCAGTATTTATAACTTTTTACTTCAGTTCAGCTTACTCATATCACTTTTAATGACTGTATAACTTTATTTTAGTACAATTTTACTCCAATTTTTTATTACTTTTAGTTATAGTACAATCTACTTAGCATATGTTCCTTTGAGCATACTATTACAATCTTCATTTCAGTTTATATATACATATATGCTTAACACATTATGCAATGTTTCTTAGCTCAGCCAATATGGTACACATTTACGTTTAGCCTTATTTTTAGTTTACAGTTTTAGTTATACTTTCAATCTTTTTAGCTGCTTCTACATTTATAGCGCCACTCTTAAATTAATTGTAGAAATTGTGATATCCTAAAATACAAACAGTTTAAACAACATAAAATGTACTTAGATAATTATTAAATTTTTTTTTTTTTGCTAAGACCTTGACATGTGAAATAGACATGTCAATCAGGAGCATTCAAAGGAGCCTACATACAACGTAGAGTCAATACACAAGGATGAGTCATCGCCATAGACTTCATTTCCTGCATTTATTTTCAGTTTAGCAGAGAGTGGATATTTTATATTTCATTACATTCTATATTTCATATTCTAAATGTATTTTCTTTCTTTCTGAGATGAATGCATTTTCCTTTTCTTTTTTGAATGTATACTCACTTTTTCGTTTTCCATTATTATTCTGCATGTGTTATTACATTACACATTGATTGGATTTTTGACTCATTAACCATTTGATGTTGGATTAGTTTTACTAATCCTGTTGTAACACCAAGACCTCATTTTAGTTTGTTTGTTGCATTTATTAGCCATTTAAAATTGACTGGCACAGTTAATATTAGTACCTATGATTAATTTAGAGTTTTTTTTATTCTTTTTTGATTTAGACAATGCAAGGGTGTTTTTAAGGGATCATATGCTATTAATGGAGATGATGTTAGAT
Organism: Gastrodia elata; assembly: GCA_016760335.1. Lineage (NCBI taxonomy): Eukaryota > Viridiplantae > Streptophyta > Magnoliopsida > Asparagales > Orchidaceae > Gastrodia > Gastrodia elata. Next base: position 30,558,948 of record CM028675.1, on the reverse strand, counting down.
TCTATAAATGGAATTACCATCTTGATATCACATATGATGTCTCGATTGCACCAATGTTGTTGAATTTTCCTAGTATGAGATTACAATACATTAATCACAAAATGCTAATTAATATTGCAAAAGTCTTAGGGAAGTCTCTTTAGTTAGACAAAAAATACTAATATTATGAAAAACTTATTTGTTCCATTGGTCCTTGTGGAGCATGATGTCTCAGGTAACTTGTTTAAGAACATATGCTTACCATCTTTCTATTATTTAAGCTTTTTTTTGGACATAACAAATTTCATTGTGTTGTCTTTTGGTACAATAAATAATATTGACCATAATCCAGATCCAAACTTGATCAACGAGTCTCAAGACTTATTGAGCTATGTGGGAATATGGAGATTGTTCATGTGCTCAACCTTGAAAATATTAATCATACTCTCAATGAATATTTGTTAATTTGTTTTAATTTAGAGTTAGGTTATATTTGTTTAGTTTTGGATCATATATCTTTTTTTCTCCATGTTTCTAACGGTGTATGTTTCTTTTATGTTTTATTATTTTGTGGAGAATGTGAAAGGTCACCTTGTAATATGAAGGGGTGCCTCAAATCTTTGTTTATTCATTGTCATTTGGAGGGGGCATTGAATAAATATTATGAGAAATACTATTTAGACTTGCTGACATGGCACTCAAAAAAATCCATCCAATAGAATTTGAATATTATTTTATTAGTGTTTATTTATTTACATTAAAATAATACAAATATTATTTTTAAAATTTATATTAAAATGATGTCCAAATCTTATTGGAATAATTTTTTTGAGTGTCACGTCAACGAATTTAAATAGCATTTCTCAAATATCATATTATGTCAAAAGAGACACTTGAGAGCTCCTTGGGTGTGAATAACCATCACTTCCTTCGTTGTGCACAATTGAAGGGCTTAAAAGTGTGTATAACCTTTAATAACCCAAGGTATGGATAATCTTAGATCTATCATGATGAATTTGTTTGCTTTTTTTATTATTGCATAGCATACTCAGTTATCTCTCATCTCCACTTTGTTTCACCAAGATTCATTTCCATTTGGACCACTAAACACTTCGTAATGAAACAAATACAAATCCCGACACCCTTCAACTTCATTGTCCTTAACCCTCTCAAATAGAACGAAAAAAAAAAATTCATAAATCCCAAAAATTTTCATAAACATCCTCCAAAAATTTCAAGTCATTCTAACTTCGTTTGCTTGTGCATAAAGAACCGCTCACTTCGACTTTGCACCACTATTTCTGGTATCTGAGCAAGGTTTCTAGACCTTAGTACAGGAAAAATTGTTCTACTCATTAAAACCTTTCTACCACTATTTTTCCAATTTTTTTTTTTGTTTTTATTTTCTACTATTCACCATCCATGTGCACATCTGCATGCACCCACGCCTACATGGAGCCTCTTTTGTCTTGACAACTTCCAACGCCCCATTCTCTGTCGTCCGATCTTCAATTTTAGTGTCGTTTACGCCATTGGATTCCAGAGACTACCATTTTCAATTCAGACGTGGAATATTTTCAATTTCATCTTGAGAAGCATGCCTTGGATCTTCATTGTGATTGATGATTCAGTCGCCCTTCATATCTTGTTCTAAAATCAACCATAATTTAATAATCAAGCTTTCTTATTGAATTGAGAGTTGTTGCATATTGTGTTACAAGTTCTAAAAATTGATTTGTTATTATGGTGAATTAGTAAGCTCCAACACTACCTTAACCAAATTGAGTGACCACTTGTGAGAGAGTATTTCCACTAATAAGTGACTTTTTAGAGTGCAATCAACATATAATTCTATATTTTGAACGAAATTTTTTGTTTCTCAATTACATTTACTTTGCCAAATTGATATTTGCTTGAATACTACTTACATTTTAATGCTATTTTATTTTGTAAATCTATGACAGAGAAAAATTGTTTCTATAAATAGCTAAAATATCTCACAAGAACATCTTAGAGGTGATATAGACCAAAGAGTACAAGGGTTAAAGATTTAATGGGAAGGTTAGAAGAGCAAATTTGTCAACTAATTATAACCTCATGCACAACTAAAACCACGACCAGCTTGCATTCACAATCTCCACAACACCATAGAAGATCACAAAGACTTTAATGTTAGGAACATTCACATAGACGAACTCACCTTTGATAATTTTAATGGTTATCAATATGATGAGTGACATTATCAAGCTAGGGGTCAAGGTTTTAAAGAGAGACATAGAGTAGAAGCACAACATAAAAGAATTGTTGAATGAAGAAATAGAGAGAGAGAGAGAGAGAGTATTCTGAGTATGACACACTTAGTGGTATAAAAATTGAGACATTTATAATAAAACACATGATCTAGATCAACACATCTTGATGAATTTTTTTAAGTGACACGACATAAATAATTATCAGAAGGTGGCATTTGAAAGGATGAAATTGGTAGATTATGCTAAGACAAAATTTGAAATAAGAAGATAGAAAAAGAATGAGTTAAGTTAAAGTAAAAGAAGTGCATAAGAATCACTAAGGCAAGGATCACTAAGTGTGACTGAATATCTTGAATGAAGATTTAGTGGCCAAGTTAAACTATTAAGACCCAAATTAGCAATTACCAAATAAGTTCATGTTGAAATTAAGGATATATCTTAGGCATCAAGTAAAATTATGAGACCCATGGACACAATAGAAGAAGCTATTTATGATGCATTGTTATTAAAAAAATCAATCTAAGACATCATCTTCTAAATCTAAAAATTATATTCTGCCTAATCCTAAGCTTAGTCAAAAGCTATCCACTTCCCAAGCTACTCAAACCCCTAACACACCAATAACATAATTTACTCGAATAATTAAGAACATTATTTGTTGTAAGTGTAAGCAACATGAGCATTTAAATGAAGAGGATTTTAAGTTTTATCATGGTATTGATCAATTTGAGGATAAGAAATTTGTTATTATTGAGACACATTTGGGTATAATTCATTGTTTGAGTACCATAATTGGTGAAGATTGGAGAAGAAATATATTTAGTTTATCAATGTCTTGCAATGAGATAAATTTCAGACTAATAATTATAAATGATGGCAATGCTATGAATGCAGTACCTACCCACACATTTTTTTCAAGCTCAATTAACTCCAAAACATTATTCATATCCTTTAAAAGTAAGATGGGTAAATATTTTCTGACATAAAACTAATCTCACCCCATAAATTACTTAGAGCACCATATTTAATAGATTACTTAGATTCAAATAAAAAAATTCAAACTTCCTGCATAGCTTTAACAGACAATCAAACAAAAATATAGTAACTATATTACTTTATACTCAAATTTTCTCGTGCCAAACAATCTCATAATCAAAGAAGGCTATTAGAGAAAACTTTGACAAATAAACCTTATACTTTCAATTGAAGGCAACCTGAGCCATACCCTAGGCCTCCCATAACACTTCCATATCCATCATTGCTATTAATAAAAACAATGTTTTATTACAAAAAACTACAAAAAAACAAGATTTAGAAAATTGATAAAATACATCTAAACATAAACTGGGTACAAAGAATCGGTGCATTGACTTAACTTCAAAAGTAATGTTGGCTCTAATATTAATAGAAGGTAGAAAATTAAACAGGTGACACCAACACTAAAGACATTGTCAAACTTATCATCTGAAGTGTACATTAACTCATTAGAGGTGCATAGAAGGTTGAGTAGCATCAGCATTGAATCTGATCAATTACTGTTTCCCCAAAAAGCTCCAGGAAAAGAACCAGGGTTTTGGATAGTTCTTGAGCCGAACAGAATTGGGCCATCCATACACATCTATGGGATGATAAAACAAACAAAGCAATGCGTTATGGCACTCGGATTATGCTAGAATCTCATATCCAAACAGAAAATGAAAATTTTAAAAAATTCATATATTATTAAACAACATTTACATTTAGATAATTCTGAAATTTAAAATAAAAACACAATGCATGCACATATCAATGATATGTTTTACTCATCATATTTCACTATGTATTAACCACTTGCATTAATTCTACTAAGATTTGGTTCAATGTATTAAATTAAGAGAACAGTTCTTAAGGAAGAACAAGTGTTACACAATAATAAAACTTTGCAAAATCCATCTCATTAGCAATGGCAAACCTGATCATTGTTTGCGTGCGGATGATGCTCCTAAGCCTGCCGTTTTCAGCACCTGGGATCGAACTAATAATCCCTGTAATAAGATAATAAGAAGGAAAGCATGAAAAATAAATGCATGTGATGCTAGACACTCAGTATATAAGGCAGCATCAAAAACAGCATAATAATAGAGTTCAAGCATAAAGTTAGAAGCTTCTTATATTCATCATGCCTGGAAATTTTAATGCTTCTTAGCCAAAGCATTGCCATGAGAATAAAAGTAACTGTTGCCAAGCAAAGGTGCTCCAAGGAATGGCCGCTGATTAAATACCTACCCAAGCTGTATACTTTCATGTCGGCCAGTGACTCAAATCTTGAAAGTAGGAAAAATCCTGCACATATTGATTCCAAGTTGTTAGAGTTATGAGCAGAGCAAGTGCAAAGCAAACAACTGTTAATTCTTAAAGAGTAATACTGAAGTATGCAGCAACTGTGGAGAGCCAAGTATCTTTCAGTACATCGGTAATGGCCAATGCATCTTAGACTGTCTTCAAATATAAGCACATTTTGTAGTTTTACTCTACACAACATGGGCCATTGCACTAGAAGGTACTTTACATATAAGGTTCAAGTTTTCCTTAAATAACTCAATAACATAAACCAATTTTTAAAATAACATTTGGTTCATTCCTATCCCAAAGTCTCCTTAAAGCTTGTTGGGAAGTATTTTCTAGAAAATTGCAATATTTCACACTTTCACCCAAGCAATACCCAATGCATCATAGTTATATATGTACACATCATGACCCAGATTACTCTTAACATGGCTACCACATGAAGATTAATAAATGGATTAGAATACACCATTTCAACTGAAAAAGATCAAGGCAGCAGAAAATTTATAGGCAATATAGTTCATTAAAATTAAAAAAAAAAACTTTTATGCAGAATTAAGTTTAAATAAAAGAAAATTATTATATGCCAATATAAGTTGACCCGTACTAAACACACTATTATGAGAGAATAAAATGGATTAAGTGCCTTACCTGTAGCCCAGAACCAATATGTTGAATGTGTGTATTTAGGAGGAAAAAAAAATACCAAAATTGGTATTGCAATGCATGGAATAATATGGAAGACGATGCACAGACGGAGGTCATCAAAGACCCTAAGCCAACAAAACCAAACAACACACATCAGCCTTCTTCTAGTAATATGATCCACAAAAAGGGTAGAGAAGTTGGCCCACCTTTCAAATGTGGCGCTAACAAAAACAAGAATTAGAATAGAAATCAAACAAGATATTCCAATACGCTCGTCCACTCTCTCAATAACCAGGCTAGACAAAAGAGAGAGAACAGATATCATCATCTGCATTAAATGTATTACCACAAACGCAGTTAATAAACAAAATTAAAAAACAGAAAAAAAAAATAATGATAAGTTGCTCCGTGAAACATATTGATAGACATTAAAAGGAAAAAAGAATGGAGCAGTTGCAAAGCTGGGATACAAAAGAAAGATTACAAAATTTTAAATTAATGCGATAAACGTGAACTGAATTTGTTAGATAAATTTTGGGAGCAATACTTCGAAGAGAAGCTTAATACAAAACCAATTGGAACAGTTAGGAAGCAAAAAAAAAACAGATAAAGCACCGACAGTACTACAACAACAAAATAAACAATAATTCACAACGTGGTCGGCTAAATTAATCTTTTATCTCATTTGTGCTTTTATCAAATAATGCCTTGCCCTCAAACCAAGTATGTGAGATCATAGTAGTTTCCTTCATGCTTTTTTATCTTCCTTTTCCTCCTTTAATAAAAGTAAAATTGCCTTAAAGTTTTTCATTTGACAATGGTCTAACGTTTAATACGCCCAAACCAAGTAAAACAATATTCTTTGGGCATATCCTCAATTGGAGCTACTCTAACCTTGTTAAAAATGTACTCATTTCTCACCATATCATTTCATGTCTGCCCAAACCAAGTAAGACAATATTCTTTGGGCATCTAATGGTCTAATGCTTAATATGTCAAAACCAAGACAATTCTTTGTACTCATTTCTCACCATATCATTTCAATTTCTTGACTCAAGAGAACTTCAAGTAAATTCTACAAGATCAAGTGAACTTAGCTTCAGAATCTTAGTGGGACTAACTGCCTATATCGAGTATAATCTTTACTAAATTATTCTTGGATGTTTTACGTTGATGTTTTTGCTTCAATGAAAATTGTAGTGGTGATGTTAAACAAATGATAATTGCATATGCAGAAAGTAAGATGAATAGACCAACCATGTGACAACAACATGAACCAAATATTGTGTTTAAACGCCAAATTAAGAAACTAACATGATTAAAATAATTTAAGCCTCAACCATTTTAACAACATAAAGTCATTGTTATATAAAATTCACATCTATTTCTCTTTCATGCACAACTGTTTCTGTCTCACAAAGAGCGTGCATATACACACAAAATAATCCATCGCATGCTGAGTTATACGGCACCTCCAGCTGCTATGCCGGCACACAACTGCATTGCATGTTTCTGAGTGAGCGCACACACTGAACTGTCATTGCCCGAGTTATATTCTCTGGGCCGATTTGTGGATGCTCAGTTGCATTGGAAGCTTCGAAGTGAGGAAAATGGCTTCATGCGACTCACTCTGGTGTTCAATAGAACACATACAACTAAAAGCAATTTAAAGAATCTACAATGTGCAAAGTTTACAAATACTTGGAGTGAGAAATTTATAATAAGAGGAGCTCAAATGATCCTTAGTTTCTCCATAACAAGGCCTATCCAGCACTCGTTATTCAATAGCATAAAAAATATTCTAAAAAGAAAACAAACACACTTCAGACCTATACTAATCAGAGAAAACAAAAGATAAAAAGGACAACATTAAATTTTTGTTGGTTGACAGTTTCAGACAGCATCGTCCATATCTTGTTCCTACGGAACACAACTTCTTAGCGTGTAATCTGACCTTTGTATTTCAAGTGTCCTATTGAGTTCCAAGAGGGTAAAGATCAAGCTTGAGTGGCCCAAGCTAGGCTCGGACATTTCAGTTGGCGATTGTGCTGAGTTAAAAGGGACCAAGTGGAAAGCTAGTCAAGTTAAGGTCTTCTTTAGTGATATAGCATGAAGGGGTCTCTTGGATCTTCAACATATTCTTCCTCAGCATGCCTCATTGATCAACAGACATCCATACGAGTTAGCCATGTTGTGGTCTCCCTTATCATGCTTGCCTCTTTCCTAGTTGTCTTCTCCTTGGCCTCTTGTCTTTTCAAAAGGTTGTTGGATCTTCTCAACAGTATCTGTCTTTGTCTCTAACTTGGTTCACTAAAAGCATACTCAATGCTTTGCTCAATGGCACCTAACCCTATTCTGCACACAGAGAATATTTCCTTTCTTCTTTATGTTGTGGGCCTCCTCTAATAATTAGCCAGAGCATTAAGCGGTTCAATTGAGAGTTTGAACTTTAAGAGCTTTAAGTTGATCGGTTAAAAGTATGGGCTACTCGAAAAAGAATATAATTGAAACCCTCAATTAAGCGCCTCATGGGTGTAAGAAATGGACTCACACTTAGAGTCGTTTTTTCCACTCAAGCTTCCATTCCTCCAACTCTCCTTACCTCCGCTCCTCCAACTCGACAGCATCCCCTAACAAATTGGCCTTCTCAAGCCTGATCATGCAATCTTCTTCTTCCGCATTTGTGCCTCTTTCAGGCATCTGGGCAGTGCCTTCATTGCCAAAATATTCTTAGGCATATTGCTAACACGATTGGGGATTCATTCACCAAAGCCTTTGTCTTGGGCTCAGCTTCCATCAAGGGCTCATTCAGTATCTGAATGCTCCAAGGTGGGATTTTAATAGAAAAGCAAATTGTCTCTATACCCTACGAAGAGAATTTCAATGAAAAAATGATCTTAACCAAGGCTAGATCTTGTCAAAAATAGAGAATATCTATAATTCTGTGAAAAAAAAATAACAGAAATACTAGAGAAAAATCTTATTAGAAAATCTTACTCCACTAAGAGCTGTACAATATTTTATATTATAAATGCAGGAAAGAAATAATGAGGAAAACACGCCAAGTTATCAATTACAAACCCCTTAATAAAATATTAAGGCGGATTAAATATCCTTTATTTTAATAAAAGGAATTAGCTCAATATATTAACAAAAGTTAATATTGAAGCATTTAATCCTTTAAGAGTTAAAGGTTTGAATGCTATTTATATTAATCTGATGCGAATAAATTTGAATTTATTTTATATTACAGTATATCTTTTTCAGAAAATAAGCAGATAACTTTTTCATTAGTACCATTTGTAATTATTTGTTCTACCGCTTTTGATTGAATATTTTCCTTTAAAATTGAATATTCTGATTTTATAGATTGTAGGTTTCTCTACTAATGGACTAGTACATCTATACAGATCATTTTCAGATCATTTTCATTTAGAGAGAATTCTATTAATTCCGAATTTTTTATATTTAAATTAAGATTTCGCATGGACAACACCCATGAGATTCCTTTAGAGCTTGAGGCTTCCACAGGTATGGTGGTAAGAACTATAATTATGATCATAAACGAGTAATTAAATCAAACTTTTAAGTTAAAATAAAGCTTATGTCATCTTATCAAAAAATATCACAATCTATCATTTACGATATTTACGACCCTCACAATTCGGGATAGGCGATGAAGAAAAATATAAAACAGCAGTCATAGTTTCTTTTGGATACTAAGAATGGAATGCTATAACATTTGGCTTAAAAACGCTCCATCTAAATTTCAAAATGTTTAGCCCAGTTGTCCCTCAATCAAGCTCCCTCATGGCAAAACCACTTCACGCTCAACATGGAGTTTGGTCCCAAATGCCAAGCCTTTGGGTTCCACTATTCCAGTTGTTAGCGTTTGAGCACGCCCAAGCGTCGTGCTCTCGGTCTACAATGCTAATGCTTGGGTACGCCCAAGCCTCGGCATGTTGTTCTTATAGATCATGCCTCTGGCACTTAGGCACGCCCAAGCTTCGGTCTATTGGCCTCATCATTCTTCTAGTGCTCAACCATTGTCCTCTCATGCCTAAGCGCCAGATTGGTGCTCACTAGTACTCAATTAACGCTTAAGCATCGGGTCATTTGGAATTCAGTTATTTTGCCTAACTCAACCCATCTCACATCAAACTCGCACCTGAACGAACCATGGATAATCCAAAATCACTCCAAAACATACAATTGTCGTGTGGCCTACTCTTAAACCACTCCAATGAGCTTGAGTCTTTGCCACCAAGTTCAAATCTTTCTCACATCGACGCATCTTGTTTTGTCTGTAGTTGCACAAAACCTTAATGCACCAATTTGGGCTGCACTCAATGCTCCACAAACCCAACAATCTCCAACTTGGAAACTAAGTGCATGCTTCATTAGGTATGTATTTGCTTGCACCCAACAACATTTGCCCAACTTATGAACTACTTTCTTTACCATTTAGCCTTCTTCAGTTCCACAAAGGGCTTTTCCATTTACTGGCAAGCTCCTCTTCCAGCATAAGCAGGCTATTGCACTTCACCTGACAGAAGTTGCACCATGGCTCTGTTGACTCTTATTTACCTTGGCAGCACTTGCTTCATAGATCTTGAAGCATGGAATGGCTCAACACTGTCCCTGATCATATCCCGAGCTTCGTTATTGGGGTGACAACTGAGTAATCAATTCCAAGCTCATCTTGAACATCCTTTGTGCATTCAGCCTTGTGACGCCTACTGCCCGTGGGTCTTCTCTTCTCCGAATTCCAAAGCACAATCTTCCTTCATTAGGCAGCTTGTTCAAGTCCCCTGCCAAACTTGGAATCAATAGCTGCATCATCTTGCAACCATTGAACTGCTCCCACTCAGCTCGAGCACTCCTCAACCTGGAAGGCTTATTGGGCTTAAATCTCGATGTCTAAGGCACGACCTATCTCAACTAAGCCTCCTCTCTAATCTCTCTCTAACCACTTGACTCCCTGTCAAGAAAGAACTTGATTCGTCTATGTTGTTTGTTTACAAGTTTTTCGAGAGGGGAGATTTGGACTCTCACATTTGTGCCCTCCAACGAATGCTTTGCTGCTAGTCGAGCTCATCACCTATAGAGACCCTTCTCAACTCCCTCTCACAGCTACAACCCTTAGTCATCTTCCAAAAGTCCTTGAACTTGGTCATGTATCCAATCCATATTAGTCAGCCAACAAAGATCAGGCTCATCATCTGGCTTTGAACACGCCATACATCCTTTAGTCACCACATCATCCCACCTTGTGATACTACATGCAGCATCATCTCCCATCCTTATGCACCCTAGACCATGGTGTAATTTATGAATGCCTTGCAAGGCGTGCATGGCATGATGCTCCAAGATCCACCACCAAGATATCATCTTGACAAGGGACATCATCAACGCATTCTCAAGATATGTTGCTACTATGTTGACTACACCGCCTCTCTCTCGATTTGCACAACCAGATCTATTACGCTCTGCACAATTCCTCTTAAGATAAACTTCTTCATCGCAATTCCAGCACTTGGATTAGCTCACTGATTTCCCTTTTCTTGATTTGCTTCGACTCAGGTTTGAATCTCGCTCCCAATTAGTCCTTTTTTTCAACACTCAAGGTGTCGTATGTCGACGCCTCACCAACAGATCTCCTCATTTCATCATTAAGGATCAACCCAACCACACTATCAAACTTCAAGGTTGCAACTGTGATATCCCGATTCAGGTGGTCACATACCGCAAAATCATATTGAGCAATCTGAGAGAAGAGGAAACATACATACAAAATTCAAAGATATTTTTCATTCATTTCAAAATTACATATTACAAAAAAAAAGATCTTTATCGTACATCACAAACATTATTCAACAAAAGAGAAAATAAAGAGATAAAAAGTTAAAATAGCGCTGTAGTAGATCCATCGACAGTTTGATAATTTATGTTTTTAAAGCTCTTATCCAGACTCTTCCAAAAGAATCTGGCCTGGTATTGTATAGAAAATAATACCGGGATTGAAACTCCCAGTAATTAAAGAATACTCTAAGTACCACAGTAAATAAAATGATATTACATTTTTATAAGAGCAGAAATACAATTAGCAGATATAAGGATAAAAATGCAGGAAGAATAAAGAAATAGCACAAAAGAAACAAAAATTTCCTGCCACGAGTGTGTTATCACAAAGATGTTGATTACTTGATATCTTTTTCCAATAACCAACTACGAATAAAATGATGTTGGTTACTTGATGTCATTTTTTCAATAACCAACCACGAATATTACAACCACAAAAAATGATGTTGGTTACTTGATATCTTTTTTCCAATAACCAACCACAAATTAAATAACATTGGTTCCGAACAACCAACCAAGGTTTAATAAATTTTGGCTCAAAGCGAATAAGCAAAGCTAAGCAGCAATAAAAATACAAAATATAATACATGTCATATACTGGATACTTTTGTTCTTTAAGATCCAAAGTTTGATAATTCGACTTCTGGATCTGCATTTAAATTTGGATATTTTTAAATTAACTTTTTAATCCAATATTTTAGGAGTAATTTCTATCTTCACTTCGATTCTGTTCTTCTTTCACTTTTACATTAAGTTAGCGATATTTTTATGATAATAATAATAATATACAAATGTAAATGACAAAATGAAAATGTCAGAAATTAATTGCAGAAACTAATAATAATAAAATGTTAGAACGAAAAGTGCCTAAATGAAAAAATAGTCATCTTATAACATATGCAATTGTTTATCATTATTAATTAATGACAACAATGCTAATGTGATGACAAAGTTTATTTAAGTATAAAAAGGCATACATAATATTATTAGCAAAATCTCCTCCGTTCCTTCTCCTTTTACTTAGGATAGTATTGCCGGGATGCTGAGGGGGCCGGACGGCTGCAAGAGGTGGCCAAAGTGGCTAGCTGGTGGTCGGCAAGGGGAGGGTTGCTGCTGGAAGGGGAGGGCTGCTGTTGTTTGGAGGGGTTTGAAAGGGGGGAGTTGGGCGGCTGCTGTTTTGGAGAGCCGAGAAGGGGGCTGGTTGGGTTGGAGGGTCCGAATGGGGTGCCGGGATGGCTGCCGAGATGGCTGCCGGGGTGGCCGGAATGGCTGCAAGGGCTGGTAGCTGGTTGTCGAGGCTGCCGGCTGGTTGGGCGAAGAGAGGGGGCTGCTGGTTGGGAGAGGAGAGGGGGCTGCTAGTTGGGAGAGGGGAGGGGCTGCTGGTTGGGAGATGAGAGGGGGCTGCTAGTTGGGAGAGGGGAGGGGGCTACTGTTTGGGAGAGGAGAGGGGGCTGCTAGTTGGGAGATGAGAGGGGGAGAGGGTATAAAAAAAAAGAGAAGAGAGGGAGAAGAAGATGAAGGGTCAAAAGATTGGGCGGGGGGAAGATGAAAAACTCAAGGAATTATTTAAATTTTACTTAAAGTTAAATTTTTCATATTTTTCCGTCGTTTGGTGTCCAAATACAACGAAACTTGGCACCGAGGCGCGTTATGATGTAATAAACACCATCGCACCAAAAATTTCCGATTTAGACAATTATTTTATTTTTTTATTAATTTCTGAAGTTTAAACTTCGAAAATTAATTTAGTTTAAACCGACGATCCAAAATTGATGAAACTTCATGAGCAACTTTTAAATAATGTCCTTAACATAACGACGCAAAAATTGATGAATTCAGACACGTATTTTGATGTTCCTGATTTAATAAATTTAAAAAGTTCAGAAAAAATAAAGCGGGAGTTTCCGTTATCCAGATTTCTCCAAACTATGGCACTTTGATCCAAAAATTTATTTCTATCTAGAGGTATTTTTGTTTGCCCTAATTTGAAATTCCTCGGGATCCTAATTTTTTAGGCAGGATTTGACCTAATTTGCAAAGTAACGACCTCGGGTCGTTACAGCAACTCTGTTGAATTGCTCACCATCTTCACCAAGCCATCTCTGCTCTCTGGCAATAAAGGTAGCAACAATAGTGCTCATACCTCATCTTTAAACCTAACATTCATTGAGCTCAATTGCTAATAACAATTTTGAAGTAGTTCACACACTCCGTCATCGAGCTGTCGTACATCATCTTCATGTTGAACAATTTCTTCATTTAAAACACCTAATTTGATGATGACAGGTTTTTATACATCCTTATCAAGGGAGGAATTAAAACCACTATAGTTTTCTTGTTCACAGAATTGAGCACAACAGATGAAGTTAAGGAGATTGAATCATTTTCATGATTGTTCTGTCGAGGATCCACCATTCTTCGTTGCTCATCTCATACGATTTATTTTCAATGCCTCCTAACGAAAGGTACAACTCTCTAGTACAACAAGGGCAACGTATGTTGTGAGAAGAAAGTTGATTCTTCTATCTGCATCTTCCATAAAGCAAAATTCATTCTGTTAAACTTTTTAAAGGACTAAGGATCTCTCGACTTCGTCAAACTGAAATAAAAATGAAAAACAAGTAGTACAAAGATAAGAAAGCACATGCACAATTACTCAATTTATGTGAAAAGCTTAAAAATTAGGAAAAAACCATTGAGTCACCACAAAGAATTTTCAAATCAAGAAGAAGATTATATTAAAGAGATCACACTCTCTAACTCATGGAGCACTCAATTCATCCAATCCCACACACAACAAACTCATTCTTCCTCACAGCACCTATCAACACTTAGACACCTCAACCTCCAAGCCTCACACACGAACCCTGAGACATCTCTTAAGTATTATAAAGAATCCTGAGCAACCCTAAATCCAACCCAATTGTTCACCAACTAGGCTCCTGCATGGACAATCCCGCTTCACCCTATGCCTGGTGCTTGGGAGCGCTAAAGCATCAAGCCCTCAGGTTCACTATTCCAGTTGTTAAAGCTTCAATGCACCCAAGCATCGGACTCTCAGTCTAGGCTCTGTTCACTGTGAATTTATCAATGCTTGGGTACACCAAGCGTTTAAGTCTCAACCTGTTGTTCTACTGGGTCATACCATCAATGTTTGGGTGTATAAAAGCGTCGAGCTCTCGGCCTCAACAATCCTCCAGTGCTTAGCCAGAGTCCAATTGGCGCTTATGCATTATGCTCTATGATATTTAGCTACTTTGGCCCAAATCGACCCATTATGCATCCAGCTCGCACCTGTTTGAACCATGGCTAACCCAAAGCCACTTCAAACCTTGCAATTGACCATAAATTACTCTGAAACAGCTCTAACGTGCTCAAGGTTTCATCACCAAGTTCGATTCTTGCTCACATCGACGTACCTTGCGGTGAGTTCAAATTCATCTAACCTTGACACACCAACTTAAGCTGCACTAAGGCTCCACAAATACAGCAATCTCCCACTTGAAGACTGAGTACATGCTTCATCAATAGCTACATAGCTTAGCAACAACTTTCTCTACCATTTGGATTCAGTTCAACAAAGCACATGTGATATTTACTGGCAAGTTCCTCCTCTGACATCATCAGGTTAACACTTAACCCGATAGAGGTTGCACCACACCTTTTGTTAACTCTTCTTCCCTTGGCACCATTTGTTTCATAGTCCTTGAGACAGTGTAGCTCAACACCGCTTCCAATCACATCTTAAGCCCTATTACTGGAGCAAACAGTTCCAAGTAGTCAATTCTCAACTCGTCCCGGACATCCTTTGCACGTCCCTCCTTACAGCACCTGTTGCCCATCATCCTCTTTTGATGAGCAGTCTTTCTTTCAATAAGTAGCTTCTCCAAATTCCCTGACAAACTTGATGTCGATGGCAGCACCACCCTGCCACCCTTAGTTCGCTCTCACACGACACAAGCACTCCTCAGCCTAGAGACTTCTTGGGCTCAAACCTTGTGCCCAAGACTCCACCCGCCTCACCTGAGCCTCCTCTCAATCTCCCTCAAACCACTCGATTCCTAGACAAAAGGTAGCTTACTCTCCTCTCTTGCCTGTTCGCGCCTTCTTTTAAGTGGATATATATTTGAACCCCCTCTTACATTTGTGCCCTTTTGACCAATGATCCTTCATTGGAATCAAACATATCACATACATGGAACTTTTTTCCCCTTCTTACAGCCACCAACGCATCATTGGTCACCTTCCAAAAGTCCTCCATGAATGTGGTCGTGTATCCAGCTCATAATAGCTGGCCAACAAAGATCAAATTCCTCTTTACGCTCGAAACATATTGTACGTCCTTCGGTTGCTATATCATCCCATTCAGTAGTCTAGTGTTTATATCTCCTCGCCACACAGTGCTGCATGCACTCCCGTGGTCATCTAGAGATAAGATCAGTGCATTTTTGAAATTTGTTGCTACTATGCTGACTGCACCGTCTCTATCCCAATTTGCGCGCCTCCACATCTTTTCCACTCTACACAATCCCTCATGAGATGACATTCACCGTAGTTCCAATATTTGGTACGGCTGACCAACTTTCCTCTTTTTGAGCTGCTCCAACTCAAGTCTGAGTCTAATTCCCGGCTAGTCCCTCTTTTTTCAACGTTCAAGGTGGCGGATGTCAACACCTCACCACCTCATTTTGGATCAAAACCACATCATTTTACTTTAAGGTTGGCAAGTCCTGCTAAGTTGTTCACCATCATCACCAAGCCATCCCTGCTCTCCAGAAATATGAAGTTAGCAACAATAATGCTCATACCTCATCATCAAACCTAAACCATTCACCGAGCTCATCTAACTTGTAATGATTTTAAAGCAGTTCACATGCTCCATCACTGAACCGCGGTATGCTAGCTTCATGCTGAACAATCACTTTATTAGGAACACCTAATTTGGCGTTAACAATTTTTTGTACATCCTTATCCAGACAGCCACCAGAACTATCATGGTTTCCCGCTCACAATGTCGAACGCAGCATATAAAGCTAGGGAGAGTCGAATCATTCCCAAGATTGTTGTATTGAGGATCTGCCATTCTTCATCGCTCATCTCCTACGGTTTCTTTGCAATGCCTCTCGATGGATGATACAACTTTATTTGGTACAATAAATCTTCCATTTGCATTTTCTAGAACATATTTTATTAAACTATTCCATCTTGAACTTTGCCTCATCCCACATACTCCCACTTGAACAAAGCTCCGATCACTCTAATATCAATTGTTATGGATTTTAGCCACACCCCGTTCAACCCCGTTTTCTGTAGCCAGAAAAGATCAAGTGGAAACACTTGGGATCTCATCATTTGTCACCGAAGTAAATATGATAAAATAAGCAGCACAAAGACAATAAAATGCAGGCAAAACACACAGATTTATATAAAAAACCTAAAATGAGAAAAATGCACATAGTGATATCACGAAAAATTTCACTAAAAAATCAAGAAAATTATACAACAAAAAGATTACATTATTTAAATCATGAAACACTCCAAGTCTTTCACTTAGCTCCACACACAGCAAGCTCCTTCCTCACAACAATTAGAACACTCACAACCATTGCAGACTCTGAGCCTCACTTAGCTTTTCATACAAGCACACTAACCAACCCAAAGACATCTCTTAAGCATTCATAGAGAATCCAAAACAGCCCTAAATATAACCCAGTTGTCCCTCAATCAAACTCCCATGCAGCAAATCCCGATGCACACTCCGACCGGTGCTTGGGAGCGCCCAAGAATCGAGCCCTCAGGTTCTACTGCTCCAGCTATTAAAGCTTATGTGCGCCAAAACACCAAACTCTCGATCCAGGTTCCATTGTCTGTGAATCTACCAATGCTTTGGTGCACCCAAGTGCCCAAATCTCAGCATGCTGCTCTTCTTAATATACCTCTGGCACTTAAAAGCACCCAAGCGCCAGGCTCTCACCTCAATAATCCTCCAACACTTAGCTAGTGCCCACTTGTTGCCTAAGCACCAGACTAGCACTAAGAGTTGGGTCCTCTGAAATTCAGCTCCTAGTTGACTAAACCCATTCCGTGTACAGCTCGCACCCGGATGAACCATGGTTATCCCAAAGTCAGTTAAAGTCTTGCAATTGTCATGTGGCTTACTCCAAGATCACTCTGCGGGCTTGAAGCATCACCACCAAATCTGGTTATTGCTAGTATGGTTGTTGTGCATTCAGGTGCACCCAACCATGGTGCACCAACTTGGGATGCACTCGATGCTAGACAAACCCAACAATGTGCATCAACGTCCTACTATTTTCAATAATAATCTATCATATGTCCATGTCATGTTCGTTCCCTAATTTTGTTTCCAAGCATCGTAGGACGGAAGTAATAAAAGTAATAAATTAACATCTGCTATTTATTTACATCAAAGCTAAGCATTCAAGAACCTATAGGGTAGTGAAAGAAACATAAGGAAAAGTGGCAACATGTTTCTAAAATTATAGCAGCTTAGCTCTATACTTGATAAATGCATATATATGTGCATATACAGACAATTTCAAGTTGCATTGTTACTATTTTTGACATTCGAGTAAATCATTCTTAAGTTGAAGTGGGTTGATTTAATTATGGATTAATTAAAAGTTGAGAAGTTATCAAACAGCTTCAGGCCTTGGTCATAATAAATACCAGAAAGCTCATAAACACACTCATACCATGTTTCAGTGTCACACAAAACATGAGCTAAGCATCAAGTTCCATGAATGAAATTGGTTAAAACTCAATACATTGATTTCCAGAACATCAAAATAAACATATACAATTGAATTTAGCAACTACCAGTACCAAGAGAAAAAAAAGTTTTAGAAACAAAAAATGCAATAACTAAAGAAATGTAAGATTTTAATCATTCCCAATAGATTTAGTTCAAGAGTAAACTATGCAATAGAATAAGATAGCCCTAAGAACACATGAAAAAGATTCATACCGGCAACTTATCCCAAATAATTCGATCATCATCCGGTTTCAAATGGTAATAAGAGGATCCAAACGCTGCTGCAGCAATTCCAGCATAGAACAAAATCCATCCCCAAACTTCGCCTTTCAAGCTATATCAAAAGTCAAATGACCACTTGTAAATAAAAATGGAAATTCACAAGCTACAATAAAAAATGCATTGAGAAAAGAAAACATACCTTATGCCAAAACAAGTACCTGAAAGGCAGAGAACCAGACCAGGAACACCGAAGAAAAGGTAGGGATACGTTGTGAGCACATTGAGTGTGTTGGGAACTCCTATAAACAGAAAATGCAAAGGACAGAAAAATCAGTACGTGACTAAAATGGTAGAAGCGAAGATATAGAGAGATTACATGTTGGGTTTCCATAAACCAAAGTCACAAAAAAAAACCTAAAAAGTTGCGCATATCAGCATAAATGTGATGAGTAGGCGAGTGAGGAATTCTTGGTGTGGCCACCAAGAGTATGAGACCAATGAGGGCAGCTATACAGAAAAGATGCAGCCTGTTCTCCCTCTGCAGTATGTGAGCACAAAAAGAAAACTGCATTTCCAACTAACAGTGCTCGTACTTTCTTCTGATCACCCTTTGGCTTTGCTGTTACTGATTGATCTTTCTGTTGTTATCGTCACTGGTACTGGCAGGTAGAAGAAATATTCTCAAGGTTCAAGACAATAAGCACAAAAGAGAACAAATTACTTATACAAAGTACAAAAATAAGTATTTACTGAATAAACCAAGGCAAATATGAAAGTGGTTTCATCAATCAACATCAGAATCTTACGCAAAGGATTGGACCCAATGCATAAAGGTAAAAAATTTGAGGACACACTACACCCATCTCTAGCTTTAAATAATAAAGTACTCAATAGGATAAGTTGAATAACACAAGCTTTAAGCTCAAGATTACAAACAATGTTTTTGGGAAAGTAAATTGCGCCAAGGAATATTCCTCTATTAATTGTTTTCCTTTCATTAGTGATTTTTAGGACCTTACATGAATGGGGATGTAACGACCCAATGTCATTATTTTTCAAATTAGGTCAGAGCCCGCTTCAAACATCAAAACTCCGATGAATTTCAAACTAGGGCAAACAAAAATACCCTTATATATGAATAATTTTTAAAATTAAAGTGCCCTAGTTTGGAAGAAATCCGAATAACGGAAGCTCCCGCTCTATTTTCTGAATTATTTAAATTCTAAGAATCAAAAACATTGAAATATGTGTCAGAATTCCTTAATTTCTGTGTCGTTATGTTAAGTATATTATTTAAAAACTGCTCGAAAAGTTTCATCAAATTCTGAGAGTCGATTTGATCGTGACTAATTTTTGAAGTTCTAAACTTCAAAAATTAATTAAAAATAAAATATTTGTCTGAATCGAAAATTTTCGGCGCGAGGGTGTTCGTCATGTCATAACACACATTGGTGTCAAGTTTCGTTATTTTTGGACTTCAAACGGCGGAAAAATGCGAATAATTTAACTTTAAATATTATTTAGGTTTTTATTTTTTTCCAAATTCTCTAATTTCCTTTCCCCCTGTTCACCCCCTGTTCCCGCGCCTGCTCGCCCAGCAGGCCATCTGGCGCGAAACCTTCGGCGCCAGGAAGGGGCTGCCTGCGCCGTTTTTGGCACAGGCTGGTCGGCCCACCTGGCCGACCCCTCCTCTCCCTCTGCATAAGCCCTCCCCACTCCCTTCCTTCTTTCCCCACAGCCTCCTCCTCCTCCACCTCCAAACCCTAAACTTGCAGCCCTCTCCTCCCCCTCACAGCAGCCACTCTCCTCCCTCAGCCTTCCTCTCCCCTCCTTTTCCCAAAGAACAGCATCCCTCTCCTCCCTCAACCCCTCCTCCCTCTCCCAACAGCCCGGCTAGCCGCCTCCCTCCTCCGGCCGGCCAACAACAGCCCAGCTAGCCTTCCTCCAACCGGCCAGCCACTTGCCAGCCTCCGGCCACCCCGCTCCGGCCTCCCTCCATTTTTCGGAAATCCTAATCCTAAAGATGGGAAGATAAGTATAAGAGAAAGAAAAAGTGGAAAAGAAAATAGGAGAATTGATTTTGCTAGCTCTTCGTTCTTTTATACATACTTGATAGTCATTATTATGAAAATAATAATGATATAACATCGTCATTCACATTAACTTTGTTGTTGCTTGTTGTTGTTGGTATTAGAGCAGGATTGAGTTTAAGCTTAAGAGATAATATATAAAAGTCAAATTATAATTCACTTTGAGAATAGAGAAGGATAGCATAAACCTAAGTAACTGAAGCTTTCAACCTTTAGGCAAAAAAATGGATTCGGATAAAGGATTTTTGAGATTGGGAGAAAAAGGAAGTTGTGCCTTTATCAGAAATGCACATCGCTCGAGATTTTGAAGATGTATTCTCAGAAGATTTACCCGGGCTACCACCGGTAAGAGAAATCGGGTTCTCAATAGAACTAGTTCCAGGAACCCAACCCAAGTCCAAATCACCATACCGTATGGCACCAAAAGAGCTCCAGGAACTAGACCAACAACTTCAAGAGCTAACCAGCAAGGGATTGATTCGACAAAGCATGTCCCCCTAGAGAGCCCCAGTACTCTTTGTGAAAAAGAAAGACGGATCTATGCATATGTGCATAGATTATAGAGACCTCAACAAGGTAATGGTGAAAAACAAATATCCTCTACCCCGCATCGATGACCTCTTTGATCAACTGGCTGGAGCCAAAATATTTTCCAAGATCGATTTAAGGTCTGGATACCACCAGATGCGAGTCAATGAAGAAGACGTCCCCAAGACTGCATTTAGAACTTGCTTCAGACACTATGAGTTCTTGGTCATGTCATTTGGACTCACAAACGCGCCTTTTATCTCCATGGATTTAATGCAAAGAATACTCCGGCCCTTCCTCGATAAATTTGTGATAGTCTTCATCGACAACATCTTAATTTATTCCAAGTCTATGGAGGATCATGAGATTCATTTGAAAGCTGTATTGGGAACTCTTAGGGAGTATCAATTATTTGCCAAGTACTCAAAATGTGAGTTTTGGTTGAACTCAATAGCATTTTTAGGACATACAGTAAATGCTGAAGGAATCAAGGTAGACCAAAGAAAGATCACTACCATACAAGAATGGCCCCAACCATCATCCGTGTCTGAAATTCACAGTTTCTTAGGACTTGCAGGATACTACCGAAAGTTCGTCAAAGGATTCTCAAATCTGGCCAAGCTATTAACACAACTGGCTCAAAAGGCAACACTATTTGTATAGAGTCAGGACTGCGAAGAATCATTTTTAAAAATAAAGCAAGCCCTCACTACTGCACCTGTCCTGATCCTACCTCAGGAAGGGAAGAGCTACAAGGTATACACGGATGCTTCTTTTACAGGACTAGGGTGTGTCCTCATGCAAGACAACCACGTCATTGCTTACGCTTCAAGGCAATTGAAGACTCACGAAAAGAACTACCCTGTTCATGATTTAGAGCTAGCCGCAATAGTCTTTGCCTTAAAAATTTGGAGGCACTATCTTTATGAAGTAAAGTGTGAGATCTTTACAGACCATCAGAGTTTAAAATACATCTTCAAGCATAAAGAACTAAATTGTCATCAAAGGAGATAGTTAGAACTACTCAGCAACTATGATATGGATATTTAATATCATCCTGATAAAGTTAACTTGGTCGCAGATGCTTTGAGTAGAAAGAAAATATTGAGTACTTTAATCTCAGCAAGTCCATTTGAAGAAGAATTCCAAAAGCTTAATGTCAATATTGCAGGACCTACCTTCGTACAAAGCATTTTGGACGCTCAAAAAGTCAGCAAGGAATACCCCAAGCTAAAAGCAGAAATAGAAGATGGTTGCAGAACAGAGTTGCAGCTACGAAAATGAATTCATATTTATAATGGTAATAGAATCTGGGTCCCAAATAACTTGCACATTCAAAATCAGATATTAAATGAAGCCCACAACTTAGGCTATACAGTACACCCCGGAAGCAACAAAATGTATCAAGATCTAAGGGTAACCTTCTGGTGGCCTGGACTCAAGAGAGAGAGAGCTGAATTTGTGGCTAAGTGCCACGTTTGTAGCCTAATCAAAGCAAAGCACCAACGACCTGGTGGACTTCTGCACCCACTAGAAATCCCAGAGTGGAAATAGTCAGACATCTCTATGGATTTCGTAATGGGTTTGCCAAAAGGAAAATCAGGAGCAGATGCCATTTGGGTCGTAGTTGACAGATTAACAAAGTCAGCCCACTTTATCCCAATAAAGCAAATAGACTCAGCGGAGAAACTGGCAAGATTATATATTAGGGAGATCGTCAAACTGCATGGAATTCCTAAGACTATAATTTCAGATAGAGATGGCAGGTTTACTTCTCGATTTTGGCAAGCAATACATAAAGATTTGGGAACCATCTTAGCCATGAGAACGGCCTTCCACCCTCAAACAGATGGACAAACTGAGAGAGTCAACCAAGTACTCGAGGATCTCTTACGTTTATGCTTGTTAGACTTTGGTGGAAATTGGGAGAAACACCTCCCACTTGTAGAATTTGCTTATAATAATAGCCACCAATCAAGCATTGGAATGGCCCCTTATGAAGCCTTATATGGGAGAAAGTGCAGTACTCCTCTAGCCTGAACAAAAGTTAGAGATGTACAAATTTATGGATCTGAGTTAATTGAAGAAACAAATGAAAAGACAAGGCAAATCAAGACCAGAATTGTGGCAGCCCAGGACCGACAAAAGAAATACTTCGACGCAAGACACCGGAGGCAAGAATTTCACATTGGGGATCGGGCTTATCTAAAGGTTAGCCCTATGAAAGGAATTCATCGCTTTGGAGTAACTGGAAAGTTGAGTCCCAGATATGTTGGACCCTTCGAAGTAACTGCAAAAATTGGAAGCTCGGCTTATAAACTTAAACTTCATGAAAGATTTACAACCGTGCACAACGTATTCCACATTTCAACACTCCGTAGATGCCTCCAAGAATCCACTCAGCAAATTTCAGATTCAACAATTGAAATTCAACCTGATTTGACTTATATTGAAAAACCTCTTAAAATTATTGAGAAAGACGGCCGAAAATTAAGAAGCAGAACGATCCAGATGATCAAAATTCAATGGCATAACCATACTGCGAAAGAAGCCACGTGGGAAAGAGAAATCAATATGCGAAGTAAGTATCTAGAACCATTTATAAATTAACGTACCTCAAAGCTCCCTCTAAGACTTTATTTTTATTCTTGATGTCAAGGACGACATCATTTTTAAGTATGGAAGTGTGTAACGACCCAATGTCATTATTTTTCAAATTAGGTCAGAGGGCTTCAGACATCAAAACTTCGAGAAATTTCAAACTAGGGCAAACAAAAATACTCTTGGATAAAAATAATTTTTAAGATCAAAGTGCCCTAGTTTGGGTGAAACCCGAATAACGAAAGCTCTCGCTTTATTTTCTGAATTATTTAAATTTTAAAAATCAAAAACATTCAAATATGTGTCAGAATTCTTCGATTTCAATGTCGTTGTGTTAAGTATATTATTTAAAGACTGCTCGAAAAGTTTCATCAAATTCAGAGCGTCGGTTTGATCGTGACTAATTTTCGAAGTTTTAAACTTCAAAAATTAATTAAAAATAAAATATTTGTCCGAATCGAAAATTTTCGGCACAAGGGTGTTCATCATGTCATAACACAGCTCGGTGTCAAGTTTCATTATTTTTGGACTTCAAACGGAGGAAAATGCGAATAATTTAACTTTAAATATTATTTAGGTTTTTATTTTTTTCCAAATTCTCTAATTTCCTTCCCCCCTGTTCGCCCCCCTGTTTCCCGCGCCTACTTGCCCAGTAGGCCGTCTGGGGCAAAACTTTTCGCGCCAGGAAGGGGCCGCCTGTGCCGTTTTTGGCGCAGGCTGGTCGGCCCACCTGGCCGACCCCCCTCTCCCCTCCTCTCCCTCTACATAAGCCCTCCCCACTCCCTCCTTCTTCCCCCACAACCTCCTCATCCTCCAAACCCTAAACCTGCATCCCCTCCTCCCCCTCTTGCAGCCCTCTCCTCCCCCTCATAGTAGCCACTCTCCTCCCTCAACCTTCCCCTCCCCTCCTCCTCCCAAAGAACAACATCCCTCTCCTCCCTCAACCCCTCCTCCCTCTCCCAACAGCCCGGCTAACCGCCTCCCTCCTCCGGCCGACCAACAACAGCCCAGCCAGCCAGCCACTTGCCAACCTCCGGCCACCCCGCTCCGGCCTCCCTCCATTTTTCAGAAATCCTAATCCTAAAGGTGGGAAGATAAGTATAAGAGAAAGAAAAAGTGGAAAAGAAAATAGGAGAATTGATTTTGCTAGCTCTTCGTTCTTTTATACATACTTGATAGTCCTTATTATGAAAATAATAATGATATAACATCGTCATTCACATTAACATAGTTCTCATTAGTTAATAATGAAAACTATACATAAGTTATAAAATGATTATATTTTCAGTTCAAGCATTTTTTTTTGACAGTTATTTCTATTATATTTTTTCATTCTTATATTATTATTATCATTAAAATAATAATAATAATAATATTATATCAATATGATTCTATCCACAGCGACTTAATAAACGCTATAAACATTACTGTCATCGCAGTACATTTAAAATCAGACATAATAAGAAAGCGAAAGAACATAATCGAAATAAAAATAAATGTTACTCCTAAAAATATTGGCTGAGAGCTAATTTAAAAATATCCAAAACCTAAATGCAGATTGAGCAAACTGTCACTCATCCAAACTGTTGAACTGTTGAACTTGTGAACTTAAAAGAACAAGGTACCAGATATCTTTTATTACTCTTGTTTAAATATGCTTTTTTGCTCAGCATCGCACAAATTTGATAAAAGTACTTTTTAAAGTCACATAAAATGATATATGAATAAGTTTGGATAAGTGAAAAACAAGGGTTCCATGTTACTTTATACTTTTTGTCCGATCAAACAACCGCTAGGACGGGGTTGTCCAACATCGGGAATCATAAGGAGCCTATACTGATAAGCCTTTGAGGGGGCAGGTATAAAGGAAAGTTGAGATATATAACACAAAAATGAACCCCCCTTTTCCTCGATTTTATACTTGCCCAACAAAATCATATTTTACCTCAGATATCAAGTGCTAAAATTCTATATTTATTTTTGTGACTGCAATTATTTTTATGCTAAATTTTTGGTGCAATTGAAACAGGTTTGCATGGATAAATTTGTACAGCATTTATTTTCTTTCAAATATTGATTATTTTGCTTATTATTTAACATTTGTAAAGATGACATCTATCAGTACTTAGTTTCACAACTAACTGGTATTCGAATGCCCGCACTTTTGAAATGTGCCCAGATCAGGAGTTCATCCTCGATGAAAGGTGCTAAAGAACTGAGCAGTACTGATACTGCTACCTGCTGATCCACCACTTTCTTTATGACTCTATCTACTTTTAAAAGTTTGTAATTTTTCTTTTATTTTAATCTATGTATCCAGGGCTCGTGAATTATTGAATAAATGAGTTATATTTGATGTCTATATATTTGTCTCTTAAATCTCTCAATATAATCCTGCGGTTAGATGACTTGTTGTTGTTGCTATTATTCCACAAGCAAACCAGTGTTGGATCTGCTCCCGCTGACCCGACACCAAGTCCTCACAGGGGATCAATCATAAATGGCCAAGATGAGTGTTCAAATCAAAATGAGAAATTGAAATGGTCTATTCTCTACAGTAAAAGTAGGTCATAAGGGCTTAGCCAAAAAGTATAGATTTGCATGAAACTTATATAATAACAAATTAGTAAACATGGGCAAGCTTAATGAGCAGGATTAGTGTACTACAGTTTTTTAAAGGTGCCAGAGGCAATCCTTGCTTCATTATCCCTGAAGTGATTGTCCTGCGATTCATTTCTTCTATGAAGAGGGTGAAGCTTTTAAGAGCCGAGAGGATGAGCAAAAATTTTGGAAAGATTTAAGAGAGATACCAGAATATTTGGATGGTTATAGAGAAGAGAAAAGAAGAGAAGGGACCATATTTATAACCTTCTAGCAAGTGTCTAGGCACATGCTTAGAACATATTTTGGCGCAAGAAGCGGACAAATAATTAATACTATAGATATCTCATAGAAAAATGACAATCTAACAAATAGGACATTCATGAGTGAGGGATTCATGCCTAGGAACATGGCTTACACGCAGGGCACTTATGTGCACAATAAACAGCAATTGAGTGCAAATTAGAGAAAAGAATATATATGCAAGAAGAAAGTAAAGTATATATAAATGATTTCTGCAAGCATATAAAATAATATAAATCTAAAATAGTAAATAATACCTAGTTCACTCCTTAATTGATGAATTGTATCTTAAGGCATTGGACACATGAATATATTAACTAATTGAATATAAATGCTAATAATTGTTAACTTAATATTGTCTCTACATACAAAATCTCTAATAAAGTGCCATCTACGCTAAATGTGTTTTCATGTGTTGAATGAATTCAAATAAGACCATCAAATGGGTATTAGCATACTTGAACATAATAATATTGTTGCATTGATGTAAGCACAAGAAGTCAACCAAGTAACACAGTAGCAAGACTAAACGAAGTTCACAAGAGAACAATGTTAGTCTTGGGTAACAATGTTTGAAAATCAAGACAAATAACCAAGAAGTCATAAAAGCTAAAAACAAGAACACGCTCAAAATTAATAGTAGTTTGTCTTTTAAATAGATCTTGATCAACTTCTGAGAGAACTAATCTGCAACATTCCCCAATTTAAAAATCTGAAATTTTAGTTTTAATCAAGGAAAATACAAATTTTGGAAAATTTGAATAAATAAAATCTTTTGAACGACTTCGAGAAATTTCATAAATTAAAAATGTCGTAATTAAAAATATGATATTAGAGAAATTCTATAAACATTTCAGAATTTTTTATTATTATATAACTGAAAATTAATTACTAATTTAGGCAAAACATTAAATTAATCAATAATCTAAGATATTTTTTAATGGATTCCTCATATTTTTCTGAATTTTCAGTTATAATTTCATTAAATTTAAAAGTTAAAATGAAAAGACAAACTCAATTAAATTAATTACATTCTTTATTTAAAATTTTGTTAATTGTATTTAAATCAAAATCATGAAAATTTAATTAAATAATAAAGTACAGGTTAATCCAACAGTTGTAATTTTCTTGTCTGATTCGACGATCGAGATTAAATCGTAAATTAATGATTCTAATGTGACAGTTAATGATTAAATCATTATTTAATGGCCAATTATTAGCCATAGGCAACGAATGGTGAAAATTTAATTTGTTACCTCTATTTTGATCTAACATCTTGAATTAAAACAACAAAAATGATTTAATAAATTCACGTGATTTGATCAAACATCTAAGAACAATTCTGTACAATCTATTTAACTCCAATGGTAAAGGATCCTCATCACGGCGGACTACGTCGCACTAAACCCAACTCGAAAATCTGATGCTACAACGTTATTTCTTCCCCGCGATGTACCTACGAACTGTTTGAAACCCTAATTTACAAATCCGGTTCAAACTCGAACCAAAATGAGCCCGATTTGGCTCGATCGCCACGCCATTTAGATTAAAACCTAATTACATCTAAATTATGACCTAAAACTAACTAATTAGAAAGAATTTTAGGGTTAATTGTAGAGCTTAAATTGCAAAGTATGCATGTATCACAAGGCGGATGAAGCCCTATTAATATCCTCTTGTTCCACAATGTTATATCTTGGATCCAAGCTTAAATTATCGCTGCCTCCCTCTACTTCTCTTCACAAACCCTGAAGGCTAAAATGTCCACTTTCAATCTTTATTTTCCCAACCTCCCTGGTCATTTCTACTGATTCTAGAAATTCGTTCACACTCAGTAAAATGCCCAAAAAATTTTGGAAGCAAAAAAATAGTCTAAATGCTTGATTGTTAGAACACTAAATTATCAACTTTCCTTGGTCTCGGTTGGGCAGGCCCGAGCCTTCCATGCCCTTGAGCTCAAGCTGTATGATTATCATCTGAAAGGTCTTTAGAAATGTTCAAGAAAGGATTGTTGATCCTTGAATCAAGGATTGGCCTCTTTCACCCAAGAGTCTAAGCTTGATTAGGGAATCCTTTTCTTGAGGATTTAACTTGGTTGGTATGATCCAAGACTATCCTAAATGTTCAAAAGAGTCTCCTAGAAGCCATGAACTCAATTGGAAGGCAACCAACCCTGTTTGGTTTTTAACTACTCGAGAACATAAGGTGAAATCTCGTACACTCTCTTTTCTCTTTATTACACAACATTCTTAAATCATAATCATAATTTTAACATGTGATAGCAAATTCTAAGCTTAAAATTTAAAAACTAAGAATAACAAACTCTTGGTATTTAGGGATGGGATTAAGTCATGCAAAATAACTAGGAATGATCCTATTCCTCTACTTCTCTATTTTGAGTTATTGAATAGCCTAATAATTGATTGATCCCTATTTAAGTCACCTAATTAAATTGTTATCAAAAATAAAGAGAGGATGAAATCAAGTTTTGGGTAGACAGAGCTTGGCTCGCCCCAATGATCTTGGAGATTGTTCCACTAACCTAACTCAAATCCACTCATTTGCTTTAGCCTTTGAAACCTAAATCTAAATTACTAATTTAATGTCTTTTTGTTTTGAAACTATGACTATTTCTTAAATCAATTAGTCATTGTTTGGATGAGTATTGGTAATGAATTGGGTGAGCAGAATTTTAAACCCAAGAACCTAGATCTTACCATACCTTCTTTGCCTACCCTTTGGCCTAACCATTTCCTTCCATGGCCAAAGACTGTACAAATAATATTTAGACTAATTTAGAAAGTCTCAAATTAGTAATTAAATGGATGGTTTTGGTGATGGATCAAGGAGTTGAAGGATGAAAATTCTATTTTAAACAAATTGCTTCCACTTTTACTTAAAAAACACATTCAAAACAACATAGCCCCAAGATTCAAATCAAAAAGAATAATTGTTACTTGGTTGTATTAGCCTCTAAAATTGAGCCCAAAAATAGTAAGAGGAATATTTAGGTTGGTATATACTATGGTGAAAGTAGGAACCCAGCCTTAGAATCCTAAACCATAATTTTATCCTTTCCTTCTACCCATTCTTGGTCTAACAAACCAACCAACATTAAATAGAGTTGAACATTGATTTGAAACAATGTTTAGAACCTTAAAATAATAACCTAATGATTGGTTTTAACTTTAAAGCAATCCATATGAACCTCGTCACCTGGATAGGTTTAAGGTCTAATGAACCTACCCTAGAAGCCTCTAAATCCTTGAATTCATGAGTAAGATCTATGCTTTAAATGGTTTCTAGATGTGTTTCTTTTTGTAAGAAATCATTTCCTAAGTGATTTAGAGCTTGGTTTGAGTATAGGATGGATCTTGTATGCAAGAAACCATCCTATGAGAGACAATATAACCTCACTTTACATAGGAAGATCATGATCTTGCCATCCCTTAAAATGATCCAAACCTAAGATGAGTAATCATTAGTCTTAAAATGTGATTCTTTAGCCTTTATATGGCTTGGAATGAGTTGATTTAAACACTTAAAACCTAGTGATCGGTAGATTTGAGATTCAACTACTAATGCCTTAATACGAGATACTAGCCTAATAACTTTAATAAATCTAATGCCTTATTTTGGAAACCTTAATTATATCATTTATAATTTATTTTTTAGCTTAGATTTGAAGTTACCTAAAGTTCTATCAATTTAGGGAAATTACTCAAAAAATCAAAGATCTAGGTCCTATTTAGATGAGTCAGATTATTAAATCATAAATCTTATTACTTTTTGATAAAATGAAGATTAATATAATTAAGTAAATTAAAATGATTATTTTATCACAATACTTTTATATTATGAGTTTGATATTTTTAAATATTAAATTAAATATAATAAATAAAAAATACAATTTATAATGATAAAATTGTAAGAAAAAAAAATAAATATTAATAACTTTCCAAAATGTATTAAAATTCAAATAAAAGTTTGAAGGCTATTCTAGCTCTTTAGACATTTTTGGAAAGTTACAAGTACTCAAAAATTTAGTATTTTATTTATTGCATTTTCCAACACTTTTGTTGAGTATATTAGCATATGTTGCTTTAGTTTTCACACAGTCATTTACTAGGTTGTTTACTTACTATAGAAATGCCATCATAAATTACCTGTGGCCAATTTATATATATATATATATATATATATATATATATATATACACACTGATGTCTATATTGTGAAATTATACTACAAACCTATAGAGATGGTGCACTAGCGCAAACGATGAAATAAGGAGATGTCTAGCCCTCTAGAAAAAGTGAAAGATGAATTGTGTTTGGACTCATCAGTTTGTTAGAATAACTACCGAGAATTAATTGTAAACTTCTTATAACAACAATACAGTAGTGGATTTTTAGCTCCACTATTAGTAAGTCCACATTGCTAGAGATAGTTGTTAATCCTTTAGCTTCATAATCAGCTTCGCTTAAATATTTTAATATACAGCTCAAATGTACTTTTTACAATTCAACCTTTACTTGAAATATCCACACTTTCACCACCTTTATTTTTCATATTTTTTGCAATATTATGCTAGAATTTTTACATCTTCTGCCTAGTTGGTAACATGCTGATTTCAAATGTTGAGCTTGCTTAGGATATGGGGATAGCTTCTTCTACATGAGAGTTACTCTTGATGAATTAGTCAGTCAAGATTGATCCTTTTAGAGTTATTTTAATTTAAGCACATTAAATATTATTCTCAAATGTTTTGAACTGCATGTTATGAACTGTGCTTATGTTTTTTGATAACTTCTATTCTTTCTAGACTGGATAATATTTTATATTAAGTTCCTTATGTTTTGGATTGTATATTTTGAATTGTCCTTATAATTTTAGACATTTTCTATTCTTATTAAACATGATAATATCTTGTTTTAGAAGACTTTGTATAAATGCTTGGATGCCATTTTGTATTTTTTGACTTTAATTTTGCTTAAGTGATATGAGAATTCAATTACACAATTACTATTCCTTTTTCTCAACCCTAATTTTCAAGATGTTACATCTTCCATCTCCATTTTCATTATCATTAATCATAGAAAGCATTACAAAAAAGGAGCCCAAGTTTTGTGTCTATGTTCTTTTTTGAAAAAATAAATTCATTTTTGATATTGCAATTGGGTGATTGTAGTAGAAAACAATATGCAATATGGAGACTTATACATAGAGCTAGTTCCCCCTTTGCTTTCCATAGAGCTATACAGAAAAATGTGCACTGAGTCGTATGTTTGTAATGAATACAACCATTTCTTATACACAAATATGGTAACTAGTGGTGTCGATTAAGCCTTGATTACAAACATTAAGGAATAATTATGTTGCGTCATGCTAGAAGTAACGGTTATGACAATGCGTAAGTGATGCCATCACACAAAAAACTTAATTGTCATGGAGAATCACTTGGCCAAGATGTAATAAAGTTAAATGTCCTAAAATCACTAGATCAAAGCTAGAAAGAGTCGATCGCCTCTGTAAAATCACAAATAGAAGGAAACTATAATAATTTTATTAGAAAATAATGCTAAATAATACAATATTTAAAATTTAGATTTAAAGTGCCAAAAATGGAGTGTAACATCTCCCCCCCCCTTTAAAGTGCTAAAATGCAAATCTTTTCAAAATCATGAGGTCCCTCTAAAAAGGGTGAAGCGAGTTTCAAAATTAAACAATGGATGCATCTTCCTCATATCCAACCTCCTTGAGATCTTTTTGATGAAATGAAAACATTCAATGCTGGAGAGCCTTTTGGGATGTCAACAACAGTAATGTGCCACTCAAGGTCAATATCAACACAAATGATGCCACTCATCAAAGAGAAGACCAGCCCAAAGAACACATGCTGAAATGAGGGCTAGTAGACTAAATGAATGACCCAATAAAGGTCACGCCTATGACAATGATAGAAGAAGAAATTGAAAAAGATAGTGTGGTTGCCAAAGAATTCTAAAAGGTTGGAAATTCAATGAAGATAGTTGACATTCTCATAATAGAAGATAATCCAATCCCAAAGGAAGAACTTCAGAGTCAAACATTAGGGCCTCTAAGTAATAAATTTTAGCATTCTTCGCTCGCAGTGTCGGGTTCACTCCGCCAAATAAAAAAAAGAAGAAAGAGAGTTTACCAATGTTTAAATTCTTCTAGAGGGTGGAGGAATTTTGGAGTAGTCACTTGAGCAAAACACACAAAGGAAAATAATCTACGATGATCAAACCTTTTCTTAAGTCCCCCAAATTTGGTGCATCTTTTAGGAAAGGCTCATAGTCAATTTTAGAAAAAGATATTTTTAAATTAATGTTTGAAATTGAAGTATTGAGGTCAGACAACCAAATGATGATGAAGGAATTGAATGGCATTAAGATAATATTTAGAGACCAAGAAATAATGAATGTGTACACCAACTCTCCAACACTCATTCAAGACACTCAGAGGCACGAGGATTAAATCCAATTGTTAATGAGTGAAACTCAATCTTATCACAAAACCTTAAGTGCCTTGTTTGAGAGGGCAGTGCAATTTCAAGAAAATGCAAATCAAAAAGAGAAATTGGCAATAGCAATATTTTGGAAGACAATGGGGTCTTTTTACAACTGTAAAGTGGCTCACAAATGCATTTATCAGTTGATTGAAACTTATGATGCTTCCATGCAAATGCGTTGAACCAATGCCGTACTGCCACCATAAGGGTGGTTGCAAAGCATTTATGTTTCACCTCGTCTCCTACATTTCATAGAGAGGCCATTATTTCAAAAGGATCAACATGATCAATGGGATCAGACATTCCATTATATGTTTCAAATGTAGGGGTTTGAAACTCGTAACATAGTAACTGATTTGATCCTTGAACACTAGGGGTTATGGGTCCTCTCCAGCCCTGTTTGAGTTATCCT
The DNA here is from genome assembly GCA_016760335.1 of Gastrodia elata. Lineage (NCBI taxonomy): Eukaryota > Viridiplantae > Streptophyta > Magnoliopsida > Asparagales > Orchidaceae > Gastrodia > Gastrodia elata. Next base: position 30,525,815 of record CM028675.1, on the reverse strand, counting down.
AGTAGGGTCGTCAACAATCAGCTCCACCACATGGTTGGCCTCTACCCTCCCTTCGTCCACAAGGAACAATTCCTCATCATGTGTCACTTTGTCAACTCTAGCCGAATAAATCCTTCTGAGCGCCTGTGGTGGATGTGTCTGAGGCATTCGTGGGAATGAAGCCCTCGAAATTTGCATTCAAACTCTTTCACAACGAGGGAGTGGAAAAATACAAGCCTATTAGAGATAATTTGTTCTATCTGTTGGATTCTCTCTTGTTGTGTTGAAAGGTTCTAGTAATGGTTGTGAGCCATCCTACCAACCATTGCTACATGACCCCTCAGACGTGGCTGCGT